>CAMGYJ010000002.1:6263225-7557449 GCA_946122785.1 Linum tenue | reverse complement strand
TTACCAGGTTTCCTTACCAGCGCAATGTTTTACCACAAGAACTCCTGGCTCTTGAAGGGCGAGACTTTACTTTTGACGTCCAGCTTCCAAAACCGGAATATGGGTCTCGTGGCCCCCCAGAGTTCACGGTCCTTGCTGTCACTGAACAAGAACAACCAAATTCCTGCTCACCAGCTCTTGGTCGCCGGGCAAGAAATGCTATGTCCCATACACCACCTCCTAACAGGTATTTAAATGTCCTGACTTTTGTGGTACGTTTTCCTTTTGTCATTACTAATCGCTGCTTTCCGTTGCAGTCCTCACAAGATGCCTCTTGCTTCTCCATATGTTGTTCCAACAATGCCGAACGCTTCGGTAGACCATGGTCCTTCTGTTGCTTCACCGAGGTTATGCTTCCATTTTACATGCCCTCTTTTCCCTGATTGTTCTTTGTCTTGAACTCGGGTTTCTTCTTAAATTTGCAGTGGGAGTTCTCAGCTTGCATTTTCTACTCCTCCACGTCGCCCCTATAGCAGGTTGTTTCTAAAATTCACTTTGCTTTACAAAATTGACAGCGCTCCTTTGGACGCTGTCGTACTCTTCCCAATGTGTTGACATTTCTTTCCCATGCGTTGTTTACCATCAATTTCCAGTAGCCGCATCGCTGCTGTATCTTCGCCCTCATCTGCTGCATTAGGAAGGTTGTCTGTTTGTTGTCTGCTTTGCTAGCTTAGTTCTGCTTATACACGTTCTTAAGTCGTTTCCTGACATGTTTCTTTTAAACATCAGTTCCGTACCTTCTTCTCCCGAACTTAGTCGTACTGAGATTGTTTCCTATGCGCGGTCAGTTTCTTGCCTTTTCCTGTATTACCTCAATCGTTCGACTTTACGCCTGCTGATATTTGTCACTGTCTCTTGCACACCCGATTTTACTGCTTCGTAGGCCTAGAAGTGAGGAAGTGCCCCCAGAAACTGCACCACAGCGAACCCCACAGTACTTTCCCTACTGTTAACTTACTTACTAGCTTTTATTGTCTCTTCTTTCCTTGCTGAGCAGCTCTGTATCAGGGAACTTGCTGCGGACACTACAGATGCTAATGTGCAGAACAAGAACATCAGTTCAAAGAAAGCGAAGCCGAAGAAACCATCTGCTAAGAAGAAGTCTCTCTGCCCTTTATTACTTGCTATGTTTCTTGTACCAAATTTACCATATCCTACATTAGGTCTTCAGTTCCTATTTACCTTGCTTCTGCTTGCGTACTGGCAATTTACTTGGTTGTTGTGCAATCTCTTAAAAAAATGTGCCCTGCTCCCTACCCATTTCCCAGTGTTCTTTCGTTTTACCACTTACTTGGTTGTTAACTGTGCATACGCCACTATTGCCTCTTGGAATCCTTGTGTTTATCATAGTATCCTGCAGTGTACTTCGATTTACTGGCCTTACCTTCTACAACTTTGTTTTAACTTTTGCAGGAAAACTGGTGCTGCAGGTGCTGCGCGTCGTCCTACAGTTACTCTTGAAGAAACCGATGTTCCGATAGCGTCCCTTCAGATCCCTGTTGGACATCCTTTGCCAACCGAATCGGCGAATCCTGTCTCTGGAAATCTTAATGCCCTCGGTGTCAATTTGCAGACAACAACAATTCAGCCTTTGTCACAGTATGTGTCGTCCTAATTATCTTTCTGCCAGTGTTGTCTGCTCCCTAAGATTCCAGTTTGCATGATTTTTGTGCCCTTTTAAAACTGATCAAAGATGGTTTCCAGCCTGCACAAAATACTTATTTTTGACGGGAAAGAACTGTAAACAATGCTTTTACATTTACCTTGGTCTTGTGCTTTTATACATGGTTCTATGTCGTTAACATAAAGTACAATAGCCGATGGATGGCCTTTTGTACCCCTTTCTTCGACCTTCGCTAACTTACACGTGTTTACAGTTTGCAGACGCACAATGTTACCTCTCAGTGCCATACTAATTATCTACGAATGTGTTACTTTTTTTAAATACAGAACAAAATAAACAAATAGTTGTAGCTTTTGCTTACTTGGTCAGCTTCAAATCAATTGTTTTCCCACAGATTGAAGTAATAATCGTCTTACTTTATGGAGATCCCTTGTGCAGTTTGTTCTTTGTTGTTAGCCATTGTCTTATTCTTGATTTACAAGTTGCTGCCGCATTGCATAGGAATGTGCATGTTTTCCCATATAGATGTGTTGTTAAAGACCTACTTCCTCTGTTTCCTTTTCTAGGCAACCTATGTCTATAAATCCTGCACCTGTACGGCGCCGTCGCTTGGTTGTTTATTCTGATGAAGACGAACCTGTTGTCCCTTTGGAACTGCAAGACTTGGATGTTGAACTTCCACTGCAAGAACAGCCTGTTGGAAACTCTTCGACTTATCCTGTTCCCACTGTTGACGTTCCTTTGCCTTCTCCTCTTCTTGCTGTCCAAGAAGTTCCGCTACTTTCAGTGGGGAAAACTAATTCTGGGAGGGCAAAGCGAATCAGAACACCGTCTACAAAGGCCATTGAAGCATCTGTGGATGCTTCTAAGAGAAAGCCAAGAACTCCAAAATCGTCTGCTAAGGAACCTGCTAAGAAGCAACTGTTTGCTGATTAACCGTGATTCGCACCATGCGCGTGCTAATGTACCATGTTTGTCCAGTACTGTCCCTCCCTTCCTTTTGTAGAACTGTTTAAGGGGAACACTATTTAGCGAGTGTACATTCTGTACTCTTGCCTTTTTGTCTGAATGTTGCAACCTTTGGCACACCTGTGGTGTTCCATTACTGGCACCACTGTTATCAATCTGCTCTGCTATGACATTTGACTTGTATTGGTTACCTCTTGGTACAGATTACCCCTTGCGTACCTGCTTTCTAACCAGGTCTATGTCGTTAATATAAAACACCATTTGGGCATGGACTCCTTTAAGTGGCATAGTATTGCGCCACTCTGCAACTGATCTTTATTTTGTGCTAAGGATCTGTTGTACTTTGTATCTTCATTTGTTGCGCGAAAATTCGCCGTTTAGGCCGCATTCGCATCGCGCCTGTGTCCTCTTCGTTAGTCACTTGTTTTGCTCTGTATTCGCAGGTGGCCATTGCCTGTTGTAAATGGCCGCTTTGAGGACCAAATTGTGCACACATTTTTCGGTTGCAGGGTATTTAGGTGGTGTCCTACCAGCCACACAGTAACTAGATATTTTGATTGTCCACTAATACCATGCCTTTGTTTATTAGCTTCCATAGACCCACATTATAAACTTATTTCTCTTCTATTAATTGCCATCATGCATTTATTATTCTGACTAGGCTGTTCACTAATGATGGCTTTATTACTTCTCACTTCTCTAGACTAGCCTGCTATGGTGCATGTTGTATTATTATACATTTTCTTAAGAAGGATATTTTTCCCTGGAAACATCGTTTACCTGTAGACTGTCTTCTTCCATAACTGCTTCCCCATTACTGCTCCTTTTTGCTCATTTTGTCTTTGCTGTTGGTCATTGAATGCAATTCTCTGCTGCATCTGCTATACCATTACCTGGTATCTGCCTTCCTCTGCAATTCTGCCAGTTTTGTTATTCCACTGTACCCGTTTAGAAGGCGTGGCATGGTTAGTTTGGTCAATTTATTACTTTTATCTTGCTACGTTTACCATTGTTTCCTGTACCATGCTACGCTTGTGCCATAGTTTGCAGGTCTTTGTTTTTTTTGTAACGTCAGTGTGTGATCTCAGGCCACTCCCAGACAGGCTGCACTCCTGTTCCCCGGTCGTTCTGCGAATAGGAAGCGTCGTCATATTGGTCTTTCCACTGAATTTGTGCCTACCACGCCTCCTTCGAGAAGTTCTGTGAGGCGTCGTGCGTGCAACTTTGATAGACGGGGACGCTTGCACCCACTGCTTGATTCAGAAGGTGAACTTGACTCATCCGAACTGGACTTAAGAACTCCTGAAGACTTAACAGCCAGTTCGCAGACTCAGCCTCCTGTTGCGTTGGATGGTGATTGTTCGTTGCCTGATGTGACTCTACCACCTTCACAACAATCAGACTTCAGTCGAATTATCGATCATGGTTTCCCTGACTGTGAATGCCAATACTGTGGTGCACGGTTCTGGTATGAAGAGCGGCTTAACAGGCATGCATCTCTTGCTCCTGTTTTCACGCTTTGTTGTCAAAAGGGACGAGTACGCCTCCCATTCCTACAGGAAACTCCTCAGTACCTTGAAGACCTCTTGGGTGTTAATGCCGGTCCTATGGCAGCGCACTTCAGGGAACATATACGCTCCTATAATGCTGCTTTTTCTTTCACATCTTTTGGAGCACGCCTTGATCCGAGAGTTACACGTTCACGAGGACCTTATTCATTTGTGATATGCGGAGAAAATTATCATCGAATGGGATCTTTGCTTCCTGCTGCAGGCCAGAGACCTAAATATTCTCAGCTATACGTCTTTGACCCGCAGACCGAACTAGCAGATCGACTCTCCAATTTCTCTTCTGCTGAAAGGTCCCTGCGTCCTGATATTGTTTCTGGTTTAATGAAGCTGTTTGACGTGACAAATGAATTAGTTAAGTCTTTTAGACGCATTCAATCTGAATTGAATGATCCAGCATCAATCAATTTAAGACTGCGTATTGTTGGTGCACGGGACACAACATCTCGACAATATGAACTTCCAACTGGTTCAGAATTGGCTGGACTCATTCCTGGTGATTTCTTGCCTGATAAGGAAGAACGAGACATCATTATTGATCATCGGTCAGAGGGCCTGAAGAGGATCACAAGTGTACACCCGAAGTTTGATGCTTTGCATTTTCCAGTCCTTTTCCCATACGGAGAAGATGGATTCCATGTAACCATACCGTATGATCCTGTTCATACTCCCAAAACATTGAAAAGGAAACATGTGACTCAGAGAGAGTACTATGCTTACCGGCTTCAGCACAGAGACGACGAAGGTCAGACATTGATGCGAGGTGGGAAGGCACTTCAACATTACGTGGTTGATGCATATTCCACAATTGAACAAAACCGACTCTATTATTTGCGATCGCATCAAGAAAACCTCCGTTCTGAACTATACTATGGCCTTACAGATGCTTTCAACAGAGGTGATGTTACAGGAGATGCTGTTGGCCATGTTGTTCTGCCATCATCGCATACTGGAAGTCCTAGGTATATGAAGCAACTATACTTAGATGCAATGGCTGTTGTCCACCATCATGGCAGCCCCGACCTATTCATAACCTTTACGTGCAACTCCCAGTGGCCAGAAATAACAGAATCTTTCCGCACTGTCTGTGGTGCACGCAGCGAACTAAAACCAGAGATTGTTGCTAGGGTCTTTCGCATGAAACTGAATGCACTGGAAGATGAATTAACACGAGGCCATTTTTTTGGTCAAACAGTGGCAGGTTTGTTCGGTTGCCTTCTGTCTTACTTCCTTTTACAATTGCCTGTTATCAATTCTCCTTTTCCTGTTACTCTAAACTTCCTCACTTACCTCATGTTTTGTGCTCTAGCATAAATGACACATTTCGTTGCCTTATAATTCCAGGTATCAAAACCGTCGAGTTTCAGAAACGGGGTTTGCCCCATGTTCATATACTTTTATGGTTGGATGCAAAGAATAAGCTACGACAAGTTTCTGATATTGATGCAACTGTTAGTGCTGAACTGCCAGATCCATTACTAGATCCAATTGGGTATGATGCTGTGACAAAGTTTATGCTGCATGGTCCGTGTGGTCAAGATAATCCGACCAATGTTTGCATGAAAGAAGGATCGTGTTCAAAGTATTTTCCAAAACCGTTTAATTCAGAAACTACAACGGACCAGTTTGGCTATACAGTCTATCGCCGTCGCGATACAGGTATAACATCAGTGAAAGGTACAGCTATACTAGACAACCGGTTTATCGTTCCATATAATCGGAATTTACTTGTGCTGTTTCAAGCTCATATCAATGTCGAGGTCTGTCATCAAGGCCGCTTGATTAAATATTTGTTTAAGTACATTACAAAAGGGCCTGATAGATCCATGGTTCTTGCTGAAACTGCATGGCTTGTCTGTGTCTGATTCTGCTACCCCAAACCATATCCCTCCATTGGACGAAATTAAACAGTTTCTTGATTGTAGAAGTCTGTCTTCATATGAGGCAGCGTGGCGGATCTTTGAATTCCCTGTTCATGAACGAACACCGCCGGTTCAGCGGTTGTGCGTTCATCTTGAAGGGAGACATTATGTTCCTTATAGGAAGAAACAACGGCTGTCTCGAATACTTGCCCGCGATTCTGTTTCAGAGACAACATTGACACAATGGTTTTCCCTTAACCAACGAGATCCAACTGCAAGGGATCTACTTTATGCCGAGACTCCGAATCGTTATATATGGAATGCGAAAAACAAAAAAATGGGCTCCGCGGAAAAGAGGGTTCTCAATTGGAAGAATTGTCTATATCCATCCAGGTTGTGGTGATACATTTTATCTCAGACAACTTCTTACCAAAGTTCGTGGGTCAGTTAGTTATGCAGATCTTCGGACAGTCCATGGATTCCCATGTAGAACATATCAAGATGCGTGCCAGCGCCTTGGTCTTTTGTCTAACGATGATGAATGGTTTACTTGTGATTAAAGAAGTCAGCCAATGGGGCATGTGCCGCTTGTTACGATACCTCTTTGTGTCCATGCTGATGTTCTGTGAACTATCAAACCCACTGCAGCTTTTCAATCAGACATGGGAATTACTTTGCGAAAGACATCACATATAGGTGCCAACGAGACGTTTGCTTCAACAACAACCTCATACCAACTGATTTGCCCAAGATAAAATTGTTGTGGGAATTGCAGCACATGTTACATGCTTATTCCAGCCACGTTATCTCATTTTAACCTTCCCTTGCCAACAGATGATCACCCACAAACTGATCCCTTGCTTCAGTTTGGAACTGATTCACATCCTGGTACTTTAGCTGCTGTGGATTCCCCACCTCCTGTAGTTGGTGATCTTAACAGAAAGCAACTTGAAGCTTTTCATTGTGTAATGGAATCTGTTATGTTTCCAACAGAAGACTCGCCTACATTCTACTTTCTGTATGGTCATGGAGGAACAGGCAAGACTTTTCTCTACAAAACTATTCTTAGCGCAACTTAAAGAAGCTGGAAAAATAGTTTTGGTAGTTGCTTCTTCAGGAATTGCAGCAACATTACTTCCTGATGCAAGTACAGCTCACTCTCGGTGTTAAAATACCACTGGAAAATCGATCATGGTTCTTCATGTAATATCAAGAAAGGTACGCCATTGGCTCAATTGATCATTAATGCATCGCTTATAATATGGGATGAAGCCCCAATGGTTCACAGATTGTCTTTTGATGCAGTAAACAGAGCTTTTTGTGATATTATGGATGTTCCGTTTAGTGGTGCACACTATAAACCGTTTGGTGGCAAAGTTGTTCTCTTGGAGGCGATTTTCGTCAGACGCTTCCAATAGTAGCTGATGCTGGCAGAGAAGAAAGTATTGATTCATCTCTGACCTGTTCCTTTTTGTGGCAACATTGCACTGTGTTGCACTTAACTGAAAATATGCGCGTGGTTGCTTCCCGGGAGAGTCAAAGGTCAACTTTTGGTGGCATGCCCTTTACCGAATGGACTCTTGCTGTGGGAAATGGGAATGTGCCAGGAAAATCATTTCCTTCTAACCAATCTACTGATTGGATAGAGATTCCGGAATCATTACTGCTTCCTTCTTCAGGAAATCCCATCCATACGATTACGTCTACAGTCTATCCTGACTTTGCTCAACGGTTCCATAATGTATCGTACCTCACTGAAAGATCCATTATCACACCGACCAATGCAAATGTCACAGAGATCAATTCTCATATGTTAGCTCTGATTCCGGGAATGCCACGCACATATTTTAGTGGTGACAGTCTTCATACAGATGCAAGCGATCCAGACCGACTCGAAGCTGAATATCCCACTGAATTCCTTAATTCCTTGTCCTTCAATGGCTGCCCTGAACATCAGATTGATCTCAAGGTATTTGCTCCAATTATGCTGTTGAGGAATCTAAACCCATCCTTGGTCTTTGTAATGGTACACGCTTAATGGTGCTCTATTTGGACCATTATGTGATAAAAGGAATGATAATGGGGGGTACATTCAATGGTAAGACTGTGGCAATTCCAAGAATTGTCCTTAGTGTCAATGATTATCGTTGGCCATTTGTTCTTAAGCGCCGGCAAGTTTCCAGTACGATTGTGCTACGCCATGACAATCAACAAAAGCCAGGGCCAGACATTGCAAAATGTTGGTGTGTATTCTGCCGAAGCCAGTGTTCAGCCATGGCCAACTTTATGTCGCTGTTTCTAGAGTTAGAACACCAGATGGACTTAGGTTCCTTATTATGAATGAAGATGGCGTGCCTTCCAACTGTACCCGAAATATTGTTTACCAGGAAGCATTCGTTGACCTTCAGACCCCATCTTCCTAACTAGAGGTATTCCTTTCAATCTGGTACATTGAATCTTTTGTAGATTGCTTGCTCAGCATCCTCCTGGAACTGAAATGTATCTTCTAACGTTCATATTCGTTGCTGCCTTTATATTTCACAGGTCTGGTGCGGATCTCTCGAACCAAAGAATCCCATGTTGCTGTTCGTTTTTGGGTTGTGGCCTCTATCTTATAAAGGCAAAACAAGTGTTTCGTTTCCAGGGATTCAAATTACCAGTTCGCAGAGGGTTTGTCGGATGGGTACTTTAGGCAATCCACGTTTAAATAAACCTGTTGCGTTTCACCTCCAACACATTCTGCCGGTGGACCGGGACAGTTTTTAATATAGTTGGGCCGGCCTGTTGCCCCCTGAAGTATCCAGCCCAGACTTTTTCCCCTTTACGCATCCGGCCCAAACTCTTCTCCCTTGACGTAGTTGGCCCAAGGACTACTGGTTAAATATTTCCACCGGAATCTGACGGAAACCATATTCAGCTGCCGCGATGCTATCTTTTAGCTGGAAAGATGCCCTTATTTCCTATGTGGCTCATGCAGTAATCGGGCCAGAGTTGTTTGCAAAACCCATGGCAAATGACTACACACAGCCGGGCTAATACATTTCAAATGCATCTAACTAAATTGCCCCTGTGGGGGGTTTTCCCTTTTGTTTGGGCGGCTACCTAAATGGTCTGCCAGCGCGTTCCAACTCTAAACTCTAGAATACACTAATTTACAAGGAATTTACTAAAGAGCAAGGAATGTGACAGTTAACAAAGAACACAATTATATGATCCTCAAAATATGGTCACATGAAGGACCACCGCAAAAGGATAATACCCTTTCAAAAAAATGTACTCCACATATTCACTACGCGGTTAGAAAATTCGAAACTAAAGTGAGGTCGACCATTACTAACATTAATCCGATTAGCCTAATACTACCCTACGCTACTTAGTCTAAAATCGGGAACAACTTAACCAAAAAGACATTAAGACGATTCTCCACGTTGTTCCAAGGTCCGAATGTCAGCAAAGCACTATATGGGCCCTCACCAATCCTGTTGAGTAGTGGAATGTACTCCATATCTTCCATCTCATCAGGACCAACAGCAGCAGACATGACTCGCCGTAAGTAAGTTGATGGACATACGAGCTCAATACCGGTGGTAAAATCTTCAATTGTCACGTGCAACATGTATATGCCGGAGTCGGCATTCCAAGATCTTCTCACTTCTTTGACCCACCCATTCAAAATGTATGACTTGCCCTGGTACAATACAAAACAAAAGGAATTCAAAACAAGACCCCATTAGATGCAAATTCTTTAGAGGCAATATAGCTTCCGGCTAGATAAAATATATGTTATCTGATTCACCTGATTAGCAACATCCAATTGCATAGGGATAAGTTCATCCGTTTCTATATGGTCCCAAATTCGTACGGCAACTTCATATCGCAAATTTGAAACGAAGTCTCCCATGGAAAAGAACCTATAATTTAAATTAGTAGCAATATTAGCAACTCTATCAACAAATGTTAGAGCTATACAACTAATCAACTAAATATGTAAACCCGAATGTGCACAAACAATAGCAACACAATACATGAATGTGTCACTACAAGCATACAAAGTTTCCTTGGAGTATCGAACTAAAAAAAAACAAACTATTCTGAATGATAACATTGTATTAGCTCTGGAAAAACCTAATTTGAAGGCCGGCAAACGAATGTAGTTGATGAGCGGTCTGGAAAAAGTGCCATAAATTCTTGATGAGGGGAAAGGGAAGTTTTTGCCGAGGTAGGGTTTTAGAGATTACCTTGTAGAGATGCTGAGGTAGGACTAACGTCGATCAGGCAGAGAGAAGGCCTGGAAAATGATTGCATGCACTGGAATGGGTTCACAGTTGCTTTGGTGGCCGGAGAGTGAGCAGAGCAGAAAAAAGCGTCAGGGAAAAAGGGAGGTGAAACGTCCTAGGATGGGTTTTAATGCGGTCAGATTTGAACACTTACCTCCTGGAAATGTAGAGATGGTACTAATATCGGTCAGTCAGGCAGCCCTGGATCATGAGTGCATGCAATAGCTTGGATGGCCTGATTTCCTTCTCGCCGGCGAATAAACAGTACCGTCGTGTTTCGGTGGCGTTGTTAAAGTCCACGCGAGTGGTGACTGGACGCTAGGTTGTTCGCCGAGGGAGAATAAGCGAACCGTATGGAATATGTCGGGGTTTGCGGCGGGAACGGGAATCAGGAGAAGCAGAAGATGGCGGGTTGGCGATGTGGATGGTCAGGTTTCTGTGGAGGGCCTGGAGGGTAGGTGAGAGCGATGGAGGAGGGAAAGGAAGAAGGGAGTTAAACCGTCTTCGGGTGGGTGGGAGGTTTTTATTGTTTAGCTTTATTTTACTTTTTATATTTGCTTGATCGAAACGTGGACATGACTGTCCATTTGGTTTGAATTTATCGGCCTTCAACCAAACACAACTCAATTGGAAAGCAAATTTTTCGTTTGGTTTTTTTTAAACCAATAAGCAACTTAATGCCTTTGCCTTGGTTACAACTGAAAAAACAATAGAACCCATGAATAATACATTATTCATCCGCAAGGTTGTTCTTTTGAAAAAACAAAAAAACCCCTTTTGCCACGCATACCAACCAATAATTTGTGCTGCCTATACAGATATCTGCTTGTCAAGTCATAATAAATAAATGAACACCTAACTCTTCTTTTTTATTCAATGATACGAGTGATTAATTGCCTAACAAATTCGCTACTTCAAAATGGTATTCATTTATTTAAAAAAACAGGCAACCCTAGCGATGCATTGTTAATTGATTCATATTTATAAGATTATTCGTAATCTATCTCTAACACCAACAACCCGCTACTAAAAGGGATCGTCTTAAGCAACATAGTCTTGCGATTCATTTGGTAGTACATTAAATCAATTTGAAGGTCTTACAACATCATACTAATTTCATCTGTGTATTTCACTTGCATGAATACTCACCATTCAAGCACAAGTGCACATATTGATCGCTCGAGTTCCAAAAAACCTTTACTCTGAGAAAAATGTCATTGGGATGGATGTCTTGCACTATCCCGATTAAATCTTCCCGTGTGTTAAATGTACATTACCGAAATAGAATTCCCTGTTATTATAGTTTAATTGATCAATACAAAACAAATGCTCAATGAAGTGGCAGAAATGTGCCACACCCCATTCCATTCTCCCAAACTTTTATTGCCGCCAGTGTAATGGGAACAGTTCAGTTTAGGATATGTGGTTTTTCCTGTACACTTTTCTAAGGTAGATAGCTACATATATGGACCCATTCTACATAACCAAGTGAAACAACTATTCCGCAAGGGCCTGTTAGACATGACAGCCCATTTATAGCCCACAACAAGAACTCATACGTCACTGTCGTTTCCCCTAATCAACCGTGGAGGAGATTTCGGCCCACATGGTTTTTTTTGTGGTCCTTAGACACTGACAGTCGTTTTTACTCACCCTGAACAACCACCTACTTCCTTTCGTGTATAAGGAACTCTGGATTTCTAATTCAATAAGTGCTATGCAAACTTCAGTTCGCCTGAACTTTATTTCCATCCTGCGCTGCATCGTCAACTCGACGCAAACGGTTTGTACTTATCTCTCTTTTACTTGCAGTTTGGTATACCATGCATAGTGTTCCGCTTTTATTGTCTGAACTCATTATCCTTGTGCTTGGGGGAAACATCGCCGCATGTGAAATTAGGGTTTGCCTTGAAATCCCGGCATTCCTTGGCCTCTCAGTTCACCGCAGTTTATGCTCTCTGTCGCCTGGGCCAAAGTTTCACACAATTCAATGGACCTCAATTGTACCCTACGAAGTTCCCCAGAAGGTTGGACTCCTCACACTCTAATCATTTACATGTCGGCACTGTTATTTATACAGGGGGGAAACAATCGGCCAGTTCTTTTATTTTCCAGTGCATGGATACGGTCGTTGCTGTTGCTGTCAGTAGTTGAATGGCGTGTACTTCCTTTTTGCAATTTCAGACCTAATCAGTACGTCAACTACAGTTTGGGACCTCAAAGGAAAAATGGTAGCTGGTCACATTGTACTGCGCTTGATTCATATCTGGCTATCTGATGAATACATGGGAACGGAGAGCAACCAATTCATGTATACTTTATGGGTTGATGTGGAGGTTGGCATATTCGATTTTCAAGTTAATTCCATGTTACTTATTATGCCAAACTGATACTCATGATATGGTTCTATTCTTTCATAGGAATCTTTAATTGAGGGAGTCACCGACAGAATTGATATGGCTAATATCGAACCACTTCTCGAGGTGGGCCTGCTCTACGTACTGGATGAAGTACCACTAACCGTGGCAAGAAGTACTCAAAGAACTGCAACTGGTAATTTACGCCTTTGCCTTCGGACAGGACTATCATGCAGGAACCTCGATGAAAATCAAATAAAGAAGCGGTTCCCGGTTGATGGATTTAAGAAGACAGAATTTGAAGAACTTTACGGGATGGCCTTGGACCCAACGAACTTGGCAGGTAAGGTTTGCCTGCGTGATCAATTTTTCCTCCAAATATTGTTCTGATACTAGGGTCCTTGAACGTTTCCAGATCTCACAGGTCGTGTTTTAGCGATATCAGAACCAGTATACAATAGTGATAGCACTACCTTCATGATGATCCAAATAGAAAACACCAGGTTAATGTTTATAGTCCTTCCTTTTACATTCGAACTTGTGAGAACTACACTAACACTCTCTGCATTCTATCAGGAAGCAAACTGTTGTGATCAATTACACTGCTCCCTACGATGATTTCTACTATTGGGCTGAAGCCACTGAACTCAAATATCCAATGGTCGCGACCTTCACGAGCATTTTTGTTGCTCAGCCTGAACCGAGATGTGCGCCTCTTAATCTCTCTATTCGTTGTTATGCCTTTTACACAAATCTGTGCTGAAATACAATTTACCTGTGTAGATCAATTGGTTTTAACCAGCACAAAGGCAACCCGTACAATTAATGGTTCGTATTCACATCGTCACAGGACATTGATGAACAGGTTAGCTGTGCCTTACCTGTTTATCTCAAATTGTGTTGTATCGATATAGACACAAAGGCGCACTAATTCTTTGCGCCGCAGCTTTTTACATGACCACAGGCCAATTACAGTCCTTCAGGAGGCAGCGGTTCCCAATTACAAACCTTTCAGGCACCCTTTGCCGACTGCAGTCACACTCACCAGAATGATTCGACTGCTTGCGGCTGATACACTCAATTTTGAGGTAGATGTAGTATAGCCACGCTTACGTGCTCTCAAATACATATTTACAACCTTTCTTGCTTTTGTGCAGGCGCGCTACTGGTGTTTGGCAAAAATTGTTGCTGTTACTTTGGACCAATGCTTTATTAAGAATGAACACGGTTCTCTAAGGTCAGACATATAAGGCTCTTCCAAATGTCCTTTCCTTTCAAATGTTTACAAGTTGTTCTCATGGTCAAACAGGTACGATGCATTTGTGTCGTGTAGTGATTTGGTCAGGACAGAAATCGTTAAATTCGATCACGATGCAATGGTTCAACTGCTCAGATTGCCGGTCGATGAGTTTAGTGTGCTACAATTTCCTGAGAAAGAAACTATTGTTAAAGATGTTGAAGGCAAGTACTTTACTCTAGAACTACGGATTGCTAGAGCGTTCCATGTCACCAACCATATCTCTGTTGCGACGATCTGGAACCCTCTTTGTATAAATGTGGTTTAGTGGCACCCAGGCAAATTCTGCCCTTTGTTCAGTATTGTTAGACGATCTGTTTTTTCCTAAACCCGTCCCTTTCCACAATCAAACGTGTATACTACATCTGCGTGTAGTACCTTCACTTGCGCTCCTCAGCTATATGTTTAGCCTGGTCTATGTTATCCATTAAACATAATCTGCCCCCATCTTGCCGTTGATCTCTGCCTGGCTGGTTGTTTATGCTTTCAATATAGGGAACATTTTGCAACTATGCAATATGTATTGTTCGTCCTAATTCAGACCGTTTTAGATGTCCTGCCAGAGTGCAGCTTGATTATAATGGGGGTCCAAAAAAGTAAGCGGACGTGGTGACGCAGAGAGGCCTTTCCTTTTATGTGTTATTTTAGGGCCCGTCGACGCGGGGCTATGCAGGACATGTTGTGCATGTAATTACATCTGGCCCACTTTGTCATGGTTAGGCCCACTTGTTTAAAGGGGCCCGGTACGGTTTCTATTAGCTTCTCTAGGGTATTCTCTGTCCTTAATCTTCCTCTCGCAAAGAATCGCCCGCCGCAGCGAACAGAGTTTCCAGTCATGGGCGAAACAATACAGATCAATCAGCTTGACCTTGGATACACGGACGAACTGCTTCAGGTTCGACATCTGCATACATGGCAGGAGCCGCTGTCGGGCCATGATATAGATCATCATCTTCTACTTGATAAGCAGGTATTTCGTTTGCACTTCTATTTATATCTATCGGAATCTATTTGTCCTTACATTGCCTGATTTCTACATTATGACACACCCAGGGAATATTGATTGTTGCGACGTCGGATCCTGTCGCACCCCAATTAAGTCAGCCAGTTTTTAGCCCGGGGAAAATTTACATGATATCTTCCTTCTTCGTTACCCCTGCAAGAATGATGGGCCGTTGTTGTTCACATAATTCCGAACTTCGTTTTACAAACATCAGTAGCTTCCGGTCTGTTCCTGAACCCCCACCGTCCGATTACCACCCAACCGACATGGCAGAACCAGTCCCTTTCTTTGACTTATACATGCGTGCACTTGCCAAACAGGAGAGATCAGGTTATCCAGTCGCCATATACATACACCATTCATTTGTTTTGTCTCGTGTTATTCCTGTAACCCTTCAGCGATTCATTATTATTACCCAGACATAATGGGCCGCATAGTCGCCATCTCCAAACCCTACATGGATACACCAGGCGATGTAATGTCGATGCACCAGCTCATTATCCTGGAAGATAATTGGCATGTATTCAGTCTTCATAAGTTTTTTGCTCCCCGAATGATGTGTGTTGCTTAGATGTGCTTCTTTGCTTTTACATGCAGCAATAGACAGATTTTAACCCAAATCGTCGACCACTTGATCATGCATTCGCTTGAGGCATTGGTTGTTAGCCAAGAGCGAAACGGGCCTGTCATTGCAACTATGACTTCTATGGTCGGCCACTGTTCAGATGGTAAGATTTGTGCCACCACAACATGTCGCCGCTTTGTCTGTCCCTCAGTTCTTCATTCTTTTGGAATCAGGGAAAAATATTTACAAGAATACATGCAGTACAAGAGTCATTGTTGACCAAACCTTACGAATGCATAGGCCCAGCTTTTACAGGTTTGCATCCTTTTACAAAAACCCAGTATTATTTTAAATCATATCTTGCATACATTGTTCGCCTTTCGTTTCGATGCAGACATTCGAGTTCGAATATGCCGATCTTCTACATTAGTCAATGGCGCGGCAATGACATTGTCAGACCGGTCCAACGACATGGTCCATGCCACTCGATAGCAGACTTACTTTTCCTGTTGGCTGAGGATGATGCGCTGCACACTGCGCCTCTCAACAGTGTATTTTGCCTTAACTTTTACCAGGATTCACATACTACTTATATTACACACCCCTAATCCTTCTTTGTTCTATATCTGTAGGCAACATTTAGGTGTTTGGCGACAATTCAGAAAATCAATCACCAATCTGGATTCTTTACTTGGTTGTGCCCTGAATGCTCACCACAAAAACATCAATTGTCCCCGAATGATGTCTGTTCTAATTGCTCTGCATCCATTGCTCATGATGACAAGATTAAAAGGTACGCACATAAAAGTAATAGTATACTTAGACCGATAGAATCATCAAATTGACTCAGATTTCTCATACAACCATAAATAGTTTCTATATCTCAGCCGACGTCTGTGACGAGACATTTAAGACTTCATTCTTGATTAGTCATGAAGCAGCTTCTGCATTACTGCAAACATTTCCTCTATGGGACCTTGAAGACGCAGATGTTCGCCGTCTCCTCCAGCCTGTCCTTTACCGCACTTATACATTTGAGATCAAAATGTTGCCTTGCTGTAAGGATAGGCATGAACGCTTTGAAGTTGTTGCAGTCTGGCATCGTCATGCTGCAAGTGTTCAGGATTGGTTTTAAGCGTCTTAGAAATAAGGATTCAGGGTTAGCATTTAGTTTTGTAAATTAGATTTCGTTTCAATGTCTTTGTGTTCCTTAGATTTGCTTTGCGAAAGCCCTTCGCTGTATTCTTGCCACCAAGACTCCAGGATGTTACCTCTTTCGATGTCATTGTAATGAACACTGATAGTCTCGCCATTTTGTGCGGGGTCCTTCCTATCCGCAACTCTACCTCGGACCCAATGTGACTAAATAATGTGCTTCCTCGCAGACAACAAAAAAACAGGTCCATCACTTGACAGCCTATCGATACATAGAGAGTTTGACCACCAAACTAGCTCTATAGTCTCTGGACCCATTTGATCATTAAAAAAGTCCACTCTAAAACCAAATTATGCAACTGCACGGCTTCCAAACCTAAGGCTCTTTATTAATGCCTGCAAATATGTGACTGATTTGTACACGGATGAGAGGAGATTTAACATGGACAGAGAGTACTCAGTGTTGCCCCAGCAACCTTTAAAAACAAGAAGGAACAAGACCCTAATTACTTGCCCAGCTTGTGTAATAAGTCCAGTTATGAATAGGTTATCGAAAACACCCGCTAGCATTATAACTGGGCCAATTTACACCATGATGGATATACTTTCTAGATACATTCTTCCGCCCCAGTTGGGTCGACAGAAATGCACAACTTACCAATTCGGCCCACCAATTATGCATAATGCAGTTTTGTAAACATACCATAACCGATTGGCCCGGCCCAATAGCTTTCTCCATCAAACCCTTCCACTTTGTCTCCTAAAATAAACTGCCTATCTTTCTGTCGTTCAGATCACCCTTTGTTCGTAACAAAAAACCCTAAGTTATAAAATCGGCCAGAGAAACGCTGCCAGTCCCCCAGCGTCAGCATCTGCCCACACTTTCGCGTTGACTGTGAGTTCGATATTGTTGTTAATGGTCTTTCATTCCCTGTGTTTCGGTTTTTGCTAGCCGTTCTTCTGTACCCTTTGCCGGCAAAAGTTCTACTGACCTATTTTTGGATTCAACGGGGAACTCTAAAAGTGTGTCGGTAAGGTTTGGAATAATCGACTTGGAAAGGGACATATGCATGAAACGAATATCCTTCTAAACTAGACTATTAGTTGTTCTGCCGCTAAATGTCGACAGGTCTCCAAATAGCGAGCAACACATGCTCTTTGTTGGTGCAATAACCTGTTCTTTTTTACTGTTATTTCTGATAGCTTTAACATTTATTCTGGTAATCATATTTCTTCCCGCAGCTATAGAAAGCAAGTTCGTCCTGCACCCAAGACATTCCTGCCCACTGAATTCTGCTTTTTGGCAAACACAGAGAGCGAAATGTTGCCACCGGACCCACATGGTATTTTCCCATTGCTGAACAATAGCCTTTTCTCCGTATCCTTTTATGTGTTGTCATGCAGTTTCGCTTTGTTTTAGATGTCATGCAGCAATCCACAATATTCCGTGAACTCCATCTGGGAACCAACAACATTTTCCTCATGGCACGCCTACTGAACATCTGGACAGAATGTGACCCCTGTGAAACTACATCTGCTACCTCTATACAAATGCTTTGGCTAGACAAAGAGGTACGTCTATAAAAAACAAAACTACTTCCTGCTTATACTTTAAACATAGAATGTTTAGTGAACACATGTTTCCAACATTGTAACTGCTATAGGGACAGCTTATGGAAGCTGTTGTGCGATGTGGGAACTCTCCTGACATGTGTTCAGACATGAACCTTGGTTGTCTCTACACCATGATAAACCCAACTGTGATACCGGCTAAATCTGAACGTCGAATTGCACCTTCCACTTTGAGATTGTCCTTCACAAATAGAGGTGCGTTTGAAGGAATCCATGAATATCGCAGCACCATGAATTTTCCAGATGACTGTGCCCATCAAGTCCTTTGTGATTACAGTGTTTCTCCTGCAAGTCTCCCACTCTGTTACTCAGGTATTTCTTCTTCGTGCTTAACCAACTGAACACAGCATCCTGCATCTTAAATTGATGCACAGAATATTTTTTTTCCCTAAATATAATATTTACAGACCACATGCAACCAAATAACTCAACCAGATTCATGCTTCAGAAATCACAGGATGCGTGACGCACATAACAGAACCACTTAGGGTCAATTCTGATACATTTATGTTCCAAATCTATCTTGAAGACATGAGGTATGCTTCGAAATCAGTTTATGTTTTATACGTTTGAATGGAAATTTGTCTGTATTAACACTCATTAGTTGTCTTCCAACTTCATAGTGGCAATAAAGGACTTGTGAGCTACATCGGAACGCGGATTAAACAATTCATTCATAGTGCTGATGGTACCGAGGTGCATTATCCTCTGATTATTACAGCAACAGGCCTCACCCGAAATGTCCACGAATTCACCCATATTCCGCCGTTTTGTTTCGTGACATCTCCTGGGACCCGTCTCATTGTGCAACCATACAATGAAACGACACATCTTTTAATGAACAGGTATGCTGTACTATTTGCATCTTTCTTTTCATTATATGCATCTTCTTCTACCAGTTAGCTAATTAAACAAAACAAACCTACTAGGTTCTTTCATAACAGATTGCCAGTGGACATCATTGACTACAGCTCGAAGGAGCGCCTTGGATACCTTCGGCGCAAGATTCCTCCCAGAATTTCACTGCTGGAATTGAAAACCAAAGTTCCATTAGGAGAAATGGAAACTGAGGTGACTTTCCTTACCTTCTTACTGCAACTGTAGATTGTTAAGCAAGTATATATGAAAATTATCAAGCATCCTCAGGTGGCCTTCCAACAAAATAAATGTTTTAGTTACTAACAAAAACTGGATTTGACATTTTTCCTAATTCAATCCGTGTGACAGATACTCTATCGATGCAAATTGAAGATACTTAAGTTCCATCTTGGTTCTGAGACCTGCAAAACTTTTCCTGAAGACACTGAGTATTTCCAAATTACGACTACTTTTCTTTTCCTTATTGTTAAGTAACAATTCATTGCTACCACATTTCTAATCTACGTATACGTTTAGATTGTACTACGAATTGCAGGCTGAATGCGAATCAGGAAATCACACCGCAACAATAGTTCTGCATCATCAACCTTCTCTTGCTCTAATCCGTATGCCACCGCTCGAGTTCCAAATGATGCCATATGACGAGAGAGTTGAGTTGCTCAAAACATTCTGCAATGTTCAGCTAATGGCAGAACTTTACATCGTGGGATCAGAAGATTCAGATGAACCACACATCCGCATGTTTGCGATTTGGGATTCAAAAGCATTTCAGCCATTGCGAGAACTTAAATTGCGCATCTGACCGAACCCTTACGTTGCAGTCAACGAAGGTACATTCCTTCCTACTTTTGTTTTGCATTCAGTGGAACATTAGTGCTCGTGGGCACAACCATTTTTTGCGCACTAATAAATACCCACATGTCTGTTCTTATTGCAGCTCTTAGGACTAAGGAACGAATTGAGTTGTTGGCTGAGGAAGGATCAAAGTAAGGCAGGCCCAGAAGACATGGATTGCAACATTATTAGTTAATTCGATATTTTGAGAATTGGAATAGTCCATCTTTATTTCCATTCTGAACATAAACTGTTCTGGTACGTTGTGTATGGTAGCTACCCTTTAAGCTCAACCATCCAAATAGTTCAGATCTAAACAATGTACTTGGCAATGCACGTTCGTATTTTATTCGTCTTAGTTATGCCCTTTCTGCAGTTCCTTTGTTTGACATGTGTTTGAGTGTTCTGTCTTCACTCTTGTGTCGTTACTGTTCTGTTATATTAGATCTCAAGATCATTACAGATATCAATAACCACCCCTGATTCGCTATCTACAGTGTACTATGTTCCTAATGTAACCTCCTGTAATTCGACTAAAATCGGTCATTCCCTTCTAGCCTCCAGTGTTAGTATGTTTCCCCCGTTGACTGTACTGTTGCCTAAGTTGAAAAGTAGTAGATTCCCTTCACACCACTTGTCTTTTAGGCCTTTCTTCTACGACCATTTTTATTGTATTTTGAATCATTTTGGGCCGCAGAAACACTGAACAGTTCGAGAGAAAGTTTATGTCTTTTGTTGTTTTATTCAACGTTTAGGAAGATCCCTGCTCTTATCTCACTTTTCATCCTCTCTCATCAACTTTACTCTTCTTCCGCTATTTCCTCACTAAAATCCTGAATCAGCACACTGTTCCTGTTCAACCTTCCTTCTGGTGTCATCCGGTTCGATCTCCGTCCCCAATTTCCTCACAAAAGAGACATGCTTCCGCAAAAGCTGCTTCGAGATTTGAATGGAACTGAAGGGCCAGAAGCTGCTCTCAAGATACGCCTCTTGCATGTTTGGGGTGATTGCAATTCAGAAAATCCATCCATTCTCTCACAGTTTTGCAGTCTTTGGACCGATTCCAAGGTAATATAGCATTTCCTTAAACGTTTTTTTTTGCAGTTACCAGTGCAAATTGTGCTCTTCGGTCATTTCTCTTGCTTCGCCTCCTCCCTGTTTAACAGGGAACCTTAATCCAGGCCATCGCGACACCACATTTAGGTCACCGATTTGGCCCATACCTGCAACTAGGGTGTGTCTACTTAGTTACTGGATTCCAGCTGGCAAAACCACAGCCACTGTGCCGCCCTTGCTCCCATAGATTTAGTTTGGTCCTTTCTCAGGGAACCATATTTGAGGATGTAACCATGTTGTCACCGGGTTTCTGTGCTGATTCATTTGAGTTTTTACACTTCAGTTCCTTGCACGGCTTACCTCGCTCAACAAACCAGCTCATAGGTTCACCTGGCAATTACTGTAATCTCATCACATATACTTGATTGGTTTTTTTGCACTAATGAATTGACGCTCTTGTAACACCTCTCCAAATGTAGATGTTGTTGGCAGAGTTGTTTCTGTGAGCGGGTTATCCTGTTCGGCAACATCCACTGGTGCTATTATTAGGCGGAAACTGGTCATACAAAACGAAAGGTTTTCAATGCAATGCGATTGTGTACCTTTCCATTTGTATTTGATTAACCGTAATTCCAATCATCTCCGTCTAACCTGCACTTGACTATTGCAGAAATAAACGTGTTAACATCACCATATGTGGCGATGTTGCTCGATCACTAGATGGAGAAGAACTAGCATACCTTAGCCGCATGGGATCTGTTATACTTGGTGTATGCAGTCTTCAAGTTACTGACGCCACACCAGGTTTACACTGCACCTTTATCCGTCACAGTTAATGCTATTGCTAATCCATTCTACGACGACTCACATCTCCTTTCCTACCTTTACAAAAGGCGGCATTTTTTTAACCAGCACCTCCGCTACACGGTTTGTTTTGGAGCCATCTTCTGCATTGGCAAATGTTTTGCGTGCTACGTAAGTCTCTTACAAGATGCCGCTTTTAGTAGTTGACTTTCCGTTTATCTCATATACTTTCGAAATTGTAGTGCTACTGGTGGTACAGATACGATCCGCTATTATCCTCCATGCTTTTCCACTTATTTTGAAGAGGAAATGTTTCGAGCTGACAGTACCAAGACAATTATGGACCTCATCCGCCTTTCCAGAAATCCAATGGTTGACGTGCGTTCTTTTGTCATAACTTTTACTGTCACAGCACTGTGTCTTATTACTTCATGGCAGGTTAAAGCATAATCTGCACTATTAATGTAGCCAGCCATTATTTTCATGCTTCAAAATTTATTCTGCCTCACCACTAGATGGATCTGTTTTTCCAGTCCCTTTTGCCAGTAAACTAACACATTTCTTGCCTGCTTAGCTACACTTTCTCACCAGTTTTGTTTACCTACAGGCTACCCAGTACTATTGTTTGGCGCAAGTCCTCTCCACTGAGGCTTCAAGATCATGGTTCTACTTAGGATGTGCCTTTTGCTTTAAGACAGCTAGGGAATTTCCTGGCACTGGTGATTTTTTTTTGTGAAGAACATGGCCAACTAAAGGCTGAAGAAACCGAACATTGGTTAGTTTAAAATCCACCTTTTCCCCATCAGTCAAGTGGGCACGCCCAATTCACCCCTGAAATTTTAATACATTCTTACAGCTACAAAATTCATTTGGCTGTCGGAGACACTACTGGTTCGGCGTGCTTCGTCGCACTTGGAAAGCCCGCTGAATCTTTGCTTGGAGTTACAGCAAACGAACTATTGTTGCAGCATCCCCACCGCCATGGCCATTTCCCTCCGCCAATTGTGGCCATGAATGGCTGTTGGTTTTCGTTTTGTGTGCAACTCCCTAAACCTGGAAATCTGGCTCAGACTCCTCTGGAGTTTACTATACTTTCTGCAATCGACCGCAGCCAGCTCTAACAATAAACTAATGAAAACGTCAACGCTTGCGCAGAAAGTCATTGTGCTCGACCGTTGTCTTACCTATATTATGCCAGTATTTAGCAATATTTGCACTTCAACATCAACAGACTTATGTATCCGCGATGTACGTACAAACTATTCACATGCACAATGACTCCGCTCTTTCGCTTACAACTCTCTTTTCTTGATGGTTTCGTTTCCATTCTTTCTTTTGTCAGGGGGTTTGTTCGTCTGCTTTCAAAGGAGGTTCGGACGGCGAGTTTTGTGGCAAAGAAATTGATCTCAAATTCTTAGGAAACTTTATTGCCCGTTGAACTTGCGAAGCAACAGGCGGAACCTACTGTGGTGGTGAGCTACCTCTCTTGATCTGATTCCTTTCTAAGGTTCATGTTTACTTGGATATTTGTTTAGATCGTTTGTTTGTTCTCTACTAGGAGTGGCGACGACTGTTTCACCGGCCACTTCATAGCAGATTTTGCACTCTTGACGGTTAGGTACATTCTTTTTATAGGCTGAAACGAATGCAGCATTTTACCTAACAGGAAGCAGCATTTTACCTAGGGGCAGCAGCAGTCGACCCAGCTTGGTTATCAGACTCCAACTTCACCTCGAACTCTCTCGACTCAAATGGCAGAGCCCCAGCAGTGAACAGACTATCACTTACCTAACAGTCTATCACGGTGTGGTGGCTCACACATTTGCTATGTTATGATTCTGTTTCTGTCTTACTCTTCCTTACTGTTTCCCCCATCTCACGAGGATTGCGAAGAAGAGCTGGCTGTAAAAAAAAAACTCCTAGGGTTGTGCATTGAGGGGGGATCTGGATTTATATGCTTGAAAATGCTATTGTGCGGATGATTGATTCATGAATGTGCTTGGTTTTAGGTCACTATTACCCCGGAGGTTACTTCGAAGAAGGTCAACAGAGATGTCATTTCTACACTGGACAAGTTATACCGTCAATCTCATTTGGGGAACAAAATGGTAGCCTATGATGGTAGGAAAAGTCTGTTCACTGCTGGGGCTCTGCCATTTGAGTCGAGAGAGTTCGAGGTGAAGTTGGAGTCTGATAACCAAGCTGGGTCGACTGCTGCTGCCCCTAGGTTCTATGCATTGAACATGTAAGCAAAGAAATTGTAGGATTCATTGCCTTCCACACCTGAGGTGTTGAGTTGATTACGATATCAATTGTCAGGTTAAGTATTCATTTGACAAGCTCATTAGTATTTGTTTCATGATTATTGACAAATCATGATTGTTTGATTGCATTATAATAACTCTATTTTCATATTTCCCCCCTCACTTATGAATTCGAAGATCAAACACTCTAATCCTCCCGCCGCGAAGCGCGGGCTTCCGTACTAGTTGTTATTAATGATATAATCACATGCTGTCGCTATTGTTCTTAGAATTCAAGCTCGGCAAGTGGGATAATATTTGTAAGTGGTTAAGTATCATACATGAACCTATATAAGATCTAACATAACCTTCTTCCAACAACTCGAGTTATTGAGAGCAACTGGTTCTTGACATGGTATCAGAGCTGGTTTGTTCGTGAGGTCACGTGTTCAAGTCCTCACGACCCCCAATATTAATCGTTGTCTTTCAAGCACATGGTAGGATTGGGCCTGTGCAAACTTCAAGCCCATAAGTCGGCTTTCGTTTGAGGGGGCGTGTAAGGAAGTGGTTAAGTACCATACATGTGATTGAAAGCCGACTTATGGGCTTGAAGTTTGCACAGGCCCAATCCTACCATGTGCTTGAAAGACAACGATTAATATTGGGGGTCGTGAGGACTTGAACACGTGACCTCACGAACAAACCAGCTCTAATACCATGTCATGAACCAGTTGATCCCAACAACTCGAGTTATTGGGACCTTGTGAGTGGCTTTCGTTTGATGGAGCGTGTTAGTGTTGTGGTATATGATCCACGATTGAACCTCTCCCAACTCGAATTATTGGGATCAACTGGTTCATGACTATATTGTACTAGTCAAAATCAAAGTAAGAAGTCAAGCGGAACCTCTTGTTGTTGTGTAGCCTAGGTTCAGCCACGTAGCAGCCAAGGGGAAAACGAAATTTGGAATCATGGCAGAAATTTTAAAGTTACTAATTAATTACCCGAAGCAGCAGCTTGAACGACGTCGTCTCTGCGGGAATCCCTGGCGGTGATGACGACGCGGGTGGTGTAATTCGGGTGCGAACCGTAGAATTCCGACACCGCCATTTCCACGCAGCTCAGCCACACCTGCCCGGCGAAGTCGGCTCTGTCCATGTCCACAATCACCCCGACGTTCACCGCCACCGCCGCCGTCGTGTTGTTCGTGCCGCTACTGATCTGCCCCGCCACCGCCGCCGCAGCGAACAAGGTCGCGACGAAGAATCGGAACCACCCACGTCGGCGGCCAGTTTCCGGCGCCATCGTAGCGTAGGGGCTAGAGATTATTTGGGAAATGGGCGGCGCTTTTGGGCAGGGAGCTAGACAAGAGACTATAGAACTAACTGAGGCCTTTTTATTTATGTTTGATAATGATGATGACGAGTTGTTTATTTATTTATATAGAAAATTATTAACCATTTCATGTGACCACACACGTACGATATATGGAAGATTGATAAATTAATTAGTCACTGTTGTTCGTCAACACACAGCAAGAAATACGATCGAGAGTCTGCAGTTTCATGGAAGTTTCGCAATGCGTTTGAGCTTCATGAAGCTGCCTACTTAATCAACCTAACGCTGGCCATCGCCATCGGACTTAATGTATTAAGAGTTTAAAAGAGATTTTCTGCTACTAATTATTAAGCTGAAAATGTCAGTAATCTTGCGGGACATGGACACATTTGTGCAATCACATCTAAGGTGGAAATTGGTGTCGGTGTGGTTACCCGTCCCACATTTTGCGGGTACCCACACCCACAAATTTACAATTATGTTATCCACAACCCGCACCGCAGTGGTTAGTGGGTAACCACTACTCACTGTGGGTTTGTGCGGGTTGGGTGTGGTTACCCACAAAAATCCATCTTTGCAAGAATAGAGTTCTAGTCGCCACTAATGTAATTGTTGTTCGTAACTAGACTATAGTGATATACACTTGTGTTGTTCGTGGAGGTACAATTTTGTACATCGATCTTACTCAACGTGGAGATTTTTTCTTTTTGAGTTTGGAATTCAACTTTTGTGTCAGAGAGCTGTGATTTCATATTTCCCCGACTAGGGTGAAATATGACAATTAAATATGATCTTGTATTTTTTCACACAAAAACAAAAACATACTGATAAAAGTTACAAAAAGTGTTCACTTTTAATAAATTGATTACTCTCCACTCTATCGATTATAGTGTTTGATAAAATAAAAAATTCTTACATAAAACTTATTAGGTGTACGTGTCTTTTTTATTTAGTGACTACTTTAATTTTTATCCACACACTTTTCACATACTATTATATTATAAAGTTAATTCACTAAATAAATATAATAAGTGTGGTTATTGTGGATTTTGTGGGTAACCGTAGTGGGTAGTAGATAACCACTAACCACAAAAATCGTTATTTTACTACCCACACCCAACCCACTATCCACAACTTGTGGGTATGACTACCCACAATAGGTGCAGGTTAGTGCAGTTTGCGGATTATCCACAACCCGCAACCCAAACTTCCACCCCTAAATTCACATCCACATGTGACTACTACTATATTTATTAAAATTTCTTCAATTTTTTAGTTCTTCCTACGCGTCCTCGAGAACCAAATCATCCAAGTCTAGATAATAAATAAAAGCCGAATGATGAAAACTGTTGCTCCATTTCAAATTTCCTGCAACGAGAGTGATTATAGGAAGGACATTTTGGTTTTCACAATTGCTTATTTTCTTATTTATTTATTCATAAAAAATGCATGAACTGGGATTTGAACCTTGGTCTCTTTAAAGGCAAGCAAGGATCATAACCAATCACACTAAGTATATTTGTTGTATCTATTTAAATTCAAACATACACGAACCTAAATTATGAAAATCATATGACTTTTTTAACGATTAGTTGGCCACTGAATCTCCCGTAAATACTTATTTGGTGTTTTAATACTTTGATTATTTTAGTTGTAGTTTAATACTTAATTTAAATTTCTATCTATTTTATAAATATACAATAACCCTAAAATTGCAGCCCAAATATCACTGGTTCGAATATTGCATATCGAATTGCAATATTAAACATGTAGAAGCAATATCGACTTCTTAAATTAATATTATTTTTCAGAATTACTATGGAGAAATTATATCTTTGTGCAAACTATATGAGACTGGTTCTTTTAATGTTTTAGTCGGGATAACCGCTACATTTTAAACTTCTTCATAATCTGGCATGATTGGATCCAATGATCATTATACAAGATTGTGTTTAATAGGGTGGCTCATTTCACCACTTTTTGGCGTGTTAATGAATTTGTAGGACAATGACAGGTCTACATCTACACTCATCACAATCTACACATCATATAAATGTGAAATGAGAAAAGAGGGATTCCATTTCAAATTTGATGCGTATAGAGCAATTTTTTAGGGGTAAATTTAGAAGATGCCAGTGCGGTCGGTCTGTTGAGCACGAAAGTAAAAATATGTTTTCATTTAAACGGGCGCAAACTGTTATTTGGCCCACTAATCGTGCACCCATCGCCAATGCAGTCAAATTCGGGATTTTGATCATAAAATCGTAGGATTTTAGGATTTTACTTAGGGATTCCGATCTTGATTTTACTATAAAATCGGTGGACCTTAAAATTGTTTAAAATCGGGACTAAAATCATTAAAATCGTAAAATAGTATCGAAATCGGGATTTTGATCGTAAGAGAACAAAATAGGTGGTTTGAGCCAATTTAAAATAAGTATAACTTTTTCAGCGGAAAGAGCAATGGAATCTTCTCAGATATTTTTCTATTAGAAAAATATTCAAAAATAATAAAAATAACCAAATTAGGGTTCGGTTAATCTCTTTCCCTTCACCCCATTTAACTTATTGGTAAAACACATGTCCTAATATTGGAAGTATGTAAGAACTAACATCATTATTAACTAATTAATTTATTAATGAATATATTTGTACCAACCCACTAACATTACTTATTTTATTGGAGTTCAATTATTTTTAGTTTTAAATCATACTTAGTAGACGATGTCAAAATATTACTTTGAGTTAAACAACCTAGACATAACATGAAAATAAGAGCCAAACCCATGAACTATATCTCTTCATCATGAATTATTTTGAGTTACACATTAACTAGCAATTAAAATAGTGATTTTGGAACATTAATCTTGAGAATTATCTTATGGAAAAAAAATCTTCTGAATTATCATTTTAAATGCTATGTGTCTTTGTGATATTAATAATTTACCTTATTAATATTCTTATATGCTATTGTTGGGGGTGTGACTAAGGGACTGAGCGCACAGACTAAGCAGTAGGGCGCATAATCGGCGATGCCCAACGCTCGATACCCGCTACAGGTATATAAGGGCTTGAAGCCCTCCGAAGAAGGGGACTTCCTCCTTTTTCTCCTCACTTTCCACTTCCTACTATCTCTCTACACTTTATCTCTCTTTCTATTCTCTCAACTCTCTCCACAAACCGACACTAACTTGACCGTCGGAGCTTAATCCGGGGGGCAACCCCGGCTCTTTCACAGGTTCACTCCCTCCCGACGAGATCAGACGAACGGATGACGAGTCAACCCACACCAACAAATATCATTGTTCGATCCGGAGCTAGATGGGTCAAACAATTGGCGCCCACCGTGGGGCATGGCGAAAATTCGTTTGTTTGATTTCGGAAAGAGGGGGAACTCTGAATCTGAAGAACAGAGAAACTTCATCGAGAGGAAACAAAGAGAAAAGCTGGCCACACGTCAGAGAACAGAGGTTCATTCGTCGTTTTCTAAAGAAGGAGAAGAAAGATCCCCGCCGGCGGAGCTCCTTGTTGTTGCCGACGCAACCGACCGCCATCCCGAACCCTTGAAGAAAGACCAGATCTGCTTCTCTCCATAAACAAAAAAAAAGAAAGAAAAAAAAAACCAGAGTCCTAACGCCGGAAATGGTGGCCGAGCTCCGACGAAGATAAATGAACCTGCTGCCGTCAATGTCACCTTCTCTCCCATCCTCCAAAGTTCTTGTCCCTGCAATCAAGGAGGAAACAGTAGACGGGAAGCTTTCTCAGAACCACTTGCTTCCCCTGTTGAAAAAAAAAAAAAAAAAAAAAAAAAAGGGGCAGAGTTCCCGAGGCAGACAACGGGACTACCGAGGCAAGTTCAGCACAAGTTGGTTCCAGCCTGGAAATAGAGTGTGGATCGCGTAACAAAGGACGGGGGAGCTTCTTCCCGCCTCTCCTCTCATCGGTGGTGAAGTGATGCTTCTAACCTCCTCCGCGCGGCTTCAAATCGAGGAAAGCTTCAACTAATCGCCACCTGCCGCTACTCCATGGTGTCACGCTCGACCTGCCCCCGCACAAATTCAGGCTCATCCTCATCCGACCCGCGCCACCGCCCTTCAAAGCCATCTCGCGGAAGATTTTCCATCATGAAGTAGCGACGGAAAACCACGCGGCAGCCCCCACAACGGTCCGCTAGCACTGCCCGCGCCATTCCCTGCTTCAGTGCCTCGCGAATCCCCTCCTTCGCGCGTTTCGTCCGTCCCCGCCGTGCGTTCCTCGTCAAAAAGAAAAAAAAAAAAAGAAGAAGAAGAAGATAGGGAAACGCGTCCAAAGAAAAATATAAGAAGAAGAATGCTACAGCCTACAGCCGCGCATGCAAGTTGCAACAAGACCAGCCCGCTCAATTGCTTGGGCCATACAAATCCGTCTCCAGCACAGGCCCGTACCATTTGGCATCAACTTTCGTCAGAAGCCCACCCAAGAGCCCCGGGCCAAACCCTAACGCGCGGCCCGATCCGCCTTACCAGGTCACTAGCGCGGCCCACATGCCTCAAGCCTACCTGCGGCCCACTTAACTCCAACCCCACCTTCCGCCTCAAGCCCACTCGCGGCCCGCTCCACCCTTCAGCTCGCGCCACCCGGCCCACTCGCGTCCCGCTCCACCCTTCAGCTCGCGCCACCCCGGCCCACTCGCGGCCCGCTCCACCCTTCAGCTCGCGCCACCCGGCCCACTCGCGGCCCGCTCCATCCTTCAGCTCGCGCCACCCCGGCCCACTCGCGGCCCGCTCAACCCTTCAGCTCGCGCCACCCGGCCCACGTCACCAGCACTCGACGCGCGCATGTTCACCTCCGCCTGACCTCCAGTCCGCCACGTCCGGCCCAAGTCACCAGCACTCGACGCACACAAGCCCAACCCGCGGCCCAACTCGCGGGCGTTCAACAGATCAGCACTCAAAAAATGTTGCGTCCGCCGTGATTTGAACCTGCGCCACTCCTCTAGAAGACAGACAAGGTCGCCAATAGGCTAGCACAAGTTTGTGTTTCAATGGCGCAGCGTCTGGTTAATACTACTCCTGCTGCAACTCCGCGCGGCCCAGGTCCTGGATTGCGATCCGCTCCTCACGCTCACGGGCCCACTCGCGACTCTCGGCCCGCTACCCGCGCCGCTCCTCACGCGCACGGACCCGCTCGCAGATCTCGGCCCGCCACAGCCACGCTTCCAAAGCCCACTTGCGGCTATAGCCCGCGCGCTATGAACTAGCGGGTCAGCCACCACCTCGGCGCAACAAAGCCCAGAGCCCCAACTCCAGGTTCACGGCCCGCCAAGTCCAAGCTCCGCTTCGACTCAAAAAAAAATTGTTGCCATCGCGAGGACTCGAACCCGCGCCACTCCTTCCACAAGACAAGCATCTTTACCAGCAGGCCACAAGTACCTTGTGTTTCAACGGTGTGGCGTCTGAATTTTAACATTCGCGCCCAATCAGTTCGAAAGAACAAAAAATTAGTATGAGTCCAGCACTCTGCGCTCAGTTCCACGGAACAAAACTTAGCAATAGTCCAGCACTATTCGCGCCCAATCAGTTCGAAAGAACAAAAAATTAGTATGAGTCCAGCACTCTGCGCTCAGTTCCACGGAACAAAACTTAGCAATAGTCCAGCACTATTCGCGCCCAATCAGTTCGAAAGAACAAAAAATTAGTGATCATGGCTACCAAATCCTCTTCTGTCAAGTTAACCCTGGCCGCAGCGGCGGGGTTATGCTTGTTCCTGCACTTTTTTGCCATATGACCCGGTTTTCCGCAGTTAAAGCAGATAAACGGTGGGTCATTCTTAGAGGTTTGGGCCATGACCCTTTGGTTAACTCGAGAGGCACCATTCTGGTGGGGGCGGACCTGCTGGTTCTTACCCTTAAACCTTTTCTGGTTAGGTTTAAGAGCTCTAGGGGTGGGTCGTTTAGCAGTGACGACCATCACCTCTTCTTTCATATCCTGCTTGCGGGACTCTTCCTCAATCCTTAGGCGAGTAATCAAACTTTCCAGTGAAAATTCTTTGGTTTTATGTCTAAGCATATTCTTAAAATCTTTCCACGAAGGGGGCAGCTTATCAATAATGCAAGCAACTTGAAATTGATCGTCCAGAGGCATACCTTCAGAGACGATCTCGTGAGCTATTTTCTGAAGTTCGTGGGACTGAACTTCGACAGACTTGTCATCCACCATCTGATAGCGCAGGTAGCGGCTGACAGCATACTTCTTAGCTCCAGCCTCCTCCGTGTCGTACTTCTTTTGGAGCGCATCCCAGACCATCATTGCGGTGTTCTTGCTATCCGCATAGTAGTCGTAGAGGTCGTCTGCCAGGCCGTTGAGGATGTAGCCCTTGCATAGGAAGTCATGCTCCCTTTCCTTAGCAGCAGCAGTCCTCTCCTCATCGGTCGCTTCTTCCGGCAGCTCGACGGGCATGCTGGTGAGGCAGTGTGCCAACTTCTTGGTCGTCATGTAGAACTCCATCTTTTGTCTCCAGCGACGGAAGTTGACTCCAACGAAGCGAAACGGTCGATTGATATCGACAGCACCAGATCCGGCCATGTTGTTCTGTTCAGTCGACATAGCAGCAGCCGAACGTCTTAAAATTGTTAGAAACGGAACAACAACAAGATGAGGATACCGAATCTGGAGCTGAGTCGCGGACTAGGTCGCTTTCTTTAAGACGTTCGCGGCACTGCCCTCGATGCGCACGGCAGACTATCAACCGGTCGTCTCCAGGATAAAACAGCTCCTCTAGGTACTCGCGGTTTTGTGCGAAAACCGGAGCTCTCTGAACACTCTCTCTATTGTGTTTATGCTCGTTCTGGTGTGTTTAGAGGGGCTGGGGAGGCGGCTATTTATAGGAGCCGAACCCCTAGGAATATACCCTCTAGGTTGGGGAATAAGTCGGATTAATTAAGGAAGATAATTACTTCCTTAATTAAAACCGTCGGTTAGGATAAATCCTGCTGGGATTATCCTTAGAATATTCCTCAGAATAACCGATTAACCGACCGACCGACCGACCGGTCGGACAGACGGCGCGCGCGTGTGTGGTGGTCCGTTAGGTCCTCCCTCTCCCACAAAAGTGGGTCACCCCAAGGGGCATGCCCTTAGGAGAGAGGCTCCTATCTTTATAATCACTTCACCAAGTAAAACTACCAATGTGGTAGTTTTTCCACTTGAGACTCTATAGCTTTCAAAGCTATTCATACACATTTCCAACAGTTTGTGTATGGGTAAATATAAACATTTAAGTGGTTGCCTATGTGATTTGAACTTGGGTCGATACTAATATTAGTAAACATATTTTTCATTAAACTGTAACTCATTTATTCTTGTATTTCAAATACAAATATAATAGTAAAAATCTATTTTGTATCCCAATTGTTTTCAAAAGCTAACGATTAAACCCAATTACGGGCTCCCCTAGTCTAGTAGGATATATCGAAAGAGATTTTATAGAGCATTGTTAGACACCGATTGTATTTTACAAATTTTCAAAAGTACGAAACACGTCATGTGCTTTGTTGTACTTTGGACAAATCAGATATTTTCTTATTTAATAATTAATTTAACTTAATTTTTAGGAGGTGACACCCCTATTTAAAATTTAATCCACCACTAACCAAGAGAGGTTATTTCTTCGGTCTGCGCCGAACGACAGACGATATCCTGGCAGGTAAGCACATTGTTAAGTCATAAGTGTATAAAAAAAAGTTTTGTTTGGAAATCGTAATTCGTGGTCGGCAGTCGGCAGTCGGCACAAATCAAAGTGTCCAACTTGTTCGTGATTTCATATTATAATATGGAATTATGTTGTTGAGTTTTTCTTTTGTAGTAGCTATTTTCAAACAATGATGATTCTTATTCTAATCATTATTTTTTTTTTAAACTATTGTAGTATTGTTTTGGGTAGCAGTAATGTTTTTCATTTGTAAATTGTAATAGCGATTTCTCATACCAGTTTTTCAGTTGACCTCGTACTTTAATAAATATTCGTTAACAAAGAAAACGAAGTTGCTGATAACATATTTTTAAAGACGCTTTACGCATAGGCGTCAAATCTTTCGTCACTCTATGATCACCAATTGTTTAGAGAAAATTGACGCTTTTTATGGCTTTGATACAATTAACACTTGGTAATTTGCATCCCAATGTTAAATGGAAAGTACATAACATAATAACCAAAGTAAGACTTCGGATTTTTTTTTTTTTTTGCCTTTAGAAGTTGATGGTTAGTGTTTATCATGGTTATAAGATATGATGAGTATTCGATAGGATAGATAAGTGTGAAATATTGTTAAGAGCGGTAACGAAAGAGACAGATGTTTACGTGGTATCCCCGTTGCACGAGACTAGTCCACGGGAGAGAAGAGTCTCTCCCACTGTAATTATTATTACTAGATTAATTGATCACGACCAATGGCCTTTCAATATATAACCCTACGACAATCATCTAGGGTTTCCAAGGAAAAGACACCACAGGTGGAGGACGAAGGTGTCCGCTGCTGGTGATTAAGTTGGGCCGTATCCGACTTGGATTGGGCCGACTTAGGCTGTGGATATGCCTCGTCTAATCCTCCCCCGTAAGATGGAGGGTGGAGGTCATGAATGCCCATCTTGGCTAGTAAGGCATGAAAATGATCAGCACCAAGCTCTTTAGTGAAGAGATCAACTAGCTGGTGATGGGAGCTAACTTTAAGCGGAGTCTCGGGATTGAACTCGTACACGAACAAAATAGCAATTCATCTCCACATGTTTAGTGCGCTCATGGAAGACTAGATTAGCTACAATATGGGGAGCAACTTGATTGTCATAGTAGAGTGGTGCGAGACCATCCTGTGGAGCACCAAGCTCGCGCAAAAGCCACCGCAACTAGAGCAATTCACTTACAGTGCTGGTCATGGCTCGATACTTTGCTTCAGCTGAAGAATGAGCAACAACTTGTTGCTTCTTAGTGCGCCAGGACACCGGGGCATCGCCGAGGGTGATGTAATAACCTGTAGTCGAACGACGAGTCGTCTGACAGCCACCCCAATATGCATCACAGTAGGCGGTAAGCTATAAATTGTTATTAGTGAGGAAGAAGACACCTTGCCCAGGAGACATCTTCAAGTAGCGGAGAATACGCTGAGCCGCATTCATGTGATCACGAGTAGGAGCATGGACAAACTGGCTAAGTAAATTGAATTTATATGTGATGTCTGGTCGAGTAACTGTCAAATACAAGACTCGACCGACTAAACAACGATAAACAGATGGATCCTCAGCAAGCGCAGAGTCATCGGGCCGAGTGAGGTGATGATTTTGCTCGATAGGAAACATGTTGGGCCGACAACCAGTAATACCAACATCAGAAAAAATGTCCAGCACATATTTGCGCTGGCTAAGAACCATGCCAGCAGAGGAGCGAGCAGCCTCAATGCCTAGAAAATAGCGAACGAGACCAAGATCCTTTATGCTAAACTGAGCATCAAGAAAGGACTTCACACGTGAGATAAAAGAAAGATGATTACCTGCGAGAAGAACATCATCAACATAGATGAGGGCGACTACGAAAGTACTCCCCCGCTGATAGATATATAGAGAGTGGTCATCATGTGAGGCACGAAACTGGAGTTCACGGAGGGCAGTGGTGAACTTCTGATACCATTTTCGAGAAGCCTGCTTAAGACCATAGAGGGAATTATTAAGCCGACAAGCACGAGTCTCGCCAGGTGCTGCAAAACCCTCGGGAATGAGCATATAAACCTCCTCATCAAGATCCCCATGAAGAAAGACATTGTTCACATCCAACTAATGAACGTACCATCCCTTGTTGATAGCCACAACAAGTAGACTACGAACTGTAACCAACTTGGCGACCGGTGTGAACGTATCATGGAAATCAACGCCCTCTATTTGTGTGTAACCTTTGGAGACAAGACGAGCCTTGTAACACTTGATAGAACCATCGGGATGGAACTTGATTTTGTAAACCCATTTGCAGTCAATGCAACGCTTCTCAGGTGGTAAATCCACGAGACTCCATGTGCCATTTTTCTCGAGGGCACTAATCTCGGTGCGCATGGCAAGGCGCCAATGCTCATCAAGAACTGCTTGACGAAAAGAACGGGGCTCCACCTGCAAAGTAATGGCTGCAACAAAAACACGATAGAATGGGGGTAACACGGTCATAAGAAACATGGGATGCCATGGGATATCAGACAGAATTCACATTGCTTCCAGTATAATAATCCGCTAGTCGCCGGGGTGGTACACGGACTCTGTCACCACGCTGAAGCTTAGGAGGAGCAATGGTTTGCTGAGGCGGGTGATTGGACAGCCCAGGGCCGCCACTTGGCCCAGCATCAAGGAAGGCCGATGGAGGAGACTTGGTCGGGCTAGATGGCACGGCCCGAGTCGGATTGGGTCGTCTTAATCACGGTTCATCCATGATTGGCATAAATTTTAACAAAAGGACACGTTCGATCATTTTTCCAGCGTACAAGGGCATGTTTGATGTAAAAAATAATAGATGAGCATGTTTGATAAAACGACATAATAAATGGGCATATTATACTTATAACCCTTAATAAAATAGTCCCTCTTTAACTAATCCACTTCCTAACCCCACTCCCTTAATTGACAACCCAAAAAAAAAATACCAATAACTAAAACACACGACTTGTAATAATTTCACCATCAGCAGTAGCAATAACTCCTCCTACACTGGAATTTGGATGTGAATCCATGTTGTTAATCTCTCCTACCCGAGGCTCTGTGCTTTCGTTCAACTCCGACGGTGAATCTAGCGGCGGAGTAATTGGTTTTTGGGATGATCCCGCAGGAAACTCCGTCGTCTCCACCGAAAACGTGGAAGGGCTCGTCATCACATTCAAATCGGCAAGGTTAATCTCGTTACCAACTCTGTCGTCCCTGAAAGTATGGAATTTGAGGTCTTTCTCATCGAAAGTCTTGAACAGATTCAGAACCCTTCTCCAGAATGAAGGGTTCGAATGTAAGTCATCTTTTGAGGGAAACAAAAGCTTCCTGTGCTCGTAAACGAACATAACAGAAAAAATGCAGAGCGCTGAAACTGCGGCCACTCCGGCAATCAGAAACAGGCTCCAGAAGCTGTTCAGCCCCAGTTGGTTCCCTATAGGAGGTGAGGTGCTGGACTCCGGGCACTTGTTGTTCTTGCCAATCCATGTTTCTTCGATTTTTGTCATGCTGTCTCCTTCAGTGACGTTGAGGATGGCTCGTGAAATGTCTGGAACTAATGGGGAGCCTTTAGGAAAGACCTGCATGCATGCAGTTGTCAAGAATCAATTGATCCCAATAAATATATTTATTAGTAAAGGTTCAATCGTGGATCATATATCGTTTACTAACACAGTCCCTCAAACGAAAAGTCACCATATATGGGGGTTGAAGTTTGCATAGGTGCGGACACCATGTGCTTAATATAAATAGATCGGGGGTCATTGCGGGATTCGAATAGAAGACCGCCTCTCGGTCACAGAAGGCTCTGATATCACGTCCAAAAACCAATTGATCCCAATAATTCGAGTTATTGTGAAAGGTTCAATTGTGTATCATATATTGTTTACTAACATCAGTCATATAATTCATATAAAAGAAAAAACAACCAACTACAAAAGAAAAAAAAAGATAGATTGAGGAGATCGAGGGGAAACTTACAAAGCCAAAGCCGTCGGCTTTATAAGTGGGATCGATCATCATGTACTCGGAGCAGCGTTTGGCCAAGATGAGCTTGATGTAGGGGACTTCATCAAACGCAGCCACGATTCTCCCTTGCCTGAAAAGCGAGTCAAAACCCTCGATGCTATTATAACTCACGAGCTTGTCACCGCTGAATCCCATACTGTTCAATAGCCCGACCACAAACGTGCCTTCCTGGTATCCCACAAACTCCCCCTTTCTCAACAGCTCGCTCATGTCCGTCACCGTGGGTCGCAGCCGTTGCACCGTCAGGAGGCTCGTGAAACTCGCGGTGTAACTCTGAATGATGATCAGCACCACGAAGCACCATATTATCACCACCGTCCTTGTCAGGTTGCTCACCAGGTTTTGTCCTGCATGCACGTGCGATATTAGGATCTGTTCTCCATATATAAAAAATAGACATTACAAAAAAAAAAAAAAAAATAACAACTAAGCATGATTTTATTCCAACGTGATCGACCAGTCGATTCCTACGTTGAGCGAAGGCCATGGTGGAGAAGGAGAACCAGAGGCTAGTCCCAGCTTGGTGTGAAGGCGGGCCTCTGAAGTCCTTACTAATCCTGTGCTCCAGAACCCACACCACGAACCCGATAAACAGAAAGAAGAGAAACGTCGTCACCCAAAGATCCCACGTCAATGGCTTCAAGAACGACCACGCATTCTTGCTCCCATCTGGCCTCACCGGAACCACCATGGACACTCCCGATTCCGTGTACGGCAGCGTGAAGTCAACGTAGTTTGACCGGTTGGCGATGATGGTGATATCTCCGACCACCGCGTCCAAGTTCTGCTCCCAGAGTCACATGCATATGAAACAAACATGCGCATATTTATGGTCGTCAGTCTCACCGTACATCACAAAAGATTATCGAGACCAATGGATGAGTTCGCTAACAACTTACTCCTAAAAAGACCTGATTAACCAGGTCGTTGTAACTCCCGTTGCTTTCACCGTTAGGTTTGGCGAAAGGCACGTACTCAAAGGGAAGCGCATACGGCAGCGTTTTGACGACGGCTTCGAAAACATCCATGCAGTAGCCGGTCACGGTCGTCTCGTTGGTCTCGGGATCGGTACTCACGGAGACGAACTCCCTGAAGCCGGGTTTCACGGGGACTCCGATCCTGAGCTTCTTCCCGCTCATCGGGATCTCGAACCCTTTAGGAACCGCACCCGGATCCCCCGGCCATATCACCGTCCCCAGCTGGCTCGCCACCTTCGACGAGCTCCTCGTCGTCAGCTCGCCAGCTGGTGGTGGTGTCCAGTACCCAACAACTCTATCTGCGTTCCCATTCACGTTCACAACCTCGTAAGCCGACGCTCTCAGCTGCCCGTCGGCCTCCAACGCAAACCCACCGAAGAGACCTCGGAAGCTCGTTCCCAAGAGCGCGCTAGCCAGATTCTGGCCGTTTCTCGACACCCCGACCATATACTTCTTCGTCTTATCGCTTTCGAAACTGAAATAGGTTGCGGCCCCAGCCTTCTCGACCGCCATTGCCAATGCCCACGTGGCATCGTACGCCCGCAAACCGTAGCTGTTGAGGTTGGCATCGAGGATCTCCGGATGGTCTCGCTGGAACTTCCTCCTCCAACGTGTCGTGAAGTTTAGAACCGCCTGTGTTTGTGGCACGTGCGGTTTGACTCCCAACACGCCTTGCATGGAGCGGAGAACTGAAGGGTGAAAGGAAGGCAGGAAGACGGTGAGCCCATCGGTTATGATCCACACGTAACCTGCTGACATCATCCCGACCTCTTTGGCCTTGACAAATAGCCTGCATGCATGCATGAATTAGAATTAGGGTGCGTATACCGATAGAGTAAAATTAATGTGATCAATGTTTTTGTCGGAATTATTAATTACCTGGGGCCGAGATCGGGAGACACGTGGACTATGAAGACGCGAGTCTGCATGGTCATGAGCTTGTAGAGCTCCTCTCCGATTTGGTCGTCGGTGGCGGACGGCGAAATGGCGCTGCGGTAAGGGACGCGGGCGTCGACGGCTTGGAGGGAGTCGACTAAGGAAGGGATGATGCCTTGGCCGAAGGCGTCGTCGACGTAGATTGGGACGGCCTGCCGCCAGCCGAAGGCCTTGAATATGGCGGCGACGGCGTGGACTTGGGTGGAGTCGTTTTGTACGGCGCGGAAGAAGTACGGGCTGCCGATGGAAGCGAGGGTTGGGCTTGTTGCGGAGAAGGAGACGATGGGGACGTGGGCTTTTTCTCCCAGCGGGATGAGGAAGTTGGCCTGCATCGATGTGTCTGGGCCGAGGATAGCTTGGACCTGCACGTTCTTTATCAAATCCAGGGCTGCCACGTGTGCGTTTGCAGGAGGACGTCAGTGGATGAGAGGGTAGTACACGAGAGGAAAATATACATATGGCCGGTTTAAGAAAAAAGTCAAAATACGAATAATAAGAAATAGTTAATATATATTATTCATCAAATAGATTCCAACTATCTATACAATTCAAGGTAGGTATTGATAAGAAAAGAAATCAATGTTGGTGGCAGTGTTGTTTTATTATTAATATTATTATTCTTCTAGATTTAATAGTGTTGTGCAGATCGAATCGAATTAGTTGGTCCGACTTGAAAATCTGACAATCATTCATCTATACGGTTTGACTTGGTCATAACGTGTGATTTGTTTTATGCTGCCAAATATAACTTACCTTTTTATTTAGAAACGATATACTTGGTTATACAAAAAAGTTTTGTATGCACTCAAGTTCCAACTCAAAACTACTATATGTCGTTGCACATAAAAAAAAATTATGAAAAGTTGTTATGTGCCTACCTAGTTGAGTTTTCAGTCCCGACCAATTTATTTATTACGGTGATAATGATGCTGCAGACTCACTAGTGAAAAAAATTATTGACCATTAGTTTTAACGATCAACATAGATTTCGGGCTAAATCTGTCAATTAATTTGAAAAGTCGGTCACAAATGTTTTATTGGAAATTTTGGATCAAAACTAACACTTACGCCAAACTTCGGGCCAAACTAGGGTATTAATCCTTTATTTTATGATGCCATATAACTTACCTTGTTATTTATAAACGATATACTTAGTCATACAAAGTTTTGTCTAGTAGATGATATAAACTTGTCATCCTTAAGCTATAGTAAAGTATATCGCATGCACCCGAATTCCAACTCGAAATTACTATATATCGTGGCCCCGAAATTCAAATAGCACATAAAAATATATCATGAAAAGTTATTTTGTACGTACCCAGTTAAGTTTTCGGTCCCGAACAATTTATTTATTGCGGTTTAGCATTTATAGACTAGTATACTATAGCTAGTAGAAATGCTATTTATTCATAGATAGGAAAGATACCTTACCTTAAGCCTAGGTTGGCATATGCATTGACTTCATCACTGCTTATTTGGCTTAAATTCAGCAGTAGTTTTTGGCATACATGAGACAAAGTCGTTGTTTGCTGCTAGCCAGTAGCCACTACTACTATGTACTTACGTACGAAGCTGTTGTTGTTTGTGGAATTTTCTTTTTTGTGTTATTATGGTACTCTACTCGTCCGTCGCTATTGTTATTAATGATATAATCACATGCTGTCGCTATTGTTCTTAGAATTCAAGCTCGGCAAGTGGGATAATATTTGTAAGTGGTTAAGTATCATACATGAACCTATATAAGATCTAACATAACCTTCTTCCAACAACTCGAGTTATTGAGAGCAACTGGTTCTTGACATGGTATCAGAGCTGGTTTGTTCGTGAGGTCACGTGTTCAAGTCCTCACGACCCCCAATATTAATCGTTGTCTTTCAAGCACATGGTAGGATTGGGCCTGTGCAAACTTCAAGCCCATAAGTCGGCTTTCGTTTGAGGGGGCGTGTAAGGAAGTGGTTAAGTACCATACATGTGATTGAAAGCCGACTTATGGGCTTGAAGTTTGCACAGGCCCAATCCTACCATGTGCTTGAAAGACAACGATTAATATTGGGGGTCGTGAGGACTTGAACACGTGACCTCACGAACAAACCAGCTCTAATACCATGTCATGAACCAGTTGATCCCAACAACTCGAGTTATTGGGACCTTGTGAGTGGCTTTCGTTTGATGGAGCGTGTTAGTGTTGTGGTATATGATCCACGATTGAACCTCTCCCAACTCGAATTATTGGGATCAACTGGTTCATGACTATATTGTACTAGTCAAAATCAAAGTAAGAAGTCAAGCGGAACCTCTTGTTGTTGTGTAGCCTAGGTTCAGCCACGTAGCAGCCAAGGGGAAAACGAAATTTGGAATCATGGCAGAAATTTTAAAGTTACTAATTAATTACCCGAAGCAGCAGCTTGAACGACGTCGTCTCTGCGGGAATCCCTGGCGGTGATGACGACGCGGGTGGTGTAATTCGGGTGCGAACCGTAGAATTCCGACACCGCCATTTCCACGCAGCTCAGCCACACCTGCCCGGCGAAGTCGGCTCTGTCCATGTCCACAATCACCCCGACGTTCACCGCCACCGCCGCCGTCGTGTTGTTCGTGCCGCTACTGATCTGCCCCGCCACCGCCGCCGCAGCGAACAAGGTCGCGACGAAGAATCGGAACCACCCACGTCGGCGGCCAGTTTCCGGCGCCATCGTAGCGTAGGGGCTAGAGATTATTTGGGAAATGGGCGGCGCTTTTGGGCAGGGAGCTAGACAAGAGACTATAGAACTAACTGAGGCCTTTTTATTTATGTTTGATAATGATGATGACGAGTTGTTTATTTATTTATATAGAAAATTATTAACCATTTCATGTGACCACACACGTACGATATATGGAAGATTGATAAATTAATTAGTCACTGTTGTTCGTCAACACACAGCAAGAAATACGATCGAGAGTCTGCAGTTTCATGGAAGTTTCGCAATGCGTTTGAGCTTCATGAAGCTGCCTACTTAATCAACCTAACGCTGGCCATCGCCATCGGACTTAATGTATTAAGAGTTTAAAAGAGATTTTCTGCTACTAATTATTAAGCTGAAAATGTCAGTAATCTTGCGGGACATGGACACATTTGTGCAATCACATCTAAGGTGGAAATTGGTGTCGGTGTGGTTACCCGTCCCACATTTTGCGGGTACCCACACCCACAAATTTACAATTATGTTATCCACAACCCGCACCGCAGTGGTTAGTGGGTAACCACTACTCACTGTGGGTTTGTGCGGGTTGGGTGTGGTTACCCACAAAAATCCATCTTTGCAAGAATAGAGTTCTAGTCGCCACTAATGTAATTGTTGTTCGTAACTAGACTATAGTGATATACACTTGTGTTGTTCGTGGAGGTACAATTTTGTACATCGATCTTACTCAACGTGGAGATTTTTTCTTTTTGAGTTTGGAATTCAACTTTTGTGTCAGAGAGCTGTGATTTCATATTTCCCCGACTAGGGTGAAATATGACAATTAAATATGATCTTGTATTTTTTCACACAAAAACAAAAACATACTGATAAAAGTTACAAAAAGTGTTCACTTTTAATAAATTGATTACTCTCCACTCTATCGATTATAGTGTTTGATAAAATAAAAAATTCTTACATAAAACTTATTAGGTGTACGTGTCTTTTTTATTTAGTGACTACTTTAATTTTTATCCACACACTTTTCACATACTATTATATTATAAAGTTAATTCACTAAATAAATATAATAAGTGTGGTTATTGTGGATTTTGTGGGTAACCGTAGTGGGTAGTAGATAACCACTAACCACAAAAATCGTTATTTTACTACCCACACCCAACCCACTATCCACAACTTGTGGGTATGACTACCCACAATAGGTGCAGGTTAGTGCAGTTTGCGGATTATCCACAACCCGCAACCCAAACTTCCACCCCTAAATTCACATCCACATGTGACTACTACTATATTTATTAAAATTTCTTCAATTTTTTAGTTCTTCCTACGCGTCCTCGAGAACCAAATCATCCAAGTCTAGATAATAAATAAAAGCCGAATGATGAAAACTGTTGCTCCATTTCAAATTTCCTGCAACGAGAGTGATTATAGGAAGGACATTTTGGTTTTCACAATTGCTTATTTTCTTATTTATTTATTCATAAAAAATGCATGAACTGGGATTTGAACCTTGGTCTCTTTAAAGGCAAGCAAGGATCATAACCAATCACACTAAGTATATTTGTTGTATCTATTTAAATTCAAACATACACGAACCTAAATTATGAAAATCATATGACTTTTTTAACGATTAGTTGGCCACTGAATCTCCCGTAAATACTTATTTGGTGTTTTAATACTTTGATTATTTTAGTTGTAGTTTAATACTTAATTTAAATTTCTATCTATTTTATAAATATACAATAACCCTAAAATTGCAGCCCAAATATCACTGGTTCGAATATTGCATATCGAATTGCAATATTAAACATGTAGAAGCAATATCGACTTCTTAAATTAATATTATTTTTCAGAATTACTATGGAGAAATTATATCTTTGTGCAAACTATATGAGACTGGTTCTTTTAATGTTTTAGTCGGGATAACCGCTACATTTTAAACTTCTTCATAATCTGGCATGATTGGATCCAATGATCATTATACAAGATTGTGTTTAATAGGGTGGCTCATTTCACCACTTTTTGGCGTGTTAATGAATTTGTAGGACAATGACAGGTCTACATCTACACTCATCACAATCTACACATCATATAAATGTGAAATGAGAAAAGAGGGATTCCATTTCAAATTTGATGCGTATAGAGCAATTTTTTAGGGGTAAATTTAGAAGATGCCAGTGCGGTCGGTCTGTTGAGCACGAAAGTAAAAATATGTTTTCATTTAAACGGGCGCAAACTGTTATTTGGCCCACTAATCGTGCACCCATCGCCAATGCAGTCAAATTCGGGATTTTGATCATAAAATCGTAGGATTTTAGGATTTTACTTAGGGATTCCGATCTTGATTTTACTATAAAATCGGTGGACCTTAAAATTGTTTAAAATCGGGACTAAAATCATTAAAATCGTAAAATAGTATCGAAATCGGGATTTTGATCGTAAGAGAACAAAATAGGTGGTTTGAGCCAATTTAAAATAAGTATAACTTTTTCAGCGGAAAGAGCAATGGAATCTTCTCAGATATTTTTCTATTAGAAAAATATTCAAAAATAATAAAAATAACCAAATTAGGGTTCGGTTAATCTCTTTCCCTTCACCCCATTTAACTTATTGGTAAAACACATGTCCTAATATTGGAAGTATGTAAGAACTAACATCATTATTAACTAATTAATTTATTAATGAATATATTTGTACCAACCCACTAACATTACTTATTTTATTGGAGTTCAATTATTTTTAGTTTTAAATCATACTTAGTAGACGATGTCAAAATATTACTTTGAGTTAAACAACCTAGACATAACATGAAAATAAGAGCCAAACCCATGAACTATATCTCTTCATCATGAATTATTTTGAGTTACACATTAACTAGCAATTAAAATAGTGATTTTGGAACATTAATCTTGAGAATTATCTTATGGAAAAAAAATCTTCTGAATTATCATTTTAAATGCTATGTGTCTTTGTGATATTAATAATTTACCTTATTAATATTCTTATATGCTATTGTTGGGGGTGTGACTAAGGGACTGAGCGCACAGACTAAGCAGTAGGGCGCATAATCGGCGATGCCCAACGCTCGATACGCGCTACAGGTATATAAGGGCTTGAAGCCCTCCGAAGAAGGGGACTTCCTCCTTTTTCTCCTCACTTTCCACTTCCTACTATCTCTCTACACTTTATCTCTCTTTCTATTCTCTCAACTCTCTCCACAAACCGACACTAACTTGACCGTCGGAGCTTAATCCGGGGGGCAACCCCGGCTCTTTCACAGGTTCACTCCCTCCCGACGAGATCAGACGAACGGATGACGAGTCAACCCACACCAACAAATATCATTGTTCGATCCGGAGCTAGATGGGTCAAACAATTGGCGCCCACCGTGGGGCATGGCGAAAATTCGTTTGTTTGATTTCGGAAAGAGGGGGAACTCTGAATCTGAAGAACAGAGAAACTTCATCGAGAGGAAACAAAGAGAAAAGCTGGCCACACGTCAGAGAACAGAGGTTCATTCGTCGTTTTCTAAAGAAGGAGAAGAAAGATCCCCGCCGGCGGAGCTCCTTGTTGTTGCCGACGCAACCGACCGCCATCCCGAACCCTTGAAGAAAGACCAGATCTGCTTCTCTCCATAAACAAAAAAAAAGAAAGAAAAAAAAAACCAGAGTCCTAACGCCGGAAATGGTGGCCGAGCTCCGACGAAGATAAATGAACCTGCTGCCGTCAATGTCACCTTCTCTCCCATCCTCCAAAGTTCTTGTCCCTGCAATCAAGGAGGAAACAGTAGACGGGAAGCTTTCTCAGAACCACTTGCTTCCCCTGTTGAAAAAAAAAAAAAAAAAAAAAAAGGGGCAGAGTTCCCGAGGCAGACAACGGGACTACCGAGGCAAGTTCAGCACAAGTTGGTTCCAGCCTGGAAATAGAGTGTGGATCGCGTAACAAAGGACGGGGGAGCTTCTTCCCGCCTCTCCTCTCATCGGTGGTGAAGTGATGCTTCTAACCTCCTCCGCGCGGCTTCAAATCGAGGAAAGCTTCAACTAATCGCCACCTGCCGCTACTCCATGGTGTCACGCTCGACCTGCCCCCGCACAAATTCAGGCTCATCCTCATCCGACCCGCGCCACCGCCCTTCAAAGCCATCTCGCGGAAGATTTTCCATCATGAAGTAGCGACGGAAAACCACGCGGCAGCCCCCACAACGGTCCGCTAGCACTGCCCGCGCCATTCCCTGCTTCAGTGCCTCGCGAATCCCCTCCTTCGCGCGTTTCGTCCGTCCCCGCCGTGCGTTCCTCGTCAAAAAGAAAAAAAAAAAAAGAAGAAGAAGAAGATAGGGAAACGCGTCCAAAGAAAAATATAAGAAGAAGAATGCTACAGCCTACAGCCGCGCATGCAAGTTGCAACAAGACCAGCCCGCTCAATTGCTTGGGCCATACAAATCCGTCTCCAGCACAGGCCCGTACCATTTGGCATCAACTTTCGTCAGAAGCCCACCCAAGAGCCCCGGGCCAAACCCTAACGCGCGGCCCGATCCGCCTTACCAGGTCACTAGCGCGGCCCACATGCCTCAAGCCTACCTGCGGCCCACTTAACTCCAACCCCACCTTCCGCCTCAAGCCCACTCGCGGCCCGCTCCACCCTTCAGCTCGCGCCACCCGGCCCACTCGCGTCCCGCTCCACCCTTCAGCTCGCGCCACCCCGGCCCACTCGCGGCCCGCTCCACCCTTCAGCTCGCGCCACCCGGCCCACTCGCGGCCCGCTCCATCCTTCAGCTCGCGCCACCCCGGCCCACTCGCGGCCCGCTCAACCCTTCAGCTCGCGCCACCCGGCCCACGTCACCAGCACTCGACGCGCGCATGTTCACCTCCGCCTGACCTCCAGTCCGCCACGTCCGGCCCAAGTCACCAGCACTCGACGCACACAAGCCCAACCCGCGGCCCAACTCGCGGGCGTTCAACAGATCAGCACTCAAAAAATGTTGCGTCCGCCGTGATTTGAACCTGCGCCACTCCTCTAGAAGACAGACAAGGTCGCCAATAGGCTAGCACAAGTTTGTGTTTCAATGGCGCAGCGTCTGGTTAATACTACTCCTGCTGCAACTCCGCGCGGCCCAGGTCCTGGATTGCGATCCGCTCCTCACGCTCACGGGCCCACTCGCGACTCTCGGCCCGCTACCCGCGCCGCTCCTCACGCGCACGGACCCGCTCGCAGATCTCGGCCCGCCACAGCCACGCTTCCAAAGCCCACTTGCGGCTATAGCCCGCGCGCTATGAACTAGCGGGTCAGCCACCACCTCGGCGCAACAAAGCCCAGAGCCCCAACTCCAGGTTCACGGCCCGCCAAGTCCAAGCTCCGCTTCGACTCAAAAAAAAATTGTTGCCATCGCGAGGACTCGAACCCGCGCCACTCCTTCCACAAGACAAGCATCTTTACCAGCAGGCCACAAGTACCTTGTGTTTCAACGGTGTGGCGTCTGAATTTTAACATTCGCGCCCAATCAGTTCGAAAGAACAAAAAATTAGTATGAGTCCAGCACTCTGCGCTCAGTTCCACGGAACAAAACTTAGCAATAGTCCAGCACTATTCGCGCCCAATCAGTTCGAAAGAACAAAAAATTAGTATGAGTCCAGCACTCTGCGCTCAGTTCCACGGAACAAAACTTAGCAATAGTCCAGCACTATTCGCGCCCAATCAGTTCGAAAGAACAAAAAATTAGTATGAGTCCAGCACTCTGCGCTCAGTTCCACGGAACAAAAAATTAGCAATAGTCCAGCACTATTCGCGCCTAGTTCGAAAGAACAAAAATTAGCAATAGTCCAGCACTATTCGCGCCCAGTTCGAAAGAACAACCTGCAGGCTACCACTCAGGTTCTGTTTCAACGGCGCAGCGCCCGCCTTTCAACTACTCCTGCCGCCACTGCCAATATAAAGCTAAGTACTCTATCCATCCATCATTATTAAATTTTTAAAATATTTTACTATCCTAAGCGTTAATGGCGCTAATGGGGGGCAAGACGCAAGAAGCTGGCACCGCGTCACTCAAACGCGCCACCAGCTGGGGGGCAACTGGGGTACATAGGCCCCACCCAAAATTACCGACAAAGATTTAAAAAATAAAATATAAGCTAGCGATGAGTTAAAACTCACCACCAGCTTGGGGGGCAATTGTTGGGGGTGTGACTAAGGGACTGAGCGCACAGACTAAGCAGTAGGGCGCATAATCGGCGATGCCCAACGCTCGATACCCGCTACAGGTATATAAGGGCTTGAAGCCCTCCGAAGAAGGGGACTTCCTCCTTTTTCTCCTCACTTTCCACTTCCTACTATCTCTCTACACTTTATCTCTCTTTCTATTCTCTCAACTCTCTCCACAAACCGACACTAACTTGACCGTCGGAGCTTAATCCGGGGGGCAACCCCGGCTCTTTCACAGGTTCACTCCCTCCCGACGAGATCAGACGAACGGATGACGAGTCAACCCACACCAACAAATATCATTGTTCGATCCGGAGCTAGATGGGTCAAACAGCTATGTTCTATATGGTACTTAAAATCCTACGATTTTACGATTCGATTATACGATTTTGATTTTACCCCAGTTTTCGATTTTAGGTAAAATCTCGATTTTAACTGCTTTGCCCATCGCAGCCTCTCCAAATCTTCCTATTCTACTCGCCGGGTCATTTCATCCACTACAAAATATCTCCTCATGTACTCAAAGTTCTCACTGAAACCTAATATCTACAACTAAGGCGCAGAGGGAGCAACCGATGGATTGTAGCGACGCCCACTATTTTGATAGCTAATCAAGAAGAGCGCGTTTGTTTAGTTGTATGGTGATTCACTTAATTAACAATTTTAATTCCGTTGACAGCCTCCTCTCCGCAATTGTATTGTGTTCACGAAGATCTGAAGGCGCAAGTGCAACAGGTCCAGGGGTAAACAATATGTATAAAGCGTTGGCCAAATTGAATTGAGTCATTCTACTTGGAATATGAAGATTTTTGCTTAATTGCTTTGGTTCGTGATGCAACTATGTTATGTTTGAAGGTAGACCAACGCAAACAACAGCACAGCTCCAGGGCTATTCTGCACATTAGGTAGTTGGGGCATTAATTGATAATTATTTGGGATTATTCCTACAAGTACATAATTTGGAACGTGCCTTTATATTGCATTGATTAATAGTTGTTTGAGATTTTTCAAATGAGTGATTTGACATGTTAAACTCTCTTTTTTTTGAAATGGAGTCTTCGAAGTGGAATATGAAGATTTTGGATTAAGCTTGGTTTCGTAACGCCCTTATGGGTGTTTATTCTCTAAAATGCAGTTGTCTTTCAAAGTGCCCATTGCAAATGGCAAGTCAGGATACAACGATGGTACCGGTACACGTTTATATCATTAGTAGGTAGCAGATTGTGTCCATTCTACTATATCATTTAGCTAAATACTTAGTTGTTCTTTTCAACTAAAAATTATGCTTAAATGCTGTGATTGGCCTCAGAAATGTATGTCTTTGCATTAACTGTTAATGATTGTGAGTTTTGGTTTAATGGTGAAAAGTCCATTTATTTAGAAGTCTAAATTGGGCAAACCTATTGGACAATAGGAATGCCATACATTAGTGTTGTGAGAGGTTTGTTTGATGTCTCAGGGTGTTAGATTTTTAAGAAGGTTGTTTGTTGTGGCAGAGAGTCCCTAAAGCTAGCGAGGTATTCCTATGTGAGCTTTTTCTTTGTTTGACTTTTTCTCGCCTTTTTTCTTATCTCTTTTTCTATTTTTGGTTTTGTGTGCTACCTTCAGTTGCTACGTCTTCATTTGTGAGCCATCTATACTTTTCTTATTCAGTGCCTAAAAATCATATATACTCGATTGCATAGTAGTTACTAATAGATACATTTATACCAATAGAGAGATTTTAAGTTGTTAGTTTTAATATTTACTTACATTGGTTGTTTATGTAGTTTTCTTTGTAATATTTCTCATTATACAACTAATTACTATGGCTACGTAGTTGTATAAGTGGGGGTTGGACATGATAGTTCTTAGAAGCATCAATACTTGAAGGTTATTATAATGACCAAATTCTAAAGTTATGGTTTGCCTTCAACTTGCTTGGAGCATTTCAATTATGCATCAATTGTTCTCTCCGTGTAGTTAACTCTCAGACAAATCGAAAATCTTGCTGATATGTGCTTGATTGTAGTTAAATTTAGGGTTCTACTGCATTGTTGCTTTACTCTTTTTTCGTGGTTGAGTCTGCTTCAAAAAATTTAGTTTGATTTTAGAAAATTTTGCTTCTGCAGTCCTGTCTTGCCACCAACGCGTTCAATAGATGGAGACGGGAGAGGCGAAGGCTATTTTTGTGTTGTTGTTGCTGGTTTAGGGATCGGTTTGTGAAGAAGAGGGAGAAGAGAGGGGGAAAGGGAAATGCAGGAGAGGGGGATAACTCTTTTCTCCGACAAAAATGGAGTGAAGAAAGGAATTATGATCAGTAAGAATATGGTTATCTTACATAACGGTCTCTATTCTGTTTGAATTGAGCTTGAGAGGCAGTGATAAGGACGAGCTGCAACCAATTCATAGTGAGAAGAGAGCTATGAACTGTGATCATGTCTTATTTCAAGTTAGAAGGTAGTTTCAGTATAAGGATTATTTAATTTGACAAGTTGTTTCGTCCATGATTCTTGGTAGTTTCAGTGCCATTCTAGCCAATGTTTAGTCTGTAATTTTTGAGAATTGATGTGCGAGTAATGACTTTCACTTAGCTTCAACTATTATGTGTGTATTTATTGGCATGTGATAGAATTCTCTTTTCCTTTTCATTGAATTCATTTTCATACTCTAATTGTATTATTTGTACATAGGCAAATCATGCTCGAGATGGCAACTCGCTGATATGGCTGGTGCAAGGAATGAAGCCATCATTAGAATTCAGACCGACAACGGGGAGGGATGCCCAGGACTAATTCAATGATGATTGATGATGGTATAATAAAAAATGCAGTCTGCATCAGCACCAATTTCTAGGCCTAAGTAAAGGTATTCAACCCAGAACTCTGCTTAGCGCTAAAAATTGCCCTCACCCAACCTTGATCCTGTTTGACCCACTTCTGAAGAGTCAAGATATATGACTAATCCTCCCCGTTCGTATTTTCTTATTGACTCTTTCTGACCCTGTAGGTTGGGGCGGGTCGGGAAGAATTGGATTAGTGGGTCGGTCCTAATCAAGTGGAATCCCAATCCCTTCACTCTCACTTGCTTTCTCTCCCATTCCACAAGTAGGTAACATACAGTAATCCGGCCAACGGGCCGGGTAATAAGCTAGTTACTGATTAAGATGGGATGGCAGGTTAAGAGTAAACCTACGCGGAGTTTGATGGGAGGAGAAAATTGATCGCCAATTGCATATATATGAGAGTACTCTGCGGGCATGTGTAATCGTATGATTAAGATGGATGACGAATACTAGCTGCTAGCAGTACGTGTAAGAAGTTGCACTAAGTAGACCTCGGTCGTATTGGACGGACCAATAGATTGGGGAACAGATCAGGTCAATAACTGATGGGTCAGTAACCTATCAGTAACTCCTTCCCTTGTCTTCACGTGTCAGTTCCTTTTTTATTTAAATTAAATGTGAAATGACAGTACAGTAAAATTGCCCCTGCCCTCTATTTATTGCCAACCCTGACTTTTGACCAGACCACATCAGCGCCTCCTCTCTCCTCGAAAAACCTTTAATTTTCCTTCTCTTAACCTTTAACAGACGATTTCTCACTCGTTTTAAGTCGGAATTTAAGTTTTTTGCACAGTTAGATCAGATTAATTGTGCTCTTCAAAATGATATCCACTTTGATATTTTTTGGACATAAAAAAATTTGCCAATTATTACCAGTCTGTACCATATGATATTGACTGGTATTAAATAAGATCATACCATATGATATGAAAATATTTGCCACATCAATATATATTACGTTACCAGTTACCACCCAATACCATATGGTATAGTGTGGTAATATCAATATATATATTTCGTTACCACCCAATACCATATGGTATAGTGTGGTAATATCAATATATATTTCATTACCACCCAATACCATATGGTATAGTGTGGTAATATCAATATATATTTCGTTACCACATAATGCCATATTGTATAGTGTGGTAATATCACACAATACCATATCATATGGTATAGTGTGGTAATATCAATATATATTTCGTTACCACATAATGCCATATTGTATAGTGTGGTAATATCACACAATACCATATGGTATAGTGTGGTAATATCAATATATAATTCGTTACCACACAATACCACACATTACCATATGGTATAGTGTGGTAATATCAATATATATTTCGTTACCACCGAATACCATATGGTATAGAGTTATAATATCAATATATATTATCTAAAAGAAAAAAAAACAGGAGGTAGAGAAAAAAAATCGTCTTCTGTCGCCTCTCATTTCCTCTTTCACAATCAAGAACACCAAAATGCCGAAAAATGAGAAAGATCGAAATTGAGGCCAACGAGATGATGAAGAGAAGAAATGCAATGAAAGAGAGTGGCTGCAATTTTTATTCGTCCTGGAGAAAAAAAAAGAAGAAGAGAAGGGAGCAGATTTAGATCTCAAAAGAAGATTGAGAGAATAAAAGGAAGAGAGAGAATCTGGAAAAAAGATTGGGAGAGAAAAAGTAAAAGAGAAGGAAGAGAGAAAGATAAATGAGAGTTGCAAAGAAATAATGGTTTCTCTTTCCTTTTTTGAAAATACAGCCATTTAATACGGAATAAAATAAAATAAAGAATTTAATGTATAAACGGACAAAAATACCCTTCTCCACTTAGCGTCCGGCCCAACCACACGATTGCCTACTTCCTAGATCTACGGTCACTATTTATTACTGACCTGTCAGTAACCAAGTGGTTACTGACCCTATCTCCTGCCGATCGATTGCATATACTACGTCATGACCCAGAATATTTTGAGCGAAAATGAATGCTAGCTATTAGAGAAGAATTCAAGACATTTGAATTCTTCTCCACCTCGCCTTCGCAGCGACGACACCGCTTCGGCAAGCCAAGGGAGTCAACCTCGCAACGATGACGTTTCACCAAGTCAACCTCGCAAGCTTGTCTTCTTCTACACTTCTGTAACCATCTTTGGACCACTTGATCCAGCTATATAAGTTGAGACTGAAATGAGATGAAGTAGGTTTTAGGGTTTCCATCACAAAAGTATTGTTATGGTATTAGAGCCTGATTCCCTTGAACCCTAGGTGTCGTCACAACCATGGTTGATGGAACTACCAGTACTAGTGGAACAAATGTAGCAGCAGCGACAAACACTGTAGCTACCAACAAATCCAATGTCTGATCCATATATACTACCTCCACGGCTCTTAACAACCAGGGATGGTCATTATGACTGCATACCCACCAACCACTCCACCTGTAGGGCTATGAGATAGGTCATAGGTTACAGGGACACGGGTTATATTATTCAGTTCCTCAGGGAACTTAATGAAAACTATAGCACATCCAAATCTCAGATTCTGTTCTAGGAAACTCTCCCCTCCATTGATAGGGTCTTCTAGAGAATGCTCCAACATGAGAGGCAACAATGTGGGAGCTATCAGGCAAAGGCTCTTGCTGCTGAAAGCACAACCTTGATTTCCCATAGCAACATCCCAGCAAATAGAAGAACTAGGCCCTTTTGCACTCACTGTAAGGCACTAGGGCATACTGAGTATGTTTGCTACCACAAACATGGGTGGCCACCAGGCATGAACCCCAGGGGAGTCACTCCTATTGGAAGACTAGTTGAATGCACCCACTGCAGGAAACTTGGCCATTCAGAGGACAAGTACTGCTACCAGAAGAATGGTGGAACCTGCCAAAAACCGGTTTTGGGTGTCTCTACCTCTTTGGTAAGCGATTGAGAAACACAAAGTTTATGGTTAAAGGCTGGAATATAGAGAAATTCGGCAGAAACGGATGAGAAAGTTTCAGGCTTGCTGTTTAAACTCAAAGATATTGATAAGCTTGATGAACAGGGACCCTTAGCTGACTCCTTACTCATAGAAAGGACCCTCCTTAAGTGTGAGTTAGAAAAAACTCTGCTTAAGGAGGAGATTATCTGGAGGCAGAAATCACGGGAGTTATGGTTGAAGGTGGGGGACTTGAACACCTCATACTTTCACATAATGGCGAAGAACAATTTGCGGAGGAACAAAATTCAGAATTTAAGGATTTTACGTCATAAAATTGAGTGTCGTGGATTAGTCTCAACTAGAGGTTGCAAATAGATTGGATCTTTAGATCAAACGAAATGATGGATTGGACCATATGAATTGGTGGATTGATCAATTCACCATATGACTTTGTATAAAAACATAATTTTAGGTATCAATTTTTAAAGTTCTAAAAGTATATGTACTAAAGTGTAATTTGCCAATAATCCATGAACTCATCAATCAAATTGAATTTGAATTTAAATGAACTTGATTAGTTGGATATTTAATTGAAAAGATTGGATTATAAATTATCACATCTAGTCGCAAGACAATTGTTGTGAATATCACGTAAATTTGTGTGGTTCCTCGTGTTTTTTTAACAACCCTCATCACAACATGCATGTAAATAGTTTTCTTGATGGCATGTCCAGGTCTTCCCTACTGGTTCGAGACATTTCAACAGCGGTGCTAAACGTTACCGAAGGAGATAATTAAGATGGCCAAAATTGAAGAAGCTTGGTTTGGCAAAAACATCAAATGCTCAGAATCTAGTGCCTCGGTTGCTTCGGGGTGCCAGGTGATGACTCGATATTTGCACATGTTTTCCCCTTTGTTTCTTGATCATTTAAGCTTGCATTATCGCTTCTTTGGCCTATTTTACGCTAGGTTGTGTTCCTTTGTCACATTTCAGGTCCTAGCGCATAAAGTGAAGCGTAGGCGCAAGTTTCAAGTCAATCAGAGATCAATTGGCGACTCGGGGGGAGAAACTCGGGTATGACTTGAAGAAGAATGGATTTCTACCTCAGTTTGTGACCATATAATCATGTAATCTTGTCATGAAAAGAAAGAGGACGAGACTACGAGCGTCTGAGATCAAACGACACCTGATTTGGAGTCCGAACGTGGGAGAAACGAAGAATCAAAGATAGGGGACCCGGAACTGCAAAATACCCGACCATAATACCCTACCGGGTATTTTTGGCCATCTGATAGGGGATTTTTGGCAGCATCAGAAGGCCCCCCGGTCGTGAACCAAAAATACCCGACCGGTACTAAAAATACCCGACCGGGTATTTTCCCTTTTTCCCAGAATAGTGACCCGGAGCATTTTGTTGATACCCGAACGGTTCCCTAAATACCCGACCGGGTATTCTGACCGGGGATCGAGAACGCAGGCTGTTAAAAGCCTGTTTTGTGCGTTTTTGCAAGGGAGAGCTGGGTTTTGGATCACAAACACCCAAGGGACGAACCAAAGAAAGAGAGGGCGATTTGAGGGCATTCTAAGAGTGGAATTGGAGGATTTCTTCGCCTTGGAAGCTTGAGGAACAAGCCGGACTTGAAGATTGATCATCTGAAGATTCTTACTGCAGTCTCTCTCTTCTCTATGGAGTAACTTCCCTTCACTTAGGTTTTGAGGAACCCTAGCTATGTTTGTTTGATTGGATGATTGTATGAGTACTCTGACTTGATAATCTTGAGTTCATATTCAATCTATGCATGTTTTCATGATTCAATTATGCTTTAGTCGAGATTATTGATTCTTCTTTGATCCTATGAGAGCGAATACCTGATTAGGTCAATAGAGCACCATAGATTGATAGTATTGGATCGATTGCTTTAGTCGAGGATTGATTCACTACTTTGTATCGATTGAGAACCTCTTTCGATAGAGGGAGTCTAGTTCAGAACGCCTTGATCGGTTGTTCTAGAGAAGGTTACGTCCCTCTAGGCAATTGACTCAAGAGGGCCTTGTTCCTTTAGTCGAGACTCAAGGTCTAGTTAAGGATTCTCTGCATTGTGAATGAAAGAGTAACAAGTTAGAGATCATCAATCGTTAATCCGGCTAGTGGCTAGGGGGAATCATACCTAAGTGAGTTCCCAACCTGTAATTAGATTAACTTTAATTGTAGTTTGCTAGAGTAGTTTTGATTCTTTCATCTTAATCTGGTTTGCTAGATAATGAACTGAAGCTTAGTAATAGTAACTCTAGAGACCCGTGGATTCGATATTTATTACTTGAGCCACTATACTGCAGTTACTTTCATTGGTTACACTTGGTAATTGTTAGGAGTTGTGTCATAGCGAGTCACCAGGTTGGGCTAAACAGCTTCTGGAGCCTGTTTCTGATTGCTGGAGTCGTTGCAGTTTCAGGCTTTCAGCACTCTGTATTTTCACGGTCAAGTTTGTTTACGAGCCCAGGAAGATGTTAATGGCCCAAGAAGATGCGGTCGGTGCACTATCAAAGCCTGCTTCCGTTTGGAGAAGAGTTTTTGTATCTGTTGAAGATCTTTCACAAGAAGGACCTCAAATGTCATACTTTCAGGGACCAAGACGGAGTTGGTGACGATAAGGTGGCGTTTGCTTGTAATTTTGGTTAAAACCTGGATTTCTGAAAATCTTGGATATATGATGGATCTGGTTTATTATGGATTTGAAAAAAAAACTATTGTTTGTTGTTGGATTTGATGATGAATTAGATTTGCGGTGTCAGAAAATAAATTTAGCTTTTTACCTTTATTTCTCTCTTGTTATTTATTTTTTCATATAAAACAATTTCGATCGACAAATTAAACATGATTCCTAATCAAGATAGACTCACTTTAATCTTATCCCAACTTAGCAAGGGGGAAAATGATAGAGTAATTTAAGTAATATACCACACCCCAGATGTTTTCTCAATTAGTCTGAACGAATAATCATGAGAAAAAAACACCGTAACTAGTTATAACTAGTCATGGTATATATTCTCCACGGCCTTTACTATCAATCACAAAAGTCTTAGTAACTAAAATCTACAACACGTACGCTTTTAAACAGCGAATTTCTTGTGATTAAAAGGACATTTTCCTTCATTGTCTTGCGAAACTTCCCTGAAAGTACTGCTCCTCAATTCATGACGCCGACTCCTTTTTATCTTAATGCAAATATAGCTTCCGTAACAAGCCACCTACTGTACGCATTTGCTCTCTCAAACTTGTTTCTCTATAAATAAACAACTCAACTTCCCTACAGCAGCAAGCAAGAGAGATCTCAGTAGTTTTTGTTTCCCCTGTTCCCTGCCCTGTTTAAGCGCCGATTCCCAAATCTCCCGCCCGTACAATGAAACCGAGAATTTGCCGCCGCCGCGGTCCCCGGAATCAATGCTGGTTACGCTTCTGCATCACGGCTGTCTGTTGCGCCGCCGTCATCAGTAATATGACGGCGGTGGAGGGGCAGAGTACCGGTAGTAGCAGTAATAACGCGACGGTGGTGGTGAACATCGGGGTGATTCTCGACTTGAACCGAACCGACTTTGTCGGGCAGGTGGGCCTGAGCTGCGTGGAAATGGCGGTGTCCGAATTCTACGATTCGCACCCGGACTACACCACCCGCCTCGCCATCGCCACCAGGGATTCACAAAGAGACGTTGTTCTGGCTGCCGCCTCAGGTAAACTAGCAGCAGCACTTCTTTGGTTTTGTGTTCTTGCGCGCGCACTAGGTGTTTGTTGTAATGCCTCAATGAAAAATTCGATCCACGAGATAACAGATAAGTTTCTAGCTTTCTGCATTCGGTTGGTTGACTTTCCCTGCCATCGCCCCCATTATTAATAGATCTCAATGACTAATTCCAAAATGTCCGCTTCATTATTAAATAGTCAACCCTTCAAACAACACTATATGGTTTCATTAAACATTAACAATATATAATTGTGAAAATAAATGAATAATACAGCATCACCAACCTATCTTAATTAGTACTATAGGTTGTTGAAATTTCACTTTCTGGTGAATGGAGAATATACTAATTAGGTACTAATTTTGGATTTTATACAAATAAAACAAGGCGCGATTATAGACAATTTTTTTTATAAAAGAAAAAGGAAATATTGAATAGAATTAACATGTATCCTAATCCAGTGGGTGTACCCATAAAAAAATACCGGTAAAATACTCACCGAGTTTTAGAAGAGAAAACAAAATCCAACGCAATGTGGGTATCAGGGGCGGAGCTAGCCCCTTATTAGGGGGTGCCATGGCACACCCTTGATTTGGAACACCACAAAAAATAGTAGTACTAATAATGAACAATGAACTCAAAATCTTATTGTTAATTCACAAATTTTTAGCATCCAACCATGATTGATGATATAAATTAATTTAACCTACTAATATCTACATTAATACAGTTTATTAAGATGGTTATGACATGAGGATTATTAGAGAAAATCAATAACTTTGTACGACAACGATAGTCAGAAGATAAAATTGGTTTATGTCAATGTATTTGCTTATGTTATTCTTTTTAATGCACACCCTTGAATGAAATTCTGGCTACGCCACTGGTGGGTATCCATGGGTGCGTATGGATACCTATGAGTTCATGGATATAACCGCAAATAATTTATTCAAATAACCACATAGTATACTGTGAAAAAAATTCCTACAAATATATCTTCACAAGACTAATAAGTAATAACATTCATAAGGAATAATAACATCCACAAAATTATTCCTGTTATTAAAGGTTAGATACAAACATCTTTTTACTCTACAAGCTTGGTGGAATGTGGGATGTTTTTTAACAAAATTCACACACGGCTCAACTCACTAATTTCAAAGGTGTATAAACCCGGACTCAACCCAAACCATGTCAACTCCAAATTTTACGAATCGGATTGAATATCCAAAAGTTCGTAGTCAATTATCATCCCTATTCCTTATCTTTCTTGCACGGTATTGTAACGCTAGTAGAATGTCGGTCGGTTGAACCTGGTTGAGCCCTTATCGATCATGATGCAGGCATGAATACCACCGTTATTATGAACACGATGAATTTAGGAAGGTTAAGCAAAATGACGTAATTTCAGTGAATTTAATTAATAAAAAATTAATTTGTTAGGTATTTTATGAATTTAGAAATCAAATGTTGATGTCATTTTGACGTTGAATATTGTATCTGAATATGAGTATTTGTTAATCTAAGAAACGCAAGTAAATTGTCGTTATCCCTTCTCATTCACTAAAACTTTCATCCGCTAACAACGTGGCAGCCCTGGATTTGATAAAGAACGTGCAAGTCCAAGCAATCCTCGGCCCGGAAACATCAATGCAGGCTAACTTCCTCATCCCCTTGGGAGAAAAAGCCCAAGTCCCCATCATCTCCTTCTCCGCATCAAGCCCAACCCTCGCTTCCATTCGCAGCCCATACTTCTTCCGCGCTACACAAAAGGACTCCACCCAAGTCAACGCCATCGCCGCCATAGTCAAGGCCTTCGGCTGGCGCCAAGCCGTTCCCGTCTACATCGACAACGCCTTCGGCCAAGGCATCGTCCCTTCCTTAGTCGACTCCCTCGACGCCGTCGACGCCCGCGTCCCTTACCGCAGCGCCATTTCCCCTTCCGCCACCGACGATCAGATCGGTCAAGAGCTCTACAAGCTCATGACCATGCAGACTCGCGTCTTCGTCGTCCACGTGTCTCCCCATCTCGCCGCCAGGTAAATTGTTACGGTATAAGTATAAGTACGTGTCTCACAACATCTAAAGTCAATGCAGTCAAAATTACGCTTTAAACTTTAAAAATTTACGTTTTTATCGTATGGATGATCACCAAAACGCGCTTATTGTAGAATCGCACTTTTCCTTTATTAGTATGGTCAAAATCTATACTTTGAATTTAAAGACGAGATATTTTACAATGCTATATAGTATTGGTGCTATAGGTTTTTGCCTTTATGTTACAACTTAAAATTGTACATTTACGTTATGGTACAACTTCAGATTGTACCTATACTTTTTACATAAATTCTTTTATGATATAACTTGAACTTGTACCTTTATGTGATGGTACAACTTCAAGTTGTAAAGTTGTACCATAACATAATGGTACAAATTGCTTTATGGTACAACCTAAACTTATACATCTAATGTTATGGTACAACTTTGAGTTGTACATTAAATCACCAATGCTATATAGCATAGTAGAAGTACTCTTTAAAGACGTAGAAATTTATGCTTGTAGCTCAACAAAGCAATTCCAAATAGAGTTGCGCTTTTGACTGTATCGGTATTTCACTCAGAAGTTTAACTCATACCGCTCATATTCCCCGAACACCAGGTTGTTTGCCAAGGCCAAAGAAGTGGGGATGATGTCAGCAGGTTATGTGTGGATCGTGACCGACGGGATCACCGACTTCTTGAGTTCCGTTGACCCGTCCGTTCTCAAATCCATGCAAGGCGTCCTGGGGGTCAAACCGCACGTGCCACAAACCAAGGAGGTCATTGACTTTAGGGCACGTTGGAAGAGGAAGTTTCGGCAAGACCATCCGGAGATCCTCCTCGACGCCGACCTCAACAGTTATGGTTTGTGGGCCTACGATGCCACGGTGGCACTGGCAATGGCGGTGGAGAAAACTGCCGACGGTGGCGGAGCCACAAACTTCAGTTTCGTAAACAACGACGATAATATTTTTTCCAACGTCAGTGATAGCTCATCAACCGACCTGGAGAGCATCGGGGTGTCGAGCAACGGCCCGAACCTGGCTCGGGAGCTGTCGAGGACGAGCTTCGCGGGTCTGTCCGGCGACTTCGCGATGGAGGAAGACGGGGAGTTGCGAGCTTCGGCTTACGAGGTTGTGAATGTGAATGGGAACGGAGCTAGGGTTGTTGGGTTCTGGACACGTGGCGAAGGGCTGGCTAGAGAACGGATGATGATGATGATGACGAACTCGTCAGATGTGGCAACGACTTCGCGTGGTGGTTCGTCGAGGGCGAAACTAGGGACGGTGATATGGCCGGGGGATCCGGGTGCAGTTCCGAGAGGGTTCGAGATCCCGACGAGCGGGAAGAAGCTGAGGATCGGAGTCCCTGTGAAGAGCGGATTCAGCGAGTTTGTCTCTGTGACTACAGATCTCGAAACCAACAAGACGAGCGTGATTGGCTACTCCATCGATATCTTCGAAGCCGTCGTCCAAGCGCTGCCGTATGCGCTTCCCTTCGAGTACGTGCCTTATGCGAAACCTAACGGGGAGAGCGCCGGGACTTACGACGACCTTGTTTATCAGGTCTTCTTAGGGGTAAGTAATCAAAAAAATTGGACCCATTTGTCAAAAAATCTATTCGTGTACCATGCAAATGTAATTTTAAAATAATCATATTGTGTTGATGGATTTGAGTCGACCAGCTGACTCGACCCGACCCAATGCTAGAGGGTCGGATAGGGTCAAGAAAGAAATATAGGAGAGACGAGCCAGTTTTATAAATTCACCTTATAGAGACGAACCAGACAGGATTCTTAAAGGATGGAGGACTAATTTTGGCCCAATTTTAACCCTACCCATTGCCAGATCTAATTACCATTTGTTTGTTGCATGCATGGGAGCAGAACTTTGAATGCATGATCGCTGATACCACCGTCATCGCCAACAGGTCAAATTACGTTGACTTCACGTTGCCGTACACAGAATCCGGAGTGTCGATGTTGGTGCCGGTGAAACCGAATGGAAGCAAGAACGCGTGGTCGTTCTTGAAACCGTTGACGTGGGATCTATGGGTGACGACGTTCTTGTTCTTCCTCTTTATTGGGTTCGTGGTGTGGGCATTGGAGCATAGGATCAGTAAGGACTTCAGAGGCCCGCCTTCACATCAAGTCGGGACCAGCCTCTGGTTCTCCTTCTCAACCATGGTCTTCGCTCACAGTAAGTTGAAAGTATTGTTTGAATAAATCTAACTGTCTTTGCGTTTTACTCTCATCAATGCAATCAAAATTGCGATTCTATGTGAAAGTATTTTGATGACCTAAAAGTGTAAAAAACGTAAGTTTTTAAGATTTAAAGCATAGGTTTTGACTATACTTGTAAGTGAAAAACATGATTCTATGCAGGAAAAAAAAACGTTTTGGTGAGCCAAAATGTAAAAACGTGAAATTTTATGTTTTAAAGCGCGATTTTGACTATACATTGGCTCCCATCAATTCGGTTGTTCATGTGTGTGCAGGAGAAAACGTGGTGAGCAACCTAGCGAGAACGGTGGTGATAATATGGTGCCTCGTGGTGCTGATCATAACGCAGAGTTACACGGCGAGCTTCACGAGCCTGCTGACGGTGCAACGACTGCAACCCACGGTGGCAGACATGAACGAGCTGCTGAGGAAGGGAGATTTTGTTGGCTACCAGGATGTCTCGTTTGTGTTCGGCCTACTGAAACGGTTAGGGTTCCGAGATGACAGGCTTGTGCCATATAAAAACTCAGAGCATTGTAATAGTCTCTTCAACCAAGGGAAGATCGTTGCGGCGTTCGATGAAGTGCCCTACATCAAACTCTTCTTGGCTAAGCACTGCTCCAAGTACATGATGACCGACCCCACTTATAAAGCCGACGGCTTTGGCTTTGTGAGTTTTAAACTTAAAAAACTTACTGTTTACACTTTTATATCATCAAAATGCTTCTATTTAGAATATCATTTTTTACTTACAATTGTAGTCAAAATCTACACTTTAAGTTAAAAACTTACATTTTTACGCTTCTAGTTCACCAAAACGCTTCTACAGGTATAGAATCATGATTTTAACTGCATTGTTTATAGGTGTTCCCGAAAGGTTCTCCGCTTGTTGCAGACATATCTAGGGCCATCCTGAACGTAACTGAGGGAGACAAGATGACGAAAATCGAAGAAGCATGGTTTGGCAAGAAAGACAGGTGCCCGGAATCTACTACTTCTACTGTTTCTTCAGGGGGACAACTCGGGCTAAACAGCTTCTGGAGCCTATTTATGATAGCTGGAGTGGCTGCAGTTTCAGCGCTCTGCATTTTCACTGTCCAGTTTGTTTACGAATATAGGAAGCTGATGTCGCCCCAAGTAGATGACGATTCGCAATCAAAGCCTTCATTTTGGGGAAGGCTTCTGAATCTGTTGAAGACCTTCGACAATAAGGACCTCGAATGTCACACTTTCAGGGGTGACAGAGTTGGTGACCAGAACGAAGTTCGTCTAGCCAGTTTGAATGTGATGAGCCCTTCTATGTATTCGGTTCATACAGAGTTTCCCGTGGATTCAACCCAAACGCTTTCTCCGTCAATGGGATCTTCGTCAGAGTTGCATGACAACACAATTGCTCAGGAAGTTGCAATAATAAGCATTGATTTGCATCCAGATTCCGACGGAGAAGGACTCGTTGCTACTGCTAATGATGAAATTACGAGACATTAGGAGATCATGAAATGTGGTTTAGTGTCAAAACTATTCTTGTAAAACATGAATGCATGTAACAAAGTGGTTAGCGTTCATACATGAGTCTCGATAACTCGTATTCAAATAAAATGGTTTATGATATGATATCTCTTTGTGCAAGGGAAGTTCCAGGAGGATTGTGAGAGGAGAGTGGAGCTTGTGTTCCTAAGGTGGGAGGCGGTCTCCTTGATCCTGCAAAAAGGTCTGCAAGCGATTGTCTGGGACATTCTATGATGCTTAAGTTAGAGAGAGAAATGATAATTTGATAACCCAGGAACATCAGCAACCCACATGCAACATGAGTGACAGCGGGGCCTACTAAACTTGGGGGTACCTGCATACTAACCATCAAGGACTTTGTCATGGCGCAGACGCGCAGTGCCCGGCGTTGTGCTACCGTCATCGGGGAGACTTTGTCACCTGTAGCAAGGGTGCCTCTGGGAACACCAAGAAAGCGGTACTGGGATTCGAACCTGGGACCTTGTCACATCCCAAGCCCGAAACCCAGCCCTTTACCAACTAGGTTGTCTTACCATCGGCATAGAAATGATAATTAGAAGTAGGTTTAGTGAGATAGAAAGTAGTTAAGTTACCATCAATGCTTATCAGGTGATATTTAGATGAGGTTTGGGGCATTAAATATTGTGCCAGGAGCCCTAAATACGTCCCATCTATTTGGAGGGCGCCTATGACGTGGTATTAAAGCTCAGTCATGCTTATACCCATGTAAGTATCTTTCCAGAGCCTTATCTCCTGTCGCCTATCAATGCTTTATGTCAGGCAGTCTACTTTGTGGCCATCGAAGAGAGGACCGCCTATGAGGATAATCATCATTGTGTCAATGCACCAGGCCTTCCTTAGTAATGTCGTTCATGACGGTCTGGTTGGGCTTAGCAGGCTTTGTCTCTCTCGGGCTCCAGACCCAACTGTTCTACGAAATTCCATGTGAGGAAAAGGATTACTTGGCCTTGGCCGGGAGCAGATCCGTTGAGTAACCTTGTGGTGAGTAACCCCATGCATAACCCAATAAGAATATGCCACATCAGCGCCTCCTTCTCTCTCCTGGAAAAATCATTAATTTTCTTTTCCTTAATCTTTAACGGACGATTTCTCACTCGTTTTAACTCGGAATTCAATTTTTTTGCACAGTTAGATCAGATTAATTGTGCTCTTCAAAATGATATCCACTTTGATATTTTTTTGAAGAAAAAAAATTTGCCAGTTATTACCAGTCTATACCATATGGTATTGACTGGTATTAAATAACAACATATGGTATTGACTGGTATTTTTAATACATAGCGTATGCTGTTATTTAATACCAGTCAATACCATATGGTATTAAATAGGGTTAATACATTAGTTTGGCCCGAACTATAGACAAACTTTCTACTTTGGCCCGTGGTATCCGAAATTGCTATTCTGGCCTAAACTATGTAGCATACTTTCTTATTTGGCCCGGAGGCGGGTTTGACCGTCAAATTAGACGGTCAACCGAGTTGATCGTTAGTCAAGGTCCAGCTCACTTGCCACATCGGCTATTAGGGAATAAAAAATTAATTTTGATTTTTGATTTTTTTTTTACTTTCTAATAATAAAAATAATAAACGAAAAAAATTAATTAAAAAAGCACCCCAAATTATTTTTATTTAATTTTAGAAAATAAACAAAACTAAAAAATTCAAAAAAATAATAAATTTTTATTCCTTGATAGATGAAGTGGCAAGTGAGGTGGACTTTGACTAACGGTCAACCGAGTTGACCGTCTAATTTGACGGTCAAACCCGCCTCCGGACCAAATAAGAAAGTATGCTACATAGTTTAGGCCAGAATAGCAATTTCCGATATCACGGGTCAAAGTAGAAAGTTTGTCTATAGTTCGGGCCAAACTAAGGTATTAATCCTATTAAATAACAACATACCATATGGTATGAAAAATACCACCTCATATACCAGGGTGGTATAGTATGGTATGGAGTTGGTAATTAGAGGTTTGAAATTTTTTCCCCCAGAAAATTTTGAAATCCAATAGATCATGATTAAATCGTTCCTTTTGTGCAAAAATTTCCGAAAATGACTAAACAACAAAGGAGATATTATGTGGTATGGAGTTGGTAACGAGAGGGATGGAAATTTTTTTCTCAAAAAATATTGAAAATGGGTATCATTTTGTAGAGCACAACGAACTTGTTCCATCTGTGCAAAAAAAATTGAAATCCGAGTTAGAATGAAGAAGATATGATCCAATTAAAAAAACTAGGGAAAATAAATTTTTTTAATTCTCCACCCTTAAATCTGCAGTCACTTAAAAGAAGGGTCCAAATTTGGTTACTCATTATTACTCACCAGAAGATTACTCACTCTATCTTGAGCAGCCTTGACCAGCAGCTCCACAGCTGCAACAGTTGTCAGTTGACAATGGAAGCGGAGATTAACTAAAGAATGGAAGAGAACATTCCGTATACAGAATGCTGGATCCCATAAACATATATGGTTCCTCACAAAAAACTGGATAAGTGGTTTGAACGGAGGTCCGATTACGGAAAGCTGGTTAAGCGGCAACAGAATATATAACAGTTCTTATTATTACATCACCAAATACCGATGGCGATGGGATTGATTAATTAGCAGCTTAAGTATTCTTCAACGCATTGGTGAAACTTCCATGAAACTCTCCTAACTCCTAAATAGAGGTGGCAATTAGGATCCAAATCCATGAATCCAATCCAATTCATCCACCTAATCCAATCCATTTAAATTCAATCCATTTGATCCAAATCCAATTGAATTGGTGGATTCGTGGATCAATCCATGGATCCAAATGGCAAAATACAATTTGGTACCTATATATTTTTATATTTTACATTTTGGTACCTAAAATTTATATTTTTATACGAAAAACATCATTGAAAAATTACATTTTGGTACCTAAAATTTTTCGTTATGACATTTTAGTACCAAAACTTTTCAAATTTTACATTTTTGTCCAAGCCTTAGATGTCATTTGGATTCATGAATCAATCCACCAATTCATTTGATCCAATCCATGAATCCACCAATCCATTGGATCAAATCCATTTGATCTAGGGATAGCAAAAATATCCGTAACCGTGGATATCCGCCCGAATCCAGCCTAATCGGGTAGGGTAAAACCCGAACCCGAAGGACATTTAGTGGGTACGGGTAAAACCCGAACCCGAATATTGCGGGTAATGGGTGGGCATGGGTTTCTCACTATCCAACCCGAACCCGCCCGATTATACAAATGCATATGTATTTTGTCTATAAATAATCATTATTTTTCTCTAAAAATATTTTATATTTAGCATATAAATACAATATTTTCTTGAAATTGTGTTTTTTAATTAATTTTGTTCATTCTAGTGAACTATTGTCGTACTTTCCTCTTAAGTCATGTGAGAATACGTATGAATGATAACATATTTGTTGGAGTTATGAAGAGAAATTATTACTCATGGATAACCGTGGGTATCCGAAACCCGAACGGGTATGGGCATGGTTTTAATTTTCTACATGTTTCACATGTGGGTATGGGTATGGGTAAAATCCGAACTACTTTGGGTAGGTAACGGATATGCACTATCCGTCTCCGACCCGACCCATTGCCATCCCTAATTTGATCCATGGATCCACCAATCCAATCCACGAATCCATGAATCCGATCCAATTGCCACCTCTACTCGTAATTATAGGCACGACGACCCGTTTCTTAATTCAATTTCTCTCTTTTCTTTTCAGTATTCTCTTAATTTTTAATGAATTATATTTTTTTAATCAGTTCGATTATACATTTATAATCCGAACTACTTTGGGTAGGTAACGGATATGCACTATCCGTCTCCGACCCGACCCATTGCCATCCCTAATTTGATTTATGGATCCACCAATCCAATCCACGAATCCATGAATCCGATCCAATTGCCACCTCTACTCGTAATTATAGGCACGACGACTCGTTTCTTAATTCAATTTCTCTCTTTTCTTTTCAGTATTCTCTTAATTTTTAATGAATTATATTTTTTTAATCAGTTCGATTATACATTTATACTCAATAAAATGTAAAACACTTTAATATTATTTTCCCCCCCGATGGTTTTAACAATGTTGTTGGGGCCTACCATGCTCTCGAGTTAGACTATTTTGTATAAAGAAACAACTCACCTCTCTCAAACAAACAAAAGAAGAAGAAAAAAAGGCCTCAGTCGAAGTTTTGCTGCCTTGCTCCCTGCCAATATTTAGACCGCCCATTCCCAAACGATGTCGCCGGAAATTGGCCACCGCAGTCGGCGGAATCCGGCCGGGTGGTCAAGAATCTTCGTTTTCATGTTCTTCGCTACCGTTTATTATGCCGCGATCATTGATATTACGCCGGTGCCGGGGCAGAGTAGCAGTAATAACGCGACGGTGGGGATGAACGTCGCCAACTTTCTCGACTTCAACAGAGCCGATGTTGTCCGACAGGTGGAGCCGAGCTGCGTGGAAATGGCGATTTCCGATCCCTACGGTTGGCAGCCGAACTACACCGCCCGCCTCCTGATCAACACCAGGGATTCCCGCAGAGTCGAGGTTGTTCAAGCCGCTGCTTCAGGTCCGTACGTGCGTACTACTTGTTCCCCCATTTCGATTTTCGTTTTTTTTCTTTGCTTCCGCTCTTGCGCTCTAGGTGTTTGTGGTTATTCCTCAATGAAATTCGACCGCCAAAAATGTTCAAGTTTCGATTAGCTAGTTGTAGTTAGAAGTTCCTTGATCGATCATTCCCCCAATCTTGTTCTAATTGCCTTCAGCGATAGAACTTCTATCGAAGGTGTTGAGGATTCTGATTTTTTTTAATCGGCAAATTGGTTCCTCAAAAAAAAATATATATATTTAGCGGATCGTAGTCGGCAGGTGCAAGCGACGACTTGACTTAGTCGCCACCCACTGGACTTTTTCCAATCTAGGAATAAACAGCATTTCTAGTTTCTACTAGCCATAAAAAAAAAGCTTAAACCATATAATAAACTACTTCTGATTGAAATGAATGCCATACTTTACTAACTATGGTTTAAATATGCAACGGTCTGCTCTCTTTATTGTAAAAGTACAAAGAAATGGTGGAGTAGAATAACCAATATCCTAAATAGCAATTCTAGCAATTCTACTAAGTTTGAGTTATATCACTAGAAAATTTGGATTGTTATGTTATGGTACAATTCTAACTTATATCGTATCATAAGTAATACAAATTGATTCAATTTGTACTATAAAGAAATTTGTATGAAATAGTATAGATATAATAAGAAGTTTGTATGCTTTACAACTTGCTACGAAATATGAACAAAAATGAAAATTCCTCATCTTAATAATTTATATTCTCTCGGATTTTCTAACCTTCCTATTGCAACGAACACGCGGCAGCACCAAATAACGTGCAAGTCCAAGCAATCCTGGGCCCAGAAACGTCAATAGAGGCCAATTGCATGATCGCAGTGCGAGAAAAAGCCCAAGTTCACATCACTTCATTCTCCGAATCAAGCCCAACTGTCGCTTCCATCGGCAGCCCATACTTCTTCCGCGCCACTCAAAATGACTCGACTCAAGCCACCGCCATAGCCAAATCCGTCGACCGGCAACAAAGCATCCCGATCGACAACGCCTTCGGCCAATGCATTGTCCCTTCCTTAGTCGACACCATCGAAGCCGTCGACGCCTGCGTCCCTTACCGTAGCTCCATTTTCCACTCGTCTAATGAGGTTGTGAATGTACATGGGAACGGAGCTAGAGTTGCTGCGTTTTGGACATCTGGCGAGATGCTGGTTAAAGAACTGATGAACTCGTCGACGTGGGTAACAAGCTCGCCGTTGAGGGAAATCCTGGGGCCGATGATATGGCCGGGGGATCGGGCAATGGCTCCGAAAGAGTCCGGGATCACGACGAGAGGGAAGAAGCTGAGGATCGGCGTCCCCATGAGAGACGGATTCAGCGAGTTTGTTTCTGTGACTACAGATCCCGAAACCAACAAGACGAGCGTGACTGGCTACTCCATTGATGTCTTCGAAGCCGTCGTCCTGGCGCTGCCCTATGCGCTTCCCTTTGAGTATGTGCCTTTCGCCGGGACTTACGGCGACCTTGTCTATCAGGTCTTTTTAGGGGTAAGTAAGTAAGTACACAAGTAATAAGCTAATTAACTAATCGTATCCGACAATATGAGTAATCCCCTGATGCCAGACTAATTAGTAATTACCGTACTTTTGTTGCATGCATGAGCGCAGAACTTCGACGCGGTGGTCGGAGATATCACCATCATCGCCGATAGGTCAAAGTACGTCGACTTCGCGCTGCCGTACACAGAATCAGGAGTGTCGATGGTGGTGCCGGCGAAGCCAAATGGAAGCAAGAATCCGTGGTTGTTCTTGAAGCCACTGACGTGGAATGTTTGGGTCACCGTGTTCTTCCTCTTCCTCTTTATTGGGTTCGTGGTGTGGGTATTCGAGCACAGGATGATCAGTAAGGATTTCAGAGGGCCGCCTTCACACAAAGCTGGCATCTGGTTCTCCTTCTCCGCCATGGTCTTCGCTCACAGTAAGTTTAAGTAACTGTTAGAAAAGGGTATGCTACAGACATTGAAAAGGGTACTTAACTAGTCACTACTACTGCACCATGTTATATCAAATTGCAGGAGAAAACGTGGCGAGCAACCTGGCGAGGACGGTGGTGATAATGTGGTGCTTTGTGGTGCTGATCATGACGATGAGCTACACCGCCAGCTTCACGAACCTCCAAACTATGCAAAGGCTGCAGCCAACGACGGCGGCAGACATGAACGAGCTGCTGAGGAAGGGGGAATTTGTTGGGTACCAGGACGGATCGTTTGTGCGCGACCTGCTGAAACAATTGGGGTTCCGAGATGACAGGCTCGTCCCTTACCATAACTTGGACGAATGTGACTCGCTTTTCGGCCAGGGGAAAATTGCAGCGGCCTTCGATGAAGTTCCATACATGAAGCTGTTCCTGGCCAAGCACAGTCCCAAGTACACAATGATCAACCCGACTTATAAAACTGGCGGCTTTGGCTTTGTGAGCTTTGCCCTGCATACATTGTCGAACATTCATTAGATATTAATGGCGATCACCGTACATGTGTAAGTAAATTTCTTGATGACATGCTTGCAGGTCTTCCCCAAAGGCTCCCCACTAGTTCCAGACATTTCAAGAGCAGTCCTGAACGTAGCTGAGGGAGATAAGATGGCCAAAATAGAAGAAGCAAGAAATGGGAAGAAGAGGAGGAGGTGGCTGGAGGAATATAGTACCTCGGTTTCTTCAGAGAACCAGCTTGGGCTAGAAAGCTTCTGGTGCCTGTTTCTGATCGCTGGAGTAGTGGCTACAGTTTCAGCACTCTGTATTTTTGCCGCCGTGTCCATTTACAAGCATAGGAAGCTTCCGGTGCCGGCCGAAGAAGACGATTCGCAATCAAACCCTTCCTTCTGGAGAAGAATTCTGAATCCGTTCACGATCTGCTACAAGATAAATCCCACGTGCCATACTTCCAGGGACGACAGGGTTGGTACTGAAGTTCATCTTGCCAACATGAATGCGATGACTCCCTCCGCGTTTTCTGTTCGCATGGACTTTTCCATGGATTCTCCTCAATCGCCTACTCCGCTGATAGAATCTCTGTGGATTCAACCCACAAACCTACTACGCTGATAGAAGCTTCGTCGGAGTTGCATGACAACACGGTAGCTTAGACAGGTGCGATGAACATAGATTCGCATCCGAATTCCAATAGAAGCACACATTGCTGATGCTAACACTAATGATGAAATTATGAGACACCAAGAAAGATCGTATGATGACGAAACAAAACCGTCCTGGTAAAAGTATTACTACATGTATATTCACATAGTTTCTTGTGTAAAGTCGGTTCATGGTAGGTTATTGAAGTTAAGATTACCACACCCCCGGTACATAAATCTTCTGCTCATCTCTGTCACCAGAACAGTAACAGTTTCTATACTAATTCTCGACGAACTTATTCCTCGTCATTTTCTTCCGACCATAGTAGGGAACTTCCTGCTTACCAGCCTATATGGAAAAAGGTTCCATGGCCAGCAGCTCTACAGTTTCAACTGTTCACAAAGGAGAGTAACTATGAATGAAAGAGAACAGCGAGTATAGAGAGCTAACGTTTCTAATCTTCACATTCATTGTCTGTAACGCTGGATCCCATAAACATCTATGATCCCCGGTGGGAAGACTGGATCGGTTGCCGCCCTCAATGCCACCCTGGCCACCGCATTCACATCCACAGGAGGTGTGAACAGAGGTCCAATCAATGGAAGCTGGTTTAGCGGCTTTGCATGTTGAAGAACCTGAGGTGCAGTGCAATAGAGCACGTCATTCATCACTATTCAAAAATCGAATGCTAAAGGAATGAAGCGTACTAAAAACTGGAGTCCATGTCAATTGGCAGAATATACACTGGATGTCAATTGTCAAGCACCACAAGACTAGATTCGTGTTTGGTTTACAAGATGGCAAAAAATCAGGCATATATCCATGGAAGCATAAACAAGTTACCATCTCCATAGGCGAACCAATCACACCAAGAGGCAACTTCAGACTTCCAACACCACGAGTCCCATAGACAAAGCCTGGTCGCAGAATTATTCCTGTAAAGGAAATTGGAAGAGTTAATTTGTTTACAGGGAATTAAAAAAAGCTCTTCAAAAGATGGAGATACAGATATTGGTCTTCTGATCCAGACACCAAAATTAGAAAAGGATAATAAGCTGCAAACATGAATTTACCTCCATATGGAAATTTCGCAAGTAATTCTGCCTCAGCAGCTTTCTGTATCAAGGGCGCAATGACCATGCGTGTCAGAATTTTAAGCAAATCAACCAAGAGAGAGAATGAGAAACGCTATTGAAGAAAACCTTACTCCGGGAAAACAATATTAAAAAAGAGTTATACTGAGCAAAATTCAGAACCCATACACCAACTATGAAATCATACCTTTCCCTCATAATATCCTCGCAGTATGTAGTTAGCCAAGCCGAAATCAGCAGCAGAGATGTAAACAAATCTTTTAACACCTATAAGATGAACCATCAAGTGATAACTTAGTTGCAATGGGAAATGTTTCAGTGAAAGCTGAGCTGAGTAAAGCGTTGCTTCTGGAAAGACTATATTCAGCTTTATCTATCATGCTTAACTGGTAAGAAAACCCATATACCTTTCTCTGAAGCAGCTCTAATAGCATTGATATTCGCAGTTCCGTTGATCTTGTACATGTAAGATTGTGAGCCAAAACCACCAACACAGGAAATCTAAAATATAGTAGAAGCCGAGTCAGTACCAACAGAGGACAACAACATGCCATAGTCGACTCCATCACAAAGAAGTAACTCCCTATACATAACCTATCGAACAGGTGCAAGCAAACAGAGTGATTACTTACAACCGCAGAGACGCCATCGAGAGCATCCTTCAAGGAATCGGGTGAAAGAAGGTTCCCTACATAAGGTAAGGGCAAGGAATCAAGCTACAGAAAAGAATTCCAGACTTCCCAAATATGCTAAACAGAATGCAGAAGAATCAACACTCAACAGCAAAGTAAAAACTAAACCTTGATACCAAGTGACATTGTTAGCCCATGGATCATGCAATGATGACTTCCCGGATCTGCATGGAAAAAACGAGCAGATTCAAATGCCAGCAAGAACTAGTTTAGTGACATTAGTCATGCAAAACGAAATCCGGAAAGAACTTGAGAAACATTGAAAGCAGCTCCAGTATAGTAGCAAGCTTTCCATAACAAACATTATTGAACCACAACTTTGAAGGGAAATGGTTCAAACACATAAGAAGCTACACAGCCTCGACTACTTTCAATCAACCATCTGAGTTCTAACTAGAATTTGAATCTATGGATCATTTATCTATATCGGAGGCTAGCTTCTGAAGTTCAAACCACCAAATGACACTTATCAAAATGGACAACTAGTAGCAGATTCACAAGCAAACAAACAAGCATCATAAAAACGCATACCTGCTAAGGCTGGCAACAGATAAGCCTCGATCTAGAGCCTCTCTGAGAATATGAGAGCCAACGAAACCATTTCCACCTAACACCAGCAACTGAATCCAAACACACAACAGAATGAAAATGCAAATACCAAAAAGGCAACCAACAAGTAACAACGCGAACAAGATTCAAACCTTTTCTTGAGGTGGCGGAGGGACGTTCACAGTTTCTGCTTCCTCGACCTTGAAAGGCTCATCCACCTTATTAGAATCATTTGAGAAACATCTCCGCTCACCGTACCCCGCCGCCATTGTACTGTTTCCGAAAAATTGAACAATCAGAAACATCGAGAGGAATTCCCGTGCAAACCCTAACTATAGTAATGCAATTCTACTGAAGGGAATAAGGGAATGAGAAAGAGCGGACTTACTACAATCTAGATAGAGAAGCTCTAGAGTCGATCAACCGCGACGCAACGGTCCTCATTTCGATGGAAACTGCTCTCCTCCTTCGTCTCTCTCTCTCTATCTCTTTCTCTGTGGCTCTGTCAAACTCCGGTAACGGTGCGAAATTCTGGTTCTGCGGGAAATCGCGTTCCGGTGGAGGTTGGGGACGAGTTTTTTAAGTGACGATTCAGCAGAAGAATGACGCGAGAGAGAAAGGAAGACAGCTCTAGAGGGAGGGACAGGTGGCGCGTAACGAAGACGACAGGTCGAGAAACTCATGTGGCTGGATGTTAACCGCGAAGGAGAGTCGGCTCCACGAGGCCCAAAACTAATGGGCCTTGTCTGGTTATCTCGGTATATATTTGGGCTTCATTGATGGAGCTTGACCCATCGGGATATAGTATCCTTCGGACAACATTTGCTTAGTGTTTATCTCCTATATCCCCATAAAAGTCCAAAAGTGAACAAGCCCGTACATCGTGGATCGTGGGAATCTAACTCCTCGAGCTCCCAAACCGGGCATCTTCAACCCTGGACCCCGACTCAGTGATCGGATAGCGAGATTCTCTTGACTTTCAGTCGATGGCAGATGATCTAATTCAAGTCATGTTAACAAATTTCCACTTTGACTTGAATCATACACCTGAATTTCTCTTGTACTACGATCCTCTATCTATATCCTGCTTCAATGCCCCTGGGGGCGGATTCATCCACTCATGACATACAGCAAGTCCAACCAGTGTTGGAACTTGCAATGTGTAACCGGCTTTGTGGACATATCAACACGATTGTCGTAGTGCCCACTTTCTTCACCTTAATCTTCTTCTCTGTGATCAAGAAATTATACCTCACATCGATGTGTTTAGTCGTTTCATGACGGACTTGATACTTGACCAAGCATATCACACTCAAACTATTACAAGCATATTGCACTTAAAACCTAAATTTGAATATTTTCAAGTAAGTCCTAAAAATATATAAAAATTACATTTTAGTATATCTATTTTTTCTTTTGATACCTAAACTTTTAAAGTTCGACAAACATGTCCCGTTTTATACTACATACACGTCTGAATTTATATGCGTAAGAAACGAGGAAACACATACCCAACTCATATCTAAATAGAATATTGTAGTAATATACATTACCCTACTCATGTCTCATCAAATATCCAAATACATATAAACACGATCCAAACTCTATCAAACAATTAATGATTTTACTTGATTTGAGTAATTATGCATGGATGGGTAATTATACGGAACCACGAATCGGATAATTTCATCCTCAAATTTGAGATTTTGGATTGAGATGAAGGATAGAGAAAAGTACCAAATGATTGTACTAGTGAGTAGCGACCATTTAGTTGACCACATTTCTATATATTTAAATTTGAAAGACGTCACATGTAGATTCCACTTAATGGTTTAGTGGGGAGAACAAGTGCTGCCATCAAACTTTTTTTATGGCCAGTGTTTTGTGACGAACGATTCCAACACCACATTCGATTGGTCCTTTTTTCTAAAAAAAAAACTTGTCCATTAACATCAACTCATCAAAGGTTGAGATTTGGCGAGTTCAAGTTCCCTGCTCGCTCGGCCTATCCACCATAGAGATACCATCAAATTATATTTCTTATTGCATTCATTTTATTATATATATTCGATCTTCTCCATATTTAATATTCACATATACTGAGAGAGTGATATGAAATAAGGATTAAATGTCACAACAACAATTCCTATGCTGGTTGGTTGTTGTGGGAGGAGATATGATTCTCTTTAACAAGATTAGTTGGATAGCCCACCATAAACACCAGTGGATTACAAAGTGGAAATTGGAGTTGTTGAGCTCTAATTAACCCTTCTGTGATTTGAAGAGGTGGGAAACCATTGTTTAGAGCAAGATATAGAAAGTCGTACTGGATGGGCTGATTGTGGGGTTAAGTGAAAAGTAAATAGTTAATCGCCAAAATCATTAAAAAAAACGAGTAAAATGATGTTTTATCCTAAAACATGTTAGATCGATGATGTTTTAATAGTGTAGTTATAAGTACTAACAGTTTTAGTCACAGAACAAATCTTTTAATAACATTATATATGTAAGTGTCCAACTCATTAGTACAAGGTATTTAAGAAAGGTGGTCAAAGACAAATTTTTGCGGATTTGGTCAATGCGAACAATAACGTATTAACATGCAATATAATGAATGGTCTAAACAAGCAATATCCAGCTAAATATTATGATTCAGGATGGTGGATTGCAGTTACGAGAAAGAACAACCCTCATTATATTGAGTGACTACGCGATAGGGAGATCTGCATCTGGTTGATCAAATAGAGATATACATCTGGTTTCCTTTGTCAATACGCCTAGTAATGCTAGGTGCACGGTTGCTTGACAATCGATACGAGGGGAGGCAATGACATTTGTGGTCCTTGGTTTGACAGATGATTGTTGGGATGCAATTCAAGTGCGATATTGGAAAAATAAGAGATCGTCTCATTGTATTTCCACCGACCTCCATTGGCAAGAGTTATTTTCTAAAGATGCCTAGGAATAAATTTATGCGATCTAGGCCCAAATGGAAAATAAGGTACTAATGCAAATTGTATAGTCTCAACAAGTGGTACAAGATTTTAAGGTTCGGTTTTCAGGATAGTGGATCACAACTGTTGAAGGGAAACCCTCGTTAAGTGACCTCACTATTGTAGATTTGTATAAGATTTCTTATGTCGAGAAGTCTAGAGATCCAAGGTGGTTGATTATCGATTAGAGAGGAGGCCACCACGTTCGTGGTCGTTGACTTGAGTGGAGGATTGTTGGTGTGCAATCCATGTATCACTTTGTAAAAAAAGGTCTCTCGTATATATACTATATATATGTGTCCACCTAGCTCTATCAATACAATACCTTATAGGAAGGTGCCCATAAATAAAATCGTATGAGGTTTGCTCAAAGTGGACAATATCGCACTAATGTGTAGTGTATGGTCTCAACAAGTGGTACAAGATCATGGTTTGAGAGTTTAGTTCCAATGCACTATAATCAATGCTGTCAAAGCCGAGCCGGAGTATGACCCGGTAACGTGAACGGCTCGGTCATTAGTGGTCCAGCCGGCATTAGACCGTTTAAAAACCGTTTGAGAACCGGTACTCCATTTCGTAAGCAAACTAGCTGCCCCTATCAGCAAATCTCAAAATCTACGCTAATCACGTCAAGATCAGACAAACAACTACTAGATCCACCACTAATCAAATACCCAGTAAACCAATCGCCACCGACAGCCCAATAATACCCACACTGGAGAAATGCTAACATAGAAATCCCCAGAAGGCCAGAACCAACGGAATGAGTGAAGAAGAAGAAGAAGAAGAAGAAGAAGGGAGATGAATTACCCCGCTGTCGGATGGCGCACTGCTTGCGGCGACGGGACGGAAGCGCTGGGGCGATGGTTGACGGCGGCATGGTGGCGCCGCTCTCCCTCTGTCATCTGTTCTACTTCTAGGTCGAAGATGAAGAAATAAAATGAAAGTTAGGGTTTTGTTTGGCTGCCACATTCCACGATTGGCCTTTTCTTTTTTTTCTTTTTCTTTTTTAGGGTAAACCAAATGGTCGAACCGCGCGACCGGCTTGAGCGGCTCGAATGGTTAACCGCTTCAGCCGCTCGTCGGCCGCTGTATAAAACCGTGGCGGTTAAATAGCTTATCTGAGCCGGTTTTACGACCGGGTGGCGGCTTTGGCGGTCCGGGCGGCCGGCTCGGTTCGGCTTTGACAGCACTGACTATAATGCATTTTTGTGGACCTTGTTATGTTACATGGCGATTAGAGATAGGCATTTAGAGGATCGAATGGAGATCCAAATGTTGTTTTTCTGCTGGAAAGTCAGGTAATGGAAAGATGGTTGGTGGATCAAATGGTGATATGCATATGGTTCTTTGTGTTGAAAAGTCTGACGATTCAAGGTGGTTGGTGCATCAACAAATCGTTGGAGGGGAGGTCACCACATTTTTGTGATTTCGGCATGAGAGAGGATTGTTGGGGGTCTGGCGATACAATGCAAGTATCATATCGGAAAAACAAAATAGAACCCCATTGTGTATAAGTGTTCATATAACCTATTAGTACCGGACATTTCATAAAGGTGCCCTAATACAAATCCTTACGAACTTTACTCGAAGTTAACAATGTCATACTAACATGCAATACATAGTCTCAGCACACCTTTAAGCCACCCTAATTACATGGGTAGAGTAGAAACTCAATGTCCTATAATACAATCATCCATTGTACAAGATCGAATAGACTTAGCCGTATCCTTAACAAGAGAACTCCTAAAACTCCTACGTTATCTTCCTTAAACTTACCGAAATCTACAGTTTCCCTACAATAACCATTTGAGTTTGGTAGTGTGTGTCCCATTCGAAGAAGAAAGAGGACCAAAATCGAAATTTCTCCGAGAGGCAGGGACCAATCGGATAGTTACCATCAAAAGCAGTTGGGAAAACAGAGCAAAATCCGTGCCCTCCTTTCAAAAAGCAAAGCCCAACAAGTAAAAGCTTTATTAGCGCTGCCGACGACGCCGCGTCTCGCTTTCCCACAACGGCCCTATAAATACGACGCATTCCTCCGCCCTGCTTCACCAACCTGACACGCCTCAACTCCACTCCTCTCCTCTCCCTCTCTCTCCCCTGCCTCCACCCCGCCCCAGAAACCTCCTGACATTTAAACAAACACCTTCCCTGCAATACGCAAATTAACCTAAAGTCTTTAAGAAATGAGATCAATGGGCGGCGGCTCCGAATCCAACATCATGACTACTACTCCGCCATCCGCAATGTTGCCGCCACCGCCAGCGATCCGATCGCCGTGGCACTCTCCGGTGCCGTACCTGTTCGGAGGGCTGGCGGCGATGCTGGGCCTGATTGCCTTCGCCTTGCTCATCCTGGCCTGCTCTTACTGGAGGATTTCCAGCCGCCGTCAACGGGGCGGCGGGGACATCGAGAGCGGGGGCGAGAAAGAAGGGAAGCCGGTGGAGAGTAAGGTTTTCGAGGAGAAGTTTCTGGTGATTATGGCTGGAGACAACCAGCCCACTTTCCTGGCTACCCCTGCTTCGAACAGAGCTGGTGTTTGTGGGTGCGGTGACGCCAGAGCCGTGGATAGTGATGGAGCGGAGATGGGTAATGAGGGGAAAGTGAAACAGGGGTTTTACGAACACGGAGAGCCAACGACCGCAGCGGCGGAAGAGGGAACGGAGGAAGGAAACAGTGGACAGGAGACGCCGGAGACGCAACAGCAAATGGAGGATCGGAATTGATTAAGTGAGATGTAAGAGGGAGGGAGAGAGAGAGAGAGGCTCGGAGTGATTTGCAGAGACTCCTCACCTCGCCTGGGAATTTAACTCCCGCCAATTTTGTTTCTTTTTCTCGTTTCTGGGTTTTGGTTTTGGAGATTGATCTGGGGTTTGGTCCATTATGTCCCTCCGGCGACCGGAAAATGTAAATTTTGACGAGATGAGTCGAAATTCTTAGATTATATGAGAATATCAAACAGTTTTGAGCCTTACAGCTACGAAAATGACACTGCAATTGTGCGAATCACAATCTGTTTATATACGATTTACAGGCAATAATAACAAGCTTGACAACATGTTCAGAGCATTCCGAAAGTGAGAAACCAATCACAAAATCGTCCTGTTCATTTCTCCTTTTGTCAATTGCTTTCTGGGTTCGATATGGTTTATCCAATTAAAGAAGAGATGGAAAATGAACCCCATTCCATGAACCAAACACGCCATAGTAGGCCAGCTTCTGCAAGCAGAAGTGAAAGAAAGAAAAGAATCGAAACTTTAAGCACAGAACTGCAATTGTTAATTATGTTTTGTAGTGAGATAGGGGGGGAAGAATAAAGGCATAAGTGGTAATGGCGTGAGTGAAGAGACAAGATGCTCTCTTCCGCTTCCCTTCCTTCCCCTGACCCCTCCTGTACATTCTTGCTTGTTTCTTTATTTTCCCCGCCGCCGCCCGTCTTATTCCTTCAGCGACGGCGCTGACAGCCCGCCGGCAGCCAGTGCGGTGGGGGGGCCGGGCGGGATTTTGTAAGTGGTAAGGTGGGGGACACGAGAAAGTGGAAAGAAGATGAGGTCACAGACACATTCACTCCAAGTCCTAATCTCCATTGTGATTATAACGCTCTATCGCAATTGTACAAAACAAATTAGTGTGAAAAATCAATTAGTCACAATAATTCAAGTGGGTGTTACATATTTTGAATACGAGGATGCGATTCGAATAATAAATTTTCAAATTATAGAAAATCATGATAACATGTTTAGAACTAATTGGTCCCAATAACTCGATTTATCACGAATAAGCTTGTCAATTAACGAGTCGAGCTCGAGCCATGATATGTTCAGCTCGATAGCTACGAAACCTCCACCGTGCCGGGGTACCAAGCCAGCCATAGCTAGCGGCACGTCAAGGGCTTCGTGCCACACTGGAGTAATCCAATATGTGGTTCCGCACGTTCCACCACTTCTCCATTCATTTCCAATACCGATCCCGAACACACCATGAGCAGCAGCAGCCAGGATGTTGAGGTCCGGAATTCGAATTGAATTTTTTTTTTAATTTTCCTGTTCCTAGTCGTCACAGGAAAGAAAAAACAGGAATAGTTCAAGTTACAACCGACATATTATCAGATGAACTCGATTTTTGCTCGTTAACCTCGTTTGACGAGCTGAGCTCGAGCTCAAACTTCTATTTTTTTTTTAAATGAGCTTAGCTCGAGCTTGCCCAACAAATTTCTTGTCGAACTAGAACCAAACTCGAGATTAAAATAAAATTAACAAACGAACATGAATCGTGGTAAAACTCGACTCGATCCGGAGGTAACAAGTAACAACCCTACTTCCTAATCCTAATTCCTATGTCCATTTATTCTCCTCTTTGTTGTATTTTCTTCGCCTAGGGAAAAGGGGAAGATGGTGGGGGAAACGTGGCCGGGGCAGATCGGATTGGCGTTGGGGAAGTGAGTGGGAAGCGAACGTGGAGCGCAACGGAGAGCGGTGGGTGGGCCCACAGGTGGGAGCCTGCTCGCGGCGACGCGAAGCTGCGTCTTGTAATTGATGATCTTCATGCTTTCGCCAGGAAAAGAGAGAAGCGTACGTTTTTTCCTTTTATTTTTTTCTTTCTTTTGGGGTTTTGTGATGATTAAATATGGTAATGGGCATTATCATGATGATGATGCCGATCGAGAAAGAGAGGACGCGGCGGGGGCCAGCTGCTTGCTGCTGCCGCAGTTAATTCTTTTCCATTGTGGTTTTGGTGAGTGGCAGCTGGTTTGTGATATCCCACACACTCGAAAAAAAGGCAACCCTACATTTATTATATTTGTCGTGGAGAGAAAGTAAGAGAGGCTGTTGCCTGTTGGTTTGATGGCTTTCTTTCTTCTTCCGATCTGTTTTCAAACCTAGCCTCTTTTAAGTAATTTGGTTTGGTTTTGGTTAGGGCTGGTAATCGGTCGGTATCCGGTATACCGGATAACATTGTGTACCCACCGGATACCGATACCGAATGTTATCCGGTATACCGGATACCGAGCCATCTTCTTCCGATCTGTTTTCAAACCTAGCCTCTTTTAAGTAATTTGGTTTGGTTTTGGTTAGGGCTGGTAATCGGTCGGTATCCGGTATACCGGATAACATTGTGTACCCACCGGATACCGATACCGAATGTTATCCGGTATACCGGATACCGAATACTCGGTATCCGGTATTAATACCGGTATACCGAATACCGATTAATGCATTGAGATTATACCATTAGAATTCGAGATAAAGAAACTGACGATAGCATTGGAGATTAACTAATTGGAATCCAATTGAAGTTTATTGTGAATACTTGGAACTTGAAGGCTGAAGCATTGGAACTGACTGACGCTCAAAGCATCCCCTTGGTGATAAGGAGAATTTGAGTTTAGGCAAAAGATTAGATAGTAGGGGTGGCGGCGGTTGGTGGAAAGGGATTTGCGGCCGATAAAGAAAGGGCGGGATGAATGTCCTGGGGGAAGACCGCCGGGGCGTGCTGTGGTGGCGCTGGAATTCACCTCGGCGGGCTGGAGAAGAAGAGTTGAAGTCGAACAGAGGAAAGGTGGAGGGGCCGATGTGCTGGGCTGCGCAGATGTTGATTTAATTTTAGAGTTTACACGCCCCCCCTCCCAATTTCAAACGCTGTCGTTTCCTTTTTTATTTTTGTTATTCGGTATTCGGTATACCGATTTACCGTCGGTATATGACTGGTCGGTATTCGGTATACCGTTTGGCCAAGAAGTGCAGTCGAATACCGATACCGACGATATTCGGTATACCGAATACCGATTATAATCGGTTCGATACCCGGTATACCGAATACCGGTTTACCGAATACCAGCCCTAGTTTTGGTTTTGGTGATGGCTAGTGGCTAGTGGCTACACCAGGAAAGGAAGACATTTATATGTTGGAATCAAGAATGGTCAACGGTACTAGAGGTTATACTGAAAAAGCTAATGGTAGGATATATTATGTTAGAAACAAAAATTTTGAGTCGCATGTAAGTTGGAGAGCTCATTTCCTCTTTTGTCGTTGTCGTGCTTAGAGAAGCTAGAAAGATGAGAGAAGCTGGAACTCGAGCCGGTCGTCAGTGACCTTCGTCGTCGTTCGTCGCTCTATGTGTCGTGCTCGGTTGGTGACGAGGAGGGGGAATTGAGAGGGGATTGAGTGAGGCGGTGTTCTAGTCATCTGGGGGGGGGGGGGATTGAGAGAGCCAGAGAGAAGGATTAGCGTTAGTGGGTTAGCAGTTGCAGTATGCATGTTTAGGGTTGGGCTCGAGTTGTGGCCTAGTCTTGTGTCGGGCTGTGAGTGGGGACGAGCTTTCGGTAATGGACTTTGCTATGCAGGCTAGGCTCAGTTGGATTTTTGCTATCTGGTTTCTCGATTTTTCTTGGTTTTAACCAAAGTAGAACGGGATAGCTTGTTCTGTTGATACTACAACCATAAATAGAACCGAATTGATAGGTATCCGATTGCAACCGAGATAGTTTAAACTTGCCAAACTGCAAATTCGAGACTAGATTTCCAGCTCTAGTTAGGTGAGCACTTCTACTATGTTATAAAGTATTGGTGCTTTAATGTACAATTTGAAGTTGTATCATAACCTTAAATGTATAATTTTAGGTTGTACCATAAGAAAATTTGTACCCTTATGTTATGGTACAATTTTACAACTTAAAGTTGTACCATCACATAAAGATACAACTTCAAGTTGTACCATAAATGAATTTGTACAAAATAGTATAGGTACAATATAAAGTTGTACCATAACGTTAAAGGTACAACTTAAAGTTGTACCATAAAAGCAAAAACCTATAACACCCATAATAGTTATCATAAATGGTCACAAACCTATTTACTTTGTACAAAACGGTCACAATTCTTTAATTTTGCACGTTTCAATAATAAACGTTTGAGTGAATAACAAAAAGGTCAATCCGTCCACTTCCGTCCAAAAATCCGTTACATTTGCCCAATCAGCATGACACATCATTAAAAATATTAATAAAAAATAATTGAATCATTCAAATTAGCCACACAACCCTAACTGGTTTAATCACTCGGTTATGTCTTCCACGCGCGCTTCAGCTTTCCCCTTTGTGGTCTTCCATCAACTGGATTCCACCTTTCTTCTCCTGAGTCCTCTACCTTTTCTACCTCTTCATCCTCATATCTGCTTCTCTCTCGCTATCGTTACCGGAAAGGAAAAGCAAAACCATTATTGTCCCATGATGACAATTGACACCCAAACTACATCTACATCTACATCTAAAACTCTTTCCATACTGAAATTTTTTGCAGACTCTGATCTCTCTATCTCAAGTTCTGCGCTTTGCCTTCCAACTACTAATTGACCTCGCCGCAGGATACCCTACGCTTCCTTTCTTTACTACGCTTCCACTCTCTCTTTCTCTATTGTGTGTATCATAATGAATGTGCAGCTGGGTTTTGGTTGGTGTGGTTTTTTACCTTTTCAGATCAGATCTCTGATCAATTAGGAACAAGAAAAGCACTTCCGCCAACGAAAATCCCCTCCTTCCTCCGACCGCTTCCTCGACGCCTTCTTCTCCACCAATCCGCCGCTGCTCCACCGCGACGGCGAGGACACGAGCTGAACTAGGACAACATCTTCTCCACCGACAATTTCTCTTTCGATTCCTCCCGAAACAAACAACAGAACACCACTAGCCCCGCAACGCTCACCCCCACCCCCCCTACTCCTCCGCCTCGACCTCACCGCGCCACAAGGCCTTCCCCGATTCGTCGCTGCATTGCCGGAGAACAGCTCTCTCGCAAAAAAGTGACCTTTTGTCTGTCTTTACTTTCTCCAATACGACCTATTTAACCGGTTAGGGTTGTGTGGGTTAATTTGGATGATTTAAAAAAAATTTATTAAAATTTTTAATGATGTGTCATGCTGACTGGCCAAAAGTAATGGATTTTTGGACGGAAGTGGACGGATTGACCTCTTTGTTATTCACTCAAACTTGTATTACTGAAACGTGCAAAATTAAAGGATTGTTACCGTTTTGTACAAAGTGAATAGGTTTGTGACCATTTATGATAACTACCCAATATTATATAAGATTGTAAAATTCCTCCTAGGGCTATTTGATATGCAATTGTAGCGCCAATGTCTATACTATTTAGATGGTTTCTCGTGTGCATACTGATACTGGTAACTAAAACCGAAAGCTTCCTCTTATTAAGCTCAATTTTGACCATGAAACTTCGTGGGCCACTCTTTCGGAGTATGAACATTGACAGAGAAAAACGTGGGCTAAAGAAGCCCAAATTTAGCACATCAGGCTCTGTATTGGACCAGGAAGAAATGCCAAATGTCTCAGCCCAATTCCAGGACTAGCACGCGAGTCGAACTCTTCGCGTCAAGCTGGCCAGTCCAGGATGGAAAACCATTGTCAAGAGAAACGGCGTCGTAGCGCTGACCAGTAGCGTGGAAAGGACTTGAGCCTTTCAGATTGGAAAAAATTGCCATCGGAATCCGTTCTACAGAAAAAAAGGAATAAAAGAGGCAAAGAGCTTGACTCCTTTGAAACTTCGCGTGAAGCGAATCTGAGGGAGATGAACGAGGAGGAAACCATTGGGCTATAGGAATTTCTGCAGAAAATTGCAGGAAAATAGAATAATTAAATAAAGCTAGAGGGCGGAGGGCGATCAAGAGCAGCGATAGCCATGGGGATTCTCTTCACTCGGATGTTCTCTTCTGTATTCGGCAACAAGGAAGCTCGAATTCTCGTTCTCGGCCTCGACAATGCCGGCAAAACTACTATTCTCTGTATGCGATCTTGTCTACCTATCTCAATTCGCGCTCTAGGGTTTATCTTGTTTCTCCTACTCAGCCTGATTTCCCAGCTGGTTGGTTTCCGTTTGTAAATCTACTGAACGGTCTGTGTTTTCTTTGCTTGCCAGATCGGCTTCAAATGGGGGAGGTAGTCTCCACGATCCCGAGTAAGTCTTTAATGGTGCATGCGGCTTTTCCTGAAATTCAGTTCGTAATTGAATTGTTCGGATTCTGTACCAAATCTGACGCTTTTGCCTTTCCCCCTCTCTCTGTGAAGCAATTGGATTCAACGTGGAAACTGTACAGTACAACAACATTAAATTCCAGGTGTGGGATTTGGGTAAGTTTGAAGTTCTTTTGCATTGCTCACTATATTTGTTTATGCGGCTAGGATCGGTATTTGCTTGGGATGATCTCTGTGATGCATTGTAAATTGGTCCAGTTCATGTGTGGCTTTTGAATCTGCTTGGCGCTAAACTTTTTGTTCATGGATTTCAATTTTTAAGAACGAGGAAATTCACGTATAATTGAAAGTCTGCCTCTGCTTAACTGCTTCTGCTGCTGGTATTTGAGATGCTGCTATGTGTCAGGGTGTAGCTCTTAACATTGAATTGTTATTTGATATTGTGAGCACTGGTTCTGCTCAATCCTTTTTAGTCTATATTGATACACCTTGATATTTGCTTCTGAGGGTAACTGATATTATCAGATGCACGACCTAGTTTAACTGCTTCAGCTGCTGAAGTTTACAGAAGCCATTATCTTGCTTAAAGTTGAATTGGTGAACGTTTATACGTTGTGATGTAGAATATCAACCTGAATTATTGCATTTTGTGTTGGAACAGGTGGCCAGACAAGCATCAGGTAACTTTGATTCTTCAACCTCTTCTTTCACCCTTTATTTAGCACGCAGTTTCTTGGAATAATGGCTTCTAGCTTGGTTATGATTTGTTCATCAGGTGGTGAACATTCAAATTTCATCAATATTTTCTAAGCGAGCTATCTAAAATATCACAATTTAAATCTGTTGAAGCACGCGTTGATATTGTCAGCCAGAAGGCTAGCTCTGCAATAAAATTGGTCCTTTTGTTTCTGAATCTTGATGCAAAACTCTTGGATTTACTTGTAAGTTGTAAGAATCACATCGACTTTAATATGTTATTATCAAGTACATGGCAATGGTTGATTTAGAATGTTGGTAGAAGCTGTGCTCCTCCCTTCTCTCTCTCCCTTCTCTCTCTCCCTCTCTCTCTCTCTCTCTCTCTCTCTCTCTCTCTCTCTCTCTGTTGTAGAAGTAAAAGTGCTTAATGGAAGAAATGTTTAGAGAAACTGAATACCTTGCGGTATTGCCTTTGTTTTAGTTGCATTTAATGCAAAAAAATCTGATCCGCTCCTACTGCTATGGGCGGACCAGGTTCCTACATGGTCCTATGCAAGTTCCAATTTTGTCTGATTTCTTTGTTCTAGAAAAATTGGCCTTCTTATGCTAGGAGACATACATAAAGGCTAGGTTTTTTATCAATGGCTTTTAAATCATAACAGATTATCTCATTTTCCAATCAGTATGTCGTTAGATGATGCAAGTTAGTAGCAGTGTTTGGTGTTCTTTGCTGCTGATTTTGTTCTTAGTATAATTCACACTATGATTATTTAGTTTGCTTTGAACATTAGTTTGGAAACACTTCATAAGGAGGCAATAATGAACACCTGAATGGAGATTCCTCATTAAGCTGTTGCCTGTTCATATACATAGCACTAAAAAATGACTCCAGAGATTTGTATGAACTGTTACTTGGATGTTTTGCATTCAAATAAGATAGAAATATGTCAAACATGGCAAGGGTCTCATAAAGGTTCACATGCAGAGTTGTTGAATTTCAAACTGGATATTGCGGAAAGAACAAATTACTAGTGAATGTTAGTCTATAACCTATTAATCTGGCTGCAACTCCAGTCTCTTTCTGAAGGATAATTATGGAATAGTCTGGATCAGATACTTTCTCTTTCTAATATATGTGGTTCATATACGTCCTTCGTGGAATGCTTATCACATAGAAAGTTTGGCTCAACAGCTCACCTCCATGTTGTCTTGTTGAGTGACTGGATTGTTATTGCAGGCCTTACTGGAGATGCTATTTCCCAAATACTCAAGCAGTGATTTATGTGGTTGATTCAAGTGACACGGATAGAATTGGAATAGCTAAAGAAGAATTTCATGCAATTTTGGAGGTAATCTATGGGCCAGAAATACAGAAATATATCATTTCAAATTATTTTTATGCTGAAAATGCATAATAATAAGCTTGTAGGTATATTTATGTCGATGTTATGAGGCTTTTGCTATTGACTATCTTGGTCTCCACATCTGACTTCCATAAAGTGGAGGTTACATTAGCTTCTGATTTGTTTGACCCATTGAAAGTGCGGAAAATGAATGAGGAGACTATAGATCCCCGATATAGGAAGCTTTCTAGTCATTCAAAGTAGGATCATGCGGATAGTTGTGCTTATCTAAATGGTGTTATGGGATAGTGTTTAGTAATTGCAAACTGAACATGTCATTGTGTGTTTTCTTAAGCAACAGGTAATAATGGTGATGGTTAAACTATCAATTAGGCATAAAAGTTGCTTAAAGGAAATTGAGGATGTTTAGCTTGCTATCTGACTTCTGCAAACCTGTATCATTTCCTGAATTCTAGTCTTGCATCTTGACAAACTTCACTAGCTCATGTAATTGCACAATTTGGCAGGAAGAAGAATTGAAAGGGGCCATTGTCCTCATTTTCGCAAACAAGCAGGTGAGACCTTTTTTTCTGTCATCTTCCAATACTATGTAGAGGACTCAATAAGCTCACAGATTTTCTTCGGGTTGATTAATTCTTGGGTTTGCATAAGTTGTCCAAGCCTGTTTCCCCATTTCGCAGCCTATTAGCTCTGCTGATATTGCTACTCTCTGTGAGCAGGATCTTCCTGGTGCGCTTGATGATGCTGCAGTTACTGAGGCTCTAGAGTTGCACAAGATTAAAAACCGGCAATGGTCCATCTTCAAGACTTGTGCTGTTAAGGGCGAAGGCCTCTATGAGGGATTGGACTGGTGAGCATTCTCCAGTACTTGATTGTCATATATGGTCACTCATCCAAACCTACGGAACTCATTTATACGACTGCCATAGATTAGGCGAATACTGGAAACAAACCTGATTAGAAACAGGACTAACTACTAAGAAGGCCATCTCGTAAGAACATTTCAGAACAGAATCGAATGTTCAAATTTTCAGAATCATACTTCCTCTAGCCATTGTGTGCAAGACCAGGACGAGCAGCATTGCCTCCTTGGATGAATCTGCTTATTGCATCACTCTAATATTTGGAATTCTTGGTTGCTTGCAGGTTGAGTAATACTCTCAAGTCAGGAGGTAGTTAAGGATATTGTGAAATTCGAGCTCTATGTTGTGTGGCAATGCAGAAGCCAAAAGTGTTACAAACCTACCATTAATTAACTTTTACACCTTTTGTGTCTTCCAATCTTCTATATAATCTATTTTTCTTTTTCTTTTTTAGCTTCATTTCTGGAGGGGTAATGGCCATTTTTTCTTCTTTCTTAACTCTTGGCTTTTTGTTCTTAAATTTTCTTAGAACGTCGAGGTTTTGGTGAGCTTGTGCAATGTACTAATGTTTTGCAGATTAATATGAGTACTGAGATTAGGTTACGATGACATCGTCTAATTTGTGTCTTGCGTTGTGGTTAGTGTCAAGGATATAGGCCGAGGGTCTTATGTGAAACATGTTCTTGAGGCTATTTAAGGTGAATTGGTTTCTTACATGATACTAAAGTTATGAGGTGCCGGCTTTGAATCGTAACAACGCCAATGTAACAATTTTGTGCATATGATATTTATGTGAATGAGTTCTACTGTTCTTCAAGTTCATTTCACGTTCAACGGCACGACTTTTTTTTTGCCGAAAAAATGTACGAGAATGGTATAAAATTCATCATCGAGATTATCTCAATAACAATTTTGTAATGAGATTTGGAGAAGAAGCTCAGGTATCTCTGAGTCTTCCTTCAGCTTTTATAGCTGGGATTCAATTAAACAAAAAGAGCCAGTTGTCCTTACATCATTCGTCCAAGATAAAACTAAACAGTAACTTAACGGCTATTAAGTGGAAATAAACAAAACGTTGTCGTCTTCTCTTGTTCACTTCTCTTCTAGTAATACGTCGTCGTTCTTCTTTACTTCTTCAATGATTCCAGTGAATCCTTCCCCAATCTGGATTTCTTCTTCTTCTTCATCTGCTCGACTTCTCTTCTTCACTGCTTCTCTTCTGCAACTCTGCAATCTTCAATTCTTCGATTCTGTCAGCCCCCCTCAAGTTGGTGGTATCAACTTGATCCCCAACTTGACAAGTAAGTCTCTTAGCCTGAATCGATCCAATCCTTTGGTGAATAAATCAGCTAGTTGCTCTGCTGTGTTGATGTACTTCAAAGTGATTAAACCTGTCTTGATCCTTTCCCTAGTCACATGAATGTCAATTTCAATGTGCTTTGTTCTTTCATGGAAAACAGGGTTTTCTGCTATGTGAATAGCAGATCTGTTGTCACAGTATACTGTTATAGGCAATGGGACCTCCACTGTTAACTCTGTCAGCAACCTCTTCAGCCATTCCACTTCACAGACAAGGTGAGCCAGTGCTCTATACTCTGCCTCAGATGAAGATCTTGAGACAGTTGTTTGCTTCTTTGTTTTCCAGGTTATCAGGGAGGAACCAAGCATGGTGCAATATCCAGTGATGGATCTTCTGGTGTCTGGGCAACTTGCCCAATCTGAGTCACTGTATCCTGTCAACTTTAACTCAGCCTGATTGCTAAAATGAATACCCTGATCAGGAGATGATTTCAAGTACCTGAGGACCCTGTAAGCAGCTTGCATGTGCTCTGAGCAAGGAGACTTCTGGTACTGACATAGCTGCTGAACAGCAAAGGCTATGTCAGGTCTAGTGATAGTTAGATAATGCAGTCTTCCCACCAGTCTTCTGTAACTTTCTGCATCTTCTAATAAAGTGCCCTGAGATGACAACTTTACTTTGGTATCAATTGGAGTTTTACATCCTTTAGATTCCAGGTACCCTGTATCCTTTAACAAGTCAATGCAGTACTTTCTTTGACACACATCCAGTCCATTCTCATTTCTGTTCACTTCCAACCCCAGAAAGTATTTCAAAGGTCCAAGAAGTTTTATCTTAAATTCCTTACTTAATGCTGCCTTCACTTGCTCAATGTCCTTCCTTGAATCACCTCCCAATATGATATCATCAACATACACCAACAAAACTGTAATCTTCCCATGTGTCCACTTGGTAAAAAGAGAATAGTCAGAAGCAGATTGTGAAAAACCAAACTTCAAAAGGAAACCTGTCAATTTTGCAAACCATTGCCTTGATGCCTGCTTGAGGCCATAGAGTGACTTTTTCAGTCTACAAGTCATCTTCTGATTGCTTCCAGATGGTACTTCCAATCCCAGGGGTAACTTCATGTAAACAACTTCCTCTAAATCTCCATGTAGAAAAGCATTGGATACATCCAATTGCTCTAGGACCCACTGCTTCACACTTGCAACTGCTAAGAATGTTTTCACTGTATTAATCTTAGCTACAGGTGAGTAGGTGTCTAGGAAATCAATTCCATACACCTGTGTGTAGCCCTTAGCTACTAGTCTAGCTTTACTCCTTTCCAGTGATCCATCCTGATGTAGTTTTATCTTATAAACCCACTTATTCCCTATTTCCTTCACTCCTGGTGGCAATGGAACTATGTCCCATGTCTGGTTCTCTTCCAAGGCATGCATTTCATCTTTCATAGCCCTGTTCCACACATCTGATTTCACTGCCTCATAATAAGATTTTGGCTCCACAAGATTGATAACACTCAGTGCAAAACATCTGTCTTCTTTGCTTAAAGAATTAACATTCAGACAGATAGGGTACTTGGTGCTAGCATTTACCCCACCAAATGCTCCAAACTTGAGAGAGGAGTCCAATTCATAATCATTGTACCTGGTTGGCAGTTTTATGTGTCTTGAGGGCCTTCTATTATCCTCTGTGCTGGGTTCATTAAGGTCTGGATCAGCTTGAGGATATAGCTCTTGCTCATCTGAGTCAAAATAAGTGTAGTGGTCACTTCTTGGTGTTGTCCTTGGACCAGATGAGAACTCCTGCTCAGGATCCCCCCCTTCATCCATGGATGATTGAGACTGTGGAGCAGGTTGAGCAGGATTAATAGAAAAGGGAATATGCAGAGATGGAGCTGGAACTGTATCAGAAGTATTAGGAGTAGATGGACTGGGAGGAGAGGAGGTTGTGTCAGAAGATTTGAAAGGAAGTATAGTTTCATAGAATGAAACATTTCTGGAGAAAAAGACTTGCTTGGTGTGGATGTCAAGGACTTTGTATCCTTTGAGACCAGAGGGGATCCCTATAAACACACACTGCTTTGCTCTAGGAGCAAATTTTGTTCTACCATGGACCAAGGTATTGGCATAACAGAGACATCCAAATACCTTCAAATGGCCTAAAAATGGAGCTTTCTTGTGTAACAGTTCATAAGGGGTTCTGTTGTTTAGAATGGGGGTAGGCATTCTGTTGATCAAGTAAACAGAATGTAGGATAAAGTCACTCCAATAAACCAAAGGCAGCCCTGACTGAAACTTCAAACATCTAGCCACATTAAGAATGTGCTGATGTTTCCTCTCCACTCTCCCATTCTGTTCAGGGGTCTCTACACAGGAGACCTGGTGTTCTATGCCTGCTGAACTAAAGAATTCACACATTTCAAATTCTTTACCTTGATCTGTTCTAATAACCTTAACAGATTTGTGAAACTGGTTCTCAACCAACTTGCAAAAACCTTGGATTAACCCCCTTACCTCACTTTTGTGTTTCATCAAGTACACCCACACACATCTAGTAAAATCATCCACGACAGTTAGAAAGTATGAAAATCCATCATAAGAAACTGTGGACAATGGTCCCCAAATATCCATGTGTATCAAATGAAAAGCCTCAGGTGCAATGCTGGTGCTAACAGGGAAAGGTAATTTTCTTTGTTTGGACAAATGACACACTTCACAGTGAGTGGTCTTGGTTCTAGCTATAGAGGGAATTACATGACTAAGTAAAGACTGCCTATCATGGCTAGGGTGTCCTAGTCTCCAGTGCCACAGGTTGAGGTCTTGTGGAATGAAGTTGAAGATGGTGGCTGCTTGGTGTTGAAGAAGTGGTGAGGAAGGCTTTGGTTGTCTTGAAGATAGGGCAAGATGGTAGAGTCCTCTAGTTGTGTGGGCTAAACCAATCCTCTTCTGGTTTAAGAGGTCCTGGATTTCACATTTATCAGAATGAAAATGTAAGGAATATGGGTTATCAAGGGTAAGTTTGCTAACAGAGATAAGGTTAAAAGAGAATTGTGGCACTAGGAGAACATCATGTAGTTTTAATCCACAATCTAGTGTAACTGTCCCTATACATGTGACATTAACTTTTGTGCTATTTGGGAGATAAACAAAAGTATCTTGGACAGGTCTATAACTGGAGAAAAGGGATAGATGACAGGCTATGTGATCTGAGGCTCCTGTATCTACAATCCATAAGGCTAGGTTTTGTGTTTTACAGTTCTGAGAGGAAGATAGGACATGTTTACCTGAGAATGAAGGGAAGGTGGTAGGGTAAAGAGTGGCTGAATATGCTTGGTGGTTAATGGATGGTGAGGTGGGTGGTGAAGGTTGAGTGCCAGCACCAGATTGCAATAAAATCCTGAGTCTGTTCATCTCTTCTGGAGTAAAACCAAGTGTTGTGGATGATTTGCTCTCATTCATGACACTTCCCTCAGACACACTGTCACTTCCACTGTTCTGAGAGATAGAACCAGCAAACCTTGGAGTGCTGGAGCTTGAACCAGAACTAGAGGATGACCCCCCATTACCACTGCCATCTCTTTGCATTTCCTGCTTTCTTTTCAGCTTCCAGCAGTCTTCAATATTGTGGTTGTTCATTTTGCAAAATCGACAAAACTTCCTTCCTCTTCCTTCATTGTTGTCCCTTGAACTGTTATCCCTGGAATTGTTACCAGGGCTTCCACCAACTGCCAAAGCCAGACTTTGGCCTTTCTTGTTTCCTGCAGAGTTATCTGCCTTCAACTTCTGCTCATGTTGCAGCAAATCATCCACTGCTGTTGATACTGTAGGCAATGGTTTCTGCAGCAGGAGTTGAGTCTTGATCACTTCATACTCTGGATTGAGTCCTCTCAGGAACCTTACAAGGTAGTCAGTCTCCTGCTTCTGGATAAAAGCAGCCACAGCAGCACAGGGTATGGGATTCCCAGGTGCACAAACACATGGAACAACAGGACTAAACTCAACATACTCATCCCAGAGCCCTTTGATGGCTGTGTAATACTGACCTATAGATCTAGTTCCCTGTTTACAAGCCTGTATTTCATCTTCCAAGTTCAAGATTCTAAGTGCATTAGGTTGACCATATCGTCTCTTCAACTCATCCCATAATGCCTTAGCATTTGTGTGATTCAACACAGACCTTCTTATCTCCTTAATCATAGAGTTCTGTAGCCAACAGAGAACTACAGTGTTGCAAGCATCCCACAAGTTAAACAAATCTGCATCTCGAGGAGGAATGGGCACTGACCCATCAATAAAACCCAGTTTGTTCTTAGTCTTAAGAACAACTTGCATAGATCTACTCCACATCACATAATTAGTTCCATCGAAACTCTCAGCAACAAGGGATTGAGACATATTCTCATTTGGGTTGAGATAGTAAGGGTTACCAAATACCACTGTCTCAGGTTGAAGTTGGTTCTGGTTGAAGGTCCCAAACTGAAACCCTGTTGCACCTGTAGTCGTCGTCGATGCACTACCACCTGTTCCATTGTTCGGCGACGTGTTTGGTGGAGTCTGTGCTGCAGACATTGTGCTGTGGGCGGCGGAAAAACCCTAGAGCTCGTTGCGCTCTGATACCATAACAATTTTGTAATGAGATTTGGAGAAGAAGCTCAGGTATCTCTGAGTCTTCCTTCAGCTTTTATAGCTGGGATTCAATTAAACAAAAAGAGCCAGTTGTCCTTACATCATTCGTCCAAGATAAAACTAAACAGTAACTTAACGGCTATTAAGAACAACTTGCATAGATCTACTCCACATCACATAATTAGTTCCATCGAAACTCTCAGCAACAAGGGATTGAGACATATTCTCATTTGGGTTGAGATAGTAAGGGTTACCAAATACCACTGTCTCAGGTTGAAGTTGGTTCTGGTTGAAGGTCCCAAACTGAAACCCTGTTGCACCTGTAGTCGTCGTCGATGCACTACCACCTGTTCCATTGTTCGGCGGCGTGTTTGGTGGAGTCTGTGCTGCAGACATTGTGCTGTGGGCGGCGGAAAAACCCTAGAGCTCGTTGCGCTCTGATACCATAACAATTTTGTAATGAGATTTGGAGAAGAAGCTCAGGTATCTCTGAGTCTTCCTTCAGCTTTTATAGCTGGGATTCAATTAAACAAAAAGAGCCAGTTGTCCTTACATCATTCGTCCAAGATAAAACTAAACAGTAACTTAACGGCTATTAAGTGGAAATAAACAAAACGTTGTCGTCTTCTCTTGTTCACTTCTCTTCTAGTAATACGTCGTCGTTCTTCTTTACTTCTTCAATGATTCCAGTGAATCCTTCCCCAATCTGGATTTCTTCTTCTTCTTCATCTGCTCGACTTCTCTTCTTCACTGCTTCTCTTCTGCAACTCTGCAATCTTCAATTCTTCGATTCTGTCACTCAAAGCGGTCGTTGATGAGTTGGAATAAATTGGTCGTTCACATCACACTTCAAAGGAAGGAAATTGCAATGACTGAAAGGAGACTAGAATGTATTGTGAATAGCCAGGATGGGTACTTACATGCAAAAAGAATATGATTGAGGACCTGTATTGTAAATAGCCATTGGTTTGGTTTGGTTTAGATTTAGATCGTCCGTTTCGTTCCAACCCGACCGTTACAGATTAATAACAAACCTCTCCTCTAACACTCGCCGGAGTTTCGTTGGGGAAACCAAATCAAAGCGCCCCTCCGTTCAAAAACAGAAAGAGGGAAAAGAAACGAAGAGTCCCGACCCTTCATCGGAAAACCGCATTGCCGGCCGTTGACGGCCCATAATAGCAAAACAGCACCGCGATTGTCGAAGCCCGGTTGCTTCACTTGCACTCCAAGCTTCGTCATTTCCGGCCTATCTTCGCTGTATATAAAGAGACGACACACTGACAGAATCTCTTCGGGCTTCTATTTCTATATCCGTCTTTCTATTTTCCTAACAGGTTCTGCAGGTTTCATCGACAAGAGCGTTTGATTAAATTGAGACCAAGAACATGGTGAATTACCGTCTTCTGCTGCTTTTCCTAGTCTTGGTTTCCTATGCTCCAAATTGCCAGTCATGGGGATGGTTCTCTTCTCCTCCACCTCCTCCTCCGGCTGCCGCCGATGGTGGTCACGGTGTGGCGGTGGCCGAGTTCTCCATGGACGGCCCTGCAGACGCCAAAGGAACGAAACTGGTCGAAAAGGCCAGGACTAAATTGGTTGCTGGTTTGAATTCCTGCTGGCAGAATGCCTACCAACACATCTTCTCCGGGTGCGCACAAATTCTGGCCCACGAGGAGAAACACTCCAGGTTCGCTTGGCATCTCAGCGATTGCTTCCAGAAGGACTCCGGGAGGAGGCCTTTCCCTCATTGCGCGGAGGATTCGGCCATGGTTCACTGCCTGAAGAAGTTGGATGACCACGAACACAAAATTTACCTCGAGTACTTGCTGGAAACCAACTCCATCTGCTATCAATTGCAGTTGAGTACTGTGGAACAAATGCAAATCTCCTGTTCTGCCTGTTTTCTGTTGATTTTTCGTGTAGCGAAACTGATTGTTTGCTTTGTTTGGGTTTTCCCAGGGCGCATGCATTCAAGCGGGAAACGGAGAGGTTGGTGAATGAATTGAGGAGTTCAGCGCAATATACAGAGCAGCAATTGGACATAATTGCAGATAGAACATTCTCCCTGTTACAGAGCTCTAATCAGATTCATGAATCGTTAATGTCAGTAGATCTCCAGGTTCGACATGTCGTTCAAGCTACGAAGGGCGTGGAGGGACAGATAGATGCGTTGTCGAAGCAGTCAGAAGCTGTTTACAAACGATCGGAGGAAATAGCACAGTCACAATCACAGCTGCAGGCAGGACAAAAGATGATGAATGAGAACCTGAAGGAGGGTGTAACGATGCTTCAGGAAGCTTACAGTAATTTGGGTGAGGAAGTGGGTAACCTGAGAAATGAGGCCATGGAGATTGAAAAGCAGATTGATAGTGTGGGAGAAACAATGTCTTCCAAGTTTCAGAATCTGCAGAGCAAAGCTGATGATATTGAGCACATGGCAGGAAGTTCCTTGAGCAAGCAGCAAGAGCTTTTGGATGGACAATCCACTGCACTCAGAGGTCTCAAATTTCTCACGGAATCTCAATCTGCTGCACTAGAAGAAAGCAGGTGAAATGGGGAAACATTTGATTGAACTAACTTAATCAGTTTTTTTTACTTGAGAATCGAAAAGTTCATCGACCAAGTTGCTTTTTCCAACCTGCAGGAATGCTGTGCAGCATTTAGCTGATCTGGGTCGTAAACAGCAGGAAGAGCTTCTTCGTAGGCAGGAACAGCTTCAACAAGTTCACGATCGATTGGTCGAGAATTCACAGTCGATATTGGCAGCACAGGTTTTGTTTCTTTGCAACAAAACCATCGTTCGAAACCTCCTTGGAACAAAACCTGAATAAAGTTAACTTCTCATTCTTTGACAGGAAGCATTTGAGATGAAGCAAGCAAGCATGTTCGTCGTGCTAGACAAGTTGTTTGAACTGCACAACAAAATGTTGCTCGAATCACGAGCAGTCAAGGCTTTCTTCATCTACGTTATGTCGATTTTCGTCATTTACTTGCTCACCAGCACGAAGCAGACATATCTAGTGCGCGCGAACCTTTACATTGGTACGTCTATATCTCCTTCATGTCCTGCAACTCTGTATGCTAACCTGTAAAAAAGACTGGAACATGAACATTGAATGAATGATATACTAAACCGGCTTCTTTCCCTCGCAGGTCTATGCATAACTTTCGCCGTAGAAGTGGCAATCATTCGGCTAACACCAGGTGATATCGAGCGACAGACATGGATGATTAACCTGACGAGGTTTCTGTATGCAATGCTGGCCATTGTCCAATTCCTACATGCTATTTACACATACAGGTTCGTCAAAATCGAACACTCGTCCAAAACTGTTGTGAGAAAGCCATAGAGGTGCACTTGGAATGTGTGTTAATTCTACAGAATGCTTCATAATAACATTTTGCAGGGACTATGAACTGTTGAATCATAGAATGATTGAGACATTGGTGGAGAAGGTGAACTCCATCCAAAGAAGTAAAGAGGAGACATGGGAAGAAGACAGCGATGTGGATTGGCCCTCATGGATTGAAGATGAGTTACCAGAAGGAATTCCCAGTTTAGAAGATCCTGATTATGAACCTCCCAAGGACATGACAGAACAGTCACTTACATGTGCTCCCATGGCGAAAAAGTACTACCATCTTCGTCAACGACATCGTTAGGTCTAGTTTTTGTCACACTCTAGTTCCAATTTCGGTTGTACTTTGTAGGAAGAAAACATCCCACAAAGGCATTGTGTGCTCTTTGAAGGTTTAGGAATCTGTGTAGGCAGCCTTCATTTTCCCAGAGAGGATTTAGGTAGCTAAACATATGCTTTGAAAGCACCAAAACTATATGTATTGTACGCGTTTCTTTGTCTAAGTTTTTTTTTTTTTTTTTTTTGCCTATTCATGCCTATACTCAATTGAGTGCCAAAAAAAAATATTAAGTCAAAGACGGCAACGTGGTGAGAGGGATATCTATAAGGGGAGGAACGGAAATAAGAGCTCCGCAAAACTCGGACAAGGGAATCGGCTAGGGTTTCTGTGCACCGGCAGGCCTACTGCGATGGCGATGAGGTCGCCGGAGCCTCCGGCACCACCGGAGGAGGGCAAGCCACCCGATGGGTCAGCGGGGAGTAGGCGTGCCTATGAAGTCTTCTCTTCCCCGGATGGTAAGAAGGATCAAGAGATCCAACAACCAAAGAAGAAGGTGAGACCGTTGGAGTTTCCTGAGGAGAAGGACATGAACTTCGAAGTTGTTGTTGAAGATATTACCGAGGAAGAGCTTGGGACGAACTGCGATCAGACCCACCATGTGGAACATATTACACCAAGCCCTAAAAAGTCACAGCCCCAACCGATGGCCTGGGGTGTGGGACGAAAGAAGTTGTTTAGTGAGGCGGTGATGGAGGAGTCCTGGTATATTGCGGACTCGGACTCTGAAGATGTGGCCGAAGCAATGAGGGAGGACAATCAGGATGATCCGATCGCGGAGGATGACGACCCACGATGCCCTACCGTCTACTTCTCCCCATCAGAACTAAGAGACTACCGTCGGGAGTGGCGGTCGGCACTGGTTGTGAAGGTCTTGGGGAGGTCCTTCCCCTACCCTGTCATGGCTAAGAGATTAAATATGCTATGGGCAAGACACGGCTCGATTCAGATCACGAACAGAACCAATGACTACTATTTCATCAGGTTTACGAGTAAACTGGACTACGAAGCGGCACTAACGGGTGGACCTTGGCTTATAGGAGATCATTATATCACTACCCAGAAGTGGAAAAAGAGCTTTAACCCCAAGACCTAAAAGATAGCCTCGACCTTGGTTTGGATTCGCTTACCTGACTTGCCGATTGAACTCTTCAACCCAAGAGCAGTCATGCGTATAGCTGCACGAGCAGGAACCCCAGTGAGAGTTGATAGAGCCACAGAGCTGGGTGCGAGAGGTGTCTATGCTAGGGCCTGCATAGAGGTTGATCTAATGAAACCTCTTCTTTCTAAGTACAAGGTGGGCGGGGTGGAGTATGAGATCAATTATGAAGGCCTGGATAATGTCTGCTTTGAATGTGGTATGTACGGACACTCCAAGAATGCATGCCCTACGTTACACTCGAAGGAACACACCCAAGGAACACCGTCTGGTGGGAACCCAAGCGAACAAGCCAAGCACACAGAGGCTTACGGAGAATGGATGATCGCCAAACGGAGAGAGAGGAGACCAAATAAACGTGCAGATCAGGGAGTAGTGGGGAACCCGACAGGGAGAAAAGCTTCGCGAGATGGGAACGTGACTCTGGGTTCGAGATTTTCTGTGTTGGAATGCGAGGACGCCGGTAGTGATACAGTGCCAACAAAGGAGACGGAAATGGATGAACGAGTAGTGGGCAAGGAGAGGGGAAAGGGTGTTGAGGGGGAAAAGACTACCAAGGCCAAGGTCCCAACACAAAAACCTCAAGCGATCTGGGTGGAGAAAAATACATCCCAACAACAACCTCATGAGGAGGAACAGAATAAAGAAGGGGAGGTGAGCACCCCCTCTGAGACCCGACGAGCACCATTTGATCAGGGGGCAGTAGGGGGCATAGCTAAGGGCTGGTCACAAAATAAAGAAGCAGGAAACAAGGGTAAGAACAAGGAGGGGCTAGCAAAGGATGGGCAATCAGCGAGAGATATTACCCCTTCCTCCAGTACCCGAGAAATCGAGGGACGAAACAAGGCTCCAAATATCGTGGAGACTGGAGGAGCCAAGGATGGGAAGGGACATGGCCCAGATGCAATGTACCCCATACAGCAGCCGCAGGACACGAGCCTATCAACGAGAAATGCAGTACCGGGGGGGACAGCCCTCGAGAGCAGAAAGCGTAGGGACCCCCCCGGGGGTGTCTACGACTCACTAGTAAAGAAACCAAGGGTACCCTACGTATTCCCATATACGATGGATTTGAACATATTCTCATGGAATTGTAGGGGTGCGGTAGGCGATAGCTTCTTGCGAGTCTTTAAGGAATATAAACGCAAGTACAGACCACACATCGCCATCATTGTTGAGCCTAGAATCAGTGGGAGTACAGCGAAGCAAGTGATCAGTCAGCTGGGGCTGGATCAGAGCCTAGTGGTTGAGGCAGTGGGTTTTTCTAGTGGTATCTGGCTACTTTGGGATTCAGCGTCGGTTCAGATTACAGAGGAGAACCGTACAGGCCAGTTGCTGCATGTTACGGTCAGGGAAGGTCAGGGGCAGTTTCTCTTATCGGCAGTCTACGCTAATCCTGCACTTGTTCAGCGACGGAAGCTCTGGGCCTCGATTAGATCGATTGCGGAGGAGAGCACTATGCCATGGCTACTAGCAGGGGACTTTAACTCAATGTTGAGCGCTTCCGACAAGTTTGGAGGAGCTCCCTTTGATGCTAGTAAGGTCAGGGACTTTCAGGAGTGTATCCTGGACTCCGGACTCAGCGATTTGGGCTATGTTGGACCGCCATATACGTGGTTTAGAAGGGAGTGTGAAAGAAAGGCTGGATAGGGGGCTAGCTAACACAGAATGGGTGGTCGCCTTCCCGGATACCACTGTACGGCATCTCCCCAGGATCAAGTCGGATCATCGACCCCTCCTCATTCGGACAAGTATGCCTTTAGTAGTCCCGGGGCAAAAACCTTTTAAATTTCTCGCTGCATGGTTGACTCATGTGGATTTCGCGGAGGTAGCTCAGGCGGCATGGGAGAAAGGCGATGATTTCCTCAGCAGCTCCAGAGCCTTTGCCCAGGAGGTTAGCCAATGGAATCACTCGACTTTCGGACACATTCTCAGGCGGAAGGATAGTCTTTTGCGGCGGATTGAAGCTCTAGAGGTACGTGGGGGTGGCGACTCAGATCACCCTGCCATGACGTCCCTCCGGAATGAGCTCGAAGAGGTGCTTGTGCAAGAGGAAGTTTTGTGGCTACAGAAATCACGAACAGAATGGACGAACTCGGGAGATAAAAATACTAAATACTTCCATACTAGAACGTTGCGCCGGCGGAAGAGGAATAGAATATCAATGTTGAAGGACCAGCAGGGAAACTGGGTGGAGGATCAGAAGGAACTAATGAGTTTGGCTTGTTCATTTTATGAGACACTGTTCACAGATGAGGGCAATCCCTGTTTACACATACCACATCTCTTCCCTAGCAATGTGCAACAGGAGGCGGGTTCACTAGGGGACTCGTTTACGATGGAGGAACTCCGAAGTGCGGTGCATAGTATGGGACCGCTCAAGGCCCCGGGATTGGATGGCCTGAACCCCCTATTTTTCCAAAAATTCTGGGACCTAGTAGCACCGGCGGTAACAGAGTTCGCGGAGAAGTGCTGGGTGTCACCTGAGACTATACGAGAAATAAATGAAACAATTATAGTGCTCATCCCTAAAATTCCCCGGCCGATTCAGTTAGAGCAGTTCAGGCCAATAAGTCTCTGCAATGTGGGATACAAAATCATTACGAAGTGCCTGGCGGAGAGACTTAAGCCTTTTATGCCACGACTAGTGCATGAAACTCAGACGAGTTTTGTACCAGGACGACACATAACTGACAATATCTGTGTTTTGCAGGAAGTGGTTCATTCGATGAGAGCCAAGAAAGGGAAAAGAGGTTGGATGGCGATTAAAGTGGACCTGGCAAAGGCGTATGACCGCATTCGATGGAGTTTTGTCCATGATACTCTCCAGGCGATTGGGTTCCCGGCGCAGTTCACGGAGCTAACTATGAAGTGCATTTCAACTGCCAGGATGCGGATTCAATGGAATGGCGGCTTGACGGAAGAGATCTCCCCATCTAGAGGACTGCGGCAAGGATGTCCCCTCTCCCCGTACATCTTTACATTGTGCATGGAGAGGTTGAGCCATTTAATTCGGCAGGCAGTGGAGGAGGGTAGATGGCAGCCGATTAAACTTGCAGGAACAGGGCCCAGCTTATCCCATCTATTCTTTGCTGACGATCTTATCTTGTTTAGCTTTGCTGATGATTCACAGGTCCAGGTCATAAATGAAACCTTTGACAGGTTTGGGGGAGCTTCTGGGCAACAGATTAGCAAAGCCAAGTAGAGAGTGTACTTCTCCGGGAATGTCCAGGCTAATCAAGCAACGAGTCTCAGCAATGGGTTGGGAATCCCGGAGACGAAGAACTTGGGAAGGTACTTGGGTGTTCCAGTAATACACGACAGAGTGTCCAAAGCAACTTTCCAGGAACTCATCGACAAAATTGATTCTCGACTAGCCGGTTGGAAGGTCTCCACCCTTTCACTGGCAGGGCGTATCACCCTAGCTCAGTCGGTTCTGGCCTCCCTGCCGTCGTACACGATGCAGACTACTCTGCTACCTGCTAGCGTACGAGACTACATTGATCGCAAGATGAGAATGTTTATTTGGGGAAGCTCAGAAGCTGGCCGGAAAATTCATCTACTAGATTGGCACACTCTCTGGAAACCGAAGGAAGAGGGCGGCCTGGGTATGAGGGAAGCTACAAGAATGAATGATGCTTTTATGCTAAAGATTGCTTGGCGATTAATGACTGAACCGGACAGCTTGTGGGCGAGGGTGATTCGTACCAAGTATATTTGGATGGTCGGGGGAAGGGAGCAACCCAGAACCTCCGGCAGGTTGTCCAATCTCCGGAGAGGGGTTCTCCGCGTGCTGCATGTGCTACCTGATGCGATCATGTGGAATGTTCGGAGCGGAAGACAGACCAGGTTCTGGATGGATAGATGGCTTTCTGATGGTCCGCCCCTCATGGATTTGGCGCCGGGACTACCAGAGGAAACCAAACCCATTACGGTGGAGAGATGATCCTCAACCAGGATTGGAATTGGGACTACCTACGAGCTTTCCTCCCGCCGCACCTGGTGGATCAAGTAATGCTCCATGGCACACCATCAGAGACGGAAGTCGACGAATCGGTGTGGAGATTTACGGCTGATGGTAAACTTTCTCTCAAAACTGCCTACGATTTCCTCAATGATGCGACTGACCCAGAGGATTTACATCCTATATGGAAAATGGTATGGAGGACCCCGACCACTCAAAGAATAAGGTCCTTCCTCTGGTTGGCGGCGCATGGACGATTGCTCACGAATGGGGAAAGGAGGCGACGCCATCTGACGAGCTCGGATGCATGCCAGGTGTGCGGCAGTGATGGGGAGTCGACCATCCATGCCTTGCGTGACTGCTCCTATGCAAGGGCTGTATGGTCGGGCTTTCTAGAGGATGAGCCTGATGAGTCGTTCTTTCGAGCGGATGAGAGGGGATGGTTGTTGCATTATCTCGCAGGGAAGAGTGAGAAACTTAGCCCCGTCATTTTTGTTGTTGTGTGCTGGATGCTTTGGAAGAACAGGAACACCCTTGTATTTGAGGAGAAGCTGGCGGAGGTGAGCACGTTGCAAGCCGGGGCGCGGAGAATGAGTACCCAGATAGAAGAGGCCCTTGCTAGGGATCGAACCCCATGGGGGGGAGACAAGCCAAAAACATTAAAGATGATAGGATGGGAGCCACCTGAACCGGGATGGTGCTGTGCTAACACAGATGGATCAGTAATTCTGCCGATTCAAAGCTCGACGGCGGGAGGTATTATTCGGGATGAGGCAGGCAGATTTAGAGAAGCATTTTCAATGAATTTGGGTGGAGGCTCGATTACCCACGCGGAGCTGATGGGAGTTTTACAGGGGCTAAAGTGCGCGTGGAACTTGGGCATTAGGAAGCTGGAGCTGCGAACAGACTCTCGCACTGCCCTGGCGCTGGTCACGACAGCAGCTCCTCGACACCCTCATTACCGGTCGGTCATACAAATATGTCGGATGCTGGAGAGAGATTGGGAAGTCCGGCTGAAACACACCTTCAGGGAAGGTAATGTTGTTGCGAATTTCCTCGCGGCGACCGAGCACCACCGGCCGTTGGGGACTCACTTGATCGGATCGCCTTGCCCTGAGCTTTGTCACTGGTTGATGTATGATCTTGTAGGGAGTCAAACTCCCAGACTTGTTCCTGTGTCTTAAGGTTGGACGCCCTTTGCGTCCGGTTTCTACCAAAAAAAAAATATATATTAAGTCTATCTCAACTTGTTAGCGATCATGTTGGGCCCATATTCAAGACGTTTAGGCATGTCATCACTCATAAAGTATTTGTGTTCATGCTAGGCAAACCCATGCATTGTTTGTTCGGACTCTTATTGTGCCTTAATTGGGTCGAGCCATACTAGTTGTGGACGGCCCAACTTGATGCCCAAATTATATGTGGGAATGCCCTTTGTTTCTATACTTCAATGGATTTGCTGTGCCAACTACTCATTGGAGACAATATTTATCCCTACAATATCCTTCGTCAGGTCAAATAGAGGATTCACCTTCCTAACGTATTTGACCCGACACATGAGCTAAATTTGTAGAGTTCGTGAATTAAATCATGAATTCTACAAGCTTTCTAAAATGTAATTTCCCGAAACCGTCGCCATTCCTTCAATTTATAACGTCTTATATAATTTTTCAAATCCGACGAATAAACCAACCTCATTTTTTTCCCCCACCCTTTATGAGCACCAAAGAAAAACACACACCCATCTCTCTACCTTCATCTTTTTTATGCATTTGCTTACTGACACACCCTTCAAATCATACGAAGAAATCTAGTATAACAAGATTCTGTTTTGAGGATGGACTTGTTTATCTGGAATTGGCACTCAGCTTTTGCCCTACGCATACCTTCCCATTCCCCATTTCCCATTTCCCTTCCCCATCAACCACGATGTCGACCACACTGCATCCTTCCTCCCACATATTAATTCACTCCCAAACAAAACAAAGAAGAAAAGGAAGGAAACCAAACCAGATCTATCTCCAACCAGATCCAACTCTCTACTCGTCTCCCTGGGCCCCATCCCCACAAACAGATTCCTCTCCTTAACTCGTTCACACCCCCATGGCCCATCTCTTAGTTCCCCTCCACCGAGCCCATTACCCCATCACCCATCCCCGAGCCCGCAGGCCCACATCCCACGTGGTCTCCGGGCCCTACACTCGAAACACAGCTCACCAATTATACAGCAAAAAACAACAAAAAGATGGGGGGAAAATGAGTTTGCGGTATGGCTAAGCCCCGTGCCGACGCGGCGCGCCCTGATTCGTTCCCACTCAGATTTCCCCCTGGCCCACCAGATAGAAGCTGTACCCATATACTCCCTCTCTCTCCACTGTGTGAAGCCAACAGCTCAGCCTTTACTCACCACCACAAAGTCACACCTCCCTTACCTTCTTCTTCTTCGCAGAATCATGGCTTCCAAGCTCTGCGACTCCTGCAAGTCGGCAACGGCGGCGCTCTTCTGCCGCCCGGACTCGGCCTTCCTCTGCCTCACCTGCGACTCCAAGATCCACGCCGCCAACAAGCTGGCGTCCCGCCACGCGCGCGTCTGGATGTGCGAGGTCTGCGAGCAGGCACCCGCACACGTCACCTGCAAGGCCGACGCCGCCGCGCTCTGCGTCACCTGCGACCGCGACATCCACTCCGCCAACCCGCTCGCCCGCCGCCACGACCGCGTCCCCGTCGTCCCCTTCTACGACGCCGTCGACAAGTCCTCCTCCTCCTCCTCCCCGGACGACGACGCGGACGCGGCGGCGCAGCAGCACCACCCGCCCTGCGCGCTCAACTTCCTCGACGACCGCTACTTCGCCGACGACGCCGCGGACGATGACGTCAGCAGGGAGGAGGCCGAGGCTGCTTCCTGGCTCCTCCCCAACCCCCCGCCGCCGGCAGGCGGCGGCAATAACAAGGGCGGCGGGGTCATGGACTCTCCGGATCTGAACACCGGCCAGTTCATGTTCCCCGAGATGGATCCGTACCTGGATCTGGACTACGGGCCCGTGGATCCGAAGATGGAGCCGCAGGAGCAGAACAGCTCCGGGACCGACGGAGTCGTCCCCGGCGGCGTCCACCAGCCTCAATTGATGAACGAGCACTGCTTCGACCTCGATTTCGCCGCCGCTGCCGCCGCAGTCGGATCCAAGGCTTTCGCTTACGGATACACCGCTCAGTGCTTGAGCCACAGCGTGAGTCCCCATCTCATCTTCGTTTCCCCTAATTTCGAATTTTTTTTACTTTCCGCATCTAACTAACTCCCGAATTTTCCGTATGCCAGGTGTCATCATCGTCGATGGACGTGGGAGTGGTCCCCGACGGCAGCGCGACGGCGGACATATCGAACCCGTACGGAAGAGTGGGAGGAGCCGGAGGGATGAGCACGGGAGCCGAGTCGACGGCGGCGGCGATGCCGACGGTGCCGCTGTCGGCGGTGGACAGGGAGGCGAGGGTGATGCGTTACAGGGAGAAGAGGAAGAACCGGAAGTTCGAGAAGACGATCCGATACGCTTCCAGGAAAGCCTACGCGGAGACAAGGCCCCGCATCAAAGGAAGGTTCGCGAAGCGAACCGACATCGACGTGGAAGCCGACCGGAGTATGTACGGCTTCGGCGTCGTGCCGTCGTTCTAATAATTACCCCCCTCTCTCTCTCACTCAAGAACGTACGGACGATCCAGTAATAAAGAAAGGAACTAGTTTTGTTCTCTCCTTTTCTTTTTTTAATCTTTTCCTAATTTTTGCAATTTCCGTTTTATATTTTTGTGTTTTTACCGCAGTTCTAATTTCTAGGGTGGTGTTTGGGGGGCAAGAATTTAACCGTGGTGGGATGTGTATATAGAAGGAAGATGGGGGGTAAGATGTTTGTATTGTATGTAATTTTATAGCTGTTTGATCGGCGGGAATGTTTATAAATGACCGTTGATTTTGTGGTTAATCAGTTAATCTGAGATTAAGGCGGCCATGGCCATTGGCCGCATTTTTGTTTAGATGATGGTTGATTCTCACGTTGCTACTAGGTCATTCATTATTTTATCTTGTCGACGAAAAGGAATGCTGCTTTTTGGAATTACGCAATGATTTGGATTCGGAAGAATTTTCCTCGTTATTCTTCAATCGACTAAACAATGGTTTGACTGTGAAATTATTGGTTTGATAAGGCCGGGATTTAATAATGGACTTTTCTTCGCGTGAATAGTTGGGCCTGTCCTGTTTTCTTGGATGAGATTACTTTGCAATTGTAGCTTCTTTCACCTACTTGTGGGGTCAATCCAAATTGATCGTTGTGTTGAACTATGACTCAAAAGATTAGAAGGAACTAGGGATGGCAAAAAAAATTGTAATTGTGGATAATCACTCGAATCCGACTTAATTGGGTATGGGTAAAATTTGAATTCGAAGGTTTTTTAGTGGGTACGGGTAAAACTCGAACCCGAATATTATGGATAATGGGTGGGCATGGGTTCCTCACTATCCAACCCAAACCTGTCCGATTATACACATGCCTATTTATTTTGTCTAGAAATAATCATTATTCTTCTCTAACATATTTTATATGTAGCAGATAAATATTATAATATTCTCATGAAATTGTGTTGTTTCAATTAAATTTCTTCATTCTAGTGGCTTATTATCATACTTTGTCTCTTACGTAAAGTGAGAATACGTGTGAATGTTAACATATTGGTTGGAGTTATAAAGATAAATTATTACCTATGGATAACCGTGGATACCCGAAATCCGAACGGGTATGAGTATGGTTTCGATTTTCTACCCATTTCTAATGTGGGTATGGGCAGTGGCGGATCGAGAAATTTTATATAGGGGTGTCCTCTCTCAAAAATTTAATTTAATTAAAAAATAAATTTAATAATTTTTAAATACAAAAATATCCGATTAGTAAAAGTCACAATGAAAGTCAACGACATGTTTCGTATTATGAAAAAAATGATAAAATACATTCGGTGTTTACACAGCTCAACAAATCTCTCTCGATATATCCTACTAGACAAGGATAGTTCGTAACTGGATTTAATCGTTCGGTTTTGAAAATAATTGGGGATAATAATAGCCTTTTACCATTATATATGATCTAAAACATAACAACAAATAAGTTGTAATCTAATTCAAAATATATTTACTAATATTAGTAGTGTCTCAAGTTCAAATCAATAGACTACCACTTAAATAAACTACTACAGGAGGTTGAATAGTTTATTTTCTAAATTTTAAGAGTGTCCCGCTACAATTTAAATATGTTTTCCATCCGAAAACTACAATCGGAGGTTGGATAATGGCGTTTCCAAATTTTAGGGGTGTCCCAGGACACTCCTAAACATGCATGAATCCGCCATTAGGTATGGGTAAAACCCGAACTACATTGGGTAGGGTAACAGATATGCTCTATCCGTCCCGACCCGACCTATTGCCATCCCTAGAAGGAACCTCACTATTACATATGCGAAACCATTACCAAGATTGGAGACGAAAATTGTACATTACAAAGATTAGAGACAAAAATTGTAAAGAGTTTGTCGTCAAGAGTATGAAGAGATAATTTGCAACCCAGATTCAGGCAAATCTAGACTGCATACACGATCTGAATATTTTACATTCAGTGGTGAGTTGAGTTACATCATTACATGTATATCTGTTCTCTTTTCAGTACTAGAATTATATGTGTCAGACCTTTATGTATTCAATAATGCAAGAGGAAGTTCATGTATAAATTACGCCGAATCCTGGTCCACCTCCCGTCACCATTGATAAAACGGTGATTTTTTGGCCAAGTCTTTGGGATCACGTTCCTTTTCGTCGTCCTCATCCTTTCCTCCCGTCCCGTCTCTGCGTTGTACACAGAGAGAGCTGAAATCGAGATAAGAGAGAGAGAGAGAGGTGGTGGTGTAGATTCTGATGGAGTCAAGTCAGCTCCAAACACGGACAACGACGCTTCAAAGTTTAGAGCAGAAAGAAGAGAAAGAAACAAAGGAAGAGAGCAGTGAGTAAGCTTCTCTTCTGCCTATCTTTATCTCTCTCTCTACTCATCTCTTCTCGTGACCACCGGGACACCTAAGAAAGCAAGAAGAAGACAACTATGGCGTCTTGTCGTCCATCCTCCACCACAAATGTCACTCGAGAGCTGCGATAAACAAAGGCGCAGAAACGGCTCACCGCATCGCTTTACAACTACAGCCACAATCAAATATACCCACCTTCCGATCAACTTGCAAATGCTTTGCATGGTGAAAGGAAAGGATGCAGTTAACCTCAACCAAGCAAGAAACAAGCAGCCGCACCATTTACAGCCACAAAGTCTTACCTTTCTGTTGTAACACAGCCATCAATCCCGCACATTCATTCAACACAGAAAAAAAAAGGACGAACATTTAACAGCTTGTTGCAAGGTCCTAGCCAAAGCCAACAACTACTTACCAACTTCCCCCCAAATCACATTCTTCTTGTCCAGCAAGGTAAAAGGAAAAGAGAAAAAGTACCTCCCATGCCCAATGCTGTTCTGACTCTGTTCTAGTCTAGGAGGCTGGAACATGCTTTAATACACATGATGATCACCTCCTAGAAGCCCGAGTTCCGCTTCTGTTTCTGTTTTGAGACTACATATAGGGGCATACTACTTATATATTTCACGGGTTCGACAACACTAGGCTACAACAACTTTCCCCTCGACACTGAACTGAAACGATGCAGCCAGCGACTGCCCCCTAGTTACGTTGGTCTGTGTCTGGGTCAGGGGTGTGAGTGCGAGGTGTTGCCCGCTTGAGGAGGGTTGCTTCCTTGAGAGGTGGTACCACCACCGTGAGAGCGAGAGGCAGCCAAGAAGCGAACGACGACGCATGTAATGTTATCTGCACTGCCTCTCTGGTATGCCTCATGCAACAACCTCTTTGCCGCCTGCTCTGGGTCGTCGATGGGTTTCGTCATGTCAACAGCTTCCTGCAGTGAACACAAAAAGACCAGCCTTCAGATGCTGCTTTTGGGAAGAAGAAAAACTCAGGGTTTTATTTTTCCAGTCAATATAAGATAATTGAGGATAATGTTAAGCAAACCTCATTAGTTACAACGTCCCATAATCCATCACTAGCAAGGATGAGAAATTCAAGAGAGCTGTCAACTTTCTCTTCCTGCAAAAGCCAAACCACCCACAGATTTTTAAGTCAAAAGTGTGTAACAGCAATCTGACTATGACTGTAGGCAGCAATCAATATTTTACTCATATGATGAACAAAGACGATTCGGTTAATGAAGAAAGCCATGCACTGACGACACCAACACCAGAAATGAGCAACCCCATGCCAGAAACCAAAACAAGAAAAACGAACAAGCAACTAAATAGATCCACATGTAAAAGGACAAGGTGCTTGTACAAATCTTCAGTAACAAGTTACTCTTCCTATGTTCAGAAAGAGTACTAGGAAAATTAGGGGGAAATAGACTTTTTAATGACAAGACCTAAGCATTGAAAATCAAACCTGGATTTCTGGGTCAGCAACAACATACTGCTTCAAGAGCCGATCACCAAATGCCCGAGACACTGCAAGAACACCTCCAACTCTCCAGGTGCCTGCAATTTTTAATTTCGGAAGCTATGTCATAGGAAGATATTGACAAAAAAAAAAAGTGTCTCGTTGAAGTATAAGTAGCTACCTGCCCACATTACAAATCCTCCAGCATCCTCAATCCTTTGCCGTTCATCAGTTTGGTCAGGCTTATGATCTCTAGAAACAGCAATAGCTGCACAAAATAATTACAACATTGGTTACCTTATTATCCAAAGGCCATGACCAATAATAGAAGCATAAAACATCTCAAATACAAAAGAGGCAACATCTATTCCGCATTAGGATCCATATAGTACAACATATCCTTCGACCGCCAGAAAAACCAGCAAACCAGACACATCCATGGACAAAAAACAGTATGAAACAGGACATATCATTTCATAAATGTAGCACATTTGTACTTGTTTAAAGCTCTCAGTTATGACTGAACCTCTCGTTCCTGATTGTCAGTAATTGTCTAATATTATTATTAGCACAACGAAAAAAAACAGACAGAACTATAATGTGCAGCATGGGCACACATCTAACCAGCCATGGGGCCAGGAAATAATGAGAAAAGTCCAATTCAAGTCTTACCATTTCCACCCCGACAGATGACAGCTCTTGAGTCTCCAACATTGGCAACAAGCAGCCTATCCCCAACAAGGATAGCTGTGGAAGCAGTTGAACCAGCATCCCTATTCTGAGTATTTTCTGATTTGAGGAACTCTGAGTCTGTGTGGTTGTATGCATCAGCTGCAGGTGAAAGAGTCGAGAAAAAGAGAAACTAAGTTATCATTACGACAACTAATATAAAAGAGTGACATCAAAGCCTATCCTTTCCACTTAAGGTAGTCAAAGTACCTATAGCAGATTTGGTATCTGAAATGAACTTCGGGTGGTTGATCAGATTACTGAAAAGGTTTTGTTTCACATACTCAGCAGCTCTTGCACCTCCATGACCTGAAAGGTGATCAAAGAAGCTTATCGTTTATGAAATGCCACGACTTGCAGAAACATGAATTTCGCAAGTGGCAAAAATTAGATAACAAAAAAAATGGAATAAGTAAATATTCATGCAAAGAGTTGGGGAAAATGTTAGGATAATAATACCAAGTAGAATCAAGTTTCAGATACAAAATTTACTATATTCAACCCACAAGCGCCAGCCAACAGCAGTTAATGCATGACCGCAAGAAAGGAAATGGGCTCTTTTTAAAGGATATTCCATGTATAAACTAACATAAAAATACATCCGAATCCAACATTTCGGTGAACCAAAAACGGACAGAACAAAAACATCAAAGGACTCATTTATAATCAAAATACAAAAAAGTACACTCAGAAGAAAAAGAGAGGAAGCCAGACTAGAAAATATTGGATGACAAGGATAATAAATTAACGATCGACCGTACTAAGTGCCATTTCACACACATTAATAGACATCGCAGGATAAAATTATCCTAGATATCAGTCTAAACTTAGACTCTCGTAATAGGATCAAACAAATTACATCAGCCAAAATAAACAGGGCAAGAGGATAATATAACAGTTACCATCAAAAACTCCAAAAAGACCAACTATCTCCCCTTCAACACCATCAATTCTTGTTTCATAAAAGTCTTCCATTGAAGATCTCTTCCCTGGTGAGCTTGCATATCCATAGCTGAACTTTCCATTCTGACTGTCAATGAGGAAAAAGGTAAAAAAGAAGACAAACTTGGTAAGGTGGCTGGTAAAAGTTAATGAAAACATTTGATTCCATGCAACACTACCGCAGGGTTATTGCATCCAGCAATGAAGTCCTTATGTTAATGCTAGTGCTTAGCTGAAAAGAAGCTAACTGCATTATGAAAAGCCAATTCGGATCTGATCTTAGACTGTGAGTGACAAGGACCACACTAGTGTTTCCTTCACATTCAGCATCGCCACCAATGGGGTTCGGATGTTCTACACATATTGCATCATACCAGTATGACATAGAACGTAAAATAACTTATGCATTTGAAGTACTAAATAGCTTGTATAGCTTCATGTTGCCTAACCAAAATCAGTAAGTGAAAAGACAAAGTCGGTTACGCCAAATAATATAGCAGTTTCCAGATTCCCGGAACATATTATATCCACAAATGACTATAATACAAGTGTGGCGGACAATAAAACGTAGCGCGAGATAATTGCATCAGCAAACATTCATTTCCTCTCAGCATTAAACAAGTGTTAAATAACAGAACGTACGGACTGGAATGTACTCTACACTTGGAAAAAATCAAAACAAAGATCTCCAAAGGGGTAAACCGACAAACGGTATGTACGTCATCAGAAAAAAATGTCAGACATGCAGTGTGCATGAACCTCTTTCCCACAATTCTTGATTCCATTTTTTTCAGGAGAACAAAATATCAAGACTCCTAGGGCAACCTTTCCAGTTTCCACCATTCATTATTCTTTCTATCCACTTCTTTTGTAGGTTCTTTAAGACCCGTCCTAGTTAATGAAAATCATCACGCATAAGAAAGTGTATAAAGTCACCTTGTATGATCATTACACCTAAGAAGAAGGGAAGAAGTTTAAGTAAGACCTTGTAGACCCAAACACAAACCCTATGGAATAGAACCTGAGCTTCTTAACAGAGACTATCTCAATGAAAATTTTGTGCCTATCAAAGTAGACCATTCGTTCTTTCATATTTCTTCAGGAAGAACAAGCCATGACAAAATGCCCCTTCAAGAATAAACGACAATCTATTTGCTTATGCAAGGCCATATCATTCCAAAAGCAAACACAACGAAATGGAACGTACATTCTGATCGAAACCACACCAATAAATCGTTCTCTGGCCCCCTTTTAAGGGAGAAGAACCATAGCAGAAAGATCCCTCTATATGAAGAAATGAATCATTTGCAAACGACTCATAACCAATTGAAATGGCCATTACATCAAGGCAAACAACAACAACACCACAACCACGTAAGAGAATCCCAGACAAGGATCAGCAGGTCAAACAAACCACTTGAGCAATAATACACGACAAGGGTTCAGCCCAACGAGAGCACTATGACATAGATCTGAAGTCAATCATGTCGTAACAAACAACTGAGAAATGGATTGTTCAATGAGGGTTGCAAACAAACCTGAGACCACCCCCGCTTACAGGGCCATCCTCCGCATAAACCTGATTCGAAGACGAGAGCACCGAATTGAGATAACCCATGTCGCCGTCAACCCAACAAGAATCGACTTCACCAGCAATTATCCCCTTGATCGACACGAGAAATAGAAGAAGAGAGAAGAAGCGGAACACCACCAACAACAGCTGCAGCCGGTTCTGAAAACGATAGCCGATTAGTAAACCCCAGTTAGATTCTATTATTCTGTTGACATTTTCAAACAGCATCCTCGAGCTCCATCCTGCACCAACAATGACCCCCCCAAAATGTCAAACAAACAAACCCGGAACAAAACGCGATCAGGGAACCAAATCCAATGAACGAATCGGCATTATTGATAAAATCCCAACAGATAAAAAGAATCGAAGCGTACATGATCATGCAGGAGGAGAACCCATGATCCATGATTTGGGTTTTCTTTTATTCTTCTTCAATCAATCAATCAATCGGAGAAACAAACCGAGGGAGGTGGGAGAGTGAGTTTGTGAGATGGAGGTGAAGGGAAGGAAGAGGTGGAGAAATGGGGGGAAATGGCATAAGCGACAGCGAGGGAATTCAGGAGACTGCTAGAGAAAAATCGGGGTGCGGGGCGTAAGCAAAATTACCGAAAGAAACCCTCTTCCTCAGAAGAAAATATGAGAGAAGAGAGAGAGAAAGAAAGGGGCAAAATTGATGATGATGGTGGAGGTGGTGATTCTGTTTTTCAGTTTGGTTTTGGTCCGTCTTCTTCTTCCTCGTTCCATTTTATCATTTTATATGATATATTTTTTTTTTAATTCTCGGTGATTATTATGGCGCTGATTAGTGATTAGGTATATGATTAGTTTGGCAAAGTAACGCAAGGGAAAAAGAAACTAACAAAAAAACAAAGGTGTTTTAAGTAATATATAATTTACCTAACCAGAGTCACTCATTTTACCACCATCTGCATCATGATTAATGTTCTATATCGGGTAATAATAGCAATTAGCAAGTGTGGATGTGTTAATTTGATTGTGAAAATATTAGGCAGCTACTTCTCATATTATACAAGGAAGACATAACATATGAAGTTGATTAGAGCAGACGTAGATGGTATGAAACAGATGAATCAAGTACGCACTCGAGTACGCATAACGTACTTGTAATTTAAATTGACATTGAGTAGATTACTAATCATAAAAGGGAAGATCATAGTTACTTCACTACTCGTATCAGCAACAAGACTCTAAAATTGATGTCGATCGCGCCAGTTGTGCTCCTCGTGAACATTTCCTGCATGGGGTGTTCAGTTTACATTTCATCACTATTTTTTTTACCGTCGTACATGAACTAGAAATGGATCAGATAAAATGTAGATACTATATGGAATGGACAATCGACGAAAATACATGCACACGACACGGAGCATACACACATAATGCACTCGTAACTTGAATTGTCATAAAACATTTTACTCATAAATGAAACCTAGATCAACTTGCTTCGCCCTCGTATTAACCAGACCCTAAAAATCGACGCCGATTGGGCCAACGTGTGCTCCTCATGGGCGTGGACTGCATGGGCAAACCCCTTTTCCACGCTACCTTTATCGACATTCGATACTTCTTGTGGTGATTTAATTATTGGCTTTATCGATAGATTTACAACATCGTTGACATCGTCGTCTATATTTAGAGCTAATCGATTAGTGCTGAGAGTATTAAACTTGATCTCGTGGAACAATTAATAAATTGTATTTGACCCTGATAAACTATATAATGACTAATAAGATTCTCTTTGCGGGGTGTGATTAGTAGACTAGTAGTAATCACACATTTAATATACATGAACCAAACCCGACCAAAAAAGTAAAAAAAACAAAAACAAAGAGAAAAGAAGGAAGAGTTCGAGAAATTAATGAGACGAAGAAGTCAATGGCATTTTGCTTTACCCCATAAGTAAACAACAACAAACAAACACTGCGCCATCCCCCATGTCTCAAGAAGCTAAAGCTTCTCTCTCTCTCTCTCTCTCTCTCTCTCTCTCTCTCTCTCTCTCTCTCTCTCTCTCTCTCTCTCTCTCTCTCTCTCTCTTCTGTGCCAAAGTAAGTCGTGCATGCGTGTGGAACTTGCCTTGGACGTGGACACGTGGCCCTCATGCACCACCGCGTTACGTCACTTCCCGTCGTCTTCCTTCCTTCCTTCCTTGTACTAAATCCATAATAGCCCGTAACAGCTTCTCGCGGCCGGGATACGTTGCGGCCATTTCATCAGGTTAATTGTCGGTATCGACAAGCCACGCAACAGACTTCAATTGAATTTTGCTCCACCGGCGATCCGGCGCTTGGGGCGGCAAGGACGCCGCCGACTCCTTTCTTAGATGACAGTTTTGTTAGAAATGTTGTCTCGGACAAGGACAAACTAGGGCTAGCTATTAGATTCGGTTTTTTGGTTTTACTCGAAACCGAATCGTATAACCCGGATCGAGATCGGACTGGGATCGGATAATAAACAATTCAATCCAATTTTTGGGCTTAGATTTAAGGTAAAAAATCGTTCCGGACCGGATCGAAAACTGGATAAAGACCGGATAAGAGAGCTCAACACCCAAAACTTAAGGGTAATTTGCATAAACAGTCACAAACCTTTGCACTTAGTACAAAACTTAACCAACTCCTCACCCTTTCGGGCCTTAGGCCACTCAAATCCCCACAAGCTAAATATAAAATCAAGACCGAATTGGGACCGGACCGGATCAAGACCGAATTGTATTCAATCCAATTTTTGATCCTTATATTTTCAAAAAAGACCGGACTGGACCGGATCAATTTGGGCCAATTTAATCGGACTGGACCGTATAGCCACCCCTACGGACAACCAAGATAATGAGTTGGAAGAGATATATGACGGGCAACATTCCAAAATTTTAAGTATTTTAATCAACAAAATAGCTACAAAAATTATCGACGGTACGTAACAGACAAACAACTAATAATTTTGATGCTCTAATACTATGTGTTTCGAAATTTTTGATTAACCATTCAAAATAATAAAAAGGTATGACTAATAAGTTGTATTGCTTTTTGTTGGGCATGTGACTCGGATCACTCCCGCGCCAAAGAAGCACGCCAAACCGCACGCCACGACAAACACGGCGCGACACGTCCGACAGCGTCGAGACCTTGCGCGCGGCAAGAGTGAGTCTATGCGCGCGAATGGAAGACAAGGCGGCAACCAGACTCAAGAGCCGGAGAGGGCGTCGTTGTGTCTCCCGAGGGAAGGTCACGTCAAGACTTTTGAGTACGAATCATGGACAACCCTCTGACAGGTCCTAGGTTAGGGGATGGCCTAAATCCCTGACACATCAGCAGTCACGTCGTTGTACCGTCTCGAAGTCCACCCACTCACCCACCACCATGTAGCCTATAAATATGGCATTTACTCTGGTGGGTGAGGGGATCGCATTTTTGCACCATTCTCTCTCCATAGCAACTACTTCTCTTTCTAAAAGTTCGAACCTTGATTCCTCACTCGACTCGTCAGTTCTTATTCCTTCAATTAAACCTGATCCTAGCGTTCCTTCTTGACCCGAACTCTCACACGAACCTCACTCCTACACTCAGTTAGGTTCAAACAATTGGCGCCCACCGTGGGGCCAAGAAGAAACGCTGAAGAAAATCCACCAATGGCAGAACACAACCACGACCAACCTGACCAAGCGACGCCGATCAAGGCAATGACTGACCCGAGGGCGTTCGCGGAAGCCAGCAACCTCAACGCCGTGCTCATAGAAGAAGAGGAGCCCGAGCTGACGGCCAAGGAAATGAGGGAGCTGTTGAGGAAACAAAACAACGTCATAGCCGACATGCAAAAACAAATGAGCCAAGTCATCACGCTCATGATGAGCAGGGAAAGCGCGCTAACGACAGGCGCGACAGCGCCCGCGTCCCAACAAGCCTTGGTTGACGCGCCTCAACAAGCCTTGGTGGACGCACCTCAACAGGCCTTAGGAGAAACATCGGGGACAGCTCAACTCCCCCAACACACGCCAACAGAACTTCCCGCGGGTGAAGCGCCGGGGATCGATCTATCGGGGCGGACAGACCTCAGCTTCTTAGAGCAACACCTATCTCCCCAATATCGACCCATCCCGCCTAAAAGGATCCTTCACCAGCCATTGAGCGCACAAATAATGGCGGAGAACATAACCGGAGCGCCGCCCATCCTCCCGACATACAACGGCACAACGGATCCGGAAGACCATGTAAGCACCTTCTGCTTGCGTATGCAACTCCAAACCAACTCCAACGCCGCCCTGTGCAGAACCTTCCCGTCGACGTTCGCCGGCATATGCCTCGATTGGTACAACCGCCTCCCAAACGGGATCATCCGCTCGTTCGAAGAGTTCATACTCCTGTTCACCACGAAGTTCGCGTCCCAGAAACGACGCCCCCTTCACCTCAAGGCCCTGATAGATATCAGGCAAAAGGATGGAGAAAGCCTGAGGGCCTTCTACGCCAGATGGTCCAGGATTGCGATGGCTGTCCGCGACCTCACCCCCGAAACTGCCGCCCATCACCTCATGGAGGCCACCAACAATATGGAGCTTAAGCGGGCGTTAGCAAAAAGGCCCGTCACGCTGTCCACAGAATTGGAAATGAAGATCGAAAAGGCAATCACGTTGGAAGAAACCTTGGGATCAGGGTCCGTCAGGCGCTTCGAACCAACAAAAATGCCACGAGAAGAACAGGCGCGCCGCCAGGCTCCAGCTCCAGTCACCCGCGACCAACTGCTGCAGATGCACAGTGGCCCAAAGCGCGTTCCTCCTCCTCCCCCACCGGAACAGGCGCAGCGCGGTCGATCACCCGACAGGCGTGGCGCGCCCAACGCCTACACCCCCCTAAATGACTCCGTGAGGAATGTGTTTCACGTCCTTCGCGAGAAAGGCTACAAGCTCAATTGGCCTGCCCCGTTGAAATCCCAACCCCACATGCGCAACCCACATACGCATTGTGAATTCCACAGAGCAACGGGGCACCGGACGGAAGAATGCAGAGAGCTGAGGTATGAAATAGAGGGCCTCGTACGGCGAGGGTTGCTAACCGAGTTTGTTCACGTAAAGAAAGAGCAAGCTGAGGCACCACTACACCCGCCGCCGCCACCACCGCAAACCGACTATGATGAAGACACAGGCGCGTATGTAGTGCGCAAAGAGATCGGGGTGGTGACAGTTGAAGGAGACCGTCCCCAGAAGAAAACCAAACGTGAGCGTGCAGCAGAGTGCGCTGCCGTCAACGCGCCAACGAAGTTCAATCTGAGCTTCGACGACGCGGAGTTCCCACAAGGAGTCCCATCCGAGGAACCACTCATTATCACCGCGCTAATCGCCGCCTGTAAGACCCACCGCCTCTTGATAGATGGAGGCAGCGCGGCCGACATCCTCTTCCAGAGCACCATTGACAAAATGGACATTGACCCGCGCCTAATCAGGCGCGCGCAAGGTAACCTGGTCGGTTTCTCCGGAACCAAAGTCCCGGTAATTGGAGTGGTCACCCTCCCTGTGGTGATCGGCGACCAGGAACCACGCGTCTCCAAACAGGTAGAGTTCACAATCGTCAATTGTGAATCAGCACACAATGGCATCCTTGGCCGGCCTTTCCTTGCGAAGTTCATGGCCCTCCCGTCGACGTGCCACCAGAAGCTCAAGTTCCCGACACAGAGAGGAGTTGGAGAAGCGCGAGGGACGACATGGGAGGACCGCGTCGTGGCTCGACAAACCAACATCGTCGACACTAGGGCGGAAGAACCCCGACCGGAGTCCATGGATTCCGATTTCGAGGTTGCGCTGGATCCCGCCGAGCCAACCAGGAGAATACGCATCTCCACTCACGTCAGCAGCGACGCAATCGGGCCACTCGTGACGCTGCTGAAGGAGTACCAAGAACTGTTCGCATGGTGCGCAGAAGACATGCCAGGAGTGCCCAGAGAGGTAGCGCAACATAACCTCGCAGTCCCAGCCAATGCGGAGCCAAAGCAACAAGGGCGGAGACCCTTCACTGGCGACAAACTAAAGGCGATAGAAGAAGAGGTGGCACGCCTACTGGCAGCCGGGTTGATTCGACCCGTTAAATACCCTAAGTGGCTGGCAAACGTGGTCTTGGTCAAGAAGTCATCGGGAGCATGGCGGATGTGCGTCGATTACACCACGATAAACAAAGTGTGCCCGGGAGACCCTTATCCCCTGCCACGTATCGACCAGCTGATCGACGCAACTGCCGACCATGAGACGTTGTCTTTCCTCGACATGTTCTCCGGATATCACCAGATCCCTATGTCGGTGGAAGACGAAGAAAAGACGGCGTTCATGACACCGTTCGGGAACTTCTGCTTCGTTGGGATGCCGTTCGGATTAAAGAACGCCGGCGCGACATATCAGAGGATGATTGACACGGTTTTCGCGCAACAAATCGGGCGGAACATCGAGGCATACGTAGATGACCTCATTGTCAAAACAAAGGCGGGCGGGTCACACCTGGAGGACCTGCGCGAGACTTTCGAAGCCCTCCGCCGGCACAGCCTCCGCCTCAACCCACTCAAGTGCGTTTTTGGAGCGGAAGCAGGAAAGTTCCTTGGGTTCATGATAACCAAGCGCGGCATTGAAGTCGATCCGAAGCAAATCACCGCGGTCCAACAGCTACGGGCGCCCCGGAACGCGTTGGAAATCCAATCTCTGAATGGCAAGATAGCGGCACTAGGGAGGTTTATACCAAGATCCGCCGACAAGTGTGCGCCTTTCTTCAAAACACTCAAGAACGGGGCACGCTTTGCATGGACGACAGAATGCGAAGCAGCGTTCCAAGAGCTAAAGGCGTATCTTGTATCCCCTCCTGTACTAACTGCCCCCAAACTTAATGAAAAACTTTTTCTGTATCTCGCTGTATCAACGAGGGCTGTGAGCGCGGTGCTGATATCTAGAAGAGATGGCAGAACCGAGCAACCGGTGTATTACACCTCGCGCACTCTAGTCAGCGCGGAAACAAGATACTCCTCGATCGAGAAGGCTGCCTTGGCACTAGTAAGCGCCTCTCAGAAGCTGCGCCCGTACTTCCAGGCGCACCATATCACCGTCCTGACAAACCTCCCACTAAAGAAGATACTAACTAAGATGGAAGTGTCGGGACGCATGGTCAAGTGGGCGGTCGAGCTGTCGGAATACGACATCCAATACGCGCCGAGACCAGCAATAAAGGCCCAAATCCTGGCGGACTTCATCGCAGAAGGGGTGACCCTCGAAACAACGCCGGAGGGCGTTTGGGAAGTCTACGTTGATGGAGCGGCGAGCAAACATGGCGCCGGAGCAGGCGTTGTGGTGCGCACACCTTCTGGCGCGGTGCACGAAATAGCAATCAGGTTCCGGACGCTGAAAACAAATAATGCCGCGGAATATGAGGCCATCTTAGCGGGAATGACGGCCGCTCATGACTTGGGAGCAAGAACGATACGGGTCCTCTCCGACTCCTCTCTGGCGGTCAACCAGCTGAATGGCGCGTTTGATGCAAAGGAAGACGCGCTGGCGCATTACATGGAGCGTGTTAAGCAGAGAGCCACAACATTCGAAGCAGTAACATATGCGCAGATACCAAGAGAAGAGAATGCCCACGCCGACGCACTATCTAAACTGGCAACAGCTACTGACTTTGAGTCCACGCGCCTCGTGTCCGTCCAAAAAGAAGAAGAGGCCTCCCTGGAGGTGGCCATCACCACAACCCAGCTTGTGCCAAACGAAGACTGGAGACACCCGATTTTGAAGTACCTTCAAGATGGGGCCATACCAGAAGACCCTAAGCAAGCTTGGACTCTAAGGCAAAAGGCGGCCCGTTGCACACTCATTGGGGGGGAGTTATATCGGAGGTCGTACTCCGGCGTCTACCTCAAATGCATTGGGCAAGAGGAGGCGCACAACCTAGTGCGCGAACTTCATGACGGGATGTGCGCGATGCACGCCGGGCCACGCAGCATGGAACGCACCATCCTCTTGCATGGATACTACTGGCCGCGAATTAAGAAGGATACAAAGAATTACGCAGATCAGTGCCATAAATGCCAAATCAATGCGCGCCAACATCACTTGCCGGCCACTGAGCTCCAGGGCAACCTAAGCCCGTGGCCTTTCGCGCAGTGGGGAGTCGACCTCCTTGGGCCTTTCCCAACGGCAAAAGGGAAGCGCAAATACATAATCGTGGCAGTAGACTACTTCACCAAGTGGATTGAGGCTGAGGCGCTGGCATCCATAACGGCGCAACAGGTAACGCGTTTCCTGCGCAACAACATCTTGTCGCGCTTTGGAGTCCCAAATGCACTCATCTTCGACCATGGGAAACAATTCGACTGTGTCGAAGTGATAGACTTCTGTGACGGGGTAGGAACCATCGCGAGATTCGCGTCGGTGGCTTACCCTCAGGCCAATGGCCAGGCAGAATCCTCCAATAAAGCGATCTTGCATGGCCTACACACCCGCCTGAATGAAGCCAAGGGCAATTGGGCGGACGAGCTCAACACGGTGCTGTGGGCGCACCGCACTACGCACAAAGTGGCAACGGGCGAAACCCCTTTCGCCCTCACGTATGGCACTGACGCGGTGATCCCCATAGAAACGACAACACCGACTTACCGAATCACCGGATACAACGAAGAAGCAAACGACGAGGCGCGCCTGTTAGAGCTTGAGTTGTCACAAGAAAGGCGAGAATTGGCATCGATCAAGCTAGCCGCAATGAAAGAACAGGTGGCCAAGTACCACAACGCGAAACTGGTCCCACACAAGCTAATCCTCGGAGACCAAGTACTGCGGCGAAACTTCCGTCCCGATCCCAGGCACGGGAAGCTCGCCTCAACGTGGGAAGGTCCTTACCTAATCCGCGAAGTGGTCGGCGCCAACACATTCAAACTCAGCGAGCTGGGGGGCACCAAGATCCCAAGGACGTGGAATGCACAGAACCTAAGGAAATACCACCATGCAGATTAACGTGTACCACGTTCGCAATAGCGCATTAGCGCAGTAAATAAAAAGGACATGGTTCTACGGAACAAAACTTAGCAATAGTCCAGCACTATTCGCGCCCATTCAGTTCGAAAGAACAAAAAATTAGCAATAGTCTAGTACTATCTGCGCTTGGTTCTACGGAACAAAACTTAGCAATAGTCCAGCACTATTCGCGCCCATTCAGTTCGAAAGAACAAAAAATTAGCAATAGTCTAGTACTATCTGCGCTTGGTTCTACGGAACAAAACTTAGCAATAGTCCAGCACTATTCGCGCCCAATCAGTTCGAAAAGAACAAAAAATTAGCAATAGTCCAGTACTATCTGCGCTTGGTTCTACGGAACAAAACTTAGCAATAGTCCAGCACTATTTGCGCCCAATCAGTTCGAAAGAACAAACCTTAACAATAGTCCAGCGCTATTCGTACCCATTCAGATCCTTGGTACCGCGCCATCGCGCCACTCATCAAGACAAAACAGACACGCACGAACAAATATGCACACTAGCGATTGAACGCCATAAAAGATAGATTTTTTGGATTTTATAAGTCGGGAGCACCACAAGTGTTCAAAGCGAGCGGCTACATAAAAAGAAAAAACAACTGATGGCGGAAAGGATAAAGTCAAAACAAAAAAAAAAAAAATAAAAGAAAAGCGCGACTACACTTAGTCCGCCTGAGCACCACTAACATTCTTCTGCGCACCCATCAGGCCTGTCTTACGGCGCACCAGAGGTTGGGAATCCTCCTCATCAGAACTTGACCCGCCATCCTTCTTCCCGCCACCGCCGGCGCCCTCAACCTTCTCTTTATCCTGATCCTGCTGCTGCTGCTCTTCATCCTGACGCCCTTCTCCTTCTTCTTCTTCTTCTTCCTCCTCCTCCTCCGACTCTGAATCCGACTCCAACGGCCTTTTCTCGTTCAGCCACGTCTTCACATGTGCGACCATGGCACGAGTATCCCACTGGTAACCAGGATTCTCCGGGCGCACCTTCTTCCCAACAGCCATCACAGCCTTAGTCATCGCGTCAGCAATGACCTTCCCGAACGACAAGGAAGACTTGTACTGACGGACGGCAACAGCCTGCGCTTCACGAACCGCCTCCGCCTTAGCTACGTCATGAAGGCGCACCAGGTCTTTCTTCTCCTTCTCAAATTCATCCCGAGCCCGCTTCAACTTGTCCGCGGCGTCGGACACCAACTCCTTCTTCTCCTTCTCCTTCTCATCCAGCAGACGCTTCCGCTCCACCTCAAACTCCGCCCGCAACTCAGCCCGGGCGCGCTCTCGTGCGGTGTCCAACTGATCCGCCAACTTACTCTGCAGGACGCCGAGCTCCACCAGCGCGTCATTGGCTTTTGTCGTGGCCAACTCCGCGCGTCCTTCAGCGCCAGCAAGCTTCCCCTCCAACTGCTCAATCCGAGATTCTTCGGATCTCAACTTCGCGCGCTCGCGCCCCCGCTCCTGTTGAGCGCGGAAAGTCGCCAGCAAGCCCTACAAATATAACGCGATAACACTTAGCAAAATTTCTGATGAAAAGAAAAAAAAACATAGTAGTTCAGACCCCGCAGGATGTCTTACCGCGAAATGGATCTGAGCCAGGTCCATGAGCGGATCAGACTTTTCCATACGGGACGGGATGCCCAAAAGGGGACCCACGGCCCGCAGCGCAACGTTCGCTGACGCAACGTTACACGCGGCGCCCGTATGCAACCGCACATCGCGGAAGTAGTCGATGGCCCCCCCGGCCATCTGCGGCAGCTGTTGCTGGACTCCAGCTCCAGATGAGCTACCGGCACCTCCTCTATCGGGACGAGCGGTGCTGGCCGTGCGCGGAATTTGCTCCGCAATCGCCAAAGGCACGCGCGTCGTCGCCGGCGCGGTATGCGCAACTGGCTCTACAATGCGCACCGTCTTCGGTGCCTTCTCAGTAATAGACGGCTGCTCCGCCGTCTTCCTCTTCCCGCCCCTCTCCGAAGCAGCCTGCTTACCTTCCCTCGTCCTCTTCCTCCCACCGCGAGGAACCTTGATGACTTCATCGACAGACATCATGCTCGCCAAGCTGGAAAAATCAACACCTGCGCCAATAAATGTTAAGAGGGCGGTTAATAAGAAAGAATACAAAACGAAAGGGACGCAACTAACCATCGGCAAACAATTCGGCCAAGCAAGCCTCGCGGACCCCAGCCGAATGTAGGTCAAACTTCTGAAGCAGGCATGCCTCATACTCCTGATCAAGCCCAGGGTACTTGCCCAGCTCTGACTCGTACGCATGCGTGCCACCCTTCATCCAAGTGGTTGGCTCCGCAACATACGCGCTCGCCCACTCCCCGGGCGTGGGCTTCACATAAAAGAAGCGCTCGAACCAAGTTTTCTTAAGCTTAGGCGAGCCGTACACAAAGCCGTCAGGCCTGTTGTCACGCCGCTTGATGGAAAGACAATCACTTGTCTTGGTGGGCTCCTTGATCTTGTAAAATTTCCTGAACAACCCATAAGTGGGTGTAATCTTGAGCCGCTTGCACGCCGTCCGGAGGCAACTGGCGTGCATAATAACAGAAGGAGAGAGCCGCGCGATTGAACAGTTGAGCTTCTCGTACAAGGCGCACAGCAGTGGGTCGATGGGAAATTTGAATCCCATCACCCAATACTCTGTGTAAACGCCAAACCAGCCCGGGGGGCAGTTCCCAACCATGCTGCGCACAGACGGTACGGCGTACTGCCAGCTGGGGGGCAATCCCAACCCGCGCACAATCTCCTCCACATCCTCGCGCCCGTAAATTGATGCGTGGTCGGGACCGCGGAGTAGATTATCATGTGGGGCCGGCTGATCGCCCCACATCTCGGCCCAATCTATGACAGTATAAACCGCGCCCACGCCTTGGAACCCTAGCCGGCTCACTGCTTCTGTCACGCGGACTTGGTAAAGGGGCTCCGATTGCGTTTCCGACCCATCGCGCACCTCAGAGGTCGCCCCGCCAGATCTTCCGTCATGAGTGCGACGGATTATCAGGACCCCACTAGAGCCCGCCGCCCCACTACCCGACGGAACCACATCGGCGTTGGAAGACTCCTGAAAGCCCCGACCGGAATCGACGTCGCCCGACGGCGACGCCGAAGCACCATCGTCGTCACTAGCATCGTTGTCGTTGCTAACACCACCGTCGTCCCCGCCGTCCCCGTTGCCGGAATCGGCCGGGTTCGACTCAAGTCGAGTAGAAGTAGGTGAGAAAGAAAGAGGATTACCTTCTTCGCCCTGCACGACCTCGGTCTCATTGATGTTGGTGCTATCCATGGCAATTCCTTGAGTAGCAGTAGCAAACGAAAGACTTGAGGTTGTGGAAGAAGAAGAGGAATCCTCGAAACAGAGAGATGGAGAAACTAGAGAGTAAAGTACGAAGAAGGAAAGATGGAAGGAAATCTCAAGAGCAGCCGTATATTTATAGGTGATGATGGGAAGTCGAAGGGGTTAAAGGTCATCGAAAATCGTAACCGTCAGAGGATTTCGAAATTCAAAAGGCCGCCAGAGCTAACCAATCGCACGGTGCCACGTGGCAGACTCCAATCCCGAACAATCATAACGAGCACAGGCACTAGCCGTCGACGTCACTAGTGACGCGCAACGCCTGGGGGGCATGACACACCCGCAAAAGGGAAAAACCCCACCCCCAAAAAAACGCCCGAAGAAAGCCTCCCGGAAATTGCGCACATGAGATGACCGCAAGATCCTCCATGAAGATCGCGCACGCCAAGCAGCCGCGCACACAAAGGGCCCGCAAGATACCCCGGGTAGATCGCGCACGCAAAACAACCGCGCCTTACCCCGCAACGAACAGGAGAGCCTCAACATAGTAGAGCGCACGAGACCTAGCCGGCCGAATCATCGCGAAGCACGTGGATCCGAGTCAGCAGAGCGGAAACCACAACAGGAGGCGTTCGAGAAACACCCCCTGTGGGGGGCAATTGTTGGGCATGTGACTCGGATCACTCCCGCGCCAAAGAAGCACGCCAAACCGCACGCCACGACAAACACGGCGCGACACGTCCGACAGCGTCGAGACCTTGCGCGCGGCAAGAGTGAGTCTATGCGCGCGAATGGAAGACAAGGCGGCAACCAGACTCAAGAGCCGGAGAGGGCGTCGTTGTGTCTCCCGAGGGAAGGTCACGTCAAGACTTTTGAGTACGAATCATGGACAACCCTCTGACAGGTCCTAGGTTAGGGGATGGCCTAAATCCCTGACACATCAGCAGTCACGTCGTTGTACCGTCTCGAAGTCCACCCACTCACCCACCACCATGTAGCCTATAAATATGGCATTTACTCTGGTGGGTGAGGGGATCGCATTTTTGCACCATTCTCTCTCCATAGCAACTACTTCTCTTTCTAAAAGTTCGAACCTTGATTCCTCACTCGACTCGTCAGTTCTTATTCCTTCAATTAAACCTGATCCTAGCGTTCCTTCTTGACCCGAACTCTCACACGAACCTCACTCCTACACTCAGTTAGGTTCAAACACTTTTTTTTTGTAATTAATGAATTGAGATAGCTATCAAAGCATGCTTGATAATAAATTACTCAGACTTACCGTAAAAAGTTTATGAGTATTGGGGTAGCAATCCGATCTGCCGAATTCTGATATCTAATCAGCATAAACACATGGATAAGGATGGATTAATTCCGGCAGGCTTGCTTTGATGCAGAGAGTCAGATTCTGAACCAATGAAATGAGCTTAAAATATATTCTGAGATCTCGAAAACGAAGCTTGACAAACGCAACGGGGGGAAGAGAAGACCCGTGGCTCTGCTCCCGCTGCCGGCTGAATATTAAAACCACCACGCCACCGACCAAACCAAAACCAGAGGGTATTTATTTCGTTTATTAAATTATTTATTTTGCGTCCCAAACCAGCAGATGTTTGACAATTCATTTTCCGTACCAAAGCGGGGCTTAAGGAGTCGTTTGGAAGTTGCGATAGTTTTGTTGAGATTGTCATTATGCATGTATTGTTTACAATGAATCGTTTTTTTTGCTTTTTTAGCAGAAACAATACATGGATTGTTTCTGTGATGTGACAGAAACTATCACTCATTTTGAGTGATTGTTATATCTCAACTTTTAGTTGTGATTGTTGAGATAGTTGAGTTGAGATTGTTTTGTCTCAGCTTTTAGCTGATGCGACATTCACAATCACACATACCAAACGTTGTATTCTACAATGCATCAAATTCGACAATACATGTATAATATTATACATGCATTCTCAACAATACATCTATTTAACAATCGCAACTTCCAAACGACCAATTACCAATTACCAAGACGATCGGTCTCCTAAATCTAACGGAGGGCTACTACTCTTCTTCTCTTTACCAAGAAATTTCCATTTTCTCATCTAACGGAGTCACTGTATATGGATTTTGTAGCCAGCTTATGTAGCAGTCTAGATACACAGATAAAATAAGTCTCTGGAACTCTACTGTTAAAATGCATGACAAATGCTGACACGGCGTCGACGGAGAATTGATGGAACTCGGGCTTCATCGCCATTCGTATAAGCATTGCTGTCCAGACCTCGGGAGCCATCTTCATTGCTCGAGCTAGATATCGAAACCCATTCGTCACCCTTGTTACCATTTTGTGTTCCTGCCATGGAAGATCACAAAATCTAGTTTAAAAAAGAGAAAGGAAATCGAGGAGACGTCGTCTTAAGAATGGCTCGAGGAGGAATACCTCGGATCCTGATGCTTGTTGTACATCATCAGGATGAGGGTTGTCGTCAAAGATGTGGCCTATTACTTCGTCTTGTATGAAAGCGTCGGCTGCTTTCACCATATCCCTGAGGAGGAAAACGCGCACCCTTGATCCTCTCTGTGACAGAACAAAGAGGAGAAGGTCCTCTGTTGCACTGACGACAGCACGCATATCAAACGATTTCCATCCGAGTGTATTTGGAGAATCGTCTTTAGAATTAGCAGCTTCACCGGTTGGCTCTGAAGCTGATTCTTGCGATATTGCTGCAATCTAAATTCTAAAGAGTGAAGACACAAGTTTTTCACAAAGTAGAAATGAATGGATCCATCGTTGCAGATATTAACAGGCTAAAATAGTTTACCAGGCGTTCAAGTCTATTCCATCTGATGGATCCATCGTTGGAGATAAGTAGCTGCCTCAAGATTCTCCGCATGTCGGGATTTGGGTCAGCCAAAAGCCTGCCAATAACGAAAGGATATGCACTCTCCACAACTTTGAAGTTGGGATCCAGTACCTTTGCTGTGCCTTCAAGTGATCCAAGGGCCCTTATCACGAGAGCATAGTCGGGAGGAAGGGAGAAGTTGAAGTCGTACATAACATCATATAGTTGGTTCATTATTGCCTGAAGATCAACACAAGCATTAAAGTGCACTTTCAATTTCCAAACGCAATAACATATCTCGAGAAATGATGAAACGCAACCTGAATGCGGTAGTTGTAGAACTTGGGTGATCTCAACTTAATGAGAAACTCAAGAGAGGACTAATCAGTTGAGTTCTTTTGAAGAGGGGGTCAATTTTCTAGCAAATCATAAGATCTCCGTCTTCTTTATAAGAAAAAGGCAGGATAGTAATACATCCACTAGTCCTGACCTCAAAATCTCTTGATTGTCTTGAACCATCCCCAAAAGATACTTGCAATGCATCAGCGACTGCTCTTATGTCAACCCCTTCAGGAATAAATCCCAGAGAAAGGAAGTCATTTGCCAAACCCAGAGAGTCACGGTTAACAAAATGCACGAGCTGAAAGAAATACAAAACTGTCAACAAGTGCTTCAATTCCATGTAGAGCAGAAAACATTATAACAGTTTCGTCAGGGAAAAGATATTCACGCATTCATCATCGCCAACCCACAACCAAATTGATAAGTTGCTTTGTAATGAAGCAAAGGAGAAAACTCTTTCCCTGATACAACCATGTTAATATTGACACAAGCCCAAACAAACATGCAAAGCTGCATGCTAATTCAAGGACATGTATGGGGTGAGAAAGTTAGGATGCAGAAAATAAAGATGGATGCAAAAAGAGTTCAGGTCAGGAAATAGGAAGAGTTCACTTGGATACCTGCAAACTATGCAAATAGATTCGGGAGCTACCATGACACATTTTGTAACAACATTTTGGCTAGGGGAAAAAAAAAACAGAAAAAAGTAGTAGCTACTTGCATATCAAAAGGAAGGTGCCAAAAGAGAGGGTGTCCGTCGTCATATTTATCCACAAAATTTCTAATCAGTAATGCAAAATGATTAGAAAAATGAAATTGGAAAACGACCATAATTTTAAATAGGCAGTACCACTTGAATAAGTCCCACACGATAAGGACGAGGAATATCTCCCATCATTCCAAAATCAAAATAAGCAAGATGGCCACTGTCAGTAGCAACAAGGTTTCCTGGATGGGGGTCAGCATGGAAAAATCCTACTTCAAGCAATTGCCTTAGTGAGCAGTACAATCCCTGCAAAACATAATTTAGTAGAAGAATTTCCGTTTCACTGGGCCAAACATATTCGAAGTAGAAAGAAAGAACTCAGACTCATTGACCCCTTTACCTGGTCAATCAGTTTTCTTCTGTCCAAGCAAGCTTCGCTTAGGCGAGCTTCATTAGTAAGCTTGATCCCATCTATCCATTCCATAGTGAGAACAGCTTTGCGTGTGAGGTCCCAATATATTTTCGGAACTTTAACATAATTTTCATTCTCGTCCACAACTGTTGTAGCTGTAACAATTTGATAGGAGAAAACATCACGTAGGGAAACATGATAGATGCAAGAGTGATAGTCACACAGTTCTTATCATGTTGAAGCAAGTGGAGTTCAGCATTTGAGTACACAGTACTATGCACATGTTCATGAAACCACCTACAAGCTCAAATGAAGCTAGCTGTCACCCTTCAACCAAGAAAAAATAAAAATAATTGAAAGAGCAGTTGAATTTGCAATTCCAATTGATAAGCGTAGTCAATTGAACAAAAACGTTGCAAAAGCCCGGAAACCAATCTCCCTAAACAGAAAAAAAAAGCCTAGTGTGTTTGGAGAGCCTGAATAGCATGATCAATTGTTTTCAAGTCTTCCAGTAATACTACTTGACCAAACATAGTAACCACAATTATACGACCAGATCTAATGCCAGACTGTTACCACAGCAGAGTTGAATGACAAATGCTTTACATAATGAAAGTTCTTGATATGTTTCTTCCCCGAGATTTGAAGAACTTACAGGCTTCACAACCATAAAGAGTAGCAAAACGTTCAGCATTTTTTGCCTCTAGAATGTAGTCAATCTCATCAAACATGTGCCTGACCTGATCATCCAAAATAGACCTGAAGAAGTTCATAAGCATGTAGAATTATGTTGTAAAGAAGCCTAGAAAATAGTGATGCAGATGAGAAATGCAAGCTAATAGCAGACACTGAAGCGGACAAATGTGCATCAATATTTACTTTGCTGTGCCTATATGCAAGTTTTGGCGCAGGAAGCAACCATCTTGGTGTTCTCATAGTCGGAGGAGGGTGGACAGGTACATGTTTTTGTTACTAAATAGAGCAGCACCAGTAATTTTGTGGAGCCGACTTGTTTTTGCTATTTAAAGGTGAAACTACATACAAACTCCTTTACAGTGTATGATTGTCACCAGATTCCTACAGTCGTAATAGATTAACGATAATTCCTAGAAGATGTAACGATACAACAGACACAGTACCACAGGGGTAGGTTGAGCATATTTTCATACATTTCTAACTAATTGTGCACTAAAAAGAGCAGTGCAAGTTACAAATCAGTGGAATATAGTTATGGAATGCTCACCATCTCATTTACAGCAACCAGTAGATCCTTGCGAGCCTTAGCAAAGCGCTTCAACTGACCCCCGATCATATTGAATAACAGGGCATCAAGTGTTAATGAATGTGATATCCCAGGCCTTTGCACTTTGACAGCAACAAGCTCGCCGGAATGCAAATGCGCTGCAATACTTGAAACAATAAATTCAAACATTTAACTCCTGCCAGATCCAACTCTTACTGATCTTATGACATGGGATAGCACAGAATACAGAGTACATTAGAGAAGCATCCCACCGTAACACCAGCATAAGGAGGAAAATGAACTGTGTTTATTCAGTCAACTATGTCCATTTCATGTAGAATACTTAACTAACCTTTATACACTTGGCCCAACGATGCTGAAGCAACAGGTTCTGGACTGATGTCAGCAAAGATTTGTGAAATAGGACGGCCTAACTGGGACTCAATAGATCTAATTGCAACTTTAGTAGGAAAGGGTGGTATTTGATCCTGGTAAGATAAGGAGATAAATTGTGAGAACGAACTCATAGGCTTTAGCGAACCGTGATAAGATCCAATATGCAGGATATATCAAGAGAGAGACGTAGGGTACCTGTAACTTAGCAAGCTCCTGGCAGTATATAGTTGGCAATACATCCGGCCTGGTACTTAGAGCTTGCCCAAGCTGTAAATTTCAATGAGTACAATTACCATGTGTCAAAGCTGAGACCATATGCTCTACAAAACGTCAAAACCATACATTTCTGATCACGGAAATAACACTAGAAAGAATTTAGCAAATGAAACAGGACTTGATGGCTTTCCATATAATATCATTTTCCAATTCAAAACAATGCTAGAGTTGACAGACAAGCAATGCAAAATGCTCGAGTTTATAACATATAGGCAAGATGACAACCACTACCATCACTGTCAATGATAGAGTAACTATAAGCCACTTGCCTTGATGTAGAAAGGCCCCAAGCTGACTAGAGTCTCACGAAACTGCAACAAATTGCATAATTTCATTATCAATTTGGGAAAGCAGTAGGGTTCAACTCTCAGTTATTCAAACTCAAAAAAATATCCAACACAAGAGAATTAAAGTAGTTGATGTCAGATGTCTCCATCACTTAAAGCTACCAAACCTTTTGAAATCTTTGTGCAAGCACTTTCTGCAACTCTTTCCATTTGACAATGTAACAAACCTCAGTCTTATATAGCAGAGCAGATATGCTTAGTAAAAAGGGCAAATACAATATATTAGCCATAACTATTAAGCAGCGGGGAATTATAGCCACAACTATCGAAATACAAATTATTAGCCAATCGTTAAGTTTTCGTTAACACTTTCGTTAGTAATGATGACTAAGCTTTTACGATGGTGAGCTGGCTCCCACGTGGCAGTCATCATATCATATTTTTTACGATGCTGACATGGCTTTCTACGTTAAAAATTTGAAAACAGTAACAAGCTGTTAGCCAAATCTTGACCCACAACAATAGTTATGACTAATAATTTGTATTTCGATAGTTGTGGCTATAATTCCCCGCTACTTAATAGTTATGGATAATATATTGTATTTACCCTAGTAAAAATTATTATCTCAGCCCATGGAACAAATGTAAGCTTCACTACGAGTCGGCTCTATGCGAAGGATACACTATCATATAATGGTTTCCAGGTGCTCATTTCATACAGAGAAAAGCATGGACTCATCACATCTCTTCATCCGAATCTAAAAGAACTTTCTGGTGATTCAAGAAGCACTTGCGTGTATACTGTATAGTTATGACTTCAATTTCTGAAAGCCTATTTGGTGTGGAATGTGCTACTCATGTAAACACAACATACAAAAATAACTACTAGGCAAAATTCTTATGTAACATTTCAAGCAAACTGAACAGGGGGGAAATTTTGAAACCACCACCACCAGTGCAAACACAAGCTTTGACTCGGCAAGTATATAACTAAGATTAAGCTACTGAAACTAAAAACCAAGAAAGAACGCTCATACCATGATGGCACGCTCTCTCATATCCTTGACGAAAAGTTGCCAAATGGTTAACTTGAAGAGATGATATGAGATGATTGCAGCTCTATAAATCGCCAGAAATGGACCAAATCGATAGATGTGAGAAGCCTTGCTGGAGCTGTATATACCAAGAGCCTGTCCAAATTCACTTTCGAGAGACTCTTTCCTTAACTTTGCATACTTCCCAGAAGGCTTCTCGCCATGTACACTGGTGAAGGTCGTGGAGAAGCTGCACAAAATGACATTTTAGGCTCAAAGATCAGAAGCATCACAATGCCCGAAACTGGGACACTAAACCTACGTTCATATGCTCTACACTAGATAAACAATAGTTTCCTACAGCTATGGAGGTAATGGTACTACTCACAGCCTTTGCTGAAGGGAGCATGCCCGATTGTTAATCTCCATGATTCCCCCGTGTGCCAGAACACTACTAGAACTGCCAATAGGAGCCAATGCAGAACTCTCAAAACGAGAAACTGCAAGAAAAAACACAGGCCGCAGACTGTAAGATAGCAGATTAAAATTGGCACTATCCTTGTGGACGGGAAACTATATTTCGACAACGAGAGATGAAAGTAAAGGATTGGAAGAAGGAATATCACAAAATCCTATCGCACTCAGTAAGTAAAAAGCGAAGCCAAGTTGCTTACTGCGGGAAAGCAGCGCAATCCGGCCGTGACGCTTGAGAATTCCGCTCACATTCCTCATTGGCGCTACGAGATCCAGCAGAAGAAACCAGTACAAGAAGAATAGTTTCTCGCGCTAACCACCACCCGGCATCTTTTCGCACAACAACCGTTCGTGAAAATGCCCAAAAGAACAAACAACGCTCAGCGGGAAGAAAAAGCCACGCACAGAAGGATTGTGGGCATGCCTGTGCAAAAAAGCGCCGTCCAACCAGCTGTTTCTACACATTAACAGGCGAGCTCGCGCATGAAGAAGACGAAGGAAGAACAGTGGTGCTTGCAGGATACGTTTTGATCGCTGCTTTGTAATTTGAGAGTGCGCCAGAAAACCGCCACGTCATATTCGCCGACACCCCGCGGCGCTCCAATATTGTCGCCGAGCCAGCGACCGACGACGGACTGGATCAAATTCACAGCGACCGTTGGCCGTTGGGGGAAACGTAGTTTTAACTTGGGCCTAATTGAGGCCCAACAATACAAGGCCAAAGCTACAAATTACCCAACCAGCCTTCACTGAGCTCAGTGACCCGACTCTGCCCACCAGATCTCTCTTCCTCTGCTAACTGCTCCATTTTGCAACGGAGCACTGTAGTACTGTTGGAAGCATCGAAGGAGTGGAGTCGTTTCCTTTTCTTGCAAGCGAGCGAGCTCGGGCAAAACCCTGATTTTTCAAGGGGTTAACAATTTAACATCACTCATTGGCGAGCGCTTGATCTGTTTATTTCTGCTCTCGTCGTCAGTTGTTCTTGCCGGAAGAAATGGCGAGGGACTCGATGCCGCGGCCGTGGTTTCTCGATTTGGTGCCTTTCATCGTGGTCGTGCTAATAGCAGCGCACGTCCTCGCTCTGGTAGCCTCTCGATAACTGAAATTGCGCTCATTACAACTGTTTTTGTGGGCTAAGGTGCAATTTGAGCTCGATCTTCTGATTATTTCGCCTTTCATTTGGTATTAGGTATACTGGATTTACAGAGTAGCCACTGAGAAAAATCCACTGAGGAGGAAGGCACATTGAGCGAGCGTCTTCCTAGGTTTGTTCGCTTCCCTCACTTTCCCCGTTCCTCATCGCTTCTTGTTTTGTTGAGCTAGGTAGTGCCGTAGTGGGATTTAGTGTTTCTTATAGGAAAGCATGGGAGATGTAGTAATCTTTCTACCACTATGTTAGGAAACCTGCTTCTTGATTGTTGCATTAAAGGGTCCCTTTATGGAGATCTGTTTCATTGTTGGAAGTTTAGAGGGAGGAATTGGCTTCTGAATCTGATTGCTTATTAGGAGTGAGATCTTGCAAGCATGTCGATTGTTGCTTCCATTTTGAAGCATCATCTTGTCCTTTAATTCTGCTGATGCTCTTAGATTAAGTTGAGACACTAGTCCGATGAGATAAACACATCTTTCAGTCTGGTAAGTGAGGGGTGAGATGAAGAGGATGATGTTTAACAGCTATTCTGTTGGAGCGTAGGTAAGAGGGAACTCGGTGTTTGTTGAGAAGGAGAGGTGTTGGCATATTTTTACATCATGGAACCTACCAATGGCAACTGATCTTCTTACTGTATTACCCCCCAGTGAAATAATCATGTTTGATGGTGTTGTATCTGTTTCGCAACTTTCGCTGACGTCTTGCTCCTCTTCTACTTTGAGTGGAATTTTGTAGTAAATGCCACAATTTGTCTGAACTTCGACTTCTTTATCTACATTAAGTTGTATTGATTTCTACATAGAAGTTTTAGCATTAGAGAAGTAGGAAACTGAAGAACCTAGATGAATGAGCAATGGCACTACTATTGTGGGAAGTATTCAGAAGTTTGTGCCTAAAAAGGTTATGAATTCGTGTGAAACCATTTGTTATTTTGGAGAGTCTGAATTAGCTATCAATTAGAAAGTTCTCGAACTTCTATAAATCCCCACCAATCTCATCCTTGCTCATTGTGATTTGTACTTGTATTTAGTTAGCCAGCATCTGGTAAATAAAAGTTTGACCTAGTGGCAGAGTAGAGACCAGTCATATGTGTGTCTCTAGTTGTTTCAGTATGCCCATTGCACCGATTAGGGAAGCTGGGGGATTTCAGTATCCCTTCTGTGTATTTGCTAAACTATTTTGATTGTATATAGCAAACAAGTACCAAACTCGCTTTATATAGCTGAAGGAAACTCGGATGGTCTGCAGCTTTGCAAACCATTGATGATTTGGTTCTAAATCGCTTCTTGAACCGAAAACCTATTAGTGGGCTTATTTTCTTCCACTTCTGTCTCTGTTTGTTGTGATGAATCGCTTCCACGTCCAAATGTTTGGAATTGACAAGTACCTTTGTTGTTCTTGATAGCATCCTCTTCTATTTCTATTGTGAACTTCTACATGATCATCCCTTAATGTACTATTGATGACTATTCACAAGATCGATCCTAGCTTAGTTTTGGTGAAGAGAATTGCTGAGGACAAGCATTGTATTATTGCTAATCTGAATATCTGTTATCTCCTGTCCAAGCCAAAGTCTGCATTGTGATTTCTGTAAAGAGATGACCTTTGCCTTGTACACTGTCATATAGATTTATCGGTGTTGCATAATTCATACTGAGATCGAATGTTTTGCTCAATTTGCAGGTAGTTGCTGGTTGGACTCTTCACGGAGTTGAGTTGGATACGAGAATATACACGGTTGTACGATGCTGCGTTTTGCTACTAGCTGTTTGTCTGTTGATCTTCTTCTCCGTGGCGATTGCTGTTGTACATACTCACACTCCTAGACCGCCATTGCCTGTTTCAGATCTGTCATGATTGATTGATAAATTTGACCGGCTGATAACAATGTCATCAGTTCACTAACTCTCGATTGCTATTCATAAAAGAAAAAAAAGCTCTCAATTGCTTGCATTTGTCATGGTATACCATTATTATCAAATCAGGACTACCATTACCGAATCCGAATGACATCGACAACGAGAGAGCAAAACTTTTTATTGCTACATCTCCTAGGTAGCTACCGCCGGCGAGCCATTGACCACCTGAGAATTGGCGTAGGGTGGATATTGTCGCCGCCGACGTAGGTGGTGGCAAGGAGGTGACGGTGATCAGCAGGAGATACGACGTCGTCGCCGCTACTAGCAAGATAAGAGACATTATTAATTTATTATACCAGACGCCATCAATTACAAACGGGATTAAATAAGGCTAGGAATGAAACAGAAGTCCCTAAATTAATCCTGAGTCCGAATAAGTATCCTAGAAAGCTCACTCCCAAAGTATCATCGGTAAGAATCCCCCAACTCACTTGGCGGGTTTGCTAGTTTATGCGTACCGAATGGATAGATGAGATTGTGCTTGGAGAGTCAGTTCGCGACTCTATTCTCCTCTATATACGTATGAACTAGTTGTATCACCTAGTTCTGAGCTAAGAGTCGTCGAATAGCTGTCAAGATTGTCGAGTGTGAATGGACTGGATCCTCCCTATTCTTTATCAAGTCGATAGCTAACTTCAAATCTATCTTAAGAATAAGGAATTGAGTACCTTGATTCCGAGCCATGATCAACCCTTGATGAATTCCCCACAGTTCCACGAGAATCGCATAACAGTGTCGATTTTGTTGCAGAAGCCTCCTTTCCAATCACCTACACTGTCTCTAATAATCCCTCCTGCAGTGGCTATTAGTATAGATTTAGTTTATATAACTGGAGGTTTGAGGGATTGCTTCATTTAAAACACTCATAATTTTTTTAACTTATCATTTTGGGAACCTAAGAATTTAACTTTACTGAAATAATATGCTAATAACTTGAGTTTTTAGAGATTGTTCAAAATTAAATTTTGCATAATTTATGGGCATGCGCCCCTTCCAGCTTGTTTGGATATAATTCTGTTGGAAAATGAATTCCATTTCTTGTGAGAATCTGAATTCAAGTAGGAATTCATTTTAAAATTTTATGTTTGGAACAAATCCAAAAGTTTGGGAAATGATTTCATCTTTTTATGTTTGGAAAAAATGGAAATGATTTCTTACAAGTGCTTTTACAATAATATCCTTGGTATTAATGATTTCAAATCCTAAAGTGGTAAGGGCTTTCTTGTAAAGATGAGTCAAAATTAATGTGGGGTCCACTAATTCCATCACTTCCTCCACCAATTCCGACCACTTTTGATAGGATTTAGAATTTTCAACTTTTTACCTTTTGGAATTTCATTTCCTTTTTACTTCCAAACATGAGAATCATGGAAAGTTTGGGAATTTGAATTCCATTTCCTCAAAATTTAGCCTTTCCAAACAGGCTGTTCAAGCAAAAGCCCATCGGAATGGAAGATTGCAAGGACGAATCATATGTTGTGGAGAATTCCTACAATGCCTTGAAGTAAGGGGTCGTTTGGAAGTTGCGATCGTTAAATAGATATATTGTTGAGAATGCATGTATAATATTATACATGTATTGTCGAATTTGATGCATTGTAGAATACAACGTTTGGTATGTGTGATTGTGTATGCCGCATCAGCTAAAAGCTGAGACAAAACAATCTCAACTCAACTATCTCAACAATCACAACTAAAAGTTGAGATATAACAATCACTCAAAATGAGTGATAGTTTCTGTCACATCACAGAAACAATTCATGTATTGTTTCTGCTAAAAAAACAAAAAAAAACGATGCATTGTAAACAATATATGCATAATGACAATCTCAACAAAACTATCGCAACTTCCAAACGACCCCTAAGGTAACTTGATTTTTTTACCTACTATAGCAGGTTTCAGAGGCTGCATTACATAAAATCCAATAGGTATTACGTAATGATTACGTAACGTATTTATAGCTTACGTAACAGTTGTAAAATATCATTACGGAAGCCTTACGTAATGGAGGCTTCTTTTAAGTAATGAATATTTATCTCGCGTTACGTAAAATAATAAGTAATTACGGAAGTCTTACGTAATGCTTCTAATTTAACTGTTACATAAGAAATTACTGTTATTACGGAAGCCTTATGTAATGAAGGGTCCTTTTACGTCCTCTGTTACGTTAAGTGTTGAGGCATTACGGAAGCCTTACGCAACGCTTCTGATTTAACTGTTACGTAAGAAATAACTGTCATTACGGAAGGCTTACGTAATGGATGTGTATTTTACGCAGCAGTTGTAAAATGTCATTACGGAAGCCTTACGTAATTGAGGCTTCTTTTCCGTAATGAATATTAACCTTATGTTACGTAAAGTATGAAGGCATTACGGAAGCCTTACGTAACGCTTCTGATTTAACTGTTACGTAAGAAACAATTGTCATTACGAAAGACTTACGTAATGGATGTGTATTTTACGTAACAGTTGTAAAATGTCATTACGGAAGCCTTACGTAATTGAGGCTTCTTTTTCGTAATGAATATTAACCTTGCGTTACGTAAAGTGTGAAATCATTACGGAAGTCTTATGTAACGCTTCTGATTTAATTATTACGTAAGAAACAATAGTCATTACAGAAGCATTACGTAATAGATGTGTATTTTACGTATAAATTGTAAAATGTCATCACGAAAGTCTTACGTAATTGGGACTTCTTTTACGTAATGAATATTAACCGATCATGTTTGAGCTATTTACGGAAAGTATTTAATTCGAGTCTTCCACAACATTTTCGGTGTAAAACTATCTTAAAAAATTATGAAAAGATAAAATAAAAAAATTTAAATACATGCAATTAGGTAAAATCAAGCAGAGCTCCTAAGGTAAAAAAGAAAGAAATTGTTCAACGAAAAACAAAATGGAAAGAAAAAGGGGGAAAAAAGGTAGCAGGAAAGTAATTGGGAGTGTCGGTCTCCCCTTATTTCTTTTTTATTTATTTATTTTCGTAATCAATGGCTTAAGATGATTCTAACTGATTTTAATGGTCTCGATCTATATAAATTATCTAACTAAAAATTATACTCAAGTTACTGTAGGAGGTCCCGTTTTTAATATTGGGGTCACTAGGGGTGGGATTCGGTCGGTAAACAATTTACCGTTTACCGAATTTACCGGTTTCGGTATACCGAAGTTGGCCAAACTGGTTACCGATTACCGATACCGGTTTGTAACCGGTTTATCGATTACCGAATTACCGGTAAACGGTAACAAACCGGTATTACCGAAATACCGTGAGAAGCGATTTCGGGCGATTTTTTCGGTCGGTTTACCGAATATTTACCGAACCGAATCTCTGGAAGTGGGGTGATGTTGTAATATTTCGATTTTTTTGAGTTTTTTTCATCATTTTAGTAATTAATAATTTATTATTAACTCTTATTTACAATATTTTTGAGGCCTATACTTACATTCATGTATGTAATATTTTATATTAACTCTTATTTACAATATTTTTGAGGCGCAACACTAGGGAGTAGGGAGGGGGGATTCGGTATCGGTAATACCGATTTACCGTCGGTATTTACCGATACCGTTTTCGGTAAACCGACTCCCCCAACTTCCCGCTCGGCTACCGATACCGCCGGTAAACGGTTTACCGTTTACCGCCGGTTACCGGTTCGGTAAAACGGTAAACCGTTTACCGGATTACCGTTTACCACCCCTAGGGGTCACCAAGATTGAAACGTAAAATTTTTCTATCAAGCCCTCCAATTGCCATGTAAGAAAACTAGTACATCCCAATTGCCTCATTTAGTACCGAATCTCGCTGAATCTCATTTGGTAGAATCGATGTGAACAAAGAGTTCAAATTCAACCTAAAAATCAACATATATAATTAAGCAAGTTCGAGTACATATCATACATTTTACACAAATAAAGTTTTATATCCTTTTGATCAATCATTCAAATAACAAAAAAAAAATCAATTAACAAAAAAAGAAAAGAAAACACATACCCAATTTCGATATATCAAAGTATCCGGTCTGTATTACATTATTATCAATTACATACATGCTTCAAGAGTACTACAGTATACCAAGCTTATTATAAGACCGGCCAGCCATGCCATAACATCACAAACCCAACCAAAAAAAGCAAGCAAATCACGACACAAAGAGAAACTAGATCATCCGATGAACAGCGATGATTAACTATATAAACTGCTAATTCAATCAGTCGCAGTATCTGTAATCCTCAAACCTCATGAAACAGTACGGGAGCGTGACCTGCGCCCCAGCGCTGCCGCTACAGGCATCCGACAGCGCGTGGAGCGCGTCGTCCAGGCATATCGCGCAGCTGGCAGCATCCTGCAGGTTACAAGACACCGAACCGTAAGCCGCGGCGGTGCCTACGTCACCTACGTAGACGTTGGTATAACAGGCGATCGCCCCGGGAGGTTGTTCCTTCGCCAGCCTGGGCCCCGCGTTCAGCAGGTTCCACACCAGGTGGACGATCGCGTAGTCGATCGCCTCCCCGCCCTTCAGCTTCTCCGTGCTGCACAGAGGACCGACCGCCTCTTGCGCCGTCGCCGCCGGGAGGAATAATAACCAGATGGCGGTGAGTATCCATAGTAGTCGTAGTAGTACCGTCGACGGGGAAACAACTCTTGCTCCGATCGTCATCGTGTAGCTAGCTAGGTAGTTTGGTGTGTTTGGTTTGGCTTTTGAATGGAAACATATATATGGTAAGTTTTGTTTGTTTGTTGTTGGCGTTATGTTGCATCCTGGGGGATGCGGTCGGACGTCGAGGATTACTAGAGGTGCGTTCGGCCGATTCGTCATCGATCGAGAGACTTTGCATTCGGCAGACGACATAACGCCGTGGCCATGACTCCGTCAAGTCAACCTAGGTCAGTAACGACGACGATAATGCATGCATGGCTAACCTAACTAGCTAGGGACCAACTCCTTATCCGATATTGCTCCATCTCGGCGAGAGAGTCGCTTAGGAGAGTTTTAAGTCAATTTATGTAGTCAAAAGTAATATTTCCAAAAAGTTAAAAAAGACATTTTGGGATTGTGTATTCTTTGGGACTCTCTCGCTTCATTTAATTCGAAACGACAATAATGTATGTCTGACACAATCTTTGTGATTGAGGTTCAGTTGTGGTTGGAAGTAGGGCTGCAATGCAAACGAGCCGAGGCGCTGTTCGCGAGCGTGGCTCGCGCGTTCGACTCGAGAAAAACTCGTTCGAAACTCGGTTCGTTAATGAACAAGTCGAACAGGAGCTAAACTTTGTTCAGCTCGCGAGCTAGCTCGACTTGCTGGCTTGTTGAGCTAAACTCGTGAGCTGGCTCGTTTAGAGCTCATGATATGTCTCAACATGTTACCATAGATCCAACTCGATTACCGACCTATGGACGAATCAATCTATATCTTATGATTTTAATTCGTATGATTGTTAAATTATATATCTCACCATATATAAAGTTTAACACGTTGAGTATGTGAGCAAATATATCTTATTTTCTATTTTAAAAAGAAATTATGTATCATGGATTGCTTCGATACTATGAAATAATATGATTTGGAGTAATTAAAATTTATTAACTAAATGATATATTATACCAACAAAGTATAATGTGAGGTTAGCTAACAAAATAAATCATATGCATCATGATATACAAAATGAAATACCAAATAAAAATCAAGATTTTAGTAAACAAACTAGCTAGAACTCGACTCGGCTTGTTAATAAACGAGATGAGCGCGACTCGTTTATTAACTAGCCTAGCTCAAGTTGTGGTAAAACTTGACTCGACTCGACTCGGCTAGCTCGAAATAGCAATAAACAAAAGAAACGAAAAATCAATAAGGGAATTGTTGCTTAAGGTTGAGCTTTCTTGTAGTTTTACCAAAATGTCAAATCATGCAATCATAAAATTAATTAGCCTAGTTTTAGTTTTCGTTTTTGGCCTATACTACAACGGCGGATCCAGGATAGTGTAGAGCACTGGACCACATTTGAAATAAGGCGAAGAGGACTAGGTTGCAACCCGACGAGCACTGAAAATCGTATCTAAAATCGAAAATTTATAAGGACTGTACTAGACTACTAGCTCTGGATCCAAAAAAGTCTGGGCCGTGGCCCGGGGACGGCCCCTAAATCCGCCACTGCTATCCTATTCTGTCTCATCTCCAAATTATTTAGATCGCGAGGGGTTTTTTCATTTGTCATAACCTAAATTGAGAACCTAATTGCATTGACAGACTAAACGCTTGATTGATATGGTTAATAATAGTTCCTTTCTCTTGGCGGTTAAAGAAACAAAAGAGTTAGTTCATATCATTCTTCTGAATCTAACTATACTAACCAAATTAAAATTCCTGCTCGAGTTAGATCCAAATTAAGCAACGGAAGAAGGACAAGACTTTATCTTAGTCCACAATCTCGACTGCCTACATAATGACAAGTGAAGCATTGTTGTCGTTTAGTTTTACTTCACTAACACATTGCATATATAGACAACAACAAAATGTGTGGGTCGAAATTTACTCAATTTCAACAACGGAAAACATTGTCTCTTTATCTTAATATTACCATACCCACTGCAAAGCACGCACCAAGTTACACACATGCCTGGACTATATAGTATACCAATCGTATTGTAAGTCCCGAGTCCCGACCATGCATAATATTTGCATTAATTATTGCATACCCAACCCATAAAAAAAAAAGTACGCAACGTTAGCAACAAAAAGTAGGCAAACAACAGGTGATGAATTGGGAGACTGTGTTTTTAAGTGCAGTATGCATATGCCTCGAACCTCATGAGACAGAAGTTGTCGAGAGTGACCTGGCCGCCGTTACATCCGGGACAGCCACCGGACAAGGCGTTGAGCGCATCGTTCAGGCAGGCCGCGCAGCCGCCAACGTCCTGCGAATTACAAGCCGCCGAGCCATAAGCAACGGCGGCGCCACTGGGACCCTGGTAGACGGTGTCGAAACAGACGATGGACCCGGGTCTCTTCACGAGGGACGGAGCTGAGTTCTTCAGAATCCACACGAGGGAGGCGATCGCGTGGGCGATCGGCTCCCCGTTCTTTATCTTGTTGGTGCTGCACGTGACACCGCCGTCTTGTCCCGCCGCCGGCGGGACTGCGTTGTCGCTGCAGACCAACAAGATGGTGATCCATGTTAATACTACTTTCGACGACGTCATCATCTAGCTAGCTAGTTGCCGGCCTGTTTCGTTTTGGTTTAATGCTCCTTTGCTCGATCTGTAGTCTTTTTTTATAAGGAAAGGTTCAGGAGGGAATTTCTTGTGTAGTACTTTACTTTTGTTGGAGTTTACTAAAGGTACGTTACGTTCGGTCGATGGAATTTGAGTGACAAACAAAAAGATGCCTTGACTGGTCTTCGATTAACAGCATTCGGCCAAGAAGGATCCGAAGGTTTGGGCCAGCTACGCCATTGCCTGGCTGGCTGGCTGGCTAGCTCTGGGGGAATGTAACGGTCCGATCCGGTTTGGATCGTACCAAACTCATGAGAACCGTAATTCACTAGTGACACAGACACCTTAGGAGCAAGGACCGGATCATTATATATTGTATTTGATCTCAGTTCGGCCCAGTCCAAATATCAGTTCGGTTCATCATTTATTTATCAAATGTAAAATCTATGGGAACCAAAAACCGGACTGTAGTATACTCTTTTCGATACAGTCCGGTCCAAGCTTTGATTTGGTCCATTGCGATTCGGCACTGACCGGACCATTGCACACCCCTACGACGGGCTCCATGGCTTCGTCGAGTCAATCTCAGGAAGGAGTGTGGCTTTCAGAGAGAATAGCTCATTCGCTATTGGATCCAATTAATTCTTGATATGGTATCAGAATCCTTTTATGATCGAAACGCCTCTTATTCAAATTCTTGTGACATGGTATTCAGATCTGTGCAAAATTCAACCTCGTATTAGTGGCTTTCGTTTGAAGGGCGTCTTAGTAAATTATATCAAATGTATAATTGAATCTCTTCGAGTAACTCAAGTTATTGAGAGGAACAACCAAAGACAGTTGAAGAGATACATTGCCACAATTACTTGGAAAGGAAAAGGATACTCTTGTTGCATTGGAACAACACCTATCAGGCATTTGAACATATGGGCGAATAGCTCTTTTAATCAACAACCAGAAGCAAGATGGAACCACAACTTGCTTCCGATGGAAATCAATGTACGTATCCTCTTACTTCGAGTTTCCAGAGGCAAAATAACATACATACAGGCAACCCAGAGGCAAAGACTATCTATGTTTGAATGATAATCGTTATCTACAAAGGTCGTATTACTCTGCAAGACTGCAACGCCAGATAGGAAGAGGGCTATGCTGCAATCAATCATACAGCTGCAGCTTTCAGAGACAGGAAGTCTGATAGCTTGTTGGTGTAGAAATCTGGCTGGATGGAGTTGGTGGGGCTCTGGAGCGTTGACAATGAGGTCACACCTTGTTTTTTCAAAAGCACAAAGGGTCTCCATTAGGCCCGCAACAAAAGATGAACAAAGGCAGACTGAATTGTTATGCGATGAACCATCAGTATTTAGTTACCTGACAGTACAAGAAGAGTTTTACAGCCACCATTCTGTCCAAATAGAATGTCAGTGTCCAATCTGTCCCCAACCATGCATATCTGCGACTTGGTAATCCCGAACCTGTTCATGTTCGAAATCGGAAATCGTTACTGATAGAGCTAAACCATCAACGTGAAAGTAATAAAAACTCTAACAAAGTGTAACAGTGTTGACTACCTTCCGTAGCAAGCAAGGTGTTGGGTTTAGTTAGAATGAGAATTGAGCTCCATTTGTTTTCGCATGCTTAGTGTTCTTTTGATCGACACTTTGCTCGAATTCAACTACAAGTCCTATGTGTAAAGCAACTAAGGAAAAGTTTTTCAGAAAGGGGAAAAGAATCCATACTCTTTGGCCAAGTAATCCATCATAAAAGTCGATGGCTTCCCCACAACCAATGGCTCCTGTTTAGTGGATCCAAGAACAGCACCAACCATAGAACCACCACCTGAAATCAAACAAGTGTTACAAACGGATTACAGGAGTACAATGGCCATATAGCAAATAAAGACGAAAGAGCAGGAAATCAAGAAGGTTATGATGTTAGATAGAACCTGCCCATTCCTGAGCATCCGTGAGGTGGGTGACAGCATCACGGTTTGTGGCAATGAAGAGGCATCCAGGATTTTCTCTTATGCAAAGAGTTCCATACCTTCGATCACCATGATAAAGATTGAGGCAAGAAACAAAGAACAAAGATCAGCATCACCTCACCATTCATCTTACCCCTGATTCTTATGCATTAGTGCAAGGACTTGAGTTTAAAGAGCCTGCTGTCAACCAACATTGCTCTAACTTACTGGACTTTGTAGTAGTTGAAATAACGGTCGAATCCAACCACAACTGCTCCAACCTGAAACAAAGAGACTCGATGAACATGCAAATCTCACGAAGACGAAACAACACATCTGTCTGCTGCCCATATAGGTCTCGATGGATGATAATTTTCGTGATGGAACGAAAAAGAAAGAAAGCTTTACATCTTTGTCATGCTCCAGAAAGTACCCTGGCTTTAGCTCAATCTTCTTGTCACCATCCTCCTGTCTCAAGTACATTTTAACAAGTAAGAAACCACCCAGCATCAGCAGCAACATTTTGGCAAGTGGTGAATTGGGAAAGAAACTTTTATACCGGGCCACCAAGGTACTGAATTCCAGCAATGTCAAGCTCCTTCAGGATCCCTTCCTCACCAATTACATAAACCTTAGCATCAGAAAGAACACAACAGCATCAACTTTCAGATACCCATCTCTCAAAATTCAGTCTTTGTTTCTGCCCAAACAGACAGGGATGATTCTGCTGCTAGTAGTCTAAGTCCATCCATTCACTCCACTGATAAATTAGGGACTACAACAAGATCATGAGAGACCAAGTTACCTTCTTATCTTTGGGGAAATCAATGGACTTCAAGTAAGCAGCGGCGGCAAACGACGACGCAAAAATCTCCTCCTCATTCACGTTGAGACCCAAAGTTTCGAACTTCTTGCCGTACTGCTTCCTCGACTTGGTAGAATTGTTGGTCACAAACACTAACCTCTTCCCCTGCAACACAGAAACCAATCACTCTTTAAGACTCAATTAAACAAACAATTCATCAATCAGAAGATGCAATTCGGAAACCGACCCTGGAGCGGAGCATATCAAGCGTCTCGGGTACTCCATCGATCAGCTTATCTCCTTTCCATATAACCCCTGCAGCAGAAAAAAAAATCGGAAGTGAATAATTGCGGGAATTGGGAATGAAAACCCACGAAGAGCACAAGTAATCAACTATACCATCGCAATCGAAGATGAAGGTCTCGACGGAGTCGATGAGTGCGTCGGCGTCCTCCAATTGCGGCGCCGCTGCTGCCGCCCGAGTCTTGAAACCCTCCATAACCCTGCTGCGTTGTGGCTTTGGGATGATGCTGTGATCACGACTGGTGTGGCATTTGGAGAATGCGAGCCGTCTGTTCAAAAATGGGTAACTGGCGGCGGCGGCGGAGGCGGAAGCGGAAGTGGAAGCAGCAGCAGGATGAGAGAGTGGGAGGAAAGAGGAGGATGAGGCGACTGCCACTACTGTCCTGCTGCTCAGCATTTTTGTCCCAACTTGTATTGTATCAGAGACGGACTTGCGCCGAGGGGAGTTTCAGTTGGTTCGTCTCGACGAGAGGCCATTAGCTAGGAAGCAAGTGGCGCCGGAGTGGATGATGTGGGACCAGAAAGCCGTTTGTGGGTTTTGGGTGGTGCGGATTGAATGGATGACCTGGGCCGTTCATCGTCCATCTCTATTCTCTACCACAAAATAGCCCAATCCCAAGCCCAAATGTGAAATGCCACCCAGTTATGAAAAAACTTTCATAAAGATTTCTTGGTTGAACCAAAAAAGAAATGGTATAAGGCTTAACATCCCAACTTTTTTTCTCATGGAGATATTGTTGGTTTTTTTCCTCCTGTTCTTGTTCGATTTCACTTTTTAAGTTTTTTCTATATTGTAACATCTCGAATCTTTTCCCGACGAAGATATTGTCCGCTTTGGGCCTCGACTCTCACGTATTTCGACTTGGAGTGCAATTCAAGGTGACTTCACGTAAGGACACTCATCCTTGTTGTACTATACACTGAGCACGTTTAACTTCGGGGTTCTCACAAAAACTCCTCCATTTCACTCCAAAACGCGTCTTGTTAGTTAAGATTGGTTTCTTACTTACGAACAATAGATCTCTCCCGTGCTTTGCCGATATGGGATTTGCTAAGGTGTTACACACTCCCCCCCCCCCTTGGGACTCAACGTCTTCGTTGAGATTTGCTCCACCATCGTTCAAGAGGGACGCAGAGAGACTCTGATACCATTTGTAACATCCTGAACCTTTTCCCGACGAAGTTATTGTCCGCTTTGGGCCTCGACCTTCACAAATTTCGACTTGGGGTGCAACAAGGTGACTTCCCATAAGGATACACATCTTTGCTATACTCCACACTGAGCACGTTTAACTTCGGGGTTCTCACAAGAACTTCTCTATTTCACCCCAAAACACGTCTTGTCAATTAAGGTCGATTTCTTACTTATGAACCATGGATCTCTCTTGTGCTTTGCCGATGTGGGATTTGCCTGAGGGTGTTACAGATATTGTTTGTTTTTTTTTGTCTATTCTCGTTCGATTTAAGTGAATTGCGATGCCTTTTTGGAAGGTCACTTATCTCTGCATATTGCAATGTTCTAAACTAAGCACTTTTTTATCTAAAATTATTTTGTAATTTAAATAACCATTAATGGTGTCCTTACGATGAGACACACCTCATTCTCTTCATATGGACTCATCTTTGCAATGTTCCACATTGATCACTTCAACTTAAGAGTTTTTATAATAACTCCTTCATTTCACCCCAAAATGGATCTTGTCGGTTAATGTTGGATGTTTCTTATGAATCATAGATCTCTCATATGATTTTAGTCAATATGGAATATGCCTAAACTGTTACCATTTCTTAAACATTACAAAAAAAAATTAACTTTTTATTATTTCAATGATAAAAAAGCTGAGTGATGCTTTTTATTTGCTAACAAATAACAACTAGAGGCAAAAAAAAAAAAATATTACAAACTTTCTGCCACCGGTCTCCTCCGTCTCGCCTTATTTTATGTATTCTTCTCTATGTCACTCCATCATTAAAAGACGCCATTATAATGAGGAGACACGGTTTCATTATTGACAATCACGCCTCTAAAATTGTTATCATGTGTGAAATTTGGGGGGAAACGCTTCAAAGTCATTTATGTTTAGAAGAAAATATGACAAAATGAGAAGATATTAAAAACTTGTAATTCCCATAGAAAGTTAATTGAAATCAAATTTAGCATCTTTAGATTATCACGATACCAAAAACATCTGGTAGAACAATGACAATTTTTTTGCTACAAAATTGCGACAAAGTAAACATATTTACCCATGATCTTATATGAATCATCTGTGATCCGGCCAACACCCATAAAATCCTCATATTATTTGTCAAACTCCGAGCACCACGAAAACTGACTTTTGGAAGAGATAGGATGGATTAGTGAAGTATCTTGCTTTTTGTTAGATAGGATTATTTTAATTTGACTTTTTATAATTAGTGGCCATTTGTTTTCTTCCTTGAGCACATGAGCTCGTATTATGGCCTCTCGTGGGATGGATACCCCCGAATGGCCGAATCCAATTATTTATTTTGGGTTGGCGTTGGCGTGCGTGTGTATGCAATTGGAATTTGGGACTCTAATGATTTGTTCACTCATATTGAATTTGTGGGTAGGGTTAGGGTAGAATGAATTTGTTAAAATCTAATGATGATCTTAAGTCTGGCAGACAAGTAGGTGTGAGCATAAGATTGGAAAATCGTATTGAAGGTTGTATTAGAAAAGTCAGTGGTAGAGTATATTATGTTGAAATCGTGGTTTAATTGTAGTTCAATTGTTTTGTATCGCCTGGCAATTTAACCTCTGGCATGAGAATTTTCTGGTAGAACTGTCGGTGCGGTGCTTTTTTTTTAATCCTTGGGTGTGAGAGAGGAATATGATACATTTTTTTTTTTATTTACAAGGGGTGCTAATAAGGGGAGGAAGGGGGCAGCGTCTTTGTTGGGAATCGAACATACAACCTGGCAAGTGTGTCGATCCACCGGGGCTAGATTGGCCCTCGTTCGCGAATATGATACATAAATAAGCATCTTCCAATCATTCGAGCTATTGAGATTTGTTGGGCATGTGACTCGGATCACCCCCGCGCCAAAAGAGCATGTCAAACCGCGTGCCGCAACAGACACGGCGAGGGCGCGACACGTCCGACAGCGCCGAGACCTCACGCGCGGCAAGAGCAAGGCTATGCGCGCAAGTGGGAAGACAAGGCGGCAACCAGACTCAAGAGCCGGAGAGGGCGTCATTGTGTCTCCCGAGGGAAGGTCACGTCAAGACTTTTAGGTACAAATCATAGACAACCCTCTGACAAGTCCTAGGTTGGGGGATGGCCTAAATCCCTGACACATCAGTAGTCACGTCGTTGTACCGTCTCGAAGTCCACCCACTCACCCACCACCATGTAGCCTATAAATATGGCATTTACTCCGGTGGGTGAGGGGATCGCATTTTTTCACCATTCTCTCTCTATAACAATTACTTCTCTTTCTAAAAGTTGGGACTCCGGTTCTCACTCAACTCTCTGATTCTTGTCTTCTTGATCAAACTCGACGTTCGCGTTTCTTCTTGACCCAAACTCTCACTCGAACCTCACTCCTACACTCAGTTAGGTTCAAACAATTGGCGCCCACCGTGGGGCCAAGAAGAAACGCTAAAGAAAATCCCCCAATGGCAGAGCACAACCACGACCAGCCTGACCAAGCAACGCCGATCAAGGCAATGACTGACCCTAGGGCGTTCGCGGAAGCCAGCAACCTCAACGCCGTGCTCATCGAAGAAGAGGAGCCAGAGCTGACGGCCAAAGAAATGAGGGATCTAGTGAGGAAGCAAAACAACGTCATAGCCGACATGCAAAAACAAATGAGCCAAGTTATCGCGCTCATGATGAGCAGGGAGAGCGCGCCAACAATAGGCGCGGCGGCGGACGCGCCTCAACACGCCTTGGCGGTGGCGCCTCAGCAAGCCTTGGGAGAAGCGTCGGGGACAGCCCAGCTACCCCAACACGCGCCGACGGAACTTCCCGCGTGCGAAACGCCGGGAATCGAACCACCGGAGCGGGCGGACCTCAGCTTCTTAGAACAACACCTGTCTCCGCAGTACCGACCCAACCCGCCCAAAAGGGTCCTTCACCAGCCATTGAGCGCGCAGATAATGGCGGAGAACCTGACGGGGGCGACACCCACCCTCCCGACGTACAATGGCACGACTGACCCGGAAGACCATGTAAGCACCTTCTGCTTGCGTATGCAACTCCAAACCAACTCCAACGCCGCGCTGTGCAGAACCTTCCCGTCGACGTTCACCGGCATATGCCTCGACTGGTACAACCGCCTCCCGAACGGAATCATTCGCTCGTTCGAGGAGTTCATACTTCTGTTCACAACAAAGTTCGCTTCCCAGAAACGGCGCCCCCTCCACCTCAAGGCCCTGATAGATGTCAGGCAGAAGGAGGGAGAAAGCCTGAGAGCTTTCTACGCCAGGTGGTCCAGGGTAGCAATGTCTGTCCGTGACCTTACCCCCGAAACAGCTGCCCATCACCTCATGGAGGCCACCAACAACATGGAGCTCAAACGGGCGTTAGCAAAGAGGCCCGTCACGCTGTCAACGGAGTTGGAGATGAAGATCGAAAAGGCGATCACATTGGAAGAGACCTTGGGGGCGGGATCCGTCAGGCGCTTCGAACCAGCGAGAATGCCGAGAGAAGAACAGGCACGTCGTCAGCCTCCAGCCACAATCCCACGAGACCAATTGCTACAGATGCACAGTGGCCCAAAGCGCGTCCCCCCCCCCCCCCCCCCCACCAGAGCAGGCGCAGCGCGGGCGATCGCCGGACAGGCGCGCGCCTAACGCCTACACTCCCCTCAATGACTCCGTGAGGAATGTGTTCCATGTCCTTCGCGAGAAGGGTTACAAGCTCAATTGGCCTGCCCCGTTAAGGTCCCAACCCTATATGCGCAATCCAAATACGCATTGTGAATTTCACAGAGCAACGAGTCACCAGACGGAAGACTGCCGAGAGCTAAGGTACGAAATAGAAGGCCTCGTACGGCGAGGGTTGCTAACCGAATTCACTCACGTGAAGAAAGAACAAGCTGAGCCCCCTCAGCGCCCGCCGCCACCACCACCCCAAGCCGAATACGATGATGACACAGGCGCATACGTAGTGCGCAAGGAAATTGGGGTGGTGACGGTTGAAGGAGATCGTCCCCAGAAGAAAACAAAGCGGGAGCGCGCGACGGAGTGCGCGGCAGTCGACGCGCCGACAAGGTTCAACCTGAGCTTTGATGACACGGAATTCCCACAGGGAGTCCCGTCAGAGGAGCCGCTCATCATCACCGCGCTAATCGCCGCCTGCAAAACTCACCGCCTCCTGATAGATGGAGGTAGCGCGGCTGACATCCTCTTCCAGAGTACCATTGACAAAATGGACATCGATCCGCGTCTAATCAGGCGCGCGCAAGGCAACCTAGTTGGTTTCTCCGGAACCAAGGTCCCGGTAATTGGAGTGGTCACCCTCCCTGTGGTGATCGGCGACCAGGAGCCTCGCGTTTCCAAACAAGTAGAGTTCACGATCGTCAATTGCGAATCGGCGCACAACGGCATTCTAGGCCGCCCTTTCCTCGCAAAGTTCACGGCCCTCCCGTCGACGTGCCACCAGAAACTCAAGTTCCCATCAAATAGAGGAGTAGGAGAAGCACGGGGAACGACATGGGAAGATCGCGTTGTGGCTCGACAAACCAACATCGTCGACACAATGGCGGAAGAACCCCGACCGGAGTCCATGGATTCCGATTTCGAGGTCGCGCTGGATCCCGCCGAGCCGACTAGTAAGATACGCATCTCCACTCACGTCAGCAATGACGCGATCGAGCCGCTCGTGGCGCTGCTGAAAGAGTACCAGGAACTATTCGCGTGGTGCACGGAGGACATGCCAGGAGTGCCCAGGGAGGTGGCCCAACATAGCTTGGCAGTCCCAGCCAACGCAGAGCCAAGGCAACAAGGGCGGAGGTCCTTCACGGGCGACAAACTGAAGGCGATAGAAGAAGAGGTGGCGCGCCTACTGGCAGCCGGGTTGATTCGACCCGTAAAGTATCCAAAGTGGCTGGCAAACGTGGTCTTGGTCAAGAAATCGTCAGGAGCCTGGCGGATGTGCGTCGACTACACCACAATAAACAAAGTATGCCCAGGAGACCCTTATCCCCTGCCACGTATCGACCAGCTGATCGACGCAACCGCCGACCATGAGACGTTGTCTTTTCTCGACATGTTCTCCGGATACCACCAAATCCCAATGTCGGTGGAAGATGAAGAAAAGACGGCGTTCATGACACCGTTCGGGAACTTCTGCTTCGTAGGGATGCCGTTCGGATTGAAGAACGCGGGCGCGACATACCAGAGAATGATTGACACGGTTTTCTCGCGACAAATCGGGCGGAACATCGAGGCGTACGTAGACGACCTCATTGTCAAAACCAAGGCGGGCAGGTCACATCTGGAGGACCTGCGCGAGACTTTCGAAGCCCTCCGCCAGCACAGCCTTCGCCTCAACCCACTCAAATGCGTCTTTGGAGCGGAAGCGGGGAAGTTCCTTGGGTTCATGATAACCAAGCGCGGCATAGAGGTCGACCCGAAGCAAATCACCGCGGTCCAACAATTACGGGCGCCCCGGAACGCGTTGGAAATCCAATCTCTGAATGGCAAGATAGCGGCACTGGGGAGATTTATACCAAGATCCGCCGACAAGTGTGCGCCTTTCTTCCAAACACTCAAGAACGGGGCGCGCTTCGCATGGACGACAGAATGCGAAACAGCATTCCAAGAGCTAAAGGCGTATCTTGTATCCCCTCCTGTACTGACTGCCCCCAAACTTAATGAAAAACTTTTCTTGTATCTCGCTGTGTCAACAAGGGCCGTGAGCGCGGTGCTGATATCTAGAAGAGATGGCAGAACCGAGCAACCAGTGTATTACACCTCGCGCACTCTAGTCAGCGCGGAAACAAGATACTCCTCGATCGAGAAGGCTGCCTTGGCACTAGTAAGCGCCTCCCAGAAGCTGCGCCCGTACTTCCAAGCGCATCATATCACCGTCCTGACAAACCTCCCACTAAAAAAGATACTAACTTCGATGGAAGTGTCGGGACGCATGGTCAAGTGGGCGGTCGAGTTGTCGGAATATGATATCCAATACGCGCCAAGACCAGCAATAAAGGCCCAAATCTTGGCGGACTTCATCGCAGAAGGGGTGACCCTCGAAACAACGCCGGAGGGCGTTTGGGAAGTCTACGTTGATGGAGCGGCGAGCAAACATGGCGCCGGAGCAGGAGTTGTGGTGCGCACGCCTTCTGGCGCGGTGCACGAAATCGCAATCAGGTTCCGGACGCTGAAAACAAATAATGCAGCAGAATATGAGGCCATCTTGGCAGGGATGACGGCCGCTCATGACTTGGGAGCGAGAACGATACGGGTCCTCTCCGACTCCTCCCTGGCGGTCAATCAGCTGAACGGTGCGTTTGATGCAAAGGAAGACGTGCTGGCGCACTACATGGAGCGTGTTAAGCAGAGAGCCACAACATTCGAAGCGGTAACATATGCGCAGATACCAAGAGAAGAGAATGCGCACGCCGACGCACTATCCAAGCTGGCAACAGCTACTGACTTTGAGTCCACGCGCCTCGTGTCAGTCCAAAAAGAAGAAGAAGCCTCCTCGGAGGTGGCCATCAACACAACCCAGCTTATGTCAAACGAAGACTGGAGACACCCGATTTTGAAGTACCTTCAAGATGGGGCAGTACCAGAAGACCCTAAGCAAGCTTGGACTCTAAGGCAAAAGGCGGCCCGTTGCACACTCATTGAGGGAGAGTTATATCGAAGGTCGTACTCGGGCGTCTACCTCAAATGCATTGGGCAAGAGGAGGCGCACAACTTAGTGCGTGAACTTCATGACGGGATGTGCGCGATGCATGCCGGGCCACGCAGCATGGAACGCACCATCCTCTTGCATGGATACTACTGGCCGCGAATTAAGAAGGATACGAAGAACTACGCAGATCAGTGCCACAAATGTCAAATCAACGCGCGCCAACATCACTTGCCAGCCACCGAGCTCCAGGGCAACCTAAGCCCATGGCCTTTCGCGCAGTGGGGAGTCGACCTCCTTGGACCTTTCCCAACTGCAAAAGGGAAGCGCAAATACATAATCGTGGCAGTAGACTACTTCACCAAGTGGATTGAGGCTGAGGCGCTGGCATCCATAACAGCGCAACAAGTAACGCGTTTCTTGCGCAACAACATTTTGTCGCGCTTTGGAGTCCCAAATGCACTCGTCTTCGACCATGGGAAACAATTCGACTGCGTGGAAGTGATAGACTTCTGCGACGGGGTAGGAACCATCGCAAGATTCGCGTCGGTGGCCTACCCTCAAGCCAATGGCCAGGCAGAATCCTCCAATAAAGCGATCTTGCACGGCCTACACACCCGCCTGAATGAGGCCAAGGGCAATTGGGCGGACGAGCTCAACACGGTGCTATGGGCGCATCGCACTACACACAAGGTGGCAACGGGCGAAACCCCTTTCGCCCTCACGTATGGCACTGACGCGGTAATCCCCATAGAAACGGCAACACCGACCTATCGAATCACCGGGTACAACGAGGAAGCAAACGACGAGGCGCGCCTATTAGAGCTTGAGTTGTCACAGGAAAGGCGAGAATTGGCATCCATCAGGCTAGCCGCAATGAAAGAGCAGGTGGCCAAGTACCACAACGCGAAACTGGTCCCACACAAGTTAATCCTTGGAGATCAAGTACTGCGGCGAAACTTCCGTCCCGATCCCAGACACGGGAAGCTCGCCTCAACATGGGAAGGTCCTTACCTAATCCGCGAAGTGGTCGGAGCCAACACATTCAAACTCAGCGAGCTGGGGGGCAACAAGATCCCAAGGACGTGGAACGCACAGAACTTAAGGAAATACCACCATGCAGATTAGCGTGTACCACGTTCGAAATATCGCATTAGCGCAATAAATAAAAAGGACACGGTTCACAAGAACAAAACTTAGCAATAGTCCAGCACTATCTGCGCTTGGTTCCACGGAACAAAACTTAGCAATAGTCCAGCACTATTCGCGCCCAACCAGTTCGAAAGAACAAAAAATCAGCAATAGTCCAGCACTATCTGCGCTTGGTTCCACGGAACAAAACTTAGCAATAGTCCAGCACTATTCGCGCCCAACCAGTTCGAAAGAACAAAAAATCAGCAATAGTCCAGCACTATCTGCGCTTCGTTCCACGGAACAAAACTTAGCAATAGTCCAGCACTATTCGCGCCCAACCAGTTCGAAAGAACAAAACTTAGCAATAGTCCAGCACTATTCGCGCCCAACCAGTTCGAAAGAACAAAAAATCAGCAATAGTCCAGCACTATCTGCGCTTGGTTCCACGGAACAAAACTTAGCAATAGTCCAGCACTATTCGTGCCAAGTCAGTCTTACGGAATGACAAATTAGAATAGTCCAGCACTATTCACGCCCATCCAGTTTCACGGTACCGCGCCATCGCGCCATTCAACAAGACGAAACAGACACGCGCGAACAGATAAGCACACTAGCAATTGAGCGGCGTCAAAAGATGTTGGATTTAATAAGTCGGGAGCACCATAAGTGTTCAACGCGCTCGGCTACATCAAAATAACTAACGACAGAAAGGATAAAGTCAAAAGCAAAAAACAAAATATAAAGAAAGGCGCGACTACACTTAGTCCGCCTGAGCATCACTAACATTCTTCTGCGCACCCATCAGGCCTGTCTTACGGCGCACCAAAGGTTGGGAATCCTCCTCATCAGTACTCGCCCCGTCATCCTTCTTCTCGCCACCACTGGCGCCCTCGACCTTCTCCCTTTCCTGCTGCTGCTGCTGCTGCTCTTCTTCCTGACGCCCTTCCTCTTCCTCCTCTTCCTCCGACTCCGAATCCGACTCCAGCGGCCTTTTCTCGTTCAACCACGTCCTCACATGCGCGACCATGGCACGAGTATCCCACTGGTAGCCAGGATTCTCCGGGCGCACCTTCTTGCCCACGGCAATCACAGCCTTAGTCATCGCATCAGCAATGATCTTCCCAAATGACAAGGAAGACTTGAACTGGCGGACAGCAACAGCTTGCGCTTCACGAACCGCCTCCGCCTTAGCCACATCATGAAGGTGCACCAAATCCCTCTTCTCCTTCTCAAACTCATCCCGAGCCCGCTTCAACTTGTCTGCGGCGTCGGACACCAGCTCCTTCTTCTCTTTCTCCTTCTCGTCCAGCAGACGCTTCCGCTCCACCTCAAACTCCGCCCGCAACTCAGCCCGGACGCGCTCCCTTGTGGTGTCCATCTGATCCGCCAGCTTGCTCTGCAGGACGCCGAGCTCCACTAGCGCGTCATTGGCTTTTGTGGTGGCCAACTCCGCGCGTCCTTCAGCGCCAGCAAGTCTCCCCTCCAGCTGCTCAATCCGAGACTCTTCGGATCTCAACTTCGCGCGCTCGCGTCCCCGCTCCTGTTGAGCGCGGAAAGTCGCCAGCAAGCCCTGCGAATACAACGCGATAACACTTAGCAAAATTTCTGATAAAAAAAATGATGATAGTTCACACTCCGCAGAAAGTCTTACCGCGAAATGGATCTGAGCAAGGTCCATGAGCGGATCAGACTTTTCCATGCGGGACGGGATGCCCAAAAGGGGACCCACGGCCCGCAGCGCAACATTCGCCGACGCAACGTTACACGCGGCGCCCGTATGCAACCGCACGTCACGGAAGTAGTCGATGGCCCCCCCGGCCATCTGCGGCAGCTGTTGCTGGACTCCAGCTCCAGACGAGCTACTGGCACCACCTCTACCGGCACCACCTCTGTCGGGACGAGCGGTGCTGGCTGCGCGCGGAGTATGCTCCGCAATCGCCAAAGGCACGCGCGTCGTCGCCGGTGCTGTTTGCACAGCCGGCTCCATAATGCGCACCGTCTTCGGCGCCTTCTCAGCAATGGACGGCTGCTCCGCCGTCTTCCTCTTCCCGCCCCTCTCCGAGGCAGCCTGCTTACCTTCCCTCGACTTCTTCCTCCCACCGCGAGGAGCCTTGATGACTTCATCAACAGACATCATGCTCGCCAAGCTAGAAAAGTCAACACCTGCGCCAATAAATGTTAAGAGGGCGGTTAATAAGAAAGAATACAAAACGAAAGGAACACAACTAACCATCGGCAAACAATTCGGCCAGGCAGGCCTCGCGGACCCCAGCCGAGTGTAGGTCAAACTTCTGAAGCAGGCACGCCTCATACTCCTGATCGAGCCCGGGGTACTTGCCCAGCTCCGACTCGTACGCATGCGTGCCACCCTTCATCCAAGTGGTTGGCTCCGCAACATACGCGCTCGCCCACTCCCCGGGCGTGGGCTTCACATAAAAGAAGCGCTCGAACCAGGTCTTCATAAGCCTGGGCGAGCCGTACACAAAGCCATCAGGCCTGTTATCACGCCGCTTGATGGAAAGACAATCACTCGTCTTGGTGGGCTCCTTGATCTTGTAAAATTTCCGGAACAACACATAAGTGGGCGTGATCTTGAGCCGCTTGCACACCGCTCGGAGGCAACTAGCGTGCATAATAACAGAGGGAGAGAGCCGCGCGATTGAGCAATTGAGCTTCTCATATAAGGCGCACAGCAGTGGGTCGATGGGAAATTTGAATCCCATCACCCAATACTCTGTGTAAACGCCGAACCAGCCCGGGGGGCAGTTCCCAACCATGCTGCGCACAGACGGTACGGCGTACTGCCAGCTGGGGGGCAATCCCAACCCACGCACAATCTCCTCCACATCCTCGCGCCCGTAAATTGATGCGTGGTCGGGCCCGCGGAGAAGATTATCATGTGGGGCTGGCTGATCGCCCCACATCTCGGCCCAATCCAGAACAGTGTAAACCGCGCCCACGCCTTGGAACCCTAGCCGGCTCACTGCTTCTGTCACGCGGATATGGTAAAGGGGCTCCGACTGCGTCTCTGACCCATCGCGCACCTCGGAGGTCGCCCCGCCAGATCTTCCATCATGAGTACGCCGGATTATCAGGACCCCACTAGAGGCCGCCGCCCACTACCCGACGGAACCATATCGGCGTTGGAAGACTCCTGAAAACCCCGGCCGGAATCGACGTTGCCCGACGGCGACGCCGAAGCACCCTCGTCGTCACTAGCATCGTCGTCGTTGCTAACACCACCGCCGTCCCCGTCGTCCCCGTTGCCGGAATCGGCCGGGTCCGACTCAAGTCGGGTAGAAGTAGGTGAGAAAGAAAGAGGATTACCTTCTTCGCCCTGCACGACCTCGGTCTCATTGATGTTGGTGCTATCCATGGCAATACCTTGAGTAGCAGTGGCAAACGGCAGACTTGAGGTTGTAGAAGAAGAAGAGGAATCCTAGAAACAGAGAGATGGAAAAGCGAGAGAGCAAAGTAAGAAGAAGGAAGGATGGAAGAAAATTTCAGGAGCAGCCGAATATTTATAGGTGATGATGGGAAGTCGAAGGGGTTAAAGGTCATCGAAAATCGCAACCGTCAGAGGATTTCGAAATTCAAAAGGCCGCCAGAGCTAACCAATCGCACACCGACACGTGGCAGACCCCAATCCCGAACAATCATGACGAGCATAGGCACTAGTCGTCGACGTCACTAGTGACGCGCAACGCCTGGGGGGCATGACACACCCGCAAAAGGGAAAAACCCCACCCCCAAAAAAATGCTCGAAGAAAACCTCGCGGAAATCGCGCACACAAAGCGACCGCAAGATTCCCCGTGAAGATCGCGCACGCAAAGCAACCGCGCACACAAAGCTCCCCGTATAGATCGCGCACGCAAAGCAACCGCGCCGTACCCCGCAACGCACAGGAGAGCCCCAATATAGTAGCGCGATCACAACGCTTCAGAGCGCACGAAACCTAGCCGGCCAAGTCCTCGCAAAACACGTGGATCCGAGTCAGCAGAGCGGAAATCACAACAGGAGGCGTTCGAGAAACACCCCCTGTGGGGGGCAATTGTTGGGCATGTGACTCGGATCACCCCCGCGCCAAAAGAGCATGTCAAACCGCGTGCCGCAACAGACACGGCGAGGGCGCGACACGTCCGACAGCGCCGAGACCTCACGCGCGGCAAGAGCAAGGCTATGCGCGCAAGTGGGAAGACAAGGCGGCAACCAGACTCAAGAGCCGGAGAGGGCGTCATTGTGTCTCCCGAGGGAAGGTCACGTCAAGACTTTTAGGTACAAATCATAGACAACCCTCTGACAAGTCCTAGGTTGGGGGATGGCCTAAATCCCTGACACATCAGTAGTCACGTCGTTGTACCGTCTCGAAGTCCACCCACTCACCCACCACCATGTAGCCTATAAATATGGCATTTACTCCGGTGGGTGAGGGGATCGCATTTTTTCACCATTCTCTCTCTATAACAATTACTTCTCTTTCTAAAAGTTGGGACTCCGGTTCTCACTCAACTCTCTGATTCTTGTCTTCTTGATCAAACTCGACGTTCGCGTTTCTTCTTGACCCAAACTCTCACTCGAACCTCACTCCTACACTCAGTTAGGTTCAAACAAGATTGATTGGTTCTTGACACGATATCGAGTATATGGTTTGTACTTGAGGTCACGTACTAAAATCAAGGATAGTAAAAGTGTAAAACCATAGCGGAGATTATACCAAAAAATTATGTATTCCTCATTATTTATATCTTTATTATGTATTTCTGAGTTTTGCCATCTGTATTCTATCGTCGACCATTCCTGAGTTGTCCAAATCCCATTTGTTATCCGCTGATGAAAGTCCCTAGTGGCCAGTGCCGCCTTTGGAAAAGCTGTATTATCTATCTTTTCTGTATTTGTCGACATCATTTGAATTTGATTTTAGCTATATACTTATTTAGGCTTATCGACGTCATGTACTTACTTTTAAAAGAGAGACAAAATGGGGAAAAGATCCACATATTGGAGGAAGAAAGAACCGATGCCAACGCAGAAGAAATCAACGTCGACACCAAGTTGCTTCACAGGAAACTGAGTCACCATGAGCTGTTGAACATGGAATATGACGATGCCTGAAGAAAGGCGTTTGCGAGGTGAAAATCAATCTTCAAACGCCAAACTACGTACACAAAGTAACATCATGGGTGATGATAGAAAAGCAACGACTTACAAGAAAGTGCATGGTTGAACTTGTGTGTGTAGAGGTTACAAAAGTCCAAGAGTATGGTTGAAAGTTGAAACTTGCATGTGAAGGATAGGAAGTCTTTGACCTTAGTGAAGCAAACATAAGCAATGAGCTTGGTCAGAGTTCGTATCGATCGGTAGCTTCTTTTAAGGCCATAGTACGAAAAAAGTTAATCCGCTAACTTAAGATTCGTTAGCAGATACTAACTGATATCCAAAATGCATGAACTAGTATCCAAGTCTGATGCTTTTACGAAGTAGTACTAAAGTATATAGAGAGCACATACTGGTATTCAAGGTTTGCTAACTGATATCCACCATGAATCAACTATTATCCCAAATTCACCATGAATCAAGTATATAGACAACACAGAATAGTACCCATACATCACATAAATTAGTATCCAGATAACACATAAGAGTATCCATATTAAATACTAGTTGGTTTGATTGTGGATATAATTAGTTGGTAATTGATTGGCTGAATACTAATTATGTGAGTTGGATAATAGGTTTGTGATGTTTTGAATACTAGTATGTGCTATCTAGATACTTTAGTACTATTTCATAAAATCAACAGACTTTGATACTAGTTCATACATTTTGGATATTAGTGAGTATATACTAACAACTTATCCAGTTAGTTGAATAACTCTATTCTACATAGCAAGTTATTATTTAAAGTCAATGTTTACATATGTTGGTAATCAAACATATGTGTTATAATCTTTAGTAACGTCCCATGGATTGTAGGTAATCTTTGAAATACGTTTATACCAAACAATGGTACAAATAGGTTATTTTTTAACAAAATTTCATGTTATGGGAAAATGAATCATGCAATGAGAGAGACTTGGTTCCGTTTGAAACCTAAAAGGTTTGAGACACGAGGGTGATATATGTTTAATTCTCACACACACACGCTTGAAACTATCGTATGGATTATATTGTCATGACTTATGGATTAATCCACCAATCCATTTGATCCAATTCATAAACTCATCAATCCATTTGATCTATTAATCCACCAATCCAATCCACGAATCCACGAATCCGATCCAATTGCCACCTCTAGTCTCATGTGATCATTTAATCGATATATACATATTCGTCCTTATAAATAGTTTTAGTAACCAACTAAAGCTAGTACTAATTATTTTTAGGTGTTTATCAAAGCATGTCACATCTTATATATCAAGTGTTTAGTGACTTCAAGTCTTTTATATTACATGTCGCCACCAGATACCGAAGTTATCGTTTGGGGCGGAGAGAATTAAACTGCTTAATCCCACCATATTCCAGAGATGGAGTTCCAAATCCACTATCTCCCCTGCATTTGCCTTCTATGGAGAATTTGGAAATCTAGAAATAAAGTGGCATTTGAATTCACTCAACCACTAGCCACATCGCTTGCCCGTCAATTTTTCTTCCAAGTCCAAGAATTCTCCTCAGTCTCCCCCCAGCCTCTGGTCTTTTCGCCCCGCCCCCAGACGTCTCACCTCTCCAGATGGGTTGGTCCTCCTGAAGGTTATATCAAGATCAATTTCGATGCTGCTGTTCGTGTTCCGGATTGCTCGTCAGGACTCGACGCTCGAGGTTCAGATGGGCAAGTCTTTTTGGCCTTGGGATTCCATCATCCTGGAGTTTCGAATCCCTATCTTGCAGAACTGTTGGCCGCAAGGGACGCCATCTCTCTTGTTATTTCTCGCAGTCTTCCCCTCGTCATCATTGAAGGAGATTCTGAAGTAGTCATCCGTCAACTTGATGGTAGATGCTGTGAAGACTCGGTGGGCGGGCCCTTACTTCGTGATTGTTTTCAGTTATTGAGTTCCTGTTCCTCGTGTATTCTCTTTAGTACGGTTCCGAGGACTGTCAACTGGGCTGCCCATAAAATGGCAAGACAAGCCCTGTTGCTGTCCCCTGTAGAGATAGCGTCCTTCGATTTTGTAGGGTGGATTCATTAATTGTTTTTTCGGGGTTTCGGGTAGAGGATTTAACTATTGTACTTTGATCTTACTTAAAAAAAAAGAGTCTTTTATATTAGAATTTCACATAGAATCAAACAAACACAAGCATTGTATATATAATATATATAATATATCCATCAATAGTGAAAGAAAACTTAAAAGAAGTGTAGAACGATCCAATTCATGAGTCACAATTCAACACAAGCACTACTCATCCCTTTGTTTATTTATTTTCTCATCATAAGATAATGAAGTAGCCGAAAACAAGCAGCAAAATAAAGGAAATAAATAAAAGAGTGAGCTTGTAATGGCATTTCCGTAGTTTCCTATAACACCGAGGGCAAAGTCTCTCCAAATATCTTATTAGATTCATCCCACCTTCGCCACTGTCACTTCGTCTCTCTTATACGGAAGAGAGTCCTCTGCTCCCTCCACCGCTCCTTCCACCGCCGTCCACAAAACGGAAAAGAGCAACCACCGTCCACCATGTCCCCAACCATACAGAATCAACGGAGCTCGACCTCCACCGCTCACAGTTCCACCGCCAAAGACGACGCCGCCACCACAACAAGCTCGCCCATCCCCGATTGGATCTCGGAATCAATCAACGGCGGATCCCTCCGCCACGTGGACCTCGAGACCGGGACCAACGGCTGGGCTTCACCCCCGGGCAACCTCTTCTCCCTCCGCTCCACCAACTATTTCACCAAGAAGCAAAAATCCCCCGGCGGCGACTACCTGCTCGCCCCCGCCGGGATGGACTGGCTCAAATCCACCACCAAGCTCGACAACGTCCTGGGCCGGCCCGACAACCGCGTCGCCCAGGCCCTCCGCCGGGCCCAATCGGAAGGTGAGTCGCTGAAATCCTTCGTCCTCGCCGTGAACCTCCAGGTCCCAGGGAAGGAACAGCACAGCGCCGTCTTCTACTTCGCCTCCCCAGATCCGCTCCCCACGGGCAGCCTGCTCCACAGATTCGTCAACGGCGACGACGAGTACCGGAACCAGCGGTTCAAGATCGTGAATCGGATCGTGAAGGGGCCATGGTTGGTGAGGAAGACGGTGGGGAATTACAGCGCGTGCCTGCTGGGGAAGGCCCTGACCTGCAATTACCACAGGGGGGCGAACTATTTGGAGATCGACGTCGACATCGGGAGCTCCGCCATCGCGACGGCGATCCTGCACCTCGCGCTCGGGTGCGTGACGAGCGTGACGATTGATATGGGGTTTTTGGTGGAGGCGCAGGAGGAGGAGGAGTTGCCCGAGAGGTTGATCGGAGCGGTGAGGGTGTGTCAGATGGAGATGTCGTCGGCTGCGGTTGTGGAGGCGGCGGCGGCGACGACGGCGATGGTTGGGCGGGGGATAGGGTTGGCGAAGGTCAATCATCATGAGGAGGAAGATTGATTGGATTGGGGTAAAGGACAAAACTGTAATTGTCGACCTAAATCCGGGGATTTAGATTTTTTTTTTGGGCTAATACCACTGGGAAACCCGAACTATTAATTTTGTGTCATTTGTGTCCTAAAGTATTCGATACGACATTTGTGTCCCAACCTATTATAGTTTTGTGTCATTTATGTCCCGACGATTTTGTTGACCGTTATATATAACGGTTGACCAAACGGAAGTCAACATTAACATTGACTTTTGTTGACGTGGCAGCCACGTAGATGCCAAGTCAGTGACACCTCATATTTTTAATTAAAAAAAATAATAATATATATTGTTATAAAAATAATTAAACCTACATTTTATTTATCTTTTTATGTCACTTAAAAAAGTCAATAAAATAAAAGAAAAAGAACTCCTTCTTCGCCTGCAAGACCATCGACAAATCCCCGCTCGCCGACCAAGCCGACCGCGACTGCCTCGAGAAGGAGCCCAAGGTCATGCTCTTCCTCCTGCCGCACCCAAACATCCTCCAGATCCACGACGCCTTCGACTCCGACGACTCCCTCACCTTGATTCTCGACCTCTACGAGCCCTACACCCTCTACGACAAGGTAATTAAAAATAAAATAATTAAAAGAAGCGTCGGGACCCCAATCGTCCGACACAATCACCATCCTCCTTCGCCCGACCCCAATCATCCGCCACAACCTAATCTGCGCCGTCGAAGTCCACTTCTTCCAGCAAGCCTTCGGCATCGACGCCATCGTCCTGTACAGCCCCATAATCGAGTAGAGGAAGAAGATAGTGGCGATTGGGAGGATTTGTAAGTGGATGGCGGAGCCGATTCCGTCAAGGGAGATGAAGAGGAAGGAGAAGATGCAGACGAAGATTGGGTTACAGTCCCATTAACCTAGCCCGGAGATGGGGATTTGGAGCGTCGATGAAGGCCCGCTTCTTCTCCAGCCCAGCTACTCCTCTTCCCCTTGCGCTCATCCCTCCGCCTGCTTCTCTGTTCAAATTTCAATCGAAGAAAACCCCGATCAGAGTGAGTGGAGGACAGGATTTTTTTTTTGTTTTAGATTATTCATTTATATGGAAAATAATTATAAATTTCACATCAGATGCCACATCAGCGCTGACTAAAGTTTCTGTTAAAAATTAACGGTCAACGCCAGTCAACTATAACGGAAAAATAGTTTGGGACACAAATGTCGTATCGAATACTTTATGACACAAATGACACAAAGTTAGTAGTTCGGGTTTCCTAGTGGTATTAGCCCTTTTTTTTTTTGGGCGAGTTCCTCCCCTTTTTGGTTCGTTTTGTTCAATGAATGTAACGGTTCGGTTCAATTTTTGTGACGGAATGGGGGATCCCCGTTTCTTGTGTATGGGGATTGACGGTGGCCGGTGTAGATAAGAAAAGTGGAAAAAAACGGCAGTAACGAGGAAATTTCTTTAGCAAAAACGGATTCTCACCTTGAAGAGAAAGTAATCGAGTCAAGTAATTCGCTATCGGAAATTTTTCCGCCGTGTTGCGGATTATCTAGCCAATAACGTATAACTACGAATCGATAACACCACGAAATCATCGTAACGAGTTAGGTTTTTGGTGTGTGCTTGAAGTCTCCGGGAAATAAAATGGTAATATATCAGTTAGGTTGTCTTTCTGCGTTGAGAGACTAGAGTGGGGAGTTGACTTGTTAGCTACAAGAATTATTGGGCAGCCAAATGTTAGGGCAATGGGGTTGGCTTTTGGAGGGATTTATGAGGTGACAAATGACTAAGTTGAGCTGTTTTTACTCGGTCTTGTTTTCACGGCTAGTGAGTTAAAACTTGGGCATTGGTTGGTGGGTAGGTCTACAATTATGTCCCGCTATTCACAAGCGGTTTGATAGTCGTCTCCGAAAAAGTTAGTTTGATATAGTTAGCAAACGAGTCTAGTTCCATCCAAGTTTTGTTGAGTTTATAAGGCTCACGAGCTAATTTGATTCATTGGCTTGTCGAGATCAATTCGTGAGATTACTTGACTTGGACTCATGAGCTGACTGCTAAATCTCGAGCCAATTCGACTAGCAGCTTGCTAGGAAATTACAAAAAAGAAAAACTGGTTTACATCCTCGACGCATTGTGGAGGGAAGAAATCAGGTGTTAGCAGATTATCTAGTCAATTCATGACACATAAGACATAACTACCTTAAAAAATTTATGATGTTGATTGTAAGGACTCGAAAGCTCGACATTTGATATACTGTTATGTTACCGTAGTATTTGAATCTCGATTGGTTAGTTTCCGCTCACCAAAATTTAGGGCATATATAGGTTCATGAAATGACTAAATTGGGGTGATTTTACTTGGTCCTGTTTTCACTGCTAGGAAAGTGGGAAATAGAGGGCAATGGTTGGTTTGGTGGGTGGGTGAGTGTGTAAGTACAAAATACGACTGTTGTGATTTTAGGTGGGCGGGTTGGTTGGGATGTCGATATTAAAATTCAGAATCGGTGTGCTATAAGCTGGACGAATGTGTGAGTGGATGGAAAGCTTTTGTTTCTCATTCTTTTGTCGACCCAATGCTACAAAACTGACATCACCGGCCACCAATTATTATTATGGTCCAACAGCTTTAACCCTCGTTCCATTATTCGGTATTTGATTAGTGTAACCATCATGATTAGTATGGTTCTGTGGAGTTAATTAAAAGAGCATCAGGTTATGCTTTGTGGGACACCAATAATTGTTGAATCACGCATTTTGATGATTCAGGTTAAATCCGGTTCTTAATTCAATATCTAGATGATACTTTCTTATAAAGATATGCAATACGCTGAATTTATCCTATGACGCTAAAAATCACCGTATATTCTAAGTCGAAAAACCACCAAAAGGTTTAGTTTAGATAGGGGCATGGCATTATGATCACCAGTAGGAACTAGGAACATATTCTGCGTTGCTGGTTTTGTATGCAAAGACAAGCATAAATTCTTAATTAATTCTAGTTCTTGGGCCAACAGCAACCTTAAATTTCTTGCCTACTTATATATTCCAGACGAGAAAGATAACAGACACCATCAATCCAGTTGTTGCCGCTTTAATGAAATAATAATAATAATAATAATAATAAAAAAGAAAGATCGTCTCCATCTCTGCTTATCTCCATCCAATGTGTACTTTGAATTCATTTCTAAATCATTTTCTGTTGCCTCTCATCATCCATGCTTGATGGAGAAAGGTGACTGCCTGACTGGTAATATATAAAAATTAGGGGTGTACATGGGTCGGGTTTAGGCATTTTAATCACCCGATCCATGCACTACGGTTTGGAAAATATTAAACCCAAACCCACTCAAAAAAATCTAAACCCTACGGTTTGTTTCTAATTGGGTTGGGTCGGGTTGGCGATATTTTTAAGTAAAAACCCAACCCAACACAAAATATGTAATTATTCTACATCATAAAAATATTTTATAACAAATTAAAAATTCAAACGAATAAATTGAGGTGAAAGGTATCAAAATTCACAAATATTGTTTGAATTTTAATAAACTTGATTTACTTCAACTTATGTCTAGTTTTTTCACGACATTTTGTTGAAATAGGCTAAAAAGGTTACAAATGAACGCATCCATAATATGATATTCTTTTAAAATTGTACACAAGAAAAATAAATTACGTGAATCATAGCTATATTAAATATATGTCTAAACTTTAAGTCGAAGAATGCATTAGATTAGTGTGACTTTAAGAGAAAAACATGGCGAAATATCTTAATTTTCTCATAATGTATGACTATATACGACATAAATATTTTTTTGGATATGAACTCATACCAATAATTGGAACACGGGTTGGGTCGGGTTCTACGGGTTGTGTAATCCAAAATCCAAACCCAACCCAAGAGAGGCGGGTTGTACAAAAGAAAACTCTCACCCAACCCAAAACCTTCGATTTAGCGATAAATACGGGTGGGTTGGGTCGGGTTGGACGGGTGGGTCGGTTTGCGGGTGTGTTTGTTCACCCCTAATAAAAATCAAGTGGATCAATTCATAATTGGGCCAGGGTCATTCAAATAACAATTGGGCTAACCATAAAAATAGAAATCACTTGGGCCCTTTGATTTCAGCCCATTCACGATTTCAACGTCCCAATCACCTGGGCTTCAACTGGCGCTGACAGACAAATCTTGCACTCCAAGTATCACATCCTTTCCATCGTCACTACTGTCAATTTCACGTTGCCCTGCGCTCTGCGGCACCAGAATTTCCATTCCTTTGGTCTCATTCGTGTGTGGTGCACAACCAACAACCATTAATCTCTCAAGGCTCTAACTTCACGGCCAACCAACAAGTCAAGAGTCTTGAGTTGTTGGCCTCTTCTACCCTAAGCCCCAACACCACATCAACAAAATAACAAACACAAAAACAAAATGCTTACTCTGCATAATCCTTTCGGTATCACGAGATACCGAGTTCCTCCAGTTCGTACTTGACTGCTGAGAGGGATAGGCGTAAACACACCGGGCCACGATAACCAAAATTGCAGTCTATATAGTCAGTCACCTGCATTTCCTTGTCCATGTTCAACCCCCACACCACACTAATAAGCATCTGCTGCATATGGCTGATTCTCAGCACCTTCATTGCTTCTACATCACGGCAACAATCATAACCTATGTTCTGACCCATTCGTGCGCCGATGGAGCTAGGCCACAGGATTTAGGCACCTATTCACTGCAGCAGCAAGCTCCGACGAACCCAATTCATACGGACAGATTCGGGGTGGGAGTCGCCCTGCCCGTGACTGCAGGGCCTGGAGGTGGAAGCTACGTAGTCACAGTTGGATTCGGCACCCCAAAAGTCGACTTCCCTCTGCTCTTTGACACCGGGAGCGACGTGAGTTGGGTGTACTGCCACTCTTGTTCTCAAGGCTGCACCCCTGGCTCGCCCACTTTCAACCCTTCACTGTCTTCTACCTCCTCCAGCGTCCCCTGCAAGGCTGCCTGCGATTACGCCGTGGAGTACCACGACCGGTCTCAATCGATTGGGGTTTACGCCAGAGACACGATCTCCCTGGCGGATACCGAGTCTCAGGAAGGGTTCATATTCGGTTGTGCTGAAAAAGTCAGTGGGGACTTTGGTCGAACAGCTGGTGTGCTTGGGCTCGGACAAGGGCAGTTCTCGCTGCTGGCACAGACCGATCCGAATCTCTTCAGCATCTTCTGTTACTGCCTTCCGCCCACGGATTCCGCAACTGGGGTGCTCTGGTTCGGGGTCCAAGCGATGGAGAGCTGCCGGCCGGGAGCTTCCAAGATGATCTCGCTCGTTGTCGAACCGAACAACAACGGGCTCACCAACTATTTCGTCAAATTCACCGGCATAACGATTGGGTCCCAGAGATTGGACTTCAATTCCTTGGTCTCTTCGCCGATGAGCACGATCATCGATTCGGGAACCGTCGTGACGCGGCTTCCTCCGGCGGTCTATTCGGCGCTCCGGGCGGCGTTCCGGGGGATGATGTCGGGGTATCCCGCAGCGGAGCCGACTAATCTGTTGGATACTTGCTATAATTTGGAGGGGCGTGAGCAGGATTGGACGCCGCCGGCGATGGCGATGCATTTTGAGGATTCGGTGGACGTGGGACTGGATCCGTCGGCGGTAACGCTGAGGGAAGGAGATGGGGAATCGGCGTCTCGAGTTTGCTTGGCTTTCGCCGGTAACGGCGATGAGAATGAATTGACGATTATTGGGACCCAACAGCACCGCGGGTTGAGGGTTTACTACGATATCAATGGCCAGAAACTGGCGTTCGCCGCTGGTGGCTGCTGATCGATCATCTCGACCATAGCATCATAGTTAAATTTCTGTTTTTATCTTTTTTTTACCTTTTTAACCGTTGTTGAACTCACATCCTGTTAATTGTACTTGTCTACTAGGTAAAAGAAAGGTATTTGCATAAAATTTTCAAACATACAAGGAAAATGCCAAAACAAAACCCAAACACAAACCCAAACAAAATAGGCCCAAAACTCAAAACAAATCCAAATCAAATTCAAGTCATATCCTAACAATACGGATAGACAAGACTGTGCTTCGAGAGCCAGTCCGCGACTCTATTCCCCTCCCGGTATGTATGAAATAGTTTCACCACCCAATCGTGAGAAATCCTCCTCCTGATAGCCGAGAGTAGCGTCGCGTAAGGGTGAAGAGGGTCGGATATATTGTTCACCAACTGAATAACTGTATGAGAATCTGATTCCAAAATAACAAACCTGTACCCAAGGTGCCAAGCTGTCTTCAAACCGTGATAGATAGCCCACAGCTCGGCCATGGTGGCCGAGCACGAGCCTAGACTTGCTACAAAATCTTGGATCCACTTCCTGTTCTCCATCTGCAGCACCATCCACATTAACTTTAATCCACCCCATGGGAGGAGGATGCCACCCTATGTCTTGCAGCAACCCGCGTGGGAGGAGGATATCTCTTGCCACAAATGGCAAATAGGAGCTGTCCATGCCTTGTACCACACATCCGCCTTGATCCGAATAGCCTGCGTGAGTGATGGAGAGGATAGGGTCTTACCGATACCATTGAAAATCCCTTCTTCATTTCTGTTCTTCCAGAGACACCACAGAGCGATGCTGAAAAATGCGTTCCATGGGCAATTGTGCCCTGCTCAAACTCTTGCATATGCATAGCTCTTAATTGAATGTTCTAATACCGACAACTATTTAAAAGATATTTCCAAATCTCAAAGCTTTCACAACAAAATACGTCTACAATCCTTATACGCCTCATCACACGCTATTTGTGGCCCTCCATATCATGTGGTTTATATTAACTCTTAATAACGAGGGTGGTGAGAATTTGAAACACTTGACATCACTATTAAATCAACTATAATACTATGTTGTAAATAAATTGGTCTCAATAACCCAATTGAGAGAGGATTATACACACTTAATCATGTATCTTAAGTATACTTCTCTCAAAACAGAGCAAGTCGCAGGATACTCTGTTTTTTTTTTCAGTTTGGCCACAGAACAGAGTTCTTTCTCTGCAGTAATAAAACCCAGAATTCATGTCAGGATTAGATCACAGGGACAGGACACATGGCTACAATGAGCTCCTTTAAGTCCTTAACCCATTTGACCCTCCAAAAAAGCAAATGAAGTCTTCTCTCGTGGTCTGTCTCTTCTGTGTCTTTTCTGGAGCTGCTACTGTCTCTACCGCGCTGAAGAATCAATTTCATTGTTGTTATTCCCAAAACTTCCTGTAGTGAACAGTAAGACTGAGTACTGTCTTAAGTCTACTCTTCGTTTCTTCGGTCTCCGGCATCTCTTGCACAAGACGACGGAAGGTCGGAACTTTGCTCGGCGAATACGTTACTCCTGGTCCCGACCGGAAAATTCTTCCGAGTATTGAACTGGTCTTCTTAATAGACACTCTATATAATGCCAAGTGACGAATCTGCATACACTCAAGCCAATTACTCAATTCCTTCCCATTTGCAGAGCTCCAAAATATCCACTCTAAAACGAGTTCTGAGGTGAAATTGAAATTTTTTGTAACAACTCCAAAGTTGTGCTCGGTGTGAAGTACTGCAAGGATGAATGACCTATGAACGTGACATTGATATGCACTTCAATGCAAAATCCGAGAGGTTCAAGACCCCAAAATAGATAACATTTTTTTGAAAAAAATATTCGGAATGTTATAGATCAAGCAATGCAAAAAAAACCCTTAGGCCATCTCTCTCTTTTTTTTTTTTTTTTTTGGTTATAAGACCCTTAGGCCATCTCTAAGTAAGTCTCTAGACTCTAATTTATGATTAAGCGCTTGTCGGGACAGATCGACTTATATGAGTATGTAATCTAAAAAGTCTCTAGACTCTAATTTATGATTAAACGCTTGTCAGGACAGATCGACTTATATGAGTATGTAATCTAAAAGAAAAACATTAGAAATATTCATTTTTATTGTGAAAAAATTAAGAACCAAATTATAATGTGATAAATTCGAGAAACTGAAATTCTCATCTATTGACAACTTTATTACATTTAAAATATGAGATAATAATGTAAAATCTTTAATAATCTGAGTAAAATTACATGTAGTTTATACAAAAATGATTAGAAAATGAGATGGATCAAGACAATTCATATCAGAGTATTTATATCCACCACATTTTCGGTAAAAAACATAAAATGGCTGCCAAAGCTCCAACCATCAAAGGTGTCAGTTTGTTATTGGTGGATTCACCTTTCTTTTTTCTTAATATTTAAATATTTAATTAAGCTAAGTAAATCAAGAATTAAAATATTAAAAAAATGATGAAAACATCAATAGAAAACTGACACGTAGCTGGTTGGAGCTTCTATGTCCGATCAAAATTGGAGCTAATAATTTTCCTACATAACCCACTTGACCCTCCCGAAAAGAAAGAAGTCGTCTCTTTCTCTCTCGGTCCCTACTCTGTTCTTTTCAAGCTCTGTTCCTCGCTCGATATCTCGTATGTGAATCCATTTGACTGTTGTTGTTTCGAAACTTCCTATAACGAACAATAATACTACTCAGTATTGACTTAACCTTCCTCGCTAATCTGACATAGCTTTCTTCTTCCTCCTCACAAAAACAAACCAAGTCGTCTCTCGTGGTCTCTTCTCTGTCCTTTTTCCAAGCTCGAGACAGAGTTTGGAAATCTGCTCGGCGAGTACGTTACCTCTGGTCCCCAACTGGAAAATTCTGATGCGTTGAACCCTTCTTCTCAAAAGTTTCTATATAATGTCAAGAAATCCTTCATGTGTTCAAGCCAATTACTCACTTCCCTTTTCTCCATTTCCACCGCTCGAGAACATCCAAGCTTAGCTGCAATGGCTAAGAATACCCACATAACAGTCATCTCCTTCCTTCTCTTGATTTCCATCTTCCATTCCTATAACAACTGGCAAGTCTCCGCCAGGGAAACCCACGCCAGAAGAAGCCATCATCATCACCACCATCATCATCAAGCCAAGAAGTCACTCCCTTCCCCTGTTTCCTCCTACTCTGTTTCTTCTTCCTGTGCATCATCTCCTCTGCCTCAAGGTAACCTTATGGTCAAGAAACATATATATTACGGTCTAATTTATCTCAGAATCACGGCTTTTCCATTAATACTAGCTCAATTATTTCTTCAACAACAGGTGGGTTGAAGATCTCGCACAGATACGGTCCCTGCTCACTCCAGGGGAAGCGACAGGAGCTGAAACAGGGGAGCCACAATTCACTGTACAACACAGCCGCCGCCGACGACACAACCGCCACCAATTATGCAGTGGATTCTTCAGATCACGGAGAAGGAGTAGCAATGCGGACCTTCGGTCGCTCGCAGGGCGCCGGAAACTTCCTCGTCACCATCGGCCTCGGCACTCCGGAACGAGATTTCGATCTAATGTTCGACACAGGCAGCGACCTGTCGTGGGTAAAATGCCAACCCGACGGCGGCGGCGACGGCGGCGTTTTCGACCCTTCAGCCTCCTCCACCTTCAACGTCACCTGCGATCCCAGCTGCAACTACAGAGTCCCCTACCTTGACCGCTCCAGTTCAACCGGCTACTACGCCAAAGACAGACTCACCATCGCCGGCGACGAGCTCCCCAATTTCACCTTCGGCTGCAGCCAGAAAACCTCCGGCAACTTCGGCGACGCCGCCGGAGTCCTCGCCCTCGGACGATCCAACCCAATTACACTCATCTCCCAGACCGCCGCGATGTACGGCCAGATCTTCTGCTACTGCTTGCCCACCTTCGACAATTCAGCCGGCTACCTCCTCTTCGGAAACGGGGCGACCCATCAATGTCGAAGCTCCGACAACCAATTCACCGCGCTCGTCGGCAACCGCGATTCCCCCAACCAGTACTTCGTCGATTTCAACGGGATCACAATCGGAAGCGCGAGGCTCGACTTCCGAGCTTCTTCTTCCTCCTCGCCGTCGATGGGGACGACGATGATGGACTCCGGGACTGTAATTACCAAGCTTCCAGCTGCGGTGTACGAATTTCTGAAAGGTGAGTTTGTGAAATCGGTGGGGGAATTTTACCCGAGGGTGGAGAAGGCGGATAAGTTGGACACGTGCTATGACATGGAGGGCAATTTCAACGCCGCCGTGATTCCGGCGGTGGTGCTGCATTTTGACGGCATGGATCTGAGGCTGGGTCCGTCGGCGGTGGTTTGGATGGACGATGGGTACGGTCAGGTGTGCTTGGCGTTTGCTGCTAAAGAAGATGAGAAGGATTCGAACATCATTGGGAACCATCAGCAGAGGGGTTTGAATGTGCTGTACGATGTTGAGAATAGCAGGGTTGAAATCGGGCCGGGAAGTTGTGGTGGCAACTAAATTGGGTAGGAAGGATTTGATTAGTAGGGCTGTGGTGTGGCTAAGAATGCCTAAGTTAAGCCCAGTCTTTGATGTCTAATTCTGTGTTGGTCCTAATTGCAAAGTGTTTTATTGGTATACTCTTTTTCTGTTTGTTTGGGGTCTCACCGTGAGCTAAACTAAGAAAACAAAGAACGAAACAAAACTAAGTACGAGGGAGATCTCAAAAGAGATAAGTTGTTGCGTAGGCTGAATCCCTCTAGTTATAGGTTGACATTGGTTGAATGCAAGTTAACGAAGGTTACCCTATCTTCTAAGTTGCAAGAAATCACCGAAACTAGTACATAAGACAATGATCATGTCTGGTACTGTAGATGCACTTCTAATAGACTTCTTGGTTCAATGAGAATGTGACCTACTAGCCACCTAGAGCTTTTAAGATTAGAGTTAGACTCATTAATTCCCAAATGACGAATGAGATTTTGACTCTAGTTACGGTTCGCGAAGAAGAAGCTGCCAGTGGGCAAATGACATTTTGTACCTTGTGGTTGTTATGTGCATGATCTGACGACCGGGAGGGAGATTGGTTGGGGTAGCAAACATGGTCACATTGTTCATATGGAGGAACTTGAATCTCGCCCACTGTCAACTTTGTTTCGTTGTCATCACTTGTTTCATCTGGCGTATAGGGTATCGTCTTTCCTTTCTATGTCCAGGAATTCACAATCCTTACCTGTTTTTTTTTTTAGTACTCGTGATAAAACATTTTATTTGGTGGCATTTTCAATAGGGTTGTCCCAATTCTAGTCGGCTTTTGACGAAGTTTAAACAACGTTTACGGGGTAATTAGCATAAATGGTCACAAACCTTTGCACTTAGTACAAAACAGTCACAAACCTTTAATTTGTAACTTTTTGATAACAAAATTTTTTATTTAGAACAAAACGGTCACAAATTAAACAGTGTGACCATTTCATACCAGTTCGAACTTTTGTTACCGTGTCGTTGCAAATTAGACTTTTGGTGACCGTTTTGTACACATTAAGTTCAAAAGTTTGAACGATCAATCACCGTTACAATTTGCTCTAGTTGTATGGTGGTTTTGTTAATGTATGTGAATGATATGATCGTCATAAATGATGACAATGAGAGAATTCAATGGCTCACAAACGGGTTCCAGACTGCTTTTTAGTTGAAAAAACTCTGTCTACTTTCTTACTTTCTTGGTATCGAAATTGAAAGGTCAACCGAAGGCATTCTTTTTCGGCAAAGCAAATATGTCGATGAACACATGACCTGACATCTTATATGTCGTTCAAGTGGTTAGTGTCATATACTTAATTAACGAACAAACTACCCGACCTCAAAACATGACAATCATTTAATTTGTAACGATTCGGTAACAAACCTTTGCACTTAAAACAAAACGGCCACAAATTAAATAGCAGTGACCATTTTATACAATTTCAAAATTTTGTTACCGTATTGTTACAAATTAAAAGTTTGTGGCCGTTTTGTACTAAGTACAAAGGTTTGTTACCATTTATGCTAATTACCCACCCAACGTTTATGAGGCAGCAGTGCGACGTTTGATTCTCAATATGATTTTCGTGCAATAGTTGTGTGGAAGCTAAGACTACACATACCTCTTTTCTGCCTAGTCTTACTGTTATTATTGGACCTTTTTCATATCATCCACACCGATTGTTGGGGCCCTAGACTAGACTAGTGATCTCTTGTCATGGATATACATATTTTAAATTGATTGTCAGTCATACCATTTACTAACATATTGATTTTTTGTGATAATTTCGTTAGGGCAATTTCCTTTGATCAATGAATTTCATTTTGTTTGTTTACAAAGGAATAGCAAATTGGATGAGGATGAATTCGGGCTTCTAAAAATATAAATCGATAACTGTTACGTCGGAATTATAGAGGTGTTTGCTCTGATTTCAGCTTTTCGGAGTATACAATATTTCTAAAATGTTGATTTAATATGAGCAAAATAATGTTTATTAGGTCTTTATTATAAAATGATTTAATTTGGTTAGTACTTAGTACATATTATTTTCATTTAAGCACTTAATTCGTTTTGCTCTCACAAAAATACGGCTGATACCGTGGCGTACGAAACTATGACGTCAGGCGACCTAAAGGGTTTAAGGCGGCAGCTCCATTTCACTCTCGATTGAGGTTCTTCAGCCCTTCCCCCAATTCTCTGTAGTCCGAAAGGCAGATATGGCTTCCCTTTGCAGGTCCGCTGTAATGGCGGGCTCAAGGTCTTTAGCTGCGCGTTCCAGAACATTAGCTCAGAAGCCCATCTTCTCGTCCTCTCCTTTCGCTTCTCCTTCCCCGACCCGAGTCGTCCGAAGCGCTTCAAGGTCTGAGAATTTTTCTTTTTGACTTCCGAATTTCAATCTCTACTCTGCCCCTTAGTTTTCTGTATTCATTGAAGTAATTGAACCATTTCGCGTTGCTGGATTGTTGTAACCTTAGGGTTGTTTCAGCTATCGGGAGCGTAGATTCGTTGTTACCTTTTCATAGTGCCACGGCCAATGCGCGGCTTATATCCAGTATTGCTGCTGATTCCTCTTGCTGGAGCTTACTTTCTGAAGGTGATCTCTTTTGTCTATCTAGTTACCCAGTTCTCAAATTAATCTTAGAATTTCGTTTCTATTGTGCGTTATGATATGCCCATGGAAGGGAAGGAGGGAGATCGATCTTCTATGTCTAGTTGGTTATCAGTCAGTCTGGCGTGTTAGAACTTTACATTCTGATTATCACAATGGTGACTTCCATACAACACAAATTAAGTGAAAATGTATTGTTACAGTAAGATGAAGTTGATTGGATTTTGCTATGAACATTTCCCTCTTCTTTGTTAACATACACAGCGGATGGACATGAGCTTAATTGGCTTCTTGTTGATTGTGTTTTTGGGGGGGTTTTCATTGCTCATGTTGTTAACTGCTCTGCTATTTACCATTTAATTCTTTGCCTTCGAATGGTGGTTCTAATTTGTCTCTCTGTAGCTTGCTCTAGGCCTTGCAACACTTTTATGGCCGCCATGTTCATCTGATCCCTTGTTGATTGTGTTTTTGGGGTTGTGTTCATTACTCATGTTGTTAACTGTTCTGTTATTTACCATTTGATTCTTTGCCTTGGAATCATGGTTGTCTCTCATTTTTATCTTGGTAACTTGCTCTAGGCCTTGCAACACCTTTATGACATCTGTGCTGGATAAGGAATTGCCAAAAGGAGTTTGCAACACCATTATGACCACCTTGGAACTGATCTCTTAGGAAGGACGAACACTTACTTCAGTTTTTGCTTCTTTTGTAAGTCTCGCGTGTTCACTGACCTTTTCTTTTCCATCTGTACTTGGCTTTGCTACTCCATCCGGGATGAGAGCTTCCGTTCCTTTTGGATGATCAAACGATTGTTAGTGTGATTTATGGAATCTTGTAATAATGGTGTTTCCTTTTCATTTGACTTGTTGAATGATGCTTCGACTAGCTATGCAGTTCCTTAGCTAGAAGCCATAGCCTCCCTTGGTACCTCTTAAGTGAACTCTTAGGTCCAAATTCCGATGATGAGTTACTTTGTCAAGTTTATGAGTATAATCGTCTGTTTTCCTCCCCTAATTGTCTTGATGGAGATAAATTCTGGATGCTAAACCACGAATTGTGTAAATCTGCAGGTGCCGTGATTTCTTTGTAATTTGGGATCTTTGAATATGGTTTTCTAGGATTCATTCTGCAGTACTTATTTGTTAAACTTTTGTTATCTAGTTAAACTTTTGTTATCTTAATCTAACAGATTCGTAGATGTAACAAAAGGTTTTATTATCATGCCTTAATTCTAGTACTTGCGATTTACAAGGTCGATTCTTTATTCTCTTTCCGAAGTTCTTAGTTTACAATGCTCCCTTTGAGAAGAAAAGAAGAACAACAGAGTTTTGCTAGGGTTTTTGGTGAAGGTTCTCAAAACTTGAGAGCTTCGTTTTCTGCATTTCTCAATATATACCCAACAACCTTTACAGAGGAAAGTAGAAACCAACGGCTAATCTACAGTATTAACTAACTAATCAAAAACAACCAATAAAACAAAAGCACGTGTCCACAAGACACAATTAAACTTGCAATCAACGAACTAAGAAGGACGACATCGTATTAAGCCATCTCTGTCTTCTATTGATGAAACGTCTCCGTTTTGCTCCAAAGCAGCTTTCCCGATTAGAGCAAAACGCCGTCGTTTCTCCTGAGCTGGTGATCCTCGGTTGCAAGCATCTTCAGCCTGCAGCAGCTGCCTTCCTGCACTTCTCTTCTGGTTCAATCCTCAGCTGCTGCTGCTTATTCATCTATTACCCCCCTTCAAGCTGGCGAGTGTCTTCCAGAGACTCCCAGCTTGCACATCAGCATGTTAAAGCGATCTATACCAAGGCTTTTGGTAAAGATGTCTGCTAAATGGTAGGTAGTTGAAATATGTCTCAAATCAAGCAAACCATTCATCAGTCTCTCTCTAATGACATGACAATCAACCTCAATGTGTTTCGTTCGCTCATGAAACACTGGATTCCTGGCAATGTGTATTGCCGACTGATTGTCACAGTAAACCAAGGCTGGTTGAGAGTGAGCAATTCCAAAGTCAGAAAGCAATCTTACCAACCACTGAACTTCACAACTGAGCTGAGCCAAAGCTCGATATTCTGCCTCTGAGGAGGATCTGGAAACTGTACTCTGCTTCTTTGTTTTCCAGCTAATCAAACTTGTCCCCAGAAAAACACAAAACCCTGTCAAAGATCTTCTTGAATCAGGACATGTGGCCCAGTCAGAATCACTATACCCTGTTAATTGCACAGCAGAATCATTGGAATAGAACAAGCCTTGACCAGGTGAAGTACTCAAGTACCTAAACACCCTCTGCAAAGCTTTATAATGAACTGTGGTTGGAGAATCTTGGAATTGGCAAAGCTGTTGAACAGCAAAGCTTATGTCTGGTCTAGTATTTGTCAGATACTGCAACTGTCCCAACAAGTGTTTAAACTTGCTAACCTCCAGAAAAGGATCACCATCTGAGGCTGAAAGGACCTGTTTTATGCTGGAAGGGGTTTTTGCAGGTTTGCACTCATCAAATCCTGCCTCCTTCAAGAGTTCTGTGCAATACTTCCTTTGAGAAACATGAATTCCTGTGGCAGTTTTGTTTACTTCCAAGCCAAGGAAATACTGCAACTCTCCTAAGTCCTTCATTTTAAACAAGGACTTCAGCATATTCTTAACTGCAATGATTGCTTCCAGATTCACACTACCAACCACAATATCATCCACATAGACAATAAGGACAACCAAATGTCCTTTAATCTCAGTTAAGAAAATTGAATAATCAGACATGGATTGTCTGAATCCATTAGCAAGCAAAGATTCTGTTAATTTGGCAATACCACATCCTGTTGGCTTGCTTCAAACCATAGACAGACTTTTTCAACTTGCAAACCTTCCCCTTGTACTCAGGCTTATCCATCATGCCTTCTGGCAATTCCATGTACACATCTTCCTCCAATTCACCATTTAAGAAAGCATTGTTAACATCCATTTGATGCAAATGCCAGTTGTTAACAGATGCAACAGCTAGCAACATTTTTACAGAAGTCAGCTTGGCCACAGGTGAGAAAGTATCACAATAATCAATGTCATACACTTGTGTGTATCCTTTGGCAACCAAACGTGCCTTAAATCTCTCAATTGTTCCATCAGGATTGTACTTAATCCTGAAAACCCACCTGTTACCAACTGCCTTCACTCCCCCTGGCAAGTCAGTGATGTCCCAAGCAATGCAGTTAAAAGCGCGATTCTACCTAGAAGCGGAAAATGGGTAAAATCGTAAAACGTAGAATCAAAGCGTAAAAGCGTAAGTTTTTGACGCACCCTCTAAAATAGCTAAAATATGTTAAGTACAACATATAGTATGTAAAATGTGAGTGTGTAGATTTTAGATAAGTGAATAACTACATGAAATTCATAATTAAAATGTAATATCTAACACATAAACTAATTTGTGTTGACTCAAAAGTAGAGAAAACTCATAACATCTTAATAATAAGCTCATAAATGTATATCGTAACCCGTAAACGAGCTTGAGAATCCAAATTCTCATAAGCTGGTTTGAGTTTACATAATTACATACGATCAATTATCCATAAACTTTTATCGTAACCCATGTAAGAGCCACATGTGAAGATTAAGAAAGAAGACTGATAGAAGGTCAGCGACTGTCGGGAATACCATTAGGTGTCTTTTCAACCTAATGTGAAACCCCTATCTCGACACTAGTTGTAGAACGATTGATGAATAATGTTCTCCTTTTTTCATTTTTTGCTGATATGTCTCCAAAATTACATCATTTTGGGCCAATTAGCACATTTTTATGAGAGGATCAAAATCGTATAAAAACGCTTCAGAATCGTGATTTCACCAATTTTAAGCGATTTTACCGATTTTACCCATGTTTTTACCAATTTTTGTGACTAAGCGACTTTAGGTAGAAACTGAAACGATTTAGTGGTCTGAATACGTAAAAACGTAAGTTTTTACGTTTTAATGCGCGATTTTGACTGCACTGGTCCCAAGTATTATTATCAAACAATGCTTGCAATTCCTCAATCATGGCTGCATTCCACCTAGGGTCTTGAGCAGCCTCAGCATAACAGGAAGGCTCAAAGGCTGCTGCAAGGGCTAAAGCAAAGTGCTGTTGCTGTGGTGAAAGATGAGCCAAGTCTTGAGGGATAACCAACTTGGGACCAAAACTGACTTGATTCAAACCCACATAGAAATCATCATACTTCTTAGGAAATGTTACTTGCCTTGTTGATTTTCTAAGGGGTACTACTGGTGTGGTTGGAGGAGTGAGAGGAGCAGGAGTATGAGACAAATCAGAAGAAGAGGAGGAGGAACCTCTAACTGAAGTGTCTGGACTTGTGGAAGAAGGAAAAACTGGTGAAGTAAATTGGGGTGATGTGGTGACAGAAGGAGAAGGATATTCTGTCAACTCAGGTTCAAGAGCTGGTGAAGAACCAGAACAAGAAGATTCTTCTGGAAATGAAGAAGACAAAGGAACAGAAGAAGGCTGTGAGGGAAGCTCTTCTTCTGCAGAATCTGAGTCAGATGTGCCTGTTTTGAAAGGCAAAATCTGCTCATGAAAAACAACATATCTCTTAACAAAGACCTTGTTGGTAGCCAGATCCAACAACTTGTATCCCTTAATGCCATTAGGGATTCCTAGAAACACACACTGTCTAGACCTAGGATCAAATTTAGACTTATTTGTTAAACTTTTGTTATCTAGTTAAACTTTTGTTATCTTAATCTAACAGATTCGTAGATGTAACAAAAGGTTTTATTATCATGCCTTAATTCTAGTACTTGCGATTTACAACGTCGATTCTTTATTCTCTTTCCGAAGTTCTTAGTTTACAATGCTCCCTCGATCGGGTCTCATCTAGCTGCAGCCGCCGGCGGCGAACCCAACCCTCCCGCCGGCCCCGTCGTACACTACTTCCCACGTCACCTGCTGCAAGTTCCCCAAGACCGCCACGTCGCTCGCGCCGCCGTTGGCGGCAAACCCCAGGCACGCTTGCGCCAACGAGAAGAAGTACAGGACCCCAGCCCCGTGGATCTCCACCTCGACGCCGCCGGCGAAGGAGAACGCGATCGTGGGCACCAACACGGGGTTGAAAGTGGTGAAGTCGAAGCAGGTGTCGAAGATCGAAGTTGGCCTCGCCGCCGGGAAGCCCGACATCAGCTTCCGGAACGCCGACCGGAGGGCCGAGTAGGCCACCGGCGGGAGGCGGGTGAATACGGCGCCGGAATCGATGACCGCTCCAGCGGTGGAGAAGACGGTGGCGGGGATGGGGAGCTTCTCGCCGCCGACGGTTATGGAGGTGATGTCGACGGTGTAGAAGTTGGTGCCGCCGGGGACGGTGGTGAGGGGAGTGTATTTGACCGACGTCGTGGACACGTGGCCGAAATTGAGGAATCCGGTGGTGGTAAAGGTGGAGGGTAGACAATAGGAGAAGAGCTTCTTGTACTTTTGGGCCGTTTGGGAGACGAATGAAAGCTTGTCCCGACCCAAGCCCAACAATCCGGCGGAACCGGCGAACGTTCCTTGGTTGTTTTGGCCGCATCCGAAGAAGAAGTTTTTGAACACGTCCGTTGAGCTCAGTGTGAGTTTCTCCGTGCCGAAAAATCCGTTGGAGAACGAGGAGTCGGAGTACTGGATCTCGTACTTGCACGTTGAGGAAGAACATTTCGACTTCATTCCTGTCAATAAATTGAGTAATCGGCAATATTAAGAAAAAAAATTTATACAGGCACACAGATATTTAACGTGGTTTACTAACACGACGACCTGAGACTGAAGCGAGTGCAGAGCATGAGCGCGCGGAGCAAGAAACGTTTCGGTACGAAGTGGAGGAGGATGGATCGAAAATCTTCTCCCGTTGCTCGTAGCAGAACCGGGCGCATGGCTGGCACTGAGTCCACGTCAGGTCGCTCCCCGTGTCGAATACAAGGGAGAGCGTCTGCGGCGGCGTGCCGATCCCCACGGTGACCATGAAGTTACCGGCGGCGCCGATGGTACGGGCGTCCTTCGCCGGGATGGTGGTGGAGGATTCGGTCACCTTGACGTCACCGCCAGCGGCTGCCTTTCTGAACCTGGACTGAATTGTCTGGACCCTGGACTCGTCGTGGAGCAGGATTTCTGCCGCGGTGGGCCTGGGTTGTTGTTGGGCCTGTCCGCACGGCCCATATTTGTGGACCACTCGCAAAGATGCTCCCTTGTTCAGCCCTACACAAAACTTGTTCTTGTACCATGAATAATGAGTTAAAAAAATGGAAGACAGAGTGAAAAAAGCTTTCTAATCCAAAACCACCTTCCATAGCTGAAAGAGAAGGAGAAGAGCAGCAACTAGCATCCGATGGAATCAGAGAGGAGAGCTGAAGGGTGTGGAAACGAAATCGCGGCGGCGGCGACGGTTGAATTGGAGTTCTCATGGTACTATTGGGTTCAAAGGTAATATTGGGATCGCCATTGGCATTCCTCAGCAAGAAGCAGAGAGCAATGAGAGTCAAGGAGAAGGAGAAAGTAGTGCTAGTAGTGGCGGCCATTATTTCTTAGCAGGATCAGAATGAGAATTTGTGGTGGTGTGATTTGGATTTTAGGTCCATTTTTATAGGCACAAAAAAATATGTGTCTAAAATGGCTTTTTGGCAGGTAGTGGGAGAAGAAGAGTGGGAGATTGATTTTCTGCAAAGTCAGTAAACGTCTTATTCATTTCTATGCAGAGTTTTCACTATCTGATTCGCTTTGTTATACGTATTGTCGTATACGTAAAGTCAACAAATTCTTTTCGATGTAGTTTGTTCGAACGAATACTTGGTAAACTTATAAAAGTAGATAATTCGAAATATGATTTTTGTTGGTGACCAACTTCATTTTGGAAATCAACTTGTGGTAGTTATTTACTTATTGTACACCTTTTCCTTCTGATATTCGTTCGTTCTTTCAATTCCGAAATACTACCATAATTCCTTTGTCCCTTACTCCCTTAATAAATTGGACATCCATCGGGGAAAATACGACGTCGCTCCGAGTCCTCATTTGCAGCCGCCGCTGGCGAACCCAATCCTCCCGCCGGCGCCGTCGTAAACCACCTCCAGCGTCCGCTGCTGCACGTTCCCGAGTATCGCCACGTCCTTCGCGCCCCCATTGCCGGCGAACGCCAGGCACACCTGCGTCGGCTTGTTGGCGTACAGAATCCCGACGGCATCGATGTCCACCTCGGCGCCGCCGGCGAAGAAGAACCCGATCTTGGGCACCGCGAAATTCTTAAACTTGCTGAGGTCGTAGCAGGTGTCGAGGATCGACAGCGCCTGCGCCAGAGGGTACTTCGACATCTGCTTCCTGAACTCCGAACGGAGCGCGGAGTATGCCGCCGGCGGGAGCCAGGTGATGACGGTGCCGGAGTCGATGATTGCGCCGGCGGCGGAGTAGACGGATGCGGCGACGGGGAGCTTTTTTCCTCCGACGCTAATGGCCGTGATGCCGATCCCGTAGAAGTTGTCGCCGCCGGCGACGCTGGCGATGGGAGTGTACTTCACCGCCGATTTGGCGGCGCCGCCGCCGAAGGTGAGGAACCCGGTGCCGCTGGGGGAGGAAGGGAGGCAGTAGGAGAAGAGCTTCTTGTACTTGTCGGAGGTCTGGGAGACGAGCGACAGCTGGTTCCGGCCCAATCCGAGCACCCCGGCGGCGCCGCCGAAGTTCCCTTTGTTGTTTTTGCCGCACCCGAAGTAGAATTCGTCGAAGACGTCGGTTTTGGTCAACGTCAGTTTCTCGATGGCGAGGAATCCGATGGAGAACGACGCGTCGCCGTATAGGATCCCGTAAACGCACGTCGAGCCCGAGGCAGTACATCCCCTGTTTCCTGCCGGAAATTTGGGGGAAAAAAATTGAAAATTTTTCAGTCACTAGAATTCGAAACCAGAAATCTTTTCGGTCCAAAGTTTCATTACCATTGAGAATTAACTATGGTAACGTACCGGTGGCGGCATCGAGGGCGGAGCAGGCGGCGGCCTTGCACGAAACGTTTCGGTACGTTTTGGAGGAGGAAGGGTCGAAGATCTTTTCCTTTTGCTGGTAGCAAGGCTCTAGGCACGGCTGGCATTGCGTCCACGTGACGTCACTTCCGGTGTCAAATATGAGGGAGAGTTGTTTCGCCGGGGTGCCGAGCCCCACGGTGACGATGTAGTCCCCGGAGTCGACGATGCTGCCGTCCTTGGCCGGGATGGTGGTGGATTCCGTCACCCTGACGTCGGCTGCCTTTCTGGCCCTGGACTGGATTTTCCGGACCCTGGACTCGTCCTGGCGGAGGATTTCGTCCGCGGTGGGCTTGGACTGGTTGGCGGTGCTGGTGAGTTTTTGGGCCTGGGCGCACGGCCCATGTTTGTGGAACACTGGCAGCTTGTTCAGCCCTACACAATAAGATCGCAATATTAAAATTAAAACCAACTGCTCAACCTTTCCAATGTACATTAAATATTGAGTGAAAGAGTTAAGCTTTGGAATCACCTTCGGTGGAAGGAGCAGGGCTGCAAGAGTCGGAAGGAAACAGCGAGGACAGCTGAACAGTGTAGAAATGTTTCTGCTGAACTGCAATTCCATCGCCATTAGCAGTGTTCAAAGCAAGCAGAAGAAAGAAGGACAGAGCTGCAGCAAAGGAGGAGGAGGAGGAGGAGGAGAAAGCAGTGGTGGTAGTGGCCATTGTTTCTTTAGGTCCAGGATGAGGAAAATGGGAATTGTGGTCTCAGCGTTGTTTGGGCCGTCCCCTTTTTATAGCCCACGAATATCTGTCAACGTCAAATATAGGTCCACTTCCACACTCCGGTCCGTTTCCACTGTTCTTTAGCTTGCTGTTTTTATGGGCCTGATTTGGGCTGCTGACTCTTGTGGTTTTTCCCAGAACTGATGAACGATGGCGGTTGGGCTTTCCTCCCGGTGGTGGTTACAGCACCCGATTCGTCAACTTAAATTCGTCGGCTTTCCAAAGAAGAAGTAAGGACTAGAAACGGGGGAAAAGATTCTCATCTTGGTTAGTTTTCATTTCCTTTTAATGTGATGTTGTACATATCTGCGTCGAAACGAGATCACGCGCGAGAAAGTAACCTACAACTAACTAATTACTCAGTATTCCTCGTGGTAAAATGAACAACATCATAACATATATCAGGTCGTCTATCAAAGAGATTTGGAGTTTGGATTCGTACCTCGATCGTTTTGATGTCTTACGAAGCTTCTTTATTTGTTTCGGTCATTAATCAGTCACGTCCAAACGAGAAAAAAAAGAAATTGATCATGAATTCCGATAAATTTAAAACCCTGAATCGTAAGTATTTGTCGATCATAATGTGTTGTATATCAATAAGGGTAATATAAGACCAACAAAAAAAAACAACTAGCGTACGCGCGCCATCACGTAACTTCGTGTTCAGATGTAATTCCAATATAATTCGACTAGTTTGATCCGGTAAAACATATATTCTCTCCTCTAGATTGCCTGCTATTCGAGAAGCTCTAGCAGCTGGTTCAGCACAAATTTTTACCAACAAATAACTATTTGGATTCTTGTTTTCCAACGACACATATCATATATGGATAGGGACCACGTGGGAAGTCGTTATTTGTCCAATTTTATATGATATACGGATTCTTATGTTAGTTTGAGTGCAAGCTTTGCTAATTGATGCATATCATTATCGTTACTATTTATATCTTAACCCATATTTGCTCTCCTAAGCAGTAACAAGTTTAAAAGTCTTGACAACCCACAAGCCATAGATAGATAGTAAGGCATTACCGCCGGTCAAACAACCTACAATCCGGCGACAATTATTAGTGATGGTATTGGGGCAGGATCGATACCTCAATTACTCATACGCACCAAGTGCAGGTTAGATATGTTAGTGAGTGTCTATAAGATCTATTTTAAACCTCTCCAAATAACTCGAGTTATTAGAAGTAATTGGTTCCTGACATGGTATCAGAGCCTTCTGTGATCGAGAGATCTTGTGTTCGAATTCTGATGTCCCCATTATATACATTTTAACAATCAAACAAAGTAAAAAAATTCGTGTACAAATGAAAAAAATAAAGACAATAGGTAGATTAATTATATTGAGTTGAATCAATTATAGTCTAAATTGATCAAAATTATGTCATTTACTAATTCATACTTTCACAAAAAAAATCATTCAATATTACTTCTTCATTTGAGACATCGCAAAAAAAAACTTACGAACTAACCTTTATTTGAAACAAACACTCTCACTGAATTCCAAAAATATACATGTTTAAAAAAAAAATTCCCAAAATACACACGTTATAAAAAAAATTCCCAAAATACGCATGTTTGGGCATCACCGCTGTTGTCAACCGCAGTGAATGCATTCACCGCGGCAGTCGGCAGACCAAAGCGGTGAATGCATCACCGCGGTTGACGGCCGCGGTGAAGGCCCGACTTAACTCTGAAACTTCAAACAAACGTAACTTTGAGCTCGGTTATCCGATTGTAGTGAATTTTTTTTTTGATTCCATATAAATTTTCAAGATCTTTCAATCTGCAACAAGACTTTATCTCAAAAAAATGTCGTTTGTTACCCCGAACGAGCAATTTTTCGATTTTTCCAAACTTTGGAAGGACATAACTTTTAGCTCCTCAATCCGAACGTCGTAAAGTTGTTTTTGATTGTGCATAAATTTTTAAGAACTACAACTTTGACTAGGAAATAATTTTTTAAAAAAGAAGTATTTTTGGGTTTACGGGATTTTGGGAATAACTTTGCCTTTACTTTTCAACAATCCACATACTTTCCAAAATTATGGTTATAATAAAAGTTGTAGTACTTCAAAAGTTATGCAAAATCAAAAAAAGTTTCATGACATTCGGATTGTGGAGCACAAAGTTATGATCTTCCAAAGTTTGTTAAAATCGAAAAATTGCTCGTTCAGGGTAGCAAATGATTTTTTTGGGGATAAAGTCTTATTTCAGATTGAAAGATCTTGAAAAGTTATATGGAATAAAAAAAAAATTCGCTACAATCGGATAACCGAGCGCAAAGTTACGTTTGTTTGAAGTTTCAGTGTTACGTTAGGCATTCACCGCGGCCGTCAACCGCGGTGATGCATTCACCGCTTTGGTCTGCCGCGGTGAATGCATTCACTGCGGTTGATAACAGCGGTGATGCCCAAACATTTGTATTTTGGGAAATTTTTTTATAACGTGTGTATTTTGGGATTTTTTTTTAAAAACATATGTATTTTGGGATTTTTTCCCACAATTTCATGTGGTTTAATTTGTTTGAGATAAATGGCATGAGGCGGCTTGATTGATGGCGGACTACTGCCTTTTCCTTTTGTTTCTAACGTTAATCTCCTCTTGTCTTAACCGTACGTTTTTTTTTATAATGGTGATGAAATTTTATTGCTAGAAGGAAAAAGAAAGAAAACAATATATTGTACAAACAAAGGAGATCACAAGGCCTGATCTCACAGTGTCACAACCAAAAGATAACAAAGGAAAAAAGAAAGAAAAATAAAAGGAACGAACAGGAGCACCAAGAAAGGAAGGCAGCACACGAAACTCACGAGAAAACGGTTGTTCACAATGAGCTGGTAGATTGCATGCAACCGGTTCGGTGCCGAACGATAATGCGTCGATTCATTTGATCCAATTGTTATATGATACATATGGATATTGGATCGGATTCATGTGGACGTTGAACGATTTTGGGTTTGTGTTGAGTTTGTATTGGTTGGAATTTGAGTCAACTTGTTAGGGTTGGATTCAAATAGGTTCATTTGAGTCCAGATGAGATGAAGTCATGCATACAAAGATGTAATATGGACCATCTTACTAACTGTATTCAGCCCAATTCACACCTTCAATGTTGGGCGTTTCTACTTTCTACATTTATGTTTGTTTTGGAACAAAGAAAAATGCATAAATTGTATTAGCTAGAATCAGGTATCCGTTTTCTTTTGGGGTAAGCAATACTTTGGGTCCAGTTTTGATCTAAACTAAAAATTTGGGTGCGAGTATGGCCAAAAATGATATTACATAAACTTGATTTGACACGTAATAAATCAAATTTGGACAATATTAGAATTTTGGATCCTTATTGTCATCCCTAGTGTCAACATAATAACTTTCTTCTGGTAGCATATTACTAAGTCGAAGATGAAAATATATCTTCTCAACCCTACTTTTTTTTTACCATAATTTTCCCCCATGTTATTTTGCTTATCGCGCCAACTCTTTATGAGAGAACGAAAAGTTGTAAACAACCAATTCAATTATCTCAAATTCATAACAAATATATTTGAGATTTCTAGGCTTAATCTTGTCATTATTCTCTTGATTTTTTTATATACCTTCAATTCCTACCATTCTAGATGACATATATTTTCTTTCAACTCCAACTTCATATCCGATAATAAAAAATCCACAAATTTCTTCTAAGATATGAAGAAAAAAAAAATACACAACAGTAAACTAGGAGGAGTTGATAAAAAAAAGCACATATTAACTCATTATCGGTAATGTCATAATCAGCAAATACCATAAAGATTACTATGAAATTATGAATTAACTATTTTAGAAACCTCAACGTTTTTAAAAACATGAAGAGATTTATCAAAATAAAATAAAATAAAATTCATCCGACCAACGAATCGAGTTAATATTTTAAATAGAATTATAAATTAACGAATATTAATAATAAAGCGAAACTCATTCGGCCAAGGACCGAGTAAAAGCTAGTAAATATATAGATTAACAAGAAGACAATCCATAAATCCATATTCATCATTCCTTAAATCAAATTGCGGTAGTTATTGTACACTTTGTTCTTTCTCGCAAAGCAAGAAATCCATGACATACTACCTCCATGTCTAATGACTATATGGTAAAGTACGAGTAAAGCTCGAGTTTTTTTCCTTCTTCCTCCATTTGCTTCCCCATTACCTTAATCAGCTTTTCGATGATTCAGATTATTTATAACATTTCTCAATTTCGAAATACTACCTTAAATTGGGAGATCCATCCGGGGAAAATACGATGTCGCTTAACAACAATTGAAACCCTAAGGCTTGAGTTTCTCATTGATTCAGACTTTGGTTTATATATTACAGAGATTGCATAAGAAAACAAGAAAGCCAACCAGGTACAGTTTGTTGGTTTGCTTGAAACAGAAACAAATACAGACTTGTGAATAAAGCAAACTTCGACTGAAAATAGACAGAGGGAAACGACAGCGTTTCTCCAATACGCTGCGCATCAGAGAATTAAACTTCAGTCTTCTTCCTCGTTGGCGGGCAGAGGCGCAACGGTCACATTGGAATCAAAAGGGGTTTTGAAACCCTTTGCTGTTACCCCCCCCCTCCCCCCCGCAAGCTGGTGGGGAGATGTCACGCACACCAAGCTTGGAGAGGAGAGATCGGAATGGAGCAGGAGACAAGGGCTTTGTGAAGAGATCAGCCAGCTGGTGGGAATTTGAGACATGAAGCAATTTGATGGTCTTGTTCAGCAACTTCTCACGAACAAGGTGACAATCCAGTTCGATATGTTTTGTTCTTTCGTGAAATGTAGGGTTCTGAGCAATATAAATAGCACTCTGGTTATCACAAAATAGGGTTGCTGGGTGACGATGGGGTACCTGAAAATCATTGAGCAAGTAAAGGAGCCACTGGATTCACAGGATGTGAAGGCTAGAGCACGGTACTCTGCCTCACAAGAGGAACGAGAGACCGTTTTTTGCTTCTTGCACTTCCAAGAGACAAGGGCGTCACCAAGATAGATGGCAAAACCCGAAATGGATCTTCTGGTGTCAACACATGCTGCCCAGTCAGAGTCAGAAAATGCCTTCAGATGGAAAGAGTCTTTGCTGGGAAAGAACAGACCAGAGGCAGGAGAAGATTTCAGGTATCTGATAATCCTTTGAACTGCCTTGAAATGAATCACAGTGGGATTGACCATGTATTGACTGAGTTGTTGAGTAGCATAGCTAATATCTGGTCTGGTAGTTGTCAAATAAATTAGCTTCCCAACAAGTGTTCTGTAGAACTCTGGATCATCATATGGTGTTGAAGAGTCATTGGATAAATGCAGCTTGTAATCCATTAGGGTGGAAACAGTCTTTGAATCAAGTAGTTGTGCTTCTTCAATAATCTCTAGTGTGTATTTCCTTTGTGAGATGTGAATGCCAGATGAATTGCGAGCAACTTCTATCCCCAGAAAGAATTTTAAGTCACCCATATCTTTGATGCTGAATTCAGTGTGCAATGCCTGTTTCAAAATCTCTATCTCTTTTAAATCATTACCACCAAGAACCAGATCATCAACGTAGATAAGAATGCAAGTGTAACTTGTCTCTGTCACTTTGTAAAATAGAGAATGATCAGCTTGGCTCTGAACATAGTTATAACTGATCAACTTATTAGTTAATTTGGAAAACCACTGCCTTGAAGCTTGCTTCAGGCCATAGAGGGACTTTTTAAGTTTGCAGACAGGGTTAGTGAATCCAGCTGGAGGGTTGTAACCCTTAGGGAGAGTCATATAAACCTCTTCCTGTAAATCCCCATGAAGGAAGGCATTATTCACATCCAACTGGTGAATATGCCAATTCCTTTGAGCTGCAATAGCCAAGAACATTCTGACTGTAGTCATCTTGATAACTGGAGCAAAAGTATCTTGATAATCCACACCTTCTTGCTGTGTATGACCTTTAGCAACAAGCCTTGCTCGAAACTTGTCTAATGTAGCATCAGGATGTAATTTCACTTTGTACACCCATTTGTTTCCAATAGTTGTCTTTCCTGGAGGAAGGTTAACAACATCCCAAGTTTGATTCTTAAGGAGGGCACCAATCTCATGCTGCATAGCAGCATTCCACTGATCAGATAGGGCTGCCTCCTTGTAAGTATTTGGCTCTTTGTAGGTAGAAAGGGTGAGGACAAAATGTTTGTAATGTGGAGCAAGCTTGTTGTAGGAAAGAGAAGAGAGGAAAGAATACCTTTTGTCTTGAACCTGTTGAGTAGGAGAATGACTTGGTTTGCCAGCTTGTTGAAGTAGGTAACAGTGATAGTCTTGAGTGAGGTGGGATGGTGGTTTGGATTGTCTGTCAGATCTTCTAAGAACTGGCTGAGGAGGTGGTGGTGGAGGTTCTGGTGAGTCAAGCTGAGCTGAAGTAGAGGGCTGTGAGGGAGGTGAGGTGGGAGGAGAAGGGGGAGATGATGGGGATAATGGAGGGGAAGGATTAATGGGAGAAGTGGAAGGAGGAACAGTTGGAATAAGAGTAGTAGGAGGAATATCATCAGGGTGTAAGTAAGGAGATGGTAATGGAAACAAATTGGTAGAGTCTTGATTGCTGTTTGTGAGTTCTTTAAAAGGAAAATAGTTTTCATAAAAAATTACATCTCTGGAAACAAAAACATCACGAGATGCAAGATCATAAACTTTGAAACCCTTAATACCAGAGACATAACCAAGAAAGACTCCCTTTCTAGCTCTTGGTGCAAATTTTGTTCTATGATTGGCAAGGGTGCTGGCATAACAAAGAGAGCCAAACACCTTGAGGTCTGTGAAGTCAGGAATGGAATTATGAAGTTTTTGAAAGGGTGTTTTGTTGTCTAGAATAGTGGTGGGAACTCTGTTGATCAGGTAAACAGCATGTCTGATGCTGTCACCCCAGAAAGCAGCAGGTAGAGCAGCTTGAAACATGAGAGCTCTTGCAACAGCAAGGATATGCTGATGTTTCCTCTCTACCTTGCTGTTCTGCTGGGGTGTTTCAACACAAGAAAGTTCATGAGGATTCCAGTGGATTGAAAGAGCTCATCCATCTGGAATTCTCTACCTTGATCACTCCTGATCCTTTGGACAGAGAGTTGAAACTGTCTTTCAATTTGTTGACATAAATGAATGAGTTTTGGTCTGGCTTCAGATTTAAGTTTAAGCAACACAATCCAGGTCATTCTTGAAAAATCATCAACAATGGTCAAGAAATAACGAAAACCATCATAGGTAGGCACAGGGTTTGGACCCCAAATATCAACATGAATCAACTGAAAACAACGTTGTGTTACAGTTTGACTGACAGGAAAAGAAAGTCTCCTTTGCTTAGCAAAGTGACACACATCACAGGGCTGATCTTTGAATGTATGGATGGAGGTACAAAATTGTGAAAGGTAAGGAACTCTGGTATGGGAGACATGTCCTAATCGAAAATGCCAGAGATAAAAAATGGTAGCCCTAGCAGCAGTGAGGAGTTTAGGTTTACAATCTATGTCTAAGTGATAGAGGCCACGATGAAGCCTAGCAGAACCAGTCATTCTCTTCATCTCCAGGTCCTGTATTAAACAAAAATCAGAATAGAAGGTCAAGTAGAAGAGCTTTCTGGTAGTGAGTTTACTCACTGAAACAAGATTAAATGTGAAATGAGGAACATATAACACATCCTCCAGAATTAAAGAAGGGCTACACTTAGCAGTGCCAACATGAGTTGCTTGAATGTGTTCTCCTGTGGGCAATGTTATGTAAACATTGTCTACTTTTCTGTGGTCAGACAAGTAGTCTAGAGAACAGGTGATGTGATCAGAAGCTCCAGTATCTAAGATCCAATCAGATGAGGTTTTAAGATGTTGCCCTTCTGTTGGAATAGAGCAGAGAAATTTACCTGAAGAGGAAGAGTTGGAAACATAGGCTGCTGCAGAAAAAGCAGAACCCTTGTGGTTGTTCATCAAAGACATTAACTTGTCATAGTCTGCCTTAGTGAGTTTGACTTCTTGGTCTGTTGAATCAGTAACAACAGAATTGACAGAAGATCTGGTCTTGTTAGAAGCACTTCTTGCTGTAATGTGAGGAGGAAGGCCATGTTTCAGGAAACATCTGTCTTCAGTGTGACCAGACCTCTTACAGTAAGTGCATTCAATGACTCGAGGCTGTGACTGAGTGGTTCTTTGATTCATTCCAGGAGGCCAGCCATGAATATGGTAGCATATGTCCTGAGTATGGTCTTTCCTTTTGCAATGTGTGCAAAAAGGTCTCTTAGTGGATGTAGGAAACCTTCTGTTAGCACCTTGAACAACCATGGCCATAGGTTCAGTAGTGGCAGAGGCCACCATTTTCCCTTTCTGAGTGCCATAAAGTTGTCTTTCGTGTTGTAAAAGTCTTTGGAAAACACGATTCATAGTAGGCAACTCTTCACCAAAGAGCACTTGAGCACGAACTCCAGCAAAGTTCTCATTCAATCCTCTCAGAAACTTAATAACATAGTTTGTATCATGATATTCTGAAACCTTTTTCATAGCTCGACAGGTTAAATGACTTGTAGGAGTACAATCACATGGCAGAAGAGGCTGATAGTTGTCAAGCTCATCAATCAATGTAATGACATTGCCATAATACTCAGTGATAGTCTGGTTACCTTGAGGAAGAGTGGACAGGGCCTCTTCTAACTCTGCAACTCGTATGATATCACCAGATCCATATATGGACTGTAAGCTTTTCCAAGCATCTGCTGCTGTTTTGCAGGAAAGGATTGTTTTCCTAATCTCTGAATCAACTGCTTGCTGGATCCAGCTAAGTATCATGATGTTGTTCCTAACCCAGGCACCATGAAGTGAATCTGCTGGATCTGGCTCTGTGAGAACACCATTGATGAAACCAAGCTTGTTCTTGGCAGCAAGAGCATTGTACATTCCTCGACTCCAATCGTTGTAGTTGATGGTTGTGAGTTTTTCACCAACCAAAAGAAGGCCATGCTGCTCAGAACCGTGTAAAAAGAAGGGATCTTCCATCTGGTAAACGTTGTGTTGTTGTTGGTTTTGTGGTGGGGGTTGATTTTGTGGTTGTGGACCTTGCTGCTCTTCATTTTGAGCATTGGGATCCATGGCGGCGGAGATGGTAACAAAGCTAGGTCAGAGGCTCTGATACCATAACAACAATTGAAACCCTAAGCCTTGAGTTTCTCATTGATTCAAACTTTGGTTTATATATTACAGAGATTGCATAAGAAAACAAGAAAGCCAACCAGGTACAGTTTCTTGGTTTGCTTGAAACAGAAACAAATACAGACTTGTGAATAAAGCAAACTTCGACTGAAAATAGACAGAGGGAAACGGCAGCGTTTCTCCAATACGCTGCGCATCAGAGAATTAAACTTCAGTCTTCTTCCTCGTTGGCGGGCAGAGGCGCAACGGTCACATTGGAATCAAAAGGGGTTTTGAAACCCTTCGCTGTTATCTCTCCGAGTTCTCATTTGCAGCCGCCGCTGGCGAACCCAATCCTCCCGCCGGCGCCGTCGTAAACCACCTCCAGCGTCAGCTGCTGCACGTTCCCGAATATCGCCACGTCCTTCGCGCCCCCATTGCCGGCGAACGCCAGGCACACCTGCGACGGCTTGTTGGCGTACAGAATCCCGACGGCATCGATGTCGACCTCCGCGCCGCCGGCGAAGAAGAACCCGATCTTGGGCACCGCGAAAGTCTTAAACTTGCTGAGGTCGTAGCACGTGTCGAGGATCGACAGCGCCTGGCCCAATGGGTACTTCGACATCTGCTTCCTGAACGCCGACCGGAGCGCGGAGTACGCCGCCGGCGGGAGCCGGGTGATGACGGTGCCGGAGTCGATGATGGCGCCGGCGGCGGAGTAGACGGAGGCGGCGACGGGGAGCTTCTTGCCGCCGACGCTGATGGCCGTGATGCCGATTCCGTAGAAGTTGTCGCCGCCGGCGACGCTGGCGATGGGAGTGTATTTTACCGCCGATTTGGTGGCGCCGCCGCCGAAGGTGAGAAATCCGGTGCCGCTGGGGGAGGAAGGGAGGCAGTAGGAGAAGAGCTTCTTGTACTTGTCGGAGGTCTGGGAGACGAGCGACAGCTGGTTCCGGCCCAATCCGAGCAGCCCGGCGGCGCCGCCGAAGTTCCCTTGGTTGTTTTGGCCGCACCCGATGTAGAATTCGTCGACGACGTCGGTTTTGGTCAACGTCAGTTTCTCGATGGCGAAGAATCCGGCGGAGATCGACGCGTCGCCGTATTGGATCCCGTACACGCACGTCGAGGCACTACATCCCCTGTTTCCTGCCGGGAATTGAAAAAATTGAGATTTCGTCAAAACCATAATCTTTCGGTCCAAAGTTTTGTAACCATTGAGAAATTTCAAAGTATTTTTGTCGTTTTACGTGATAATTAACTATGGTAACGTACCGGTGGCGGCAGCGAGGGCGGAGCAGGCGGCGGCCTCGCACGAAACGTTTCGGTACGTTTTGGAGGAGGAAGGGTCGAAGATCTTTTCCTTTTGCTGGTAGCAAGACCGTACGCACGGCTGGCATTGCGTCCACGTGACGTCACTTCCGGTGTCGAATATGAGGGAGAGTTTCTTCGCCGGGGTGCCGAGCCCCACGGTGACGATGTAGTTCCCGGAGCCGACGGTGCTGCCGTCCTTGGCCGGGATGGTGGTGGAGTCCGTCACCCTGACGTCGTCGGCGCCAGCGGCGGCTGCCTTTCTGGACCTGGACTGGATTTTCTGGACCCTGAACTCGTCCTGGCGGAGGATTTCGTCTGCGGTGGGCTTGGGCTGGTTGGCGGTGCTGGTGAGTTGTTGGGCCTGGGCGCACGGCCCATGTTTGTGGAACACTGGCAGCTTGTTCAGCCCTACACAATTGGAAGCAAAACCATTAATGTCCATACACAATCATGTGTAGTTGAGAGCATCTTGTTATGATGTAGTTAATTAATTATGAGTTATTACTAATTTACTATGAGTGAAATTTGAAGGTAGGATATGATAGGATAGGATGAATGATTGCTTTGAGATTGGGGCAGAATGCTGGCAGCCACACAATTTATGAGTTATTATTATTAAAGTAAACTTCGACTATCATAGAGCTTGTTCCATCACAATATTAAGTAAATAAATTAAAAAAATTCCCACATAGCAAGAGTGGATGGCATTTTGAACCGATATGAAACGGTTAGCTTGGAATCACCTTTGGTGGAAGGAGCAGGGCTGCAAGAGTCGGCAGGAAACAGCGAGGAGAGCTGAACAGTGTGGAAATGAAGCTGCTGCTGAACCCCAAATGTTCCATCGCCATTTGCAGTGTTCAAAGAAAGCAGAAGAAAGAAGGCGAGAGATGCAGCAAAGGAGGAGGAGGAGGAGAAAGAGAAAGCAGTAGTGGTAGTGGCCATTGTTTCTTTAGGTCCAGTATATATGAGGAAAATGGGAAATGTGGTCTCTGCGTTATTTGGGTCGTCCCTTTTTATAGCCCACGAATATCAGTCTAAGGCCTCTAATGCGCTTTGCGTAGGGGCGGGCAACGGAAAACGGGTATTTAGATATACCCATACTCGTCCGGTTTTTTGAGGATTACGGGTACCCAAATATTCGTAATTTTTTTCTGGGATGGAATTTGGGATGGAAAAATCCTACAACAATTACTACCCGTATATAACATAATTAAACTAATTTGATGATCCATATATATAACTAAACTAACAACTATCATCAGAGAAGTCTCTTCTTCTGTTTCGCAAATGCAGTGCTCCCTGGAGCATTAGCAGCAAAAAGCCCAGCCGCATCTCATCCACTCCTTTGATCCCCTTTATGCCTTAAATCTTGTCCACTGCCTGTTTTCACCAAAACAACACACAAGTACATAAATTCAATCAAACTGATCACAAGGTCACTGTGATCATATATATATATATGGGGAGTTCTACGGTACCCCGGGTGAAATCCGGGGTACCGCATACCTTAAGTAAGAAAACCCTATCTAAAACTTGAATTGACTGATCTTTCGGTCATTATACTATACTCTAACCCATAAAGATCAAAATCTAGGTCTTAATTCACTAAATCTTATACCACAAGATCAATTTAATTAGAAATAATAATCGATGGTTATGATTCGTCCAAATATAGGCAAAAAAAATAATGCTCCATCTTAGGGTTTATAGTTTATGATTGAGTTAATTAGGACCTAGGGTTCACTCATTAAGGGTTAGGGTATAGTATCATGCCCAAAAATCATGCTAATTCGAGGTCTAGATAGCGTTTTCATACTCAAGGTATGCGGTACCCCGGATTTCACCCGGGGTACCGTAGAAGGCACCATATATATATATATATATATATATATATGCATTTAACTACAGCAAGAGGTGCTTTTCACAGTGACTAGATCTGGGTGGGGGATAAATTAATTATATTACCTTTCGGTAGAAAGAGACGGCGCAAGTATTTTGGTTGCTGCAACTTGCTACAGATGCAAGAATTAACTGATGCATCCTAAGCAAATGTCACATTTGGTCACCGAGATTACTAAATCGTGTCATGTTTAGTCACTAGAAAAATTTAATATCAATTTTGGTCACTCGAATTACTGAAATAGGTCACATTTAGATTTAGTCACTCTCCTGTTAGCCTTAGTCCAACTCCGGTCACTCGAATTACTTAAACATGTCAGATTTAGTCACTCAAAGTACTAAAACATGTCATATTTAGTCACTCTCCCGTTAGTTTCCGTCCAACTTCATTAATGGAGTTGGACGGAAACTAACGGGAGAGTGACTAAATGTGACATGTTTCGGTAATTCGAGTGACCAAAATTGATATTAAATTTTTCTAGTGACTAAACATGACACGATTTAGTGATCTCAGTAACCAAATGTGACATTTACCCCATATAAATAATAACTAAAATTTTACGAGTTACCCACGGGTATCCGTTATCCATCCCGTACGGGTAATAGGTACCCGTTAACCCGTACGGGTTTGGGACATGAAATGAAGTTTCCTCCCCAAATGGGAACGGATACCCAATTCCGTCCCGTTACCCACCCCTACTTTTGACTTTTGAGAGAGAGAGAAACAGAGAGGTCGACGTCAAATACAGCTCCATTATATTAGTCCACTTGCACACTCCGATTCGTTTCCACTGTTCTTCGCCTTGCAATTTTAATGGGCCTAATTTGGGCTGCTGACTCTAGTTTTTTCCCAGAAATGATGACTCTAATTTAAACCGGCAAAATATGTAATTTCTTTCTAGATTGCCTGTTATTCGAGAAGCCCTAGCAGTATATACTGTCCAGCACAAATCTTTTACCAACTAAAATATTGACAACCAATTATTTTCCACAATTAAAATGAGCGAATAATATGTAATAACATGTAGTGCCTGTGATACGATGGGAAAGGCACGTTGAGCGTTTGGACAGAACCTCTTAACCAGAAAACAAAAACTATTTGGATTCTTGTTTTCCAAGGACGCATATTTAGATCGGGTCCACAAGGAAGTCGTTATTTGTCCAATTGTACATGAAATATATGGATTATCATGTTAGTTAGTTTGGGTGCAAGCTTTGCTAATTGATGCATCATTATCACCTACTATTTATAACTAAGCCATATTTGCTCTCCCAGCAGTAGCACTAGGGGTGGCCAAACGGTTAGCGGTTAACCGATCGGTTACAATCATAACCAGACGGTTATTCATTGACCGAAAATCGAAATAACCGAAAATCGATTGGTATTTATAGGGATGGATGAGATGCTTTTGGTCTTGTGGGCAGCTCAGTTAACCGAAAATCGAGATAACTTAAGCCTTAATCCCTCTTTCGGTTGGTGGTTCGATTAACCAATGACCGACCCTTCGGTTTTCGGTTATAACCAAACCGATCGACCCTCCTCCCCTAAGTAGCACGTTTAAAAGTCTTACCAACCCACAAGCCATAGAGGCATAGTATGTGATTTCCGCCGGTCAAACAAACACCTATAATCCGGCGACAATTAGTGAGTGGTATAAGATCCATTAATATTGAACATCTCCCAACAACTCGAGTTACTGGGATCAACTGATTCTTTACGTGGTATCAGAGCTTTCTGTGATCGAGATGTCTTGTGTTTGAATTCTAATGATCCCATTTGTGAAGCACATGGTATTTTTATATGCAGACTTGTGCAAACGAAAGTTCTTATGAATTGACTGGCTTTCGTTTGAGAGGGTGTGTTATTGAGTGGTAGAACACTCAATATTAAACCTCTCCCAACAACTCGAGTTATTGAGAACAACTGAATAATCGGGTGGGTACGGACCATGACAGGTCGACTCATGCTCATTATATACCTTTTTCAGATTCTTTTATATTATCCAAGCCTATTAAAATGCTATTAATTAGTCAAATCTTTTGTAATGCATCAAAATATTAGCCATTTTAAGTTAACAAAAATAATTCTATAATTCTTTTCTTAGTTAAAATACTAAAATTTTGGAATGTTGATCTTCATGTGTCTATTCCAAGTCATTATCATGTTGCCAAGTCAATATTATCAACAAAATTGCTAGCTGAAAGTTAACATTTGGCTAATTTTTAGTATTTTGATAGGTTTTCATAATATAAAAAAATATAAAAAAAATAGATAACAAATAGACATGATCCTTTAACAATAAAAACAAAGTAAAATTCGTGTATAAATAAAAAAAAAACAAGTAGATTGAATGAGTCCATTGATCGAGAGAGTGAAGGAAATGAAGACAAAATCTCCTGCATATCGCGATGCCAAAAGTTGAATCAATTATAGTCTAAATTTGATTAAAATATTAGACTAAGCTAAATTATGTCATGTACTAATTCATACTTTCACCAAAAATTCCCTCAATTATATCACTTGTTCATTCGAAACATCGAAACAAACACTTACGAACTAACCCTTTATTTGAAACAAACTAAACACTCCCACAATTTCATCTGGTTTGTTTGAGATAAATGGCACGAGGCGGCTTGATTGATGGAGGACTACTGCCTTTTCCTTTTTGTTTCTTTCTTTCGTTCGTTCTCTCTCTTTCCGCCGGGAACTCTGGCCGGCCGGCGGCCGGTGGTGGGGGATAGTACTAGTCGGCAGTGCTGTGTAGGCCACAGTTGGTATTTGAGTGAGTGGTGGAAGTAAAGCTGAAATCTACAACACAAATATCTACTATGTGTCTATTTGGGTTTGTATTGAGTTTGAATTAGGTAGAATTTGAGTAAATTTCGTTTGGTCAGATTCAAATAAGTCTATTTGAGTTAGGGGTGGCTATTTGGTTTTACCCGAAACCGGATTTTAGGTTTATTTTTATAGGCATAAAAAATATGTGTCTAAAATGGCCTTTTTGGGAGGCAGTGGGGTGAGAGATTGATTATCTGCAGTAAGTGGTTGGAACTTGAAAGTCAGCAAACGTCTGATTCATTTATGCGCAAGTTTCCACTATACGATTCGTTTCGTGGTATATATTTGTCTTATATGTTGATCCAACAAATATGATCCTGTCTAGTTTTTTCGAATGAATATTCGATAAATTTATAATAGTAGATGATTCAAAATATGATTTTGTTGGCGATCAATAAATTTTTTCTTCTTCCCAGAATAATAGTTTGTGAAAATTGAATTGCGAATTATAATGTCTTGAACCTCATGTTCATCCGGTAAACAAAGATTATTGTGCATTACCTTAATCAGATTTTCGATAATTCTGATTCAGATTATTTATAACATTTCTCAATTCCGAAATGCTACCTTAATTCCTTAGTCCCTAAATAAATTGGGACATTATTCCTCGAGGAAATACGACGTCGCTCCGAGTCCTCATTTGCAGCCGCCGCTGGCGAACCCAACCCTCCCGCCGGCGCCGTCGTAAACCACTTCCAGCGTCTGCTGCTGCACGCTCCCTAATATCGCCACGTCTGTCGCGTTCCCATTAGCGGCGAACGCCAGGCACACCTGCGTCGGCTTGTTGGCGTACAGAATCCCGACGGCCTCGATGTCCACCTCCGCGCCGCCGGCGAAGAAAAACCCGATCTTCGGCACCGCGAAATTCTTAAACTTGCTGAGGTCGTAGCAGGTGTCGAGGATCGACAGCGCCGGGCCCAGAGGGTACTTCGACATCTTCTTCCTGAACGCCGACCGGAGGGCGGAGTACGCCGCCGGCGGGAGGCGGGTGATGGCGGTGCCGGAGTCGATGATGGCGCCGGCGGCGGAGAACACGGAGGCCGAAACGGGGAGCTTTTTTCCGCCGACGCTGATGGCGGTGATGCCGATTCCGTAGAAGTTTTCGCCGCCGGCGACGCTGGCGATGGGGGTGTATTTCACGGATTTGGCGCCGGCGCCGCCGAATGTGAGGAATCCGGTGCCGCTGGGAGTGGAAGGGAGGCAGTAGGAGAAGAGATTCTTGTACTTGTCGGAGGTCTGGGAGACGAGCGACAGCGAGTTCCGGCCCAATCCGAGCACCCCGGCGGCGCCCCCGAAGTTCACTTGGATGTTTTGGCCGCACCCGAAGTAGAATTCGTCGAAGACGTCGGTTTTGGTCAACGTCAGTTTCTCGGTGGCGAATAATCCGGTGGTGATCGCTGCGCCGCCGTATTCGATCACGTACGCGCACGTCGAGGAACTACAATCCCTGTTTCCTGCCGGAAATTGAAAAATTGAGATTTCGTCGTCAGTAGAATTTGAAACCATAATCTTTCAAAATCTTTGTCGTAATCAACTATGGTAACGTACTATTATCAAAATAAAATGAAAAACTACGGTAACGTTACCGGTGGCTTCAGCGAGGGCGGAGCAGACGGCGGCCTCGCAAGAAACGTTTCGGTACGTTTTGGAGGAGGAAGGGTCGAAGAAGATCTTTTCCTTTTGCTGGTAGCAAAACTTTACGCACGGCTGGCATCGCGTCCACGTGACGTCACTTCCGGTGTCGAGTATGAGGGAGAGTTTCTTGGCCGGGGTGCCGAGGCCGACGGTGACGACGTAGTTGCCGGAGCCGACGGTGCTGCCGTCCTTAGCCGGGATGGTGGTGGAGTCCGTCACCCTGACGTCGGCGCTACCGGCGGTTGCCTTTCTGGACTGGATATTCTGGACCCTGGACTCGTCCTGGCGAAGGATTTCGTCCGCGGTGGGCTTGGGCTGATTGGCGGTGCTGGTGAGTTGTTGGGCCTGGGCGCACGGCCCATGTTTGTGGAACACTGGCAGCTTGTTCAGCCCTACACAAAAAGGAACCAAAACGAAACCCATGAGAGATTGTCATTAGTGGAAGCCCAAATAGTAAGCTATATTATACAATAAGGTGTAGTTGGGACTTGGGAGCATGTTTTTATGTACGTAATTATGAGTTAAGCACTCGTTAATTATGAGTTATTACCATGAGTGAAAATTAAAGGGAGGATAGGGTGAAAGATTGCTTGAGATTGGGGCAGAATGCTGGCAGCTAGTGTTGTTAATGAACCAAGCCGCTCATAAACGGCTTGACGTGTGACTCGAGAAAAATTCGTTCGAAACTCGATTCGTCTTAATTCAGCCGGCTCGTGAACAAGCTCGTTAAATAAACGAGCCGAATTCGAGCCATACCATGTTCAGCTCGAAAGCTCGCGAACAAGCTCATTCAACGTTTTGGCAAAAGAAAGGATTAGAATTCATGGATTTTATGTATTGAAATTGGGATAAATATTGTGTTTTATTTTGCTAGACTTTTCTACAGGTTTGAATGTAATTTTGTGCCCGGTCTAGGTCAATCTTGAGCTATTATGAACATTTTATGAGCTTAACTCGATTTTGGGCTCGTTAAGCTTATTTGACGAGCCGAGCTTGAACCGAGCTCGAGATTTCATTTTCATAAACGAGCCGTGCTCGAGCTTGCATATTAAAGCTCGTGACGAACACGAGCCGAGCTCGAGCTTGAAAATATATTAACGAGCCGAGCTCGAACTATGGCAAAGCTCGATTTGGCTCGGCTCATTAACAGCCCTACTGGCAGCCACACAATTTAGAAGGTTCCCAATCAAGTATATATGGTAGGCTAAAGTAGTTGAACTATTGAGGATTTCACATGTTGTTTGTCCTTTTGGGTTCTTCCACAAAACAGGTAAGGTTCCAGTAAAGTCAAATTGGAGGGGTCTCTACTTTTTACTACCTAATAATTGTCCATTTCCTTTTTTCCTTTTATGACAAATTACCCTACACAGATATTATTAAAGTAAACTTCACCTATCATAAATAATACAACTTAGTCAAATGATTAGCCGATATTATTAAAACCAACTGCTAAACCTTTCCTTTCCTTTCCTTTCCTTTCCATTATATAATATGCAAATATTGAGTGAAAGAGTTTAGCTTGGAATCACCTTTGGTGGAAGGAGCAGGGCTGCAAGAGTCGGAAGGAAACAGCGAGGACAGTTGAACAGTGTAGAAATGCTGCTGCTGCTGAACTGCACCGCCATTAGCAGTCTTCAAAGAAAGCAGAAGAGAGAAGGCGAGAGCTGTAGCAATGAAGGCAAAGGAGGAGGAGGAAAAGGCAGCAGTGGTAGTGGTAGCCATTGTTTCTTTAGAACCAGGAGGATGAGGAAAATGGGAAATGTGGTCTCTGCCTGTTATTTTGGTCCCCTTTTTATAGCCCACAAATATCACTCTAACTGTCTAAGGTCTCTAATGCGCTTCGGTTTTTAATCAGTCACCAAATTACATTGTTTCACCCTCCTATCAGAGCCAAGCTCTGAAATCAAAGCTAGTATATAAATAAGGGTAGTACATGAACAAAAAAGGCCTAGTGCACGACATCATATACGTCTGCGTTCACATTTTAAAATGTACTCCAGTATAATTGGACAAATCGGAATGGTCATGTACCAAACTCTGATGATTTTATGGTCTGTTACCAAAACTCGTTGGTCGGCGCGAACAAGAAGATCTGTGTACACCAGGTGCATGCTAGCCTAATATACATAATAATAGCTTTCTAGATTGCCTGTTATTCTAGAAGTTCTAGAAGTATACCGACCATCATTCATTTTTACCATCTAAAATATCGAGAGCCAATTATTTCCCACAATGAAAATGAGAGAATAATAATAGGGTAAATTGCGAAGTTGGTCACTGAGATTACTAAAAAGGTTCACGTTTGTCATTAAAAATATTTAATTTCATTCGTGGTCACTAAAATTAGTTAAATGTTCCAAGTTTAGTCACTCTCCATCCAACTCCGTTAACTTTTGGTGATGTGGCAGTCAACTTTCATAATTGACCGTTAAAAATATGATGTGGCAATTAAAAAATATTAAAAAATAAATTTTAATTTTTTAAAATTTACACATCATTCTACAACAATTTATAAATAAAATTACAAAATACCCATTTCCCAGATCGTATCTTCTTTACCGCTCGACCTTTCCTTCTCTTGCCTCCCTCCGGCCTTCACCCTCCAATACTCCGACCACCACAGCCAAAGAACCCTGCGCCCAGACTTCCCCTCGCAACGCCACAATATGCGACGCGATCACTCATTCTCTTAAACTCTTCTACTCTTGATTTGTCTTGCTTTAGCTTTCTTCTCCATGGGACTCCACGAATCGAAACCGCCATGCGAGAGACAGGTCGGATCCACACTTGGTTTTCCTTGCTTATGCTTTCTTTTCCATGGAATCGACATAAGAAGCAGGCTATAAAGGGTTAACGGAGAAGACGAATCTGGAAGAGGAAGCTACTTGATGGACATGAGCCTGCTCCGTCATCGATTAATCTTCCTGTCGGACCAGTTTGCTTCCTCACCTCCAAAATGGGAGATTCGGATCGAATGTATCTCCCTTTTGATTTCAACCCTTAAATCAAATGCTTTATTTCTACCCCTCCCTCTTTGGTTCCCCCTGTCTCTTCGCATACCCTAACTATAAATTTTGACCAAATTCAGGGAATCTATTTCAACAACTCCCTCTAATCCCCAGCTTGTATCTCGATTCAGCTCAAAATAGTTACCGATTTTGATCGGTGGCTTTCAGGTTGCACCTGGTGGATGTACGATTGGGTGATGTATATACGGTTGCCGGCGATGGTGAAGAAAGGTAGAGTGGTAAAATGTTCGCCGTAAGGAAACAGAAGCAATGCTAGCGGGCGGGAGAAGAAGGGGATGAGCGCATCGCTGATGGCGGCAGTGTCAAGGATTGGGGGCCGGAGGCCGGAGGGAGGCCAACGAAGGGAAAATTCGATCGGGTTTGGGTCAAGGGTCTTCTTTAAGTTTATTTTTTAATTTTTGCAAAAAAAAATTTGAAACATAATTGTTGTAAAATGATGTGGAAATTTTAATAAATTAAATTTTATTTTTTTAATATTTTTTAATTGCCACATCACACATTTAACGGTCAATTATGAGAGTTGACTGCCACATCATCAAGAATTAACGGAATTGGACGAAGAGTGACTAAACTTGGAACGTTTAACTAATTTTAATGACCACGAATGAAATTAAATATTTTTAGTGACCAAATGTGAACCTTTTTAGTAATCTCAGTGACCAACTTTGCAATTTACCCAATAATAATATGTAACATGCAATTTACCCAATAATAATATGTAACATGTAGTGCCTGTGATACGATGGGGAAATGCACGTTGGTTGGGCGTTTGTACAGAACAGAACCCCTTAACCAGAAAACAAAAACTATTTGGATTCTTGTTTTCCAAGGACGCATATTTAGATCGGGTCCACAAGGAAGTCGTTATTTGTCCAATTGTACATGAAATATATGGATTATCATGTTAGTTAGTTTGGGTGCAAGCTTTGCTAATTGATGCATCATTATCACCTACTATTTATAACTAAGCCATATTTGCTCTCCCAGCAGTAGCACTAGGGGTGGCCAAACGGTTAGCGGTTAACCGATCGGTTACAATCATAACCAGACGGTTATTCATTGACCGAAAATCGAAATAACCGAAAATCGATTGGTATTTATAGGGATGGATGAGATGCTTTTGGTCTTGTGGGCAGCTCAGTTAACCGAAAATCGAGATAACTTAAGCCTTAATCCCTCTTTCGGTTGGTGGTTCGATTAACCAATGACCGACCCTTCGGTTTTCGGTTATAACCAAACCGATCGACCCTCCTCCCCTAAGTAGCACGTTTAAAAGTCTTACCAACCCACAAGCCATAGAGGCATAGTATGTGATTTCCGCCGGTCAAACAAACACCTATAATCCGGTCCACGAGGAAGTCGTTATTTGTCCAATTGTACATGAAATACCGAATACGGATTATCAGGTAGGTTAGTTTGAGTGCAAGCTTTGCTAATTGTGCATAATTATCGGGGTGGGAATCGGTCGGTAAACGGTAAACCGTTTACCGAATTTATCGGTTTCGGTATACCGACGGTGGCCAAACTGTTTACCGTTTACCGATACCGGTTTGTAACCGGTTTACCGATTACCGAATTACCGGTAAACGGTTACAAACCGGTTTACCGAATTACCGCAAAGGACGACGTGGGGCAGTTTTTCGGTTCGGTTTACCGAACCGAAATTATGTTAAGTGGGGAAGATGTTGTAATATTTTTATTTTTCTGAGTTTTTTTCTTCATTTTTGTAATTAATAAATTATAACATTTTTTAGACCTATACTTATGTATCATTTGTAACATTTGTAACTCTTATTTATAATATTTTTGTTCATGATGTATGTAATATTTGTGAATAATGAAATATATGTTATATTGTTATATGTTAATGCCATAACTTAATATTTGAGTTCAAACACTAAGTTGCTATCTATTAATCTATTTAATTTAACATAAGTTCAAAGGGTCAACAATCATGATTCATGAATCAACATCAACTCTCATCATCAAGCATCATCATTCATCAAATATTCAAATTCATCAAACGACAATTCAACAAACATCGTCAAATTCAAAGGGACAATGATAATGTCTAAATTCAACACAAGTTCAAAGTCCAAACTTAAAAATTAAAATAGACAACCAAATAAGTTAATAACCAAGAGCTCATGCTCCTCCTTCTCCGGTAGAACTTGTAGTACCACCAACATTTGCACAACCTTTCTTCTTCAAAATCCTGAGAAGAGTATCATCGGGATCATCATCGGCATCTTGGTTCATGTCTTCGTCGGACTCGGTGGATTCTTCATCATCACCCTCCTCCTCCTCCTCCTCCTCTTCCTCATCAACCCCAACAACAGATCCATGTGCTCCACTTGGGATGTCACTTGCAGTGTCCACTCGAGATTGGAAAGTATTAGTAACTAGTGCAAATAAAATACACAAATGTTAGTATGTTACTAATGAAATGATTTAAAATTTAAATAGTAAAGAATATAGACAAATTAGAATAATAAATTGAATTCTTACCACTATCATAATCGATTGTCTCTTGATCTTCTTCCTTATCATTCAGTTCATCTGCAGTCTTTCCATTTTCATATCTTATCCAATCTTCAGCACATATCAATGCCTCCACAATGTTTGGGCTTAAAGAGGACCTGAAAGGACTAAGAACTCGACCTCCACAACTGAAAGCGGACTCCGATGCAACAGAGGAGACTGGAACTGCTAATATATCCCTAACCATCTATGAAAGAATGAGATATCTAACACTGTTCCGAGCCCACCACTTCAGAATGTCAAACTTCCGATCATCAATCTCCTCATTAACAGCATCACCAATATCTCTCAAATACTGCTCCAACTCACCAGAACCTCGACCCCCCCTCTCAATTTGCTCCTTTCTCTTCTGCTGGAACCGAGCTTCAAATGCGGACTCCATATCATTCGATCCGTCACTAGTCTCAGTAGGAGTAGTAGTCTGGGTAGTAGGCACAGAAACAGAGGATGAAGTTGCATACTTCATCTTGTAGACATCGTACAATGCAATCATCTCCTTCTTTACTTCATCTGCCAAAGATTCCCCTTTTGAGATCCCATACATTTCCTCCAACATCATAGTCAAATAGTCTAGCTTACGCCTGGGATCCAGCACACATGCCATGTAAACTATCATATTTATCCTAAAGTTGTCCTTCTCGTCAGCAACATCATTCTCAAACCAATACTTTCTCACCTTTGCCTCTATTCTCGATGCCATTCTTTGTATCTGTCTATCTGCATCTTTCTTCAATTTTGCTATCACTTCATGAATATCCACAATGGATTTGCAGAAAGTATGTGCAGTGACATATGATGTTCCTGATACAAAGAAAAATTTACCGACATTAGTATAAATAATATAACTCATAACTCATAATCATTCAATTTAATTTTAAAATTTGAAAGTTATTAGTTCATATACCTGATACACGAAGAGTAAGCTCATAGAAGAACTTCAGGTACTTCATGAGCCGCCTAATACTGCTCCAATCATCTTCAGTTGGAAGACCCTTCTTTGAATCCACATACTCTCGAAAGGAAGAATCAGTAGGACTAGCATACATGAACGTAAAAACCTGCTCAAACCTCTCCGCGGAATCCAACATTAGATAGGTGGAATTCCACCTAGTCGGAACATCCAAAGACAACAGCCTTTTCCCATCCATCTCTAGATACTCAATGCCTTTCTTGAACTTTCCCATCCGAGCTGGGGATGACTTCACCCATTTCACACAATCCCTTACCCTCTCCACAGCAACTCCAACCTCCTTCAATCCATCAGAAACAACTAGATGATGATATGTGCCACACATCTATACTGCAAATACTTCCCATCTAGCAAATCTGTTCCCCACCCCTTCATTCTCATGCACTCAACAAGAACATCATTCGAACTGGCATTATCCATTGTCATGCAAAACAAACTATTCACTTTCCATTCTTGTAAACACTTCTCCAAAGTATCTGCAATAGAGAAATTTTACAATGCTATATAGTATTGGTGCTATAGGGTTTTGCCTTTATGGTACAACTTAAAATTGTACATTTACGTTATGGTACAACTTCATATTGTACCTATACTTTTTGTACAAATTCTTTTATGGTACAAGTTGAACTTGTACCTTTATGTGATGGTACAACTTCAAGTTGTAAAGTTGTACCATAACATAATGATACAAATTGCTTTATGGTACAACCTAAACTTATACATTTAATGTTATGGTACAACTTTAAGTTGTACATTAAAGCACCAATACTATATAGTATAGTAGAAGTTCTCATCTGCAATATCCTTCCCCGTGTGACTAGTAATGGGAACAAAGCAAATAATCCTCTTCTGCAACTTCCAATCATGTCCAATAAAATGTGCAGTCACACACATAAAATTCTGGTTATTATCACTAGTCCATGTATCTGTAGTGATAGATATTCTTCCTTTGCACTTTGAGTTAAAAAAACTCAATCAATATTTCTTTCTTCTCCATAAAAATGACATAACAATAAGATCTTATTGTTTGCCTTCCAGGTATCACAAACAAAGGCTGAGTTGTTGCCATAAATCTCCTAAACCCCTCCCGCTCAACAAATCTAAACGAAAGCTCATCCAAGATTATCATCATAGCTAATGCATGTCTAGATTTGTTCTGATCAAACTTCCATGGAGTAAGAGAGCCTACCTCACCGACTCCACTTTCTGTTCCAGGTTGATAGTTCAATACAGACTGACCACTAGCTTCCTTTGCCTTCCTCTCGCACATTAGGTGATGGCTCTTCAAACCACTAGCCCCATTGAAGGTTGAATGAGCTTTGATCAGCGCCCCACACCTTTTGCATTTGCCGTATGGGTAGTCATCAACCAACACACGGGTGTAAGGAATCCACCACTTAGATTTTGACTTCTTCCCCTTCCCCTTCCCCTTGTCAATTTTCTTCTGTACACCAGGTACCTCAACAGATGGAGGAGGATTTGCTGTTGATGGAGGAGGATTTGCCTCAGGAGGTGGATTTGCTGCTGCTGCAGGTGGAGGAGGATTTGCAGTAGTGGAAGAAGGTTTGCTAGTCGAAGCCTTCCCTTTTTTTGAAGAGCTTCGAGGAGGTAACGAACTAGCTTTCTTCTTACTACCTCCTCCATGGCTGCCAGCAGAAGGTTTCGTCCTACAAAAAAAAAAAAAACAATCTCAATTCACTTCCAACCTGTACTCAGAATGCATAGCCACCAAAAGTAGAAAGACCAAAAAATGAACATACAGAAACAGTGGCTCCGATGAAGACACAGCAGAACAGAAGGGAAGGATCGATCAAGTAAAAACAGGATTCCATTAATAACCAGCAACACCATTCTAAACGTCTCAACGGGAAAAGAAAATAGTGCAGCAAAATTTCAACGGTAGACACCAAATCAGATAGTATCATCCACAAACCAAAACTGTGTTAGATTTGCTCTTCAAATTACCTGCTACATAACTCTCATTGGGTTGAAATGAATTGAGCTAATACATTACAACCAAAGTAAGTTAGAGTTGTGACGCTCGATCACCCAAATCCTTACAAGTTCACTACAGGTAAAATTCCTTTCCACTTGGTTCTTCTTAGCTATCATAGGAACTCAACTCATATAAAACAAAGAGTTACTAAATCATCAACGTTGCTAGCTAGCTTAGCAGGTACTCAAGATGTTGACAAAGGAGGTTTCACTCACTCCCCTCTGATTTCAAACCCGTAAAACTGAGCTGCGTGCATCAAAGTTGCAAAATTCTTGTTACACAAAACACAATCTCAAATTCAATTACATACATTTGGTTTTGGACTTGATTTTGTTGGCTGTTGTTGACTTGCTGTCTGCTGAGTTGCTGGTATCGCTCTTCACCCTCTTCCCCTTCTTTGAAGCTGCGTCGGCCGTCTGCGAGGGAGAGTCAGGGCAGGTGGCGAGGGAAGGCCGGAAGGGAACTAGGGCAGGTGGCGGAGGATTTGCTGGAGGAGGAATGGCAGATGAAGCTCGCTCTTCACCCTCTTCCCCTTCTTTGAAGCTGCGTCGGCGAGGGAGAGTCAGGGCCTCATTCTTTGCCGTCGACGAGAAGCGGAGAGGAGAAGGAGAGGCGGCGGGCGAAGGAGAGGCGGCGGGAGAAGCGGACTGGAGAATGAGAGGTGGCGGCGTCTTCTGCTCTGCGTCGGCGACTCTGCGTGCGAAGGGGAAGGGACGAAGGTTGAAGCTCGAAGGGTGAAGGTCGTTTTCGCGTTTTGGGCAGGGGCGCAGGTAGGGTTTCATTCACTTGCCCAAAATGCCGCGTTCCGCCATTCCCCATTTGGTATTTACCGATTTACCGACGGTAAATACCGACCCTGTGTCCGGTAAATTGGATCGTCGCCGTCGCAATCGGATACCGATGGTAATCGGTTTACCGTTTACCGACCGTTACCGGTTCGGTAAAACGGTAAACCGGTTACCGTATTACCGTTTGTCAGCCCTAATTATCACTACTATTTATATCTAAGCCATATTTGCTCGATCTCCTAGCAGTTACAAGTTTAAATCCTTCTGTGACAATTAGTGAGTGGTATAAGATCCATTAATATTGAACCTCTTCCATTAACTCGAGTTATTGGGACCAACTGGTTCTTGACATGATATTAGAGCCTTCTGTGATCGAGATGTCTTGTGATGCTAAAATTTGACTGGGAGAGTGAAGGAAATGAAGACAATAAATATTCTAGTTGAGTCAATTGATAGGGAGAGTGAAGGAAATGAAGACGAAATCTTTTTTGATGCTAAAATTTGAATAAATTGTAGTCTAAATTGATTGAATTATGAGACTAATTGTTATGTATATTCTTCTTCCCTATTAATTATTGTTATTATTATGGTTGGGATGAGATTTTTTTTTTACAAAAGATAATCATATATTGATTGAATGATAGGTAATTACATCTTAGAATACAGCCATGCCTGGAAATCAAAGAAACGACTCGTAGTCGGGTACAAAGAAAGGGCCTTGCGAGCTACTAGATGAGCTACTCTATTATTCCTCCGACCTACAAATCGAACACTAAACCCTGTATGTGCCACAAACAAATTTCTGACCTCTAATAGAATGGGTCCCACCCGGCTATCTCTGGTCTTAGACCTACGGAGTTTCTCAACAACCAGCTGGGCATCACCTTCAAATCGCACCTCAGAAAAACCTTGCCCTAAGTACCACAAGATCGCCTCCCGAAGAGTTAGCAGCTCCACTACTAGTGGGTCATCAATCCCCGGAAACTGGACCCCTTGAACAAGGAGTATCTCACGGGCTGGAGTCAAGAAGACCATCCCCCCTGTCGAATGAGAACCAGCCCTAACCGCCCCATCCCGCATACAAATTGCCAGGGCTGGATACACAGCATCCACCAGACTAAGAGTAGTAGGAGGTCGAGGGGCATGGTCCTTAGGGAGTCTAGCCTACTCTTGCACCTATTGATTGAACTGTCGCATCAAGGCTACAATCCCAAACTGTTTTCCTTCAAAAACAACCCAGTTATGAGATCGCCAAATTCTCCAAAGGACAGCGATCACCTCCATAAACTGATGTTTCTGGTCAATCAGAGCCAAGATCTTCAAAAAGAGCGGGAAGGTATGCCGAGGCAACCCTTCCTCTAGGTGAGCCAGCCTAGAGTGATCCCAAATGGCACGAGCAACTATGCAGTTAAGGAACATATGCTCCATTGTTTCAGCCTCGCCCCAACAAACGGGCACCTGGGTAGAATAGCAACCTGTTTTTCGATTAACGCCTCCGTAGTAGGCAAAATCATCCGAAAAATCTGCCAAACAAACACCTTCAACTTCGGAGGTATGTCCTGTCTCCCACAACCGGATCCAACTAGCTCGATCCATCCAACTAACCATGGGTTTCCACCTGCCTCGCTGTTGATCTAGAGTGATCGCAAAATGGTACGCCGACTTAACAGTGAACACACCATCAGTTGTAGCATGCCATACCAGACGATCCTCTACATCTTGGCGAGGCAACGAGATCGCCCTTATGGCCTTACATATCATAGGATCAAACCATTGCCGGAGCTTATCATCACACCACCGTCCCTCACCAGGTTGAATTACCTCTTCCACCTTCAGTTCCACCCCTTCCGGAAGCACACAGGGATTATACCTAGGGGGAGCGGGTGCAGGCTAGGGATCCAATTGGACGTTAGGAGGGCGGCTTGCCGATCATTGCCAATTTGCCAACGTAACCCCGTTACCAGCAGCTCCCGACCTCTGCCAACCCCCACGAAGGTCTAGACCGAGCTGTTGCCGAGAGAAAAGACCCATGAGAGAAATATTTCCCTTTATAAACCTGAGCCAGGAGGGAATCAGGCTCGTTTAAAATTCGCCACCCAATTTTAGCTAGGAGAACCTGATTAAAATGTTGGGATGAGATTAGGTTATAGTACGTGAGTAGTTTCTAGGTGTCATTAGGATTGCTTTTGAGGTTGGAATAGGCGGGGGCAAGTCGCAATAGCCAAATATGATTAGGATTAGGATTATAGCCCTATAAATATATACGTACATTGTCTTTGGTTTAATGCTACGTTGAAGATTGAAATCCAACAGTAATTGTAGTTATCTTTGTTCCTATATTATCTTTGTTCTAACTCTTTCTTACGAATATCTTTCAACATCGACGACGGCACACGTTACGTGAAGGTTCTCGCCGAAAAAATACACATAACACTAATCTTAATTATGTCATGTACTAATTCATACTTTCTCCAAAAATTCTTTCCCTCAATTATATCACTTGTTCATTCGAATCATCGAAACAAATACTTACGAACTAACCCTTTATTTGAAACAAAATAAACACTCCCACAATTTCATCTGGTTTGTTTGAGATAAATGGCACGAGGCGGCTTGATTGATGGAGCTGGACTACTGCCTTTTCCTTTTCTTTTGTTTCTTTCATTCGTTCTCTCTCTTTCCGCCGGGAACTGTGGCCGGCCGGTGGTGGGGGATAGTACTAGTCGGCAGTGCTGTGTAGGCCACAGTTGGTATTTGAGTGAGTGGTGGAAGTAAAGCTGAAATCTGCAACACAAATATCTTCGATGGCAGGGAACAAATCCAACACAACCACCTAGCTTTTGTTGCATAATTACCACATTACTAACGTCAATATCCTTTTGGCTTAATTCACAATGAGCATGCAGCCGGTTTGGTGTCAGCGTGATGATGGTAGCTAGGCTTCATGGGCTAATTTCATTGAATTGTGAGGATTGTTATGGATACTGGATCAGACTCGAATGAATTCATATGAATTGTTTATGATTTTGCGTTTGGATTGAGTTTAGATTGGGTATAATTATAAGTCAAGTCATTTGGGTCGGATCAGATCTATTCAGAATCAGATGAATTGTACACACCCAAAGGCATATATCGATCAATCTCACTAAGGGGTCGTTTGGATGTGGAAATGTAATGCAGTAATTGGATCCAATTACCACATAATGCAGTAATTGGGTTAAAAACCCACGTTTGGGAGAGCAAAAAGAGTATGGGAATTGGACCATGGAAATTGGCTTCAATTACCACATTCATGGTAATTGAGAATACTACACCTTCCCCTAGTAGTTTGACATTACCACGTTTTCTTACTTCTTTTTCCAAATTCCACACCATCAATTCCCACAAAACTAACCCTATCCAAACATGAATTTTATTCAATTTCCACAAATCAATTCCTTGCTTTTGTAAAACATGGAAATTCAAACAAATTCCATCGTTTTCAAATTTCCACATCCAAACGACCCCTAAGTGTCTTCAGCCCAATTCACGCATTCAATGTTTGATATTTTCACATTTTGTTTGTTTCGGAACAAAGAAAAATGCAAAGATTCGTATTAAAATAGGGTACCCGTTTTGCTTTTGGGTACAATTTTGATCCAAACTAAAAAGTTGGGTGTGAGTGTGACAAAAAATGGCATTACATAAACCTAATTTGACCCCTAATAGATTGAATTTGGACAATACTCAACATAATAACTTTCTTCTGGTTGGGAATTACCGAACATGAAAAGATCTTCTCAATCCTACTTTTTCTTATCACAATTTTTTTCCATGCTTATCAGGCCAACTATTTATGTGAGAATTTAAAGGTTTAAACAACCAATTGAATTATGTCGGAGTCACTTATAGACCCATAGTAAAATTCGTAACGAATATGAAAATTATTATGATTGTCAAGTCAAGCCTTTGCTTTTCCTACTCGACTATCATAGATTTACTTCAACAATTTCAATCCCGTCATTCAAATATGTTGAGAAACGGGGCAGCAACCACAAGCAAGAATCGAATGCACAAGACACAATTTTTACGTGGAAAACCCAAATCGGGAAAAACAACGGAACCTTTGTCCAAACCACAACTCCACTAGACTTTGCTGGGATTACAAGTCCTCTCTAGACTAGCTAGAGGATTACAAACACCTCAAGAACATCCTTCTTGGATCAACAATCAACCACAATAGCTCTCACCAACATGGTGGATAACTAGAACAAAAGCAAGACAAAGAGAGGTTTAGAGGTACCCAAAAACATATTCGTACACCTTCTGTCCATCAACGATTCCCGACGATAGACCTCAGAATGACGATCCCTCCGTTCAGAACGAAGCTCAGACAATTCCGAACCAACTGTCCAAATTTCAGGACGATCCAACGGTTCGATTGTTCAGAATTCTCACTTGAACAAGCTGTCCTTCTGCAGAAACGAAAAACTGAAGTTCTTTGTTTCTCTCTTTTCTCTTTTCCTTGTCTCTTCTCTTTTCTGATTCTCTATCTGGAAAATTGAAAGGTTGTATCCTCTTTTTCCTTTTTCCAGACAATAACTCTCTAATTTTAATAATAGAGGATCTTCTAAAAACCAACCAAAACTCAAACTCAAACCGGTTAGTCCAACAACCATAGGAGTTGAACCAAACCCAACAAAATATCCGAATCAACATGAACATATCCCCATTACAATCTACACTTGATAAATGAGTCTAGTTGTATTCGTGAATCTAAAGCCTGGTTGAATCTAAATTGAATCAAACCAACAAATGAAAATGTAGGCCAATATGGAAAATGTCAAAGTCATTTGTCTTTGCCCTCTCAATCAACCAACCCACGTGGATCGCTGTCCCTTACAGTAGTATGCTGCTCCTGCAATTTCACTTTCCTATACCACAAGACAAATCGAAATCAATCCTTGACATTCGAGGCTGTAACTAACTACCAAACTTTTACCAGTCAGTTTCCTGGTAAAAAAAGGTAATGGTTCCCCGCCGCCACCGCCGTAGTTTATTACTTTAGGCGGTTCCCATTGATGGGTTGGGTTCACATTTCCCAGCTAGCCTTCGTGTTTCCTTCATCAATCAAATACTAAGAAAAAAATGAAATTGGAAACCCTATCTAAGTTAGGAGCAGGAGTTTCCACAGTGAAATCGGTGCTGTAGTTGTCAATGAAGTTGCTGTTCAGTGTTAGTCTTCTGTTTCATCAATGTCATCTATCGGTATTTCTTCAGTATTATCAATGCAAGGACCTATTGCACGTGAGCCAATAGAATGGTCAGTATTGGTCATTGATAAATGTTCAACGAAAAGGGATGGCAAAAAGGATTACGATCCATGAACGTGAAAACAGCAGGGGCAAGGCAAGTCATGTTTACCTCTCTGGATCGATGGACTAGGATGATGATAAGCAGCTGCTGCTGTTATTGCAGTTCCTTGGTCTAGCAGATATGGAAGCTCCAAAAGCTGCAAGAAGGACTCCGTCTGAGGGTTCCTAAGACATTCTGCAATCCATCAAAGATAAACTTTCTATAAGGACCAAACTAACATGCTGCACATGGAGTTGATAATGCTTTAGACGCTTCAAGAAACAAGTATATGTAGATCTACTGATGCTGGAAATAATAACCAATCCAAATTTCTGATGTTTATGTGCTAGATAACATGAGCATAACTAAGAATAAATTCTCATCTATTATTACCATCCCCCCTGGAGGAGCCCATTGATCGAGATTGATTGGGATCAAAAGCAGGAGCGGTTTGTGCAAATTCAAAAGGTTTGGCTCCTCTAGCTTCTAGCTTGCTCCGGACAAATTCACGACAATCTTGGATATCTGGGGTTGTATCCCTATAAACTCACCAGGACAAGCTTTAGTATCTAGAAAAGATGTGGGAAAACTTTATAGGAACATGAAGATGGAAGTGGATGTGGAGGGTGCAAAGTTAAATGATAATAATAGACCTGCCTGAAGTTTGCATTTTGTTTTGTCAACGGAAAGATAGAGTTAAACTTCTTGGTTATTGCTAGCCATTCTTCATCGTACTGGATCTCAAAAGGTCCAGAATCAGACTCTATTTCTAGAATCTGCAAAATGAGTTGAATAGTATGGTTGAAAACATGGGCTATGAGAAAGAATCATTCATGGCAAAGTATAATGAATACCTGTAAGAACATTCTCTGTGGTAGACATTTATCGAGTGCAAGAAATTTAGTCTTTTGGCCATCTTTGCCATGATCCACGAGGGCAGCAAATTTGCAGTGCAAGTGAGCTGAGAACCAACACGGGGGTTTTAACTTTTCAAGCAGTTCAGCAGCAGCTCTGTTTCCAAGGGTTCCTGCCTGCATCTGCAATGGTTTATAGACTTATGTAAGGCAATAGTGAATGAAAACAGTAGTGCTATGGTTCTCCACATCTAGCACTTGCACCAGTAACATAAATGAATCACAGAAGAAAGATTTGAGGCATAAGAATTACTTCTTCTTCAAAGTATGGTTTGACCCGAACAAGTTGCTGCCAGTTACCGTAATCAGTGATGCCAAGAGGCCAATCATGTGAAAGGAAGATGTCAATCGGTTCTGTAACTTGCATGAGCTTATGTACGTCGTATTCACGAACATGATACACAGATCTTATCGTGTCTTGGTTATAGGGTGGTCTTTCATCATGCCCTATCCACCCCACAAAAACAAATTCAATCAGATTCTAGTTGCTGACTGCAACAAGGACCAAGAAAATCATCTCACTATGGCAACTTTTAGCTATCTTTTTCTCAACGCGTTGGATCTGATAGACGAGAAAGACCTACCTTGACGATAGTGTCTGGCATTGTAAATCCCAGACAGCCCACCAATACGAATGTTACCAAACTTGACCACTCCAGCACATCCCAAGAAGAATATATTAGGAGCGGCCCATCCTCCATAATATCTGAAGAACAAAGCACAAAACAAAACAAATCAACCAACCAACCAGCTAGACTGGTACCAATCAGCAATTCGAGAGAGTTAAGCAACAATAAGCGGTACTTACAGTTCCCACATATAATTGGAAGCTTCATGATTGCCACCGATGAAAATGGTGGGAATGGGAGCAACCTCCTGGCCGGAGTAGTACTTCCAGAAAGACTTCATTTCCTTGAATTTGTGTGGCACATTCAGGCTTTGCATATCCCTCTCGTTCCTAATTGCCTGGGTGAATACAACCCAAGAAAAAAAATCAAGTCACCAGTCGATGAGATGATGAAAGAAACTGATAAAAAAAAAGAGAACAACATTAACCTGGAAGTCGCCACAGCAGAGGAGAAGGTCGACTTTGATATCCTGCAACTTCTCCAGGTGCTGGATTGTCTGGTAAACTATGTCCAGATCACCATGCATACAACCTTCCACTGCTATCTTCATCTGTCTCCCCCCTCTCAGGAATTCCTTTGAAGGGTAAGTAAAGCAAGTCAATTGAAGGCCACCATTACTATTAATCTAACAACAAATTCCGCCCAAAAGAAAATTCAAGATTCAAGGTTTAGAATAAAGCTGGTATGCAGCCGATACAGTTTTGATTTAGATGACCTAAGTTTGAACCCTATTCCATGTCAGGAGAATCAAACAAGACCACATTGATTCTGCATATGAATTCGAATACACGAATGAGGAAGAGTAAGGGAAGCAACCAGAGCCGTCTCTTAACCGCCGGAACCAAGAACGAATAAGAAGGGAATCCAACCAACAGCGAAGTCTTAAGAACGTGGACATTGGCGCTATACAACCCTCCAATCTAGTGAAGTTAAAAATGGAGGGGGAAACTTACCTAACCAGAGAGAGCGGCTTGCCTTTCGACGGAAGAAGGTGCCCGCGGACAGTTGCTCGAGAGTCTGGCAGCAATCGTCGTCCCGGCTGGGCGGGCGACGGTGAGAGTTAGAATGAGAGAGGCGGACGCGGGCGCGACTGAGGAGCCAGTGACGGTGGTGGTCGGAAGGGTTGAGGAGTCTGTAAGCCCGAGAAAGGAATCAGGAGAGTGATCCTGCGAGGACGATGACGTTAGGGTCAGAGAAGTGCTAATCGTTGTTTCGTTTTTCCAATTTTACCCCCTTTTTTTTTTTTGGTAATGGATGCAGGGCATCTCAGCTTTCATTCAACACCAAGCGGTAGGGGTGGGCATTGGGTGGGTCGGGTGGATTTTGACCATAAAATGCACCCACCCGCGAGTAAATGGATTGATAATTTTTAACCCACCACCCACCCACATTTAGTCTCGGGTTGGGTTGGGCGGATGGTGGATGATGCGGGTGGGTTTGTGGGTTCACCCACATCATAATTTATATAATATAAAGGAGTCAACTTGACATGATAATAGTTGAAGAGAATCATCGAGGGAAACCAGAAGTTGAAATAGGGCGAAAAATGTCGAATTAGTTCTTAAATTGGATAGAAATTCTATTATGAAAGAGTTTTCTACAGATTGAGACGATTATTAGGTGCAAGGAACTAAGGAAAATAATTCCACAAAGGAAAGAGCGTTGATCTAGGCACAAGAATTAGAGGAAAAAGTAAAGGGAGGAAGAGGGGATCTCTATTTGGAAGGTTGGCTTTGAGGTTCAAACTCCAGGAGCAGTTCGAGTTTATATCTAACGTCTCCACTCTCCTCTCTCTAGCGCCAACGACTTTGATTTTTTTGCTGTTGGGTTGAGCGGGTCACCCGCACACTCACCCACAACCCATCCACCACCCGGCGGATGACTCCCAGCGCAACCCGTCACCCACCCACAGACCCACCCACTTAACGAAATTCGGGTCAAATGCGGGTGGGTCGGCCCAAACCCGCGGATGATCCGCCCGCATGCCCAGCCCTACCAAGCGGGGTTCAGAGAGCCCCTGAGCGTCATACAGCAGAAAATGGTACAGGAAAGGAACTGAACAAGAAACATCATGCACGCCCGGAGGCAGGGAATGGCCGTAACTAGCCAAACAGTCAGCACATTTGTTGGCCTCTCGATAAATATGGGAAATGGACACTTCCCAATCTCGGCTCTGAAGCTCCTGGAACCAATCCACAAGGGCAGTGTGGTGATGGGTGTCGCCAGTGCATTTCTCAAGCAGAAGGATTGCGCAGCGCGAATCCAACTCGACGCGAACACGCCGGTAGCCGAGGGTCCATGCCAACTGAAGCCCTTCTACAGCCCCTCTCAACTCGGCCTGGGTGATGGAGCAATATCCCAGGTTACAAGCGAACGCAGCTAAGCAGCGTCCTGTATGATCTCTGAGCAGGCCACCAGCAGCAGCTTGACCTGTATCATGAAGTACGGAACCGTCTGAGTTGAGAGTGACCCACTCTGGAGGTGGCGGTTTCCAAGAGATCTCAGCCTCCGTTCTTGTGGGTTGGATGGACATATGAACGAGTCCATCCTTATCCAGAGCCGTCCTCACGACATTAATCCAGGCTCGGACACGCTGTAGAAAGGCCTCAGTAGTGACAGCTTTGTTGGCGAAGACCCGATCGTTCCTCGTCTTCCAGAGAGACCAGCAAATGAGCCCGAAACTCAGGTCATAGTCCGGGTGATGCAAGTACTTCAGTAGCCAATCCTGTAGGGGTGCTTCAAAAAATCGCTGGTGGTCAGAAAGCTTGATAACCTGCATCCAAATACACCTGGGAAAAGTACAGTCCCGCAACACATGCAGGACTGTTTCTGGGGCAGCATTGCAGTACGTGCAGCTGCGAGTAGTGGAGATGTGTCGTCGATGGCGCTCTTCATTGGTCAGCAGTCTCTCTCTAGCCGCCAGCCACAGGAAATGGGTCGTCCGAGCTGGGCCTCTCCATCGCCAGATTTTCTTCCAGTCTAGCACTTGAGTAGCATTGGCCTGACCGCACGCAATAGCATAGGCCGACTTGATCCGGAATCGCCCATTTGCTTCTGGCCCCCAGTAGGCTGCGTCTTCCCCTCCATCTTCTCTCGGTGGTCGGGTCCCTATAACCTGCACAGCAAACTCCATCGGTAAGACCGAGTGGAGAAGGGCTTCATTCCACTTACCGTCTTCATCGAGGAAGGATGCCACGGGGAGCGAGGGATCAATCTCAGGGGCATCCATCCGAGCATGGTCGAGCAGGGTGACCGCCGGGTCGAGCCACCGGTCCGTCCAGAAGCTCGTACTTCTCCCATCTTTCACGCACATGGCCATGCCTTCAGACATTATTGGCCAAGCTCTCTTTATTCCCCGCCAAAGATTGGAGCACCTGTTCGCCAACTTAGCTGTCGTCACACCCCTGGCTGTTTTGAAATATTTAGCCTGCAACACCTTCACCCAAAGATCATCTGGATTGCTAATAAATAACCAGGCTAATTTCGCAAGAAAGGAGAGATTTAATTCATGAGCTTTTCTCAGGCCCAAACCTCCCTCAGTCTTTGGCTGGCAAACCTGTTCCCAATGAACCAAATGAACCTTCCGTTTGTCTGCAGTAGACCCCCAAATGAAGCGGCGGATCCTCATGTCAATCTGATCACAAATCGACTGGGGGAGGAGAGTCGTCTGCATGGCATAGGTTGGCAAGGTGTTGAGCACTGATGCCGCCAAGGTCACCCGTCCTGCAAAAGACAGGGAGTCCGCCCTCCAACCTGCCAGCTTTTTGTCTAGCCTGTCCAGAATGTACCTATACGTCTCTCTGGTAACTCGTCCGTGCAGCACTGGAACCCCAAGGTACCGCCCCAGGTCCTGCGTCGCCGGGATTCCCAGAGTGCGAATGATATCCCCGGAGGTGGTTCGGTCTGTGTTGCCCGAGAAGAAAATTACCGACTTGTCCTTGCTCACCATTTCTCCCGAGGCCAGACAGAATCTATCCAGGCAATCCAGAATAATGCTACCCTGTTGGACAGTCGCTTCTGCAAACAGAATAAGATCATCAGCGAAAAAGAGGTGCGATAGAGGGGGGCCACCTGGTGATGTCTTGATCGGCTTCCATCTTCCTCCATTTACTGCTTCCTCGATCACATGGCTAAGCCTCTCCATACAAAGAGTGAACAGATAGGGTGATAGGGGGCACCCCTGCCGAAGGCCACGGGATGGGAGGAATGGCTCGGTTTGCACCCCGTTCCATAGAACCTGCATCGAAGCCGTCGTTACACAGTGCATAATAATGGTAATAAGCTCCCTGGGGAAGCCCGCTGCCTCAAGCGTTTCCCGGAGAAACACCCAGCTGAGGCGATCATACGCTTTAGCCAGGTCCACCTTAATCACCATCTGGCCACGTTTGCCTCTCTTGAGACCCATCGAATGGATGACTTCCTGGAGTATGATGATGTTATCTGTGATATGTCGGCCTGGTACGAAACTAGTCTGGGTTTCGTGAACTAGCTGCTTCATCATTGGCTTCACCCGATTGGCCAAACACTTCGCGAGAGTCTTGTAGACTACATTGCAGAGTCCAATCGGCCTGAACTGCGTGATCGACTCAGGGCTTTCTCTCTTCGGGATAAGAACCAGCAGAGTGTCGTTGACAGTCGCAATTTGAGCAGGGTTCAGGAAGCAAGAGCTAACATAATCTACGAATGGGTCGGCCATTTCCCCCCAGCATTTCTTGTAGAAGATCGCCGGGTATCCGTCCTTTTGGTAACGGTGGAATTACTTTTTTCCTTGACAAAAAGATTTTCTTTTTCCCCCTTTACTAATTACTAGTAGGATACATGGTACTCAATTCGACTCACAGAAGTTGAAATTATGAATTTTGAGTCGAGAGTGGTTTAATTCGCTTTTGAAATTGGCGGGTTGTGCATGGATTTTGTCTAAACCCGACCAATTGTTCACCCAATGTGCACTCAAAGAGCAAATGAAGTCGTCGTGTATATAATCTTAATAATAATATAGATAATTTGTGAATGCTATTACTACAATGATATTATTATAGTCTTAATAATATACATTATTTATGAATGTTATTAGCCTTTATATTGATATATTCGTAAGAAAATTTTCAATAATATTAGAACGAGAGTGATCGAGAAAATTATTTTGATTTATATCCGTGCACTGCACCCATGGGTAACACACGTATCCGTAAGCACCGATTGAGTTGTCTTGAGTTATCTCTTCTAAAACCCAATAAATATTTTACTATATATATTTCCGAATGTAGCCGCAAAATTGGATTTTAATTAAGAAAAAACCAATGTACTATCATCTATAACAAGTTTCTTGTCAAGCATAGGCAACCACTCATAGGCGGAGGTAGGGCAGTTTGCCCTTGTTACAGGACAAAGGCAAATTTTGGGAGGGGAAAAAATAATCCTATATATGTTTGAACGGAGAATAAACTCAACATCTATAAGTAATATAAGGATATGTTGGCACTACACTATAATTGATTACTTGTTCATTAATTCTCAAAGAATAATTAATTTATTGGTTTCATTCATGACACTATTATTCGACAACAGATTGTTGGGTATTATAATGATTTTATGGCTGATGAGAGATTTGTTGGATTGAAAGAAATTGATAAATGATCTCAGATCATGGTGGAGACAAAAATGCATAGGTTATATCTGTCAGTTTATTTGCTTCTGAAATTAGTTTTGATACTACCAGTTGCAACTCCGAACGTAAAAAGAGAATTTTTAGATTGATATATTAAGAACAAGTTTCGAAGTCGAATTGATGATCAGGTTGTTAATGATTGTTTAGTGGGAATACCAAAAGAGGCTCACTTAAGAATGTAAACAATTAATGTATTTTGTAATTCTTTCATAATATGAAAACTCGTCGTGGTTGTTTATGCAAACAATAATTGTATTAATCGCTTATTTCTTTATCTATTAATGAATTATTTTGATATTATTAATTTTAATTTTAATTATTAAATATTTATATTTTTATATTTTGAAAAAAGAAAGGGGTAGTTCCGAATCATGGCTCCGGCCACTGCAACCACTGACAATACTAATCGAGCCAAATTCCAACCTATAATAAGAGTTGAAGAAAGTGGAGGGAAACAACATATTCTTTTTTTCTGTGGCTCATTTCCGATCAAAACAATATGAGTATTGAGTGGTGGTGAACTGCCGACCGCGAAAACCAACTGTAAACGTGTCCCTCAAGCCGAGCCCAAGAAGAACAATGCGTGCAAGCTAATTCAGACAACACGCACGGCCGCCACCTGCCACACCTCTCCATCACCAATCTTCCCTCCTTCCACCGCTCACTTCCTTCTTCCCCTGCATCCCCAACTACCTTCGCTTCACTTCGCTTAGCAGATGGAGGGTGTCGCCATGGCTCTATCATCATCCTCATCATCATCCCTACTCCACCCATTGATCCTCTCCCGCACCAGACCCACCAACCAATATCCCTTCTCCATACCCACCTTCCCTCCTCCCGCTGTGATCACCAACTCCGCCGCAAACCGCCTTCGCCGCCGCAGCAGCAAGTGCCACGCAGTCACCACCTCGCATCCTCCTCCTCCTGCAATGGATCAAAATTCCGACAACGACGAAGCAGTGCTGTTCGGCGATCCCTCGATCGAAGCGGGGCGGAGCGAGGAGAGAGTGGCGGTGGCGGATTACGACTGGACGGAGGAGTGGTACCCGCTCTACTTCGCCCGGGACGTCCCCGAAGACGCTCCGTTGGGGCTCACTGTGTTCGACAAGCAGGTTGTGGTGTACAGAGATGGAGCAGGGCAGTTCCGATGTTACGAAGATCGATGCCCACACAGGTAAGTTGATCTCTGTTTTACCTTGAACTGTTGGTTTGATCTTGGTAAGGTTTCACAATCTGTGCTTTCGACCTGTGAATTTTAAGGTTGGCGAAGCTATCAGAAGGGCAGATTACGGACGGGAAGCTGGAGTGTCTGTATCACGGCTGGCAATTCGAAGGAGGAGAAGGGAAATGCGTGAAGATACCTCAGCTACCTGCAGGGAGCACGATTCCCAAATCGGCCTGCGTCCGATCGTACGAGATCAGAGATTCGCAAGGAATCTTGTGGGTGTGGATGTCGTCGAGGACGCCGCCGAATGCGAAGAAGCTGCCTTGGTTCGAATCGGTGGCGAAACCAGGGTACCAGGAGGTTTCGACCATCCACGAGCTTCCTTACGACCACTCCATACTGCTTGAGAACTTGATGGACCCTGCACACATTCCGATCTCCCACGATGGAACCGACACCTCGACCAGCAGGAAGGAGGCTCAGCCGCTTCTGTTCGAGGTCACCGAGCGGTCTGATCGAGGGTTTGCCGGGTACTGGGGGAGGGAAGCAGAGGGACTGACGAGCTTCCTGCGGTTCCAAGCTCCTTGTGTTCTGTCAAACGTCAGAGAATATACGGATGATACTGGGGAGAAGCATTATGCAACTGGGTTATTTCTCTGTAGACCGGCGGGCCAAGGGAAGTCGATGGTTCTCGTCCAGTTCGGTACCACTAAAGGTTTTAAACTGGCGAAATGGATACCCAAATGGTTCATACACAACCTCTCCTGCAAGATATTCGAACAGGACATGGGGTTTCTGTCGTCGCAGAATGAAGTTCTGATGAAGGAAAAAGTTCCCACCAAAAAGCTGTACATAAACCTGAGGTCTTCCGATACATGGGTGCTCGAGTACCGGAAATGGATGGATAAAGTTGGGCATGGAATGCCTTACCATTTAGGGCACAGCACCATTTCTCTGCCCCAGGTTCCTGCTGTCGTGGAACAAGCGCCTGCTGGTTTTCTAGCTCGCGCATCTGCTTCTCCGCCGGCTAAGGGAGGGATCATGGAGATGCATGCTCCCAACCTGACGAGCCGATACTTCAGGCATGTCGTCCACTGCAAGGAATGCTTGGGCGCTTTCAGGACTTTCAATGCTGCGAGGAATGTGCTCTCTGGTGCAGCTATTGCTCTGGTGGCGTTGGCTATTCTGGCGTCTCAACGGCAGTGGAAGGCCTTTCTGTTGGTATCGGCGGGACTATGTTTGGCTGGAGTGCACTTCACCTCCACAGTTATTGCTACCAAGACAACAAATTTCATTAGAGACCACAAGAGATAGTGATAGACTGATAGTGAGTTTTGTGTCAATGCCAACTTTTGAATTGAACATCAACTTCGATAATTCTCTGTCACAATTGATACAAAAATATATGAAACAAACAATGCCCTATTTAAAACTTGAGCCACTTCTTCTCCTTCTCTTTGCTAACCACGGCATTGGTAGCAGAAGCATGAGTAGCCTCGGCATCTTCCAAAGCTTTACGAGCTTCCTTTAACTTCCTCATGGCGGCATCATAGACCAACTTCTCCTTCTTGTTTCTACTGGCCATCTCCTCCAGCCTTTCTACACGATTTCTCAACTCCTTCACCTCATCTTCATAAGCTACCAGAGCTCGCCTGTCCACTTTCTTCTCGACCGAACTGGTCTTTTGCTGCTTCTTGGCCACCGACCCACCATTTGCAGCTAGTTGGTCATTGATGAAACTGAACACATCTGGTCGAGTTTCCTCATCTTCCTTTGCTGCTTTGGCTGCTCTAGCTGCCGCAGCAAACTTCTTATCACGTTTTCTCTTTCCACCTCTGCTTCGCTTTTTTGGCTGTTTTCCACCGCCGGCCTCCTCACGTTTCTGAGATTCTAGAGCATGTTCGAGCGATTGCTTGCCTGGATGGACCTTCACGGGGATTGGATTCACCATTCCCTGCCCAGATGCTCCTAAACCCATTCCTTCACGATACCCCATATTTGCCATCATCTTGGAAGCTATGCCCCTGGTGTGATTCTCCCACTTGGCAAACATGGTGGTCTCCGTTTGGATGCCTCTTTGTTGGTTGGTGCTTCCAAGGAATCCTATAGCGTCGGGGCTTTCTCCTTCTTCATAATCACTTGAATCGGATTGTTCTGCACCAGTATCATCACTTTCTTCTTCTTCGCTAACTATTGCATACTCAGATAGGGATATAGCTTCAGGGTAAAGCTTAGCAGAGCTCCCATCATTGTGAAAAACAACTTTGCCTAACCCGAGTTCATCATCCCAAGATTCAAGCTCAGCTTTCCTCCAAACGGCGGTATTTTTGTCAGGCATTGCCAGAATGCTGGACCCCACGAGTGACTGATCCCAAACTGTAGGAACATACTCTTTCAAGGAAGATAACGGCACATCAACCCCTGCATTCACAAACATAGATCAATTTAAGGATTCTGTATACGGTAGCCTACAAAATGGAATTGCATTCAGTAGATTATGGTGCATCTCATATGTTGGAGGCTAAATTAGGAACCAGCCCACCAAAATTAACAAAAGGTTCCAAGGAGAACATTGGATCAAAGCATCCATCATTTTCAGAACAATGGTGCAGGGGACTGCAGGAGAGAGCGACAAGAAAGTCACGTAATTAAAACGTTGGTGCCAAAGTTACTCTCTCAAGACAAATTCTACAATCCGGAGAAGAGAACATCTCTTTTTGCAAAAACAGTAACAGAGTACAGCATCTTCATTCTCTAAAAACTGTCACTAGGTATGTCTGTCTCGCCAAGTTCAATGCTGTGAAAACAGAAGATAAAGAAAAAAAACCCCTCAACTAAATCAAAGGATCCACTGGTCCATAGACCAGCAATGTAAAAAATGCAACATACCATGTGACATGCGGCAACTAGTACCAAATCGACATCGTTCTTGAAGGAAAAACTTGCACATCTGCACTTGTGGTTGGTCTACCATTAGTATCATGACTACACAAACCATCAGCTTTCACTACAGGATGCAGCTAATATAACTTCAGTATGCACAGGACTTATTCACTCAAATAATTCAGAGACATACAAGAAGACGAACAGCATTAGAAAGAATGCTCCTATTAGCATCAAACTTCAAAAGAAGAATAAGATTACGAAGAAACCTAGAAGGATGTACTCACCACCATGTTATCCGAAGTAGGGGTGAGAAAAGATATCTTGGCAGCGTCAGAACCTTCAAACCCAATAATCCGACCGTTATACCACCGTCCATCACTGAAACGGAATCTACAATTGGACCCAATTGAAAACTCTTTCTGTTCTTCTTCCTCCAATGGTTCCACTCCATCATCCGTACTAGAGTCAATGTCAATACGCTCTACTTTGACATTCTCCGCAGACCCATTGGAGCTCTGAAGTGCAGCTGCCACATCCAATTCTTTCAACAACCGTGCACGCTTCAGATGAAGAAGCCCATCCTCCGCATCTTTGATCGACTGTACTAGCTCCTCCTGAACCTGATCAAACCCAAATGCAGGAAAAAAAAACTCAAAAGTCCATACAAGAAGGCTATAGAGCAAAACACATCCAATTCTATCAGCCTAAAATTCGACATGAAACCCTAAAAAGATCGGCTTGATTCGGATTCTGCGATGGAAATAAGAAGAGAGGGTAGGGTGAGGGAGAAGACACTTACAGAGAGAAGTTCGGAATTGGAAGGATCAGAAGCAAGTGCGTCGTTGAGAGCGGTGAGGGAATCCCTCAGCTCCTGTAACTGTTCTTCCAGCTCATTCTCCAGAGCCTTTTCTTCTTCGCTCGCCATCTTCCCCTTCCTTCTTCTTCCACTCTCTCTGTTTCGCTGACTAATGTTAACGAAACCGCATATAGTTAAAGATCAGCTTCCAAACGCTGTCGTTTCAGGTGCAGAGGAGAGGAGATATATTTGGAGGCTGATCTCCACCGTCAATATGACGTCTTGAGAAAGCAACGGTGGCGATGCGGCTTCTCCAAAATCATAACACCAGTGTGATCGGCGGGTAAATGTATATCAAATACGTCATTTCAAATTCCCAATTTCGAGAAAGGACCTCCGAACGGAAACCCTAGATTGAGGCAAGGGGGAAAGAAATGGGACGTGATCATCATCGTAATCAAGCGGCCGACGGTCTGGTGCTTCTGTTGATGAAAGCTCACCATGATCTCGCAGCGGTTCAGTCCAAGCTCGAGAAGGAATTTCAACAGACTTACCCAGACAATGTAAGTGGCCTGCCTTCCGAGGATTTCCTTTCTTATGGCAGAATCTTGCACCCTTTCATTTCTGCTTGAGTTTCATACTTCGTCTGTAGTAAATCTTAATCTATTTGCGAGGAATGAGAGAAAAAGCTAGCAACTCGTTTTGTAACTCGGTCCAGTGTGTTGGAAATTTGGAAGGATAATTGTGTGCCTGTATTTCTGACTGCAGGCAAATCCTGTAAAGCTGGTTAATAGGATAAAGAAGATACAGGAGGAGGTTTCAGGGCTAAAGGAGCAGTGCGGCGAGCTTCTTGCTGCAAAACAGGTGACTTGCTCTACTTCATCCTGTCAATTGGGATTTCCCCACCATAAGCGAAGCCACCAAAATGCTAGCGCATTGGAGACTAGTAATGATGGTGCACTTACTGAGTAGTAAGCTTTAGTCTTCCACTGCACATTAGTAACTATGAAGCATACTAGTAGATTGTGGTTGCATGGAAATTATAGCTGTTTGATCTGATCCTGAGGCCGACGACCAACTGTGCGTGCTTTGAATTGCATCTCGATTTAGATTAGGAAACCCCGGAGATGATCAAAACCTAATAAATGCCATATTGCATAGCATGTTTTCTTCTTCTTCTGAATTTAGTGGTGTTGCAATGTCAGCTTTGTTCATAGCTGGTCCTATTCTCTTTGATGCTGTGGCTAGTTTCACAGTTGCGAATATGGTTGGTTCTTCGGGCTATTTCTGCAGGAGTTGGTTGATAAAGCACGCACGGTTCTTTTGGGGAACAACAATGTAATACAAAGGATGCAAGTATCAACTGGCATTTCTCCAACTACTGTTGATGAGGATCCTGCATTTGCTGACTTCAATCAGGTATATTGTGCGAAAAGTCCCAACATTCTTCCACAGCAAAATCAAATAAAAAGAACTGAAACATGGATTGTGTGGCCTACGACTAGAGGTAGTGATTTAAAAGGTTGGATATTTCCAAGTGGCGTGTGAAGTGTTTGCACCATTTGCCAGCAGGCAACCAACATTGAACAATCGTTGAGGCTTTACACCAGCGACAAGTACCCTGGCAGAGATGCTTTTTGGGTAGCTTGTCTTTCAGTTTGAAATGACCTACAGGACTGAATCATGGCCAACTTTTTGTTTGCTGGTTCTGGATTCTTTTTCATTGTCCAGTCTCTTCTGACTTCTCTTCAGTCATGTGTAGCTTTGTTATGTAAATTGTTGATGCATTTTATAATGGTCTGCAGGTCATTGATGAGTGGAGTACACAAGTCCGATCAGGAACTGGTAAGAATTTTGAAGTTCATCCCATCTCATTTTGAAGTCCTTCCATTAGAAATGGTGGACAACCTTATAAATAAATAAAAATTTGGTTGACTAGCTTAGAGAATTCTCTAGTTAGAAAAGATCAGCGATGTTTAGTTGTAATTCCCCCATTGAGCTCTACGTGGAAAACTTGTGTGGAGATTTTCTTCTGAAATGTTGTGCTGCTGTACATTTCAAAGTCCATGAGACCACAACTTCAGGTGGTTTGGCCAATAATCATATTGGTCGTAGTAATCGTCTTTGTTTTCTGAAGCTAGAAGCCATTTCCTGTTGTTGATGCAGGAAACGATGGAGATGATTCTGAAGGCCAGGACATAAACCAATTGCTCTTCTCTACCATTGTGCAAAGCAACGACTAAGTACAGACGTCGGTAGCAAAGACCTGGGTAGCCGAAGATGGGATTTCCCAGAACCTATCTAAAATTGTAGTATGGCCTCAAGTACCAATTGCGTGACAAACACCACATATTTGAAGAAGATAACAAGCAATCCCCAAAGTTTGATTTGGTGGTACAGTCAGTATTTACGTCAGAGTTGTATTAACAATGCATCCTGTTACAGTTAAAAGTGGATTATGAAATGCTAATCAATTTGTGCTAATACAAACTTGATCCCCCGGCTGGCTGTTAGCATAGTAAGGTCCTTGAATACATTTTCTTGGCTAGCTAAAACAGCAAATGAGCTAACTCGAAGAGTTGCCAAGTTAAACATTTGTTCAGTGTCATCGAGCATTCCTGAAAGACGTGCCCTTTCTAGTTCTTTCGCATAAGCCAACAAGTCAATCGATTCTGCTGCATAGGTTATTAGGTCTACCTCGCCCTATGTAAGTGCAAGGAGCCTTGAAAGAACATGTCATCATGAACAACCCTAGACCAGACATCAAACTTGCAGGCACCACTACACACTGGACATAGGGCTAGCAGAAAGCTTCTGGGACGAAATTTCATCCGCTGCACCTTCCAATCCGATAGAGTACCAGGAAACGAATAGGCATTGAAATCGAATGATGAATGCATTGTATATAAATGAGCCAGGATTACAGATCCAAATATACAATTCCACCGTGTGGTCTGACCATTTTTCTATAATGGGTGTTAAGTAAATTAGTGTAGAGACGACCACTGATACGATCTGAAGCCTTCCTTACGTACCGAGGATTGCATCAAACACAATGTAGTCTGCAAGGGCAAATCAAGAGGCTAATTCACTCAATCGCATACAGAACAGAACGGTGAAGCTTTTGTGTCTTGTCGTGCTGCAGCTGCTATGATCAACCGGTACTTGGGTGGGGGATAGGAGGCTCCCCTAACCACTTGGCACGAAACCCAGTTCCCTTACAGTCCCGGCATCGCATGGATCCCTGGAAAAAAGATTCAGATGGTTCACAAACTGATTCGTTAGTTTTCGGCAGCTCGAGTCACTCTGCAGGTATTATACAATTAAAGGGCTCCTGACAGAACAAGAAATTTCTCACGTTTCCAGCACAAATAACACAGCCGGTATTTCTGGACGGGACTTGGCACAGCATGTTATCCCCAAGAATGAAGAAACCAGTTCCTCGACACCATTGGCATTCCACATGGCCATTTGAGTCGCATGACGAACAGGCCACAGGTCTCGGTTGCTGTCAATTGCCGAGATCAACCCAGTCAGTTGGAATTTGAAACATCGATGAGAGAAAAGCCGAAGGCTATACCCAATCCATTACAGAAATGATTCCGCGAATTCGAATACGAAAACCTAATTTGTATGCAATCCGGGCGAAATTCAGGAGCTTGCTTTACCTTAGAGATCAGCCAAGCCTGCTCCATGCGCTTGATGAAATCAGGAGAGCTACCGTATGAATCCACAGCAGCGGAAGCCCTGACTCTGAAAACCCTAGATGGAACCTTCCCGGGTCGCAGTAGGCTGACCGGCGATCTGTCGATGAATGAAGAAGAGGTGGAGCTCATGGTGTTCGGCGATTTAGCCGCAGTCGCCGGCAGCATGGTGCTACTACCGCAGCAGAAGCAACTAGTCATGTCTTCTCCGATCGCGTGAAATGAAATCCAAAGAAATTTCCGTAGAAATGTTGGAATAATCGACGCCAATGTATTTGCAGAGAGTTCTGTCCTGTTTTTCTTGTGGCGCAAAATTTAACAGCTTTTAGCCTTTATGGGCTTCTTTCTTTGGGCCTTGGAGGCCGTTTGAACCGTAGATTCCCACACAGAAATTTCTTGTAAAATATAATTTCATTCTATTTCGAGTAAATACATTTTTAATTAGAGCTCTATCAAAATTCTCTGATGGTCCTGTCCCTGATTTTATCATTAGACTTTAAATTTGTCCCTTTACATTTGGTACCGTTTGATACAAAATAAATCGAGAATTCATTTCATTGTAAAATGAATTACTGTGTAGAATTCATTTTCAAATGAAATCTTGTGTTTGGTATGTCATATTCAAATCTTTAGAAATAAAATGAATTTCCGTGTAGAATTCGTTGTCAAACGAATTCATGCGTTTGGTATGTCAGATATATAAGTAATTTACTTGATAAAAGAGGATAATTATATCATTATGTTATAATTAGTAAATACCTATGGAATTCATTTGAAATTTTCTATCTCAATTTCTCAGAATTGCTATAACTAGTTCCAATTCCATAGAATTTAAAATTTAGAATTGAAAATGAATTCTGTTAAATACCAATCACAAAAATGTTTCATTCCAACATGAATTCCTCAAAACTTACGGAATTTATTTATACCAAACGGTATGTTTAAAGGATTTTGGTACTCGTCAACGGAAGAAGCAACAATGTATTTAAAGGATTTTCGTACTCAACTTTTTGAGGGTGAATTGCCACATATATTTAAAAGGATTTTGGTACCCAAATTTTTTGCTAAGCGGGGTCCTAAGACCTCTCTCCTCAAAGGTTACCTCTTCCACTGTATTTACTTATATTTTGGTATTGATCGGTATTTCGGTATATAACGATTTTCATTCCGTTTCCTAATATCAAATAACGCTTGAAATTCAATCACAATCCCAAATATTGACAAAAACATATATTCGGTACTACTAAATATTGACAAATATCGGTAGGGTATTCGATATATCCCAAATATCGATTATAGAATTATAGGACTCAGTTGACGCCATTTGTCACCTAGCATAGGAAAACAATCGACTCCTGCATCTCTTCTGCTGCATGCATGTTGTTATCATCATCACCCTGCTCTTATTAATTCCCTTCTCTAACCTCCATGGTTACGTTCTTCAGTCTCTGCCTTCCCATCTACAGGTTGTTGTTTCCCTTTCTTGTACGCACTCTTCCTTTCCCCCTTACATTATTCCCTTCCTTCTTGTTCCACTTTGGCACAAAGCTCATGGCTGCTTTCTTGGCAGTACAATAAACTTCAAACCCTAATCGACAAAAAAAGAGAAAAAGGTCATCATCATCTTCCAACTCTCTCCATTTCATTGCTCTCACGCTTCAACACTTGGACCTAACTTCCATTTGACCTCTTCAACTTCATCATCACCAAGTCAAAACCCAATGCCTGGTCTTTCTTGTATTCAACTCTTTTGATTAGCTGCAAAAATGTTCCACCTTTTGTCACCATCCAAAAGTCACAAACCCTAACCCTACCCCACTCCCCAATTTTCCCCTTTTGTCTCATTGCTAATCGGTTTTATTAACTATTGTATACCAGTCAAAATGGGGAAGTTGGGGAGAAGAAGACTACATTCTGGTTTCTGGATCCATCGTCATTTGTCTCTTCGACAGGAGACGCAACATAGCACAAATGTTTCCTCTAGAAAGGTTGACTCCCGCTGCTAAACAAACTCTAGGGGCATGAACATATCAACAGTTGGGTCACTCTACTTTTGGGGGTTACCTGCAAATCATCAGTCACTAATTTTTTTTTTTTTTTTTGTTTGATAAAGTTGCTTCTCTATTGATTATTCGATTCGTGCCGGCGTGCTGGAAGCGATCGAATGTATTCCATGTCGGGGTCTGATCTTTCTGGAGGAAGTCTGTATCCTTTATACGATTTTCTCGTTTTCGAACGTGTTGTTATGTTCTTTAGAGGATTCAAAAAGCTGTCCATCTAGTGACAATACAAGCTCTTTGACCGATAGGTCGTTTGTCTATGAACTATCATTTACGTTGCTATTTAATTAACGTCTTGTAAATTATTCCTCTTTGTATTTGGGGTGGAAAACGTTATCACCCGAATGTGGAGTTACTGACCTATTACAGTCGTTTAGCTTGTCTTTATTAGGAATCATATTCAAAAGTCTTTGTATAGGGACTTTGTTATTGTGTTCATAGGCAATAGCACCATATGTTAGAACGTGAGCACCATAGCAAAATTGTTCATATCGATTTTTACAATTCAATCAAAGTAAAAATGAAACCAATTAAACGTAGATATTTACTAGCCGACGTGGAATATCCATTTCAAATCATACTTGGTACAAACCAAACTTGTTGCATAAATCTATCGTAACTCGAGTTGCTCGAACCACTTAATCTTTTTCTTTCTCTCCCTGATTGATAGCTAATTAGGAGATATGAAAGACTTTTCTCCATTATTAATTTAAGTAATTTTACCAAACCAATACGCTTATATGGACAATACATAGTAAAACATGTCTTACGAAGATAAGTGAAGTAACTGTTGTACTAGTTATGCCCGATTTCCACGAAAATTTTGTAAGAACCAAAACTTAAAGATTAATTTGTTAACAATTGCGAAATTGAATGAGTCTTTATCTAATTAACCAAAAAAAAAAAATAGAAATTCAAACAACAAAAAAAATTCCTCTTGACTCCAAGGACCACCCAATGTTTGTACCCCCATTAGCACATCACAACAACCATTGGAATCATCTCCAAAGACCAATCCTTCTCTTCTCCATTATCGCCCCCTTCTTCTCACCCTTTCCCCTCCTCCTTATTATATAACTCTCTCAACCTCTCTCCACCTGAAGAAGAACACATCAATCCGCCTTCTCCTTCCTCTCATTCGTTCTTTTGTTCATTCATTTTTTTTTGTAAACACTCTTACTAGCTAAGAGTGTTTAACTTTAGGGTCATATTAGCCATGGAAACAGAGAGCCGGCGCCATGTCAACGCCGCCGCATTACCCCCGACGTCGCCGGTTTCTTCCACCACGTTCGTCCAAGCCGACGCGGCGACCTTCCGGGACCTCGTCCAGAGGCTCACCGGATTATCCCCCGATTCCGAGATCCGGCTGCCGGTCACTCTGCCTTCCAGAATTCACGCTCCAAAACAGGGGAATTACAACAACAACAACAGCAACAACGGCAACGGCAATCATCCGCCGGTCAATTCGCCCCGCCGGTCGCCGTACAAGCTCCAGGAACGCCGGCACACGATCAGGAAGCTGGAAATCAAGCTGAGCCGGGCGTCTCTCCGGAACAATAATTCCTCCGGCGCGAGCCCCTGTTCCTCACCCTGCCTCGTGGAGTCTCCGATTGCCAGCCCCGTCACGCCGCTGATGGGCTCCGGCGCCGGCGAATCGCCCTTCTTTTCCAGCACCGAGACGTCCCCTTCGACGCCTTGCTCCGAGGAGGAGAGGGCGATTGCGGAGAAGAGGTTTTATCTCCATCCGTCTCCGTTGAGCACGCCGCGCGGGAGCGAGCCGCCGGAGCTGCTTCCCCTGTTTCCCCTGAGTTCTCCGACGACGCTGAGGATTTGAATTGGATTTGAAGCATTGGGGAGAAAATTTAATTGAATTGGGTTCGCTGGGCGGCAGCGATTCCAAATGTGTGGATAACTGATCCGGCGAGCGGCGGGGTTGATAATCGTTATGGCCGGCGGAATATTTGTCTGGCCGGCCGGCTGACACGGAAAGGAAAAGATGCGTTGGGGATTCTAATCCGGCGAATGGTTAAATGGGTAAATTTGGTGGGTAGTGTAGGTTTTAAGATGGATTAATTAATTAGTTTAACGCCTCATAAATTGTAATTTCGTATTTAATATTAATTTACATATGTTAATACGTCTGTCTAATTAATATAAAATTTAATTTGAAAGAAGCATTTGGTTGGTTGTGGAAATTGCTAAATAAAACAATGCAGTTAATATTTTTTTATGAATAAATTCAGTTAATTTCCCATCACCAAAAAATCGGTCATCATTTTTTATCCTTCATTGTCCCATACCCCCATTTGGTTTTTTATAACCGGAGACAAAATTATTTAACTAATAAACAAAGCGTAATACCACCCGTTTATATAAGTTTTACGTAACAACATTTTACAATTATTATGTAAGAGAACGTATAGATTAATTAAAAGGTTATGGAGATTTCTTATGTGGTAGTCTAACAAATGGATGGGCTAGGTTGAAACTACGAGCGGTTATAGTCCCCATCAACTTTGAAATATAGTTAAAATTACATGTAAAATTCGTAACAAATTTAGTGAATAGTGTAGTCTCCAAGGCATTAGCCCCCTCTCCAATTACCACGATTCAAATCAACCCTTCTCATTCATATTTATGAATTTACCATTAAGTCTAACATCGAGTTGCATAAGCATTTCATAATGTTATTACACCCTACATAACTCGATGTCAACGTTAATTACGTAAAAATGATATTTTCACACTACTTTACAATTATTACGTAAGTTATTAGTGATGACAAACGGGTAGGGCGGGACGAGTATCTCCATACTCATTCTTGCCCGGCATCAAGCGCGGTGGGTACAAGACGGAGCTAGCTTTGTGAATTTTAAATTTTAATAGAATCAGAGAATCACAATGTTGACACCATGTATACAATTGCAGAATTTATTGATAGAAATCCTGTAATGATCTGAAAGATCTGAAACAATACAATCTAATTGTAAATGAGAAATTAAGAAAATATGAAGTTTTACTTACCCAAATCTCCTTTTGGTCCCAAGCACAAAGTGTGTGGGCATATGATGTGAGTTGCCTAATTGCTAGCCCGGCCCAAAAACCCTCAACTTACTGGACCAAGGCCCATTCATACTCTCTTATCTCTTGGCTCCCGTTTTTGCTTGAAGTTTCCAGTCCATTGATAATGCTTCGTCTATGGTGACGGACAACAACCTTATCGTTGCTAAAGACATATTTCTCATCACCATTTCTTTATTTATCAGATTAGTCGTTGTGTTGTCACTCTAATGCTATGATGATATGTACCAACAAAAAGATCAACGTGCCACATTACTAACAACACGGACACAATAAGATTATCGTGACAAAGATAGTACGAAATGTCTAGATGCGTTAAGAAATCTCGTCGTCACAAAACAAATCACTAAATTTTGTACTGGAAAGGAATCGATGGAAGCACGTGAACTACTGTAAATTTGAGCCATACAGTCCAACCAGCGGCGGATCAAGGGGGGGCCGCCCTCGGGCCACGACCCAGCCCTCCTCGGATCCGGAGCTAGTATACCTCTTATAAATTTTCGATTTTAGGTATTCGTTTATGTTCTCGTGGAATTACGGTCTAGTCTTCTCCGTCTCTTTTCAAATGTGGTCCCAATGCTCTACCCTATTCTGTATCCGCCGCTGAGTCCAAGATCTTCAGGAATAGGGAAGAGAATCATAATGAAGAAGTGAGAACAAAAGCAGCGGGGAACCATTTGGGGAGGATCGAGTATTTGGCTTTCACAAGGAGAAAATAAATCCCATAGCAAGGGACGTGCACCAGAGCCAAGCAGAAGTACCATAATGGCGCCCATGGCGTACTCAGCTCCAAGAACGGGTACGGCCACCTGCAGAATTCCAGCATAGGAAATCAACACAAACATATTTCTTGCTTTGGGGTTATTTTGAATACATCAACAGGAATGCTGGATAAATGGTTGCTTACCATGAAAGACCACAGGCGTGAAGAACCCACTGGAAAACTATGTAGATGCAACTCCACTGCACAAAATACGCTATCCGGAACCATGGAAACGGCTGGTGGTCACGAATCGACGATCACCAACGACGAACATCGATAGTTAGAAACCAAAGAAAGAACAAAACCCAGAGTTGGTATTTGTATCAGAACTCAGAAGCAGAGGCTTACAAGGCTGTTGAGAGCTGTATCAATGATCAGGAAGACAAGATTCACAGAGTGCATGAGCCCAGTCAACTGCAGAAAAGTACCCAATAGTGTGACTAAAATCATGTTGCATCTTTGAGATAAAAAAAACCAGTATGGAGTGGATTGTAGCTTACAAACCATGGTCAATTGAAAATGTTGGTTGGATTCAAATGGCAGGATAAGACACCAGAACACAACATCAGTCAAGATTACAGCTCCTGCACAAGTCTGCACAATCGAATAATCGATTCATGAATCCGAAACCTTTTTCTCTGGGGAATTTAGCACTACTCTTTCAACTATAACCCAACTTAGTACTACACCTGATAAATGGTCTGCATAAGGCATCCCATGAATCCTGCTGATAATCTCCCTTGTTCATCAGCAGAATGATGATGATGATGATGACTGTGAGTTTCGATATCGATTATGGTATCGCTAACGACACCTTTCCCTTTCTCCTTCCTCTTCTGCTGCAGCACCGCCCTTTCGTAGGCCTCGTCGCAATCTCCATTGCCAGCTGGTGGTTGCTGCTTGTTGTTGTATCCCCAACAACAACAACAACAACCATATGCAGACATTGCAGTTGCCAACTGTTCACATGTCAAATGAAGAGATCAGCATCATTGTATTGTATTATAGTACAAGCTGGACAGTTTCAGTAAAAAATTGTTCCTAACAAACCGCAAAGTAAACAATCTCGAGCGCGAATGTCCACCTGCAGGAAGAAAAAAAAAAATTCAGCACCAAACTCAGGATGCAGAGTTTTCGAGCAGGGTAAATGATCGAATATGTACCGAAACAACCAAACTAAGGAAGTTTAAATGATACAAGGAGGAACAATGCTCACTCAGTGTAGTAAAGGAATATGGAAGCAGTCCAATCAAGGATATCCCAGACCAAGATTGCAGCCATGGCCACAAGGGAAATGCAACGAGTGGCAAGTAACCAGCCAGGGTGCACACCTTTCCAGCAGCAACTCCATAGATTGGTTATCATAAACTTGTTGTCGCGGGCTCGATCCACTCCTTCGAGGAGACTCTCGTAGTAATCCGAATCGAAATCATTGGCCTGGTGGAAATCTGGAGATGGTGATGATGGTGAATCTGTTGTGGGAATTCCTTCCTTCGTCCATAGAGTCCACAGTGATCCCATGAAAGCAGCAGCAACAATCCCAAAACACACGAAATCGTACCACTGCACCACAAGTGCCATCAATGTGCTTTTGTGTACCCAGTTGTGGATGTTATAAATGAGTAAAATGCTGTTTTTGGAATGAAGGTATGGAGGGATCGGATTTGCAGTTGTGGTTTTTGAAGAGGAAATTTGTGCCTGCTTGCAGGTTGGTTGAACTTGAAGGTGATATAGTACATTAGTACTGTCTGGCTTTTGACTGGTTGTTCTTGCTTCATTTCTAGAATTTTGACTGTTCGGTTCATAGGAAGTAGGTGGAATCGGTTTTGGTTTCCTTGATTAAAAGGGTAGTTTCCTATACAGTTGTAATGCCACTGCACATCTATCAATGGATACTCAGGCAGCCAAGATATTGTATGTTTTAGAACTTGGAGGATGAATGTCAACGCTATGAGTTGACAAGAAAAAGAGATTTCCATGATGTCAAGATTTATATGATAGTTTAGGTACAAAATAAATATTAGTAACAGTACCAGAGCTGACTTCAAACAACGAATTTTGATTGTACCATGATATTTATACAAGTTTGGGTTTTCGATTTTAGGTAATGAGGATGTAAGATAGTACATGATGAAATATGTCATTTGTCAATGGCAGTTGTAATTTGATTTTTATGAGTACCATATTGTTAGAAATGATATTGATATCACGATATGTAATATTAATTCATTTGAGAGGGTGATTATACATTTCTAGATCCATCCATTAAAATGATACGAGAACATACCACTCTTATATAGATTGACAGAACCAACCCTTTTGGTGTCATCTAATTCTTTTACATGCTTCGTGGAATACCTGATGTCTATCTTATTGTGCACCAAATAAGAAGCTATAAATAGGCAACACTTACAACGTGTGTTTACTATGTATTTAATATCCTCGTAAGGAGTTAATCTAACTTCTGCACCTAACATGCAAATTTCGAGACAGTTGTTAGCTTGTACACTATTGAGTTTGCAATGTTTTAAAAAGTATTCTAAAGTTATAATAGAATGATGTTGTCACGAATATCAATTTTCAAAATTCCAATCGAGTCACGCCTTTCTATAGATCCTAGTAGATTAGAGTGCTATTTTCAACTTGAGGTACGTCTCTCAAGTTTCACCTAATCTTAACGAGACAACCTACACTATTTTAAGCTCCAAAGCAACTGTAACATCCGTTCCAAAAATGTGTCGACATAAAACATTGTAAAGTTGGGATCTTTTGGGATGCTTTCCCAATTTATGCCTTGGAACCCAATTGATCAATGCCAAATGTGTAGCGGTGAGTGGCCGGGGAATTAGTGCGCCAGCCACAGACAGCAATTCGGCCTTAGCCACCTCGTCGGCGCTACAACAACAACGCCACTAGCCGGCCGCGGAAGTGGCTCTCTCTCTCTCCCTCTCTCCCCGCTCGCTTTCCCTCTTCCCCCTCGTGGAATAATTCCCTTTCTTCATCCGAAAAAAATCCTTTCTTTGTGGCCACAAAACCAACCTCCGGATTTCCTACTTCACCCTCTTCCCTTGCAATTGATGCTCTCTTGCTTCTCTCTCTCCCTGTATCCGCCAGTCACTATCTCAAACACCTCATTCCCACTTGTCCGCTCTCCGCCTTCTCTACGGCTGCCGTCGTCTATTGCACTACACAAACATATACAGTCATATACTTCCCCGCTCCTCGCTCGACGGCAACGACCCACCATGGCTTTGCTGAGTGTTATCTAAATCGACGGCGCAAGACTTCTTGAAAATGCAGCAATCTTCGGGGGTAGCTCAGGAACCGGGGCCTCTTGTCGATTGGGTGGCTCAATTCGGTCGCTTTGCATTCAACGCCGCAGCGAATTCAAATGGGTACTCTTCCTTTCGTTCCAATTACTTGTACTTTGATACCACGGGTCGGAAGAGTATCAGGGGAGGCAGGGTGGCTGCTTCCTTGAGGCTGGGAGAAGGAGGCGGTTCGAGTTTCAGAAGGATTTGGAATGATTTTAATGGGTTTGTTAGGTCTCACTGTTATAGAATCCCTATTGGGTTCGCTTCTGTTGGGGTCGGGCCAGGGGATTGTAGGAGTAGTAGTAGTGATGGTAGTAAGTTGAACGATGGTTGTGATGCTTTGGTGGATGAGGGTTTGCCTTTGAATGGAGTTGGGACTGACGGCCCTAAGAAGGTTCTCATTCTGATGAGTGATACCGGTGGTGGGCATAGAGCTTCTGCAGAGGCTATCAAGGCAGCTTTCTATGAGCAGTATGGTGACGATTATCAGGTAAATCTCTGAGCTTTCATTGAGTTTGGTCTCTTGGGTGAGGGAAAGTTTGAGGAAACATGGGTCTAAGTTATGATCGATGATGCAATGATTTATGGTTAACTCTTGTTTTTGTTGATTGTCTTATGAGAGTTCCCGCCTGCCTTGTCTTGTTCATTTTTGTGCTGTGTTAAAGAGTGTGTATTTCAGGTGTTCATTACTGATCTATGGTCAGAGCACACACCTTGGCCGTTCAATCAATTGCCTAGGAGCTATAATTTCTTGGTCAAACACGGTACATTGTGGAAAATGACATACTATGCATCTGCACCAAGGCTAATTCATCAATCGAATTTTGCTGCAACGTCAACGTTTATAGCTCGGTAGGACCTTGATGTCCTTTTTCTTTAGTGCCAAACTGAAGTCTTGACGCTATTTTATTGTAGCACAGTAAGTTGCCAAAGGATTCATGCGAAGATCTTGTTGCCATCTTCATTTTGCAGTGAAGTTGCCAAAGGATTGATGAAGTACCAACCTGACATTATTATCAGTGTGCATCCACTGATGCAGCATGTTCCTCTTCGTATATTGAGGGCGAAGGGTCTTTTGCAGAAGATAGTATTCACTACAGTAATTACAGATCTTAGCACATGCCATCCAACCTGGTTAGAACTTGGCTCTTGTATGCTTTGATACTTGTCATTCAACCTTGGACTTTTTCTTTATTAATGGGTTTCAACTTTCAACCTTTTTAATACTTTTCGGATATTGGCCTTCTAGGTTTCATAAGCTTGTTACACGATGTTATTGTCCATCAACCGAAGTTGCTAAGAGAGCATTGAAAGCCGGGTTGCAGCCTCCCCAAATCAAAGTTTTTGGCCTTCCTGTTCGACCAACCTTCGTCAAACCTGTTCGGCCTAAGGTAGGTGACCTCAGTTTTGACTGATGAACACTGAAGTGATGAGAGAACACATGCACGCATAACACTGCAAGTTTCATTTAGCAAGAATTGATTGAATTGGTCTAATAACTACTGAGGTGTCTCGCTCATGGAGTTAATACAGTGCGATGTTTTGGAAGCTCATTTATTCTGTTTTCGTGGTTGTATCTTGTTCCTTATATGTTCTAGGAAGAACTAAGGAGGGAACAGGGGATGGATGAAGACCTTCCTGCTGTTCTCTTGATGGGGGGAGGAGAAGGGATGGGGCCCATTGAGGCAACTGCAAAAGCACTTGGTGATTCTTTATATGATGAGAATCTTGGGGAGCCAATTGGTCAAGTCCTTGTTATATGTGGCCGCAACAAAAAGCTTGCTAATAGATTGGCTTCAATCGATTGGAAAATTCCTGTCCAGGTAACACTGCCTTCGTTGTGGCACCGTGTCTGTAGAAGATCATATTCCAAACATGCACTCATATGCTAAACCAATAAAGATTCATAAATTACACAACTTTCCACATGTACAGGTGAAGGGATTTGTGACTAAAATGGAAGATTGCATGGGGGCATGTGACTGCATCATCACCAAGGTACATGTTTGTCTCGAACCGATTGACACTGTTCGATCCTTTATAACGTACTCTCATGAATTTCGGTTTGTGATAGGCTGGTCCGGGGACTATTGCAGAAGCCATGATACGTGGGCTGCCTATAATTTTGAATGACTACATTGCAGGGCAAGTAAGTAGTCTGCTTGTTCACGTCCTTTTGCTCTGGCTCTTTGTTTGTGCAAACAAGCGTTAACTTAACAATGGGAGTTGTGAAAACACACGCAGGAAGTAGGTAATGTGCCCTACGTGGTGGAGAATGGATGTGGGAAGTTCTCGAAATCGCCAAAAGAGATAGCTAGGATCGTTGGTCAATGGTTTGGTCCAAAGAAGGAAGAACTTAAGGCCATGTCTCAAAATGCTCTGAAGTTGGCCAGACCTGATGCGGTGTTCAAGATTGTCAACGATATGCATGAACTGGTTAGGCAGCGGAGTTATGTCCCTCAGTTGAACTGTGCAACTTAAATCCTGTCAAAACAATCAAGCCCCACATTATCTTTCCCTCATCATCCATGAAATTTTGACTCAAGTGAGGTTGGTTTGAGACTTTGTATCCATGTTCTGAGATCTGTCACTGATTTGAACAATGAAAAAGAAAAGCTATCTGCCTGATTCTTTCTGTGAATCTTGTTTGGTTTACATTTTCAAACCGAAGAACGGTCACAGCAACTGTTACCCGGGTGACCTCAATCGCCGTTAGTCAGTTACCATATGAACAGCCTACTGCTGCCGCCATTTAGAGACGCAGAGAAATTTGAAAAGGTAGCTCCGACTGGCAAACCACAAGCCGCCCCTACTCTTCCAGCTACACCGCCGCTAATCGGAGGAAGAACTTGCTGCTGTTGGACGACGATGAACTGAGCTTGAATTAGATCAATTGCAGTTCTGGATGGATCACATGGAAATGGAGTCTGAGCCACCGCCCTGTATGCTGCTAGTTTCTGTGCAGAAGGGAACGCATCCTATTTATAGAACAAGCAGGAATCATTCATCCGTAAAAGACAGCTGAAGTTGGATCCAGTAGAAAACTAGTGTTTGACAAAATTAGTACGCCATTGCCACAATACATCCTTCCTTCCATCTTGATAATCTGTTACTACAGTCTACACTCTTACCAGTTCGACACCACCACAATATATAATACTACTAGAATCAATACCCGCGGCTACGCCGCAGGGCCTTAAGTTGCTGTGTCGTGATTAATAGATGGACAATTATGGTCAGAGAGTTAATTAGATTGACAACAAAGGGAAAACATTCTAAACACCATGAAATATATAGATGCTTTTTTTATGAACTAAGATGACGTTAATTTGTCAGAGAGTTAATTTTTCATTTGTATGAAAAGAGCATGGTTGGCAGTAGCAGAAACTTGACGCGCAACTATCCATTTAGTAGTAACAAAAACAAAACCGAAACGCTTTACTTAAACAACATCGTCATCAGCAACAACTTTTAAGGACACATGCATTAGAATGCAAGAGGCCAGAAAGAGGGACTGGCAAGTTGAGGCCTCAACTGAGAATCTTGACTTATTCCATCTCTTGCTTCCAGGTACCATCCCATGCACACTGGAAAAAAAAGTATCGCAAACAAATTTAATCTTCACGCTCAATTATGACAAATCAGGGTAAGCCAATAGTACCAATCAGTTGCAGAAAGTTAAAAGAAAATCATCAAGTTAATATTAAAAGTCGATAACATTTCTCTTTAAAGAAATTGAGCTGAATCTTTACCTCATTCCAGCTGCAACCTCCCTTGCAATGTTCATTTCAAGCTCTGAAAGGCATATTAGATCGGCAACCACGAACATAGAACCATTAAAAGAGAGTGGCAATCAAATGTCAAAACAATTATAAATCTCAAGCTGCTTTATGTTGCTGGCATAATCAGAAGGGACAGAAGTTACATGGCTAAATGTGATGGAATCTGATAAATGAAAGTTGTCTCTATACTAATACAAACCTACAAATTTAATTGGACTTAAACCGAGCTAATGTTAAGAGAAGAATAGAAAGAAGATCAACATTTGAACACAATGTTTTTTGGATAAATTTAAGATGTACTAAACTCTGCCAACCGAAAACTGGTATGATAGTGAAATTAAGACAAAATGAATTGTCTTAATTTTCATTTCCACCTGAAACAAATTGGGCAAGTCTCATGCCCACTTCAGCACATTCCGTGCAACTCTGTTGCCTTATTTCGATTCGCCTACTCCTGGTCATAGTCAGTTCTATCACACTCATCCTCCATCAACAAATTCTTCGTGTCTCCTTGTGCTGCTGCCAAGAACATGAATCCCAAATAAAAAAGCTAGTTGAACATGTACAGTACAATGCACTTGTTGGCTGATGTGAGCTTAGAGGCGAGGAGAAAGTCTTAACACATCATACTGGATAAGACGAAATATATTAAAGCAGGCAAAATCTGATACGCGAGATGGAAAAGGAAGAGAGACATAAACCAAATAAACCCTTATAAAACTTTTGTATATTGTTAGAAAATGTATTGCTGAAAAGACACATGGATAAAGAATGTGAGCTTATGAGTAGCCTAAAAATGTTGAATGAAACCACATAATAATTCCCTACCTCACATTCTTCTAGTTATGCATACCAACGAAAGCAATTGGTGGTTTAAACATATAAAAAATTGCAGTAAAGAATTCCTTAAGAATTAACATAAGCACACCCAAATTGATGTCACCTGTGTCTATTAATCTCACTACTCACAATTGATACTCTAAAACCACACTCGCAATGTTAACTAAATCAAGAACCACACTCGCAATTGAGGACAAACAAACTCGAATAGCCTGAAATTAAACTGGCAAGATAACTACAGTCAACATGGATCTGCAGAAGAATATTTTGTTGTGTGAAACAACCGGTGAGATAAGCACCAACATTGGGTAACCAAATAGGGAACTGTTTCGTAGTTGAACAGCAGCAGAAGGCCAGGAATATAAAAATATAAACAACCTAAATAGAGACTACTCATTGAGGGGGGAAATTGTATGGCAACATGGAAGATAAGTAGCACTCTGGATTCAATGACACGGTGCTGCAGCTGGAATTTCAAGGGGTGGATGAACTGCTGAGAGAGGTCAAGTTCAAGTGTGGGGCAAGCTTTCATGCTGTAGCATCTAATTTCTAATCTCCAATAGAAACCTAGTTTAACTGTAATGCTTGGGCGATATACAAAACTCGACGAAATGTTTCTCATACAGCCAGCCAACAAACTAACAATAAGGAGAATAAGACATCAGAAACGACATTGTAAACATCTGTAATCACTCCACCATAATAGAACCCAAATCTAACTACGGCTAATAGTAAGGGTTCAAACTTAAAAGTACAGGGGGAAACAAAGACCTTTAATGAGCAACTTACAATGAAAAAGGAGGCCCTCAACACATTGCTTCTAGCTTGCAGATCGGTTCCAAAGGCCTTCGCATCGTGATCCATAGAACCATGACAGTATGAAGGCATATTTGTTTAAGAGGCTGGGACTGCAATGTTGAGCAGGAGGTCAAAGGAAAGCTTCAGGGGTTATTGGAACCAATGATTTCTTGCTGGTCTTTGCTGAAGCGCCAACTCCTCCATCATCTACCAATGAATCCATGGAATGCGGAGCAGTAACTCAGAAGCCAGAACTGGAATGGAAACACCAAGGGATTGATTGATTACATGAGAATCCGAGCTTGCAGCCTTTGAACAAAAAGCATATCCTGAGAATTCTAAACTGCAACTAATTAATGGTACTCATTCATTCACTACGACGCCAAAAAAAAAAAGCACGTTCAAGTAGAAAAAACAAAACCTCATCACCCAAGATCTAATATAAGATTTCCTCATTGATGGTAGTGAAAACTGTACCCATAACTCTGTCGCTATTGCCGAGAGGTGAAGTCCCCGACAAAATCAGTCCAGAGTTCCTTGAGCGTCTTTATTTCCTCTCCTTCTCCGTGATTTTCCATTTCAGCTTCGCCTGCTGCTTAGTCTTCCACCAGCAAAACAAAAAGAGATGGGGAATAAGGTGAGAAACACTTTCAGTGGGCGAGAAGTACTCGGTGATTGCACCCTGGCTGGCAGATCCCCTTCCTTCCCGTTGCCTTCATTCTCAGTGTGCTCCTCATGTTCCAAATCGATCTCATATTCCTCCGCGTTTGGGTTTCACGGCGGCCGGCGATAGAGGAAAATTTTATGGTTTCCGTAGTAAGATAGAAGAAGGGGATTATGGAGGGGGAAGAGGGGGGAGCAAAAAAAACTGGTGGAAGAATTGAGGGTGAATCTGGGCAGAGAGAAAGAACGCCAATTGTAATAGGAGGCAAGAATGAGGTCGAGAGATGGAATTGTAGCTGAAACTGAAATGGTCAAACCAGAGAATAGAAGTCTCTCTTAATCCATAGGAGTAAGGTGAGTACTGTACATATGCATGGGCGTTGGCGTGTGAGATGAGAAGTGAACCGGACCTGTGAGATGACTGAATTTGAGAGTGGGACTGAGGGTAAAGGGATGGGATAGGGAAGTATGGGCTGCTGCGAACGTTTTTCCAAAGCTAGCTGAAGATGGTTTTTGTACTAAACGACAAATATTGAAACAGTACCAAAAATTTTGGGCCAATAAAGCGTACCCAGCTTTCATATATAAAAGAATGATCCATTACTTATTTTATCTTCTCGAATTTAACAGACTTTTCTCTGGTACTAGACGAGCTCTCGAAGAAGTAACGGATCACTTCATACGGCAGGGTTGGTGGATCTTCCGGATACTGCAGTCTTAATGTCTTCAATCTAGTAAAAGGAGAGGCTTCCGATGACTCGATGAACAGCTTCATTCTGTTGAAAGGGAAGAGGTTTTCTTCCCAAGCCGTTCCACTCTCCAACTAACAAGGAAACACAATTCAACGGGAAACAATCAAGCACTGCAATAGAGGCCAACTGGTCTATAGATGGGTATCATATCCTACTTGAGATCATTTACATCTATTCAATTAGTAAAATCATGTCTCGCAAACAGCAGAAAGTTGGTATGACGTACCTTGTCGAAACGAAGATAGAGAGACTCCACATTATGCAATCCACGCAACAAGTCCGTATATGCTCGAAAGTTGGTACGACGTACCTTGTCAAAACGAAGGTTGAGAGACTCCACATTATGCAATCCACGCAGCAAGTCCATATATGCTCGACTGGCATCCTCCCACACTCTGTTCTCATAACATGGGTATTCGCACCAGACGCGGATACATGCATGATCTAGGGAAGGGAAGTCAAGCTTGTAGGGTCTGTATTTTAATTTTAACATGTTATCGCATAGGCGGAAAGATTTCAGCTTTGGAGCAGACACTTCAATTCCTGGTCCGGAATAATTTTTAATTTCCAGGTCCAGCAACTGTGGTGCTGATACTATCACGCGATGTAGAGCTCCGCAGTCAAGAAGCTTTAAGAAGTTCAAGCAAGCTGGGAGATTAGCTAAAGGGTCGGATGGAGAAGTATAAGAAGATTTCCACAGAGAACAGGAATCCAATTCCAGAGTGGTCAGCAACTTAAAACCCAAAGAGGAAAGTGCAGGACACTGTAGATGCAATCTTTTTAGCTTCAGAATCTTGAGTGATTCCTGATAATCACAAGCTCCGATGGAGGCAGCTAGGTCGCTGAATTTTGCCAAAGCTAGGTTAATGGACAAATGATGAAGCTGGCCACCATCGGCTCCAGCAGCGCATTTCATGACACGATCAAACACCTCTATATCACGGTTTCGGCAAAAATCTCTTCCAGACTCCAAGTCCCAGGTGATGCTCCCAACAGCCACCGAATCGGACCTGAGAGATAGAAACTTGTTCACGTGTTCAATGAAACTTGATTTTTTGCGGAAACACTTCCTGCAGAAATTGAGGGTAGGAACTGCTTTCCATAAACATCTCCACCTCCTTGATAGAAGGCTGGTCTGAGCTACGGTTTTCGTGTTGAGGAACGAGAGAATCAAATCGATAATGCTGTCTGGAAGATCGCTCAACCTATCGATTTGTTCTTCCATATCATGGCTCCTAACTTCGAGTTTCTTCTTGCGCCTCTTAGGGTTGCCTGCCATATCCACCTCCTCTCCTCCTACAGTTTACCATGATCCATGTTATTGCAGATAAGAAGTGTTCAAACAAAGCGAGACCATGGAACCTTAATCATCACCATCATAAATTATCACGTGGCAGAGAAAGACCCTTTACTGCAAATGTCAACAGCAGAAGGAGGAAATAGCTCAAACTAACTCACCTGCTGAGAGATAATCGATACCCAGTGCGTGGTGGAGGCGGAAATAGAGCAACGTCGTCGTTGAGGGATCCAACTGGTAGCGGCGGTGGGAGGGGGAGAAATCAAGGGCAAAAGAACAGAAAATAGTCCTCAAATAGTCAATGGGCAAGGGGGATATCGTATTTGACGTGGAATCAAAATCCGAGTCAGCACATGTCTTCTCTTTTCCTTACTGCCGAACTCTAGTTAATAGAGGAATAAGGTTTTGGAGTCGTATATATATATATATGCTGTATACGTAACTGAGCTTGAACTAGCTCAATTGCCGTTCCTAACTGATCACATCGAAATGGAGTCTGAGCCAAAGGCCACCGCCCTGCCGGCTGCTAGTTCCTATGAAGAAGAAATCATTCATCCCAAAAAAGCATCTGAAGTTGGACACAGTAGAGACATCAGTGTTTGACAAAATCAGTGGCATCATGGCCACCATGCATCCTTCCTAGTTCCTACCATCTTTGTGATCTGTTACTACTACACACTAATAGCTTGACACCACTTCATAACACTATGATTCATTACTTGATCTTCTCAAATTTAACAGACTTTTCTCCTGTACTAGAGGAGCTCTCAAAGAAATAACGGATCACTTCATATGGTAGGGTTGGTGGATCTTTTGGATACTGCACTCTTAATGTCTTCAATCTAGTAAAAGGAGAGGCTTCCGACGACTCGATTAACAGCTTCATTCTGCTGAAGGGGAGGAGGTGTTCGTTCCAAGCCATTCCACTCTCCAGCTAACAAGGAAATACAATTCAACAGGAAAACATCAAGGAATGCCTTTAACGTACTGCAGTAGAAGCCAACTGGTCTATAGATGGGTATCATATCGTACTTGAGACAATTACATCTACTCATTGGTAGAATCATGTCTTGCAAACAGCGGAAAGTTGGTACGACGTACCTTGTCAAAACGAAGGTTGAGAGACTCCACATTATGCAATTCACGCAACAAGTACATATATGCTCGACTGGCATCTTCCAATCTTGTATGGTCATCTTTCTTCCAATTATATGGGTATTTGCACCAGACGCAGATGCATGCATGATTTAGTGAAGGGCAGTTAAACTTGAAGGGCCTCATCTTTTAAGTCTAACATGTTATCCCATAGGCGGAAAGATTTGAGCTCTGGAGCACACACTTCAATTCCCCGAATGAAAAATGAACTTCTAATTTCCAGGTCCAGCAACTCAAGTGCTGATAGCTTCATGCGGTATGCTGACATGCAGTCAACAAGCTTTAAGTACTTCAAACAAGCTGGGAGATCGGTTACAGTTTCAAAAAGGCCAGATTAGGGAGCATTTGGCTCCGACAGACGACAGAAATCCAGTTCCAGAGTGGTCAGCAACTTAAACCCCAAAGAAGAGAGTGCATGACTGTATAGAACCAATCCCCTCAGCTTCAGAATCTTGAGTGACTCATGATGATCATAATCAGTTATGGGGGCAGCTATGTCGCTGAAATTGCCATGACTATGGTTAATGGACAAATGGTAAAGCTGGCTACCATGGGAGGCAGCAGCGTGTTGCATGAGATTATGAAACAGCTCTATACCAGCTCTTCGACAGTGATCTCTTCCAAAGTCGAAGGTGATGCTCCCAACAGTCACAGAATCAAATCTGAGAGATAGAAACTTGTTCACGTGTTCAGTGAAACTTGATTTTTTGCGGAAACACTTCCTAGAGAAATTGAGGCTAGGAACTGCTTTCCATAAACATCTCCACCTCCTTGATAAAATGCTGGTCTGAACTACGGATTTCGTGTCGAAGAACGAGAGAATGCGTTCGATAATGTTGTCTGGAAGATTGCTCAACCTGTCGATTTGTTCTTCCCCATCGTGGCTCCTTACTTCGAGTTTCTTCTTGCGCCTCTTAGAATTCCCTACCATATCCTCCTCCACCTACGGTTTACCATCACCCATATTGTTGTTGCAGACATGAAATGTTCAAACAAAGTGAGAGCATAGAACCTTAATTATCACCATCACAAAGAAAATTCTCTGCAGCAAATATCAACAACAGAAAGAGAAAATAGCAGCATGCAATGCATTTACATTAAAGCACGGAGAAGCAAATCCAGATGAAACAAAATGCCAAAACTAAATCTTACCTGTCGAGAGACAACCGATTTAAGGCTACCCAGTACAAAAAAAACCCTTCCTTTCAACAGCCACCAAAGGACTTGGTGTATGTTATACATACAACTACCCAGAAGACCAGGCTACGAGATGAAGTGATTCCAATCCAAGAACAGTCGCTTTTAGCAAAAGGGGAACAGTTGTTCAATATGTGTGTACCATCTACTGGCCCAAATGAAGGATCCAATCCATCCTACCTAGCTGCCGCAATCAGCCGCCATAGTGGGGAATGTTGTTCCAAACAAAAGTTTCTACTTCTTTGGGGCATTTCCTCATACAGTTGGTGACTGTCGCCGGGGACGAGTAAAGGATGCTTGAAGTCGGAGGCTGACAGCGCCGGTAAGGTTGAGGTAGTCTTCTTAGCAAGAGGTGTGAGTGGCGCAGCAGGAAATCGACCAGCGTCGCCGTCGAGGGATTGTAACGGCGGTGGGAGGGGAGAAGGATTGCACGCTGCGCGTGATAGGAAAGCGAGGGCAAAAGAACAGAGAGTGCGGACTACATGGACGCTGGCCGTGCTTGGACCGGCACCGCAAGAACACGCTTCAGCCCATTTATTTCGTGCCATGTCTATTCGTGCTTGTGTCGTGCTCATATTTGTGTTAACGAAAATGAACAAATTAAAAGAATGAATGAAAAGGAAGGAGAAAATTGGATGGAGAATGAAAGTATTAACTGAGAATGTTTGAGAAATGTAACAACAAAAGGGAAAAGAAAATTGGAAGTATAACGAGTGTGAAGTTACTTTGTTTAATTCTTCTTACGTATACATGTTTATTATCACTTCCAACGACAGTAAATAATTATTTTTGCTACTTATATTTTGCAATATTTAAACATATTGTTCTTTTTATATTTATTTTTTATCAAATTAATATTATTTTTGTGCTATGTTCGTTCTTATACTCAATAAGGTTCTAAAAATATTTGGCCCGACATGGCCCATTTACAAACCGTGTCGTGCCCGTACTCGTGTCTGTGCCCATAAAGTTTAGGCCCGGCACGGCCCGTAAAGAATTCATGCTCGTGCCGGAATGACCCATATATTTCGTGCCCGTACCCGACTCTAACCGCACTTTCATATCGAGTCGTTGGAAGCCAGGGAATTTCGTGAAAGTAACTAACAGCGCAGGAATTCCCAGACTTTCGCTTACAACGAGTGACCTAAGAACAACAACCAAAATGCAGACAGCATGCAACCTTGAACTCACTCTATTTTTTCCTCCACCTTAAACTCAGTAGACTTCTTTTCCTTGTTAGATGGGTTACCGAAGAAGTAACGCGACACCGAATCGGGCATGCGAACCGATCCTCTCGCGTTGAAGATCAACGTCTTCAATCGAGTAAAAGGAGAAACTTGGCCGTCGAACAGATCGTGATCCCTTTCAATCTCCTGAAAAAAACAACAATGAGGCAAAGCTTTTTATGGCTCCAACAGTTCAACAACCCTCGGTAAGGCAAAGGAACTTAATAAGATCCAGATTATTACCTTGACAGTATTCCAATGCAGTTCAAGTGTTCTTGTACTGTGCAAACCTCGGAACATGTTCATTAACCGCCGAGCAGCACCAAAGCAATCCCAGATATGTACATAAGCGCGATCAAGGGAAGGAAGATGCAACTCACCAATGTCCACTCCTGTATCTTCTCCTCCGTAGTACAATGACTCGAGATTCTGCGCGAATATTTCGATCTTGCGCATGTACCACAGCCCTTCTATCCTGAGATTCAGCAATTTGATCCCGGAGATTCTCAAGCAGACGGGACGATCCTCTATGCCATCTTCACCGTCACCCCTCCAGCTGCAATGCGCCAGTGATAGATCACGTAGATTGGGGAAATCGGAGAAGGGGTCGAGCCGGTCGATGCTGCCGGGGCAATACACCTTGCAGCCCTCCAGGTGCAGAGTCGCGAGCATTCTGAAAGCAGGGGAACCGAATCCCACTCCGTTAAAATAATGCCAGAGCTCTTCACCCTCAGAATTGGCGGCGCGCAAGGATCGAATCTCATGCAAGGCCGCGTAATCGAAGAGCTTCTGGTACATCAAGACAGACTCACCTAAAGAAAGATCAAAGGTGTCACTAATTTCCAAGCTCATTTCGTCGACTGGGGCGGAGTCGTAGCGGCGGGAGAGGATTTCGGAGGCGAACCTGTTGAAGCTATGGCCAGCTTTGTTGAAGGATTTGGAGTCCAAATTGAGGGCGGGGACGCCTTTCCAGACGGATCTCCACCGCCGGGAGAGAAGGCAAGTTTGGACGGCGAATTTCGAGTCGACGAAGGAGAGAATGCGGCGGAGGAGATGGTCGGGGAGTTCGCTGAGCCTATCCTTGATCTTCCGAGCTTTCTTTCTGCGTTTACATGTAGGCCAGTGGGAGCTGCCGCCGATCATCGTTCGTTTGCTTGCTTTCTCTTCCCCGCCGATGAGTTTCACAAAACCCTAATCGAAGCTTTCTCTCCGATCGTGTTTCAGGTACAAAATGGCGAGAGAAACAAACTTTCAGTGGTTCGGGAGGGAATTGGCTAGGAAGAACGGTACTGGGTATTTAGCCCACCTATTGTGTGGGCCGTTTTAAACGCAGGGAGCCCAAAAAAGATGATAAAGAAAGGGAGGGGAAAAAGCCCAAAAGAAAGCAGGAGAGACTAGAAAGTTAGCGAGCGTGTTTCTCTCCGCCGTCGGCAATTTCCAATTGTCAGTTGTCCCCTGCTCACCGCCGCTAGCTGCTCCACCGTCACCGTTGCTATCTCGCTCCGTCGCCACCCGCGCTGTTGCGGCTCTTCCTAGAGAGCGGGAAATAGAGAGAGAGAGAGTCTGGGATCGAAATTCTGATTGAACGCATTTTCTGCGACCATCGCCGGTTTCATCCTGGCCGCCATTTGTTTGTTGGCCGTAGCTCCTCCGGAAGAAGGAGGTTCAGGAGCAGAGGTGATTGCTTCTCGCTTCAACGGTCCTTTTCTGATTCCAATTGTTTGGCGTTTCATTAAGTTTATAAATCTCTTATCTTCACAGACACGGAAGACTTCATAGCTTGGTGGATTGTGCTTCTGGTTTGGGATTTTAAGTATGGGTCTTGTTTCAATGCTTGGTTAAGAGAATGTCAGGATTTGTACCGTTTGCTTTCTATTTTGTTTACATCCTCAATCAATAAACATGGTAGTTGATGGTCGATAACATAATTGGCAGGTCCTGCTTGCAGGTTCCATAGTAACGGTTCATCTGAGAAATGAAAGGAAGTGTGAGATTTATTTGCTGCTTTGATTTTTTAGGAACAGTGTGATATTCTTAGCCATCTGAAGTCTGAACAATCAAAGGAATTGTAGCATTCTTGACAATTTTTTGTCTTGTTTCAAGCTATGCTAGGACAATTTTGTTCGCCTAGTTTGTGATCTTCAGTATTTGGGGTGGCATTTATCTGTTGATATGGGGACGGGGTTGCGAGTTTTTCAACCTTGCGTTTTTTATGGGAGTGCACATATTGATCTATTTAACTTGGTTTTCTTAGTGAATCAATATGCGAGCTAGTCCAATCTGTATCAGTCGGACATTTAAGGCTTCTGGCTGGAGTTGGAGTACATGAGAGATAGAAGATGCTTAGTAGAATTCCCAATTGTTGCTTCTGTACTGCTGCAACAGCACATCCATGGCTCTTTGTGGGCCTAGGCAATCCTGGCGAGAAATTCAAAGAAACTCGTCACAATGTGCGTATCTAAGTGCATGCACCTTGGGCTTGGTGTCTGGATTCTTCCACTTATGTTTTGTTTTTGAAAATTAAGTAGTCATTTTTGTTTCTCACTGGAGCAGGTAGGATTTCAAATGATTGATGCATTCGCAGAGTCACAAGAACTTCCAATGAACAGAGTGCACTGCAAAGCTTTGTTTGGAGAAGGTTTGACGAACACTTCCCTTTTTGAGCCAGAAACATTGGGAAGAATCTTTTTTGCCTTGTTGAACTTAAGTCTTGGGTTGCATTGTTGTTAGCAGGTTATGTTTTGGAAGCACCTGTTTTACTTGCAAAGCCTCAAACTTATATGAACCTGAGTGGTGAATCTGTAAGTGGCTGAAACTGCAGTCTCTATGAATGAACTATTTTTCTTCTTTTTTCTGTGTCGTCGCCTCTGAAACCAACTGATTTATCCTCTGGCGCCCTCTTAATCTATTTCATATCAAATGAAGATATTAATCTATGTCTTATCAATTGCAGGTTGGACCTCTTGCAGCTTATTACAAACTTCCTCTTAACAGAGTTGTAGTGGTATTGTCGATGTCTACTTTTTTGTCAAAAATTTTACTCTATATATGAGGAACTTGATGTGGATATAGTTGCAGTTATATGATGACATGGACTTGCCTTGTGGGGTGCTTCGACTTCAACCAAAGGGAGGTCATTTTAGCCACAACGGGTATGGACTATGGAGTATGGACAACTGTAGTCTACTGTTGGCTTAATCATGGGAGAGGCATGGTCTACTAGATTTCTATAAGATATTTCTCATTGGTCATTTATGCTTTCATCCCTTCTATGTCTCATTATTTTATTGCTTGGGTAAATGCCACATTTGGTCACTAAGATTACTAAATTGTGTCATGTTTAGTCATTAGAAAAATTTAATATCAATTTTGGTCACTCGAATTACCGAAACTGGTTACATTTAGTCACTCTCCCGTTACTTTCCGTCCAACTTTATTAATGTAGTTGGACGGAAACTTTTGGGAGAGTGACTAAATGTGACATGTTTCAGTAATCCGAGTGACTAAAGTGACAAGTTTCAATAATTCGAGTAACCGAAGTTGGACAGAAGCTACAGGAGAGTGACCAAATGTGACCTGTTTCAGTAATTCGAGTGACCAAAATTGATATTAAATTTTTCTAGTGACTAAACATGACACGATTTAGTAATCTCAGTGACCAAAGATGGCATTTACCTTTTATGCTTGGTTCTTATCCGTTCTTTTTTAGTGTAGTTTGAAGAGTGTGATTTATCATTTCCGAGGCAACAGAGAATTTGCTCGGCTCAGAATAGGTTAGTGCGTCGCTTCATACCTTGCAGCTTTGATGCTCTCTCAATTCATGGTGTGTGAACTCTCAAAAAAATAAATCATGATGTGTGAATTTATGTCCCAGGAATTGGGAGACCCCCTGGTCAAATGGACCCGAAGGCTTTCTTGCTACAGAGGTTCAATGCCACAGCTCAAGGGCGAGTAAGTCTGCAAGTTCAGAAGCAAAATGTTTTCATTTCTTTCGTTTCGTCATTGGACTAGCCGTGTAGAACGATATTGGACATGAAGGATCAGCAATTAGTTGTGGCTTGATAGGGTCCTGAATTTTCTTGAAGAATAACAGCATAAAAAGATTAATTTTCAGTTTCCTTAACAACTTGTGTTACTTCTGTTGTTGTTCATAGATTGATGCAGCTTTGCCGGAAGGTGTCGCTGCATTGAAGTCGGTCTTATCAAAAGGCTTAACTGAGACCGCAAGATTGTTCAACCAACAACAAAAGTACAAGCACATTAGACTGCAAACCCTCCCGACATGACAAGCTCCTCCCCTTAGGAGCATTCAAAAGGACATGACAAGGGTTACTTCCTTGGTCTTCAAGAAATATCATGCTTTGATCTCCTAGACTGATTCATTAGTTTATCAGCACATAACCCTTGACGATCTGGCAGAAAGGCCAGAGGAATTGTGAATACCGAGGATAAAAATATGTTAACCCCATCTTATTCGATATTTGGGAAGGGTTCTTTTACCGCTCTGTATAAAAGGAACAACGTTGGTAAACAGCAGTGCTGAAGCTGTTCATTGGTTTAAGTTATACTTTGCCCCTGGTTAATTCTGGCTGCTACACTGCCTTCACTGGAATTTGTTCACTTGTGTGATTATGAAGGCTCGATTTGGTTATTTAATCTAGAGAAGACCATATTCAATCAATAAGCAGAGACCAACTTCACTGTCTAAGATAGAATGATACCAATACCATCTGTGTCACTCAATTAATTTGTACTTCATGAAAGAACAAAATCACATCTCTGATTTGCATTTTCATGGTGGCATTAACAAGCAGCCATTTTCCACTACCATTTATGAAACGAACGACAATCACTTTTCCCCCATTCTGCAACTTTAGACTGAGCATAAATGATAAATAGAAAGATCACTACTAGTCTACTATTTTAATCGTCTCCTCTCTCTGTCCCTGTCTCTGCTGCTGTTTCTGTTATCTCTGTCATGATCATCGCGTTCTTTGCTCCCACTATTCTCGCGCCGACTCCTCCTTTCGTTCTCTGCCTCGTGACCACCTCTATTATCCCTATCTCTGTCCGTCCTGTGGTGCCTTTCACGCTCTCGCTCCAACTCATTCTCTCTTCCTGAAGGCGGTCTCCGACGAGGGCTCATACTTTCACTTTGGCTCCTCTGTCGTTTTCTTGATGACAATTCGTTGTTGCTGGTACTGCCCTCCCGTCTCTCCCTCCTTTCCAAAGGTCCTTTCTCTGCTACAAAATTCCACATTTTGGATTTACTTCTCGTTATACAGATACAAATATTGCACAAGGAATCTAATTTTGCAACTACTTAACGACATAAGTCTGAATATTACTAGTGAGAAACTGAAACCAATGTGAACTCTGCTTATGAACAATTAAGCTTACTGTTCTCAGTTGCATCATTCCTACTCAACAGGCCATATTCAGCTTCCAGCCTCTTCCGTTGGATTGCTACCTTTCTCTCAATTTCCTCTGAACTCTTTGTTTCTCCTTCCTCGAGGGATTCACGATATTCTATCAAAGCAACCTCCAAACGCCTCAACTTCTGTCTGAGACATCGGAAAAGGAAATACTCTCCGTTAAACACACGGTATGATTGAATAACTTGAGGTCACAAATCTATATAGCATTATAACCGAACCAATGTAGAGGAAGTCAGAAAAACCATGTCAAATAACTAACCTCTGTTCTTCATTTATACCACTGTCAGGTTGTCCTGAAACGATTCCATCAATCGCAAACTCCACATCATCACCCCTGCCTGGATCATCACCCGCATTTTCACTTCCAGAAGATGAGTAACTTAACCCAATCCCCTTAGTAGAATTTCTCTTCTGTTCATCATCACTTGCATCATCATCATCACGAGCCCATTTAGATGCAGGTAAAATAGGATCTGTCTTATCTATCTTTGTGAAGGGTTTTAGGGAAGCAGATTGATGAATTACAAGTGTTGAACCCAAAGGTGTAGAGTCACTTCCAGAGAATCCCCCAGTGGGTTGAGGAGGGTCGATGAAACCAGTTTCTTTGTAACTGCCACTTGTTGTAACCCTACTACCAGTCCCAGAGGTTGAAAACTGACTTTTTTTAGATAACTTCAAGTCATCGTCCAACTCATAACCCCTCTGCCTTTCTGCCTCTTCCAAGGTCAGTAATCGTGCAACCATAATCTCTCTACCACCAACAAGTGATAAGCCATTATGTCTGCAACGCCTTTCCAGCTCAGCAAGTGGAAGACTCATCAACTCCCTTGTTGCTGCTCCTTTCCCAATTGCCAGTGCAGCATCTTGGTTGGTGTCCTTGGACCCATTACCACCAGCTTCATCTGAGCCACCACTCTTCTTCTCTATTTCTGGAGCATCACCACATAATGAATGGAAAGAGACCACACCAGAGTTCCTGGAGCGAAGGAATGTTGCTCGAAGTCCATTGACATATGCATCAGAGAACAGGAACCAATCAGACCATACTTGTAAGACTTTAAGGACTCGCTCCTGTGGAACAAAAGAAACAATCCATGATGAAAAACATGTTCTATTCAAGGGGTGAACCACAAGATGTTGAGCAAGTCTTAGACCATACCTTGAGGGCTTCAGCGGTGATCCTTCCAGTTATGCTGCAGTACAAGTCATTAAAGCTCTCCATTATATCAGGGAGACTAGCTTCAAACTTGGTTCGGTATGCAGAAGCATTCTTTACAGGAGCACTACTATTGTGAAGGACGTCAGATACAAGCATGAGTCTTGCAACTTTAGTAGGAATAGGAGTTTCCTTGAGGGTCAATGATTCTGTCAGGACCTCCACTATCTGCAGAAAGGATTTATCAATTAAGATACATAGGCTTCCCAACAGTATTCAGATCAGCAAACTGCAAATCCTTCAGAGGTAGTTCCTTCCAGTATTAGCTAGTATAACGATAAACTCAGTCATTTGCGGAGTAGGCAATTCCAACACATGAAACCTACGCACTAAAACATATTTGCAATGCATTTTAAACTGAATGATTAAATGAGGACCTCTCCAGCAGCATCAGCATTGTCCAAGGCAAAACCCATGGCATCCTTTATCTGACTTCTTTCTAGTGTCAAAGCACGTAGCCTATCCTCAAATTCATCCCTCTGTGGATCAGTAAGGGTTCGTTCTGGATCAAGCCGCTGTGCAAATGGATAAACAGTTAAAAAATAATAGCTAGTCACTGACAGACAGTCGAACATTGCTCCAGAAAGAATGCAAGTATACATACCCTGCTTTTCCCTGCAGCATAGGTAGTGCCAGCATCCTTTTCATGCTCTGGACTTTTAATAGTTGGCAGCGGTGGTGGTATCCATCTAGAAAGTGGGATATTAAAAAAATTAACCACAGGTATAAATGAAGCACCTAAGCAAATCTTGAGAAGTAACTGAATCACTGAATGCGCAAAAAAAAATTACCTTCCACTGCCAGTTATCATGATAAAGGGCTCTGTTCTCCACCGTTGAAGAGTGTCGCCCTGTGGAGGCCAGGAAAATCAATACCCAAACAGATTGGAAAATAACTCTTTGCACAATGTATATTCTATGGCAGTAATAATAAGAGTATATAACCAGCTTTCAATATCAATCTCATTGTAATGTGACATCTATCTCCAGGAGTTTGTATGACCAAGTACCTGGGCAAATGAATAAAGCCGCCAGACATAGTATGTGTGCTCCTTTGAGCCAAGCTCGAAGAGGAAATTGAATAGGGAATTCCCACGACCCCTTTCCATGATAGCTTGTTCAAAAGCACATCCTCCATCTAGCACATTTAGAGCCATTGTATCAATCACATGATGCAGGTGACCATCATCAGGTGGAACAACTGTTATATCAGGAACATTTGGAGTAAGGACCTGCATACAAGAATAAGATTATCAAATAAAATCTTCAAAAAGTTTAAGTGGCTTATCAAATGAAAGAGATTCAATGTTTCAACCAAGCCAACAATGTCACATACAAAATAACAAAACCAACCCAGCATCACCAAAATGAAGTGGCTTCTGATGTAAAAGCACTAAGTATCCAAACAAGAACCACACAACAAGATAGGAAGATCAAATGCCCCAAGATTTGTACCTTATCAAGAGATCAAAAGCATAAACGACAAAGTAGCACCAAGCAAACTTCACCGAACTTACCAGTTCAGAGTTCTGATTTGGAACGGAGGAAACAGGTGCACCAGACGGACCAGATGGACCAGAGAGAATAACAGTGGCACCCTGCAAGACAGAAAATTTCACATCAAAGATCAAATCATCTTCGGGAAAGGAAAGAAAAGGAAAGTACAGCAATCAATGAATACACTCACCCCTGCCAAAATGAAGAAAATGTCTATTTGAAGAAATGGAACATCAATAGACCACCATTTACAAGAGGATGTTTCGAAACAGTAATCATATATACATTGCCAGACATAACATGCAGTAAAATGTCCACATGATTCTCACACATCTCAAGAATGCCTAGTTTAATTATAAAGAATAGGAAGTAGCATATCTCCTAAGAAGTACGAACAGACCTCCTTGCTCCTGATGGCCATGTGACCTGGAGGAGGAGCAGGCAGAGCCTGAGAAGGAAGAGCCACAGATTTACCCCATCCAATTTTAACCTCATACTCGTAAACGACTACTCCTGCACATAGAAACAATTCCATGAGAAGATTGATATATTATAGAATGCATTAAGATTCGATCTTCATAAAAATAAATTTGCAAATAAAGATTCACTAGAAAACTGTTGGTACTTGAATAACACATCACAGACAATTTGATCTTGGACTCAGGATGAAGATATTCACCATAATCTGAAGTGCATACTACTTCATTCTAACTCTTGTACAATGAATGGATTGCAGGAATAGGTGCGTCTATATCCACATATGTAAGACCTCGGTAGAATGGATCTAGAGCAACAACTGATAGGGTTTAGTACAAAACAAATAAACTAGTCTCTGTCGATCGAGAATCTATCCTAAACAGTGATCATTTCTCAGGACCAGTTATTCTATAGATAAATGCTCAACAGTTCAGATAAGACCTTTGTATGCACATACATGAAAGAACTAGCCCCATGATGTTAGAAGCATTTGCGAGATGAATTCCAGAACCAAAAACCATCATCTCAACCCTCTAAATACTTTTGTAATGAACCAGCTGATATGTAGACAAAATATGCATACAAAACATACAACACGTGACTTGATAAATGTTTTGCTTCAATCCGTTCTGATATAGATAAAGAAGGCTCCAGATATATTTAACTCTCGTCCCAAGGTCCCAACACACATTTCCCATAGCCGACATCGAGTATATCAGCAACTACAATAAACGTTGACCTTAGGACCTTGTCGAGAAGAATTGAAGTTAAGAGATAAACCTTGCATTTCATCTTTCGCTGCTTGCGCATCAGCTCTGTTCATGAATGCTACAAATCCACAATTTCTTTGTCGCCTGCGCTCCTCATCTGTTCTAGGCCACATTATCTTTACACTAGCAATAGGCCCAAATCTTCCAAAAGTGCGCAATAGAAAATTTTCATCAACCTAGATTTATGCACGCAACATAGTATTAGTAATCCTATTGTTAATAAACCAGATGCTGATAGTAACACCCCAAGCAATTCAGCAGAAAAATCACCTGAGGCGCAAGATTCCCCACATAAAGATTCGTTGTTTGTGGATCACCATCATCAAACGATCCTGGAAGCCTTCCATCAAAGTCATCAGGAAGCTCATCGAACCGACTACTAGATGACTAGAATACAGCAACATTAATACTTGTGCAGATATTTCTGAAAGCAATGCAGGATGCAAGGAGCACCGATATGACTTTCTCCTACTGGAAAAACAAGTAAAAGGGAAATACTTACTAGAGAAATCTCACTAGGATGTCCATCACGCCAACGCTCACGTTCCTGATTCCTTTTCTCCCTCAATTCATGTTCATGCTTCAGCTCTTCCATAAAATGATCAATATTTCTGGTCTTCCCTTTTTCCCTGTCCTTTGACCTCTCCTCCTCCCTCTGTCACATATATGAAACATTTAGAGACATACAGAAAAACAAGGAATCAACATATATATCGTCATGTTTTAGATACAGACCTTTTTCTCAGATTCCTTTCCCTTGGATGCCATGGGAGGTGGTAAAAAGGATGGGACATACCTGCAGAGGTGATATGAAGGATAAACTTCAAAGCTATAGGACACATACGAACGTGCCCGGGTAGACTTAGTACATGTCAGTATGTCAAATGATATGCTCATGCTGAACTTTATGTTGAGTGTGGACTTATTATTCCCTTAGATGTCAAATCTTGACAGACACAATAATACCCTTGAAGATGCACAGGTGAAATTTCAAGTGTGCATAGTATTGACTCAACTACCCAAGTAAGACCTGCTGCACACGATATGACTGACAAGGACAAACGGACTGTCACAATCATGTAACAAAAGAAGGCAACGTGTCATCCTTAAGTCAAGTATTGATTACATTATACAAATCAACGAAACCTAGACGATTAGAATCACTGAGTGCAAAGATTCAGAAGCCATCAAATCCTTAGTTTATACATCCTAAAGACTAGCTACATGAATAATCCAATCACTGCACAGAGCTCTAGCATAATTCTCTTCCAATAGCACCTCAACATGGTTGAGCAATCAAAAGCATCAATTTACCTACTTCCCTTCTTTGGAACAGATACCCCATCTTTGGACTTTTCACCTGCCATCCGGGAATGAATAAAAAAGGCCCATACTTTTATTAATGTGGTCCCATAACAAAAGAAAAAGATTTCATGCATCCATATTGTCAAATGGGCATAGACGGGACATAACAATGGAAATAAACTTCTACAAAGGACAGAGAACTATTACAGACTAACCTTGAGATTCATCCTTCACTTTGTCGTTGGGATTGATCAGACCACCCCTGACAAAAGTCTTTGAGCCAGGAGCTGTATCCCCTTGGAATGACTCCACGAACTCTGCATATAATCGAGCCGTTTCATCCTCAGCCCTCTGTGCAAAGTAAGAAGAGATGGAAAATACAACAACTCAGTCATGAATGTAGCTTGAATTTTTACTTGAACAGAAAGCAAACCTGCCCAAGCTTAGACAAAACAACGAACACATACCTTTTTCTTTGCCTCCTCTTCCTCTCTATGTTTCTGGAAGGGGGTCTTCTTGCGTGTAATGGAGAAGGAACTCATCTTTCATGAACTCTCTAATTGACAATTTCAAAGAAGTCATCAAAATCAAATATTCCAAAAGCCACAGACACTCCAAAAACATGCAAAATATACACTAAACCTCAATAACTCATAAAATTACTACAACACCAACAGCCAGAATCAACAGACTTAGCCACCTCAAGAGATGATGACGAAATCACTTTGTACTTAGAGAAGAATACAATCAAAAGCATAGACATTGGGTCCGGCGACTTGCTCTTTCTTCTTGAAAAAAAACAACTTTTTTAAGGACGGCGTGGAGCATAGTCAAAACACATGTCTCTGAATCAATTCTCCTCCTTTTTCTTCCCCAAGAGTTTAGTCGGAGGCTAAGGAAAAAGCCTATCTCTTCTGAAGTTTGCACTGCCTAGTCCTTCCAAGTCGGTATATACCATAGAACTTCCAACAACAAAAACCCAGAAGCAAAGAAACAACAGGTGGAAAGGCAGACACCAAAATGCGATCAAAAGTTCAAAACCCGGAACGACATGCGAACCAGGGCAGACCTAGATTACACAAAGAAAACCAATGGGGGCGTACCCCTAAACTAAAATGAATCCAAACCCAATGCAACACGAGAAGAAAACCTAGACTCAGGATACAAAACCATAGGGTTCATAATGAATGGAGTCGAGCGAGCAGAAGAATAAGAAAAAAAGACCTTGGATGGGAGCAGCTACAGAAGAATTCGTCCCCCTTGGGCTGCAAATGCAATCGAGCAGCAGCAGTTACAGAACTCGAGAGGCGGTAGTATCAGTGAAGACCGTGCTGCAGATGAGGTAAGGAGCAGCTGCAATGAAGTTATTAATGAACCGTCGCTGCTACGAGAAATTAGGTGTAGGAGTGCCAGACGAATAACGAAGCCGGTGAATTCGGAGGTTGCCGCCGGCGACCGTGAAGAGGAATAGGAAGGAAGTTGCAGAAGAGGATACAGGCAGGCAGGCCCCCCGGACTGGAGGACGAATTTCGTATGGCGGCCGTCGATACTCGCTAGTCGCTAATCAATCTGGGTCGAGACTCGAGGCTTTCTCTTCTCTTTTTTCTTCTTTTTTTCACATGGGCTTTTATTGTCTTAAATTAATTAATGAATCCGTGGCATTTTTTATTTTCAGTTCCAAACTTCCGATACGTACTCCATTCGTCACTTTATTCCCAACAATTTGTGCATATACATAGATGTTATATCATGTTAGTGTAACATTTTTCGTGTCACCGAAGACAATATTATTTTCTAACAAGGAAAAAAGTAAAATTACATAGTTCAATCTAACTTCTCCTCGTACGTCAAAGAGGACCTCAGTCAAGAATTTCACTTGTTGATATAAGTTTTTTGAGCATTTTCACAAACATTAACTCGAGCAACAAAATGGTCATGTGACCATCTGAATGCCTCTCGTTGTGTCGACCCCTACAATCCTCGCTGCATCGCGCCTCTATCGTGGAGGTCGTAGTTTTCCGGTTGTCCTGAACAAAGGGAAACGATGTGGGTTGTCGATGTTGCTACCCACCATTCGTGCCCTTTGTGCGGCAACCTGGCACGCAAGGACCTAGATTGCTATAATGACAGGGAGATGTCCTGCAAACTACAAGCAATTCAATCCAACAGCATACACATTTCCTCAACTAACAAAGGCAGGGGAGCCAATCAACAGTCAATGCAGAAGCAGCCATCAAAACTCCACACCTGCACCTGCGTGGTACTTCTTTCGGCCGTCTCGAGAGAAAATAGCAAGCATCTATTAGGTCATAACTAGCAACACAGCATCATCACAAATACAATGACAGCAACATCTGCAGAGGGGAACTGCCAAATGTGTCTAAATCAATTCTATATGCACATTGAGAGGTCACAGCCAGGGTTTTACAGTCAGGGAAAGCATTGGTAGGAATACAATTCTCGAACGCTAAGAACGCAACTTTTTTTAGTTTGTGGCGAAGTGCAGAGAATTATACACTCAATGTACACTTTGGAAACTCGTTGCTAAGAAGTTGAACCTATAGCAGATTGCATAAAAAATAATATCACCAGTAGACAAACGATGCAGCAGAGTACGTCCGCACTCAATGTGCCAACTTCTTGAGGTGTTGAAATGTCTTCTGCTTGATCCACTGCCTGTCGTAGGGTAGATAAGCCTGAATTGTGTGATCGTAGCTGCAACAACAGAAATTAAAAACACTCCAATGAGCCAATCACAATGGGTGCGCACAACTTAAGATGGTAAGCGCAGAAACACTTAGCTTGGGAAATTTTCTCAGAGTGAGCAGTCCAGAGCGGCTTTTAAATTCAGGGAAGTATGATGTGCATTAAAGTAAGGAAGCATACATACGATGCATGAATTTAAGGTGGAGAATCAGATACTTGGTTCACTCCATTCCCAAAGAACTACAACCTTTAAAGCTTCTTCTTATATCAGCTAAAAATGGAAAAGAAACAGAAAAATACACCATTTGGATGTGTTTATACTAGTCTTGAGTCTTGACAACTAAAAATTGACATAGAATGCAAATATGTAATACTTTTGAAGTAAGAACAGGAAACTCTGCACACGCAAATACTAATGGGGGAAGAAAAAAGGAGACAAGAGTAGGAGAAAGTACACTAATGCGCTCAAGTCTGCAAGGCCATCAATAAAATTGTAGAGATCCGCAATGTCATAGCTGAGGTTTCTCAAAGCTGGATTGATTTCTTTAAGCTTTCTTTCATATAGTCCACAAATGCCTGCAATTTCAAGAAAGAGCCCAACAAAGAGATAAGAGAAGGAAAATGATGCCTATTCCACCAATAGGGAACAGTAACAGATAGCTGACTCCGTCGTAACAAAATGAAAATTTATTATAGCCAACCAAGAAACCCTTGGCTATGAGTCAGAAGAGGGGAAAATTGGAAATTAGGAAGTATCGTATGTACAGCACTGCTTGCAAAGGGGTCACCAAACACAACTCAACAGTTTCCACTGAAAATCCTTAACAGCTTTTACAGTGACAGCCGGAGAACGAGATCAACTAAAAGCGACGGCAATAACAATTGGACCAATTTAGTGCAAAAGAAATCAACTAAAATGCAGAAACCACAAAGAAAGGCAGGCAGCATACCCTCCATGGCCTGAGTAATAGACCCGAAATCCATAAAAGTTCTGGATGCTCTATTATGAGAGGCCTGCATCAGAATTATGGTGTGCCTATTTGCCTGCATTAAGAAACATTTGAAGTGCAAAATTGTCAAGAGAATTGGATCAGCAACACATAGCATCCACTCCACCAAAACCAAAGCAAAGCAAATTGTACAATCAAAATCTGAGCCCCATGCTAAGTAAACAGAGACACTCATCAATCATAACCCTAATTGAGAAAAATCGCAGCCTCAACCTTCCCATAAAACTGAGGGAAAAGAGAAAGAGGGATTAAGCTAAAAAATTCCACACGGGACTTGCAGCCCCCGGCCACTTAACAGAGGAACGTTTATCCATCACAACAAAGTGGGAGTTCAGCTGATGAATCAGGCAAAATTGTCGAGGGATGACAGAGGGGAAGCGAAACCCTAGCCTTTTCCCGCGATTTGAGAGAAGGGCGGGGATATGTAACATTTATGAATTGACCCGATAAGTGGGAAACGATCAAAATGATTAAGATACCATGGGGAACGCGAAGTTGACGATTTCCCGGCGTGATGTGGTAGCGGCGGCGGGGAGTCGAGCTTGGATCGCCGAAGGGTTTCAATGGTGGAGGAGCGTCGTGCTTCCTGTAGTTGTCCTTGCTGCTGCTTCTCGAGAACCGGTGTTCAAAAGTCGGTCTAATTATCCGGTTCAATTGGATTGGTCCGGTTCGAACTACACTGGTTTTCTAGCTAATATAGCTTCTTTTTATTGATGTTTTTCCCTGCTTATCTCAACTGAAGTCAGAAAGAAATGTTATGGAGTCCCATCTGCATCTGATAGCAATTCAACTGAATCTTTCTGACAATTCGATGTCAAGCTAATAAGAACAAAGGAAAGAGAGAGGGAAAAGAGAGGTTATGTTATGGAAAGTCACCGAATCTCAATGTGAAATTAAGCGAGTTTAGATTTAAAGTCGATAATTTCTTAATTTGGAAAAAGTACGGATTACAGGTTCTCTATATGAAAAAGAAGAATTTACCAAGCAAACATTTAGTATAAGTCTTAAATTGCTCGTCAAGAACGCCTAAACTTTTTCACCGATCTTCTTTAAGACAATTCTAGTAGGGAAGGCAACAAAATCCGAACCCACGGGTACCCGACCCACCCCGGTTTAAAACCCGTGTTGACGGGTTTGGGTTTAAAACCCGATCACTATTCATCGGGTTGGGTTTGGGTTTAGGTAAACCCGCCCCATGGGTACCCGCCCACACCCATATAATTAATTTTTTCTAGTATATTTAATTTTCTAAACAACTAATCTTCTTTATGTTTGTGAAGACATGTATAATTTTTTTCTTTCTAATTGTGTAAAATGAAGTTGATATTATCGAGTGGAGAGTGAAGAAGCTTAATTGACAAAAAGGAAGAAACTTTCAATTAATCATATTGTTTATCAATAATTTGAGATTTGCTTCAATTTTCTTGAGTTTTATAGATCGGTGTTAAACAATTTGCATGGTTAATTTGTGATTTGCTTGATTTTTTTAGGATGATGTTTTATATATGGATAAATTGTATCAAGGGATTTGACTTTTATTTTGATAGGAACTTATTATTGTAAATTTTTTACGACAAAAACTCATGGGTACCCAGTATATTTTACCCCGAATTTTTTTCACGGATAAACCCATGAGTTTGAGTTTGGCAAAACCTACTCAACCCATTGTCATCCCTAAACTCTAGTCTATCCAAGAACTCTGTATCTCTTGTCCAGCACACCAACATCTCGTTAGAGAGAATCTACGACAAGAAATGGTGACAGTTAAAAAAGTAGTGCAAGTTGCAACGAACTTTTTGAAAGCCTCCAAAATGAGCATCATCAACTTATAACGAACTTGTCAAAACAAAAACCTAACAACATATTTACAAGCACATACACAAGCTAGCTTCATGTTTTGATTAGTGACAAGAAACAGGAGTACGCCAAACACAAAATCTTCCACCGGCACGAAACAGTAACAGTCTAGAGTGAAAAGGGGGCAGAAGAGAAGGAACCACTATTATTATCCAAATGGTATCTGCCTGATGCTGCTGCTGCTGTTGTAGAACACCATACAATATTAGATGTAATCAAAGCCGCGCCCAGGCTGCTCAATGTCTGGATCCATGCCCCTTCCAGGCCTCGCTGGACCTCTGCATCATTATACACCAGTGTCAATTCCTTTCTCTGAATGTGAAAAGCTTCCGTATAGCATTATCGCACGAACACAAAACCAAGGAGGGGTCTAACTACCAAGCAATTACACTAGACGTTCTGTATTTGATATCGATTTTACTACTAACTCAGTAGCAAATGGCAGGCAGACCAGTATGTGATATCATCACTAAACTCATCTTCCATAGCATCTTTAGAAAAAATAACATGATGCAGACATTCTGGATAGGCTAATGGCGGGGCATTTGAAGAATCCATGCAGCATGGGAGTATCACCCCTCAACCGAGTGGAAGGACTTGACGAGAGTCTAATTTGCACGGTATTATGATAAACCATAATTGACTACTTAACAGCAGCACAATTCCGATGGGGATAAACATAATAAGCGTACAAAGTTCAGAGAGAGAGAGACATCAAGACACAAACCTATTAAACCGGTTTGGTTCGAAACCTGGAATTCCAGGAGGGCCATAAGGATCAAAACGGACGCCAGGAAGAGCACCCCTGCAGATAAATTAGTCAATCATCAGTTCCGTGTACAATAGTTGTACCATGGGGAGAGAGATGGAATGGAAAAGGGCGTGTGTGAGAGAGTGAGAGCTCACGGTTGTACTCCAGGGAGACCAAGCCCTCCGTTATCCCCACCATACCATCTAGGGTTATTAGGCCCTAGAAGCATGCCGCCATCGCCACCAAAACCACCCCTTTGTCCGAATACAAAAATCAGAGGTGAGTTTTGAATCTAAGTTACTAAATAGATAGGCAGCACGTAGACATCACTAAAATCAACCATGTAATACCTTCCAGGGTATATTCCAGCACCAGGCCCAGGAACAAGATCATCCATGCCAAAGGGAGGAACACGAGGGCCTAAGACTCTACGGAGAAAAAATGCAAGGTATTAGCCTATTTGCCATTCCTAGAACTGAATTACAGTCCTGCCATAGCAAGGTGAACAAGCTAATGAAAGATGAAGAGGAAAGATCAACTCATCGACTCCACCACCATAAAAGCTAAAACAAAAACTCACCAGATTCACAAATGACAAAATTATTTCAACTGACAACTAAAAAGCAGGTCTACAAAAGAAATATACCCGGAAGGATAAATATTAGGGGTAGGGTCGGGCCACGCAGTGCGTGGTTCACTTTTGAAACGCCCTCCTGAATCACTTGTTTGACTGCAAAGGGACGTTCCATCCCAGCAAGAAGAGCAAACCAAAGTAGACCAATAAGCAGATTAGAGGACATATTCTATATTTTAGCAAATCATCAAGCAACAACTCTAAACACCTAAATAGATAAAGAGTTAGAAAAGCGTTCAACTGCACAACGGGTAAATGAACAAAACTCACGTCCATGGTAGCCATTCAGTTAAATAAATCCAAAAGACAGAAACAAGCAAAAGAAAAGAGACATTATCCTGCAGTTCCCTTTCCGCTCCCAAATCTAATCTCGAAAGATGCAGCTCCATTCACAAAACCACAATGCACACAGCTACTCTACAACATCAATAAAAAAATACCTTTGTGATTCACTTGACGAGCCAGTATGGGAAGAGCCACCCAATTTAGACAAGAGCTCGGTGTTGATACTGGAAATCAGCTTATCTAACTTCTTGAACTGCTGAGAGTAATTCGAGGCCCCATTCTCGCCAACATAGTCGTTAACACTAAGCACAATCACCAACAGGGTCTCAATTCACAATCTGAATAAACTAGCTTAACTCAAAGAAAAGACAACACATATCAAACGAAGACCAAACCTAATTTCCATATGAACAGGGTCTGCCCCAGAATTGGAACCCGCATCCACAAGCAAAGCACTAACCACCAGGTTGTCGTTCATCGTCAAACATTTAACCAAAACCCTCTTTCCTAAGTTCTCAGGGTTCACATACACGAAGCCGTACTCTTCATCAACATCGTTCCAGTGGTCGATCCCAACCTCGTCTAAAACCCACACACACAAAACCATTCAATTGCATTTCACAGGGGGGAAATCAGAAGGGGATCGCAGTGGTGCAAATTCTAGCCAGATTGTAAGTACCTGCGGAGGTAGAAGAGAGAGCGGATTCCGACAAGGCGGGAATCCCCGTCGCGGTGAGCAAGTAGCCGGCGGCGTGGAAGGAAGCGTGAACTACGAATGCTGCCTTGTCGTGATTGTTCCTAAACGCCGGCCTCGCTGCCCTGATCACTCCCACCACCGACTTTTCGGTAGCCATACTTGGTGTTTGCTGTAATTGATCGATTCGGCTTCCGGTGTGGAACTTTGGAGAGCGATGAGAGATGAGTGTTCAAAAATCAAAACTTCGAAGAGGCTTTCGAGAGAGTGCAAGGAAAGAGTATTTACTATTTATACACCAAAGCCTCTCTCTTCCCTCTTGTAAAACTGACCGGTTCGTTCGTCGTTGTTTTAATGGGCTGATCCGGTCATGTAAGTAAACTTCCATTCACGGGTCGGGTTTCTGGCCGGGTCGGTTTAACTATCTTGAGTTCGAAATTTCATGTGTATGCTTTTTAAATTAATTATGCATGAATATTTTTATTTGAATTATGATTAGAATTGAATAATTTTATTTGTTTATCAAGGTTGTCAATCCGGTTTATACTATTATGTCAGTTTGGTAAGTTGTATGGTTCAATCATTGTACAATTGCTTTATGCCGATTCATGCCGGTTTGGCAAGTGGTATGTGGTATCAAATTCATTATTATTGAACATATTCCAACTAGACAAGTTATTGTGACACATTGATTTTTGAAATAATATTAGAGCATTCTCTAATCAAAAGGTCTTTTGTTTCGAAACCTGACGATCTGCTGTGCTACCTCATATGTACTACAACATCCGAGTGTCATATTTGAGTTTTGTACAACATTTTGTATTTTGGTTCAACATACCTTAATGATAGACTAGCTATAGTTTTTTTTTTTTTTTTACAAAGTGATCTTTATTGCACTTTGAATAATTGGTTACAGAGAGAAAATAAAAAACTTGACTTCAACACAAGATCAAGGAAACAATGGAGCCCAGGATGATACCAAACCATGCTAAGAAAATACAAACAGTGGAAGCACAGCACATAATGACATCACTCAAAACAAACAACCAAGTTCTTGAGACAAAGGCAGAGCATTTATAATCCCTCTTTCTTCCAACCAAACCAAGAGCAAGAAGATCAGAACAGCTTGTCCGATCACAGCGAGATCCATGACATTGGACTTGCAAGCCATTTGCCGTCTCCTGGGGAGTGCACAAAGTCATCCATCACAGTGAATCTCAAAAGAGATTGTCTGACGGTGGAAGAGGCTGTGAAGCAGATTGCTCCAAGTTGTGAAGGCAGAGGGGGCCAAGGTAGAGAGGATCGGTTCAAAGGGGAGCAAGCTTCCAAGTAGATCAACAGACCACCACAAAAGAACTGACTTCCATCGCAGCGCACCGGAGATGACTCACCTCTTCACGATCCGACAACCATCCAAGCAACAACACCACCTTGGGGAAGCCAGAGGGGGGAAGATGAGAATGGCTTCAGATGAGACCACCAACCTGGAAAGAACAACCATCACAAAGCAAAGGTCAAGCTTCCCAAGCTACAACCTCCAGATCCTCAAACGAGCAAGCCTTGAAACCGCAAAATCCTAGATCTGGAATGCCAAAATGGCTGGAGAGACTGAAATCATGAAGATGAAAAGCCTAGAAGCAAAGGCCAGAAGATCGAAAACAAGGCAAGCAAGAAAAGCGATAAAAAAAGAGAAACTTGGGCTGCCGCCAGTCACCTGAAGTAGCCGGCGGCAGCCATGGAAGGCTGGAAAAGGAGGCTTTTTAGAGAGAAGGGAGAGTAAATTTGAAAAAGGTAAAGTTAGAGAGAGGTTACGACTGCTCCATGGTGCTTTTATAAACTAGCTATAGTTACTACCAATAAAAAGTATATTTGTACCGTCATCATCAATGTAGTCAAAATCATTTTTGGAAGGTTAAAAGCTTATGTTGTTACGCTTCTAGGTCACTTAAAATGCGTTTATTTAGAATCGCATTTTTGATTGCGTGTTGTGTAATAATGTAATCAAAATCACACTTAATTGAAAAGTTAAAAGTTTACGTTTTTACGAATCACCAAAACACTTATACGTAGAACGTAGAATCAAAATTTTAACTACATTGATCCTCACTCATTTTAACTACATTGATCCTCACTCATCCTTTAGTCAACTAAGATTGTAATAACGTTGTTCTTTCACCCTTATCTCCACCTTCCATACCCACAAGCAAAACCCCACCATCTCCATCCCCTAGCTCTCTACAACCATCACTCACTACTCCCAAAACACCATCAGGAACCAACTCATCCCCCAAACCCCGGTTCGGTACAAGAAAAACCAAACCCAATGTCCCCAACCGCAACCCATTCCTCAACAGAACCACCGCCCACAGGTTCCCGAACTCGGTTCGGGTCACCCCAAACCAGTGAAGCATCAACCCTCCTCCCCACTTGGACGACAGCGACCCCAAGCTGTCGATGCACATCAGCAGCGCGAAGAACGTGCCCTCGATCCCCGACGGGCACAACCTCGTGCTCAGCACGATCATCGGGGTCCACCGGACCCTCGAGACCACCCTCGACACGCACTCCTCTGCCATCACGAACAACGAGTCCGGGATGCCCAGCCAGAGGTTCCACCGCAGGATGAACACCACGTCGAGCATTCCAGAGAGTGCGTAGAGGAGCTGGGCCGAGAACAGGAGGGTGCGGAAGGGGATGTCTTTCAGGGCTTTCTGGTAGATGACCACTCCGACGATGGAGGCCAGGGCTCCCACGGCATAGACCATGCCTATGAAGGATTGGGAGAAGGCCGGACCGGGTGGACCGGGGTTAGGGTTCGGGTTAGGATTGGGGTGGGTGTACCAGTAGAACTGGCCTTCGTGGGTGCTGATGCTGAGGGCTAATGAGAGGTACATGTAGAGGGATGGCTTCCATACTTGTGGGCATTGGATTGTTCTCCATGTCCCTTTTACTGCCACTCCTAGGTCTTCAACTACCTGGTTATGAAAATACTTGTTACAACGGTTGAAACTATGGAACAAAAGCTGACTATTTCTTTGTATGTCCAAAAACAATAGTGACTAATTTGTCAATGATTTAAAGTTCAATCATTGATTCGTAAGAACACACAATTTTTCCCATACCTTGATGCTGGTGTTTCCCTTCTCGTCATTCTGACCACCAGGAGACCGTTTTACTTCATAGATGACGAATCCTAACACCGCCACCAGAGCAGGCGGCATCGCCAGAAGAACCAGAGCCAGCTACAAGCAGGCAACCTTCATCACATTAATGGCGGGCGACAGAGCATTTTTAAACTTCTCCCCAATCTCTCAACTACCCAAATCACAAAACCGAAACCGTTGGACTTTCCAATTTCTTACAACCATACCTGAGGCCCAAGTCGATGAACAAACAACCCACTCGTCGAGAACCCAATCAAAGCGCCAACAGAGGAGCAAAACCCGCACAGGCTCTGCATATCGGCAGCCAAACCCTTAATTTCGATGCTGCTCTTCGCAATACACGCATCGATCGTCACATCGGCGATCGCCATTCCGGCCGTGACGCCCACCAGGCAAGTCAGCGCCGCCGCCACGGGCAATTCCCCCACCAGCGCCACCGCCAGAGCGGAAGCAGATCCCAATACCCCCGCCGCCACGAAGTACGGCCGCCGCCTGTACCCGGCGACGGGGAAAACGTCGGTGAGGAGGCCCCAGAGGGGTTTCATGACCCAGGGGATGTAGTAGAAGCCCATGTAGATCTGGACCGTTGAGGGTTGCAGCTTCTGGACGTCTTTCCAGTAGTAGTCGGTGACGACCCTGAAGAAGGAGCCGGAGAAGCCCTGGCTGAGGCCGTAGACGACGAAGATCCCGAGGATGAATGTTGGGTTTAAGTTGGATGACAGCATTTGCAGCCATTGGAGGGGCTCGAGCAGGATGGATTTGGTGTTGGAGAGATAATTGGTTGGTGGGGATGTTTGATCCGTGGGATCTTCTTCTTGTGGTTTTGGAGGAGGGTTTTTGTTGTTGATTAGGTGCTGGGTTTCTAGGGAGAGGGGTTCCATGGATGGCCCCATTGCTGGAAAGCTTTGACTGGATCAGAGAGATTGAAGGATTCAAGATGGGAAGAAGGAAGGAGAGTTGTGTTGTTGTTCTTCTTCTGACATTTTCTTTGTGTGAGGTCAGACTCTAGATGGTTTCTAACTTCTGAGAAATTGATTTGGGTTGAGAAATCACATTGGCAGTGATTAGTTGAAAATCTGATGAAGGTGACGCGACTAATTACGTCAAAAAAAAAAATATTTTTTTTAACACACTTGTTGTAAAAGCATTATACTAATCCAAAATGTTGTACATGCATCTTGTAAACAAGTTAGTTATTTTTAATCGTCCGGGTTATAGTACAAAATCTAGAATGACAAAAATTACAAAACTCGTGTTATACCACCCTTAATATGAACTATATCGATCTGATTTTGAAAGGATGGCATATTGTCGCTTTTGTAATTCTTTTTTATACGGTATCATTTCTTCTTTTAATATTTTTATAGGGATGACATATATTAATTTTTGTTTATCATTAGGCCATCATTTCTCCTTCTTAGTTCTTAGTACTTTACTACTCCTAACTCTTAACTTTGGCAAATTGCCATGTGAAGTGTTTTGGGTTCCACAAAATTGTATTGTATAATGTGATTAAGAAGTCCATTTTTAATTGAATAGACCATTGTTAATTGGGTAAATTGCAAGATTGGTCACTAAAAGTGCTAAAAAATTTACGTTTGGTAACTAAAAGTATTTTATTTCATTTATGGTCACTGAAAGTGGTTAAATGTTTCACGTTTGGTCACTCTCCGTAAGTCTCCGTTAACACTGTTAGTTTTTTTGCTGACATGGCTAACAAAAACGCCAATTCATCAAATTATAACCTGCCACGTCAGACTCTATCATAACCCAACCTAACTCAACCCCTAACGCAAGCTGAATCGACCATACCCCACCCACCTTCCCACCACCGTCGTCGCTTACCATCCCCATCTGCAACCACAGCACCGTCGCAGCCTTGACGATACTACTCTCCTCCTCCTTTGTGACCTCCACAACTCTCTTCAATCCCTCCTGTTGACTCCCCATAAACCTCGATTGCGGCTCTTCATCCAAATCTTCCCGCAAGCGATTGACGACCAAAGATAGCAAGAAGATCTAGATCTACAATTAAAACTTGGACGAGGTTTTCTGTTGTGAACCAGATCGATGTCGACTGTTCCGGCTGTGATAATCGAACAATATAGATCTGCTGCCCCAGTTTGAGATCTTCCTTGTCGCGGCTCTGCTCTCGCCTCTCGCTGCCCTCTAATCTTCTGACCACCTCTAATCAACCGAACATCTGTTGTCTCGGTTCGATTCCCAATCGTCATCTCACCTTCTCATCTCTAGCAATTCAAGGAGAGGTGAGGCAGAATCTTAATCATGTCTTCCTCTCCGATTGGAAAGTCAGCAATGAGTCGGCCAGAATAGAGAGGGAGGAGGCACGCAGTGAGAGAAAAGCAGCATCATCGGTGAGGAAGTTACAGTTGGAAGGAGGGAGATCGGGAGTCGGTGTCCTCCCTCAACTCTCACTTATCATCAGCGTTCTCCTCTGTATTGTCCTTCTTTCGATCAGAAACCCCAAAGAAGCAAAGTGGGAGAAAGGCGACACTTCATAGAGGGAGGAGAAATAAAGGTGAAGAAGAGAGGCTCGAATCGGTGGGGGTTAAATTGGGTTGGGTTGAGTTATTTACTGGGTCTGATTTGGCGGGTTATATGACCTGACGCGTCAAAATTTGGTGAATCAGCGTTTCTGTTAGCCACGTCACCAAAAAACTGACAGTGTTAATGGAGACTAACGGAGAGTGACCAAACATGAAACGTTTAACCACTTTAAGTGACCACGAATGGAATAAAACACTTTTAGTGATCAAACGTGAATTTTTTAGCACTTCGAGTGACCAACCTTGCAATTTACCCATTGTTAATTATTTGATCCAAACCGTTGGTAAAAGAGAGAATCACTTGTGATTAAGAAGTCCATTTTTAATTTAAAAAAAAAGCACTGTTTTTTTTTTACTTTCCCGCTTGTACCACTTCGTGAACTTGTGTTTTGATTGCAGGTAAAGAACTAGCAGAACACTAGAACACACCTGATTCCTCTGTTATCTTAGCAATCAACATAAGTACAAAAATCATAGAACTGTACAAAGGTCTGAGAGTACAGTACACAAATCACTATAACCAACAGCAAAAAGGCTTATAAATGTATGTACGTGATGTCTGTATGCAGACATGTACAAACAAATGTGCTACGACGTATACATGATCGATCCATTCATGTGATTTGAGGAGGCTGGATATTTACGCGGCGAGCAGTTTCTGGATATCCTTCTGCAGCAAACACAGAGCGGAAGGCGACATCAGAACCGAGATTAGTGGACAAAGAATTGATCTGACAGAGGAAGGTGTTCACTTCTATAGTTCTATATCTCATCAACACAAAATAAGAGCGAGGCAGGCAAGTTGATGTGGAGGTCTTTTCAGAAGCGGAGGAAACGGGGAAGATGACAGGAAAGGTACCTCGATTTGGAAAGGCGATGTTGTTGGTTGATAACGTTCAACGACCTTTCCGTTCTTGTTCACCAAGAACTTCTCGAAGTTCCATTTGATCAAATCGCCTAAGAAGCCCCCAGCACTCGACTTGAGAAACTTGTATACTGGGGCTGTGCTTGGTCCATTTACGTCAACCTGCAACACATGATCACCAACAACTGTTGAGATTCAAATCTCTGTCAAAATGGTCGCGAATGAATTTAAAGATGGGAATTCTGGTGGAAGTGCCTTATCGAATATCGGGAATTCAGCTTTGAATCGGGTACAAGCGAACTGTTTGATCTCGGGATTCGATCCTGGTTCTTGGCCTCCAAACTGGTTGCAAGGGAAGGCTAGGATTTCGAGCCCTACGTTCAAACACAAACCATGTTTTCTTCCCTTAAATACTACCATATAATTCTAATGATAACAACTTCTCCTACCAACTATAAACTAGCAATAGAATAACTTAAGGCAATGAATGCATAATAGAACAGTAGGCAACCATTGACTACTTCCACAAGATGAATAAACAACTCCTAGTTGATAATGGCAGCAAAGTAATGCGCATTTGGCTCTTGGGGTTTCCTTTTCTTTTTCTTCTCCATTTCTTCTTATTTGATTGTTTGAGAAAGTTGCTGTGAAGGGGGCTTACCTTGTGCCTTGTACTTCTCATAAATGTGCGACAATTCCGAATAGTTCGAAGATGTCAAACCACTGCAATCAAAGAAAGCTAAATAAGCATTAACCCTGTAAAGACAGATCTTTGGATATCAATTCTCATGAATAAGCATGGATTGGTGAGAGACAAGACAACCCTACCATCTGGAAGCAACATTGACAATTAGCAGAACTCTGCCCTTGAATTTGCTAAGAGACACATCTTTACCATCAATGTCCTGCAGAACACAAAAGGGAACTATTCATCTGTTCCTGCTAAATCTAATCCCTGAGGTTCTGGCTCTCACCATGTCACAAAACAACAGTCATTTCGCACCACAAGTATTGGAAGAAGAACAACACACTTAAAAGAAAGCATCTCCCTTTCAAACAGCAATAGCAGAAACTGGGTACATTCAAATTTTCAATTTCCCTAAATGATGCGCACAGAAACCTAATTCAACTAAGGGACCTTAAGTTTATCTTCACAGACGCATGCAAAGGGAGACGAAAAGGACAGCTTAAGTCTATTCAGAACTCACAAACTTCATAGGAGGACCAAAAGGATAAGGAATGTGGATGCTTGCAGCTTATCAGTTTCCCCTGTAAAAAACATACCTTCACAGTGAAGTCATGAATAGATTTCTCAGTGGCAGCTCTGGCGAAAACGCCAAAAGAACGAGTCTTTGGAACAACCCCGACTAGTTTCTGGGATTTCAAAGAGAACCCATGTTGCAGAAACCCTGATTTGGAGGAGGCGAGCGGGGATAACCTGATTGATGCAAGGGAAACGCTCAGCGACTGCAAGGTAGGAGAATAACACCTTGCCTTGTCTGCGATACTCTGCAATGGTGAATTTGAGAAAGCTGCGGCGAACGGCATCGAAGCTGAAGCCATGGCGGTGGTGTGTCGCAGCCTGGAGGAGAACCACAGCAGTAGCTCTGTTTTCCTATCTCGTTGTTTGTCCTATTTTTCGCTTCTGTTCGGCAGCAAATCTGTAAATGTGGAGACTTTCTTCCCTGGTTTATTGTCAATAACATGAATTAGTGTTCACTGTAACTCCTAATCCCACTGTGACCTCAACCTCCAAAACCAAAAGGACCATACACTAGCGGCTATCCACAAGTTCAAAATTCAGGTCCTGGGCTCCTGGCCCTCCTAATCCTATCAAGTGACAATATCATTTGTGTTCCCTTCTGCATATGTTACACTTACATATTAGTACCCAAACCAGTCATATCTTACAAAACAGTCCATCTTACTCACTTACCTAGTTACCTACAAAGAAATGGGCATCTTCGTTAATTTCGAGTTTCTAACGTCTGATTTCATTAATTTGGCAATTTGTCACCGTTTCCCACTCATTTACTTCACTCCTCGCAGTTGGCGGAACTTTGGCGCAACCTGCAGCTCCAAAAAGACGAAACCCTATCTGTCTGATTGCCTCTTCTTCCTCCTCGTTCACCATTGCTTGTCGCCGCCAGCACTCTCTTTAGCGACGACGACAGGGCAGTGACAAGCTTGAGACTTGGAAACGGATGGAGTAGGCTCTTCGCTCCTTCTCGCATCAATTCTTCCACCTCCGATGTGCAGCCTCTCCGCCATCGCACCGCTCTCTCCGCTTCTCTCAATGTGAAAACATAAAGAAATGCCCTCTTCTTGTATTCTTTCGTGCGCCTCGTAAGTTTTGACTGTGGTTGCGACTGGGGTTCGATAAAGACTTGAATTTTTACACAATTTTGGACGTGTTCTTGTTGGTGTATGAGTGAAAAGACTGCAACTTTTGTCTGAAATTAAAGGGGTATATGGCGGGTGAAGATTTATTTGCTTTTGTGCTGAACAAACTGTCCTAATTCTTGGTGGGTCACTGAAGTTTGTGCTTCCTGCTGTAAATATGGACAAACAGTAATGCGTGGGATTTAGGTGGGCTAGCGTGAGTTATAGCTCTGCTCATAAAGAACCCACATTACATTTTTGAATCCTCAAGAAAGTAAACAACTTGCTTACATTTGGTGACCAGTTATCGTAATGCTTCAGATGTTTATATTCTTACAGTCAGCTTGCTGGTCTGGAACAGGGCAGGGAACTACATTTTGGAGGGCATGAAGGAACTCGCTACACTAGAGACCAGTTGCTGGAGTTTAAACAGGTACCTTTGGATAGTCCTCCTAACTTCTATAGTCTATTTGCCAGCATTCGTTTGTGTCACGTGTGCATGGTTCCTTCCCCTTATTGTCTGATGCATTCAGCCCTCCAGACTTGTGAAACTGTAGTTCGCATATAATTTGATTGCTCTTATGCTCAGTTGGGAGGTAAGCAGCAACACCTGCTCATGAGAAGTCTTGGGAGGCAGTGCGACCAAGGAAAGAGTTCTTTAATGGATACTAGTCATGGATTTTAGAAAATGCTCAGAGTTAATATCAGTATCACCTGGGGGTAAATATTAACCGATCTTAAAATATGTTTCCTCTACAAAGAAAGAGAGTCCAAATTAACAATGAGAAAATCAATGGTTACCCATGGTGTTATCCTTCCTGTTTGTTTGTATGTATTATTTCTTGATTTGTCATAAATCCATGACTTTAAACTTGTGGGGTGAACCAATATGGATATATCTGTATCAACTTGTCATGGACTTTTAAACCAGTACTTACAATGGTTTATGATATAGCTAGGACCTCTGCGTTGCTCTTGTTAAAGATGAAGTGTCGTGGTTAGCTCGAGGATGGACTTTATCTAACAAGGACTGTGCCTTGAAAACGTGAAGGGGTAACTTATCTCAGATGACATAGTCCCGAGTTCATTGCAGAAAAAGAAAAAAACAATGATCATGTACACGGATTCTTGATAATTAAAAAGATATGGAAGCTGCATATGGTGACATCTTTCAACTAGTGTTATATACTTTACAGCATACTCAACAGGTTGACTCTGGAAAAGTTTGATGTTCTTAAGGGCCAAATGATTGACTCTGGAATTACAACACCTGAAAATTTGAAGACAAACTATTCCATGTTAAATGAGCTATCATGGATGCAATAATTTGTTTTTCTATATGTTTATTGAACTTCACTATCTGTATTTCAGGATGTTTCCTCATTGATCTTTGACAAGATGTGTTGGAGCCCAAATTTTGTCCCATGTATGCCCTTCTATGCGCTGACCTTAATGAGCCTGGCGGGAAAGAAATCATCTTTAAGCGGATTCATTTGAAAAATTGTGAGGAGGCATTTGAAGGCCATACAACCTAAGAGCAGAAATTAGGGTGACTGCTCCTGGGCTAGAAATGGATCACTAGACAAGGAAAGATTGACTCTTGGGAATATTCGCCTTATTGGACAACTTCTGAAGCAGAAGATGGTGCCAGAAAGTTTGCCATCGTATTGTTCAGGTACTCTTTGGGAACATATTGCTCGATCCAACCTTTCTTGCTGTAATTTCAGTCACTGAACTCATATTTCTATTGTACAGGGTTACTGGGGCAGGAATGTAAAACATGCCCAGCGGAGGAAAATGTCGAGGCAATATGCCAGTTTTTCAACACCATTGGTAAACAGCTGGATGAGATCCCAAAATCTCAGCTGGTTAATGATATATCCTTTAGCAGGTTTAAGGAGCTGGCCAACCTCTTGCTCGACAGATGTGGTTCATGGTCAGAGATGTTGTCGATTTGAGAACCAACAAATGAGTCCCTAGACGTGAAGTGGTCAGTTCAAATTACACCTCGCCTGTTTTCTTATGTAAAATGGAGTTGCACACCATGCTACGGATAATTGTTTGAAATCTTTAGGTAAATTTGGGATAATGGCATCTTTTGTTTTTTGCAGGAGAAAGCCAAAACCATAACTGATATCCACTCTGACGCAGAGAAGAACCTTGGATTGCGAGCTGGGACAACTGCATATATTAAGAATATTAGGACTGCACTTGCAGCAAAAGATGGTGCCAGAAAAGCCCATCATGAATCGAGCCGGTGGGGAAGCTTCTTGACACGCCAAAACACAACACAAAACTGCGATCAAGTGTAATCGCAGTCCGGGAATGCAGAAACAGGCAAGTTATATTATCAACCCGGGGGTCTAGATCTACTGCTTACTCCGTGATTGTCTATTATCTAGCAAACTAATTCGAGTGATTGTTGTTTAAAGCAAAAGCAGTAAGAAAGCAGTAAATTGTTCGGTTTTCAAAGTCAGGAAAGAGTCACTCGGGATTGAGTCCCCCTAGCCCCTTAATTAGGTCCAATTGTAATTATCCTGGGTTGATTCACTGTTGATTAGACTGCGGAAGTTCCGACAGTAGCTTGGAATCTCTTAAGCTGACCAAGCCCTCTCAGTCTAACTACCCGGCAGACGGCTAGTCTTCACCGGGATAGAAAGCTGACGCTATGAACACAGAACTCCACTACTGGAATTGAATTCCAGTACAAAGCAGTAAACTGGCTAACTCTCGTATAGCCAATCGCCTACTATCGAATGAAGAGGCTCTAACAACCTAATCAGATTCTATCTATCTCAGGTTGAAGCAGAAATTGAGAAAGGCTGATCAGACTCCAATCAATTCAATAAACATGCATCATTCGATTAAAATCAAACAGTATAATCATCCCAAGTCATTACAATCAAATCCCTAACACAAGGAACTAGGGTTCTTCATACCCAAATGAGAGAAGGGTTCTACTCCATAGAGAGAGAAGAGAAAACAGTAATCGGAGTAGTCATACTCATACTGATGAGAAAAATCTGCTCCGGGATGATGATTTCCACTCTTATGACGATCTCCAAGCTTGATTCGATGAAACCCAGCTCCAAGATAGCTTCTAGGATGTGTTCTTCGTACTTTCTCTCTCTAGGGCTCTGTTCTTGCTCTGAAAATCCGATTCTCCCACTTTTTGCTCGAAATTGGCTCAAAAACCAGAATTTCCCGACTCACACGGGCAGACCATATGGCCGTGTGGCTCACCACTTTGCCCGTGCGAGTCGAAACGCAGCGTATGGATTAGTTCGGTCTTCAGCCATCTCACACGGCCAGGGTTGCACGGCCGTGTGGATTTCATGGGTTGCCCGTGTGTGGCCTCGGCAAAAATCACACGGCCACTTTGCTCACTGGCACGGCCGTGTGAAAGCTACTTGTGCCCGTGTTTGCTCTCGGTGGAAATCACACGGCCACCTTGCTCACTTGCACGGCCGTGCGATGCCCCGGTCTGCCCGTGCGGCTTCCTTTAAACCTCGCCATTCGTCCGATCTTTGTCCAATCGACCCCAAACTCGCTCCCAAGTCTCCATTCACGTACTAGGACCTGAAATATCACAAACAAGCACAACCTAGCGTGAAATCGGCCTAAAACACGAGAATCAACACCTTAAACGGTATAAGAACGGGGGTAAAAACATGTGTAAATAACGGTCTATCAAACTCCCCCACACTTAACCGTTTGCTTGTCCCCAAGCAAACCAAGTCAGACACCAGGTAAGCTTACAAATCTCAGTCAACCAACATTGGGGACAAGTCATAAAGGCACAGAACACGTGAATCGTACTGGTTTTCAAACATTAATACATGAACAACATCAAAAGCAACCTGGACAACCACCACCAAGGACATTCGAGTGCAGCAAAATCGAGTAAAGGAAGAGTCTCCCTTCTGTTCACCAGCCAACCTAGACTTGACTTAACCACTTACTCAAAACAGTCAACTCATGCATCCAACTCAAGACATCAGAACAGAGACCAATCAATCTAGGTCCTCACCGGGGTACAAGAGTATATAGAATATGAAAATGAATCACTCACTCTCGACTAGTGGGGTCAGGACAATTTAATGCGAAAAATGCGCATGCTATTTCTCTCATCCCTAACATCTCTTCACCATGATGGCATCCTCTAAATGCTAGAGTTCACATATAGGATGTCATCACTAACTAATCAGGAGATCTTAGACACAGGTTCAAATGACTGGCTAGGGTCTTGGACATGGGGAAAAGACCTTTTAGGTGGTGGAAGTATTCATAGCAAAAGGTTTCACATTTCCAAACCAACACAATCACAGTCAAACAAACCGGTATTCCCTTTCTGCTATTCTGCAATACTCAACATCTCAAGAGCACAAGAGCGAAGGAGGCATAAACATCAGCATTTCCAAGCCAGACTGCTAAGAAACACTACTTAATGGGCATTATTCAGATTTTTGGTAGTGCTTTTGCTTCCAATTTTTCTTTGTTTTTCTTTCATTTTTCTTTTCATTTCTTAAGAGAGCCACCACTTCTGCACATATTTCAAACATCTGTCCAACTTTTACGCACTAACTCCAACACTCACATAAACTTTAGCAGAAACAGCAGAGAATATGTAAAAAAAAACACTCTGTGGAACCTTCTAAAAGATGCAAAAAGGTGATTTTCTCATTATAGACCAAAATAAAGGATAACACACGGCTCAAAGGGGCTGACTAGAGGATATGACACATCAGGACAGTCAATTTGGGCGTGGGCTAATCCTATGCCCCCATCATCTTAGCTAGTGACAACGTGAATGCTACACATCATGGAAGAGGGATCTAACGCACAAGAAAGAAACGAGCAGGCTCAAATCTCACATGGCTACCTATATGCTCTATCTCACATTCTGATACCTTGAACCAGATGCACAAACGACTGTCAAGAACAAGTAATCAATCAAAGTCACAGTTGGCAAGCAAACAGTTGGAAAACTGAACCCCTACATCGTTCTACTGCACATCTCAGTCCTCATCATAGGTTGTCCTAGTCACCATCAAACTGTCATGCATTAATCCGAAAACCATTCAATTCATCCATCAAAACACAGTGCCAATATGATCAAACAGCAGTACTTGGAGCCCTCAAATCGTAAGATTCGGACAGCGGACTAGGCTCCAAGCACCCAAATATATATTCCAATCGATACAAAGCACCCCCCACACTTAAGCACGACATTGCCCTCAATGGAGTAGAGGGAGAGATAAGGGGAACGATGTTACCGGATTGAAACACTGCTGGGCCTGGGGGACTGGAAGTGGACCAGTCAGCGAGAAACAAACGGGAGAATGGACAGTTCTGCACGAATCGAACACCAGAAACACACTAGCACTGTGCGTTAGAGATAAATGTTAGCCCAGACGGCTACATCATAAACAAACCACAAAAGAAAACCAAAAAACTAAAACAAACGACACTAAGTTCAAGTTTCTCACACATGGAGCAAACACACAAAAGTCTAAAACGAAAAGCAAAACACACTGAGACGGGCAACGAGTACAGCCTACTCGTCGCCAAGATCATCCAAGTCGATGTCGGCAATGAAGACGTCATCATCAGCCGCTCCATCAGTACCATCATCACCGTCAGCTGGGGCATGAGGAAGTGGAGAGTCATCCCAGGGAGTTCTCCAGACGGGCTGCTCGCCCAGGAGCAGCTGGAGCAGGTGCTGCTGGACATCCTGCATGCGCCGTGAACGGCGCTTCTCCCGCTCGATGTGGGCGAGAGTCACCCCCTGTTGTGTCTGGAGTATGTCCAGACGCTTATCATAAGCAGCCATCCTGCTCTGGTACGCGGCTTGGTGTTCCGCGTACTGCTGATGGAACTGCATCTGCTGGTCGAGGATCTGCTGGTTCTGGATCCGCAGCTGCTCGAACTGATAGGAGAAGTAATCCTGGCCCGGGAAAGCGGAGCTGCTACTCCCGTAATGGAAGTCAGTCTGTGGTGGGTCAGCAGCAGCGTCCACATCCTTTGGCTCCACATCATCAGCAGCCTCCTCCTCCTGGCCCTCTGGCTTGTCCTCTGGCTCGGGCTCCGCGGGGATCGGAGGTTCCGGAAACCCATCGATCCATAGAACATCGTGCCTCTCTCGCAGCAGCTGCATCTTACCGATCGTCTTCCTGCCAAAGATGAGGGTGTCCCCTGCTAGGTGCACCCCTGCAGTGAAAGCCCGAAGTAGGTGGCCAGGCGGGTGATGAGGGGGCCGCAGTGGAGGCTCTTCAGTTCTGTAGCAGTCTTCTCGAAGGTCCTGGTCACCACCGAACCCAGGTGTAGAGGATGGTTGTGCTGGCGGATCGAAGCGATGAAGTACATGACCCTCTTCGTGATGGCGCTGACACTATCTGCCGCGGGGGTGTAAGACTTCGCCAACAGGTGGTGGAGAAGGCGGTTGTCGAGCAGCAGGGTAGATGCATTCGTCCTCCCGGCCCGGAAGGGACGCGTCAGGCCTGGCTGAGCCAGGCGGGTGTATAGCCTCCCGAAGTCCACCTCCGGCGGATCATTGACCTCGGTGATGTAGTTCCTACGGTCGTCTACGTCGAGGTCGAGAGCCTCGGCCAGCTCGTGGTAGCTCATGGACCGGGGGCACCGCCTAGCCTGAATTGGACGACTGTACCGTCCTTCCAATCGGCCGTGTGGAATTTTTCCCCCGGCCGTGCAAGCTCTCGGCGAAAATCGCACGGTCAAAAGTTCATAATTGCACGGCCGTGTGGCTCGGCCTGGCCTGGCCGTGTGGCCGACACGGGCAAAAAATTTCCTCGCACGGACGTGTGGAATTTTACCCCTGCCTGTGCGAGCTTTCGGCAAAATCCGCACGGCCAAAAGTGCAAATTTGCACGGCCGTGTGGAATCCCTCAGCCAGGCCGTGTCGGCCAACACGGGCAAAAGTGCCCCTTGCACGGCCGTGTGGGCCTTCCCGTGCGGCCATGCACGGCCTATAAATTCGGCCAGCACGGCCGAGCAGGTCAGAAAATTCACTTTCCTCGCCGGAAAACCGCGACAAAAACCCCCATTTTCGATTTTTTCGGCCACTTTGGGTCATTTTTTCACCAAATCAACAACAAACCCACCCTTTCTACACCCAAAGCGGCCTATCCCTCCATTTTGAGCGAATTTGGACGACGTTTTTGTCGCCGGAGGCGATTTCTGGCGAGACTCCGGCGAGGCTCCGACGAGCACTTCCGACCACTTTTTCGGCGTTTCGTCGCTTCCATCGCCTTCCCCTCATCATCCCCTGCACCTCTACTTGAGTCTCCAGATTTGATTTTGCCCTTAACTATCTTAATTGTGGAGAATTGGGTGTGTTGGGTGCATGTTAGAGAACCATATTGAATCTTGTGATTTTTGCACAATTGATTGAGGGGATACATGGAATGTGTTTGAATTGTGTTGGGCAAAGTCCCCCTTGCTTGTTTGAGCCCTTGTGTGCAAGAATTTTGCCAATTTCATGCTTAACTTAATAGTGCACACAAGGTGTCGAGGAAATGCCTGTTTTTCATGCCATGTTGTGGCCACCGGTTGGGGCCCTTAATGATGTGGTTTGCGGGTGTATTTGCTATAGATGTGAACCTTAAGTTGCCTATTTTCTCGTGAATGTGCACCCCACTCAGATTATGCTTGATTTATCGAGTGTTTGACCCCCGAACTATGGATGAAACTATGGTTCGACTGTTTTTCTGTTCTTAAGTGTGGGGGTGTGATTGACATTTTCTTTGGCTCTTTTGGTTCCACTTTAGGTTATTCTTTTGCAGGACAATGTCGAAACCTGACCTCAAGCACCCGTTCATCCGGGATCTAAGGAGGGGCCCCACCGAGGATCGCTTCAAGGAGGTCCTGGCCACCCCGTTTGGGCAACACCATTGCTGGTCCAAACAGGAGTTTCGGCGATTGAACTGCTACGAGCAACTCTCCGCCGCCGTCGCCAACCCCACATGGCGCCGTCTGCTCGTCAGCGAGAAGATCTACTACGAGCCCGTGCTGGAGTTCTACACGACCTTCATGCACAATTCCACGACCGATTGGAAGGACGGTACAGCCGTCCAATTCAGGCTAAGCGGTGCCCCCCGGTCCATGAGCTACCACGAGCTGGCCGAGGCTCTCGACCTCGACGTAGACGACCGTAAGAACTACATCACCGAGGTCAATGATCCGCCGGAGGTGGACTTCGGGAGGCTGTACACATCCCTTCTGGGCCGGGAGGACGAAGGCATCTACCCTGCTGCTCGACAACCGCCTTCTCCACCACCTGCTGGCGAAGTCTTACACCCCCGCGGTAGACAGTGCCCGCGCCATCACGAAGAGGGTCATGTACTTCATCGCTTCGATCCGCCAGCACAACGTTCCGCCAGCACAACCATCCGCTTTCCCGGGCCAGGATTATGTGGAGAGGATGGTTGTGCTGGCGGATCGAAGCGATGAAGTACATGGCCCTCTTCGTGATGGCGCTGACACTGTCTACCGCGGGGGTGTAAGACTTCGCCAGCAGGTGGTGGAGAAGGCGGTTGTCGAGCAGCAGGGTAGATGCCTTCGTCCTCCCGGCCCAGAAGGGACGCGTCTGGCCTGGCTGAGCCAGGTGGGTGTACAGCCTCCCGAAGTCCACCTCCGGCGGATCATTGACCTCGGTGATGTAGTTCCTACGGTCGTCTACGTCGAGGTCGAGAGCCTCGGCCAGCTCGTGGTAGCTCATGGACCGGGGGGCACCGCCTAGCCTGAATTGGACGGCTGTACCGTCCTTCCAATCGGTCGTGGAATTGTGCCTGAAGGTCGTGTAGAACTCCAGCACGGGCTCGTAGTAGACCTTCTCGCAGATGACGAGCAGACGGCGCCATGTGGGGTTGGCGACGGCGGCGGAGAGTTGCTCGTAGCAGTTCAATCGCCGAAACTCCCGTTTGGACCAGCAATGGTGTTGCCCAAACGGGGTGGCCAGGACCTCCTTGAAGCGATCCTCGGTGGGGCCCCTCCTTAGATCCCGGATGAACGGGTGCTTGAGGTCAGGTTTCGACATTGTCCTGCAAAAGAATAACCCAAAGTGGAACCAAAAGAGCCAAAGAAAATGTCAATCACACCCCCACACTTAAAAACAGTCGAACCATAGTTTCATCCATAGTTCGGGGGTCAAAAACTCGATAAATCAAGCATAATCTGAGTGGGGGTGCACATTCACGAGAAAATATGCAACTTAAGGTTCACATCCATAGCAAATACACCCGCAAACCACATCATTAAGGGCCCCAACCGGTGGCCACAACATGGCATGAAAAACAGGCATTTCCTCGACACCTTGTGTGCACTATTAAGTTAAGCATGAAATTGGCAAAATTCTTGCACACAAGGGCTCAAACAAGCAAGGGGGACTTTGCCCAACACATTCCATGCATTCCCCTCAATCAATTGTGCAAAAATCACAAGATTCAATATGGTTCTCTAACATGCACCATACACACCCAATTCTCCACAATTAACATAGTTAAGGGCAAAATCAAACCTGGAGACTCAAGTAGAGGTGCAGGGGATGATGAGGGGAAGGCGATGGAAGCGACGAAACGCCGAAAAAGTGGTCGGAAGTGCTCGTCGGAGCCTCGCCGGAGCCTCGCCGGAAATCGCCTCCGGCGACAAAAACGTCGTCCAAATTCGCTCAAAATGGAGGGATAGGCCGCTTTGGGTGTAGAAAGGGTGGGTTTGTTGTTGAATTGGTGAAAAAAGGACCCAAAGTGGCCGAAAAAATCGAAAATGGGGGGTTTTTGTTGCGGTTTCCCGGTGAGGACAGAGGATTCCGGCGAGGAAAGTGAATTTTCTGACCTGCTCGGCCGTGCTGGCCGAATTTATAGGCCGTGCATGGCCGCACGGGAAGGCCCGCACGGCCGTGCAAGGGGCACTTTTGCCCCGTGTTGGCCGACACGGCCTGGCCGAGGGATTCCACACGGCCGTGCAAATTTACACTTTTGGCCGTGCGGATTTTGCCGAAAGCTCGCACGGCCAGGGGAAAAATTCCACACGTCCGTGCGAGGAAATTTTTTGCCCGTGTCGGCCACACGGCCAGGCCGAGCCACACGGCCGTGCAATTATGCACTTTTGGCCGTGCGATTTTCGCCGAGAGCTTGCACGGCCGGGGGGAAAATTCCACACGTCCGATGGAAAGGACGGTACAGCCGTCCAATTCAGGCTAGGCGGTGCCCCCGGTCCATGAGCTACCACGAGCTGGCCGAGGCTCTCGACCTCGACGTAGACGACCGTAGGAACTACATCACCGAGGTCAATGATCCGCCTGAGGTGGACTTCGGGAGGCTATACACCCGCCTGGCTCATCCAGGCCAGACGCGTCCCTTCCGGGCCGGGAGGACGAATGCATCTACCCTGCTGCTCGACAACCGCCTTCTCCACCACCTGTTGGCGAAGTCTTACACCCCCGCGGCAGACAGTGCCAACGCCATCACGAAGAGGGCCATGTACTTCATCGCTTCGATCCGCCAGCACAACCATCGTCTCCACCTGGGTTCGGTGGTGGCCAGGATCTTCGAGAAGACTGCTACAGAACTGAAGAGCCTCCACTGCGGCCCCTTCATCACCCGCCTGGCCACCTACTTCGTGCTTTCACTGCAGGGGTGCACCTAGCAGGGGACACCCTCATCTTTGGCAGGAAGACGATCGGTAAGATGCAGCTGCTGCGAGAGAGGCACGGTGTTCTATGGATCGATGGGTTTCCGGAACCTCCGATCCCCGCGGAGCCCGAGCCAGAGGACAAGCCAAAGGGCCAGGAGGAGGAGGCTGCTGATGATGTGGAGCCAGAGGATGTGGACGCTGCTGCTGACCCACCACAGAATGACTTCCATTACGGGAGTAGCAGCTCCGCTTTCCCGGGCCAGGATTACTTCTCCTATCAGTTCGAGCAGCTGCGGATCCAGAACCAGCAGATCCTCGACCAGCAGATTCAGTTCCATCAGCAGTACGCGGAACACCAGGCCGCGTACCAGAGCAGGATGACTGCTTATGATGAGCGTCGACACAGCAGGGGATGACTCTCGCCCACATCGAGCGGGAGAAGCGCCGTTCACGGCGCATGCAGGAGGTCCAGCAGCACCTGCTCCAGCTGCTCCCGGGCGAGCAGCCCGTCTGGAGGACTCCCTGGGATGACTCTCCACTTCCTCATGCCCCAGCTGACGGTGATGATGGTACTGATGGAGCAGCTGATGATGACGCCTTCATGGCCGACATCGACTTGGATGATCTTGGCGACGAGTAGGCTGTACTCGTTGCCCGTCTCAGTGTGTTTTGCTTTTCGTTTTAGACTTTTGTGTGTTTGCTCCATGTGTGAGGAGCTTGAACCTAGTGTCGTTTGTTTTTGTTTTTGGTTTTCTTTTTTGGTTTGTTTATGATGTAGCCGTCTGGGCTAACATTTATCCCTAACGCACAGTGCTTGTGTGTTTCTGGTGTTCGATTCGTGCAGAACTGTCCATTCTCCCGTTTGTTTCTCGCTGACTAGTCCACTTCCAGTCCCCCAGCAGTGTTTCAATCCGGTACATCGTTCCCCTTATCTCTCCCTCTACTCCATTGAGGGCAATGTCGTGCTTAAGTGTGGGGGGTGCTTTGTATCGGTTGGAATATATATTTGGGTGCTTGGAGCCTAGTCCGCTGTCCGAATCTTACGATTTGAGGGCTCCAAGTACTGATGTTTGATCATATTGGCACTGTGTTTTGATGGATGAATTGAATGGTTTTCGGATTAATGCATGACAGCTTGATGGTGACTAGGACAACCTATGATGAGGACTGAGATGTGCAGTAGAACGATGTAGGGGTTCAGTTTTTCAACTGTTTGCTTGCCAACTGTGACTTTGATTGATTACTTGTTCTTGACAGTCGTTTGTGCATCTGGTTCAGGGTATCAGAATGTGAGATAGAGCATATAGGTAGCCATGTGAGATTTGAGCCTGCTCGTTTCTTTCTTGTGCGTTAGATCCCTCTTCCATGATGTGTAGCATCCACGTTGTCACTAGCTAAGATGATGGGGGCATATAATTAGCCCACGCCCAAATTGACTGTCCTGATGTGTCATATCCTCTAGTCAGCCCCTTTGAGCCGTGTGTTATCCTTTCTTTTGGTCTATAATGAGAAAATCACCCTTTTGTATCTTTTAGAATGTTCCACAGAGTGGTTTTTTTTACATATTCTCTGCTGTTTCTGCTAAAGTTTATGTGAGTGTTGGAGGTAGTGCGTAAAAGTTGGGCAGATGTTTGAAATATGTGCAGAAGTGGTGGCTCTCTTAAGAAATGAAAAGAAAAATGAAAGAAAAACAAAGAAAAATTGAAAACAAAAGAGAGCCACTACCAAAAATCTGAATAATGCCCATTAAGTAGTGTTTCTTAGCAGTCTGGCTTGGAAATGCTGATGTTTATGCCTCCTTCGCTCTTGTGCTCTTGAGATGTTGAGTATTGCAGAATAGCAGAAAGGGAATATCGGTTTGTTTGACTGTGATTGTGTGGGTTTGGAAATGTGGAACCTTTTGCTATGAATACTTCCACCACCTAAAAGGCATTTTCCCCATGTCCAAGACCCTAGCCAGTCATTTGAACCTGTGTCTAAGACTTCCTGATTAGTTAGTGATGACATCCTATATGTGAACTCTAACATTTAGAGGCTGCCATCATGGTGAAGAGATGTTAGGGATGAGAGAAATAGCATGCGCATTTTTCGCATTAAATTGTCCTGACCCCACTGGTCGAGAGTGAGTGATTCATTTTCATATTCTATATACTCTTGTACCCCGGTGAGGACCTAGATTGCTTGGTCTCTGTTCTGATGTCTTGAGTTGGATGCATGAGTTGACTGTTTTGAGTAAGTGGTTGAGTCAAATCTAGGTTGGCTGGTGAACAGAATGGAGACTCTTCCTTTACTCGATTTTGCTGCACTCGAATGTCCTTTGTGGTGGTTGTCGAGGTTGCTTTTGAGGTTGTTCATGTATTAATGTTTGAAAACCAGTACGATTCACGTGTTCTGTGCCTTTATGACTTGTCCCCAATGTTGGTTGACTGAGATTTGTAAGCTTACCTGGTGTCTGACTTGGTTTGCTTGGGGACAAGCAAACGGTTAAGTGTGGGGGAGTTTGATAGACCGTTATTTACACATGTTTTTACCCCCGTTCTTATACCGTTTGGGGTGTTGATTCTCGTGTTTTAGGCCGATTTCACGCTAGGTTGTGCTTGTTTGTGATATTTCAGGTCCTAGTACGTGAATGAAGGCTTGGGAGCGAGTTTGGGGTCGATTGGACGAAGATCGGACGAATGGCGAGGTTTCAAGGAAGCCGCACGGGCCGACCTGGGCATCGCACGGCCGTGCAAGTGAGCAAGGTGGCCGTGTGATTTCCACCGAGAGCAAACACGGGCACAAGTAGCTTTCACACGGCCGTGCCAGTGAGCAAAGTGGCCGTGTGATTTTTGCCGAGGCCACACACGGGCAACCCATGAAATCCACACGGCCGTGCAACCCTGGCCGTGTGAGATGGCTGAAGACCGAACTAATCCATACGCTGCGTTTCGACTCGCACGGGCAAAGTGGCGAGCCACACGGCCATGTGGTCTGCCCGTGTGAGTCGGGAAATTCTGGTTTTTGAGCCAATTTCGAGCCAAAAGTGGGAGAATCGGATTTTCAGAGCAAGAACAGAGCCCTAGAGAGAGAAAGTACGAAGAACACATCCTAGAAGCTATCTTGGAGCTGGGTTTCATCGAATCAAGCTTGGAGATCGTCATAAGAGTGGAAATCATCATCCCGGAGCAGATTTTTCTCATCAGTATGAGTATGACTACTCCGATTACTGTTTTCTCTTCTCTCTTTATGGAGCAGAACCCTTCTCTCACTTGGGTATGAAGAACCCTAGTTCCTTGTGTTAGGAATTTGATTGTAATGACTTGGGATGATTATACTGTTTGATTTTAATCGAATGATGCATGTTTATTGAATTGATTGGAGTCTGATCAGCCTTTCTCAATATATGCTTCAACCTGAGATAGATAGAATCTGATTAGGTTGTTAGAGCCTCTTCATTCGATAGTAGGAGATTGGCTATACGAGAGTTAGTCAGTTTACTGCTTTGTACTGGAATTCAATTCCAGTAGTGGAGTTCTGTGTTCATAGCCTCAGCTTTCTATCCCGGTGAAAACTAGCCGTCTGCCGGGTAGTTAGACTGAGAGGGCTTGGTCAGCTTAAGAGATTCCAAGCTACTGTCGGAACTTCCGCAGTTTAATCAACAGTGAATCAACCCAGGGTAATTACAATTGGATCTAATTAAGGGGCTAGGGGGACTCAATCCCGAGTGACTCTTTCCTGACTTTGAAAACCGAACAATTTACTGCTTTCTTACTGTTTTTGCTTTAAACAACAATCACTCGAATTAGTTTGCTAGATAATAGACAATGACGGAGTAAACAGTAGATCTAGACCCCGGGTTGATAATATAACTTGCCTGTTTCTGCATTCCCGGACTGCGATTACACTTGGTCGCATTTTGGTGTTGAGCCAATTTCGAGCCAAAAGTGGGGGAATCGGATTTTCAGAGCAAGAACAGAGCCCTAGAGAGAGAAAGTACGAAGAACACATCCTAGAAGCTATCTTGGAGCTGGGTTTCATCGAATCAAGCTTGGAGATCGTCATAGGAGTGGAAATCATCATCCCGGAGCAGATTTTCCTCATCATTATGAGTATGACTACTCCGATTACTGTTTTCTCTTCTCTCCCCCAGCTGAATCAACTCTTTGAGGAGATGGCGGAGAACGGTTATGATTGGGGCACTGCCAGGAGGTCGAGGAGAGCACCCAGCCGAGGTGTACATACTGTGGGAGCCCATCCCTCTGATTTGGTGCAAGTAGTATCGAAGCTGGTTTCAGCTATCGATCGCTCCGGGATGAGGAAATAGTAATCGGAGAAGTCATACTCATAATGATGAGGAAAATCTGCTCCGGGATGATGATTTCCACTCCTATGACGATCTCCAAGCTTGATTCGATGAAACCCAGCTCCAAGATAGCTTCTAGGATGTGTTCTTCGTACTTTCTCTCTCTAGGGCTCTGTTCTTGCTCTGAAAATCCGATTCTCCCACTTTTGGCTCGAAATTGGCTCAAAAACCAGAATTTCCCGACTCACACGGGCAGGCCACACGGCCATGTGGCTCACCACTTTGCCCGTGCGAGTCGAAACGCAGCGTATGGATTAGTTCGGTCTTCAGCCATCTCACACGGCCAGGGTTGCACGGCCGTGTGGATTTCATGGGTTGCCCGTGTGTGGCATCGGCAAAAATCACACGGCCACTTTGCTCACTGGCACGGCCGTGTGAAAGCTACTTGTGCCCGTGTTTGCTCTCGGTGGAAATCACACGGCCACCTTGCTCACTTGCACGGCCGTGCGATGCCCCGGTCTGCCCGTGCGGCTTCCTTGAAACCTCGCCATTCGTCCGATCTTCGTCTAATCGACCCCAAACTCGCTCCCAAGCCTCCATTCACGTACTAGGACCTGAAATATCACAAACAAGCACAACCTAGCGTGAAATCAGCCTAAAACACGAGAATCAACACCTCAAACGGTATAAGAACGGGGGTAAAAACATGTGTAAATAACGGTCTATCACTTCTCAATCACTTACTCATGAAAAATGTCTTCACAGCTGGAGATATTGGGGCATCATGTCTTCTATATGCCTCAGTGTTAGATGACATTGGTATTGATGAGCTGCCAATTGCCCCAAAGTTATTCGGAGGCATCCTCAGTGACTTGTTTGCATCAAGATGTGTCAGTTTCAAGGTTCTGTCGTTTGATGCATGTAGAGGTTTTCAGGCAACCCATCTCTGATAATGTCATGAAGACTATAAATGCAAGCCCGGCCGGGCAGAAAGTTTTGGCATCTCTAAGTTCTGATGTCCAGGCTTCCCAAAGTCTACTTTCTTAGTTACAACTTACAATACCCACCATAGTTATCAGATCAAGCTACGATAATCTGGAAACCAATGCTTGTAGCCTCCCTTTCTGCGAGCGAAAAAGGAAAGGGGCAGGTTGAGTTGGGAGCTCTGTAGATTTAGAGATTCTTTATGTGAGTCGTCTGTTTGTTAAAAGTGATATGATAATGACAGCTTTCTGGAAAGTCATTCTGCGCAAAAGTTAGCATCTTTATATACTTTGTGCTTTCGTTTATGGTTCTCTACCCTCTAGCCAAACCAATCCGATCATCAACTTGGAAGGATTTGCATCAGCCTAACTTAACATTGTTTGCTCATATACATTATTTGACCCCTTCGATTATTGAAGACGATGCTATCAAAATTGTGAAATTTGGTACATAAGTCGAAATCATACCTTTCAACCTCCCACCAAACTGCTTTCTGGGATGGCATTGTGCTGGCTGGCTGGTGGAGTAGACAATCGCACAAGAGCCACACCGTTTGGATTAGGAAATTTGAGTGGGATTGTCGACAAATCACTCGTTTGCCAATAAATGTGAGATTTTATAATGAAAATGTAAAATCACAAATTTACCCTTAACAAGCAACAAAGGACTCGTCCAATTTACCCTTAAATATCATCCCTGCTGTAACCACAACCAATATAAGTAAACATATATCCCTGTTGTAAACGAAAGAGAACATATATCCTTTGGACTTGAATTAAACTGAGCTTTTATGGCTTTTGGCATTATCAACCAATTCCAGAAACTAAGGTACCATCCTTCCTTTCAAGTCCACAAGATGTCGTATTATGTTTGTAGGACCTTTCCCGGGTCCATCTCTTGTTTACTCTTTCGCCAAACAACCACAATCGGGCTTTAATATACCCAGACCCCAAGATGAGTGAAGGAGGAAGAGCGGAGGAAGAAGGTTCTGCGAACTCACCTGCTGGAAGAAAGGTTCGTCGCCGCTGATTTCCTACGCTGCGAAGTTGAGTCGTCGTCGGTCAGCACTCAGCGGCAGCCCCTCCCTTGTCTTCGAGCTGCTTCGTTTGGGTGGAAGCAGAACAGTCTATCGCATCCACTGCTCTAAGCCTGTGACAGAGTGACAAAATTGAAGTTGCAGACAGAGTTACGAAGGATTAATAGAAGAGGGGTATGTTAGAATTTACTTTATTCTATGTAATTCCCGGAATTCACCTTGTCAGATTATCAAAGGTTTGTAGAAATACCTGGAACCGTGTTGTTGATCGCCAAGAGCTTGATGCGGAATCTGGAAGACGATCTACAGCCGGACGATACTTCTAGAGCACGATCCGGGAGGTTTTGTGATCTTCCTCAACCAAGCCTCCTTAGACCACTAACGGGAATCCTCTGATCTTCCTGATGGGGAGAAGACGAGAGTGTTTCGTCTTGGTGTCTTGGGGACCACAACCTCTAGATTCTTTTATATACTATGTTTAGCTAGGGTTCCCATAAAACCCTAATTAGGTTTAGTATCTGGTTTCCACTCATTGGGCCCATATTGGATTTAAGCAGTCATGGGCTTGACAAAATTGATCACTTAAAATAGCCCATCAAAATCAAATACCCCATATAATGTTTGTGAATTGATAGTCCACTTAAGATAGGAATAAAATTCCTAACAATCTCCCACTTGGACTGTCTAATTGCACAAACACTTATATTACAAAATTCTTTAGGCGCGCAACCGTATGGTATTTGTACAACAACTACTTCTTAACAATCTGGTCCACCTCATGTATCAATAATGGAACCAACGCGGCTTTAATCACGATATGATAATGATTAAACCACCATGATCACCACACCAATACACTTAATGACATAGATCAAATATGGATGAGTGGCATGAAAATTACATGCAATGTGATCTTCAACATGCCTATTTTCAACTGGTCCTACTTTAGTCCTTAGTGAGATCAACTGAAATTCCTTCATACAATGTGACCACTGTATAACTGAAGGCACTTCAAATTCCAAAATAGACTCTAGAAAACCATCACTTTATTCTGCAGAATTGATTTAGTCATAATCTATTGAACTACTTAAATGACTCCCACTAAACCAAGGTACCATCCGGAATAACACTCATGTGAGCAACGTGCTCGTGGAAAACTTTATGTGTCAAACCATTGGCTAATGGATAAGCTAGCATTAGTCATTTCCTTAATGTTCAATAGAAACTTGTCTATTTTGAACCTCTTTAACCACCAGGAGCTTGATGTCAATACATTTGACTTCTGAAATCCGTGGTAACGATAGTGTAACACTATCAAATCATTGTCACTGTTAACCTTTAATGACTTACCAATATCATTTTAATGACAAAACGTTGCTACCATAATTGGAAGTCTCAAGATATGCTTTGAATTCTACCCAACACTGAAGGGTAACCTGATGTAGAGTTCATGCTACCTTGACATCCTGTAACATCAGAGTCAGAGTACTTGATGATCTCTAAATTATCTGATCTCCAACAAATTTGCATGAATTCTTTTATCAACTTTAGTAAACGCGTTACACGTTTGAATCCTTCTAGTTTTTCATGCATAGACCAATCAAATATCTGCCAAAGACTCTTACTAGAAATGCTTTATTGGGATGAGAATAAACTAAAGTATACATTAGATCTTTAATGCAAATATGCATTCAAGAGATTTTTTATCTTAATTTCTTATATATAATTGGGGCACTGATTGAGACCAAAACTGTGTCCCTTAGCTACAACACATCTCCTGGTTTACTAACTTATTCTACTTGCACCTTAAGTAGAACAACCATGATGTATAAAACAGGAAAAAGAATTTACTCCCACTGAACTTAAGATATAAACAATCATCTCCAACATTAGTCTCTAAATCTGAATGAGCTAATAACATGATAAAAATTGTGATATCAATAATGAGATGCTTATATGAGCCACCATTGCCATTATATTCCTTAAAGAGTCTTTCAAATATACCAGAGAGAAAGTCTCTTTGAGCCAACACTTTCCTTATTAGTAAAGCATTAGAGACCAACATGCCTTATATCTCTCATTGACTTCACCACATGGCATCAATCAACTTCTCATAACTGTTCATGACTTGACAAAAATTGAATCATTAGTCAACCTGATGTCATGTATATATTCTTTGAAGAACAACGATATTGTTGCTAGAATCGTCCATCTTCTACTTTGTGGATATACTTAATGGCACTTCTTGAGTGTGTTGAGTTTGTGTGGTAACAATATTCCTTATGTTTCCTTCCCCCAAAACTCAAAATACTCAAGAAATCTCACATTTCTCATTTAAAAACTTCTTGAGGTGGGATTATAAAACTTGTAGCCTCGAGAGTACTATTGAGTAGCCAACAAAGTATAAGTTAATTCTTTTGTCCATTATACCTTCTTGTACCTTACAAGGTATTTCCTAAGTTGGACAACCCTAAATGTGCAAAGTCCTTATTGCACTTATTGGTTACATTAACTACCTTCTAGATACTCAATTTAAGGATGTACGTTGTAACCTTTATGACTTTTATCCAAATGGAGTCTAGTAAGTAAAAAAACTCCTCGCCATGTCTTTAAGAGTTCAACGAAACCATAACATCCTTAACTCTCTATTTGTTCCTTTACTGAGAATTTGAGGTTTAGTGATTGAGTTCAGTCTCATCTCGTATCTTCCCTCCTCTCCTTTTGTGAATATTAGTACTCACCTAAAACTTCATGGAGGAAGATAAATTAAAACAAGTGTTGAGTATGCCTTTTGACACCTCCAAAATATAATACACTTGTACATTTTGCCTTTACACTTTATGGATTAAATTATCCCAATAGGCAGCTTACCCCGGATCCTTTTATGTTTCGGCAAAATACTGTATTATTACTTCAATAAACCTCAGAGGCATCTCAGTATAATAGCCCCATAATTATTCATCGAATAGAGCGCTTAATGATCATCATGCACACTGAATTGGATATATCTCTATTCGCTATTATTAAATCTCATTGAGATTTTCCGAAGTAGAATAGGGATTGTTCCACATAAAAGCGCAAGATCAATGCCTATATATCGAGAATAATTATCTTGAATTTACTTTAAATTCTTTAGATTCATCCCATTTAACATAAGAGTTAACTTTAATTTCGACAGAAATGTTTAAACCAAAGCACAAAAAAACTATATTGAGATAAAAGAAGACACACATCAAACCATGTAATTAAACAAGACAATAAAATTATCCAATTTTGGGGACCCATCATAAGATACCAAATGCAACATTAATTCTTAGTCTTTGGACAGAGAAATTAACTGCGAGCGGTACTCTTAATACAATGATCAAATACTGATAATAAGTTCCGTCAAACAACAGTCTATCTTTGGACCGACTGTTATTCACATGAACATTAACTTTATAATTATCACGTATTTATCATTAAGGTGTTTGATTACTCGGTCACGTATTTATCACGTATTTATCATTAAGGTATTTATCACGTATTTTCTGTGTGATGGTCGTTGGACTACTAAAATGCACTTACAGTTATTTTGTGCGTTTCATGCCTTGTGGTTTTTATAAACAAGACTAGTTGTTCTCGAGGAATATAAGCCTCATTTCAGTAAACCAAATTTTGGGGACCCATCATAAGATACCAAATGCAACATTAATTCTTAGTCTTTGGACAGAGAAATTAACTGCGAGCGGTACTCTTAATACAATGATCAAATACTGATAATAAGTTCCGTCAAACAACAGTCTATCTTTGGACCGACTGTTATTCACATGAACATTAACTTTATAATTATCACGTATTTATCATTAAGGTGTTTGATTACTCGGTCAGTTAGTGTCGTCCTTTGGGTCGATCACTACCCACATAAGTAACCTTACACGTACATCCATGTAATCTAAGTTAAATAATTTTTCGCAAGTAGAGGTTACTTTGGCAACATACTGCTAAAATTAATTTAATTAAAATACTGGACAATTCTCTCATAATCACAGAATTCCAAATAAGTGATTAATTATCCTTAAGAGAGAATTACAACAATAATTATAAATAAAGGTTTACACCATCTCAAGACACCTTGCACTCCATTAATATTTTATCTTTGGACAAAATATTAACTTGTAAGTGATGTCTTATGACACAGTAATTAAACGTTGATGACAAGAACATGCGAAACAATAAATCTACCTTTGGGCTGATTTAAAATTCACACGTGAACCGAATAATCACCACACATTTATTACTACTTGTGCACATATGATTTTCTTAAAAATATTCACCTACCTTTGGGCTAGTGAATATATATAGTTCATAGGCACAAAAATATAAACCTTTACTTTATAGGGATTTAAAATTGTCAACCGACCCCAAAATTTGGTTTACTGAAATGAGGCTTATATTCCTCGAGAACAACTAGTCTTGTTTATAAAAACCACAAGGCATGAAACGCACAAAATAACTGTAAGTGCATTTTAGTAGTCCAACGACCATCACACAGAAAAAAAAAAAAAAAAAAACATGAAATCATTATGACTAGCCCTAAAATCCAAGCCAAATATATAAGCAGACCATAAATTCATGTTGTTGTCTTTATTAATGGACCCTTCAGAAGCATAATGAACTCACAATGATGCTTTACTTAACTGTAGGAATTAATTACTAGTCACGGCAAAAGCCAACAATCATTATCATACAAATTAAAAAAAAAAAAACCTTATTATCGGGAAGGTAATAATTAAATACTTCACATTTGTAACCGATCATAAATAATTAGTATTATTGGAACTGTAACCGAACCATAATCATCATCGTTAGAATATGTGAGTTCCAACCGAAAAGCTGAAAGATAGATTCAGCTTAGCTCAATTTCTGTAACTGGTAACAAATCTTACCGTAACTGAATGCAAATTGAATAATTAATCAGTATTGTAACCGAATATTATACTTAATTAACTATCTGGTTTATTGATAATAATAATTATTATAACCTCAACCAAAGTCGGAAATAACTCTCCGTAACCGAATGGGAACAAAATAATTATTATGGAAATCATAAACACATAAATAAGTTCCCGTAACCGAAAGACTGAATTATTAATCTTTTCACTTCCGTAACCCATAAACGGAAGATAATTATAGTTAATTCTGTAACGTTCAGCAACAACAAAAATTATAACTATTATTATACTGAAACCTTTCACAATGGAGCAATACAACTAACCGAAAGATAAACAATTATCATAATAGTTGTTAACCAGCTGCACCAAAAAACCTTAAATTAAGCTTACGGTAAGGGGCAAAAATAAATGATTCCAATTTCACTTAATACCCCATCCTTATTACCGAAACTTTAATGAATTATAACCCAAATAGAATTCCAACGGGTAAGAAGTAGCACAACCGAAAAATGACCATGAACGTTGATGCATTCATTTTAGTTCCAATTTCTGGAGAGCATTCTCCATTCCCCAGGGACAACCAAAACATCATGAACAGTAGCACGCATCATTACCGAGAAGAAAAACTTAATGATCAATCAATTGCTGATAAACCTTATTGTCTTTAACTTTAACCAAAAAACCAAAATTATCATAATAGTAATTTCCCATCCCAGTTACTGAAAACTTCTAATTATGAACCAAAAGAAATGAACAGCTGCATGCATCCCACTTCCCAGCGCATTAGGGGTAGGGGGAATTAAACAATCACAGTCCATGGATTGAGAGCAGTAGCATGCATTCAACAGAAGAAAAAAAAAAATGGAACCAAAATTTCTCCCAACATATAATTCATATAAACTTAATACGAATATAATTGACTACACGAGATTGCAAATGAAACAATCTTCAGTCAAACAAAGAATGCCAACGGAATGAGAAGAAGGAAACATAGAACCAAATTAAACATGCTCCAAACATGAATTCCAAAACCCCAATAATCAAACAGAGATGAAGGGCTCTGATACCACTTGTTAGAATTTACTTTATTCTATGTAATTCCCGGAATTCACCTTGTCAGATTATCAAAGGTTTGTAGAAATACCTGGAACCGTGTTGTTGATCGCCAAGAGCTTGATGCGGAATCTGGAAGACGATCTACAGCCGGACGATACTTCTAGAGCACGATCCGGGAGGTTTTGTGATCTTCCTCAACCAAGCCTCCTTAGACCACTAACGGGAATCCTCTGATCTTCCTGATGGGGAGAAGACGAGAGTGTTTCGTCTTGGTGTCTTGGGGACCACAACCTCTAGATTCTTTTATATACTATGTTTAGCTAGGGTTCCCATAAAACCCTAATTAGGTTTAGTATCTGGTTTCCACTCATTGGGCCCATATTGGATTTAAGCAGTCATGGGCTTGACAAAATTGATCACTTAAAATAGCCCATCAAAATCAAATACCCCATATAATGTTTGTGAATTGATAGTCCACTTAAGATAGGAATAAAATTCCTAACAGGGTAGAGTTAGATTTTCAGAAAAATAGTATGGGCATTTATGGAACAAATTGGCAAAATAATGAGGGATTTCAAAATAGCTGGTGGTCATCAGCTATTTCACAAACCCACAAATGTGGGTTTCTAAAATCCGGAATGTTTAAAATCTCTAATAAAAAAATGTTTCCCAAACGAGTGATTTTAATTAAAATCCCTAACTGTGAGAGATTGTGGCCAAATCCCTCGTTAAAAACACTAATCCAAACGACCCCAAAAGTCCAAACTGAACTCCTCATCTTGTGGCTAGAAAGGGGACTGAACTCCTCATCTTGTGGGTAGCCCATTTGGTGGCTAGAAAGGCCCTTTCATTGTCACCGACTGCGAGTCGTTTGTTTAATTATCAGACCTGGCTGTTTTTCAGGGTGTAACTATCTCTTTTGGTGATTCTATATATTGAATATCTTTTGTAAAAAAAAAAAAAAAAAACTCCTCGTCTTGTGAAATTACTGCGAATACAAGACAAAGAATATCGTTCAAACTTCAAACTTCAAACTACAACCATCAAAGCCAACAGTTCTCTTTTCTTTATTGTGAAGAATCGTCAACAGCAGCAAAATAGTTATATACTCACTTGTCCAGTTGTCCGCTCGCTCGACACGGATAAACAACGGCGGGAAGGATTAGGTTTAGGAATAAGCAGTTGAGTCCAGAAATCCATCATTAATTGATTCCCCATTTAACATTTCCTTTCCATCTTTTATTGTATTTTTATAATCCACCAGAAAGAAGTGAGAAAAAACAAAGAATTCAATGCAAACGTAATCCTCAAGTCTATTTGTCTTCCATCAGGAGAACACTTTTTTATTATATAAAAGAAAATTCGTTCATTCCTCCCACCAGTCATCCTGTAGTCGTCTGTCTTCTTTCCTTTCTCTTCCCTTTCCCCCTCATTTCCCGTGCTCCTTTCCCTTTCCCTTTCCCCGCTTGATCGTAATCTGATCCCTCTGTTCACAAGATTTTGTCTCCGCTGATTGATTGGCAGCCACTTGCTGTTGCGGTTTTGATTTTTTCATTCCTTTCTTCTCTACTCGGCTCGTCTAAGTAGGGCAGGCGAGTGTTTGCTTTCCCCCCTCGTTTCTCATAAATTTAGTTTCAAATTTATCATCTGGGTATTTGCTGTGATTGTGGTTAGTTGCCATCTTGGAATGAAAATTTTGACCTGAACAGTTGGTAGGGCTAAAAGTTGGTGCCTTTATTCGGTAGGTTCCCTTTTTCTGGAAGGGTTAGACTGAATAACGTTGTTATCAGCATCTGATCTGAATCTTGTGCCATTCAGTTGGTATTTTTGTTTGAGAAAGCAGTTGCTTTTGCTCTTGAAGTTGGCAAGATAATCTTTCGATCCTGATCTTTGGTTTTCATGTTTTTTTATCCCAATCAGTAGCTTCCAGTTAGTATTGTTAACTCTGTGTTGTTTATTTTAAACAGCCTTAGATTTGTAGGATGATCCGAGATTACACCCCCTCTTTTTAGTTATGGTTGTATGTTTTGAAATGAAATGAATGTTGGTGGGTGGGACTAAGGATGGACCAAATTTGTTTGCTGGGAAATTCGGAAGTGTTCACTGAAATTATGTAGGGTAGTCTATGACTCTATGTGTTCCTTCCTCTTTTGTAGAAGCATAATGCGCAAGTAGAATGTTATAATTCAACTATCTGAATGTGTTAATTATTTGTCCCTTTTCAATATCTTGAACGGAGTTGTTTCATATCTAATCTCTTATTTCTGTTTTCTGTTGGTGATGACAGAGATGGGTATATACCTAAGCTCTCCCAAAACCGAGAAATTCTCGGAGGATGGAGAAAATGGCAAGCTCAGATATGGCTTATCATCCATGCAAGGATGGCGTGCAACCATGGAAGATGCGGTTAGTCACTTATTCTTGAAATTTCGATGTTCAACATACTGAAGTGGTGATAAGAGTGGATAGAGAAAAGTTTCGAACTTTCAGTTTAAGATAATATGTTATGCGAGTTTTGTTTGCTTCACGTTTTGGTTTCGGTATCTCTTTTCAATCTTATCCAGTAGTACAATGGATTCATCTATGTATTTTCCACACAATTTATTTGAAACGTTCTCTGCTGGTTACGCATGCTATCTCACTATTTGACATGGTACTTCTCTCTCTTCACAATGTTCAGCATGCTGCTTTGCCTGATTTGGATACTTCTACTTCATTCTTTGGTGTCTATGATGGTCATGGAGGTAATTTTGAAGTTTTGCAATCTTTGGCACTTAGAGTGTGCTGTACAATTGTGCATCTGGTGGTTGAGGTTGAACAGTCCTACGCTTCTTTGGGTGACTTGCAGGTAAAGTGGTTGCAAAATTTTGTGCCAAATTTCTTCATCAGCAGGTTCTTAAGCATGAGGCATACATAGCTGGTGATATAGGAAGTTCTCTCCAGAAATCATTTTTCAGGTTATGGATATTTTCCTTTGATATAGTGATGTATCTAGTACAGTGTTAGACCAGCTGGGAGCTACTCTTGCATTCTTATTTTGACACTTCTATCCCAGTGTTGCATCAAGATATAAGCAGCCATTTTGTGTAGCTCAACATAAGCACAATGCACTCAGGCATACTGTCAAAACATATGCAGAATATGTTGATGTTGAATCATGTAATCTCATTCATCTAATGCTTGTGCATGCAGAAATCTTTAATCTCATTCATGCATTTGTATGTCTTATGGTGGGGTAGGTTATCAACTGTAGAAGAACCCATGTTTGTTTCTTTCAAGGGTGTTGTCTTTTCCTTTTTGTTTGAGAACTTGTATGGGGTTTGTAAAACTATTTACACAATTACAAGAACTTTGGAGTTCTTTGGCACTTGCTTTTAGGTCGTTGTTATTTTTCTGTTACGGTCAAAAAATGTTCAATTCTATTTTTACTAGTGCTATTGGAACATCGTATACTAGAGTCCATTTCCTGGTAACCCTGCTCTGGAGCAGTGTTTCCCGTTAGAATATTTATTTTTTTGTGGCTATCTTCTGCACTCCTTGCTGACTTGGTTTCTCTGCAGAATGGATGAGATGATGCGTGGACAAAGAGGATGGAGAGAGTTAGCTGTTTTGGGCGATAAGATAAACAAGTTCAGTGGCATGATTGAAGGGCTGATATGGTCTCCAAGGGCTGGTGAGAATAGTGAGCAACATAATGATTGGGCTTTTGAAGAGGTGTAGTATTTAACCTGTTATCACATTCCAGCTTATGATGTAGCTTTTGGTCAAGTATTGTTCAGCCATTTGTTGATATTGGAATCTGGGACTTAGACCCATTGATATTCTTGCCATAGTTTTGTCATGAAAGTCCCTAATGTACATGTGTTCCGTGGAGCATTATTATTGTGTTTACTTATCAGATTCATTATATGAGCATCATTATTGCTCAGGATCATTTACTGCATCAAACTATGCATGGGTCTTGGATTACCTGCTCAATTTTGCAGGAAATTTGAGATATTCTGATCAGGAACTCATTTAATTTGAATTTGCACAGGGCCCTCATTCTGATTTTTCTGGACCTACCTCTGGTTGCACGGCTTGTGTTGCAGTTATAAGAGATAAACATATTGTTGTTGCAAATGCTGGTGATTCTCGATGCGTGATATCACGGAAGGGACAGGTATTTTTTCCAGTTAACTGATTGGTAATGGACTTGAATAAGTGTTTGGCACTGAAGCTTCAACAGCCTGAGAACCATGTGCTGCTCTGCTAGTATCTGTTCTCCAAATGCCTATGACCTGGGGATGGCAGTGCAATAAGGAGGACTTCACACTTATTGGTGCAGGCATACAATCTGTCCAGAGATCACAAACCTGATCTTGAGGCTGAAAAAGAAAGGATTTTAAAAGCTGGTGGCTTCATACATGCAGGACGTGTCAATGGCAGCTTGAATCTTTCGAGAGCAATTGGTACCTACCCCCCACCCCTCCCCCTCTTTCTTTTTTATTCATAGTTTGCTGTCATTCTGTGACCGTATTTCTGAATACAAATAAACATATATGGTTTCTTCTTATGTTTCTTCAATTGCTCTTCTTTTCGCTCATGCAGGTGACATGGAATTCAAGCAGAACAAGTTCTTACCTGCAGAAAAGCAAATTGTGACAGCCAATCCCGATATTAACACTGTATGCTATACTCTATGGAATACCTTCCCAATCTTATATTAACTATAGTTTACATTTGGGTTTTTGCACCTCCAGTTGCCATCTCTGTACTCACATTTGATCATTATTTGACCAGGTTGAGCTTTGTGAGGATGATGATTTTATTGTTCTAGCCTGCGATGGAGTATGGTACGAGTCTCTACTATGTTTCTCTTGTCTGCCTTCTGTGATCTTATGCTACTCTCGTCTTAATTCTTGGATTTGATTTGGAAATTTTACTACTTCCCAGGGCTACCCTTGTCTAGTAAAATTTTGTGTTTTTTTGTGCAAAATGCCGTGCCTCAGTCAAAACGAGCATTTGGCCCTGTGGTCAAACTTCTGTTTTTTATCCCCATCCTCGACGGCTCGACCTAACCTAAGGAATAACTTATATAGGTCAATGATTCACATGAGATCTTCAATGGCATCCTGCTTCATCTTCTTTAATAAATTCAGTAGTGAACATGCCCTAACCCCTTGGGAAATTACAACAATGAGGCTTATACTTCCGTCACTTTATAGCCGACCCGATTGTGTGTGGATAATAACAGATCGACCATGAATTTAGTGTCCACTGTTCATAACATACAAACATTGCCGTATTCATTTGAAACAACTATTGCTAGGTGTTTTTGAATGCACATAAGAACTGGACCTGGTGTTTTGTTTACAGGGACTGCTTGTCAAGCCAGCAACTAGTCGACTTCATTCATGAACAACTAAAGTCGGTGAGTACTTCTAGCCCCTGTACTGGGTCCCATACTATTGGGATCACTCTTTGAATGGATATAACCCTCGATTACCTTCATGATTTTTCCTATAAACAATCTTTTAGCCCTATTCTTACTCATATTTCCCTAATGTGAATCTGGGAATATTCGGCAGGAAGCAAAGCTTTCAACAGTGTGCGAGAGGGTGCTCGACAGGTGTTTAGCACCATCTACAGCAGGGGGTGAGGGATGTGATAATATGACAATGATATTGGTTCAGTTTAAGAAATCAGTTGAGCCGAGTAGTAGCTCTGCTGATGCAGACGAGCAAACCTCTAAAGCCGAAGTTGCTGCTGTTAACCCTCCCGAAACCGTTGTACCTACTAGACTTGTGGGAGCTGAATGAATGAGGTTGCAAGCAGGATGGTGCTTGCTGTTTGTATGGTAAACTACATTCTCTCGTCGACAATCTGTTCCTCAGATGTGCCCTTTGCTTCCCTTTGTAAAAACGCAAAGAGACCTTGTTTCTAATCCATGGTACTACTGCTTGGAGATTGTGTGCTTACCTTTTTTCGGAACCACATCATCTCTCATTTTAGAAACTCTGTACAGGTCTTGTTGACTGACAGACATTGTTTCCTTCGTGGCTTTATACTGGAAGATCTTTTCGAGTTGCATCATGCCTCCACTTGTTGTATTTCCAACTGTTAACTCTTAGATCTATTTTCTTCGGGTCTAAATTGTCAACTTGCTGAATCTGTTTGTTTCAGAATCTTTTTCCTTGTGGGAATGATGATAAACCATATCTCTTCCAGATATAGGCTAATTCCTGCTGAATCTGTTTGTTTGAGCATCTTTTTGCATGTGGAATGAAGATATCCATTTCTATTCCAGATGTATATAAAGGCTTCTTCGAAACTCTTACTACACGAAAACAGAGCATAAAACAGGGAAAGAATTCTCGGTTGCAACGACATTTGTTTCGTTCATTCCATGGACAGCAGCTCATGAGTTGCCAGGAAATCGTTACGCTCCGTCTTTGGCTTCTTTTTCTTCTTCTTTTGACCTCTTTTACTGCTAATCGAACCATTCAAAGGCATCCTATTTACTGCTTCAGTGATCAATGGCTCCCCACCAACATTGGCTCGAATTCGTAGTGGTGGTGACAAAAGTCCTCCTTGCTGCTCTTGTTCATCAGATTGCATCGTCAGCAGATGTGTGTGCCTTTGTCTTAGGAATCTGATGAACATAAAGAGAATTCAAAATGAATACAGAAAACAATCTGTATCGAACCCATAATGACACATTGTCAGATATATACTTACCGGACTTCATCCATAAGCGTCTGCCTCCTCTGTTTGGCAGTCTCGAGCTTCTTCTGCTTCGACGCAAATTCCTGAAAGAGACAGGAAGCAAGTTCAAGATTCATAAACAACGGAACCAATGTAGTAACAGGACGAAGATAGACACTAATAACGAATAACCTTCTGCAAGTTCAAGAACTCCTGAAAGAGTACTTTCTGTCTCTCTCTAAACCTAGCTTCCTCGTCGTCGAAAGATTCAGACTGGTACGAAGAAGCCACAGCCACTCTTCTCTTCTTGATATTTGTCTTCATTGTCTCAATTATAACGCGCGACCCTAGAGAATACGAACGTAAAAGAATTAGTCTTGCCGTGAATTGGAGGCAGGAACAGAGGACTCCGAATTGGGATTAGGATCTGAAGGTCTCACAGCGATGGTGGCGAAAAGATGGAGACTTTATGAGAACCCAACGCAGGCATTCTCATCACCTTCCTCTCTGTAAGCACAAAATAACGATCCTAGAGATAATCAGAAGGCAAAAGGTAGGAATTTGGACGAAGGGAACGGGAAATCAGTGTAGAAGGAGGAGGACAGGAGGTTTCGGGGGATGGAATTAGAGAGAGAGAGAGAGAGAGAGAGAGAGAGAGAGGAAGGGGATCTCTGTTCGGTTTTCCCTCCATTAAAATCGTTAGAGCCCAATAAAAGGCCCACGGTAAGGAAAGTATAATGTTTTGCCTTTGTTGGCGGAGGAGGTGCCTTCTTTTTGGTTGATTATTGCAACAAAGTTCCATTGTCACAAAGAATATAAACTCACAGGAGACTCGGCTTCGGTTGTCAGGCAAGAAGACGTCGAGATTGCAGGTGATGGAAGTCAAGATCTTGCAACAATTTACGAAATCAGTAGAGAATCGTGACACAATCGAGTTGCGGTGAAAACACCTTAGTAACAGAGTATTGAGTGAGAGATGACACAGCAAACCTGACCAAAAAGAATATCACATCTAGATCGAATCAAGATTGTGCAAATGGCGTATTTTCACTTCACTCAACATCTGAGCAAATTCAGGCAAGAAACCGAACTATATACAGCGACAGAATTATCACTAATTACATCGTCACTGTGCAAAAAAACACATCCGAGTGAGCCTGGCACAGGAATAATTTTTAGGTCAGTGGACGAACCATGGACCGAAATTGCACATACTCCATGGCCAGCTCCAACCTCTCACAGCTTCTGTGCAGGATGATCCATCCATTAGTTGCATCTGTCCCAGGCAGCTGTAGTCAACGTCATTCGATCTGTCATCATCTGGCGGTTGTTGCCAATGCTAAACCTGACAGAGCTCCGTAGGGGGAGTTATATCAGTACAACCATGACAAATTAGTTAAAGTTCAGTGCTCGACTCGGTAACCACTGCAAGATCGATGACGAGCTTTACGACGTATTAGGAAGCTGAGCAAATGTTCCATCGTTAGGACTGCAGCCGCCAACCATCATCTTCTCATAGACAACATAAGCGAGATCAGATTTCCCCGAAACACTGTAACTCCGGATCAGAGCATTGTAAGTGAACACGTTAGGCTCGAGGCCCACCATTTCCAGCTCCTCGTACATCTTCTTTGCTTGTTCCACCATTCCACCAATCCCGAGATACAGAATCAGAGAATTATATGTGTAGAGATCAGGTTTGAGACCCCTATTTCTCATTTCTTCGAAAAATGCAAGAGCTTCTTCTATCCTACCAGATCTCCCCAGTCCATCTATCATCACGTTGTATGCAATCACATCTGGTTCTAAACCAGTCTGCTTTAATTCCTCGAAGTAGTGCAGAGCTTCATCCACTCTCCCTGCCAAGCAAAGGCTGTCGACTAAAATGGAATAAGTTTTCAAGTCTGGTCTTACTCCTTCTCTTACCATCCTTTGAAACAATTCACAGGCAGTATCCACATCGCCAACTTTCTTCCCTAATCCATTCATGAGAATGTTGTACACAGCACAATTGGGCTTGCAACCGTATTCCACCATGTCCTCGAACAGCTGTTTTGCTCTCTCGATTCTCCCAGATTTTAGAAGACCGTCTATTAGTGGGCCATAGGTGCAAGGAGTGGGAGAGAAATCACTACCACCACTAATGAGATCATAGAACAAATTCATGGCCTTATCCATGCATTTGGATTTCACAAGGTTGGAGATAACTATGTTGTGGGTTATATCATTTGGATTGCACCCTTTGTAGATCATCTCTTGATATAGTTTGAAGAGCTCATTAATCTTGCCAGACTTCCCATGAGCATTGAGTAAATTGTTGTAGGTGAATACGTCAGGAGTTAAACCCTGAGCCTTCATTTCCTCAAAAAGATTCCAAGCTGCATCAGAGTTGCGCACTGCAAGCAGAGCAGCAATTAGCCAGTTGTAAGATTTCTTCGTTGGTGCAATTCCCACTTCCTTTGTAAACATTGAAAATGCATTTTTAGCTTCCAATGCCTTCCTACGCTTACAGAAAACTTTGATGACAGGAAACAATATGGAGTCATCCAAACAGAGCCTAGCGCTTGCCACCCTTCGAGCAAATGCAATAGATTTCTCTGTCCCGGCTTCAGTTAAAATCCCTTCCATTAAATCTTCCCAGAAAGAACCATCCACCCGTGATCCATGAACAAACTCCTCAGCAATCTTGAAAGCCCCCTCAATCTGCTCACACCTTACAATACCAGGAAGCAAGGTGCACAAAGTAATCTGATCAGGCCTAAGAAACTTCTTCATTTGATAGAAGACCCAAATCGCATCATTAACTCTATTTTCTTTCACACAACCATGAATGATGGTATTGAAAGTGAGAACATCACAGCCACAGTTAACTTCATACATCATCTTCAAGGCTAAATCAACCTCATCATTTTTGCAAAGGCAATCTAGTAGTGTGTTCAAGGTTACTGTATTTGGGGAACACCCTTGTGCCTTCATGCTCTCAAATAAATCAATTGCCTTCTGGACTTTACCTTCTTTTCTCAAACCTGCTAGCAGTGTGTTGTAGGTCACAACAGTAGGTGCAAGTTTCATGCCCTTCATTCTACTGAACATTTCCCATGCCTCATCCACTCGACTCGCTTTGTAAAGCATATCAATCAGAGAATTAATCACCATGACATCAGGTTCACAATGATTTCCCACCATCTCAGACAGTAAATTAATAGCTTCATCTACTTGCCCCACCTTACTGTAGCACTTCATCAGCATGTTGTAGGTCACTGAATCTGGAGCAAGCCCACTTCTTTTCAACCCATAGAAAATAGCTTTGGCTTCTCCAAGCCTGCCACTTTCAGCGAGGCTGTATAGAGATGCATTACAAGCAACAATGTTAGGAGCAATCCCACTTGTTTTCATTAGGTCAAAGGTCTCAATGGCTCTTCTAGAATCACCAGATTTCCCATAGTAATCGATGAAAAGGATGTATGTATAAGCTGTGGGCTTAACACCTGCATTGTCCATATCCTTAAATATATCTAGTGCAACTGCTAACCTGTTCAATCTCAAGAGTCCACAAATCAAAGTGTTGTACGTATGAAGATTTGGATGAATGTTTTGTTTCCTCATGACATCCAATGTACGAAATGCATCATCAATATTGCCTGATCTGCATAAAGCACTTACCAACACGGTATAAGTAACTACATCAGGGACATAACCATCAGCTTCCATTTCCTTCCAAATCTTTTTGACCATATCCAGGTCCCCACAATCACTGAACTTGTCCAGCATAGTGATATAGGTTACCCTGTCGGGCTTGTGACGACTAGCCTTCATCTTTAAGAACAATTCTGCAGCTTTGTCAAGCTTGCCTGCTGTACAAAGAGCATCAATAAGAACTGTATAAGTAACGACATCAGGTCCACAGCCTTCATCATCCATTCTCTTCATAATCCTGCAAGCATCATCGATTTTACCAGCCCTTCCTAGCACTCTAATGCATATGGTGTATGTGTAAACGTTTGGTCTCAATCCTATACTCTCCATCTCTTTCAACAAATCCATCACTGCTTCTATGTTCCTTCTCTTCCCCAATGCTACCATAAGAGCGGAATAAGTCTTAAGGCTCGGCTTGAGACCTTCTGAGACCATTCGTCTATACGTCTCTAGCGCTTCTCGACAAAGGCCAGATTGAAGTAGTGAGTAGATCAAGCCATTATACGAATATGCATTCAAAACAAACCCTGCTTCTTTCATCTTCTCTAGCGCAAATGGTGTTTTCCTGAGCCCACCTCTAATTTGGAGGGCCTTGAAAATAATCAAATATGTATCAACACTCCGCCTTATGATCTGCTTCTGCATCATGTCAAACACGGTTACCATGTCTGCAACCCTTCCGTGACCCCTCAAGAGCTCAAGCATTTGATTACATGTTTGAGTGGTGTGAACAACGTTAGGAAACTTCGAAACCCAATTGAAGTAGGAGAAAGCAGCAGTCAAGTCTGAAGTTGAACTAAGAAAGCTAACAACATCCTCAGAGGATACCCGATTCCCAAGTTTCCCTGTCACTGCCACCTCAAGGGGTTGGCTTTCTGCCGCAAACACACGTAAACCCAATTTCCGTTTCCTGATTTTCTTTCCATTTGCCAGATACCCAGATGACGAGAACCTCAAATTTGCAACCTTTACACTCCCTAAAGACACTTCACTACAGCTCAAAGGAGAAAATTTAATGTGCTCTGTGAGCGCAAGAGTATAATTGACACTGCCGCAGCATACAGTAGAAGAGCATAGTATTAGCACGGCCATGGAGAACGATTACCAGTGAAAGCAGACAAGATATTTTGCATTACAGGTGCTCGACGAATTGACCGAGAGAGAACAACCAAGTGCAGAGGGAACAAATGGTTTCCATTCTCCGCAGAACCCCTAGGAGTTGAGTGGAGGGAGAACTGGACGTTATGGGCGGGGAATCGAGGTGGTACACCGGCTCCGGCGGAAGGATATGGCAGTGGAAGGCCCTAGGGAGGTTATCCGGTTGATGGAAAAGAAACGACATTTCGGCGCCAAGTACTGATATTTTTCAGATTTTTTTGTTCAGTAAAATTATCTTTTCCTTAGAAGCAACAATTAAGGTGAGTGAAAGTGTGTTTCTTCTAGTTTGTTAGCCATAAATCTTCCAAACCCAAAATATAGAATAAACCACAATTAACAAAGGAGGAAGTAAGAATTCACAAGGCATGTGAAGTTTTGTTAATGTGTTTTTAATAGTTAATATCGTTTGATTTTGAAGTCCGATTATTTTACGTTTTGAGAATTGTGAGTGTTAGAGAACTTGTACTTTCCTCCCTTTTTTAGCTGCTGTTACGTTCTCTTTTGACACTTCTCTGCCGCGAATAAAAAGTAAATTTTATGGTACTTAACAAAAAAATCAAACCATCTATAGGAATATGTTATGATAATATGAGATGGTTAGTAACCAATGAGGATGTCATTAGTAATTTGTTTATGATTGATCGATATTGAGTTGATAAATAATTATTAACGACATTAATATCATTTACCGCCTCAATTTGTAATGGTTGTGCTTTACAATAATTTTTCTATAATAACTATTTGCCCTTTTTGTGGCCAATATTTTTAATCTATTTGATTTTGTTGTTCATTAGCTACAAATCATTAATGGTGGGTAATCTAAGTAATAATGTCTTTGGACAGTAACCAAGTAGTAGTACTAATGAGTAATGACTTCCATGAGACGGTTAACCTTCCATTCTTTATTGAGCCTGTTGTTTTCTAGTGTCCGTGTTGTAATTTGCCAGTCCGCATTTTCTATCTTGATGGCCTCCTTTTCAGCGACTAGTCGGTCAATCTCCTCACGATACTTGGTGGCTTCCTTCCTTTGCTTACTGATAAGATGTTCCTTTTGTAATAACTATTTAATCGATTTGATTTTGTTGTTATTTAGCTATAGATGTAATCAAAAGTCAAGCATACATGCGATGATCTTTATGCATGAATAATTGGGAATGAAAGACTTGCATTAGAAAACCTAACCACTTTATAAACTATAATGTCATCACTACATTAGGAAAAATCCAACTAACATCACGTTAAGCAACCGATGCTCTCGATAAAGTATCACACAGTGAAGAAAGACTTGCAACCATGTGTTACTCAACATGCATCATCCTAGAAAGTTTTACACTATCTCAACCGCAAGGAGTTATCAACTTATCATGGACTAAAGGTGCGTCAAAAAGTAAGAAGTAACATATGTTATAAAGAAAATTCAATAAAAGTGTTTACTAACAAATCAATGGAGCGTTAGAGAATATATTAGCGATCTAACAGATATTAGCATGTACTTACAACATACTACTATTGTATATGAATTGAATCAAACGCACCAAAGGAGCCAAGGGAGGAAAGAAATAGGTAAAATTAACCTCTTCAGTAGTTCAGTTCAGGTTCTCTCTGCCCTCTCTCTACCTCTTCAGCTGCCTCCCGTTAGGGCTGCCGCCGGCACGTCTGGGTGACCGGCGGTAGCCCAAATTTTCTCTTCTTTCCTGCTGCTCTCCTGTTCTTCCTCAGCTTCCTCTTTCGTTTTTCAGCTGTTTTTCCTGGCCTTCCTTGGCTTTTTCCAGCCGTAATGGCGTTTTCCCTTCCCCTAAGTGGGATTGTCCCCATCCCTCTTAATTGAGGAGGTTTTGTCCGGATTCTGCTCCAGATCTTCAAGATCTGGTTTGGCTTTGCTCTGTTCTGGGTTCGGAGGATGCAAACTGGGTTTCTATCCAAGTTTGGTGCGGTCATCTTATAGGATGATTGCATTCACCGATTCCCCTCCCGTCGTCGTTCCTCGGTGCGTCGATTGGCTGTTGTGGAAGAGGAGTCTCCTCTTGTTGCTGAGGCGGCTGCACCATTGTTGTCGTAGTTCTGAGATTCATCTTGGGTTGATTTGTTTGGGTGTTGGGGTTGTTGTTGGGTCTGCTACTTCGGGTTCTGGGTTTTGGTTTTGTTTGGGTTTTCTCTGTTGGCGTTTGTCTCTTCAGATCGTTTCCTCTGGTTGGTTCTGCTCTTTTCTCCTTTCCTTTGCTTGTGGCTCTTTTCTTCTGGTCGGTTCAACCCTTAGATGCATCTCTTCACTGCTGTTTCATGGTTCTCTCCGTTCCAGTCCCGTTTGCCGTTTTTCAGCTCTGAGCAATCCGATCTCAGTCCTGTCCACCGCCGCGCAATCCCTCGTCGGCGATTCACTGTGATGGGTGTCTTTGAACTACCCCCAGAAGGCGGCATATGGTGTTGCTTTGCTCAATTTCCATGGTCAAGGCTGGGTTTGGGCGAGCTGATGTTCTGCCGTGTCTCACTCTGTTTGATGCGATTACAATGGTTGCTGGATCCTCTGTTTTCGGCTCATGAAAACGGTTCCCCTGTCTTTCTGTTCATGTTGTTGTTGGGTCGCCCTTCTGTTTGCTTCTGGGCCTTTTCTCTCCATTTTCTTTGTACTGGTGGATCTCTTTCTTGTTGTTGATTTTCAGGGTGTATCCCTTTCGTTGTAACCGAGTTTCTGTTGGAGTGAAATATGGGAAAAGTTAATCTGCTAACTTGAAAATTCGTTAGCAGATACTAACTGATATCCAAAATACATGAACTAGTATCCAAGTACTAAAGTATCTAGAGAGCACAGACTAGTATTCAAAGTTTGCTAACTGATATCCACCATGAATCAACTATTATCCCAAATTCATAAACTAATATCTAGACAACACAGAATAGTATCAATACAACACATAATTAGTATCCAGATAACCCATAAGAATATCCAGATAACACATAATAGTATCCATATTGAATACTAGTTGGTTGATTGTGGATATTAGTTGGTATCTGCTATCTGGATACTAGTTTATGATGTTTAGAATACTAGTCTGTGCTATCTAGATACTCAGCAGACTTGGATATTTGTTCATACATTTTGGATATTAGTTAGTATATACTAACGAATTTTCAAGTTAGCAGAATAACTAGGCTGGTGAAATATAAGCACCCTCTTTGTCAAAAAAAAAAAAAAAAAGAAAGTAGTTCAGTTCAGGTAGAAAGGATAGAAAAAAAGATAATAAGAAAAGAAAAACGTAAACCTTCGACCAATGGTGTTAGTGTGTGTCATCATACGTGTTACGCCGTTGTTAAGCTCTATATAACGGCCGCCATTACCTAACGCATCCCGTCTTTTGCATTACCCGAATATAAACCTCAGAATTTGCAGCTCGGCAAAAAGGACAAAACCCTAAAGCATCTCTCTCTGAGAAATTAGAGAACGTCTTCTTCTCTTAGTTATTGAGCGAAAGGTTCGAAACTTGTTCGCGTTTGCGGCCGAAAAACCCAGAATGGGAGACACCGATATGAGTGCGATAATCCCAGATTCAGCGATGGACTCAGTGAAGACTACCTTAACCAACTTGGAAGAAGTGGAGACGAACCTGCTTCAGTTCCTGTCCCTCACTGATAATGATGCTATTTCCGAGTTGCCTCCTCTCGAAAGGGCTCAGGCCCTGTTAATGGTTGCCAAGGCCACAACCATTCTCTTTGCATGTATGTATCCCTCTCTAAAGTTGGTCCTTTTCTTGTTTGTTTGCCATTTCATTGAGATTCACAATTGGGTTTGTAATTGCGGAGTTCGGATTTGAATTTGTGCAACTTTCAGTGAGATTGAGGTGCAATGGAGTTCACCCAGACGACCATCCAGTCAAGGGCGAGCTCGTATGTCTCCGAATACATAATGTTTTGCTTTCCTTTCGTTACTTTTCCATTCAATTTCTGACAATTCTTGTGTGTGGCGCATGGTGATGGCGATTTCTGTTGTTGTCTGTGTATCTGAATCTGTTACCTTTTTCATATTTCGGGTGTTATGTTTGGAGAGATCTTGGTTCTTGAATGTGCTTCTTGTTCTTGATGTATCAGAATGGCCAAAGTTGATGCATTTAACAAGTGTCTTGTGCTACGATCTTGTTTATGCAGGAAAGACTGAACTTGTATGAACAGAAGTTGGACCGTATGATGAATTTGAGCAAAGGTGCTTGTCTTTCCTCTCCTTTTGTTTCTCTGTAGAAGGCAATGGTTGCTGAATTCGAATGGATGATTCCTCTTTTGTTTCGTGCTATTGATTCATGTCTTATTTCCTTTGTTCATGATGTGGGTTGTATTTGTTCATGAAGCCCCATTACGACGATCCACCACCTTGAATTACCAGGCGGCCACCCGCTTCATTGAACATTCTTTGCCTGACCTTACTTCTGGTAGGTGTTGTTCCCCCTTCTTTGTGGTGGCATTACTTGCTCTGTCCATTTCATACATTGAGTGAGTTATGCTCAAATTTGGCTGCAGAACAAAGGAAAAACATGAGAGATATTAGTAGAGGAGAAGGGCACAGGATGAACTATACTGAGACAAGCTTGCCGAAGAAGAGAAAGTATCCTTCATCTGAATCTGTGCAAGCTGCTGCCAAAGAATTCTTGGAGAAAGCTGCCCGTGAGATTGTTGGAGGGCAAGCAGGTAGCTTCAAAGGTCCCATACAAATTGACAGTGACACAGCAGATGAGGAAGAAGCACCTGGGGCCTAATTTCATGATATGTTCTGGTAATTTGTGCAAATACTCTTAGCGAGACCTCAGTTTCATGTTCAGCTTTACTCCTTGATTGTTTGAACTTGTGATTTATTGCGAATAGAATTGCCAAGCTGGTTTGAAACCATCAAATATTTTCAACTTTGGTAAATCCTGCAAAAGTGGAAGAATCTAATCTCTTTCCATCTTTACGTTACCTAGCATTTGTTAGAGATTCTCTTTATATGATAACTGGTGGTTGAATTCCAAAACGAGAAGGAACGCCAAACAAGATATGTGCTTAGGGCTTCACTTTATAGTAAGATTGCAAAACTTATGCATGTGTCAAGTATTGGGGATATGTTCTGAAACTTCCTCGGGGGGCACGTGTGTCTGAAGTATTGCTTCTTCAGGAGCAATAGCATCATCATAATCTGTGAAAAGGATTGTTCCAAATAGTGTAGAAACTAATATAGGTTATTTACTAGTAGCGTCAAGTCAAGTCTAGGCTTCAAAGCCCTGTAAGTTGATTGGGGAGCCTGTGGTCTCTTTGTCCATCTCCTTTCTGTACTTGCTCCGTCTTAGACAGCATGTCAAGAGTCTTCCCATAAAGCTCGGGTGGAATGATATCTTTTAAAGTCGTATTATAAGGAGCGATAGGAGATAGTAATTTCCTGATGGATAAGGAAAGAATATAACTGATATATCTGTACTTCTTTTGATATAAATGACGTATGAATGTTAATCTTTCATATTTCTTCTATAGAATCTGCATGCTAGCACTTACCTTTGGACGTAGAACGTAACTAGTTGCTGCGGTTCTTTTATTTATTTAACACTCTGTTAATTGTGAACTGTGTATGATGCTCAACCCTTTGTTAAACACTCACAGAGATAGACGTGCATTAATATGTTGAATGGAGTTCGTGGTGTGTGTCTTCATGTGGCTCTACTAGTTTATGATCCATCGTTGGTTCTGTTGAGATGGTAATTTCCTGATGTATAAGGAAAGAATATAACTGATATATCTGTCCTTCTTTTGATACAAATAACGAACGAATGTTAAATCTTTCATAGAATCTGCATGCTAGCACTTACCTTTGGATGTAGAACGCAACTAGTTGATGCAGTTCTTTTATTTATCTCACACTCTGTTTATTGTGAACTGTGTACGATGCTCAACTCTTTGTTAAACTTTCACAGAGATGGATGTGCATTAATATGTTGAATGAAGTTCGTGTTGTGTGTCTTCATGTTGATCTACTAGTTTCTGATCTGTCGTTGGTTCTGTTAAAATAGGTGTTTCTGTAATACCTCCTGTTGAAGTTGATGGCCTGAATTTTTTCAGTTTGAAAACTGGAAAGCCGTAGTATGATGCCAATTCTGAAGTGTTCTACAAGACTACAACCCATGCTATGATTGTACCATAGCCATAGCCGTAGTGAACTTGCTTAATATTGCTCGACTTTCCGTTGCGATTAACTGTTTAACTAACCTGATCCTTAGTAGTGTTTCTAACATGCTCCTTGGTATATACGTTTGCAGGAATTGTCTGGGCCGAACTGATTTGCTGGCATGATTGGGCGGACAAGTTGCCTTCTTGGATCTTATGTTGCTCTTGTCTGGTTATTACCTTCTCCTGGGGGTGTTGCAGAAAGCAGTTGGAGGATGACCACCCTGTGAAACGAGAAGCCCTTTCGAAGTTCAACTGGCATAGAGATTGTGCCTTGTTTCCTATAATCTGAACTGTATTTCTCTAGTTAGTACAATTGCTCTATGCTCCTTTATGGCTAGTTTTTATGTTATCTAGTATGGCTGTTTGTAGAGGAAATTGTATTTGTATGGCATGTTTTGTGATTGCCTTCAACTTGAGATGGCCCTAGTATGCTTCAATATCATTCACCATTCCATTTGGCCGTAAGATGATGAAGTTTATCAACATAAGAAGCTTTAGTTCCTCTGAGAAGGTGTCATAGATAGGTTTTCACTTTTCATTTTTCAGCATGCGAACTAGAATCACCTTATCGAACATAACTCGTGAAGTCTCATTCAACTCCAGTATAAGCCCAATCTTAAATCCAGCCCAGAACCCAACCCGCCCAAACCGTCTCCCTCATAGCCGACTGGCCGCCGAATTTTTTTCATGAGAAACTCTCATTCTCTGCGAATCGCGTCGAATTTCTCTACTCCTACACTACCAAATCCCGTAAGCCGCCGCGTCTCCTCTGAAGAAGGCTGAACGTGGTTGCTGTGTCACTTTGTACTCACAATGATATCGCTCAAGGGCATGCCAACTTCCCTTCTCAGCTATAGACGGTTGATCCCTCTAAGACCCTTTTTCATCGCCTCCTTCTCTACACTGGTCGAAAGGTCAACAGGTTCAAGCACTGCTGCTCTAGTTGACTGCCTGATTACAACTTTCGAATTCCCTGAAACCCAAGCCGTCTCCATCGCGGCGCGATTCCTCCGTCGCAAATCTTCCCAAAAGCCCCAAGCTTTGTACGCGTACCTGCGCGACCTCGGTTTCTCTCATGACCACGTGCAGTCTACGATCTCTGGGGCACCTCAGATTCTGTTCGGTAATGTGGACAAGAACCTCAAACCCAAGATCGAGCTGTTTCAGAAACTGGGTCTCGAAGGTCCTCGTCTTGGTAAGTTTCTCTCTAAGAATTCTGCTGTTTTGACTGCTAGTCTGGAGAAGAGGATGCGTCCTCGACTTCAAATTCTGCGGGATAATTTCTCTGAAAAGGATGTGGTTAGGGCTGCGGAAAGATGCAATTGGATTATATACAAGTTCCCAGATTCGAGATTGTTGTCAAACATAGCTTTATTGAAAAGCTGTGGCATTGTTGGGTCTCAGCTCTCGATGCTGCTCAGGATGCTGCCTAGGGTTTTTTTGACGAAAGAATCTGAACTTAGAGGCATTGTTTCGAGGACTCTGGATTTTGGGTTTTCAGTGGAATCAAGGATGTTTGTACATGGCTTGTATACCGTCAGTGGCTGGAGCGACGCTACACTTGACCGGAAGTTTGCTATCTTTGAGGGTTTTGGGTTTTCAAGGGGAGAATGTATTGCGATGTTCAGAATTGCTCCGGCCATGATGAGGTTGTCTAGTGAGAAGTTACGGTCTGGAGTGGATTTCTTTTTGAACACCGTGAATCTGACAAAGGAGGCAGTGGTTCGTAGGCCTGGACTGTTGATGTATAGCATGGAGGAAAGAGTTATTCCTCGATATCGAGTAGTGGAGATTATGGAATCTAAGGGGCTGTTCAAGAAGAAGCCAAAATTTAGCAATGTTTTGAATTATACAACTGAACAATTTGTCCAAAAGTTTGTATTCATGTACCTAGATCATGCAGAGGAACTGCTAATGGCTCACAATGGTCACAATGTGGATTCTTCTGAAGGTGCAACTTGTCTATAGGTGTCAGTGGTTTGATCTGATCCAGATACTTCACCTGGATGAGGCTCCAAGCTTGTTGCCAAAGCTTTTGATGTAAGGGATTTGAAAGTAAGCTGCGATTTGAAATGTTGGGCATTTCCTATTTCATGGTCCTGTAAAATTAGTACATCGAACTAAGAAAAACAAAACGATTTGTGTTCCTTGGTATTATGATGGGTTGTCAATGATGATGGACTGGGTGCAAGAAACTAATTTGATCATGTGGCGGAGATGACAGCAAGAAAACTTATGTCGATGCCCGTCAATATTGTTGATGCAATGATTTTGTGACCAGGCTGCCACCCACTTCAACATTCTTTGCTTGACCTTATTCCTGGTAGGTGTTTTAGTAGAGGAGAAGGTCGAGAAAGAAATACACTGAAACAAGCATGCCAAAGAAGAAAAAGTATCCTTCATCGGATTCTGTGCATGCTGCTGCGAAAGAATTCTTGGAGAAAGCTGCCTGTGAGATTATTGGAGCAGCGTAAGCAGGCAGCTTCAAAGGGCCCATGCAAATTGACTGTGGCACAACAGATGAGGAAGAAGCACCTGGGGACTAATTTCATCATATGTTCTGGTAAACATCTGCGAAATCTCTTTACAAGACCTCAAGTTGTTCAGCTATACTCCTTGGTTCTTTGAACTTCTTGTGGTTTATGGTGAATGTAAGTGTCAAATTGGTTTGAAACTTTTGAATATTTCAGACTTATGGGAAATCCTGCCAAAGTGGAAGAATCCAATATCTTTCCATCTTTATGTTTCTCTGTGTTTGTCAGAGATTCTCTCTGTTTGATATCTGATGATTAAATTCCACAAAGAGGGGAACCCCACACGGGATATGTGCTTAGGGCTTCTCTTTATAGCAAGCTTGTAAAAAACTTATGCATGTGCTGCTCTTTGAGATACATTCCGAAACTTACACGGGGAGCACGTGCGGAAGCATTGCCTCTTCAGGATTAATAACATCATAATCTTCATGTGGCTCTACTAGTCTCTGGTCTCTCGTAGGTTCTGTTGAAGTAGTTGTTATGGTAATACCTGTTGTTCTTGATGTACTGTTCAGCTTGAAAGTTGGGATACCCTTGCTTGATATTGCTCGACTTTCTGTTGCCATTAACTGTTTAGCCAAACCTGGTCCTTAGCTGCTGTTTCTAACATGTTCCATGGTATATACATGTTTCTGGAGTAATCTGGGCCGAATTGATATGCTGGTAACACTGGAGTTAACAAGTTCTGTCTTGTTCTTGTATTGCTCAGCTCTTGATAAGCATATGGCAGTGTTGATACTCTCGGTATTATCGTCTCGTGATGGTGCTGCAGAAAGCAGTCGGAGGATGACAGTCCGAGAGATTGTCCCGTTTTGCGCAGTATCCATGCTCCTTGATGGCTAGTTTTTCTGTTATTTGCCTATTTGTAGGGGAAATGGCATAGCATGGCATGTTATGTGAATACCCTTTCAACTAGAGATAGCCCTCATATGCTTGGACATATACACCATTTGATGTGGCAGTAAAAAGGAAGATTTTCCGGGGAAGAAGATCCTTTGAAGTTGATTTTGTTATGCCTGTGGCCAACATGTTAGGACTCCATGTCAACCTATTCGTCATGCAGGAAAGCTCAAAACAGGGCTGGCCCCGGCTCTATTCGACAAAGTGCGCAAGAAGTTATCCAATATGTGTAGCAACATAGAATGCTGCTAAATATCAATGTTATGAATCTGGCTGTGATTTTTTCCCCCCCTAGTTTGGTTGGTAATCATTTCTATGCTTATTACTGGAGTTCTAATTGATTTCTAGTATGGGGTATCAACGATTTTCTCGTACGAGTAACGATGTTCGTGAGTTGTGAATTCGATTATTTAATATGGTTAGTAACTACTTTGGGTGTGGTTCTGAATGGCGTCATTAAAAAGTTTGAACATGCTATGTAACAATGCGGAGCAGAGGTGATACGGATTTTTACGATGTGATTAGGAGAGAGAGATTTTTGTGTTTATTTAAATTTGCAAATTATTTAAGGCGGAAAGTAGTAAACAAAAGGCAAAAAAAATAGTCATTGCATACTAACAGTGGAGTACAACAATACTATTATCCAAGTATTGTGAAATCGTATCAAAGGTTTTTTTTTATACACAGGAGTATTGTACTTTGAAAGATCGGTTACAGAGAGAGAAAATAAATACATTGGATCTAAACCAAGATCAAAGCAACTCAGGAAAACCGGTTGAAATTAAACTGTGCTTGAAAGGTACATCAAAGATTAGCAAGGCAACAAAATGAAATCAACCACCCAAACACAATTAAGCTTTTGAACCAGACACAACTGACAACACACTCACAAGCTCTGTTTCTTCCAACCAAACAAAGGTGCAATAAGATTAGCAACAACTTGTCCAATCACAGCGAAATCCATGACAATTAAGTACAACAACGCCATATGTCCCCTCCTGTTAATTGCTCAAATACATCAATCACAGTGAATCTAAACAAACAAGTAGAGAATAACTTCACCGTAGACGATGAGACCACCAGACTAGGGCAATCAACCATCACAAGGAGCGAATCAATGTTCCCAACCTGTAATCTCCAGATCCCAAGATTAGCAAGCCCATAACAGGAAACCGAATCATAGAACAAAGAGCAACAACTAGACTAGAGAGTGAAAAATGGAAGGCCACAACGACTGGAGAAAGAGAATCAAAACGAAAAGTTCGAGGAAAAATCGCCAAACGCCAAGGCAAGAAAAGCGAGAACAAGAAAAGCACAAATAAAGAAAAAGGAGAAGGAGGTGAGATGCCACCGGTCACTCAAAGGGAGCCATCGGCCGCCGCCCCTGGAGGCGGAAGAGTGGAGCTGGAGTTAAAGAGCAGGGAAAGCAAAAATTAAAATTTTTTTTGGTAGAAAGGTTGACGCTATTGCGTCTAATTCGTATTAGTAATAGAACGACTTTGGGTAATCCCCATTACATCGTAAAAGAGCCATTGTCTAAGACCGGCATCATACACATCGAAGAAATGTGTACCAAAAGTAAAGCGGTGACCAACATTAGCAAGGTAGTCCGCCGCAACATTCATTTCTCTAAAAACATGAGAAATTTTAACCTCCCAGTCGAGGTTCAAAAGGACCCTAATGGATGCAGCAAGCAATCCATGTCTATGATCATCATCCTCCGAGCCAAGAATAATGGAAATGGCAGTTTTGGAGTCCAGGTTTAGTTCCACTTTCCTGTGACCCTCTTCCCACGCAATCTTGAGTCTAATCGCAGCAGCTTTGAGTTCAGCACTAGTAAGCGAGCATCTTCCCAGGTTACAAACAAAAGCCTTGCTGCAGCCTCCAAGATGATCACGCAGAAGACCCCCAGCAGCAGCTACACCAGTGGATGTGTACACTGATCCATCCGTTTGAACCTGAGTCCAGCCCTCCCTAGGTGGTTTCCAGGAAATCTGCTTCACAGTAGGTCCAGGGGAGGTTCCAGCTGATGTTTTCCTGATGCAGTCCTGAGTTTGTTGAACGATGTTAAACCAAGCTTGTATTCTGCAGCAGAGACCTTGAAGGTTAAAAGGTTTCCCTTCCATGACAAGCTCATTACGCTGCTTCCAAAGGTTCCAACACACAATACCAAAATTAACACCACATTCCATGTCCGAAAGGTTGGTCATCAGCCAATCCTCGAAAGCCATAGTAGGAGAGTTCATTTTCATCTTGTTCTTGAATTTAGTCCAAGTGTGCACAGCAGCAGGGCATTCCTTCAGAATGTGTTCAATGGATTCCTCCTTGTCCTTGCAGAAGCTGCAGTTCTTGTTGTCAGTCAGCTTCCTTTTTTCACGTTCCTTGTTGGTCATCAGTCGATTGTGCAGCACCAGCCACAGGAAATGCTTGATTCTACTAGGCCCCTTCCACCTCCAGAGCTTGGTCCATTTCTGGTCCTCATCAGTCTCTTCCAAACCTGCAGCCAGTGCATATGCAGATTTGAGTCTGAATCTTCCATCACGTTCCAGTGCCCATATCATCTTGTCCTCCCTTGTTCGTGCATTTGGAGCTTCCATGCCTGCAATCAGATGGAGGATATCATCAGGAAAAAGCTGGTTCAACCTACCCCAGTCCCACTCACCTTCTTCATTAACCCAGTCAGCAACAGAAGAGTCATTCTCTTGGATGGACTGTCCATCCAGCAGGAATTCTTCAAGCTTGATGTCACAATCAATCCAGGGGTGTGTCCAGAAACTGGTGGTTTCACCATTCCTAATGCTCCAGCAGCAGCCATTTCTCATCAGAGGTATTGCTTTAACAATTGCCTTCCACAAGCTCGAGTGATTGCTTTTCTTCATCGAGGTAATGGCTCCCTCCTTTTGTTTGTAGTACTTCCCTTGGAGAACCTGCACCCAAAGCTCATTTTCATTGTTAATAATTTGCCACGCCAGCTTGATCATGTATGCCATGTTCAAGCTGCGAGCAGAACGAAGTCCAAGGCCCCCTGGCTCTTTGGCTTGCACACAGTACTCCATGACAGGAGGTGGGTTTTCTTCTTCCCTGCCTGACCACCCCAAACAAACATTCTAATTTTCCTGTCAATTTCATCACACACAGTAGCAGGGAGGGGTGAGGTTTGCATAGCATAATTAGGGATAGCATTCAACACAGCCAAAGCAAGAGTCACTCTCCCAGCAAGGGAGAGTGTCTTAGCCTTCCAGGCAGTCAGCTTGTTATCAATTTTCTCCAAGATGAATCTGTAAGTGTTTTTAGTAATTCTTCCATGAATAACAGGCATGCCTAGATACCTCCCAAGGTCTTGTGTTTCTTGAATCCCAAGTCTAGAGCACACCTCACCCCTGGTAACTCTAGTTGTGTTCTTGGAGAAGAACACTCTGGATTTCTCCTTACTGATGAGCTCACCAGAAGCCAGGCAGAACCTCTCCATACAAGACATGACAACCTCAGCATGTTTGGAGTTGGCTTCAGCAAACAGCACAAGGTCATCTGCAAAAAAACAAGTGAGAGAGGGGGGGGGGGCATCACCAGAAAGTTTCATAGGCTTCCAGTTTCCATTTTTAACTTCACTAAGGATACAATGGCTAAGTCTTTCCATGCACAAAGTAAACAGATATGGAGAGAGGGGGCATCCTTGTCTAAGGCCTCTAGAGGGTTTGAAACTTTCAGTAGCCCCCCCATTCCAAAGAACCTGGAATCTGGTAGAGGTGACACAGGCCATAATGAGGGAGATACAGTCATTAGGCAAGTGAGCTTCTTTTAGTGTATCCTCCAGAAACAGCCAATCAATCCTATCATAGGCTTTGGCCAAGTCAATTTTGAGAAGCATGCTCCCTTTCCTTCCTGTTTTCTTGGACAGAGAGTGAACAGTCTCCTGCAAAATAATAATATTGTCAGTGATATGACGTTTTGGCACAAAACTTGACTGATTGGGATGAACAAGGTCAGGCATGAGTGACTTCAGTTTGTTGGCAATCCTCTTAGCCAACACCTTGTACCCCACGTTACATAGACTAATAGGTCTGAATTGGTTCATAGAACAGGGTCCTTCCACTTTAGGAATCAGAGCCAGGAGGGTTTCATTGACCAACTCAATCCTTTTGTGGTCTCTGAAGCACATTTGGATGAAGAGGGTGAATTCCTTTTCAATGTGAGGCCAGCACTTCTGGTAGAACAGTGCTTGATAGCCATCATTGCCAGGTGCTTTGAGGCCATTCATTTCCATCACAATGGCCCTGATCTCCTCCACTGAAGGCATGACTCCAACACATTGTAGTCTAGAGGCAGCTAGGCAAGGGAAATCAGCTGGAAGGGGGACTTCTTCTGTTCTTTCTTCTCTTGAGTAGAGTTCAACATAGTGGGATCTAGCCATCAGCTCAAGGGCCTCAGGATCATTCACCCACTGCCCAGTACCATCTTTCAAGCTAAGGATTCTATTGTGTTTCCTTCAACTGAGAGTTGAATTATGGAAGAAGCTTGTGTTCATATCCCCAAACACAACCCAGTTAGCTCTAGACTTCTGAATCCAGAGTAACTCTTCCTGCCAGAGGGTATTTTCCAGCTCTTCTCTTGTTTCCTGCTCCTTTGCAGTAGAGTTCCTGGTCGGGTTCCTACAGTTAATGAGTTCCAGGGATTTGAGGTTGTTGAGCAGTTCTCTCTTCCTTCTGAAGATGTTACCAAAGACCTTAAGGTTCCACTCTCTGAGGTCTTTGGTTAGGTCTTGAAGGGCAAAATGAAACTCAGAGTTCCTCTTCCAGACAGTTTGCAGGAAGGGGAAGAAGTCCTCATGGGTCAACCAAGGTGCAAGAAACTGGAATCTCCTCTCTGGTTTCTTGTCTCCTTGGTCAGTAGAGCTGCAAGTCAGAACTGGACGATGGTCTGACTTGATCTTAGGGAGGTGAGTGACAAAGGAAGAGGGGAATTCCCTGTGCCAATCCAAGTTACAGATACTTCTATCAAGTCTCTCCTTCAGATTAGACTTGCTTGTGAACCACGTAAACTTAGGGCCTGTGTAACCAAGGTCCATAAATCCGCAGTCATCCATACAGCTGCTGAAAGCTTTAGTCTTGGCCATGTTAAAGGGTGCACCCCCTTGTTTCTCTGACGGTTTGAGGATGGAATTCCAATCACCTGTGAGAAGCCATGGCCTGTCCACTTGCTGATCCAACAACCTGATTCCATCCCACAAGGCTCCTCTCTCATGCTCATTAGGGCTGGCATACACCACCGTGAGGAAGAAAGCAACCCTGTTATTCACAACACACTTCAGATGAATGAACTGCTTATGCATATCAACCAGTTCCAAGTTGATATTCTTGCTGTTCCACACCACCCAGATTCCGCCACTAAAACCAGAAGCATCAGACACTTCACTGGAATCATAGCCCATGGCTTTGATTACCTCTTTAGCATCCTTGCCACTAATTCTTGGCTCCAAAATACAAACCACATCAGGCAGATGTAAAGACTTATAGAAGGCAAAAGTAGACTGAAATTTGGGGTGTCTAGCACCCCTACAGTTCCAGGAAAACACTTTAACCATAAGATCAGGCTGAAAGATGTTCCCTAGACTTTCTGATTCAAGATCAGCAAATATCGATGGCCATGGCCATCTCTTCCCTCCCTTGATCCTTTGCATTAGCACTGATCTTGGGTGGAATTGCACTTTCTGGCAGCAAATCAGCATCAGCAGAGATCTGGTCGAAGTTGATCTTTTTTGGGCACCCAAGATCAACATCAGGGGATCCCACTTTCTTCTTTGCTTTTTCCTTACTATCATTGCAGGGAGCTACAGCTTTCATCTTTGGTTGATGTCCTGCTCTAGCTCCTGAGGCTTGCCCCTTGTCATTTCCACATCCAGGTGAGCCAGTGAGATGTGTGGTCACTCCACTCTTTGGCTTACCCTGCTTGTGTTGGGGTGCTTGCTTAGCCTCCTTTGATAATTTGGTGCCCAGAGCACTCTTGGGGGTGTCTTTGGCAGCGTAGTCTCCACTGCTTTTTGCTTGCTTGGGTGTATTACCAGTCCTGCTACTATGGGGTGGGGTGGGTGTACCAGCCTTCTCCATCTTCTCTTTGTTACCTTCTCTAGTCGTCAACTCCTTCTTTCCCTTACTCTCTTTCACATTTGATACTTCACTTGTTTCCTTCCTAATTTTCTCGGTGGATTTTCTCTCAGGGAGGCTTGCTGAGTTGGTTGCCTCCAAATTGGACTGTAATCTTCCTTGCTCATTGGTTGCTTTACCAGCGTCTTCATCAGCATCCATCTCCTCAGCCCCATCCAAGACACTAAACCGGGATCCTTGTTCCCCTGGCTCTTCCCTCTTCTTCTCTTGGCTGTTGGTCTTTTGGCTGCCCTGCTGCCTTGGTCTTCTTTTGGCCCTTGTCGCCAACATCCAGGGACCAAAGTCTTCAAGAATTTCAGGTCTGATCTTCTGCTCCTGGGCCTTCTCCTGTGTAGCTTTCATTTTTTCCTCAGGGGTTGCTTCTGGGGCAAATGCAGCGGGGCAGGAGTCCTCCAAGTGACCATAGCAGCCACATCCAAAACAGACCGTGTGGAGCTCTTCATATTCCACTCTTCTGACCCTTCTTTTGATCCTGTACTTAGACACAAGGCGCTTCCTCATATCAATCTCCACGCAGATTCTTGCGTAGTTTCCTCTCGAGCCATTAGCCGTGTTGTAGTCTATCTTCTCCACTTTTCCGATTCTGTCTCCAATATCCTGGAGGATTTCCTCATCAAAGTATGCTAGGGGAAGTCTAGGAAGCCTAACCCAAACAGAGGCTCTGGTGATGGTGTCGAAATCCGGATCGAAATCCAGTCGCCATGGTTCCGCCGCAACATAGTGGTCGTCAATAGTCATGGACCTCCATAAAGCGCTCGATCATGATCGAGTTGAGAATCGAAGGAAGCCTGGAAGAATCCATTTCCAATGTCACCAATTCGAACTCCCCCTGTTCTTGCCCACATTTTTTGGATACGCCGATGGACAAAAGCAAATGGGAGGGATTTTCCTAGCACACAGAAGGTAATTGCGTGCCTCCATCTGTTTCTGATGCGAGCATCAGTGCTTTTCTTGATGCGAATGGTGGGACATTCAGGGTCATCATTAGTTGAATCATCTTCCGACTCGTCCGACATGAGTTCATCGCCGTCAGGGATGTCAATCGGCGGACCATTCCCCAAGAAGGAGTCTTTGTAAGAGATTTTGGGAATCTCATACGCCTGGTCTGCCTCCATCCGGTGATCGTATCCTCCTCACCCCCTTCAATTTCAACAGCAACGGCTTCAAAGTTCTGGTAGTGAGCTGTGGCGACAGAGATCACCATCTCGCCCTCCCCTGAGAATCCTTCGCTCGTGCTTGCTTTCGCCTTTTTGCTAGGCTGCGGTGGCGTGAACGGCGGCGTCCCTACCGGCGGCGTCCCATCCGGCGGCTTCAAGCAGTGGTCCAGTTCCGCCAGCAAGGGGGAACACAACGTTCAAAACCAATAGTAGAATATCTTGTAAAATCGGATTCAATGGGTTCCTACCACTAAAATCGCTTATCAATTTAGTGCCGATTTCGTGTATTAAGGTTGGACCGAGTGGAGCCGTAGGGTTTCTACTTTCTGGAACATTTCTATCATCTCAAAATCCCTAATCTCCTTTCTTTGCCGCCCCGTCGCAGCCAACCCGAATAAACCCCGGGGTCGGTACAGTCACTGACTCGCTTCTGCTTCGCCTGCTGTTCTAAATAGCCTGCTGCCTGATCGCGACGCCGCTCTTGTTGCTCCGTCAATCGGCCGCGGCGCCAAGTCATATGCTTTTAGCGGCGTGTTGGCCATCCTCCGAAGGTCGTCGTGTCTCCTCTGAAGCTGGATTTAGCCATTAGTCACCGAAGGTCGGACCGCCATCGCTCCGTCTCAGATTCATTGGCGTCAAAAGGCATCATCTTCCTCCGAGGCTGAACCTGGTCGCTGAAGCTCGCGTCGCTGTCGCTTTGTACTCACAATGCTAGCACTGAAGGCACTATCGACTTCCCGTCTCGGAAATCGATGGTTGATTCCGGTGGGGGTTTTCCCCATTTCCCCCTTCTCTGAACTGGCAGGAAGGTCAACAAGTTCAAGCTGTACATGGTTAGTTGACTGTCTGATTACAAAATTCGAATTCCCCGAAACCAAAGCCCTCTCCATCGCCGCTCGATTTCCCGGTCTCAAATCTTCTCAAAAGCCCCAAGCTTTGTTCGCGTTCCTGCGAGGCCTAGGGTTCTCTCTTGACTGTATTCAGTCTACTGTCTCTGGGGCTCCGCAGATTCTGTTCGCTAACGTTGACAAGAACCTTAAACCCAAGATCGAGCTGTTTCAGAAATTGGGTTTCGAGAGTCCTCGTCTTGTTAAGTTCCTCTCTAAGAATGGTGCTGTGTTAACTGCTAGTCTGGAGAAGAAGCTGCGTCCTCGAGTTCATATTTTGCTGGAAACTTTCCATCAGAAGGATGTGCTTCAGGCTATTGAAAAATGCAGTTGGCTTGCATTTATGTACCCACATACTAGATTGCTGTCGAACGTTGCTTTGTTGCAGAGCTGTGGCATTGTTGGATCTCAGCTCTCGATGCTGTTGAAGATGCAGCCTAGGTTGTTCATTAGGACAGATTGTAAAGTTAGAGACATTGTTTCGAGGACGTTGGGTTTGGGGTTTTCAGTGGAATCACGGATGTTTGTATATGGGATGTCTGCTGTTAGTTCCTTCAGCGTGGCAACACTTGACCGGAAGTTTGCTGTATTCGAGGGTTTTGGGTTTTCAAGGAGTGAATGCATTGCAATGTTCAGAAGATGTCCGACCATGCTGGGTCGCTGTGATGAGAAGTTAAGTTCTGGCTTGGATTTCTTTATGAACACCGTGAATCTGACAAAGGAGATGGTGGCTCGTAGTCCTGCACTGTTGATGTATAGCATGGAGGGAAGAGTTATTCCTCGATATCGAGTTTTGAAGACTATGGAATCAAAGTTTCTGTTCAAGAATAAGCATAGCTTTGGCTATGTTATGCGTCTTACAAATGAAAGATTCGTGGAAAAGTTCGTATTCATGTATCCAGAACATACAGAGGAACTATTAATTGTTTACAATGGTCGCAATGTGGATTCCTCTGCAGATGCAGCTTATTCATAGTTGTCAGTGATTTGATTTCATCCAGCCACCTCACCTGGAGACCTTGTTGCAAATGCTTTTGATGCGAAAGATATTTTGGTGATTTGAAATTTTGTTGAGGGTCCATGGTTCTTAGAAGAATGGAATGGAATTGCAGATGTAAAGTGATCATCTTGGACATTTTCTATTCATCTTGTGGCGAAGTTGACAGCAAGAAAACCTTTGTGGAGGCCATCAGTATTGCAATGATTTTATCAACAAGTTTACTTACTCATACAAATTGACAGTGACACAGCAGATGAGGAAGAAAAACCTGGGGCCTAATTTCATTATATGTTCTGGTTTGCAAATACTCTTAGTGATACCTCAGTTTGCTGTTCAGCTCTACTCCTTGATTGTTTGAACTTGTGCTTTATTGTGAATATTATTGTCAAGCTGGTTTGGAACTTTTGAATATTTCACTTTTGGTAACTTCTACCAAAGTGGAAGAATCCAATTTCTTTCCATCTTTACGTTCCCTAGCGTTTGTTTGAGATCCTCTCTAGTTGATAACTGATGATTGAATCCATTAAGATTAGGAACGTCAAACAAGTTATGTGCTTAGGGCTTCTCTTCATAGTAAACTTGTAAAACTTATGCATGTGCTAAGCATTGGGGATGTGTCCTGAAAATTCCACGGGGAGCACGTGTGTCGGTAGTCTTGCTTCTTCAGGAGTAATAATACATAATCTGTGAAAAGGATTATTCCAATTAGTGTAGAAAATAACATTGGCTATTTACTAGTAGTGTCAAGTCAACACTAGGCTTCGGAGCCCTGTATGGTGATTGGGGATCCTGTGGTCTTTTTGTTCATCTCCTTTCTGGTCTTGCTCCTTCTTAGATAGAATGCCAAGAGTCTTCTCATAAGGCTCGGGTGGAATACTATCTTTTAAGGTCGTATTATAAAGAGCGATGGGAAGATAGTAATTTCCTGATGGATAAGGTAAGAATAATTGATATATCGGTAATATGTCTTTTTTTTTTGTACATGTCACTGATGAATGTTAATCTTTAATCCTTTTTTAGAATCTGCATGCTAGAACTTACCTTTGGACGTATAACGTAACTAGTTGCTGTTATGCTTTTATTTATCTCTCGCTCCGTTAATTGTGAACTGTGCATGATGCTCAACCCTTTGTTAGACATTCACAGAGATGGATGTTCGTTAATATGTCGAACGGAGTTCTTGGTGTGTGTCTTCATGTGGCTCTACCAGTTTCTGATCTGCCGTTGGTTCTGTTGAAGTAGGTGTTTCACTTTCTGTAATACCTCCTGTTCCAAGTCAAAGGCCTGAATTTTTTCAGTTTGAAAACTGGAAAACCCATGATATGTGTTCTACAAGACTATAATCCATGATATGAATGTGATTGTACCATAATCATAGCAAACTTGCTTGATATTGCTTGACTTTCCGCTGTGATTACCTGACCAAACCTGATCCTTAAGTTTCGTTTCTAACATGCTCCTTGGTATATACATTTGCAGGATTTGTCTGGGCTGAACTGATTTGTTGCTTGCATCATTGTCTAGACAAGTTGCATTCTGGGATCTTATGTTGCTCTTGATGATGACTCTTGTGTACGGCGGTGTAGATTCTCTGGGTTTTAACTTCTCTTGAGGGTGTTGTAGAAAGCAGTCGGAGGATGAATGTCCCGTGAAACGAAAAGCCCTTTCGAAGTTCTCCTGCCAGAGGGATTGTGCCTTGTTTCCTAGTATATAAACTGTATTTCTCTAGTTAGTACAGTTGCTCTATGGTCCTTGATAGCTAGTTTTTATGTCTTCTTAATCTTAATCTTAACAAATATTAAAAGGTTTTGGATTTTAGCCCATGCCACGTACCCTTTACTAAACGTTGAAGGTGTCCACGTCAGCCGTTCTCTCTTCCCTTCTTTATTTGTTTGATACCCTACTCGGTACAAAAAACCTTTCATTTACCTAGCCCCAGCCCAGACCCCAGTCCCGCTTCCTTTCCTCCTAGTCGCTTCTACTTTTTGTCTTTCTCTCTATCATCCAGCGGCACCCTCCTCTTCTCCCTCGATCAGCAAACTTCCTTCGACTAGCATTGGCCATTTACACCTCTTGCAGTTGGAGCTAGGTCGGAAGTTTGGTACCGGTATTTGGGATAACCGAATACCGTACCGAATTTGTTTATATTTGGTATTACCGAATACACGTACTATTTTGTGGGATTGGGATTGAGATTGAATTTCAATTGTTATTTGGTATTAGGGATTACGAGATTGGGATTGGTATATACCGAAATACCGGTCAATACCGAAATATAAGCTAGTGTGTATTTAATCCTCTCAACTAGACTCTCTCATTCACTACTACGCGACCATCAACCACCAAATTCATCATTTAATTATACATAGATCATTACATCACTATTTCACACTAGTATTAGTCGTCTCTCAACCTCAAATTCGTCAAATTAAAGATTACCAATTACAAGAATTTGAGATGTTAGCTCTAGGCAACTCAAGACTATTTGCTTAGTCTCTTTGCCCTAAATTAAACAATAAAATTTAATTATTAATTGTAAAGGTAATTAATTATGTATTCGATAATACCGATTGGGATACCGATGTACCGATTGGGATACCGAAATTATTAATTGTAATGGTAATTAATTATGTATTCGATAATACCGATTGGGATACCGAGGTACCGATTGGGATACCGAAATTATTTAGGGATTGGGATTGGGATTGATTTTAGGGTGTAATTCAGTATTCGGGATTTCAGTATTTGGTATTTGGATACCGATACCGTACCGATTTCCACCCTTAGTTAAAGCCTTACGATTACAAGTTTAGGAGTGGAATCAATTTCTCGCCGTTGTGTGGACCATCGGTTACATGAATATTTCATGTCAATTGCAGATGGTGGTTCCATAATCGGCATGGGTTTCATTCCAGTCCATGCCCGCTGATTTCCCTCAATTTCTGAGAAAATTGTGTTTCCGTTCCCCTGTATTTCCCGGGTTATTGACACAAATATTATTTTTTTTAAATTACCACTAATATTGCGGATTAAATAGTATTGACAAGAATATTGTGTTTTTTAGCTAGATGGAGGCGTGGCCGCCTAAGACTCAGGCGGGGCCGCTTTAACAAAATTTTAGCAAAAGTCCTAGGTGCTGGCGCCTTAGACTGAGGCGCTCCCACCTTAGTCCGTTTTTATTTTAATTGGCCTAGGTGCTGGCGCCGGAAACTAAGGCGCTCCCACCTTAGTCCATTTTATTTTAAATACTACACCCACACAACCACAACCTTATCTTCTTCCTCCTCCTCCACACACCACACAACCACCCCTTCTTCTTCTTCCTCTCCCGCCGTCGCAGCCACCTAGCGCCACAACCACCAAGACACAGCGAGGCCGCCACTGAGCAAAGCGACCCCGCCGCAGTGCCAGGCGCCGCCGCCCCAGAATCCGCCGCCGCCGCCCCAGAGTCCGGCGCCGCCGCAGCCAGCAGAAGCGCCAGCGCCCGGAGATGTCCTTCGACGAAGAAGAAGTCGCCGCCGGCAGAGGCAGGGGGAGAGGCCGGCGAGGTCGTGGCGGCCGTTTGCGCGGTGAGACTCTCGTCGGCGGCTTGAATTTTTTTTTTAATGGTTTGTGTTTTTTTTAAATGTTTTGTTGCTTTTTTTTTTTGCAGTTCCTAGGCTTATGGATCCTTATTCGATGAGATTACCGCCGGCGACAATTGATCCAAGTCCGGTCGATGCGACACTTCTTTGGGGACATGGCCAACATCGTATCGACTCTGTTTGGACAAACGAGGTAAGTATTTGATAATTATTCATGTAAAGTTAATTAGCTAATTAGATTATTTTAGTTGGTGAACTGAACTGTACTGTTAGAGAATAGGATTACGTATCAGATTTTTTGAAATTAGTATAATTTGATATTAGATTAGACAGATTAGAATTAATTAGGTGAAATTAGAATTATTACGAATGAAGATGAGTTAATATAAGTTTTGTGCACTATAGGCTGGTGATCGATCTTACCATGTTCGAGGTACGGCCATTTTAGTACCTTACCATGAGCTTTATCGGCCATATCTCGAAGCGGCAGGCTTGTTAAGTGTCGTGCCCCTAGTCCCTATGAACCCCAATGCGAGTTTGATTACTGCGCTCGTAGAGCGGTGGCGACCCGAGACGTCGACCTTCCATCTACCGTGTGGTGAGATCACGATCACGTTAGAGGACGTTGTTACACTGTACGGTCTGGCGATCAACGTTGATGCCGTCGTAGTTGATATACCGGATGAGGAGTGGTCGGCGATCTGTTTGAGACTGTTAGGACGGGTTCCTGTTGATCTTGTAGGCGGTGTCGCTGTTGTTAGGATTGTTTGGCTGAGGGTTGAATTCAGTCATCTGCCGGAAGATGCATCACAGGAGGTTATAGAGCAGTTTGCACGAGCTTATGCTCTATCTCTGATTGGAGGTGTACTTTTCCCGGATTGGTCTGGATCTACGGTGCACCTACAGTACCTACTTCTGATTGAGGATTGGCAGAGGGCTGGACGGTTCGCCTGGGGAGCTGCTGTTTTATCCTACCTGTACCGTGAGATGGGTAGGTCGACTTTGCACATTACGCATACCGGCACTTCTCTAGCCGGTGACCTTGGTGGATGGGTCGCCCTACTGCAGTTCTGGGCGTGGGAGCGATTCCCACATCTGGCACCTCGAGATTCAGAGACGAGGGCACAGGCCACCGAGGATGCATCCCCACGTGGTCTTCGATGGCTTTCGGCCAACAGTCGTCAGTATGGTGACCAGCTATTCCAGTACAAGCTGTGGTTTGACGCGATGGACATCGTGGTGGTTAGTATATAACATTCTATTTTATAGAATAGTTTTCATTTGTTTAATTTTTTTAGATTTAGGGATAATAACGTTAAATTTTTGCTATGTAGTGGCAACCTTACCGTGAGAGAGCACTTCATCTCAGAGGTACTGTGATACATTCTGAGACATTTCGAACAGTAGTGCCACTTATCTGCTTTTCATCGGTGATGTGGCATCATCCAGACCGCGTGCTCCGACAGTTTGGCATGAGGCAGCATGAGCCTCATCCGCCACATCCTGAGGCTGAGGTTAGGTTTTTTCTTCGCCAGGCTACTCATGGGCCATCGCGTGGGCAGCAGTTGGTACACGCCTCCAGAGAGTCGCTTGCTTTCTGGAACCGTCGACACGAGTTTGTAGCGACAGCTTCATACACTGATGAGGAGTTAGCCTACCACTCGGAGCATATGGAGTGGTATAGAGATGTCACAAGACGTTCCGGCACACGGAGAGGAGCTGTAGCGGAGGCATTGGTTAGTTATTTGATTTGTTTGCTTAATTTGTTGTTAACTGTGTGAAATCTGACATTTTGTTGGTGTTTTTTAGTACGACACTATCGAGCATGCTGAGGTGAGTTTGCGTGACGGTGTAAGGGCTGGAGGGCTGACCCCTGACCAGTGTGAGGACTTGGCCAACCTTATGGCATCCGGGGTTGCTACTCTAGGGTTTGAGCAGCGTAGATACCCTGATCTCACAAGACCTGTACAGCCCCATTATGCGGAGCCTGTCATGACTGCCTGGCCAGAGCGTACTGATCCGACACCGGGCTGGGTCGCCCCAGAGCCACAGTTTAGACAGGAGCATAGGCCACGTAGACAGCGACGTGAGCATCGTGATGTACCTAACCCATTCCGGGTTTCAGATCGACAGCGAGCACAGCCCATCCGGCCTACATCGAGGAGCTTCCAGTTTAATCCGCTTCGGTCGCAGTTTCAGTCAGATCCTTCCTCGAGCTTTCAGCCGCCGCGACAGCAGCAGTTTCAGTCAACACAAGAGAAGCTATATGAAGTGCACGAATACCTTTGAAAACACCATTGATGCTTTCTGCTATGTTGGATGTCAGCATAGACCAACGACGCCCACCGTTGTAGTTATCATGTGCGAAACTCCAACGAATCTGATGTTGATCCACCCAGTTATCACATGAAATATTTCTATCACTGGCCACCTTCTTAAATTGCTCAACTTGACGATCGAACTTCTCCAACCGTTTTTCTTCAGCTAACAAAATAAACAACCACACGGGTTAGATAAATTCATGACAAAATTACATGAAAATAAATAACATAATTAAATGAAGAAGGCTTACCGACTCGAAATAGTTGCTTATACATAATTCTGATTTTAGTCTTCCATTGCAAATTGCTTGCATAGTGTCGCATGCACCACCTCCACTTCCAACCTCTTCCGATGTTATTCATGGCTTCATAGAGTCTTGCATGTCTATCTGAGATGATGCATACATCATTTCGATCAGTCAAACCCTGAACGTTCCTTATGAACCATGGCCAATTCTCAGTATTCTCGCTCTCCACTATGGCAAATGCAATTGGAAAAATCTTCTTCCGACCATCAAATGAGCTCGACATGAGTAGCACTCCTTTATACTTCCCAGTAAGAAATGTTCCATCAACAACCATGACGCCTGGACAATTCTTGAATCCATCTATACAAGGTCCATAAGCCCAGAATACTCACTGAAATATCGAATGACCTGGTTGAGTCGAAGGAACTCTTACCCAATCAATCACCGATGTTGGCATTTTTCTCTTGACTACCCGCAAGAATGTTTGCAAAAAATCGTAGGATTCTTCCCAATTTCCATGCAACTTCTCCAATGCTCTTTGTTTCCCATACCAAGCCTTCTTGTAAGTAACTTGCATATTAAACTTATCTTTCAACTCGGCTTGCACAGTTAGAACACTCGAGATTTGGTTGGGCACGTACCAAATGTTTGACGGCCTCAGATATCATGTCGACATCAAGATGGCGATGATCCGTCGGTTGAGTCGTACTGCTTCAAGAATGCACCAACTCAGCCTTTCTCACAGTCCATTCGCCTCCAACATCTCGACATCCAAACCGCACCATCCAAGGACAATTGTCATCCTTGTGCCTCAAGCATCTGACCTTCCAGATTGAAGGTGACGACTCCACCACGCCATATTGAAAGTTGCATTGTAGTGCGTGGTGTTTAATCGCCATTTGTGCAGCTTGTTTCGAGTGAAATATCTGCCCCTTGTAGAAATCTCCTTCAAAACTATCAACAGCATTGGAATTACGCCATATGAATCAACAAGTGAGTATTCTTCGTCCTCTTCATTACCCTGCAAGTAAAAATATGGAGGATAATTAGGATGCTCTCCTTCTCCCTCTTCCTCCTCCTCCTCCTCCTCCTCATCTTCCTCCTCTCCGTCATCACCGTCATCATAGTCATGATCGGATGACACGCTCCATGTATCATCTTCTTCCTCTCCACCCTGATTCTCACTGAGCTCAACATGTATCTCAGCACCCAAACAATAAGGATTTTGTGCCATAAAATTCCAAAGCACATTCAAGCTATCATCATCCACAATAGGCATCGCATAATGAAATAAAACACCATTCTGCCATTCTGGAAGACGGTAAGTGAAACCTGTGATCACATCACTATCTTGTATTGCTTCGTCTCTACGCCGTATTCTCGGAATTAGATTCTCACAAAGATAATGATATGTGACCCTGGATGGAATCATCATCTGAAAACTACTACCACCAACGAATTTGACGCCCAAATTATCTTCTACTTTCTCCGATTTCCACCGAACGACTAGTTCAAATCTTCTAAAATCACTAAAAAAAAACTCACTAATTAAAACTAAACACAATCATAATAGCATTTGAATAATATAATTAGAAAAATAAATGTGTCTCTTACCTATTAGCCATTTTTGCAGCAGCAACCAGAGCTCTCTCCTTTGTTTTTGTTTTGGACGATTTTTTTTGTGGTGTGAAACTGAAATGAAGTTGGTTGGGTTTATATAGGGGATGGCCACCTAACTCGCTGATGTCTCAGGCGGTGCCACCTTAGTCTCGGGCGCCGCCTCCTGAGATAATTTCCCACCTAACTCGCTGGTGTCTCAGGCGGTGCCACCTGAGTCTTGGGCGCCGCCGCTGTCACTTTAAGCAGCGTAAGCAGGCAGCTTCAAAGGGCCCATGCAAATTGACTGTGGCACAACAGATGAGGAAGAAGCACCTGGGGACTAATTTCATCATATGTTCTGGTAAACATCTGCGAAATCTCTTTACAAGACCTCATGTTGTTCAGCTATACTCCTTGGTTCTTTGAACTTCTTGTGGTTTATGGTGAATGTAAGTGTCAAATTGGTTTGAAACTTTTGAATATTTCAGACTCATGGGAAATCCAATCAAAGTGGAAGAATCCAATATCTTTCCATCTTTATGTTTCTCTGTGTTTGTCAGAGATGCTCTCTGTTTGATATCTGATGATTAAATTTCACAAAGAGAGGGAACACCATACGGGATATGTGCTTAGGGCTTCTCTTTATAGCAAGCGTGTAAAAAACTTATGCATGTGCTGTGCTTTGAGATACATGTCTCGACTTTCTGTTGCCATTAACTGTTTAGCCAAACCTGGTCCTTAGCTGGTGTTTCTAACATGTTCCATGGTATATACACGTTTCTGGAGTAATCTGGGCCGAATTGATATGCTGGTAACACACTAACACTGGAGTTGACAATTTCTGTCTTGTTCTTGTGTTGCTCAGCTCTTGATAAGCATATGGTAGTGTTGATACTCTCGGTATTATCGTCTCATGATGGTGCTGTAGAAAGCAGTCGGAGGATGACCGTCCTGAGAAACACTTTCGAGGTTCAACTGCCAGAGGGATTGTACCGTTTGCGCAGTTTCCATGCTCCTTGATGGCTAGTTTTTCTGTTATTTGCCTATTTGTAGGGGAAATTAGCATGGCATGTTATGTGAATACCCTTTCAACTGGAGATAGCCCTCATATGCTTGGAAATATACACCATTTGATGTGGCAGTAAAAAGGAAGATTTTCCGGGTAAGGTTCGATCCTTTGAAGTTGATTTTGTTATGCCTGTGGTCAACATATTATGACTCCATGTCAACTTATTCGTCATGTAGGAAAGCTCAGAACAAGGTAGCCCCGTGGCTCTATTCGACAAAGTGCGCAAGAAGTTATTCAATATGAGTAGCAACATAGAATGTTGCTAAATATCAATATTTATGAATCTGGTTGTGATTTTTTTTTTTAGTTTGGTTGGTAATCATTTATATGCTTATTACTAAAGTTCTAATTGATTTCTAGTATGGGGTATCAACGATTTTCTCCTACGAGTAACGATGTTCGTGAGTTGTGAATTTGATTACTTAATATGGTTAGTAACTACTTTGAGTGTGGTTCTAAATGGCGTCATTAAAAAGTTTGAACATGCTACGTAACAATGAGGAGCAGAGGTGATACGGATTTTTACGATGCGATTAGGAGAGAGAGATTTTTGTGTTTATTTGAATTTGCAAATTATTTAAGGCGGAAAGTACAACAAAAGGCCAAAAATAGTCATTGCATACTAACAGTGGAGTAAAACAATACTATTATCCAAGTATTGTGAAACCGTATCAAAGGTTTTTTTTTATACAAAGGAGTATTGTACTTTGAAAGATCGGTTACAGAGGGAAAATAAATACATTGAATCTAAACCACGATCAAAGCAACTCAGGAAAACCGGTTGAAATCAAACTGTGCTTGAAAGGTACATCAAAGATTAGTGAGGCAACAAAATGACATCAACCACCCAAACACAGTTAAGCTTTTGAACCAGACACAACTGACAACACACTCACAAGCTCTCTTTCTTCCAACCAAACAAAAGTGCAATAAGATCAGCAACAACTTGTCCAATCACAACGAAATCTATGACAATTGAGTACAACAATGCCATATGTCCCTTCTTGTGGATTGCTTAAATACATCAATCACAATGAATCTAAAAAACGAGTAGAGAATAACTTCACCATAGACGATGAGACCACCAGACTAGGGCAATCAACCATCACAAGGAGCGAATCAATGTTCCCAACCTGTAATCTCCAGATCCCAAGATTAGCAAGCCCATAACAGGAAACCCAAACATAGAACAAAGAGCAACAACTAGACTAGAGAGTGAAAAATGGAAGGCCACAACAACGACTGGAGAAAGAGAATCAAAACGAAAAGTTTGAGGAAAAATCGCCAAATGCCAAGGCAAGAAAAACGAGAACAAGAAAAGCACAAATAAAGCGAAAGGAGAAGGAAGTGAGCTGCCACTGGTCACTCACAGGGAGCCAGCGGCAGCCCTGGAGGCGGAAGAGTGGAGCCGGAGTTAAAGAGAAGGGAGAGCAAAATTTAAAATTTAAGAATGCGAGAGAAGGGTTTTTCGTTTGTTGGTTGTTGTTTCCGTATCGAAGATTATACCGAAAAAACCAGTAATAAAATATCTTGTAAAATCTGATTCAGTGGCTTCCTACCACTAAAATCGCCTATCAATTTAGTGTCGGTTTCGTGTATTAAGGTTGGACCTTGTTAGGCAACACCAAAATTCATTATTCCAATGATCGTATATTACTTTTTAAATATTCATGAGATATTTTTTCTTTAAAAAATAATCTTTCTTTGAAAAATTATATTTTCACAAGAATTGATTGTGTGTTTGTGGCATAAGTGCTTTATTTAATTAAAATTTTAAAGAGATACCTAGAAAACTTAAGGTTTGATCACTATACATTAAGATATAGCTTTTAACTATCATAATATGTCAATTTAAGCTCTTATCCATCACAATTTTTTTATATAATTTATATCTTCTTAATTATTATATTTATATGATTGTTGACCATAAAGTTCGAATCCAATTTGTGGTGAATTTTATCCTTACATATTATCGGTTGGCCAATCTCTTAGAGTTTCTAATGACTACTATGCCCGATGATTATTCCAGTGTGATTAGACCTTTCCATAAGGAAATGTAGATCCCTTGAGAGTTTGTGAGTTTCATTAAATCTCCGAATTTTCTAACGACTGTGTTTAGTGAGAAACAGTCAAGATCGGAGTGGTTGCATGCCAATTTGGAAATTATCTTATAGTTGTTTGTAGGGTCTAGCACCGGTATCGGTTTGCTCTCTTTCCAATCATAGAATGAAAACATTTGAACTCTTGCGTAAGAACATGTTCCCATAAGCAAAAATTGTAGTAGGGCTTGATAGATTAATGAACTCACCTCTTAGTGGAATCGTTGAATTGGTAGTGCTCCTATTAATGCAAAAAACATGATAATAATGTCTTTAAAATACCAATAAGATAAGTAGACAAGCTATTATTAGTGTGCGCAATTCATTTATTTCAAGTACCATTTTCTATACATGGTGGTTATTAAACGTTTGTAATTCATTTGATTCTGGCTTTGATGAATCTATTTATGGTGATTAGTAATCGATTTCTTTATGGTTGGACATAGCTCGGTTGATTAAAGTGCTTGCTAATTTGGGCATGGAATTGGTTGGACACGTTTAATTAGTTGTGATACCAAGTAAATATGTTAGTGACTATATTGTTCTTGGTTGCCACATGAGTTAATACAAAAGAATTTAAAGTATACTCTCGATACACGTGACAAGTGAATAGTTAAATGAGATAGAGTTCTAAATATAAATATAAGTGGGAAGTTAGGAATGGAGTTATTAGTAGCCATATTAGGTAATATTTGAGATCGTTTACTTCTGTGGTGTGAGTTACCAAGTCAAATAACCATGCAAAAAAGCTTGGATCTAGAGCATTGAATGCAAACTTAAAGAGCACTTCTATGAAAACAATTTGTACACATTTGTTCGACTAAATAGCTAAACTCATTGACTCATTTTCAATGAAAATGATAAGAAATCCAAAACTATATGACAATGTTCTTATCTATCTTAAATGTAGCTTACTTTTAGCACGTCTTCCGTATTTGAATTGCCTCTTTTTAGAATTATGATTATCATGATGGCGAGAGCTGCATGGGAATCACTACATTGTTGATCGTGTTAAAGATATGTCGCTTTAACACCAACTAGAAACATATGCATTTTTTAGTTAGTACAGGCGATAATGTCCAACATGCTCTCTCCCATTCAAAGAAGATAAAAATGGGGGGGGGGGGGGGTTTCATGGATACATTGAACTTTATCAAAGGGTAATAATTTTCTTTTATTGTGAAGATTGATTATGAATCTATCATAGGAAGAAACTCTCTTGCTGTCATTTATGAACTTTTATATAGGCAACACTTTGATGTTCGCTTGCATGCTTCACATGTTATGTCCAAGTCATTTTATTTCCTCATGTATTTTACGGGCCCTGTGATCCGATTGGTATTGAAAGGCTCCTTCATATCTGAATTTGAAGCCTTCATACCTGGTCAATCTCAAATAACAGTGGTATGCGTAATTTCTTCAGTATATGTGGACCAAGCATTGGGCATGCCATTTCTAGGGCTTCATTTACTATTGCACAATCTAATTTTTATTTCTCCTGTAGAAGAATCATATCCTTTCTTCACTAAGCTGCTTCATCATTGTTAGAAAAGTATTACTCGCATCATCCTCACCATCCAAGTTATTTTCAACTTGAATCGGCCTTCACATCTCCCGTATTTGAATAGGCTCTTTTGAGAATTATGATTATCATGATGGCGAGAGCTGCATGGGAATCACTACATTGTTGATTGTGTTAAACATCTGTCGCTTTAACACCAACTAGAAACCAATGCATTTTTTATTTAAGTACCGGCGACAATGTCCAACATGCTCTCTCCCATTCAAAAAAGATTAAAATTGGGGGGAGGGGTGGATTTTAGGGATACATTGAACTTTTTTTTTTGGTAGAAGGATACATTGAACTTTACTAAAGGATAATAAATTTCTTTTATTGTGAAGATTGATTATGTATTTATCATAAGCAACTCTCATTCTTTGATTTATGCACTTTTATATAGGCAACACTTTGATGTTCATTTGCATGCTTCACATGTTATGCCTAAGTCATTTTATTTCCTCGTGTATTTTAGGGGCCCTGTGATACGATTGGTATTGAAAGGCTCATTCATTTCTGAATTTGAAGCTTTAATACCTGCTCAATCTCAAATAACTGTGGTATGTGTAATTTCTTCAGTATATGTGGACCAAACAAGAGGCATGCCATTTCTATGGCTTTATTTACTGTTGCACAATCTAATTTTTATTTCTCCCGTAGAAGAACAACATCCTTTCTTCACTAAGCTGCTTCATCATTGTTAGGCAAGTATTACTCGCATAATCCTCACCATCCAAGTTATTTTTCAACTTAAATCGACCTTCATTGCACCCACTGCTAAACCCGTGAGTAAATTTCGTTATGCAAAGAAGTTATATACATGCGCATAGCTATAAAAAAATACAACCTCGCTATATGTCATTTCTTATGTTAGACTAAGAAAAGTTAGATACATCATTAAAGAGGACTCCTATGAAGTTGCCAAAGAACGAGCAAAAATGTGTTCAATTGCAAACCTAACTGTATTGCGCTTACATTCTTCAATAATGGTAATTCGGAAACTACATTTTTATCACCCTTTCTTCAATGCTTTATACTAATCATACATTTTCATTATTTCAACTTATTTCATTCAAAATTAAACTTTTACTATAGGGAAACTACTACATTGTTGCGCCATATCCGCGACATGAAAGTCATTTGGGAGTCCACATGTGCACAATACACTGTCTAACTCACTATTAGTGACAATTTTGTATCATGTCCGATCTATTTCAAATCATACAAATTCATATCCATTCCCCCATTGTGATCAACAAAAGTGATGCCTACTGGGATAAACAATATGGAGAGATACTAAATTCTATCAGAGACCAATCTTTATCTTTCACTATGAGGGTTCATTATGTATGTTTTAGGGAAGCAACTCTAATCTTTACTATATGACCTTCTTAAGTAGTGAAAATCAACTATGTATATGTTTTCCTTTTCTTTTTTGAACAATTGCAAGAACTTCTTAGGCAAAATACACTTTCATAGCCATAAGTATTCGCGTTGTGACAAATATAGCCACTTTTTGAAAAATACACTCGTATAGCCATTCCGTCCAAAACTTTAACGAAAACATCTTAAATGTTGACTGTACTAACGTTTTCTGGTGACGTGGCAATTTTTTATTTAAACCAATCCTAGGTGGAAAGTATCCTTTCTTATTATTATTATAATTACACTAAAAAGTAAAAATAAAAATAAATAAAAATTGAAAACTGTCCTTCATCATCTTCTTTTCCCCTTCTTTCCATCTACCCAACCCAGGAGACCCATCCCGATTCTCTTCCTCATCGTCCATACATCCACGACCCAGATCATCTCCCACGGTAGAGATCTCTCAAACGCTTCTTCCCCTGATTATGATTCCACTTCCTCCAATAATGGCGGCGGGGAGCGGGGCTTGCCTCTGCCGCTGAAACCCTACAATAGGTACGATGCACAATTGCTTACTATGTAGAGCAACTTGAATGCCTACGAGATTGCGGAGCTCCGTTGTGGAGGAGAAAAGGGAGAGGAGTTCTCCTTGGAGCTAGGAGGAGGCCAAGGAGTCACCATCAGCCAAGGAGTCAAGGTCGCCAACTCCAACAATCTCCTCCGACGCCGCCACTGTCGCGAAGCTCCGCGATTTATTCAGTTCCTTCCGACTTCTCCACTGGATCGATTTATCCCATCGCGAAAGTCGTTGTGGACAACTTATGCGAGAATTACAAAGCGGCGACGGTGGCCAACTGGGAATGACGGCCGTTCCTCCTCTTCTCTCATCGTCTTGCTCGATCTGGCCTCCCCTTTCCTCTCACATCTTGTCCGCGAAAATCCCAGATCAAAAAATTGAAGAACCCTAATCGCCATTGAACTTACTCCTTGAAAAATTTCAGATCCAGAAACTGAATAACCCTAATTGGGGGCACCTGCCACCATTTTCACCATCAAATCCTCATTGAAAAATCTTTTATTTTGTGTTTTTGGTAAAATTAATTATTTTTTGTTAAAAATTACTTTTAGTATGACGTGGCATAAAGACGTCCAGTTGGCGATGACTTGTCGTTCAGGTGGCATCCACCTCAGCGACACGTAAAGGTTATTGACGGTGTTAGTGACGATGTTAAAGTTTGTAACGGAAATGGCTAAAATTGTCAAACAAGTTTGAAAAAATGGCTATATTTGTGTATTTTTTAAAAAGTGGCTATATTAGTCACAACGCGAATAGTTATGATTATAAAAGTGTAATTGGCCAACTTCTTATTATATTATAAGCATTTTTTTTAACATAGACAGTAGCCAGGTAAATCCCTAGCCAATACAGAGTCAAAGAACAAAAGATAAACACCGTGCGGTAGTCGACAAATAGTCGAACTTCCGATGAAAGGGCATGTTATGCCACAAAATGGGCAGCCCTATTAGCAGCTGTACCTACAAAATGAGCAAACACATAGCCGCAAAAGGTAGAAATCTATAAACATTGAGAACAACTGCGTCAAAATCCTTGCTCTTACAATCTCAAGCAAAACGCTTCCTCGTCGAGGATTACCCAACCGGCCACTAAAGGTACCAAGCAGGAAAGCCATTCCCACCAACAACTGAGTCTAAAAATCCAAATGAGAAGTGTATATGGAATGCCTACCGAAAAAGCAACCATTCCTTTGAGAAAGCCATTTAATTTGTTATAGAGAACAAGAAGGGAAAAAGTGCACAAAACAGGATGCAACCACAAGCAAGGGATAAATACATCCCTAATTTCCAACCATAATCAGAGAACGACGGAAATAGGACCAAAAACACAATAGAAACTAAATAAAATGGATAAGAGATTTGATAAATAAAAAAACTCTAGGAAAAGCAGTTTAGAACGTGGCAAACTCAATCAAAAAATAAACAAACGTGGAATTATGATAAGGGAAATGAAACGGTAATTATGAAAACCGGAACACAAAAAGAATTAGGGAAAAATTAAAAGTACTTATCTTGGGACGGTTGGAATCCACCGTGAGTTGTAACCGTCTGCCCACGAATGAGAGAAGCAACTGCAAAAGATTGTGACCGTCGCACTTATTGCGGCCGCCGAAAAAAGTGGCCATCCGTCGGAAAGATTCGCCGGTCCCGGGACCTCAGCCCGCAACTCCTTTGAGATCATGCAAAAAGAGAGGTAGAATCCCCCAGAAAAAGAATTATATGCGTGAAGGAAAGACGGAATCGGCGACGCACAATGGCGTCAGGCAGCAAACTGCTGAAACGCACGGTGGCGGAGGCGAGGATGGGTGCATATTATCCCACAAAGGCCTTCAAATCGCCCAGTCCACCAGTGCATGGAGACGCTTCTGTAAACGAAGCGGCACTTGGGAGCCGGAGGGGATCTCTTGGCACGCTCTTTCTCGTCCTCGTCCCGTCGACCGGCACCACCTTCTCCTTCTTAAAACTAAGTCCTGCTCCCTTCCGGAAATAACCGCTACGGTTTCCGTCGATGTCCGTCAACCAAGCGGGCGGTGAAGACTTCCTCGACGAGACCTTCTTCCTCCTTCTGGGTGCGACGACGACAACGGCAGGGTGACCACCTTCTCGACGGCGACGACTCGGCTTCTCCTTCCTTATTGGCGATAGCGCCTAAATCCCTAAAGATATCAATCTTATAAGCATTTTACATATGCATATTTTTTGTCTAAACTTTTCCGGCCAAGCGGCCGGGCCCTGTGCTAGTATGTTATAAAATCTGATTCAGCGGCTTCCTACCACTAAAATCGCCTATCAATTTAATGCCGGTTTCGTGTATTAAGGTTGGACCGAGTGGAGCCGTAGGGTTTCTACTTTCTGGAACATTTCTATCATCTCAAAATCCCTAATCTCCTTTCTTTGCCGCCCCGTCGCAGCCAACCCGAATAAACCCCCGGGGTCGGTACAGTCACTGACTCGCTTCTGCTTCGCCTGCTGTTCTAAATAGCCTGCTGCCTGATCGCGACGCCGCTCTTGTTGCTCCGTCAATCGGCCGCGGCGCCAAGTCATATGCTTTTAGCGGCGTGTTGGCCATCCTCCGAAGGTCGTCGTGTCTCCTCTGAAGCTGGATGTAGCCATTAGTCACCGAAGGTCGGACCGCCATCGCTCCGTCTCTGATTCATTGGCGTCAAAAGGCATCATTTCCTTCGAAGCTGAACCTGGTCGCTGAAGCTCGCGTCGCTGTCACTTTGTACTCACAATGCTAGCGCTGAAGGCACTATCGACTTCCCGTCTCGGAAATCGATGGTTGATTCCGGTGGGGGTTTTCCCCATTTCCCCCTTCTCTGAACTGGCAGGACGGTCAACAAGTTCAAGCTCTACATGTTTAGTTGACTGTCTGATTACAAAATTCGAATTCCCCGAAACCAAAGCCCTCTCCATCGCTGCTCGATTTCCCCGTCTCAAATCTTCCCAAAAGCCCCAAGCTTTGTTCGAGTTCCTGCGAGGCCTAGGGTTCTCTCTTGACTGTATTCAGTCTACTGTCTCTGGGGCTCCGCAGATTCTCTTCGCTAACGTTGACAAGAACCTTAAACCCAAGATCGAGCTGTTTCAGAAATTGGGTTTCGAGAGTCCTCGTCTTGTTAAGTTCCTCTCTAAGAATGGTGCTGTGTTAACTGCTAGTCTGGAGAAGAAGCTGCGTCCTCGAGTTCATATTTTGCTGGAAACTTTCCATCAGAAGGATGTGCTTAAGGCTATTGAAAAATGCAGTTGGCTTGCATTTATGTGCCCACATTCTAGATTGCTGTCGAACGTTGCTTTGTTGCAGAGCTGTGGCATTGTTGGGTCTCAGCTCTCGATGCTGTTGAAGATGCAGCCTAGGTTGTTCATTAGGACAGATTGTAAAGTTAGAGACATTGTTTCGAGGACGTTGGATTTGGGGTTTTCAGTGGAATCACGGATGTTTATATATGGGATGTGTGCTGTTAGTGCCTTCAGCGTGGCAACACTTGACCGGAAGTTTGCTGTATTCGAGGGTTTTGGGTTTTCAAGGAGTGAATGCATTGCAATGTTCAGAAGATCTCCGACCATGCTGGGTCGCTGTGATGAGAAGTTAAGTTCTGGCTTGGATTTCTTTTTGAACACCGTGAATCTGACAAAGGAGATGGTGGTTCGTAGTCCTGCACTGTTGATGTATAGCATGGAGGGAAGAGTTATTCCTCGATATCGAGTTTTGAAGACTATGGAATCAAAGTTTCTGTTCAAGAAGAAGCCAAGCTTTAGGTCTGTTATGAGTCTTACAAATGAAAGATTCGTGGAAAAGTTCGTATTCATGTATCCAGAACATGCAGAGGAACTATTAATTGTTTACAATGGTCGCAATGTGGATTCCTCTGCAGATGCAGCTTATTCATAGTTGTCAGTGATTTGATTTCATCCAGCCACCTCACCTGGAGACCTTGTTGCAAATGCTTTTGATGCGAAAGATATGTTGGTGATTTGAAATTTTGTTGAGGGTCCATGGTTCTTAGAAGAATGGAATGGAATTGCAGATGTAAAGTGATCATCTTGGACATTTTCTATTCATCTTGTGGCGAAGTTGACAGCAAGAAAACCTTTGTGGAGGCCATCAGTATTGCAATGATTTTATCAACAAGTTTACTTACTCATATTAGTCTCGTGAGGAACTATTAATTGTTTACAATGGTCGCAATGTGGATTCCTCTGCAGATGCAGCTTATTCATAGTTGTCAGTGATTTGATTTCATCCAGCCACCTCACCTGGAGACCTTGTTGCAAATGCTTTTGATGCGAAAGATATGTTGGTGATTTGAAATTTTGTTGAGGGTCCATGGTTCTTAGAAGAATGGAATGGAATTGCAGATGTAAAGTGATCATCTTGGACATTTTCTATTCATCTTGTGGCGAAGTTGACAGCAAGAAAACCTTTGTGGAGGCCATCAGTATTGCAATGATTTTATCAACAAGTTTACTTACTCATATTGTCCAGAGGATGAAAGGAGTGGCTCGTAACTGGATTAGTCTCGTGAGAAGAAATGTACGACCACCTCCCCTTCCTTGTCTATGTTCCCCCCCTCAGTTTGCTGTTCAGCTCTACTCCTTTTTTTTTTTTTTTAACAAAAGATAATCATATATTGATTTGAAACAGAAGATAATTACATCCTGGAGGAAAGTCAGGCCCGGAAATCAAAAGAACGACTTGCAGTCGGGTACAAGGAAAGGGCTTTACGAGCCACCGAATGGGCTACCCTATTACTACTCCGGCCAACAAATCGAACACTAAAACCAGACGTGCTATGAAAATATTGGTTAAGCTCCTCCAAAATAACTCCAACTCGGCTATCTCTAGCATCTCCAAGATTGAGCTTATCAATGATAACCTTAGCATCCCCTTCAAACAGCACCTCCGACAGACCTAACGACAAGCACCACCAAACGGCCTCTCGCAAAACCAGCAACTCCACCACAAGCGAATCGTCCATCCCAGGAAGCCACACCCCCTTAGCCAACCAAACATCTCTTGAAGGTGTAAGAAGAACGACCCCACCAGCCGAATGCGACCCCCGCCGAACAGCACCATCCCACATACACACCACCCGATCAGCCAGGCCCATATGGATCGAAGTCTGGGGAACCGGCGCACAGGGAGGCCTGCTCGGACTAGGGTCCACTGGCAACCGGATCCACTCTTCATACTGTTGCTGAAACTGACGCATCAAAGCCGATAACCCAAACTGTTTGCCCTCAAAGACCACCCAGTTCCGGGATCGCCATATACGCCAAAGAACAGCAACCAAAGCCATAAACAGAGTAGGCTGGTGAATCAGAGCCATCAATTTCTTTAGAAACAACGGAAAAGTGTGGCGAGGAAGCCCCTCCCCCAAGTATGCCAGACCTGAAAGATCCCAAAGGGCACGAGCCACAGGACATTCCAAAAATAAATGCTCCATAGTTTCCTTGCTAGCCCAGCAAACCGGACAGCGAGGATGCACCTCCACCTTCTTCTCCAACAGAGCCTCCGTAGTAGGCAAGATGCGATTCAAGATCTGCCAGACAAAGATTTTAAGCTTGGGAGGGATATTAGCATCCCAAACCCGAATCCAGGCTGACCTATCCATCCATCCCGCCATGGATCGCCAGACTCCATGTCTCCTATCAATATCCATCGCCAAATGATACGCAGACTTAACCGTGAAGACCCCATCCGTCGTCGCATGCCAGACTAATCGATCCTCCACATTCTGGCGCGGAAGAGGGATAGCCCGAATGGCCGCACACGTACCCGGGTCAAACCATTGTCCTAACTTATCATCATCCCAGCCCCCCCCCCAGAACACATGACCTCCGCGACCCGAGGCTCCCCCCCCCCCCCCCCCTCAGACAGCACCCGAGGGTTATAACTTGGGGGTTCATTCTGGAACCGAGGAATCCAATCAGAATTCAGCAAGGGAGCTGACTGGCCATTCCCGATTTGCCACCTCAACCCTTTCACCAGTAGCTGTCTACCAAACAAGATGCTCTGCCATCCCCATGAGGGTCTGGATCTCGGCAATGCCTCCAGAAAAGACCCATTCGGATAGTACTTCCCTTTATAAACCTGAGCCAAAAGGGAACGGGGCTCACTAAGGAGACGCCACCCAATTTTAGCAAGCAAAGCCTGATTGAATTGCTCAAAACGCCGAAACCCCAAGCCTCCCTCATGTTTACTCCTGCACAAGTTCCGCCAAGATACCCAACGAATGCGAGAATGCTCCGCAGAATCACCCCACCAAAACCTGGCCACGTGCCTGTCTAAAAGCCGACAGAGGGAGAGAGGGAGTCTAAAGCAAGACATCACGTGCAGAGGTAAAGCCAAAGCAACTGATTTAATCAACGTCTCCCTAGCAGCCCAAGATAAGGTTTTCCGTTTCCACCCCTGAAGACGGTCCAACAGTTTCTCCTCCAAGTACCTAAACGTAGCCATTTTCGACCGAGCGATAAGCGTAGGCAACCCCAGATACTTATCATGGACTCCCACCGCCCCAACACCTAAAATTGCAGCCAAAAACTCCTTATCCTCCTGGACAACATTCTTACTGAAGCAAACTGCCGATTTATCCAAGTTCACCCGCTGCCCACTTAACTCCTCATATTCATTTAGAACCTCGATCAAGTTTTCACACTCCTGGAGAGTACCTCGCAAAAATAAATAAGAGTCATCCGCAAAGAACAAATGCGAGATACGAGGCGCACGAGGGGCCACTTTCACGCCCTCCAACTTCTTTTCTGATATAGCCTTGCGAAGAAGGGCCGCGAAGCCCTCCGTACAGAGCACAAACAGAAGCGGCGAGAGAGGATCCCCTTGCCGAAGCCCCCTCGAAGGAGTGAAAAAACCCGAAGGAGTGCCATTCATAAGCACTGAGAAAGATGAAGACTGGAGGCATTCCCGAATCCACCCCTGCCAGGTAGAATTGAAGCCCATCTTATCCAATACCGCAAGAAGAAAGGGCCATTCGACTCTATCATAGGCCTTTTCCATGTCAACCTCTAGAGCCATGTACCCTTTCTTTCCCCGAGTTTTGATCTTAAGATAATGCATCAATTCATGCCCCAGGAGCACATTCTCCACGATTTGACGCTCCCGGATGAAGGCATTCTGACCATCAGAAACAATCACCGGCAACAGGCAGGCAAGCCTTTCTGCCATAATTTTGGTAATAATCTTATAAACGAACTGGCAAAGGCTTATAGGACGCAGCTGCCTCATAGTTTCCACATTATCAACCTTGGGAATCAACGTTAGCCACGTATGGTTGAAACTGCGGAGCATCCGACTAGTAGCAAAAAAGGAGCACACTGCTGACGTCACTCATTCACCCACAATATCCCAAAATGCCTTAAAAAACTTCCCCGTGAAACGATCAGAGCCCGGAGCCTGTTTAGAACCCATGGCAAAGACGGTTTTCCGTACCTCGGAGGGGAGAACCTCAGCAGTGAGGCCGGCATTCATCTCTGGAGTAACACACTGGGCAATAGGCAAGGCTGCCACCCGCTCAGTCATATTATCCACCAGGTTTTCTGACGCAAACAGGTGCTGATAGAAGGAGGTAGCTATGGCAGCTTTGCCACCCTCATCAGAAACCCATTCCCCATCCTCATTCCGAAGGCCAGCCACAAAGTTTCTCTTACGACGGGCTCTCGTCACAGTATGAAAGTAGGAGGTGTTCTTATCACCCTTTTTTAGCCAGTGGACCCTGAATTTCTGCTGCCAAAATAATTCCTCCGCCTCCCACTGCCGACTCAATTCCACCTCCATGTCTCGAATCACGTCCCAGTCAATGGGATGAATCGTCTTGATCCTATCAATCTCCCCTTGAAGAGTTCGGATATTCCGTAAGGAATTCGTCGTACCCGCTCTACTCCAGTCATACAAGAGATGACGAAGTTTTTTCAGGCGCTCCCAAAGGCAGAACATAGGGGTCCCGTGGATGGTCTCCTTCCAGACATAAGATACCATCGCCCTTACTTCAGGGTTATCAGCCCAACGGGCATCGAACCGGAAGAGGGGCCGACAGTGGCGTTTATACGGTTTATCCGCCAGGAGGAGAGCTCGATGATCGGAACCTTGGTCCGTAAAATGTTTAACCAGGGTTTCAGGGAACCGATCTAACCAGGACTGGGAGCAGAGGGCTCTATCCAACCGCTCCCTAATACAAGCACTGCCCATTCTCCTATTCGTCCAAGTGAAAAGGTCCCCTTGGTACCCAGGATCATGGAGGCCCAACTCATTAATAAAATTCCGCAAGCTTACCGAGTTATTGACATTCCAAGGGTTACCCCCATCTTTTTCACTATCAGTCAGGATCGTATTAAAGTCACTAATAACCACATAAGGAAGATTGAAATTAGAACAGACTGCCTGAAGGTGGGCCAGTTGGGCCGTTCTTCGAGTAACCGAGCAGCTAATATAAACACAAACCACGATATAAGAAAAACCAACTTCATTAATCTGGGAGCAAATACAGAAGCTGGAAGAATAAAAAATAGAAACATCAACATCGGGGGACCAAGCCAGCACTAAACCACCAGACCCCTCGACCGCATCAACAAAAAAACACCGAAAAATATCAAATCCTAAGCCCCGCATACGAAGGGAGACAACACGCCGGCTAGAACGTGTTTCTGAAAAAAAACACAAGCTCCGGGCTATTAGAACGGACCAGACCCACTGCCGTTTGGAATGTGAGAGAAGGCCCTATGCCTCTCACATTCCAGGCAAGAAGCCTCATTTATCCGGCTGGGGCCACTCCAGGCTGGCTTCCTCCACCTTCTCATTCTCGACATTATCTTCGACAAACTGTTTTTTGGGAGTTGGCGGAACTCCCACCTCCCCATCCACTTGATCCAGAGGCCGCTTCAAAATCCCAGACGGCGGATTGTGCATATTGGAACCATACTCATCAAGGTTCCCAATATCTACACCTGCAGCACTGCCGTTCTCAGCCCCTGACTTCCCATCTTTAGAATCTTTCGCCTCCTGATCTCCTCCCGCATCCTGAATATTTAAACCCACCTCGAAGGCGGCTACCACTTGGCTTACACGGCCCTTCAATGGGTTGCAGCTCTTAGGTGACGCCATCGACGGGGTTCTCTTCCTGATAACAAAATCTTGCGTCTCCTCCCCCGACTCCGACCCTGCTGCTCCCACGTCCGCCAAGAGGGGAGAACTCCTAATGCCACCGGCGGGAAGGTGGCAAGGGTGCCCCACCTCCCCCAGCACATCACTATCCCTTCCCATCCCTTCCTTCACTGCCTGCGAGGAATCTCGAGTGCCAAGGTGGCAAGGGTGCCCCACATCCCCCAGCACATCACTATCCCTTCCCATCCCTTCCTTCACTGCCTGCGAGGAATCTCCAGTGCCAAGGCTAGAGCCCGCGACATCACCGTGAGCCTTCCTCAGTTTCCGACCGCCACGAGCAACCCCCACTCTGGGCTTCACTTCTCCTATCACAGTCGCCGCCTGGGGACGTGGCACAGCCCCCTTATCCTCAATACCCACAGCCACCGATATGGAGCGTGGCACAACACCCGCCCCCTCGTTTGCTAGGGGCTGGGATTTCGATCGGCGGGGTTTCCTGTTCTTGCGCGGTACATCCCCAACTCCCACTGGAAGACCAACATCATCCATTTCCACCGAGGGCTTCTCCTTCTTTAATCCTGAAGCCGCCTTGACCTTCCTGTGAGGGACCTCGCTCCCATCCACTTTGCCCCGAGGGTTATTAGTGTGACGAGGTTTCCCCTTCCCCTGGGCATTATCAGCTTCCATCGGCGGACTAGGGTTTTCCGCTCGCAACATCTCGTCCCCAGCCTGCACCCCCGGTACATCGAGCATATCATCATCAGAATCAGCATCCAAAAGGAGCCGACGGCGCCGCGTTTCAGCCTGGATCCTGACGAACTGATCCTCCTCTGAGCCGGCTTCCGCTTCCATACAAGCTGGAGGGTTGGTCTGCGGGCTGGCGTGCCTCGGGTGGGTGGAGGGATCAAGTTGCGGGCCATCTTCCTTAGCACGTGTCAACTTCGGCCGAGTCTTCCCAATGCGGACTTTGGGGTGACGGTGAAGGATCACCCTCCCCGGACTGCCACGCCGGGTCGGCGATCGTTCCTTACTCTTCCCTTTGTTCACAGTCAACTTCGCCGCCAATGGAGCCTCCCCTGCAGCAGCACTCGAGGGCTCGGCCTGCGGCACATTCTTCATCCCAGGGCCCACCTCCCCTCGATCCGCCTTTATATTATTATGGTGCTGGCGGTTGACCCACACCGACCTTCTGGGACCCCCTGGAAGGGGATCGGCTCCTTCCTCATCATAGATCTTTCGTCCCACTTGCTTGGTGATCATATGCGGTCCGAACCGCTCTTTTCCATTAGGTGGATCATAGCTACAATCGCGGCGAGCATGGCCAACTCGACCACAGCGGAAGCAAAAATTCGGCAAGAATTCGTACTTGAGGCTCACCCAAAAGCTATCCACCTCCTCACAGACCACCATTAATTGCGATCGAAGGGGCTTTGAGAAATCAATAATTGTGTTAACTTTGATAAACCGCTCACCAGAATCTTTGCAAGCAAAGATCCCTGAATCCAGAACTTTGCCCATGGTTGCGGCAATTAACTTCTGCCCAAACAGCTTGGTACAAAGGTCCTCCTGAACACCCCACAGCTGGACACGAAAGGGAGCTCTCGCCATCTCCTCGAATACTCCTTTCGAGATAACAGGGGACCATTGGCGGAGAGTCAGCAATTGATCCTTGATGATCCACGGATTTATGGAAAGAGCCCATTGCTTGGCTTCCTCATTCGGCATTATGATCTCAAAGAGCCCCTGTTTCGTCTTCATCACCTTGAGTTGGCCGCGTATCTTCCAGGCATCCAGCAATCCTCCGCGGAGCTCCATAGTAGTGACGTGATCGTTGGTGAAAAGCCGCCCCAGAAGGGTACGAGAAGCACGAAAACGGGTAGATTGCACCTCCTCGAGGGAGAATTGAACCACTTGATCATCCGAAACGTGGGCCATTATTTGCAACTCCTGACAACAAGAGAGGCGAATCGGGTTAGCTGCCAAAGATACACCCCCTGACGTCGCACTCACCAACACATCGGGATCGGGGTATCGCCAAGATGAATAAATTCTCGACAAAGCGAGGCAAGAAGGAATAAAAGAACTTTCATTAGGGGGCAACCAATTACCTGAGCAGGTTCTCAACGAGGGCCAGAGAACAGGAGCTTCAATGGTAGCAGGTCGTCCACAAAGCCGATAGCTTGAGGAAATCGGCGTTTGTGAAAGGATTATAAATAGATCCCCCAAGTCCCACTGTAAGCCGCTACGTAGAGTCACGGTACAGTTAGGAGTTGGAGTTTGACTAGGATTAGGAATGTAAAGAAACGATGCAGCACGGCTTGGATAATCTCGTTGGGAGCTGATATATCGGCCCCAATCCAATATCTCCGAGATACGAGGGAAATCCAAACCGAGCTGGTTCGCCCAATCACGGCAAATCCCAATAATTCTGGGTTGGGGAGATACGCCCCTCTTTCCCTTACCGATCGGAGTCCCAGCCAACTCGCCGGCTGGCCTCGTCGGAGAAGAGAATGGTTGAGTAATACGAAGCGTACGAATTTCCGCCGCCTCTGCAGCAAAATCACGACCACCTTCCCCAACCTGAACGTCCCTGCGTTTCCCATTGTTGTTTATATCAATAAGAGGTTCCCTGACCATAGCTAACAGCGAGTTCACGCCTACCAGGTCCTTCGATGCGGGAATATTTGAACACCATTCAGCCGTGGATAATAGCGAGATCTCGCCTACCAGGTCTACCGAGGAAGGAAGCCGAAATCTCCACTCCCTAAGCCAAACATGCCTGCTTTTCTTCGCAGGGTTGGGATTTACATGAAACCCAACGTGAACGTGAGAGGGACCGCGATCCTCGTGCCAAGGTCGGCTGCGTTTGCGCTTCAAACGAGCAGGGCAGCGCCCCACCCCATAGAGGCTGATAGGTACCATTGGTTGTCGACCACATCGGCGGCGCACCTGGCGAGTCTTTCCATGCCCACGAACAGAATCCACGAGCAGTACTTGAGTCAGCCAGATGCAGCCGCCCCTTTGATTCTTCCAGCTGAAGAGGAAGAGGGAAGAAAAGAACGTCAGAACCAATCCACCCAGCCATCGCAAGCTTTCGAGGAGAGAGGCGAGAGCATCTCTCATGTTTTTTTTTTTTTGTTGGGGGTTGTTCAGCTCTACTCCTTGATTGTTTGAACTTGTGCTTTATTGTGAATATTATTGTCAAGCTGGTTTGGAACTTTTGAAAATTTCACCTTTGGTAACTTCTACCAAAGTGGAAGAATCCAATTTCATTCCATCTTTATGTTGGTGCGGCTGCTGGTGCCTTTTCGAGCTTCTCCTACAAGAACCCAAGAATTTGGTGAATCGAAAGAGCAGCAATCGATTAGAATGAGGATCGATGCTTAATTTGATTCTGAATGAAAGTAGAATAAGAAGGTCGAAATGGTTATTGGGCTAAAAGCCCAATTAGTCTTTTATATTTGGCCTGTCGAAGATTCCTTGGTAAAACGATGACGTTCGAATTAGTTCTTCCGCCTCCTGTATCTTGTTCTTCCTGTTCTTATGTAAGTCTGCAAAAAGAATTGCTCTGCAAAACAGAGATGAATTACAGTATAAAGGAAATTGAAGAACAAAGATGAACACAGGGATTTTTACGTGGTTTCCGATACTGATAAATCAGTATCGACTAGTCCACGGTCAAAGGCACTCTGTTTTGAGTCCTTTGACGTTATTATGATATTGTGTTTCGGATTACAGATTACAATCAATCTCTGAGTAACTCCCTGTTACTTGATCAGAACTTCCAATCAGAATTCAGCTCCCCGCCGGAATTCCAATTGCCCTTGACTAACCCTACTCCCAGATAGCCACCTCTCGTTTCTTTCAATTTTAACACAGCCAAACCCTTGTTTCTGCTATTTGAAAGTTTTCTTTCGAAAGGTATCAATCACTAATCAGACTTTGTTCCTATATACTCTTCTTTTTCAACCGTTGCCTTCAGATCCTATAGGATCAGTCTCTTGCCTGATTTCCCGCCTCATTACTGCTTTCTTCTTTTGGTTCTTGCTCGGTGTCCTTCAGTCAACCTTCCCATTTTATCGATGCCAGCAGACACAGCTTCCTCCAACAAACTCCCCCTAAGCTTGTCGCTGGCTCGAATCCTTTACTGGTAACTCCCTGCACACATGTAACAAACACCAAGTGCAGTCTGCTCCAAGAGGAAATAATGTAATGATGAATAATTTACGACTACATAGTAATCATAACCTTCAAAGTTTTATTCATCTGATTTGCAAAAGAAAATTACAGAACTTCCCACAAAACATCGACTATTCCCCTTAAAACGTTTTCTAGAAAGGATATTTAGGTGGGGACTCATACTCAGACACCTCCTCATCATCCCTAGACTCATCTGACTCAGAGTCAGAACTTATAGGATCGTTTATTGATCCAGACGCGTATACAAACTTATGCCACATTAGATCTTCCTTTCTAAGTTGTTTCAGTTTGGCAGACTGCTCTTTCTCACCAGAGTATTCTCGTTTGATTACAGTTACAGCAGCGTCAACTAGTGCTCCAGCTAGTCTCCCAGACGCATACTGAGCAGGACCAGTAATGGCATACTGTCTCCCAGACGCATACTGAGCAGGACCAGTAATGGCATACTGTGCAGGACCAGTGTTGACTCCCCCTGAGCCAGTGATAGGCTTTCGGGGCCAACGAGTGCATCGAGCTTAGCAAGCACATGTTATGGACGAAGATCGTCCAGAACATTGCATTGATGCAGTTTATCATGCATATCAATATTAAGATAGCGCAGAAGATGAGTGATCTGGGGTCCAAAAGGCAGAGAACCTCCAAAATATTCCGTCCCAAAGCGAATCATATGATGAAACATGAGTGTTGCATAGCTGAGTTTAGTGCCAGCTCGAGCATGAGAGAGAATCCATAGGTCAGAAGTATTGAGAATATCAGTACTCGAAAGATCTCGAGGTAGGAAACTTCTGGTAATAAAGAAGTGTAGAACCTTAAGATCATCTGGCAGACGACCAGCAGCCAGACGAGAGGGAAAGTACTGACCGATGTCACGAGTGACGGATTTCAATGCATGCACCAGATCGAATCCCAGATCCCCAAACTCACTGTCTGTGCCAGCTTGGAGACCACCGTGAGGGACATCAAGAGCTGTTGCCAGTAGCTCAGGAGTAACCTTGATTTCGAAATTGAACACCATGGTTGTGAAAAACTTAGGGACAGTTCCAGGACCGCGCTGTATGTTCACATAGAACAATCTCACGGCTTCTGGACAATAACTGAACCTCATATTTTCCACCAAAGACTCCCACCCCAGACCGTGAATAAGAGCAGGAATATTCATGTCATACTTGGAGAATCCAGAGGGATGGATTGACAGAGAGGGAAAGATTGGACGATCACGAAATCGTCTCAGATATCGTGCATAAACAGCAGCATTGCAAAACCCTTTGTTGTTGAACACAGCAGAGTGTTGCAACTGAGCGTTTTGTGGGAGCCATTTTTGAGCGAGGATAAGGGAAGTGTTTGGAAGTTTGAAAGACTGCGTTGGTTTTGCAGAGAAACCCTATGCTTATATACTAGAGGAGGAGTTAAGAAAAAGGAAGGTGTATCAGAGTTAGAGGAGTAAGAATTCCAGAGATGGAAAAGAGAATATTTTGATTTAGGATATCCGGAAATCAAGAGGAAGGGATTTCATCGAGACAAAATAAGCCAAGTTCATTTCTTATAGACAGAAATTTTTCTATTCCTAAAGGTTTAGTGAAAATATCTGCCCATTGCATGTCTGTGCTTACAAATTCAAGTTTAATCTTTCCATCTTGAACTAGGTCTCGAATGAAATGGTATCGAACCTCAATATGTTTTGTACGGGAGTGCTGAATGGGGTTTTTGGTCATATTTATAGCACTAGTATTATCACACAGAATGGAGGGAGACCCTATTTCCAAACCATAGTCCTGAAGTTGGTATTTTAACCAGAGCAATTGAGTACAGCTAAGTCCAGCTGCTATGTATTCTGCTTCAGCAGTTGACAAAGCTACTGAACTCTGCTTTTTACTAGCCCAGGAAATCAGAGAGGTACCAAGGAAATGACATGTGCCTGAGGTGCTCTTACGATCAAGAACACAACCAGCATAGTCAGAATCACTATAGCTGAGAAGTTCTAGGCTAGAGTCCCTAGAGTACCATAATCCCAACAGCTTAGAGCCAGACAGATACCTAAATATTCTTTTCACTGCAGATAGATGACTCATTTTAGGACAGCTTTGAAAACGAGCACAGACTCCTACACTATACACAATGTCAGGTCGGCTGGCAGTTAGGTATAACAATGAACCTATCATTCCTCGATATAGTCTAACATCGACTGAAACCCCACTTTCATCTTTTGATAATTTTGAAGTTGATCCCATTGGGGTTTGTGCTGACTTAAGATTAGTTAAGTCAAATCTGGTGAGCATATTGGATAGATATTTTGACTGACTAATGAATGTACCCTTGTTATTTTGTTTAACTTCCAGCCCTAAAAAGTGTTTTAACTCTCCCATAAGGCTCATCTCAAAGGCCCCTTTCATGGTTGCTTCGAATTCTTTACATAAGCTTGAGCTTGATGAACCAAAAATGATATCATCGACATAAACTTGAACCAATATTGTATGACTTTTAACAGATTTTATGAAAAGAGTTTTATCCACTGATCCTCTGTGAAAACCATCACTGATCAGAAAATTACTTAACTTTTCATACCAAGCTCTAGGAGCTTGTTTTAATCCATATAAAGCCTTGTTCAATTTATATACATGATCTGGGTACTTGTGATTTTCAAAACCAGGAGGTTGAGCAACATACACCTCCTCCTTCAACTCACCATTTAGAAAAGCACTCTTAACATCCATTTGGAATAATTTAAATCCCTTGGAAGCAGCAAAGGCACATAATAATCTAATGGCTTCCAATCTAGCTACTGGGGCAAACGATTCATCAAAATCTATACCTTCTTCTTGACTGTATCCTTGAGCTACAAGTCTAGATTTGTTTTTAGCAACCATTCCCAGTTCATCAGTTTTATTTCTCCAGACCCATTTGGTTCCAATTATTGGTTTGTTTTCTGGTTTAGGTACCAAGTTCCAAACATTTAATCTTTCAAAGTATCCTAGTTCATCTTGCATAGACCCTGTCCAAAACTCATCATCTAGTGCTTCTTGTATATTTCTAGGTTCAGTCAGAGAAACAAAGGCAGTGTGCACAGTAGTATTCTGAGATCGAGTGGTCATACCTTTGTTTAAATCCCCAATGATCAGAGAGGGTGGATGCCTCTTCTGTATGTGAGGTGGTGCTTGAATAGCTATTTCCTCAGTGTCTCTTTCCAGATTGCTATCCTGTACTACTTCAGTAGTATTGTCTTTTTCAGAAATTGCTTCTTGATTCGTTCTGGAGTGATGTCCCAGTCCTAAATCATCATCCTCATCGAAGATATCTCCATACTTACTAGTAGATTCATCAAACACAACATGTATGGACTCTTCAACTTTGAGAGTCCGTTTGTTATATACCCTGTAAGCTCTACTATGATTCGAGTAACCCAGAAATGTTGCCTCATCAGACCTAGAGTCAAATTTTCCTAGATTGTCTTTAGTGTTAAGCACAAAACACTTGCACCCAAATGGATGAAAGTATCCTAAGTTTGGCTTCCTGTTTTTCCACAACTCATAAGGTGTCTTGTTTAATTTGGACCTGATTAGAGCACGATTAATTATATAACAGGCTGTATTAACAGCCTCTGCCCAGAAAAACTTAAGCAAGCTATATTCATTTATCATTGTTCTAGCAATCTCTATCAGAGTCCTATTCTTCCTTTCTACCACACCATTTTGCTGAGGGGTCCTAGGTGCAGAGAAATTATGAGCTATCCCAGCTTTATTACAAAATCTATCAAACTTTTCAGATATAAACTCCCCCCATGGTCACTTCTAATATTAATAACCTTTGTTTCCTTCTCGTTTTCCAAACGCCTGACCAAACTTTTAAAGTTTTTATAAGCCTCATCTTTACTTCCCAAAAACAGTACCCAAGAATATCTTGAGAAGTCATCAACAATTACAAATGCATATGACTTCCCCCCCTAAGCTCAAGATGTTGCTTGGACCAAAGAGATCCAGATGCAGAAGTTCCAAGGGTTTTGAGGTCGAAATAACTTGTTTGGTTTTAAAAGATGACTTTACTTGTTTTCCTTTAGTGCAGGCTTCACAGAAAAACTCCTTCTTGCAGTTAACCCTAGGTATTCCAGTTACTAAATTAAGACTTACAAGTTTTGACAGAGTCCCAACACTGACATGTCCAAGTCTCCTATGCCACTCCAACTTATCATTTTTGTCGACAGAGACTAAACACATTTCATTGAACATATTTTTATCACTTAGGTTTATACAAAACAATTTTCCTTTCCTCTTACCAGAAAACAGTATTTTTCCACTTTCAATGTTTTCCACATAGCAGGTAGTTGGTTCAAATATTACTCTATTTGATTCTCCACAGATTTGACTTATTGAAAACAGGTTATGCTTTAGCCCATCAACTAACATCACATTATTAATTTTAGGTGAAATTCCAACTTCCCCTTTACCAAGAACATCAGTGCAGAAGTTATCACCAAAATATACTTTACCTTTCTTTCCTTTAACCAGTTTTGTGAAAAGTTTTTCATTTCCAGTCATATGATGTGAGCATCCACTATCCAGGATCCACTCGCTGTCTTCCATGCTCACTTGGAAGCAGACCTAATCACATGAATATTATTACTTTGTTTTAGGTAGCCAGACCAACTTAGAACCAATTACTCTATGTTTTGGATTATGACACTCATGACTAATATGTCCAGTTTCATTACAGTTAAAGCAAACTGTCGATTTCAACCTTTCTTCTCTAGCAATTCTCTTTTTGCAATTTGCAATGTAATGTCCATTTAAATGACAGTAAAAGCACTCAACTTGTCTTGAGCCCTGATTGTTTCTTTTGTACCAAGACCTATAGTTCTGTGTGCTTTTTGCAATTTTTGTAAGTTCTGATGCCTTGTTTTCAAGTTCCACATTTCTTTTTAGCACTTCAATCATGCATCTCTCTAATTCTGATTTTTCTTCCTCTAATCTGGCATATTGTTTAGTTAGTTGTTCAAATTCTGATTTAAGTGTTGAGTACTTAATTTTCACAGTTTTGACTTCTAACTGAATGTCCCTTATAGTGTCATTCAACTGATCATCTTCACTACCAGTATCTGAGTAATAGTTCAGTGTCCTTACCTGAGATGAATTGCATTCATCGTCGCTTTCCCCAATGGCCATGTAAGCTTCTTGCCGTCGTCCAGCATCACCTTCTTCTTCTTCATCTTCAGTGCAGCTCCAGGTGGCAGCATAGGCATTTTCTCGCTTTATCTGTGGGCATTATGCTTTAATGTGCCCACTTCGTCCGCATTTGAAGCATCCCGCTTGAGGAACAGTCTTCTCAACTGATTCTCTTCTGAACCTTGAGTTTTGTCTGGGATGCCTGGCTTGATCTTTATCGGAATCAGCTTCCTTTGCACGACCACTTAAGCCTCTTCTTCTTTCCTTTCTTAATCTGAGCAGCTTGGCCACATGCTTGCTCAGCAAAGCCAATTCATCGTCTTCCATGTCCTCTAATTTGTCAAATTCTTCTTCTTGTTCAGTGACCTTGAATGCGATGCTTCGTCTTTCCTTTCTTGAGTCCTCGTTTTCTTCTCGTCTCAGTTTGTCTTCGTGTGTGACTAGTGACCCCATTAGTTCATCCAAACTTAACTTCGTTAAGTCCTTTGATTCCTCTATCGCTGTGACCTTGGGTGTCCACTTCTTTGGCAACGCCCAGAGCACCTTTCGAACTAGATCGGCACTGGTGTACTCGACCTCCAGGTTTCTCAGACTGTTGACGATAGTTGTGAATCTATCGTGCATCTCCTTAATGGTCTCATCAGACTTCATTACGAAAGCTTCGAATTCTTGCTTAAGGACATTTATCCTAGAGATCTTGACGTGGGAGGTACCTTCGTGAGCAATCAAGAGTTTGTCCCAGATTTCTTTCGCTGTTTTGCATCCCGAGACTCGATGGTATTCCTCATGCCCTAAAGCGCAGTACATCAAGTTCGTGGCCTTCGAATTCAACTGGAAATTTCTTTTATCTTCTTCAGTCCATTTCCCTCGAGCTTCTTTGACTTCAAGAGGACCATCTAGCACGATGTTCCAAAGATCCGGATCAGTTGAACCGATGAATAACTCCATCTGATTCCTCCAGTACCCATAGTGCACTCCTTCGAACCGTGGCGGTCTTGTTTGAGAAAAGCCATCAGCCATGAATATTCCTCCTGTGTTTGCACTTGACCCCATCTCTCCGGAGGTTGTTAAGCCTAGTTCGCCAGAGCCGGGCTCTGATACCACTTGTTGGTGCAGACGAGCGCGAGGCTGCTGGTGCCTTTTCGAGCTTCTCCTACAAGAACCCTAGAATTTGGTGAATCGAAAGAGCAGCAATCAATTAGAATGAGGATCGATGCTTAATTTGATTCTGAATGAAAGTAGAATAAGAAGGTCGAAATGGTTATTGGGCTAAAAGCCCAATTAGTCTTTTATATTTGGCCTGTCGAAGATTCCTTGGTAAAACGATGACGTTCGAATTAGTTCTTCCGCCTCCTGTATCTTGTTCTTCCTGTTCTTCTGTAAGTCTGCAAAAAGAATTGCTCTGCAAAACAGAGATGAATTACAGTATAAAGGAAATTGAAGAACAAAGATGAACACAGGGATTTTTACGTGGTTTCCGATACTGATAAATCAGTATCGACTAGTCCACGGTCAAAGGCACTCTGTTTTGAGTCCTTTGACGTTATTATGATATTGTGTTTCGGATTACAGATTACAATCAATCTCTGAGTAACTCCCTGTTACTTGATCAGAACTTCCAATCAGAATTCAGCTCCCCGCCGGAATTCCAATTGCCCTTGACTAACCCTACCTCCCAAATAGCCACCTCGTTTCTTTCAATTTTACACAGCCAAACCCTTGTTTCTGCTATTTGAAAGTTTGCTTTCGAAAGGTATCAATCACTAATCAGACTTTGTTCCTATATACTCTTCTTTTTCAACCTTTGCCTTCAGATCCTATAGGATCAGTCTCTTGCCTGATTTCCCGCCTCATTACTACTTTCTTCTTTTGGTTCTTGCTCGGTGTCCTTCAGTCAACCTTCCCATTTTATCGATGCCAGCAGACACAGCTTCCTCCAACACTTTACGTTCCCTAGCGTTTGTTTGAGATCCTCTCTAGTTGATAACTGATGATTGAATCCATTAAGATTAGGAACGTCAAACAAGTTATGTGCTTAGGGCTTCTCTTCATAGTAAACTTGTAAAACTTATGCATGTGCTAAGCATTGGGGATGTGTCCTGAAAATTCCACGGGGAGCACGTGTGTCGGAAGTCTTGCTTCTTCAAGAGTAATAATACATAATCCGTGAAAAGGATTATTCCAATTAGTGTAGAAAATAATATTGGCTATTTACTAGTAGTGTCAAGTCAACACTAGGCTTCGGAGCCCTGTATGGTGAATGGGGATCCTGTGGTCTTTTTGTTCATCTCCTTTCTGGTCTTGCTCCTTCTTAGATAGAATGCCAAGAGTCTTCTCATAAGGCACGGGTGGAATACTATCTTTTAAGGTCGTATTATAAAGAGCGATAGGAAGATAGTAATTTCCTGATCCTTTTTTAGAATCTGCATGCTAGAACTTACCTTTGGACGTAGAACGTAACTAGTTGCTGTTATGCTTTTATTTATCTCTCGCTCCGTTAATTGTGAACTGTGCATGATGCTCAACCCTTTGTTAGACATTCACGGAGATGGATGTTCATTAATATGTCGAACGGAGTTCTTGGTGTGTGTCTTCATGTGGCTCTACCAGTTTCTGATCTGCCGTTGGTTCTGTTGAAGTAGGTGTTTCACTTTCTGTAATACCTCCTGTTCAAGTCAAAGGGCTAAATTTTTTCAGTTTGAAAACTGGAAAACCCATGATATGTGTTCTACAAGACTATAATCCATGATATGAATGTGATTGTACCATAATCATAGCAAACTTGCTTGATATTGCTTGACTTTCCGCTGTGATTACCTGACCAAACCTGATCCTTAAGTTTCGTTTCTAACATGCTCCTTGGTATATACATTTGCAAGATTTGTCTGGGCTGAACTGATCTGTTGCTTGCATCATTGTCCGGACTAGTTGCATTCTGGGATCTTATGTTGCTCTTGATAATGAATCGTGTGTACGGCGGTGTAGATTCTCTGGGTTTTAACTTCTCCTGGGGGTGTTGTAGAAAGCAGTCGGAGGATGAATGTCTCGTGAAACGAAAAGCCCTTTCTAAGTTCTCCTGCCAGAGGGATTGTGCCTTGTTTCCTAGTATCTAAACTGTATTTCTCTAGTTAGTACAGTTGCTCTATGGTCCTTGATATCTAGTTTTTATGTCGTCTTAATCTTATCTTAACAAACTAGATTGTACCCCGACCCGTTGGCCGGTTGCAATATGATAATATTAATTAACAAAACTTCAAAGTTTAAATTTCAGTAATATTCTTTTCTTTTACATTTGTTTCATGATTGTATTATATGTAAATGTCATGCGCATTAACAAACAATGGAAGCATAATTACAAAATAGCAATACAATTTCTTAAGTTTTACCATTGAGTAAATCTAATTTTTCAATGTCTTGGTAAATAGAAAATGAGCATCCATAAGAACGATTACTAACATTGTAAATGGTGGATTTGTTGAAATTAAAAAGATAGAACTCAAGCAAGGGTTTATAAACTTCTAATAAACTTAAGCATTAATATATTTGTCTGGCCCGAACTTTTCCCATATTTAACATTCTGGCCAATCCTTTTCGCATTTAACATCGTGGCCCGAACTAATCCTACACTTTATTAGTTTGGCCAAATCCAAGAGTTAAATGTTAGTTTTGACAGTCAAGACCTGACTAACAGTCAACCAGCCATGTTGCTGCCTAATCAGTCTAAAATGAACTTAAAAAATCTTAAATTCCTCGTAATCCTTAAAAATTATTATAATTAAATAAAAAATTAAAACAATTGAATGCCATTTTCTATATGTGGTGATTTTATTTTCAATTTGTAAATCATAAATTATAAGTGGGAGTATCATGATCATTCTAAGTTAACTTTACGAAGATTTGAAGCTTAGTAAAAGTTCAATAAGCAAGGGGGACCCACTTTTTTAACAATGTAACAAAATTTTGATGATCGGGATACGATTAGCTAGAAATTGCCACATAGATCGGGCCAGTTTTAGAATTAATAGTCCATAAATTCTATTGTATATATGACGTTAAATGATGCTAGACTAATATATATTTTTCACTCCAAATATGTAAAAATGGATATAATTTTGTATAGTATAATTAATTTGATTTTTAGTTAAAAGATTACAAATTAAATTATCAAAAATGAAATATGATTAATTGAAAACTAATAAGGGAGTGGCAATGCATGTTGATTATACACCTAATATATTAATAAACTGATAATATTCTAAATTAGCTAAATGGATACAATAAAATAGAACTGCTAATAATAATAATTTGAATAAATATATATAGATGAATTTTACAATGCTTCATCTGGTTGGTGCTTTCATATGCACCAAAAATATTTTATGCACAAATTGAACTTATATCCTTAGTTATAGTCAAATTCAATTTATTTTTGTACTTTTTCATGCAAATTCATTTATAATGCAAGCGGATCGTGTACATTTAACATTATGGTACAGTTCTTTGTCAAAAAAACATTATTGTACAGTTTGACCTATATATTTTCATACATATTACTTTATGACACAAATTGAATTTGGACTTTAATGAATTGGGCAGGGATAATCAGTCCGATTGCAAACACCAATAATTGAAGTATAGTACATGATCTCTCATATATATGAAAAAGCTAGCGTACGCCGGTGTATGCTATATGCTTGCGTTCACAACTATTATTTGTACTTTGATATATTTCGATGAATCAAATCATTGGTTATTATTTTAAGATTAAATGAATCTCTTGATTTGGGTTCAAAAATTAGAGATTGGGTTTCACCCATTAGATGTTAGGGTATAATATTATGCCCCAAACTTCGATTAAATCATGACCTAAATAGCAAAACGTGACTGATTATGGGATTGAGATTGGGATTGAATTTCAATTGTTATTTGGTATTAGGGATTACGGATTGAGCTTGGTATATACCGAAATACCGATCAATATCGAAATATAAGCTAGTGTGTATTTAATCCTCTCAACTAGACTCTCTCATTCACTACTACGCGACCATCAACCACCAAATTCATCATTTAATTATACATAGATCATTACATCACTATTTCACACTAGTATTAGTCGTCTCTCAACCTCAAATTCGTCAAATTAAAGATTACCAATTACAAGAATTTGAGATGTTAGTTCTAGGCAACTCAAGAATATTTGCTTAGTCTCTTTGCCCTAAATTAAACAATAAAATTTAATTTATATATTTAATTATTAATTGTAAAGGTAATTAATTATGTATTCGATAATATCGATTGGGATCTTGAGGTACCGATTGGGATACCAAAATTATTAATTGTAAAGGTAATTAATTATGTATTCGATAATACCGATTGGGATACCGAGGTACCGATTGGGATACCGAAATTATTTAGGAATTGGGATTGATTTTAGGGTGTAATTCGATATTCGGGATTTCGGTATTTGGTATTGGGATACCGATACCGTACCGATTTCCACCTCTATTTTAGGAGTGGAATCAATTTCTCGCCGTTGTGTGGACCATCGGTTACATGAATATTTCATGTCAATTCCATATGGTGGTTCCAGAAATCGGCATGGATTTCATTCGAGTCCTGATTTCCCTCAATTTCTGAGAAAATTGTGTTTCCGTTCCCCTGTATTTCCCATACTTTCGTCTTTTTCCGCTCTGACTAAGGAAAACTTCCAATCCCGTATGGTCGTATCCACTCCCACTATCCATGTCTTTTTTCTCACCATCAACACTTTTCCAAGTGAACATCAGGAGACGCTCAAGTTGAAGGATTGGTCAAAGAAGCACACAGTACAACCAAAAGCAAGTCAACAAATGGAGAATTGTGGAATCCACCACAAGCAAAAGGTAACCCGAACAAATCAATAGCCAACCGAAAGAAGCACAAGGCATAAGTGAAATTTTGGGACAATTACTTGAACAGTCGGGGAACCGATCGAAGTGGAGGCGGCGACATTTGCTGTTGCAGCGACGACACTTCTGGAGAATTCATGAAGTGAAAATGTGAAGGTATCAGTAACACTAGAAATGATTTTCTGCATCTTTCGTTCTCTTTCTATCTCTCTTTTCTCCGTTGCTGAAACTTACTACCAGATTAAAAAATGGAATTCTCATTGCGCAGAAAGATAAGTTCTTTTGGTTCTACCCTCCATCACTGCATGCCTGAACTGTTTTGTTTTTGTTACATTTCCCTGTATTTCACATACTTCGTCGTCTTTCGTTCTAATTTGATGCCAATAGAACGGTGAACTATAGCCGCTTTGATGTAACATAGCAAGCGTGAGGTAATAATTGTCATTGTCTTCATTTCATTATAAGTGTATAGTTTTGTTTTGTGCATGAGAAAATGTACTCACAATATAAATTTGTAGTTCCCAATTAGATTTTGCTGATAATGGCTGTGTAATTGTGACCATTGTTGAATCCTGAGTAATTTTTTTGAATTTTTGCGGAAACTTTATGATGCTGCTGTGAATTCCTAATAAATAAATAAGAATATACTTTTCTTCAGAGTTATCTTCCATGTGTACCCAGTTTACCAATAAATAGATGGCTTTGGTGTTGATTTGTTGAATCTCTTTTCCAATGTTTGTACATTGGGTTTACTATTTTTACGTGCTTCACTTGCTTGATATGGTTGTTTGTTCCTTTTTTTTATTGTCTTTTTTAATTCTTTGCTCTAAGTACAACATTCATTTTCAGATTCTTTCAATATTCTCTTATGTCGTATACAATTGAGTAATATTATTTGATCACTTAAAATCTTAAATGTAATCAGATCTCGCACCCATAAATAAACTGTTTAAGCCTAGGATGTACCAGGCAGGTTGGAGACTGATTAAGCTGGAATCACGCCTTCCCTTCGGATGGTGGGGACTTCGTTCCTGCAGAAGGGGTCCGGAGGCGTTTGCCTCGGACACTCTCCAAAGATTAAGTCAGAGTTGAAGAGAGAGAATATAGAGAGAGAATGTGGGTAGGTTAGTTACCAATAAATGTGTGTCCCTGTTGTATTTATAGTGGATGTTGGTTCCTCTCTCTCTTGGTTCTCTTCCGCGCTTGTACTTTGTGGATGATCCCGAGATTATGCTTGCGGCCGCATTTAATGTTCCTGTCAGCTGTCGCATGATTGTCCTTGCTCGTCCCATCAGCCATACCCTCTGTTCCACGCTCAGGGTCTCGTGGTCCCACTCTCACCACGCCTCGCGCCGTTTGAGTGGCTGCAGGCTCGTCTGAGTGGGCCTTTTGGGCCTAGGGTCTTTATGGGCCTTGGGCTTTAGAGAGAATCCTACCCAGCCCAACATAAACCCTTAATCACTTCGTTTATTATAAACTGGGCCGATACTACAGTGCCGCAGTAAAAATGGCGGCACCGGGCCGGTGCCGCGATTTTTGATTGGTCCACATCGATGATGACATGACACTGATCAAGGTTGTCAACCTGCGGGTTGACCCGGACCCGGTCGAGCTAGTGAGTCAAGGGTTAATGGGTCAACCGTTTTAGCCCGGTTTGGCCCGGAAATATAGAAAGAGTCATTGTATTGTACTTATCCTCCTAAATTATATCAAATCTTATCTAACATATGAGTTATAACATATAATATTACACCAAAATAACATATCGTACTTAGATCCAACATATAGTGAAAATTCACACACGCTTATATAACATAAATATTTAAATGTTCAACTTAGTATTTCAAAGATTGAGTTAGGCGAAAAGAAAAATTGGAAAATAGGCGCATTTCGCAAACTAAAGAAAAAAATGACACAATTTGACTTCCAACCCGGTACCTTATAGCGATCGGCCCGGCGGGTGCGTGCGGCCCGTTTTTCTTACCGGGTCAGGGTCAAATTGGGTCGACCCGTGGGTCAACCCGCGGGTTGACAACCTTGGTTGACATTCATCCTTCAAGTTCTAATCAAGGAAACCAAAACCGATTCCACCTACTTCCTATGAACCGAACAGTCAAAATTCTAGAAATGAAGCAAGAACAACCAGTCAAAAGCCAGACAGTACTAATGTACTATATCACCTTCAAGTTCAACCAACCTGCAAGCAGGCACAAATTTCCTCTTCAAAACCACAACTGCAAATCCGATCCCTCCATACCTTCAATCCAAAAACAGCATTTTACTCATTTATAACATCCACAACTGGGTACACAAAAGCACATTGATGGCACTAGTGGTGCAGTGGTACGATTTCGTGTGTTTTGGGATTGTTCCTGCTGCTTTCATGGGATCACTGTGGACTCTATGGACAAAGGAAGGAATTCCCACAACAGATTCACCATCATCACCATCTCCAGATTTCCACCAGGCCAATGAATTCGATTCGGATTACTACGAGAGTCTCCTCGAAGGAGTGGATCGAGCCCGCGACAACAAATTTATGATAACCAATCTATGGAGTTGCTGCTGGAAAGGTGTGCACCCTGGCTGGTTACTTGCCACTCGTTGCATTTCCCTTGTGGCCATGGCTGCAATTTTGGTCTGGGATATCCTTGATTGGACTGCTTCCATATTCCTTTACTACACTGAGTGAGCATTGTTCCTCCTTGTATCATTTAAACTTCCTCAGTTTGGTTGTTTCGGTACATTTTCGATCATTTACCCTGCTCGAAAACTCTGCATCCTGAGTTTGGTGCTGAATTTTTTTTTTCTGCAGGTGGACATTCGCGCTAGAGATTGTTTACTTTGCGGTATGTTAGGAACAATTTTTTACTGAAACTGTCCACCTTATACTATACAATACAATGATGCTGATCTCTTCATTTTGACATGTGAACAGTTGGCAACTGCAATGTCTGCATATGGTTGTTGTTGTTGTTGTTGTTGTTGTTGGGGATACAACAACAAGCAGCAATCACCAGCTGGCAATGGAGATTGCGACGAGGCCTACGAAAGGGCTGTGCTGCAGCAGAAGAGGAAGGAGAAAGGGAAAGGTGTCGTTAACGATACCATCATCGATATCGAAACTCACAGTCATCATCATCATCAGCATCATTCTGCTGATGAGCAAGGGAGATCAGCAGGATTCATGGGATGTCTTATGCAGACCATTTATCAGGTGTAGTACTAAGTTGGGATTATAGTTGCAAGAGTACTTCTGAATTCGCCTGAGAAAAGGTTTTCGGATTCAGACTTGTGCAGGAGCTGTAATCTTGACTGATGTTGTGTTCTGGTGTCTTATCCTGCCATTTGAATCCAACCAACATTTTCAATTGACCATGGTTTGTAAGCTACAATCCAATCCAATCCATCCATCCTTCTTCTTCTTTTTTTTTTAATCTCAAAGATGCAACATGATTTTAGTCACACTATTGGGTACTTTTCTGCAGTTGACTGGGCTCATGCACTCTGTGAATCTTGTCTTCCTGATCATTGATACAGCTCTCAACAGCCTTGTAAGCCTCTGCTTCTGAGTTCTGATCCAAATACAAATACCAACTCTGGGTTTTGTTCATTCTTTGGTTTCTAACTATCTATGCACTTCGTTGGTGATCGTCGATTCGTGACCACCAGCCGTTTCCATGGTTTCGAGTAGCGTATTTTGTGCAGTGGAGTTGCATCTACATTGTTTTCCAGTGGGTTCTTCACGCCTGTGGTCTTTCATGGTAAGTAACCATTTATCCAGCATTCTGTTGAATGATGTATTCAAAATAACCCCAAAGCAAGAAATATGTTTGTGTTGATTTCCTATGCTGGAATTCTGCAGGTGGCCGTACCCGTTCTTCGAGCTGAGTACGCCATGGGCGCCATTATGGTACTTCTGCTTGGCTCTGGTGCACGTCCCTTGCTATGGGGTTTATTTTCTCCTTGGGAAAGCCAAATACTCGATCCTCCCCAAATGGTTCCCCGCTGCTTTTGTTCTCACTTCTTCATTCTGATTCTCTTCCCTATTCCTGAAGATCTTGCACTCAGCGGCGGATACAGAATAGGGTAGAGTACTGGACCACATTTGAAAAGAGATGGAGAGGACTAGGCCGTAACCCGACGAGAACATAAACAAATACCTAAAATCGAAAATTAATTACAAGAGTTATACTAGCTCCGGATCCGGGGAGGGCTGGCCCGTGGACCGAGGGCGGCCCCCCCTTGATCCGCCGCTGGTTGGACTGAATGGTTCAAATTTACAGTAATTCACGTGCTTTCATCGATTTCCTTCCTATACAAAATTTAGTGATTTGTTTTGTGACGACGAGATTTCTTAACGCATCTAGACATTTCGTACTATCTTTGTCACGATAATCTTGTTGTGTCCGTGTTGTTAGCAATGTGGCACGTTGATCTTTTTGTTGGTACATATCATCATAGCATTAGAGTGACAACACAACGACTAATCTGATAAATAAATAAATGGTGATGAAAAATATGTTTTTAGCAACGATAAGGTTGTTGTCCGTCACCATAGACGAAGCATTATCAATGGACTGGAAACTTCCAGCAAAAACGGGAGCCTAGAGATAAGAGAGTATGAATGGGCCTTGGTCCAGTAAGTTGAGGGTTTTTGGGCCGGGCTAGCAATTAAGCAACTCACATCATATGCCCACACACTTTGTGCTTGGGACCAAAAGGAGATTTGGGTAAGTAAAACTTCATATTTTCTTAATTTCTCATTTACATTTAGATTGTATTGTTTCAGATCTTTCAGATCATTACAGGATTGCTATCAATAAATTCTGCAATTGTACACATGGTGTCAACATTGTGATTCTCTGATTCTATTAAAATTTAAAATTCACAAAGCTAGCTCCGTCTTGTACCCACCGCGCTTGATGCCGGGCAAGAATGAGTATGGAGATACTCGTCCCGCCCTACCCGTTTGTCATCACTAATAACTTACGTAATAATTGTAAAGTAGTGTGAAAATATCATTTTTACGTAATTAACGTTGACATCGAGTTATGTAGGGTGTAATAACATTATGAAATGCTTATGCAACTCGATGTTAGACTTAGTGGTAAATCCATAAATATGAATGAGAAGGATTGATTTGAATCGTGGTAATTGGAGAAGGGGCTAATGCCTTGGAGACTACACTATTCTCTAAATCTGTTAGAGAATTTTACATGTAATTTAAACTATATTTCAAAGTTGATGGGGACTATAACCCCTTATAGTTGCAACCTAGCCCCTCCATTTGTTAGACTATCACATAAGAAATCTCCATAACCTTTTAATCTATACGTTATCTTATGTAATAGTTGTAAAATGTTGTTACGTAAAACTTATGTAAACGGGTGGTATTACGTGTTGTTTATTAATATAATAATTTTGTCTCCGGTTATACAAAAACCAAATGGGAGTATGGGACAATGAAGGATAAAAAATGATTACCGATTTTTTGGTGTTGGGAAATTAACTGAATTTATTCATAAAAAAAAATATGAACTGCATTTTTTTATTTAGCAATTTCCACAATCAACCAAATGCTTCTTTCAAATTAAATTTTATATTAATTAGACAAACGTATTAACATATGTAAATTAATATTAAATACGAAATTACAATTTATGAGGCGTTAAACTAATTAATTAATCCATCTTAAAACCTACACTAACCACCAAATTTACCCATTTAACCATTCGCCGGATTAGAATCCCCAACGCATCTTTTCCTTTCCGTGTCAGCCGGCCGGCCAGACAAATATTCCGCCGGCCATAACGATTATCAACCCCGCCGCTCGCCGGATCAGTTATCCACACATTGGAATCGCTGCCGCCCAGCGAACCCAATTCAATTAAATATTCTCCCCAATGCTTCAAATCCAATTCAAATCCTCAGCGTCGTCGGAGAACTCAGGGGAAACAGGGGAAGCAGCTCCGGCGGCTCGCTCCCGCGCGGCGTGCTCAACGGAGACGGATGGAGATAAAACCTCTTCTCCGCAATCGCCCTCTCCTCCTCGGAGCAAGGCGTCGAAGGGGACGTCTCGGTGCTGGAAAAGAAGGGCGATTCCCCCGCGCCGGAGCCCATCAGCGGCGTGACGGGGCTGGCAATCGGAGACTCCACGAGGCAGGGTGAGGAACAGGGGCTCGCGCCGGAGGAATTATTGTTCCGGAGAGACGCCCGGCTCAGCTTGATCTCCAGCTTCCTGATCGTGTGCCGGCGTTCCTGGAGCTTGTACGGCGACCGGCGGGGCGAATTGACCGGCGGATGATTGCCGTTGTTGCTGTTGTTGCTGTTGTTGTTGTTGTTGTAATTCCCCTGTTTAGGAGCGTGAATTCTGGAAGGCAGAGTGACCGGCAGCCTGATCTCGGAATCAGGGGATAATCCGGTGAGCCTCTGGACGAGGTCCCGGAAGGTCGCCGCGTCGGCTTGGACGAACGTGGTGGAAGAAACCGGCGACGTCGGGGGTAATGCTGCGGCGTTGACATGGCGCCGGCTCTCTGTTTCCATGGCTAATATGACCCTAAACTTAAACACTCTTAGCTAGTAAGAGTGTTTACAAAAAAAAATGAATGAACAAAAGAACGAATGAGAGGAAGGAGAAGGCGGATTGATGTGTTCTTCTTCAGGTGGAGAGAGGTTGAGAGAGTTATATAATAAGGAGGAGGGGAAAGGGTGAGAAGAAGAGGGCGATAATGGAGAAGAGAAGGATTGGTCTTTGGAGATGATTCCAATGGTTGTTGTGATGTGCTAATGGGGGTACAAACATTGGGTGGTCCTTGGAGTCAAGAGGAATTTTTTTTGTTGTTTGAATTTCTATTTTTTTTTTTTTGGTTAATTAGATAAAGACTCATTCAATTTCGCAATTGTTAACAAATTAATCTTTAAGTTTTGGTTCTTACAAAATTTTCGTGGAAATCGGGCATAACTAGTACAACAGTTACTTCACTTATCTTCGTAAGACATGTTTTACTATGTATTGTCCATATAAGCGTATTGGTTTGGTAAAATTACTTAAATTAATAATGGAGAAAAGTCTTTCATATCTCCTAATTAGCTATCAATCAGGGAGAGAAAGAAAAAGATTAAGTGGTTCGAGCAACTCGAGTTACGATAGATTTATGCAACAAGTTTGGTTTGTACCAAGTATGATTTGAAATGGATATTCCACGTCGGCTAGTAAATATCTACGTTTAATTGGTTTCATTTTTACTTTGATTGAATTGTAAAAATCGATATGAACAATTTTGCTATGGTGCTCACGTTCTAACATATGGTGCTATTGCCTATGAACACAATAACAAAGTCCCTATACAAAGACTTTTGAATATGATTCCTAATAAAGACAAGCTAAACGACTGTAATAGGTCAGTAACTCCACATTCGGGTCATAACGTTTTCCACCCCAAATACAAAGAGGAATAATTTACAAGACGTTAATTAATTAGCAACGTAAATGATAGTTCATAGACAAACGACCTATCGGTCAAAGAGCTTGTATTGTTACTAGATGGACAGCTCTTTGAATCCTCTAAAGAACATAACAACACGATCGAAACGAGAAAAATCGTATAAAGGATACAGACTTCCTCCAGAAAGATCAAACCCCGACATGGAATACATTCGATCGCTTCCAGCACGCCGGCACGAATCAAATAATCAATAGAGAAGCAACTTTATCAAACATTAAAAAAAAAAAGTTTAGTGACTGATTTGCAGGTAACCCCAAAAAAGTAGAGTGACCCAACTGTTGATGTTCATGCCCCTAGAGTTTGTTTAGCAGCGGGAGTCAACCTTTCTAGAGGAAACATTTGTGCTATGTTGCGTCTCCTGTCGAAGAGACAAATGACGATGGATCCAGAAACCAGAATGTAGTCTTCTTCTCCCCCAACTTCCCCATTTGACTGGTATACAATAGTTATAAAACCGATTAGCAATGAGACAAAAGGGAAAATTGGGAGTGGGGTAGGGTTAGGGTTTGTGACTTTTGGATGGTGACAAAAGCTCGAACATTTTGCAGCTAATCAAAAGAGTTGAATACAAGAAAGACCAGGCATTGGGTTTTGACTTGGTGATGATGATGAAGAGGTCAAATGGAAGTTAGGTCCAAGTGTTGAAGCGTGAGAGCAATGAAAAATGGAGAGAGTTGGAAGATGATGATGACCTTTTTCTCTTTTTTGTCGATTAGGGTTTGAAGTTTATTGTACTGCCAAGAAAGCAGCCATGAGCTTTGTGCCAAAGTGGAACAAGAAGGAAGGGAATAATGTAAGGGGGAAAGGAAGAGTGCGTACAAGAAAGGGAAACAACAACCTGTAGATGGGAAGGCAGAGACTGAAGAACGTAACCATGGAGGTTAGAGAAGGGAATTAATAAGAACATCGACATCATGCTGCAGGGTGATGATGATAACATGCATGCAGCAGAAGAGATGCAGGAGTCGATTGTTTTCCTATGCTAGGTGACAAATGGCGTCAACTGAGTCCTATAATTCTATAATCGATATTTGGGATATATCGAATACCCTACCGATATTTGTCAATATTTAGTAGTACCGAATATATGTTTTTGTCAATATTTGGGATTGTGATTGAATTTCAAGCGTTATTTGATATTAGGAAACGGAATGAAAATCGTTATATACCGAAATACCGATCAATACCAAAATATAAGTAAATAAAGTGGTAGAGGTAACCTTTGAGGAGAGTGGTGTTAGGACCTCGCTTGGTAAAAAAGTGGGTAACAAAATCCTTTTAAATATATGTGGCACTTCATCCTCAAAAAGTTGAGTACGAAAATCCTTTAAATACATTGTTGCTTCTTCCGTTGACGAGTACCAAAATCCTTTAAACATACCGTTTGGTATAAATAAATTCCGTAAGTTTTGAGGAATTCATGTTGGAATGAAACATTTTTGTGATTGGTATTTAACAGAATTCATTTTCAATTCTAAATTTTAAATTCTATGGAATTGGAACTAGTTATAGCAATTCTGAGAAATTGAGATAGAAAATTTCAAATGAATTCCATAGGTATTTACTAATTATAACATAATGATATAATTATCCTCTTTTATCAAGTAAATTACTTATATATCTGACATACCAAACGCATGAATTCGTTTGACAACGAATTCTACACGGAAATTCATTTTATTTCTAAAGATTTGAATATGACATACCAAACACAAGATTTCATTTGAAAATGAATTCTACACAGTAATTCATTTTACAATGAAATGAATTCTCGATTTATTTTGTATCAAACGGTACCAAATGTAAAGGGACAAATTTAAGGTCTAATGATAAAATCAGGGACAGGACCATCAGAGAATTTTGATAGAGCTCTAATTAAAAATGTGTATTTACTCGAAATAGAATGAAATTATAATTTCAAGAAATTTCTGTGTGGGAATCAACGGTTCAAACGGCCTCCAAGGCCCAAAGAAAGAAAGCCCATAAAGGCTAAAAGCTGTTAAATTTTGCGCCACAAGAAAAACAGGAGTACAGGACAGAACTCTCTGCAAATACATTGGCGTCGATTATTCCAACATTTCTACGGAAATTTCTTTGGATTTCATTTCACGCGATCGGAGAAGACATGACTAGTTGCTTCTGCTGCGGTAGTAGCACCATGCTGCCGGCGACTGCGGCTAAATCGCCGAACACCATGAGCTCCACCTCTTCTTCATTCATCCACAGATCGCCGGTCAGCCTACTGCGACCCGGGAAGGTTCCATCTAGTGTTTTCAGAGTCAGGGCTTCCGCTGCTGTGGATTCATACGGTAGCTCTCCTGATTTCATCAAGCGCATGGAGCAGGCTTGGTTGATCTCTAAGGTAAAGCAAGCTCCTGAATTTCGCCCGAATTGCATACAAATTAGGTTTTCGTATTCGAATTCGCGGAATCATTTCTGTAACGGATTGGGTATAGTCTTCGGCTTTTCTCTCATCGATGTTTCAAATTCCAACTGACTGGGTTGATCTCGGCAATTGACAGCAACCGAGACCTGTGGCCTGTTCGTCATGCGACTCAAATGGCCATGTGGAATGCCAATGGTGTCGAGGAACTGGTTTCTTCATTCTTGGGGATAACATGCTGTGCCAAGTCCCGTCCAGAAATACCGGCTGTGTTATTTGTGCTGGAAATGTGAGAACTTTCTTGTTCTGTCAGGAGCCCTTTAATTGTATAATATACCTGCAGAGTGACTCGAGCTGCCCGAATACTAACGAATCAGTTTGTGAACCATCTGAATCTTTTTTCCAGGGATCCATGCGATGCCGGGACTGTAAGGGAACTGGGTTTCGTGCCAAGTGGTTAGGGGAGCCTCCGATCCCCCACCCAAGCAACGGTTGATCATAGCAGCTGCAGCACGACAAGACACAAAAGCTTCACCGTTCTGTTCTGTATGCGATTGAGTGAATTAGCCTCTTGATTTGCCCTTGCAGACTACATTGTGTTTGATGCAATCCTCGGTACGTAAGGAAGGCTTCAGATCGTATCAGTGGTCGTCTCTACACTAATTTACTTAACACCCATTATAGAAAAATGGTCAGACCACACGGTGGAATTGTATATTTGGATCTGTAATCCTGGCTCATTTATATACAATGCATTCATCATTCGATTTCAATGCCTATTCGTTTCCTGGTACTCTATCGGATTGGAAGGTGCAGCGGATGAAATTTCGTCCCAGAAGCTTTCTGCTAGCCCTATGTCCAGTGTGTAGTGGTGCCTGCAAGTTTGATGTCTGGTCTAGGGTTATTCATGATGACATGTTCTTTCAAGGCTCCTTGCACTTACATAGGGCGAGGTAGACCTAATAACCTACGCAGCAGAATCGATTGACTTGTTGGCTTATGCGAAAGAACTAGAAAGGGCACGTCTTTCAGGAATGCTCGATGACACTGAACAAATGTTTAACTTGGCAACTCTTCGAGTTAGCTCATTTGCTGTTTTAGCTAGCCAAGAAAATGTATTCAAGGACCTTACTATGCAAAGAGCCAGCCTGGGGATCAAGTTTGTATTAGCACAAATTGATTTGCATTTCATAATCCACTTTTAACTGTAACAGGAGGCATTGTTAATACAACTCTGACGTAAATACTGACTGTACCACCAAATCAAACTTTGGATACTACAATTTTAGATAGGTTCTGGGAAATCCCATCTTCGGCTGCCCAGGTCTTTGCTACCGACGTCTGTACTTAGTCGTTGCTTTGCACAATGGTAGAGAAGAGCAATTGGTTTATGTCCTGGCCTTCAGAATCATCTCCATCGTTTCCTACATCAACAACAGGAAATGGCTTCTAGCTTCAGAAAACAAAGACGATTACTACGACCAATATGATTATTGGCCAAACCACCTGAAGTTGTGGCCTCGTGGACTTTGAAATGTACAGCAGCACAACATTTCAGAAGAAAATCTCCACACAGGTTTTCCACGTAGAGCTCAATGGGGGGATTACAACTAAACATCGCTGATCTTTTCTAACTAGAGAATTCTCTAAGCTTGTCAACCAATTTTTTTTTATTTATAAGGTTGTCCACCATTTCTAATGGAAGGACTTCAAAATGAGATGGGATGAACTTCAAAATTCTTACCAGTTCCTGATCGGACTTGTGTACTCCACTCATCAATGACCTGCATAACATTATAAAATGCATCAACAATTTACATAACAAAGCTACACATGACTGAAGAGAAGTCAGAAGAGACTGGACAATGAAAAAGAATCCAGAACCAGCAAACAAAAAGTTGGCCATGATTCAGTCCTGTAGGTCATTTCAAACTGAAAGACAAGCTACCCAAAAAGCATCTCTGCCAGGGTACTTGTCGCTGGTGTAAAGCCTCAACGATTGTTCAATGTTGGTTGCCTGCTGGCAAATGGTGCAAACACTTCACACGCCACTTGGAAATATCCAACCTTTTAAATCACTACCTCTAGTCGTAGGCCACACAATCCATGTTTCAGTTCTTTTTATTTGATTTTGCTGTGGAAGAATGTTGGGACTTTTCGCACAATATACCTGATTGAAGTCAGCAAATGCAGGATCCTCATCAACAGTAGTTGGAGAAATGCCAGTTGATACTTGCATCCTTTGTATTACATTGTTGTTCCCCAAAAGAACCGTGCGTGCTTTATCAACCAACTCCTGCAGAAATAGCCCGAAGAACCAACCATATTCGCAACTGGGAAACTAGCCACAGCATCAAAGAGAATAGGACCAGCTATGAACAAAGCTGACATTGCAACACCACTAAATTCAGAAGAAGAAGAAAACATGCTATGCAATATGGCATTTATTAGGTTTTGATCATCTCCGGGGTTTCCTAATCTAAATCGAGATGCAATTCAAAGCACGCACAGTTGGTCGTCGGCCTCAGGATCAGATCAAACAGCTATAATTTCCATGCAACCACAATCTACTAGTATGCTTCATAGTTACTAATGTGCAGTGGAAGACTAAAGCTTACTACTCAGTAAGTGCACCATCATTACTAGTCTCCAATGCGCTAGCATTTTGGTGGCTTCGCTTATGGTGGGGAAATCCCAATTGACAGGATGAAGTAGAGCAAGTCACCTGTTTTGCAGCAAGAAGCTCGCCGCACTGCTCCTTTAGCCCTGAAACCTCCTCCTGTATCTTCTTTATCCTATTAACCAGCTTTACAGGATTTGCCTGCAGTCAGAAATACAGGCACACAATTATCCTTCCAAATTTCCAACACACTGGACCGAGTTACAAAACGAGTTGCTAGCTTTTTCTCTCATTCCTCGCAAATAGATTAAGATTTACTACAGACGAAGTATGAAACTCAAGCAGAAATGAAAGGGTGCAAGATTCTGCCATAAGAAAGGAAATCCTCGGAAGGCAGGCCACTTACATTGTCTGGGTAAGTCTGTTGAAATTCCTTCTCGAGCTTGGACTGAACCGCTGCGAGATCATGGTGAGCTTTCATCAACAGAAGCACCAGACCGTCGGCCGCTTGATTACGATGATGATCACGTCCCATTTCTTTCCCCCTTGCCTCAATCTAGGGTTTCCGTTCGGAGGTCCTTTCTCGAAATTGGGAATTTGAAATGACGTATTTGATATACATTTACCCGCCGATCACACTGGTGTTATGATTTTGGAGAAGCCGCATCGCCACCGTTGCTTTCTCAAGACGTCATATTGACGGTGGAGATCAGCCTCCAAATATATCTCCTCTCCTCTGCACCTGAAACGACAGCGTTTGGAAGCTGATCTTTAACTATATGCGGTTTCGTTAACATTAGTCAGCGAAACAGAGAGAGTGGAAGAAGAAGGAAGGGGGAAGATGGCGAGCGAAGAAGAAAAGGCTCTGGAGAATGAGCTTGAAGAACAGTTACAGGAGCTGAGAGATTCCCTCACCGCTCTCAACGACGCACTTGCTTCTGATCCTTCCAATTCCGAACTTCTCTCTGTAAGTGTCTTCTCCTTCATCATACCCTCTCTTCATATTTCGATCGCAGAATCCGAATCAAGCCGATCTTTTTAGGGTTTCATGTGGAGTTTCAGGCGGATAAAATTGGCCTGTGTTTTGCTATTGTTCCCTTCTTGTATGGATTTTGAGTTGGTTTCTGCATTTGGGGTTTGATCAGGTTCAGGAGGAGCTAGTACAGTCGATCAAAGATGCGGAGGATGGGCTCCTTCACCTGAAACGTGCACGGTTGTTGAAAGAATTGGATGTGGCAGCTGCACTTCAGAGCTCCAATGGGTCCGCGGAGAATGTCAAAGTAGAGCGTATTGACATTGACTCTAGTACGGATGATGGAGCGGAACCATTGGAGGAAGAAGAACAGAAAGAGTTTTCAATTGGGTCCAATTGTAGATTCCGTTTCAGTGATGGACGGTGGTATAACGGTCGGATTATTGGGTTTGAAGGTTCTGACGCTGCCAAGATATCTTTTCTCACCCCTACTTCGGATAACATGGTGGTGAGTACATCCTTCTAGGTTTCTTCGTAATCTTATTCTTCTTTTGAAGTTTGATGCTAATAGGAGCATTCTTTCTAATGCTGTTCGTCTTCATGTATGTCTCTGAATTATTTGAGTGAATAAGTCCTGTGCATACTGAAGTTATATTAGCTGCATCCTGTAGTGAAAGCTGATGGTTTGTGTAGTCATGATACTAATGGTAGACCAACCACAAGTGCAGATGTGCAAGTTTTTCCTTCAAGAACGATGTCGATTTGGTACTAGTTGCCGCATGTCACATGGTATGTTGCATTTTTTACATTGCTGGTCTATGGACCAGTGGATCCTTTTATTTAGTTTAGGGGGTTTTTTCTATATCTTCTGTTTTCACAGCATTGAACTTGGCGAGACAGACATACCTAGTGACAGTTTTTAGAGAATGAAGATACAGTACTCTGTTACTGTTTCTTGCAAAAAGAGATGTTCTCTTCTCCGGATTGTAGAATTTGTCTTGAGAGAGTAACTTTGGCACCAAGGTTTTAATTACGTGACTTTCTTGTCGCTCTCTCCTGCCGTCCCCTGCACCATTGTTCTGAAAATGATGGATGCTGTGATCCAATGTTCTCCTTGAAACCTTTTGTTAATTTTGGTGGGCTAGTTCCTGATTTAGCCTCCAACTTATGACATGCACCATAATCTACTGAATGCAATTCCATTTTGTAGGCTACCGTATACAGAATCCTTAAATTGATCTATGTTTGTGAATGCAGGGGTTGATGTGCCGTTATCTTCCTTGAAAGAGTATGTTCCTACAGTCTGGGATCAGTCACTCGTGGGGTCCAGCATTCTGGCAATGCCTGACAAAAATACCGGCATTTGGAGGAAAGCCGAGCTTGAATCTTGGGATGATGAAGTCGGGTCAGGCAAAGTTGTTTTTCACAATGATGGGAGCTCTGCTAAGCTTTACCCTGAAGCTATATCCCTATCTGAGTATGCAATAGTTAGCGAAGAAGAAGAAAGTGATGATACTGGTGCAGAACAATCCGATTCAAGTGATTATGAAGAAGGAGAAAGCCCTGACGCTATAGGATTTCTTGGAAGCACCAACCAACAAAGAGGCATCCAAACGGAGACCACCATGTTTGCCAAGTGGGAGAATCACACCAGGGGCATAGCTTCCAAGATGATGGCAAATATGGGGTATCGTGAAGGAATGGGTTTAGGAGCATCTGGGCAGGGAATGGTGAATCCAATCCCCGTGAAGGTCCATCCAGGCAAGCAATCACTCGAACATGCTCTAGAATCTCAGAAACGTGAGGAGGCCGGCGGTGGAAAACAGCCAAAAAAGCGAAGCAGAGGTGGAAAGAGAAAACGTGATAAGAAGTTTGCTGCGGCAGCTAGAGCAGCCAAAGCAGCAAAGGAAGATGAGGAAACTCGACCAGATGTGTTCAGTTTCATCAATGACCAACTAGCTGCAAATGGTGGGTCGGTGGCCAAGAAGCAGCAAAAGACCAGTTCGGTCGAGAAGAAAGTGGACAGGCGAGCTCTGGTAGCTTATGAAGATGAGGTGAAGGAGTTGAGAAATCGTGTAGAAAGGCTGGAGGAGATGGCCAGTAGAAACAAGAAGGAGAAGTTGGTCTATGATGCCGCCATGAGGAAGTTAAAGGAAGCTCGTAAAGCTTTGGAAGATGCCGAGGCTACTCATGCTTCTGCTACCAATGCCGTGGTTAGCAAAGAGAAGGAGAAGAAGTGGCTCAAGTTTTAAATAGGGCATTGTTTGTTTCATATATTTTTGTATCAAATGTGACAGAGAATTACCGAACTTGATGTTCAATTCAAAAGTTGGCATTGACACAAAACTCACTATCAGTCTATCACTATCTCTTGTGGTCTCTAATGAAATTTGTTGTCTTGGTAGCAATAACTGTGGAGGTGAAGTGCACTCCAGCCAAACATAGTCCCGCCGATACCAACAGAAAGGCCTTCCACTGCCGTTGAGACGCCAGAATAGCCAACGCCACCAGAGCAACAGCTGCACCAGAGAGCACATTCCTCGCAGCATTGAAAGTCCTGAAAGCGCCCAAGCATTCCTTGCAGTGGACGACATGCCTGAAGTATCGGCTCGTCAGGTTGGGAGCATGCATCTCCATGATCCCTCCCTTAGCCGGCGGAGAAGCAGATGCGCGAGCTAGAAAGCCAGCAGGCGCTTGTTCCACGACAGCAGGAACCTGGGGCAGAGAAATGGTGCTGTGCCCTAAATGGTAAGGCATTCCATGCCCAACTTTATCCATCCATTTCCGGTACTCGAGCACCCATGTATCGGAAGACCTCAGGTTTATGTACAGCTTTTTGGTGGGAACTTTTTCCTTCATCAGAACTTCATTCTGCGATGACAGAAACCCCATGTCCTGTTCGAATATCTTGCAGGAGAGGTTGTGTATGAACCATTTGGGTATCCATTTCGCCAGTTTAAAACCTTTGGTGGTACCGAACTGGACGAGGACCATCGACTTCCCTTGGCCCGCCGGTCTACAGAGAAACAACCCAGTTGCATAGTGCTTCTCCCCATTTGCATCTGTATATTCTCTTACGTTTGACAGAACACAAGGAGCTTGGAACCGCAGGAAGCTCGTCAGTCCCTCTGCTTCCCTCCCCCAGTACCCGGCAAACCCTCGATCGGACCGCTCGGTGACCTCGAACAGAAGCGGCTGAGCCTCCTTCCTGCTGGTCGAGGTGTCGGTTCCATCGTGGGAGATCGGAATGTGTGCAGGGTCCATCAAGTTCTCAAGCAGTATGGAGTGGTCGTAAGGAAGCTCGTGGATGGTCGAAACCTCCTGGTACCCTGGTTTCGCCACCGATTCGAACCAAGGCAGCTTCTTCGCATTCGGCGGCGTCCTCGATGACATCCACACCCACAAGATTCCTTGCGAATCTCTGATCTCGTACGATCGGACGCAGGCCGATTTGGGAATCGTGCTCCCTGCAGGTAGCTGAGGTATCTTCACGCATTTCCCTTCTCCTCCTTCGAATTGCCAGCCGTGATACAGACACTCCAGCTTCCCGTCCGTAATCTGCCCTTCTGATAGCTTCGCCAACCTTAAAATTCACAGGTTGAGCACCAATTGTGAAACCTTAAATCTTCGGTTCAAGGTAAAAACAGAGATGAACTCACTCACCTGTGCGGGCATCGATCTTCGTAACATCGGAATTGCCCTGCTCCGTCTCTGTACACCACAACCTGCTTGTCGAACACAGTGAGCCCCAACGGAGCGTCGTCGGGGACGTCCCGGGCGAAGTAGAGCGGGTACCACTCCTCCGTCCAGTCGTAATCCGCCACCGCCACTCTCTCCTCGCTCCGCCCCGCTTCGATCAAGGGATCGCCGAACAGCACTGCTTCGTCGTTGTCGGAATTTTGATCCATTGCAGGAGGAGGAGGATGCGAGGTGGTGACTGCGTGGCACTTGCTGCTGCGGCGGCGAAGGCGGTTTGCGGCGGAGTTGGTGATCACAGCGGGAGGAGGGAAGGTGGGTATGGAGAAGGGATATTGGTTGGTGGGTCTGGTGCGGGAGAGGATCAATGGGTGGAGTAGGGATGATGATGAGGATGATGATAGAGCCATGGCGACACCCTCCATCTGCTAAGCGAAGTGAAGCGAAGGTAGTTGGGGATGCAGGGGAAGAAGGAAGTGAGCGGTGGAAGGAGGGAAGATTGGTGATGGAGAGGTGTGGCAGGTGGCGGCCGTGCGTGTTGTCTGAATTAGCTTGCACGCATTGTTCTTCTTGGGCTCGGCTTGAGGGACACGTTTACAGTTGGTTTTCGCGGTCGGCAGTTCACCACCACTCATATTGTTTTGATCGGAAATGAGCCACAGAAAAAAAGAATATGTTGTTTCCCTCCACTTTCTTCAACTCTTATTATAGGTTGGAATTTGGCTCGATTAGTGTTGTCAGTGGTTGCAGTGGCGGAGCCATGATTCGGAACTACCCCTTTCTTTTTTCAAAATATAAAAATATAAATATTTAATAATTAAAATTAAAATTAATAATATCAAAATAATTCATTAATAGATAAAGAAATAAGCGATTAATACAATTATTGTTTGCATAAACAACCACGACGAGTTTTCATATTATGAAAGAATTACAAAATACATTAATTGTTTACATTCTTAAGTGAGCCTCTTTTGGTATTCCCACTAAACAATCATTAACAACCTGATCATCAATTCGGCTTCGAAACTTGTTCTTAATATATCAATCTAAAAATGCTCTTTTTACGTTCGGAGTTGCAACTGGTAGTATCAAAACTAATTTCAGAAGCAAATAAACTGACAGATATAACCTATGCATTTTTGTCTCCACCATGATCTGAGATCATTTATCAATTTCTTTCAATCCAACAAATCTCTCATCAGCCATAAAATCATTATAATACCCAACAATCTGTTGTCGAATAATAGTGTCATGAATGAAACCAATAAATTAATTATTCTTTGAGAATTAATGAACAAGTAATCAATTATAGTGTAGTGTCAACATATCCTTATCTATCTATCTATACTATATATTATGGCAATTCAAAACAAATCTCTTGACACATAAGCACTTGAAGGATCCACAATTTGCCAAGTTGGACAAATTTTTTACAAACAAAAAAATTAGTTATTAATGTTTTATGGAGCTACCTCTCTCTTCTTTAATATTTCCATTTCTTTTAACCCCTTTTTTTATTTTAATAGTAGGTTACATGTTGATAAACTTAACCAAACACACATAAATAATAATTTTTTTATCCAGTAAAAATAATATAAATAAGAAAACAGAAAGTAACATACACCATATTTGTTTAAATAAAAAATATCTGATTAAACCTTATGAAGTAAATTTTTTACACATTTTTACTAAAATTGAATGATAAGTTATATTCTAATGGAAAAATTAGACAAACATACACATAAACAATAATGTTTTTTAATTAAATAAAATTTATATGAAAAGAGAGAAAATAAACATTTGACATTCAATTGCCTATGAAAATCTATATTACTTTATATTTTGTTGCAATGAAACACTCTCTTATTCGTAAATTATATGTCTATAAAATAAAATAAGTATTATTTAGCAAAATGTCATAGTACAATCTTGATCGAATAGTTATAGTTATTTATTTAAAAAAAACTTCTTATTCCTCGGATCATGTTCTACCTTAAACTTCTCATATGAAGAGAAATCGCATGTCCAATAATTTTATAATGTGCCCTAAGTTCACATTAATAATATTTGTTCTATATCATGTTGATTGAGCAAGCTCTATTGAGGTCCTAAGTCGTATGCTAAGAAATTTTCTTTCAAACTTGAACTTATCGTCGACGATTATAAATCAAAATTTTCAAAATGGCTTAAGTATGATTGTTGACGAACTTTGACTTCATACCCTAGGATGAGACACAAGATTCCCTGAAAAAAAACATAAAGGAATATTAGAGAATCTTTGTTGAGAATCTACGATAAACATCGCGTTTCATCAACTACTAACCTAGACATTTACCAAATAAAGGTTGGTAAATTTTAGTAAGATAGTCAATTGGGATAAACATTTATCTAACAATCAAGTATCTTTATCCAGTAATCTCAACTCTCAAAATTGGTTGCCAGTTCGTCCAAACTCGAGAAACACGAATTGATATATGTTGTATAGATAATAATTTAATGCAAATAATCAAATGAAATCCATCGATATTGTTCAAATGATAAGACATTTTAAATGCACTTGAAATATGTATGTATTGTAGACACTCTTTATCAAATATTAATATAAGTGATAAAATCTTTGAAAATTACACATTCAACGACCATGTTAAGACCAAAATCCTTGATAGTGTGTGCGAGTGTCTTAGATTGAGATTCTAAGCCAACATATAAACAATGACCACGATTGAACTTCAAAAATTAACAATTGATCATATTGTATAATATACTAAATTTAAGTGTCATGATAAAAAAAATTAACATCCAAAATGGAAATGAGTCGTGATTATAGAATTTAATCATCACGAGGGCTACGGTGTGTGTCAAGTTTCAATATGGATGAATAAATTGATTCAATAATGAAGTATCTTTACTAAGAATGTCTTACTAAAAAGTCCTAATCTTTACAAGATTGGTCGAGAGTTCGTCCAAACTTGAGGATCATGAATGTGTATTGGATTTCCAAAGGACCTAAAATCCCAATCCCTTTGACGAAATTTGACTTCATACCCTAGGATGAGACACATGATTCCTTATCAGTTATTGAAATGTGTGTGTATTGGAGACACTCTTTATCAATTATTAATATGTAAGTGATAAAATCTTTGAAAATTACAAATTCAACGATCATGTTAAGACCAAAATCCTCGATAGTGTGTGTGAGTGTCTAAGATTGAGATTCTAAACCAACATATAAACAATGACCACAGGTTGACGTTTAGTCTAAACTTCAAGAATTAACAATTGATACATATTGTATAATATACTAGATTTAAGTGTCTTGATAAAAAAAAACTAACAACCGAAATGGAAATGAGTCGAGATTAGAGAATTTAATCATCATGAGGGCTACGGTGTGTGTCAAGTTTCAATATAGATGAATAAATTGATCCAATACCGAAGTATCTTTACTAAGAACATTATAAAAAAAATTTACTAAGAATTTCTCACTAAAAAATCCTAATCTTTACAACATTGGTCGAGAGTTCTTCCAAACTCGAGGATCATGAATGTGTATTGGATTTCCAAAGGACCTAAAATCTCAATCCCTTTCGGGGGGCTAAATAACTCTTATCACAACCATAGGTGCCAAAGAAGAATGAAAAGAAGCCCAAAAATAGCAACATAGAACATAACCTCCAATGGTTGTCTGACGTTATGGGGATAAAATCGGGATCTATATCACGGGGGTGGGGCATAGGCAAGCAGTACTCTTAATATGAGTATTTGGCGAGATAAGATAGGTCTGACGAAGTATCTGGATAATTTTGAGTCTACTATACATACATGTATATATATGTATAAAATATCAACGTATCAAGGTTGTCAAACCGGTTTATGCCAGTGTGCCGGTTTAGCAAGTGAAATGGTTCAACCGGTGGCACATACCGGTTTGTACCGGTTCATGCCGGTCAATATTACAAATAAAATTATAAATACTCAGACATTTAACGTCAATACCTAAACATTTATACTTGAATCCAACAAATAACATCAATATTTAACTTTTATACTCATAAAATAATTTTTATCAATTAAATTCTCTAAAATAAAGTCATTTTACTTAGAGATTATCATGCCGGTCATACCGGTGGTGTCACGCCGGTTTTATGACCGGTACCGGTTGAACCCGGTACAACCGGTGGCACGCCGGCCGGCGTGACAACCATGCAACGTATATTATACTTTTGATTTTACTCAAGATACGATAAAAGATAGGTATGACGAAGTATGTGCATAAATTAGATATTAGTGAATTAGGGACTGGAGTTCACCAAGTTAGGGTATAGTATCATGCTCCAAAAAACTCCGGTTAATTCAGGGTATAAATAGTAAATCTCAATGGTCGTATGGTAGTGTGAACGCAAGAGTATAGCGTACTCCTGACGCACGCTAGCTTGAACTATATAGATGTGTGTGTGGTTTAGGTTGGCATACGCTAAATATTAGTGTTTTGGTTGACAAATTTCGACATAAGTTCTAAATGGGATGTGACACGACATAATTTATGATTAGAAAATCAAAGCATCACAAGTGAGTGTGCTAAATATTGGAAATTTTCAATATAGACATACTACAAACTTTGTTATGAATCAAGTACACAAAATAATTAGAAGATCCAAAATGATTTAAACATATAAATAAGTTAATTAATATAAATTATAAAATAAATCTCTCCGGCCAACGGGCCGGGTAAAAAACTAGTATTACTTATAGATGTTGAGTTTATTCTCCGTTCAAACATATATAGGATTATTTTTTCCCCTCCCAAAATTTGCCTTTGTCCTGTAACAAGGGCAAACTGCCCTACCTCCGCCTATGAGTGGTTGCCTATGCTTGACAAGAAACTTGTTATAGATGATAGTACATTGGTTTTTTCTTAATTAAAATCCAATTTTGTGGCTACATTCGGAAATATATATAGTAAAATATTTATTGGGTTTTAGAAGAGATAACTCAAGACAACTCAATCGGTGCTTACGGATACGTGTGTTATCCATGGGTGCAGTGCACGGATATAAATCAAAATAATTTTCTCGATCACTCTCGTTCTAATATTATTGAAAATTTTCTTACGAATATATCAATATAAAGGCTAATAACATTCATAAATAATGTATATTATTAAGACTATAATAATATCATTGTAGTAATAGCATTCACAAATTATCTATATTATTATTAAGATTATATACACGACGACTTCATTTGCTCTTTGAGTGCACATTGGGTGAACAATTGGTCGGGTTTAGACAAAATCCATGCACAACCCGCCAATTTCAAAAGCGAATTAAACCACTCTCGACTCAAAATTCATAGTTTCAACTTCTGTGAGTCGAATTGAGTACCATGTATCCTACTAGTAATTAGTAAGGGGGGAAAAAGAAAATCTTTTTGTCAAGGAAAAAAGTAATTCCACCGTTACCAAAAGGGGGGTAAAATTGGAAAAACGAAACAACGATTAGCACTTCTCTGACCCTAACGTCTTCGTCCTCGCAGGATCACTCTCCTGATTCCTTTCTCGGGCTTACAGACTCCTCAACCCTTCCGACCACCACCGTCACTGGCTCCTCAGTCGCGCCCGCGTCCGCCTCTCTCATTCTAACTCTCACCGTCCCCCAGCCGGGACGACGATTGCTGCCAGGCTCTCGAGCAACTGTCCGCGGGCACCTTCTTCCGTCGAAAGGCAAGCCGCTCTCTCTGTTTAGGTAAGTCTTCCTCCCCTCCCTTTTTAACTTCACTAGATTGGATGGTTGTATAGCGCCAATGCCCACGTTCTTAAGACTTCACTGTTGGTTGGATTCCCTTCTTATTCGTTCTTGGTTCCGGCGGTTAAGAGACGGCTCTGGTTGCTTCCCTTACTCTCCCTCATTCGTGTATTCGAATTCGTATGCAGAATCAATGTGGTCTTGTTTGATTCTCCTGACATGGAATAGGGTTCAAACTTAGGTCATCTAAATCAAAACTGTATTGGCTGCATACCAGCTTTATCCTAAACCTTGAATCTTGAATTTTCTTTTGGGCGGAATTTGTTGTTAGATTAATAGTAATGGTGGCCTTCAATTGACTTGCTTTACTTACCCTTCAAAGGAATTCCTGAGAGGGGGGAGACAGATGAAGATAGCAGTGGAAGGTTGTATGCATGGTGATCTGGACATAGTTTACCAGACAATCCAGCACCTGGAGAAGTTGCAGGATATCAAAGTCGACCTTCTCCTCTGCTGTGGCGACTTCCAGGTTAATGTTGTTCTCTTTTTTATCAGTTTCTTTCATCATCTCATCGACTACTTCCTGGTGACTTGATTTTTTCTTTTGGGTTGTGTTCTCTCAGGCAATTAGGAACGAGAGGGATATGCAAAGCCTGAATGTGCCACACAAATTCAAGGAAATGAAGTCTTTCTGGAAGTACTACTCCGGCCAGGAGGTTGCTCCCATTCCCACCATTTTCATTGGTGGCAATCATGAAGCTTCCAATTATATGTGGGAACTGTAAGTACCGCCGCCTATTGTTGCTTAGGTCTCTCCAATTGTTGATTGATACCGGTTTAGCTGGTTGGTTGATTGATTTGTTTTGTGCTTTGTTCTTCAGATATTATGGAGGATGGGCAGCTCCTAATATATTCTTCTTGGGATGTGCTGGCGTGGTCAAGTTCGGTAACATTCGTATCGGTGGGTTGTCTGGGATTTACAATGCCAGGCACTATCGTCAAGGTTGGTCTTTGTCATCTATCAGATCCAATGCGTTGAGAAAAAGATAGCTAAAAGTTGCCATAGTGATATGATTCTATTGATCCTTGTTGCAGTCAGCAACTAGAATCTGATTGTATTTGTTTTTGGGATGGATAGGGCATGATGAAAGACCGCCCTATAACCAAGACACAATAAGATCTGTGTATCATGTTCGTGAATACGACGTACATAAGCTCATGCAAGTTACAGAACCGATTGACATCTTCCTTTCACATGATTGGCCTCTTGGCATCACTGATTGCGGTAACTGGCAGCAACTTGTTCGGTTCAAACCACACTTTGAAGAAGAGGTAATTCTTATGCCTCCTATGTTTCTCCTATGATTCATTTTTATTGCTGGTACAAGTGCTAGATGTTGAGAACCATAGCAACTCTGTTTTCCTTCACTATTTCCTTACATAAGTCTGTAAACAAATGCAGATTCAGGCAGGAACCCTTGGAAACAGAGCTGCTGCTGAACTGCTTGAAAAGTTAAAACCCCCGTATTGGTTTTCAGCTCACTTGCACTGTAAATTTGCTGCCCTCGTCGATCATGGCAAAGATGGCCAAAAGACGAAATTTCTTGCACTCGACAAATGTCTACCACAGAGAAGGTTCCTACAGGTATTCATTATACTTTGCCATGAACAATTCTTTCTGATAGTCCATATTTTCAACCATACTATTGAATTCATTTTGCAGATTCTAGAAATAGAGTCTGATTCTGGGCCTTTTGAGATCCAGTACGATGAAGAATGGCTAGCAATAACCAGGAAGTTTAACTCTATCTTTCCGTTGACAAAAGCAAATGCAAACTTCAGGCAGGTCTATTATTATTTAACTTTGCACCTTCAACATCCACTTCCATCTTCATGTTCCTCTAAAGTTTCCCCTCATCTTTTCTAGTTACTAAAGCTTGTCCTGGTGAGTTTATAGGGATACAACCCCAGATATCCAAGAGTGCCGTGAATTTGTCAGGAGCAAGCTAGAAGCTAGAGGAGCAAAACCTTTTGAATTTGCACAAACCGCTCCTGCTTTTGATCCCAATCAATCTCGATCAATGGGCTCCTCCAGGGGGGATGGTAATAATAGATGACAATTTATTCTTAGTTATGCTCATGTTATTTCCATCACATAAACATCAGAAGTTTGGATTGTTTGTTATTTCCAGCATCACTAGATCTACATATACATGTTTCTTGAAGCGTCGAAACCATTAGCGACTCCCTCCGCAGCATGTTAGTTTGGTCTTATAGAAAGTTTATCTTTGATGGAGTGCAGAATGTCTTAGGAACCCCCAAACGGAGTCATTCTTGCAGCTTTTGGAGCTTCCATATCTGCTAGACCAAGGAAATGCAGTAACAGCAGCGAATGCTTATCATCGTCCTAGTCCGTCGATCCAGAGAGGTAAACATGACTTGCCTTGCCTCGCCTCTGCCTTTTCACGTTCATGGATCCTAGTCGTTAAAGCCACCCCGTTTCGTTAAACATTTATCAATGAGCGAAACTGACCATTCAATTGGCTCACGTGCAATAGGTCCTTGCGTTGATAATACTGAAGAAATACCGATAGATGACATTGATGAAACAGAAGACTAACACTGAGCAGCAGTATCGTTGACAACTACAGCACCGATTTCACTGTGGAAACTCCTGCTGCTAACTTAGATAGGGTTTCCCATTTGACTGTCCTCATCAGGAAACTGGGTGGGTACGGTGATGACTGATGACTGATGAGTGTAATCTAATGTACTCATTCCAAGTAAGAATTTACTGCGACGGCTGGGCTCAAGTCAGCATTTGTACACCAATTTCATATTTTCTTAGTATTTGATTGATGAAGGAAACACGAAGGTTAGCTGCTGGGAAATGTGAACCCAACCCATCAATGGGAATCGCCTAAAGTCGTAAACTACGGTGGCGGCGGGGAACCATTACCTTTTTTTACCCGGAAACTGACTGGTAAAAGTTTGGTAGTTAGTTACAGCCTCGAATGTCAAGGGTTGATTTCGATTTGTCTTGTGGTAGGAAGTGAAATTGCAGGTGCAGCATGCTACTGTAAGGGACAGCGATCCACGTGGGTTGGTTGATTGAGAGGGCAAAGACAAATGACTTTTGACATTTTCGAAAGTGGCCATGGCGGATTACAGCAGCCAGCTCCAACAGTGAAATGTGAATGGCGGGAAAACAAGGCAAGGATATGTTAACCGTTTTGTTTTTTTTATCCTTCCACTAGTGCTGGTTTGATTCCATTCAGATTCAAGCAGACTCATTTATGAAGTTTAGATTGCAATGGGATTATGTTCATGTTGATTCGGATATTTGAATGAGCGGATTGAAAGGGTTGAAGTAAATTTATATATGGTAGTCAGTAGGGTAATTAGCATAAATGGTTACAAACCTTTGCACTTAGTACAAAACAGTAACAAACCTTTAATTTGTAACCATTTGATAACAAAACTTTTCACTTAGAACAAAACGGTCACAAATTAGACAGTGTGACCATTTCATACCAGTTCAAACTTTTGTTACCGTGTCGTTGCAAATTAGACTTTTAGTGACCATTTTGTACAAATTAAGTTCAAAAGTTTGAACACTCAATCACCGTTACAATTCGCTCTATGGTGGTTTTGTTAATGTATGTGAATGATATGATCGTCATAAAGGATGACAATGAGAGAATTCAATGGCTCACAAACGGGTTCCAGACTGCTTTTTAGTTGAAAAAACTCTGTCTACTTTCTTACTTTCTTGGTATCGAAATTGAAAGGTAAACTGAGGGCATTCTTATTCGGCAAAGCAAATATGTCGATGAACACATGACCTGACATCTTATATGTCGTTCACGTGGTTAGTGTCATATAATTAACGAACAAACTACCCGACCTCAAAACATGACAAACATTTAATTTGTAACGATTCGGTAACAAACCTTTGCACTTAAAACATAACGGTCACAAATTAAATAGTAGTGACCATTTTATGCAATTTCAAAGTTTTATTACCGTATTGTTACAAATTAAAGATTTGTGACCGTTTTGTATAAAGTACAAAGGTTTGTTACCATTTATGCTAATTACCCGTAGTCAGTAGGGAAAGCTAAGGCTTGACTTGACAATCATAATAATTTGGGAGTTACTATTCGACGCCCTAAATTTTTAAATTCTATCGCCCTAAGCCATACGAATTTACAAAACTGTCCTTGATTTAATTTTATGGTTTATTATCAGGGCGATAAATTGAAACGATTAGCCACAATCAGCCACCACAAAGTAAGAGTTAGAAAGACCATACATCCAGACGGTAGCACAGTCAAAATCTATCCAACGATTCATAAGAAACTAAGCATCCGTCGCAGTCCAAATTGAGCATCAGAACAACAATCAATTCATTGTATATCAGACACAACTCTAGATAAAGAATGCTAAGCTAACATCGGGAAACCTGCCTACAGCCTGCGGGCTATGGATTTTCAACCCATACCGTCGGAGATGCACAAAATAAAATAAAATAAACGACGAAAGCGAGCGGCGACGGCAATGAGCGGCGACGACCGACCTTCTTCAACGACTGCAGCGAACGGTGACATTTAGTCTTCTCAACTCGATGGGCGTGTGGGATCGGTCGGAAGCAGAGGCCTGCACGCGACAAACTTCTCCTCTCCTCGGTGGGCGCAGAGGTCGGACATACAGGAGATGGCGATGAACCTGCCCTTCCTCTTGCGGTGGGGTTCTTCTCGCCGGGCAGAGAGCACACGGCGGCGGCGGCTGGGTCGGTGCTTTGTTGGGGAGAGGAGAAAGGTACGACGCTAACGGCCGGGTTAGTTTTAGGATTAGGTTATTTTGTGATCAGGGACAAAATAGTCTCTTTGTGTAAATCTAGGGCGATAAATTCAAATAGTTAGGGCGACGATTAGAAATTCAGAATAATTTTCATATTCGTTTCGAATTTTACTATAGGTCAGGAGATAGAGTGTCTATATATAAGTGACTAGATATAATTGAATTGGTTGTTTAAAACTTTCATTCTTTCATAAGGAGTTGGCGTGATAAGCAAAATAACATGGGAAAATGGGGTAAATTGCAAGGTCGGTCACTGAGATTATTAAAAATATTTATGTTTGGTCACTAAAAATATTTAATTCCATTCGTAGCCATTAAAATTAATAAAACCGTTCAAGTTTAGTCACTCTTTGTTAGTCTTCGTTAATGAAGACTGTTATGTGCTCACGTGGCAGACGGAATCGCCTAGTCAACCTAATTTAACCCAAAAATAGTACAACCCGACCCGCCACATCATCTTGCCCACCCCAACCCAGCACTTGAACCGGATCGAACCATGGCCCTACCCATAAATCGACCCACTCAAACAAAATAAGGGTTTATTTCATTTTCCTTTCCCGTTGCTTCCTCGTCCTCCGCCGCCGCTCCGTTCCTTCTCCTTCCCTTGTCTCGTCGATTCAACTGCTTGTTGCACCTCCACGGTTCCCCTGCCCAAGCTTCTGTGTCCATGACTTCCCAACTCTCCTCTGCCACTTCCTTCGCCGTCGGCGAAAGCTTCCCCGACCATTACGGCGACTGGCTACACAAGCGCGATCCGGGTTCTCACAAGATCCAGAGAAAAGCAAAACGTAAACAGAGCATCCAACTCGCCATCATCGTCGATCTGAGCCAACCTTGCTATAGCCAGACCTCCATCACCGTGTAACTTCGACGATATGGATGATGAGAAAGAGAGATTCCAAGGTCTTTCTATTTCTTCGAATTCACGAACGAATGTAGTCGCCAAATTGAAACGAGGAAGCTGAAGCCGCTTCTGCTACTCGCCAACTCAGTCTCAAATCTAGATCTATAGCGATGATTCAATCCCACAAGGAGGCAGAGATCGATAGGCGTCGGAGAAGATGTTAGCCACTGTCTGGTAAGAGGGGTCACGGAGATTGCCACCAGAGAGCTTAGAAGAGCATGGCGTCGGGGAGCTTGTAGCCAATGGAGATCTCAACGATGGTTGAGGGTACTGCGACGGCGGGGGATTTGGTGACGAAGAATCGTCTGGATCTGTCAGTTGGAGGTGGAGGGGCTTGAGGGAGGAGAAAAGCATGGAGGAGGAGAGTGAGATCGGTGGAGCAGTGACTTTGGCCGCGGCCAATCCTCTTCCTTGTTGGTGTTACAAACCACGATGAAGGGTCTGTGATGTCGGCGAGATTTCGGTCAATTTCACCTAAAATGTTAAGAAGAGAGGGTTGGGTCGGTGGTTAAATTGGGTTGGGTTAGATTATGTAGTGGGCATGATGTGGCGGGTCAGGTTATATGATGTGGCGGGTTAAATTGAGTGACCATACATGTCTGTTAGCCACGTCATCTAAAAACTGACGCCGTTAACGGAGACTAACAGAAGTAAGAAGTTAACGGAGAGTGACTTAACTTGAATTGTTTTACTAATTTTAGTGACCACGAATGGAATTAAATATTTCTAGTGATCAAACATAAACTTTTTTAATAATTCTAGTGACCAATCTTGCAAATTACCCGGGGAAAATGTGGTAAAAAAAAAGTAGGATAGAGAAGATCTATTTTCATGTTCGACTTCAGCAATTCACTACCAAAAGAAAGTCATTATGTTGGCTAGGGATGACCATAAAGACCCAAAATTCGAGTATTGTCAAAATCAGTGCTATTAAAGCCGAGCCGCTCGGCCCGACCAGTAAAACCGCCACCCGGTCACAAAATCGGCTCGGAACAGTTTAAAAGCCGCTCCGGTTTTATGTAGCGGCTGGCGAGCGGCCGAGGCGGTTAACCGTTCGAGCCGCTCTTCCGGTTTTTGCCATTCAGCCACTATATTTAATTAAAAAAATTGAAAATTGAAATAAACCAAAAACGCCCAGCTCTCAAACTGAATCCTTATTTCCATTTCACAATTTCGAAGGAAAGAGATGAGCTATGATTAAGAAATGTCCACTATTTTATACTGATAAAGTTTATCAGGTACCGGTTCTCTAACGATTTTTAAACGGTCTAATGCCGGTTGGACCACTAAAGTGCGAGCCGTTCGCATTACCGGGTCATTCTCCGGTTCGGTTTTGACAACATTGGTCAAAAATCAATTTATTAGGAGTCAAATCATATTTATGCAATATCATTTTTGGTGATACTCATAAGTCATCATACCCAACTTTTTAGTTTGGATCAAAATTGTACCCAAAATATTAGTTACCCAAAAGAAAACGGGTACTTGATTTAATACGATTTTTTGCAATTTTTCTGTGTTGCGAAACAAACAAATAGCCTGTTTGGAAAGGCTAAGTTTTGGAGGAAATGGAATTCCAAAAAGTAAAAAGTTGGAAATTCTAAATCCTACCAAAAGTGGTCGGAATTGGTGGAGGTAGTGAAGAAATTAGTGGAACCCACAGTAATTTTGACTCACATTTACAAGAAAACCCTTACTACTTTTGAATTTGAAATCATTAATACCAAGGATATTATTGTAAAAGCACTTGTAAGAAATCATTTCCATTTTTTCCAAACATAAAAAGATGAAATCATTTTCCAAACTTTTGGATTTGTTCCAAACATAAAATTTTAAAATGAATTCCCACTTGAATTCAGATTCTCACAAGAAATGGAATTCATTTTCCAACAGAATTATATCCAAACAACCTGAAAATGTGGAAATGTCAACATCAATATATGATATCTTTTGACAAAAAAAAAAATCAAGCCGAAGACACTTAGTGAGATTCATCGATATATGACTTTGTGTGTACAAATCGTCTGAACCTCAATAGATCTGATCCGACCCAAACGAGTTGACTTATAATTGTACCCAATTTAAACTCAGTACAAACGCAAAATCATAAACAATGTATGATGAGCCCATAAATCATTCATCTTCGAGTGTTGCAGCCCGACGCAGCCCAACATCGCTACCGAAACTACATGGAGTAGCCAGCCCATTTCAACATAAGCTTGTTGCCGTAGGAGAACTCTTTTAATTGAATATGGTTGTTAGTTGAGTGAGTCAGCATTAGTTGTTAGATTCTTTTGGGTTGTTTACACAATTAGTGGAGTTAGTTTAGGAGTTCATAGTTAGATGAACGTGGGGTTAGTTGCACTAATTAGATAGGTCTTTTCCATTTTCTTTCTGTATTTAAGTTGAGATTAGATTCAATAACAGTAAGCAGAATTTAAGCAAAGAAACTCCCTGGTAATTTCTCGCCAAGAAAAGGGATCCATTCGCTCATACGATTTCAACACGTAACATTTGGTATCAGAGCTGTTGATCCGGATTTCGATCACGATGAGCTCAAAGAGACCATTGAGGGAGGAGGAACTCATTAATCAGGCACTCAGGCAGATAGAGCGTGTCATGGCTACCTGTCGCATGATCATTGCGACGTATGACAAACACAAGTCAGCAACAACACCACCGAGGCCGCAAGTCGAGACCCTGACCGCCATGGGAGAGGCGAAGATCGTCCTCCCACCTGTAGCCACCGCACCGCCACCATCGCTAGCTGAAGCTCTAGCAGACTCGATAAAGGAAGAGGAAGAAGACGACGCCGCCGCCGATGCCGCAAAGCCATTGCTGTCACAAGTTGAGACCTTTGTTACCGTGAAGGTGAATCCATTCCCCATCACTTCCACCTTAGTTCCAACGCAGCTCGCTGCGTCGCTGATCTCCCCACCTCTGCGCACAACGGAATCACCATCCCTCGTCGTTGAACCAAAGTCACCGCTCAAATCAACTGTCAAGGCCGCTCCTGCTACCCTACGCCTCACCGTAAAGCATGATCATATGGGAAAGCTGCAAACTTTGTTGGTTACGGATCATCGACAAATACAAGGGTATGTCCTATCAATGGATATCAACATAATTTCCAAGTATGTTATGCAATTTAGAGGAAGAATAATATTGGGCGAAATAAAGCCTTGGAAGTTCAGAAAGAAATGTGAAGCGCTAGTAGGATTATATGGGGTTGATTGTGAATTTCTCTACTGATGGAAGAGAAGGAAAAAGGGTAAAGCCAACAGGGCTCTCACTTTAAAGAAAGGGAAGCTTGAGCTCCCAGCGAGGAAAGGGCAAGGATTAGGTGGCAAGTCCTACAAGCAGAAGCGCGAGGTCGAATTTACTGCCGCCGCTGGTAACGACAATTATGAGTCCATAGAGATCGACTCTTCCTTGCCCCTATCGGCAGAGCAATCGACGGTCTCCTCGGTTGACAATCCCGACCAACCAAACTTTAAGACCCCAATATACAACGGGGTGATCACGAGGATCATCTCGGGTTGGAACTGGAAGTGTTTCAGGAAGCGCCTGTTGTGGTCGAAGGTTGTGAGCAGGCGAGTGGCATCATTCGAGGAGCGGGTGAACCGGCTGAAAAGGGGTGACCGAGCTCAGGAAGGTGATGGGAAGACCGGTTCAGCTATATGGGTTGACTCATGGGTCAAACAACTAACGGGTATGGGTCAAGAATGGAATCGGGTCTTGGAAGGCCGCATTTCATCAACGATACTACCTGCAAGTTGGCTTCCATTTTCGATGATCGCTTCATTGAACTCAGCCTTGAGGACAAGGCTGTTTTTTCAGGGGATGGTAATGATGAGCCCATAAATCATTCATCTTCGAGTGTTGCAGCCCGACGCAGCCCAACATCGCTACCGAAACTACATGGAGTAGCCAGCCCATTTCAACATAAGCTTGTTGCCGTAGGAGAACTCTTTTAATTGAATATGGTTGTTAGTTGAGTGAGTCGGCATTAGTTGTTAGATTCTTTTGGGTTGTTTACACAATTAGTGGAGTTAGTTTAGGAGTTCATAGTTAGATGAACGTGGGGTTAGTTGCACTAATTAGATAGGTCTTTTCCATTTTCTTTGTGTATTTAAGTTGAGATTAGATTCAATAACAGTAAGCAGAATTTTAGCAAAGAAACCCCCTGGTAATTTCTCGCCAAGAAAAGAGAGAACTGGCTCAATCCCGCCAAGAAAAGGGATCCATTCGCTCATACGATTTCAACACGTATCAATGTATATGGGGACAGGTTAGGGTGATTACTATAAAATAGTAATCACCGTGGTTACTAAGGACAAACTGGGTATGACAAAAAAATTATTAATTATCTTTTTTAACAAATTACATTTTAGGAAGTTGCAAAAATATATTAATTACAATTCTCTCTCTCTCTTTCTCTCACTTCCACAATCTCCAGCCAGATCTCTCTTCCTTTTTTTAAAAACACTACCATTTCACAAAACGCCAATACTATTGCAGATTTATCAATACATGCAAATCAATACCATTACATAATAATCAATACCAATGCAAAAAAAATACCAATGTGAAAAACAGTACCACTACAAAAAAAAACTACCATTTCACTGAAAAGCAATACACTTACATGATAATCAATACCAATGCGGAAAAAACAATACCAAAGCGAAAAAACACTACCATTACGAAAAAATCACTACCAATGCTAAAAAACAATACCAATGCGAAAAAACACTACCACTACGAAAAAAATCACTACCAATACGAAAAAACCACTACCAATGCGAAAAAAATCAGATCTAGAGTTTTTATTCATCCCACCTTTTCAATACCAATGCAAAAAAAACACTACCATTACGGGGAAAAAAATACTACCAATGCGAGAAAGTACATACCAATAAAAAATAAGTTGTTCTGTTATTGCACTCGAATTCCCAAAAAAAAAACTTTATCCCATTCGTCATTTTTGTTGAAGAAGAACAGAAGGAGAGAGACAGGGGGAAGGGGATTGGATTTTAGGTATTATTAGTGGGGAGGTTCTATTTGCTGAAGAAGAACAGATGGAAGAGAGAGAGGGGATCGGGAAGGAGGGGGAGGGACGGCCGTCGAAGGGAGGTGGTCGGAGGGGAGAGGGATGGAGGCTGGGCAACCCGCAGTCGACAGCCGTCTGAAGTAGGGTTTGGTTGGAGGGAGGGGAGTGTAGAAGTAGGATTTGGGTAGAATATATAGAATAATTCGGTGTGGACTCTTTTTCGTTTTCAAAATTACCCTGACGTAATCTTAACCATGAGATTAAAAAAATGAAAATAAAATTAAATTGGACGGCAGATAATGATGTAGCCACGATGGCTACTAAAATTTTAGTTACCACCCTAACGCATTCCAATGTATATGAATTCATTCGAGTCAGTTCCAGTATCCATAAGAATCCTCACAATTCAATGAAATTAGCCCATGAAGCCTAGCTACCCATAATCACGTTGACACCAAACCGGTTGCAAGCTCATTGTGAATTAAGCCAAAAGGATATTAACGTTAGTACTGTGGTAATTAGGCAACAAAAGCTAGGTTGTTGGATTTGTTCCCTGCCATCGTAGATATTTGTGTTGTAGATTTCAGCTTTACTTCCACCACTCATTCAAATACCAACTGTGGCCTACACAGCACTGCGACTAGTACTATCCCCCACCACCGGCCGGCCAGAGTTCCCGGCGAAAGAGAGAGAACGAAAGAAAGAAACAAAAAGGAAAAGGCAGTAGATTAGTGTTGCGTGTATTTCTCTCGTGAGAACTTTCACCTAACACGTAAGGTGCGTCGTCGATGTTAAAAGATATTCGTAAGAAAGACAGTTAAAATAAAAGAATATATGAACGAAGATAACTACAACTACTGTTGGATTCCAATCTTCAACATAGCATTAAACCAAAGACAATGTACGTAAATATTTATAGGGCTATAATTGTTAGAGAGTGGTATATGATCCAGTATAACCTTCTCCCAACAACTCGAGTTATTGGGACCAACTGGTTTATGACATGGTATCAGAGCCTAGAACCGAAAGGTCATGTGTTCGAATCTCCACGACCCCCAATATTAATCGTTGTCTTTCAGGCACATGGCATGGTGGACCTGTGCAAACTTCAAGCCCATGGGTTGGCTTTCGTTTGAGGGGGCGCTTTCGTCTGAGGGGGCGTGTTAAAGAGTGTTATATGTGTTATTGAAAACGATTCACAAAAATATGTTTCTTGCCACACAAGTCATATATAGAAATCGACACATGCATAAACAACGCCCGAGCCAATAGAATTCACTATTTCTCCTTAAGGAATTTAGTTCCCCTCTACGGTACCCAAGGTTATTGGAACTATTCCTCCCAGGATAGAACGGACGTACCTTTTCTGGCTGTACCGGTACTTGAAACACCAGAATCCGACGAACGCAACGATCGGAGAGAAGTCACACGACTCTGTTTTCCTTTATGAGTTTGTAGAGAGGAAATGCAATGAAGAATGAAAAATTCTTTTATCTTTTGGCCAGAAAAATTTCTTGGGAAAAATCTTGTGTCGAAAACAAAGGGGGGTAGGTGTTTATTTATAGATAATGAAGGGGTGCGAGTGAAGGGATGTGACCCTTCAAGTGGGTGGTTACACCCCAACCATTGCAATGGTTCAGTGAAGGGATGTGACCCTTCAAGTGGGTGGTTACACCCCAACCATTGCATCGGTTCGCCATAGTAGTTGGACCGGTTGGTTCATTCCAACCGCCACATCGGTTTGGTCCGATTCGGTTCAACTTGGTTTAACCAATAACTCACCAACTATTGGCTTCTTCCCCTTTCATTCTCATTCACACCTTTCAAATCCCAACAATCCCCCACATGAAAGAGAATGCTAAGTTTTGAAAACTATGCAAAAAAACTGTGTGACTCTCAACTAAGAATTAGTTGTATTAGGATAGGTGGGTTTCCCTTTGAACCTTCCCTAGTGAACATATATCGAGTATACTCACCAATCGGTAGATATGATATCTTTGAACCGTCGGTTTTCTTGTATACTAAGACAACATATGTCACACAACCAACTCTTATCCGCTCGTTGGTTCTCATTGTTGTGTTCGTTTCAGCCATGAACACCGCCTGGTTTCATGAGTGCATAGAGAATTGGCCTTCTTTTATTCTCCTTGAAGCGGCTACACTTCACACTCACATAGGTGATTTCTAAACATGTATTCCGAAAATACACTATTTGATCACAACACGTGTCAAACTTAGAAACCATTAAAAACCTTTCATATTTAGGTTTACCCTTATATTTTGGACATTGTCGCATCATGAGAATGGACTTTAAATAATTTGACAATGTCGGACCATCAATCACAACTTTGTTTCTCCTTGAACCTAGAGGTTGGGTCTGCCAATCCTAATTAGGTAGAGTTACCGCCATGATGATTTGTCCTAGGCCACAGTCCCATTCCCCTCGATGACTTCTCAACTAATGCTCTAGTTAGGCCTTTAGTTAACGGATCCGACACGTTATCTTTTGATCTTACATAATCGATCGAGATAACTCCACTAGAGATTAATTGTCTCACTGTGTTATGTCGTCGACGTATGTGACGAGACTTTCCATTATACATAACACTTTTCGCCCTTCCAATAGCCGCTTGACTATCACAATGTATGCTTATTGGGGTTAACGGCTTGGGCCAAAACGGAACATCTTCCAAGAAGCTCCGAAGCCATTCCGCTTCTTCACCGGCTAAGTCCAAAGCTATGAACTCCGATTCCATTGTGGATCGGGCAATACAAGTCTGCTTGGAGGATCTCCAAGATACTGCTCCCCCACCAACCGTAAATACATATCCGCTAGTGGATTTGATTTCGGTTGAGCCGGTGATCCAATTTGCATCACAATATCCTTCAAGCACTGCCGGATATCTTTTGTAGTGCAAAGCAAAATCTTTGGTATGTTGTAAATACCCCAAAACACGCCGCATTGCCATCCAATATGTGCTATTTGGATTACGTTGATATCGACTCAATTTACTTATTGCGCAAGCAATATCTGGTCGAGTACTATTCATGATGTACATTAGACATCCCAAAACTCGTGCGTAATCCTCTTGAGATTCACTTTTACCTTCGTTCTTTGTAAGAACAAGGTTTGGATCAATCGGCGTGTGCACGTCTTTGATATGCAAATACTTGAATTTATCAAGAATTTTCTCTATGTAGTGAGATTGCGATAATGCTAGACCTTGAGGCGTTCTAGATATCTTTATTCCAAGAATAACATCCGCCTCACCCAAGTCTTTCATGTCGAAAGATCTTGATAGCATTCGCTTTGTCTCTTCTATGTCAGTAACGTTCTTACTCATTATCAACATATCGTCTACGTATAGACAAACAATGACTTCGTGATTAGGTGTGTTCTTGATATATACACACTTATCACATTCGTTAATCCGAAAACCGTTTGACAACATAACTGCGTCAAATTTAGCATGCCATTGTTTGGGTGCTTGTTTAAGTCCATATAGGGACTTCACCAATCTGCACACCTTATGTTCTTGTCCAGGGACAACGAATCCCTCTGGCTGTTTCATGTAGATTTCTTCCTCCAGGTCGCCATTTAGAAAGGCCGTTTTCACATCCATTTGATGGATTTGTAGACCATACACGGCAGCCAAAGCAATTAGCATCCGAATAGATGTAATTCTTGTGACTGGGGCGTATGTATCAAAATAGTCAAGGCCTTCCTTTTGTCTAAATCCTTGGACCACAAGTCTTGCCTTGTACTTGTCAATAGTACCATCAGCTTTCAACTTCCTTTTGAAGATCCATTTATATCCCAATGGTATGCAACCGGGAGGAAGATCCACCAATTCCCATGTGTGGTTATTCAAAATGGACTTAATTTCACTATTGACGGCCTCCAACCAATATTGAGCTTCAGAAGACTTCATCGCTTCTTCAAATGTCTTTGGCTCATCTTCCAACAAAAATGTTAAGAAATCGGGACCGAATGACGTAGGCACCCTTTGACGTTTACTACGTCGTGGCTCATCAATGTTGGAATCATTTTCCAATGAATCATCCCGAGGTCGCTTGGATCTTTCTCCAACGACTACATCCTTATTCCTATACGGAAATATGTTCTCAAAGAACTCTGCACTATCAGATTCTATAACCGTATTAGGATGGATATCAGAGATTTCTGATTTATAGACCAAAAATCTATATGCTTTGCTATTATTGGCATAACCAATAAAGATGCAATCTATCGTTTTAGGTCCCAATTTGACCTGTTTTGGTTTTGGTACTCGAACCTTTGCCAAACACCCCCACACTTTGAAGTAATTCAAGTTTGGTCTTTTACCTTTCCATTTTTCATACGGAATGGTTTGCGTCTTACTGTACGGTACTCTATTGAGTATTTGTGTAGCAGTAAGAATAGCTTCCCCCCACAAATTCTGAGGTAAACCCGAATTTAGGAGTAAAGCATTCGTCATTTCCTTCAAAGTTCGGTTCTTCCTTTCCGCAACTCCATTTTGTTGTGGGGTATATGGAGCCGATGTTTGGTGAATAATTCCATTTTCTAGACATATTTCTTCAAATGGAAATTCATATTCACCACCTCTATCACTTCTGACCATTTTTATTTTCTTGTTGAGTTGGTTCTCAACTTCTGCTTTGAATTGTTTGAATGCATCAATCGCTTCATCTTTGCTACTTAGCAAATATACATAGCAATATCTAGTGCTATCGTCGATAAATGTTATGAAGTACTTTTTCCCACCTCGAGATGGTGTCGACTTCATGTCACAAATGTCAGTGTGAATCAAGTCCAATGGTTCAGAAGTTCTTTCTATCGACTTGTAGGGATGTTTCACAAACTTTGATTCCACACACACTTGACATTTAGATTTATTGCATTCAAACTTGGGCAACACTTCCATGTTTATCATTTTCCGTAAGGATTTGTAATTCACATGTCCCAAACGGGCATGCCACAAATAATTCGACTCAAGTAAATACGCGGAAGAAGCGTTATTATTATTATTAATAACATCGTTCACGGTAATTACATTGAGCTTGAAAAGGTCATTATTAAGATAACCTTTTCCTATATACACATCATTCTTGCTAATTACAACCTTATCGGAAACAAACACAACCTTGAATCCGTGCTTGACAAGAAGCGAGGTAGACACCAAATTCTTGCGAATTTCCGGTACATGGAGGACGTTGTTGAGGGTCACAACCTTGCCCGATGTCATCTTCAAGACAATCTTTCCATATCCCTCGACCTTGGCCGTCGAGGAGTTCCCCATGAATAATTTCTCCTCCGCCTTAGCCAAAGAGTAGGAAGTGAACATCTCTTTGACTGCACAAACATGGCGGGTAGCGCCAGAGTCTATCCACCATTCTCTTGGATTCCCTACCAAGTTACATTCAGAAAGAACGGCACAAAGGTCATCCATATCCATATCATCAACAATATTAGCTTGACCTTTGTTCTTCTTTTTCTTGTGGGTCTTGCACATCGAGGCTTTATGCCCTTGTTTCCCACACTTGAAACAATTACCATTAATCTTCTTGTTACCATTGTGGTTCTTTGTACCGGAAGAACTTGGGATAGAGTTTCTCTTCCTCTTCTTTCCCTTGGAGTCACTCTCCACAATGTTTGCACCAGAGATGGTCGATTGTCCACGGCTCTTCTTCTCGGCCAACCTATTGTCCTCTTCAATCTTTAGACGGACAATTAGGTCCTCAAGCGTCATCTCCTTACGCTTGTGCTTTAGGTAACTCTTGAAGTCCTTCCATGCGGGAGGCAACTTCTCTATGAAAGAAGCAACTTGAAAAGCTTCGTTAATAATCATTCCTTCATTAAGAAGATCATGAGTAATTACCTGAAGCTCTTGGACTTGCGTCACAACGGCCTTGGAATCAACCATCTTATACTCCAAAAACTTAGCCGCAATGGATTTCTTCAATCCTGCATCTTCGGCCTTGTATTTCTTCTCTAGCGCCTCCCATAATTCCTTAGAGGTCCCTATGGTGCTATAGACATTGTACAAAATATCATCTAGACCATTTAGAATATAATTCTTGCAAAGGAAGTCAGAATGTTTCCAAGCTTCAACTGCAAGAAATCTATCTTTCTCTGGCACTTCCTCGTTAGGATTTGGGATCTCTTCTTTGATGAACTTTTGAAGTCCCAAAGTAGTGAGATAGAAATACATCTTTTGTTGCCAACGCTTGAAATCTACACCGGAAAACTTTCCGGGTTTCTCCGCCGGTGCAAGCGAGTGAGTAGCAACTTGAAGTGGAGTACTTTGAGTTGATGTTACCGGATTTGGGTTCTCCCCATTTATTCCAGAACCAGAAGACATCTTTGTTCTTCACTATTTCCTTTCTCTAGAAATAGAAACCACAACACGTATTAGTAATCACTAATACCCACGAGTAGAAAACCGAAAAGGTTTAAACTCGTCCGCAGTAGGAAATCACACTCTTTCCAAAGAAAGAATAAATATATATGACCGCAATATATATCACAACAGAATTATATATAATCAATATTGAAACAGTAGCAAATCAATTATAGAAACAATATATATATCAATAGACAGAGGCGATTATATACATGAATCCAGCCACTCTATCATGCTCGCCCAGAATAAATAGGCAGAGATATACAGACACAGTAACAATATAAACACAGCGCCAAATATATATATATTTCACACAAAATCATGCACTGTTCTATTAATTCCTAATACAAACAGAATCCTATACATGCATAATTACTATGACAAACAGATGCCTATATTAACTTTGTGAAGAAACAGTCCACGTGAATAAAACCAATATAAATTCCTTAAGATTGTTATTGAAAACGATTCACAAAAATATGTTTCTTGCCACACAAGTCATATATAGAAATCGACACATGCATAAACAACGCCCGAGCCAATAGAATTCACTATTTCTCCTTAAGGAATTTAGTTCCCCTCTACGGTACCCAAGGTTATTGGAACTATTCCTCCCAGGATAGAACGGACGTACCTTTTCTGGCTGTACCGGTACTTGAAACACCAGAATCCGACGAACGCAACGATCGGAGAGAAGTCACACGACTCTGTTTTCCTTTATGAGTTTGTAGAGAGGAAATGCAATGAAGAATGAAAAATTCTTTTATCTTTTGGCCAGAAAAATTTCTTGGGAAAAATCTTGTGTCGAAAACAAAGGGGGGTAGGTGTTTATTTATAGATAATGAAGGGGTGCGAGTGAAGGGATGTGACCCTTCAAGTGGGTGGTTACACCCCAACCATTGCAATGGTTCAGTGAAGGGATGTGACCCTTCAAGTGGGTGGTTACACCCCAACCATTGCATCGGTTCGCCATAGTAGTTGGACCGGTTGGTTCATTCCAACCGCCACATCGGTTTGGTCCGATTCGGTTCAACTTGGTTTAACCAATAACTCACCAACTATTGGCTTCTTCCCCTTTCATTCTCATTCACACCTTTCAAATCCCAACAATATGATCCAGTATAACCTTCTCCCAACAACGGGCTGAGATCAGGTGGCTAAGGGGGGTCCCCTTAGTCATATGGCTAAGTGAATCTCAGCCACTCAATCTCATTAAAATCCAAGGGCTCCTATTAGTCCAATTTAATGAAGGGTAATATAGTAATCTCATGTTTATTTTTAATTTTTAATTAAAAAAAGTCTGTGCGCCTCCACTCTCTGTGCGCCGCCGTCGGAAATTTTTGCGTCGACTCCCCTCTCGGTGCGCCGCCACCGGAGACGAAGAAAGAATGGGCGCGCCATTATTATTCCCCAGAGAGAGGCGCCGCCATTATTCCATTCCCTGGCGCCATTATTATTCCCCCCAGAGAGAGAGAGAGAGAGAGAGCTTTTCCGGCGACGGCGAAGCAATTTTCCGGCGACCAGAGACGGTGGTGGATGGTTTTCCGACAACAGTATTTGAGTTCGTGATGTTTGTAATGTTTATATTACTATTTTGTATACATTGTACTGTTTGTAATGTTAGTAATGTTTGTTTGTCTAGTTTGTATACTTTATGTTATGATTTATACACTTTCTATTCATTGATTTGTATTTGTAACTTTTGTTATTCAAGTTTGTATACTTTTATGTTATGATTTGTATACTTTGTATTCATTTGTTTGTAATACAAGTTTACCAATCTGTATTGTAAGTAGTGATATTTTGTACGTGTAGTATGCTTTGTACTGTTTGTAATGTTTGTTTGTAATGTTTGTTTGCGATGTTTGTAATGTTTGTTATTTTGTAATGTTTGTTGGTTTCTTTTGTACTGTTTGTAATGTTTGTTATTTTTGTCCACATTTTTGTCAACCATGTTTGTAATGTTTTTTGCATCACAAATCAATACATATAAAGTATACAAATTATTAGTACTTACAATACAAAGCGAAACATACTAAGAATACAAGCAAAACATACTAAGAATACAAACTGTCAAAGAAAAACATACTAAGAATACAAACTGTCAAAGAAAAACATACTAAGAGTACAAACTGTCAAAGAAAAACATACAAACCATACTGTCAAAGAAAAACATACTAAGAGTACAAACTGTCAAAGAAAAACATACTAAGAGTACAAACTGTCAAAGAAAAACATACAAACCATACTGACATTTTGTACAAAAATACTAACAATACAAACTAATGTTACAAAACATACAAACTATACAAATCACTGTTCTTCCTTCAGACGACTCTCTCTTCACCGCCGCCGCCGCCGTCGACTCTCTCTCCACCGCTGCCGCCGCTGATTCAATCTACTGCCATCGCAACCTCTCTCTCTCTCTCCATCGTCGCGCCGCCTCTCTCCTCCATTGTCGCCGGCGCTCTCTCTCCGCCGCCTCTCCATTGTCTCTCTCTCTCCTCTGGTTTCCCGACGACGAGATCTGCTTTCTCTCTCTTCAAAGCCGTCGCCTCTGTACGTTCGTTCTCCTTTCCCTCTCTTCGTCGTCGCCGGCACCGTCGATCTCCATTGTCGTCGTCGCCGGCACCGTCGATCTTCCATCATCGCCGGCGTTCTCCCCTTCTCTCTCTCATGGGCGGCGTTCTTCCATCATACGCAGAAGAAGACTGGCTGGAGAAAAAAAAAATTAAATAAAATTTTCATAATCCCAAAATTGCCCCTCTCATTATTTAATCATCCCTTCCCTTATTTCCTCCATTAGATCAATTAATAAGGATCCAATGGCTGAGGGGGGCTTAGCCAAGTGACTAAGCACCCCCCCTTAGTCACCAGATCCGCTCTCTCCAACAACTCGAGTTATTGGGACCAACTGGTTTATGACAATAATCCTAATCCTAATCCTATTAGGAGATTGTGACTTGCCGCCTACTCCACTCTCAAAAGCAATCCTAATGACACCTAGAAACTACTCACGTACTAACCTAATCTCATCCAACAATAATAATAAGAACAATAATTAATAGGGAAGAAGAATATACGTAACAATTAGTCTCATAATTCAATCAATTTAGACTACACTTTATTCAAATTTTAGCATCGAAAGAGACTTCGTCTTAATTTCCTTCACTCTTCCTATCAATGGACTCAATTAGAATATTTATTGTCTTCCTTTCCTTCATTCTCCCGGGCAAATTTTAGCATCACATCTCGATCATAGAAGGCTCTGATACCATATCAAGAACTAGTTTATCCCACTATCCCAGTAAGACAGTATCTCGAATTGTTAGGAGAGGTTCAATATTATAATGGATCTTATACCACTCACTAATTGTCGCCGGATTGTAGGTGTTTGTTTGACCGGCGAAAATCACATACTATCTATCTATGGCTTGTGGGTTGGCAAGACTTTTAAACTTGTAACTGCTAGGAGATCGAGGAAATATGGCTTAGGTTTAAACAGTAGTGATAATGATGCATCAATTAGCAAAGCTTGCACTCAAACTAAGGGTTAATACCTTAGTTTGGCCCGAACCATAGACAAACTTTCTACTTTGGCCCGTGGTATCGGAAATTGCTATTCTTACCTAAACTATGTTGCATACTTTCTTATTTAGCCCGGAGGTGGGTTTGACCGTCAAATTAGACAGTCAACCGAGTTGACCGTTAGTCAAATACTACCTCATTTGCCACGTCAGCTATCAAGGAATAATTTTTTTTTAATTTTTAATTTTTGTTTACTTTCTAAAATTAATTAAAAATAATTTGGGGAGCTTTTTTAAGTAATTTTTTTCGTTTATTATTTTTATTATTAGAAAGTATAAAAAATTCAAAATACAAAATTAATTTTTTATTCCCTAATAGCTGACGTGGCAAGTGAGGTGGACCTTGACTAACGGTCAACTCGGTTGACCGTCAAATTTCACAGTCAAACCCGCCTTCGGGCCAAATAAGAAAGTATGCTACATAATTTAGACCAGAATAGCAATTTACGATACCACGTGCCAAAGTAGATAGTATGTCTATAATTCGAGCCAAACTAAGATATTAACCTCTCAAACTAACTAACCTGATAATCCGTATTTTCATGCACAGGACAAATAACGGCTTCCTCGTGGACCCGATTTTTAAATATGCGTCATTGGAAAACAAGAGTCCAAATAGTTTTTGTTTTCTAGTTAAGGGGGTTCTGTCCAAACGCCCAACTTGCCTTTCCCCATCGTATCACAGGCACTACATGTTACATATATATATTATTCTCACATTTTCATTGTGGAAAATAATTGGCTCTCGATATTTTAGATGGTAAAAATTAATGTTGGTCGGAAATCGGTATACTTCTAGAATAACAGGCAATCTAGAAAGATATTATTATGTATATTAGGCTAGCATGCACCTGATGTACACTGATCTTCTTGTTCGCGCCGACCAACGAGTTTTGATAACAGACCATAAAATAATCGTGGTTGGGTACATGGCGATTATGATTTGTCCAAATTATATTGGAGTACATTTTAAAGTGTGAACGCAGACGTATATGATGTCGTGCACTTTTTTCATGTACTACCCTTATTTATATACTAGCTCTGATTTCAGAGCTTGGCTCTGGTCGAAGGGTGAAACAATGTAACTTGATGTCCTTGCTAATACAAATGATTTTTTTTTGTAAAAAAAAAATATACATACAATCACATTATGACTGGCAAATGTGATTCGGATTTTGAATTTATCGAAATCCATGATCAATTTCTTTTCTCGCTGGTGACTGATTAAAACCCGAAGCGCATTAGAGACGTTAGACTGATATTCGTGGGGCTATAAAAAGGGGACCAAAATAACAGGCAGAGACCACATTTCCCATTTTCCTCATCCTCCTGGTTCTAAAGAAACAATGGCTACCACTACCACTACTGCTTTTTCCTCATCCTCCTCCTTTGCCTTCTTTGCTACAGCTCTCGCCTTCTCTCTTCTGCTTTCTTTGAACACTGCTAATGGCGGTGCGCTTCAGCAGCAGCAGCAGCAGCATTTCTACACTGTTCAGCTGTCCTCGCTGTTTCCTTCCGACTCTTGCAGCCCTGCTCCTTCGACCAAAGGTGATTCCAAGCTAAACTCTTTCACTCAATATTTACATATTATATAATGGAAAGGAAAGGAAAGGTTTAGCAGTTGGTTTTAATAATATCGGCTAATCATTTGACTAAGTTGTATTGTATGATAGGTGAAGTTTACTTCAATAATATCTGTGTAGGGTAATTTGTCATAAAAGGAAAAAAGGAAATGGACAATTATTAGGTAGTAAAAAGTAGAGACCCCTCCAATTTGACTTTACTGGAACCTTACCTGTTTTGTGGAAGAACCCAAAAGGACAAACGACATGTGAAATCCTCCATAGTTCAACTACTTTAGCCTACCATATATACTTGATTGGGAACCTTCTAAATTGTGTGGGCTGCCAGTAAGGCTGTTAATGAGCCGAGCCAAATCGAGCTTTGCCATAGTTCGGGCTCGGCTCGTTAATATATTTTCAAGCTCGAGCTCAGCTCGTGTTCGTCACGAGTTTTAATATGCAAGCTCGAGCACGACTCGTTTATGAAAATGAAATCTCGAGCTCGGTTCAAGCTCGGCTCGTCAAATAAGTTTAACGAGCCCAAAATCGAGTTAAGCTCATAAAATGTTCATAATAGCTCAAGATTGACCTAGACTGGGCACAAAATTACATTCAAACCTGTAGAAAAGTCTAGCAAAATAAAACACAATATTTATCCCAATTTCAATACATAAAATCCATGAATTCTAATCCTTTCTTTTGCCAAAACGTTGAATGAGCTTGTTCGCGAGCTTTCGAGCTGAGCATGGCATGGCTCGAATTCGGCTCGTTTAGTTAACGAGCTTGTTCGCGAGCCGGCTCAATTAAGACGAATCGAGTTTCGAACGAGTTTTTCTCGAATCACACGCGTCGAGCCGTTCATGAGCGGCTTGGTTCATTAACCGCCCTAGCTGCCAGCATTCTGCCCCAATCTCAAGCAATCTTTCACCCTATCCCCCCTTTAATTTTCACTCATGGTAATAACTCATAATTAACGAGTGCTTAACTCATAATTACGTACATAACATAAAAACATGCTCCCAACTACACCTTATTGTATAATATAGCTTACTATTTGGGCTTCCACTAATGACAATCTCTCATGGGTTTTGGTTCCTTTTTGTGTAGGGCTGAACAAGCTGCCAGTGTTCCACAAACACGGGCCGTGCGCTCAGGCCCAACAACTCACCAGCACCGCCAACCAGCCCAAGCCCACCGCGGACGAAATCCTTCGCCAGGACGAGTCCAGGGTCCAGAATATCCAGTCCAGAAAGGCAACCGCCGGTAGCGCCGACGTCAGGGTGACGGACTCCACCACCATCCCGGCTAAGGACAGCAGCACCGTCGGCTCCGGCAACTACGTCGTCACCGTCGGCCTCGGCACCCCGGCCAAGAAACTCTCCCTCATACTCGACACCGGAAGTGACGTCACGTGGACGCAATGCCAGCCGTGCGTAAAGTTTTGCCACCAGCAAAAGGAAAAGATCTTCTTCGACCCTTCCTCCTCCAAAACGTACCGAAACGTTTCTTGCGAGGCCGCCGTCTGCTCCGCCCTCGCTGAAGCCACCGGTACGTTACCGTAGTTTTTCATTTTATTTTTATAATAGTACGTTACCATAGTTGATTACGACAAAGATTTTGAAAGATTTATGGTTTCAAATTCTACTGACGACGAAATCTCAATTTTTCAATTTCCGGCAGGAAACAGGGATTGTAGTTCCTCGACGTGCGTGTACGTGATCAAATACGGCGGCGCAGCGATCACCACCGGATTCTTCGCCACCGAGAAACTGACGTTGACCAAAACCGATGTCTTCGACGAATTCTACTTCGGGTGCGGCCAAAACATCCAAGTGAACTTCGGGGGCGCCGCCGGGGTGCTCGGATTGGGCCGGAACTCGCTGTCGCTCGTCTCCCAGACCTCCGACAAGTACAAGAATCTCTTCTCCTACTGCCTCCCTTCCACTCCCAGCGGCACCGGATTCCTCACATTCGGCGGCGCCGGCGCCAAATCCGTGAAATACACCCCCATCGCCAGCGTCGCCGGCGGCGAAAACTTCTACGGAATCGGCATCACCGCCATCAGCGTCGGCGGAAAAAAGCTCCCCGTTTCGGCCTCCGTGTTCTCCGCCGCCGGCGCCATCATCGACTCCGGCACCGCCATCACCCGCCTCCCGCCGGCGGCGTACTCCGCCCTCCGGTCGGCGTTCAGGAAGAAGATGTCGAAGTACCCTCTGGGCCCGGCGCTGTCGATCCTCGACACCTGCTACGACCTCAGCAAGTTTAAGAATTTCGTGGTGCCGAAGATCGGGTTTTTCTTCGCCGGCGGCGCGGAGGTGGACATCGAGGCCGTCGGGATTCTGTACGCCAACAAGCCGACGCAGGTGTGCCTGGCGTTCGCCGCTAATGGGAACGCGACGGACGTGGCGATATTAGGGAGCGTGCAGCAGCAGACGCTGGAGGTGGTTTACGACGGCGCCGGCGGGAGGGTTGGGTTCGCCAGCGGCGGCTGCAAATGAGGACTCGGAGCGACGTCGTATTTCCTCGAGGAATAATGTCCCAATTTATTTAGGGACTAAGGAATTAAGGGACTCGGAGCGACGTCGTATTTCGGAATTGAGATATGTTGGAAATAATCTTAATCTGAATCAGAATCATCGAAAAGCTTATTAAGGTAATGCACAATAATTTTTGTTTATCGGATGAACATGAGGTTCAAGACATTATATAATTCGCAATTAAATTTTCACAAACTATCATTCTGGAAGAAGAAAAAAATTATTGATCGTCGCCTACAAAATCATATTTTGAATCATCTACTATTATAATTTTATCGAATATTCATTTGAAAAAAACTAACAAGATCATATTTGTTGCATCAACATATAAGACAATATATACCACGAAACCAATCGTATAGTGGAAACTTGCGCATAAATGAATCAGACATTTGCTGACTTTCAAGTTTCAACAACTTACTACAGAAAATCAATCCCCCACCCCACTCTCTTCCCCCACTGCCTCCCAAAAAGGCCATTTTAGACACATACTTTTTGTGCCTAAAAAAATGGACCTAAAATACGGTTTCGGGTAAAACTAAATAGTCACCCCTAACTCAAATAGACCTATTTGGATCCGACCAAATGAGTTTACTCAAATTCTACCTAATTCAAACTCAATGCAAACCCAAAATCATTAGCATACATGTGAAACCGATCCAATATCTATATGTATCATATGACAATTTAATCGAATCATCCAATGAATCAACGCATTATTCTTCGACACCAAACCGGTTGCATATGCAACCCACCAGATCTTTGTGAACAAACGGCGGCCAAAGTAGTTGTACGGTTAAGCCAATAGGAGATTAACGTTAGTACTGTTGTAATTAGTCAACGAGTAGCTAGCTAGTAGGGGTGACTATACGGACCGGTCCGGTTAAATTGCCCCGAATTGATCCGGTCCCAGTCCGGTCTTTTTTGGAATATAAGGACCAAAGATTGGATTGGATACAGTCCGGACTGGTCCTGACCCGGTCCGATCCCAATTCGGTCTTGATTTTAGATTGACTTTGTGGGGATTTGAGTGGCCTGAGGACTCAAAGGGTGAGTAGTTGGTTAAATTTTGGTGTTGGGCTCTCTTATCCGGCCTTTATCCGGTCTCAAACGGTTCTTTACCTCAAATCTAAGCCCGAAAATTGGATTGGATTGTTTGCTATCCGAGTCCGGTCCCAGTCCAGATTATATGATCCGATTTCAGGTAAACCCAAATAACCAGGATCAAATAGCCAGCCCTACTAGCTAGGTTGGTTGGATTTGCTCCATGTGCCATCATAGATATATTTGTGTTGTAGATTTCAGCTTTACTTCCACCACTCACTCAAATACCAACGGTGGCCTACACAGCACTGCCGACTAGTAATATCCCCCACCACCGGCCGGCCAGAGTTCCCGGCGGAAAGAGAGAGAACGAACGAAAGAAAGAAACAAAAAGGAAAAGGCAGTAGTCCTCCATCAATCAAGCCGCCTCGTGCCATTTATCTCAAACAAACCAGATGAAATTGTGGGAGTGTTTAATAGGGTTGGCTATTTGGTCCCGGATTTTTTGGTTTTACCCGAAATCGGATCGTATAACTCGGATCGTATAGCCACCCCTAGTGTTTAATTTGTTTCAAATAAAGGTTAGTTTGTAAGTGTTTGTTTCGATGTTTCGAATGAACAAGTGATATAATTGAGGGAATTTTTGGTGAAAGTATGAATTAGTACATGACATGATTTAGATTAGTCTAATATTTTAATCAAATTTAGACTATAATTGATTCAACTTTTGACATCGTGATATGCAGGAGATTTTGTCTTCATTTTCCTTCACTCTCTCGATCAATGGACTCATTTAATCTACTTGTTGTCTTTATTTTTATTTTTTTTCATTTGTACGCGAATTTTACTTTGTTTTTATTGTTAAAGGATTATGTCTATTTGTTATCTATTTTTTTTTATTTTTTTATATTATGCAAATCTATCGAAATACTAAGAATTAGCAAAATGTTAACTTTCAGCTAGCAATTTTGTTGATAATATTGACTTGGCAACATGATATTAACTTGGAATAGACACATGAAGATCGACATTCCAAAATTTTAGTATTTTAACTAATAAAAGAGTTATAAAATTATTTATGATAACGTAAAAATGGCTAATATTTTGATGCATTACGAAAGATTTGGCTAATTAATATCATTTTAATAGGTTTGGATAATATAAAAGAATATGGAAAAGGTATATAATGAGCATGAGTCGACCTGTCTTGATCCGTACCCACCCGATTATTTAGTTGTTCTCAATAACTCGAGTTGTTGGGAGAGGTTTAATATTGAGTGTTCTACCACTCAATAACACACCCTCTCAAACGAAAGCCAGTCAATTCATAAGAACTTTCGTTTGCACAAGTCTGCATATAAAAATACCATGTGCTTCACAAATGGGATCATTAGAATTCAAACACAAGACATCTCGATCACAGAAAACTCTGATACCACGTAAAGAATCAGTTGATCCCAGTAACTCGAGTTGTTGGGAGATGTTCAATATTAATGGATCTTATACCACTCACTAATTGTCGCCGGATTATAGGTGTTTGTTTGACCGGCGGAAATCACATACTATGTCTCTATGGCTTGTGGGTTGGTAAGACTTTTAAACGTGCTACTTAGGGGAGGAGGGTCGATCGGTTTGGTTATAACCGAAAACCGAAGGGTCGGTCATTGGTTAATCGAACCACCAACCGAAAGAGGGATTAAGGCTTAAGTTATCTCGATTTTCGGTTAACTGAGCTGCCCACAAGACCAAAAGCATCTCATCCATCCCTATAAATACCAATCGATTTTCGATTATTTCGATTTTCGGTCAATGAATAACCGTTCGGTTATGATTGTAACCGATCGGTTAACCGCTAACCGTTTGGCCACCCCTAGACTGCTACTGCTGGGAGAGCAAATATGGCTTAGTTATAAATAGTAGGTGATAATGATGCATCAATTAGCAAAGCTTGCACCCAAACTAACTAACATGATAATCCATATATTTCATGTACAATTGGACAAATAACGACTTCTTTGTGGACCCGATCTATGTATGCGTCCTTGGAAAACAAGAATCCAAATAGTTTTTGTTTTCTGGTTAAGAGATTCTGTCCAAACGCTCAACGTGCCTTTCCCATCGTATCACAGGCACTACATGTTATTACATATTATTCGCTCATTTTAATTGTGGAAAATAATTGGTTGTCAATATTTTAGTTGGTAAAAGATTTGTGCTGGACAGTATATACTGCTAGGGCTTCTCGAATAACAGGCAATCTAGAAAGAAATTACATATTTTACCGGTTTAAATTAGAGTCATCATTTCTGGAAAAAAAACTAGAGTCAGCAGCCCAAATTAGGCCCATTAAAATTGCAAGGTGAAGAACAGTGGAAACGAATCGGAGTGTGCAAGTGGACTAATATAATGGAGCTGTATTTGACGTCGACCTCTCTGTTTCTCTCTCTCTAAAAAGTCAAAAGTAGGGGTGGGTAACGGGACGGAATTGGGTATCCGTTCCCATTTGGGGAGGAAACTTCATCTCATGTCCCAAACCCGTACGGGTTAACGGGTACCTATTACCCATACGGGATGGATAACGGATATCCGTGGGTAACTCGTAAAATTTTAGTTATTATTTATATGGGGTAAATGTCACATTTTGTTAATGAGATCACTAAATCGTGTCATGTTTAGTCACTAGAAAAATTAATATCAATTTCGGTCACTCGAATTACTGAAACATGTCACATTTAGTCACTCTCCCGTTAGTTTCCGTCCAACTCCATTAATGAAGTTGGACGGAAACTAACGGGAGAGTGACTAAATATGACATGTTTTAGTACTTTGAGTGACTAAATCTGACATGTTTCAGTAATTCGAGTGACCGGAGTTGGACTAAGGCTAACTGGAGAGTGACTAAATCTAAATGTGACCTGTTTCAGTAATTCGAGTGACCAAAATTGATATTAAATTTTTCTAGTGACTAAACATGACACGATTTAGTAATCTCGGTGACCAAATGTGGAATTTGCTTAGGATGCATCAGTTAATTCTTGCATCTGTAGCAAGTTGCAGCGACCAAAATACTTGCGCCGTCTCTTTCTACCGAAAGGTAATATAATTAATTTATCTCCCACCCAGATCTAGTCACTGTGCATATGTATATATATGATCACAGAAGAGACTTCTTTGATGGTAGTTGTTAGTTTAGTTATATATATATGGATCATCAAATTAGTTTAATTACGTTATATACGGGTAGTACGGATACTCGTAATATCCAAACGAGTAACTCATGGGTACTTGTTGTAGGATTTTTTCATCCCAAATTCCATCCCAGAAAAAAATTACGAATATTTGGGTACCCGTAATCCTTAAAAAACCGGATGAGTATGGGTATATCCAAATACCCGTTTTCCGTTGCCCGCCCCTACTCAAAATGGCAAAGCGCATTAGAGCCCTTAGACTGATATTCGTGGGCTATAAAAAGGGACGACCCAAATAACGCAGAGACCACAATTCCCATTTTCCTCATACTGGACCTAAAGAAACAATGACCACTACCACTACTGCTTTCTCTTTCTCCTCCTCCTCCTCCTCCTTTGCTGCAGCTCTCGCCTTCTTTCTTCTGCTTGCTTTGAACACTGCTAATGGCGATGGAACATTTGGGGTTCAGCAGCAGCATTTCTACACTGTTCAGCTCTCCTCGCTGTTTCCTTCCGACTCTTGCAGCCCTGCTCCTTCGACCAAAGGTGATTCCAAGCTAACCATTTCGTATCGGTTCAAAATGCCATCCACTCTTGCTATGTGGATTTTTTTTTTAATTTATTTACTTAATATTGTGATGGAACTAGCTCTATGATAGTCGAAGTTTACTTTAATACTATATATATATATATGTGACTGTACAGGGTAATTTGAGTATTTGACACAAAAGGAAATGGGCAATTAGGTAATGGAAAAGTAAAGAAACCTCCAATTTAACTTTACTGAAAATAACCAAACCTGTTTGTGGAAGAACCCAAAAGAGGACAAAACAACATGTGAAATCCTCCATAGTTCAACTGGACAAACTACTTTAGCCTACCATATATATAACTTGCTTGGGAACCTTCTAAATTGTGTGGCTGCCAGCATTTTGCCCCAATCTCAAAGCAATCATTCATACTATCCTATCCTATCATATCCTCCCTTTAAATTTCACTCATAGTAAATTAGTAATAACTCATAATTAATTAAGTACATAATAACAAGATGCTCTCAACTATACATGATTGTGTATGGACATTAATGGTTTTGTGTAGGGCTGAACAAGCTGCCAGTGTTCCACAAACATGGGCCGTGCGCTCAGGCCCAACAACTCGTCACCTCTACCAACCAGCCCAAGCCCACCGCGGACGAAATCCTCCGCCAGGACGAGTCCAGGGTCCAGAAAATCCAGTCCAGGTCCAGAAAGGCAGCCGCCGCTGGCGCCGACGACGTCAGGGTGACGGGCTCCACCACCATCCCGGCCAAGGACGGCAGCACCGTCGGCTCCGGGAACTACATCGTCACCGTGGGGCTCGGCACCCCGGCGAAGAAACTCTCCCTCATATTCGACACCGGAAGTGACGTCACGTGGACGCAATGCCAGCCGTGCGTACGGTCTTGCTACCAGCAAAAGGAAAAGATCTTCGACCCTTCCTCCTCCAAAACGTACCGAAACGTTTCGTGCGAGGCCGCCGCCTGCTCCGCCCTCGCTGCCGCCACCGGTACGTTACCATAGTTAATTATCACGTAAAACGACAAATACTTTGAAATTTCTTCAATGGTTGTAAAACTTTGGACCGAAAGATTATGGTTTTGACGAAATCTCAATTTTTTCAATTTCCGGCAGGAAACAGGGGATGTAGTGCCTCGACGTGCGTGTACGGGATCCAATACGGCGACGCGTCGATCTCCGCCGGATTCTTCGCCATCGAGAAACTGACGTTGACCAAAACCGACGTCGTCGACGAATTCTACTTCGGGTGCGGGCAAAACAACAGAGGGAACTTCGGCGGCGCCGCCGGGCTGCTCGGATTGGGCCGGAACCAGCTGTCGCTCGTCTCCCAGACCTCCGACAAGTACAAGAAGCTCTTCTCCTACTGCCTCCCTTCCTCCCCCAGCGGCACCGGATTCCTCACCTTCGGCGGCGCCGCCACCAAATCGGCGGTGAAATACACTCCCATCGCCAGCGTCGCCGGCGGCGACAACTTCTACGGAATCGGCATCACGGCCATCAGCGTCGGCGGCAAGAAGCTCCCCGTCGCCGCCTCCGTCTACTCCGCCGCCGGCGCCATCATCGACTCCGGCACCGTCATCACCCGGCTCCCGCCGGCGGCGTACTCCGCGCTCCGGTCGGCGTTCAGGAAGCAGATGTCGAAGTACCCATTGGGCCAGGCGCTGTCGATCCTCGACACGTGCTACGACCTCAGCAAGTTTAAGACTTTCGCGGTGCCCAAGATCGGGTTCTTCTTCGCCGGCGGCGCGGAGGTGGACATCGATGCCCTCGGGATTCTGTACGCCAACAAGCCGTCGCAGGTGTGTCTGGCGTTCGCCGGCAATGGTGGCGCGAAGGACGTGGCGATATTCGGGAACGTGCAGCAGCAGACGCTGGAGGTGGTGTACGACGGCGCCGGCGGGAGGATTGGGTTCGCCAGCGGCGGCTGCAAATGAGGACTCGGAGCGACGTCGTCTTTTCCCCGGAATAATGTCCCTATTTAAGGTAGTATTTCGGAATTGAGAAATTTTATAAATAATCTGAATCATCGAAAAGCTGATTAAGGTAATGGCGAAGCAAATGGAGGAAGAAGGAAAAACTCGAGCTTTACTCGTACTACCGCAATTTGATTTCAGGAATGATGAATATGGATTTATGGATTGTCTTCTTGTTAATCTATATATTTGGGTTTCGCTTTATCATTATTATTCGTTAATTTATATTTATATTTAAAATATTAACTTGATTCGTTGGTTGGGTGAATTTTATTTTATTTTGATAAATCTCTTCATGTTTTTAAATAAGTTGAGGTTTCTAAAATAGTTAATTCATTATTTCATAGTAATCTTTTATGGTATTTGCTGATTATGACATTACCGATAATGAGTTAATATATACTTTTTTTATCAAGTCCTCCTAGTTTGGTGTTGTGTATTTTTTTCATATCTTAGAAGAAATTTGGGGATTTTTTTATTTTCGGATATGAAGTTGGAGTTGAAAGAAAATATATGTCATCTAAAATGGTAGGAATTGAAGGTATATAAAAAAATCAAGAGAATAACGAAAAGATTATGCCTAGAAATCTCAAATATATTCGTTATGAATTTGAGATAATTGAATTGGTTGTTTACAACTTTTCATTCTCTCATAAAGAGTTGGCGCGATAAGCAAAATAACATGGGGGGAAATTATGGTAAAAGAAAAAAGTAGGATTGAGAAGATATATTTTCATCTTTGACTTAGTAATCTGCTACCAGAAGAAAGTTATTATGTTGACACTAGGGATGACAATAAGGATCCAAAATTCTAATACTGTCCAAATTTGATTTATTACTGGTCAAATCAAGTTTATGTAATTTTTCTTTGTTCCAAAACAAACAGAAATGTAGAAAGTAGAAACGCCCAACATTGAAGGTGTGAATTGGGCTGAAAACGGTTAGTAAGACAGTCCATATTATATGTTTGTATATATGACTTCATCTCATTTGGACTCAAATGAACCTATTTGAATCCGACTCTAACAAGTTGACTCAAATTCCAACCAATACAAACTCAACACAAACCCAAAATCGTTCAGCGTACATATGAATCCGATCCAATGTCCATATGAATCATATAACAATTGGATCAAATGAATCGACTCATTATCGTTCGGCACCGAACCGGTTGCATGCAATCTACCAGCTCATTGTGAACAACCGTTGCCCAAAGTAACGTACGGTCAAGACAAGAGGAGATTAACGTTAGAAACAAAAAGGAAAAGGCAGTAGTCCTCCATCAATCAAGCCGCCTCGTGCCATTTATCTCAAACAAATTAAACCAGATGAAATTGTGGGAGTGTTTGTTTCAAATAAAGGTTAGTTCCTAAGTTTTTTTTGCGATGTCTCAAATGAAGAAGTAACATTGAATGATTTTTTTTTTTTTGTGAAAGTATGAATTAGTAAATGACATAATTTTGATCAATTTAGACTATAATTGATTCAACTCAATATAATTAATCTACCTATTGTCTTTATTGTTTTCATTTGTACACGAATTTTTTTACTTTGTTTGATTGTTAAAATGTATATAATGGGGACATCAGAATTCGAACACAAGATCTCTCGATCACAGAAGACTCTGATACCATGTCAGGAACCAATTACTTCTAATAACTCGAGTTATTGGGAGAGGTTTAATAATAGATCTTATAGGCACTCACTAACAGATCTAACCGCACTTGGTGCGTATGAGTAATTGAGGTATCGATCCTGCCCCAATACCATCACTACTAATTGTCACTACTAATTGTCGCCGGAATGTAGGTTGTTTGACCGGCGGTAATGCCTTACTATCTATCTATGGCTTGTGGGTTGGTAAGACTTTTAAACTTGTTACTGCTTAGGAGAGCAAATATGGGTTTAAGATATAAATAGTAATGATAATGATATGCATCAATTAGCAAAGCTTGCACTCAAACTAACATAAGAATCCGTATTTCATGTAAAATTGGACAAATAACGACTTCCCACGTGGTCCCTATCCATATATGATATGTGTCGTTGGAAAACAAGAATCCAAATAGTTATTTGTTGGTAAAAATTTGTGCTGAACCAGCTGCTAGAGCTTCTCGAATAGCAGGCAATCTAGAGGAGAGAATATATGTTTTACCGGATCAAATACGCGATTATGATCGACAAATACGCGATTCAGAGTTTCGAATTTATCGGAATTCATGATCAATTTCTTTTTTTTTTCATTTGGACGTGACCGATTAATGACCGAAAAAAATAAAGAAGCTTCGTAAGACATCAAAACGATCGAGGTACGAATCCAAACTCCAAATCTCTCTAGTAGACGACCTGATATACGTTATCCTGTTATTCATTTTACCACGAAGAATATACCGAGTAATTAGTTAGTTGTAGGTTACTTTCTCGCGCGTGATCTCATCATCATATCGATCGACGCAGATATATATGTGCAACATCACATTAAAAGGAAATGAAAACTAACCAAGATGAGAATCTTTTCCCCCGTTTCTAGTCCTTACTTCTTCTTTGGAAAGCCGACGAATTTAAGTTGACGAATCGGGTGCTGTAACCGCCACCGGGAGGAAAGCCCAACCTCCATCGTTCATCAGTTCTGGGAAAAACCACAAGAGTCAGCAGCCCAAATCAGGCCCATAAAAACAGCTAGCTGAAGAACAGTGGAAACGAACCGGAGTGTGGAAGTGGACCTATATTTGACGTTGACAGATATTCGTGGGCTATAAAAAGGGGACGGCCCAAATAACGCTGAGACCACAATTCCCATTTTCCTCATCCTGGACCTAAAGAAACAATGGCCACTACCACTACTGCTTTCTCTTTCTCCTCCTCTGCTGCATCTCTCGCCTTCTTTCTTCTGCTTGCTTTGAACACTGCTAGTGGCGATGGAATTGCAGTTCAGCAGCAGCATTTCCACACTGTTCAGCTCTCCTCGCTGTTTCCTTCAAACTCTTGCAGCCCTGCTCCTTCCACCGAAGGTGATTCCAAAGCTTAACTCTTTCACTCAATATTTTTATATTAATGTACATTGGAAAGGTTGAGCAGTTGGTTTTAATTTTAATATTGCGATCCTATTGTGTAGGGCTGAACAAGCTGCCAGTGTTCCACAAACATGGGCCGTGCGCCCAGGCCCAACAACTCACCAGCACCAAGCCCACCGCGGACGAAATCCTCCGCCTGGACGAGTCCAGGGTCCGGAAAATCCAGTCCAGGACCAGAAAGGCAGCCGACGTCAGGGTGACGGAATCCACCACCATCCCGGCCAAGGACGGCAGCATCGTCGACTCCGGGGACTACATCGTCACCGTGGGCCTCGGCACCCCGGCGAAACAACTCTCCCTCATATTCGACACCGGAAGTGACGTCACGTGGACGCAATGCCAGCCGTGCGTAGAGTGCTACCAGCAAAAGGAAAAGATCTTCGACCCTTCCTCCTCCAAAACGTACCGAAACGTTTCGTGCGAGGCCGCCGCCTGCTCCGCCCTCGATGCCGCCACCGGTACGTTACCGTATTAATTCTCAATGGTAATGAAACTTTGGACCGAAAAGATTTATGGTTTCGAATTCTAGTGACTGAAAAAAATTCAATTGTTTTCAAATTTTTCCGGCAGGAAACAGGGGATGTACTGCCTCGGGCTCGACGTGCGTTTACGGGATCCTATACGGCGACGCGTCGTTCTCCATCGGATTCCTCGCCATCGAGAAACTGACGTTGACCAAAACCGACGTCTTCGACAAATTCTACTTCGGGTGCGGCAAAAACAACAAAGGGAACTTCGGCGGCGCCGCCGGGGTGCTCGGATTGGGCCGGAACCAGCTGTCGCTCGTCTCCCAGACCTCCGACAAGTACAAGAAGCTCTTCTCCTACTGCATCCCTTCCTCCCCCAGCGGCACCGGGTTCCTCACCTTCGGCGGCGCCGCCGCCAAATCGGCGGTGAAGTACACTCCCATCGCCAGCGTCGCCGGCGGAGACAACTTCTACGGAATCGGCATCACCGCCATCAGCGTCGGAGGCAAGAAGCTCCCCGTCGCCGCCTCCGTCTACTCCGACGCCGGCGCCATCATCGACTCCGGCACCGTCATCACCTGGCTCCCGCCGGCGGCGTACTCCGCGCTCCGGTCGGCGTTCAGGAAGCAGATGTCGAAGTACCCTCTGGCGCAGGCGCTGTCGATCCTCGACACCTGCTACGACCTCAGCAAGTTTAAGAATTTCGCGGTGCCCAAGATCGGGCTCTTCTTCGCCGGCGGCGCCGAGGTGGACATCGATGCCGTCGGGATTCTGTACGCCAACAAGCCGACGCAGGTGTGCCTGGCGTTCGCCGGCAATGGGGACGCGAAGGACGTGGCGATACTCGGGAACGTGCAGCAGCGGACGCTGGAGGTGGTTTACGACGTCGCCGGCGGGAGGATTGGGTTCGCCAGCGGCGGCTGCAAATGAGGACTCGGAGCGACGTCGTATTTTCCCCGATGGATGTCCAATTTATTAAGGGAGTAAGGGACAAAGGAATTATGGTAGTATTTCGGAATTGAAAGAACGAACGAATATCAGAAGGAAAAGGTGTACAATAAGTAAATAACTACCACAAGTTGATTTCCAAAATGAAGTTGGTCACCAACAAAAATTATATTTCGAATTATCTACTTTTATAAGTTTACCAAGTATTCGTTCGAACAAACTACATCGAAAAGAATTTGTTGAATTTACGTATACGACAATACGTATAACAAAGCGAATCAGATAGTGGAAACTCTGCATAGAAATGAATAAGACGTTTACTGACTTTCTACCACTTACCGCAGAAAATCAATCTCCCACTCTTCTTCTCCCACTACCTGCCAAAAAGCCATTTTAGACACATATTTTTTTGTGCCTATAAAAATGGACCTAAAATCCAAATCACACCACCACAAATTCTCATTTTGATCCTGCTAAGAAATAATGGCCGCCACTACTAGCACTACTTTCTCCTTCTCCTTGACTATCATTGCTCTCTGCTTCTTGCTGAGGAATGCCAATGGCGATCCCAATATTACCTTTGAACCCAATAGTACCATGAGAACTCCAATTCAACCGTCGCCGCCGCCGCGATTTCGTTTCCACACCCTTCAGCTCTCCTCTCTGATTCCATCGGATGCAAGTTGCTGCTCTTCTCCTTCTCTTTCAGCTATGGAAGGTGGTTTTGGATTAGAAAGCTTTTTTCACTCTGTCTTCCATTTTTTTAACTCATTATTCATGGTACAAGAACAAGTTTTGTGTAGGGCTGAACAAGGGAGCATCTTTGCGAGTGGTCCACAAATATGGGCCGTGCGGACAGGCCCAACAACAACCCAGGCCCACCGCGGCAGAAATCCTGCTCCACGACGAGTCCAGGGTCCAGACAATTCAGTCCAGGTTCAGAAAGGCAGCCGCTGGCGGTGATGTCAAGGTGACCGAGTCGTCCACCACCATCCCGGCGAAGGACGCCCGTACCATTGGCGCCGCCGGTAACTTCATGGTCACCGTGGGGATCGGCACGCCGCCGCAGACGCTCTCCCTTGTATTCGACACGGGGAGCGACCTGACGTGGACTCAGTGCCAGCCATGCGCCCGGTTCTGCTACGAGCAACGGGAGAAGATTTTCGATCCATCCTCCTCCACTTCGTACCGAAACGTTTCTTGCTCCGCGCGCTCATGCTCTGCACTCGCTTCAGTCTCAGGTCGTCGTGTTAGTAAACCACGTTAAATATCTGTGTGCCTGTATAAATTTTTTTTCTTAATATTGCCGATTACTCAATTTATTGACAGGAATGAAGTCGAAATGTTCTTCCTCAACGTGCAAGTACGAGATCCAGTACTCCGACTCCTCGTTCTCCAATGGATTTTTCGGCACGGAGAAACTCACACTGAGCTCAACGGACGTGTTCAAAAACTTCTTCTTCGGATGCGGCCAAAACAACCAAGGAACGTTCGCCGGTTCCGCCGGATTGTTGGGCTTGGGCCGGGACAAGCTTTCATTCGTCTCCCAAACGGCCCAAAAGTACAAGAAGCTCTTCTCCTATTGTCTACCCTCCACCTTTACCACCACCGGATTCCTCAATTTCGGCCACGTGTCCACGACGTCGGTCAAATACACTCCCCTCACCACCGTCCCCGGCGGCGCCAACTTCTACACCGTCGACATCACCTCCATAACCGTCGGCGGCGAGAAGCTCCCCATCCCCGCCACCGTCTTCTCCACCGCTGGAGCGGTCATCGATTCCGGCGCCGTATTCACCCGCCTCCCGCCGGTGGCCTACTCGGCCCTCCGGTCGGCGTTCCGGAAGCTGATGTCGGGCTTCCCGGCGGCGAGGCCAACTTCGATCTTCGACACCTGCTTCGACTTCACCACTTTCAACCCCGTGTTGGTGCCCACGATCGCGTTCTCCTTCGTCGGCGGCGTCGAGGTGGAGATCCACGGGGCTGGGGTCCTGTACTTCTTCTCGTTGGCGCAAGCGTGCCTGGGGTTTGTCGCCAACGGCGGCGCGAGCGACGTGGCGGTCTTGGGGAACTTGCAGCAGGTGACGTGGGAAGTAGTGTACGACGGGGCCGGCGGGAGGGTTGGGTTCGCCGCCGGCGGCTGCAGCTAGATGAGACCCGATCGAGGGAGCATTGTAAACTAGGAACTTCGAAAAGAGAATAAAGAATCGACGTTGTAAATCGCAAGTACTAGAATTAAGGCATGATAATAAAACCTTTTGTTACATCTACGAATCTGTTAGATTAAGATAACAAAAGTTTAACTAGATAACAAAAGTTTAACAAATAAGTCTAAATTTGATCCTAGGTCTAGACAGTGTGTGTTTCTAGGAATCCCTAATGGCATTAAGGGATACAAGTTGTTGGATCTGGCTACCAACAAGGTCTTTGTTAAGAGATATGTTGTTTTTCATGAGCAGATTTTGCCTTTCAAAACAGGCACATCTGACTCAGATTCTGCAGAAGAAGAGCTTCCCTCACAGCCTTCTTCTGTTCCTTTGTCTTCTTCATTTCCAGAAGAATCTTCTTGTTCTGGTTCTTCACCAGCTCTTGAACCTGAGTTGACAGAATATCCTTCTCCTTCTGTCACCACATCACCCCAATTTACTTCACCAGTTTTTCCTTCTTCCACAAGTCCAGACACTTCAGTTAGAGGTTCCTCCTCCTCTTCTTCTGATTTGTCTCATACTCCTGCTCCTCTCACTCCTCCAACCACACCAGTAGTACCCCTTAGAAAATCAACAAGGCAAGTAACATTTCCTAAGAAGTATGATGATTTCTATGTGGGTTTGAATCAAGTCAGTTTTGGTCCCAAGTTGGTTATCCCTCAAGACTTGGCTCATCTTTCACCACAGCAACAACACTTTGCTTTAGCCCTTGCAGCAGCCTTTGAGCCTTCCTGTTATGCTGAGGCTGCTCAAGACCCTAGGTGGAATGCAGCCATGATTGAGGAATTGCAAGCATTGTTTGATAATAATACTTGGGACATCACTGACTTGCCAGGGGGAGTGAAGGCAGTTGGTAACAGGTGGGTTTTCAGGATTAAGTACAATCCTGATGGAACAATTGAGAGATTTAAGGCACGTTTGGTTGCCAAAGGATACACACAAGTGTATGACATTGATTATTGTGATACTTTCTCACCTGTGGCCAAGCTGACTTCTGTAAAAATGTTGCTAGCTGTTGCATCTGTTAACAACTGGCATTTGCATCAAATGGATGTTAACAATGCTTTCTTAAATGGTGAATTGGAGGAAGATGTGTACATGGAATTGCCAGAAGGCATGAGGGATAAGCCTGAGTACAAGGGGAAGGTTTGCAAGTTGAAAAAGTGTCTATGGTTTGAAGCAAGCCAGCAGGATGAGGTATTGCCAAATTAACAGAATCTTTGCTTGCTAATGGATTCAGACAATCCATGTCTGATTATTCAATTTTCTTAACTGAGATTAAAGGACATTTGGTTGTCCTTATTGTCTATGTGGATGATATTGTGGTTGGTAGTGTGAATCTGGAAGCAGTCATTGCAGTTAAGAATATGCTGAAGTCCTTGTTTAAAATGAAGGACTTAGGAGAGTTGCAGTATTTCCTTGGCTTGGAAGTAAACAAAACTGCCACAGGAATTCATGTTTCTCAAAGGAAGTATTGCACAGAACTCTTGAAGGAGGCAGGATTTGATGAGTGCAAACCTGCAAAAACCCCTTCCAGCATAAAACAGGTCCTTTCAGCCTCAGATGGTGATCCTTTTCTGGAGGTTAGCAAGTTTAAACACTTGTTGGGACAGTTGCAGTATCTGACAAGTACTAGACCAGACATAAGCTTTGCTGTTCAACAGCTTTGCCAATTCCAAGTAGGCTTGGCAATTATACCCATACCCATGGGTTTATAACTATCCAACCCATTTGGGTTGGGTCTGAAATCCAATTAAAGTGTAAATGGATAAAGTTAGATGGGTCAATACCCATACCCATTATGTTGGGTTTAATTGGGTTTTACCCATGAACTTGGGTTAAAAAATCCAAACCCAAATAATTAAAAAAAGAAAAACGAAACTAAAAAGAAAAATAAGATTAATCAGAAGTAGGCTGATCGAAAAACCCGATTCGAATTTGATCAAGAGATGGAAGATAAGCAGAAACTGGAAGAGGTAGAAGTGATTGCAGAAGGTGAAAGGAGAGAGGAAGACAACTGTGGATTTCTAGCTAGCCAATCGGACTGAAAAGAGAGAAGAGAGATGCAAGGCCGGGTCGAATTTGTCTTCTTCAAACTCATCATCAATCCTCCTAATCTTCCCCTCTCTCAAATCAAACACCCCGATGTCGTGCCCTCCGTACAAGTAATCCTCATCCATCCGCTCCCGGCCATCGTCCGTGTAGTATACGGAGTCCGCCGCAATCCCACCGCCGGCGGGGACCGAAACAGAGTCACCCCCGCTCAAAAACAGAGCCCTCTTCTCCTCGTCGCCGACAGCGCCGCTCAAGTTCGCGGCACGCACCCATCTCCTCCGATCAGCATCCATCTTATACACCTCGAACGCCGAGAAGGGGCGATTCCCGACCCAGTTGAGCAGCGCTCTGGTTTTGGGGGGAACAGCGAGCAGAGCTCTGTAACCTGAACGCCGAGAAGGGGCTCGGAGAAGCCGTGGCGATTCCCGACCCAGTTGAGGGGGAACAGCGAGCAGAGCACTGGCGGCCGGCGGGGTGTAGACCGGCTCGAGGATATCGGCGACGGCGGGGTGTAGACCGGCATTCGGCACCGGCGAAGCGTTCGGCACCGGCGAAGCAGCTGGACTTGGCCAAAGTTACATTTTAGTACCTGAAGTTTTTAAGAAGATACAAATAGGTTCAACATCATATGTGGAAAATTATATTTTAGTACATTAAAAATTTTGCTTTACATTTTAACACCTAATAAAAAAAATATATACAGGTGGGTCCGAGGAGATGGGTACCCAAGCCCAATCCATACCCAAAAATAAAACCCAAACCCAACTCCACCTACCCAAACATTATCCAAATCCATATAGAATAAATCCATACCCAACCCATATAAATGGATATAAATGGGTTTGGGCAAAAATACCCATGGGTGGGTAAATTGACATCCCTAATTCCAAGATTCTCCAACCACAGTTCATTATAAAGCTTTGCAGAGGGTGTTTAGGTACTTGAGTACTTCACCTGGTCAAGGCTTGTTCTATTCCAATGATTCTGCTGCGCAATTAACAGGGTATAGTGATTCTGACTGGGCCACATGTCCTGATTCAAGAAGATCTTTGACAGGGTTTTGTGTTTTTCTGGGGACAAGTTTGATTAGCTGGAAAACAAAGAAGCAGAGTACAGTTTCCAGATCCTCCTCAGAGGCAGAATATCGAGCTTTGGCTCAGCTCAGTTGTGAAGTTCAGTGGTTGGTAAGATTGCTTTCTGACTTTGGAATTGCTCACTCTCAACCAGCCTTGGTTTACTGTGACAATCAGTCGGCAATACACATTGCCAGGAATCTAGTGTTTCATGAGCGAACGAAACACATTGAGGTTGATTGTCATGTCATTAGAGAGAGACTGATGAATGGTTTGCTTGATTTGAGACATATTTCAACTACCTACCATTTAGCAGACATATTTACCAAAAGCCTTGGTATAGATCGCTTTAACATGCTGATGTGCAAGCTGGGAGTCTCTGGAAGACACTCGCCAGCTTGAAGGGGGGTAATAGATGAATAAGCAGCAGCTGAGGATTGAACCAGAAGAGAAGTGCAGGAAGGCAGCTGCTGCAGGCTGAAGATGCTTGCAACCGAGGATCACCAGCTCAGGAGAAACGACGGCGTTTTGCTCTAATCCGGAAAGCTGCTTTGGAGCAAAACGGGGACGTTTCATCAATAGAAGACAGAGATGGCTTAATACGATGTCGTCCTTCTTAGTTCGTTGATTGCAAGTTTAATTGTGTCTTGTGGACACGTGCTTTTGTTTTATTGGTTGTTTTTGATTAGTTAGTTAATACTGTAGATTAGCCGTTGGTTTCTACTTTCCTCTGTAAAGGTTGTTGGGTATATATTGAGAAATGCAGAAAACGAAGCTCTCAAGTTTTGAGAACCTTCACCAAAAACCCTAGCAAAACTCTGTTGTTCTTCTTTTCTTCTCAAAGGGAGCATTGTAAACTAAGAACTTCGGAAAGAGAATAAAGAATCGACGTTGTAAATCGCAAGTACTAGAATTAAGGCATGATAATAAAACCTTTTGTTACATCTACGAATCTGTTAGATTAAGATAACAAAAGTTTAACTAGATAACAAAAGTTTAACAAATAAGTACTGCAGAATGAATCCTAGAAAACCATATTCAAAGATCCCAAATTATAAAGAAATCACGGCACCTGCAGATTTACACAATTCGTGGTTTAGCATCCAGAATTTATCTCCATCAAGACAATTAGGGGAGGAAAACAGACGATTATACTCATAAACTTGACAAAGTAACTCATCATCGGAATTTGGACCTAAGAGTTCACTTAAGAGGTACCAAGGGAGGCTATGGCTTCGAGCTAAGGAACTGCATAGCTAGTCGAAGCATCATTCAACAAGTCAAATGAAAAGGAAACACCATTATTACAAGATTCCATAAATCACACTAACAATCGTTTGATCATCCAAAAGGAACGGAAGCTCTCATCCCGGAAGGGGTAGCAAAGCCAAGTACAGATGGAAAAGAAAAGGTCAGTGAACACGACTTACAAAAGAAGCAAAAACTGAAGTAAGTGTTCGTCCTTCCTAAGAGATCAGTTCCAAGGTGGTCATAATGGTGTTGCAAGCTCCTTTTGGCAATTCCTTATCCAGCACAGATGTCATAAAGGTGTTGCAAGGCCTAGAGCAAGTTACCAAGATAAAAATGAGAGACAACCATGATTCCAAGGCAAAGAATCAAATGGTAAATAACAAAACAGTTAACAACATGAGTAATGAACACAACCCCAAAAACACAATCAACAAGAGCTCAGATGAACATGGCGGCCATAAAAGTGTTGCAAGGCCTAGAGCAAGCTACAGAGAGACAAATTAGAACCACCATTCGAATGCAAAGAATTAAATGGTAAATAGCAGAGCAGTTAACAACATGAGCAATGAAAACCCCCCAAAAACACAATCAACAAGAAGCCAATTAAGCTCATGTCCATCCGCTGTGTATGTTAACAAAGAAGAGGGAAATGTTCATAGCAAAATCCAATCAACTTCATCTTACTGTAACAATACATTTTCACTTAATTTGTGTTGTATGGAAGTCACCATTGTGATAATCAGAATGTAAAGTTCTAACACGCCAGACTGACTGATAACCAACTAGACATAGAAGATCGATCTCCCTCCTTCCCTTCCATGGGCATATCATAACGCACAACAGAAACGAAATTCTAAGATTAATTTGAGAACTGGGTAACTAGATAGACAAAGAGATCACCTTCAGAAAGTAAGCTCCAGCAAGAGGAATCAGCAGCAATGCTGGATATAAGCCGCGCATTGGCCGTGGCACTATGAAAAGGTAACAACGAATCTACGCTCCCGATAGCTGAAACAACCCTAAGGTTACAACAATCCAGCAACGCGAAATGGTTCAATTACTTCAATGAATACAGAAAACTAAGGGGCAGAGTAGAGATTGAAATTCGGAAGTCAAAAAGAAAAATTCTCAGACCTTGAAGCGCTTCGGACGACTCGGGTCGGGGAAGGAGAAGCGAAAGGAGAGGACGAGAAGATGGGCTTCTGAGCTAATGTTCTGGAACGCGCAGCTAAAGACCTTGAGCCCGCCATTACAGCGGACCTGCAAAGGGAAGCCATATCTGCCTTTCGGACTACAGAGAATTGGGGGAAGGGCTGAAGAACCTCAATCGAGAGTGAAATGGAGCTGCCGCCTTAAACCCTTTAGGTCGCCTGACGTCATAGTTTCGTACGCCACGGTATCAGCCGTATTTTGTGAGAGCAAAACGAATTAAGTGCTTAAATGAAAATAATATGTACTAACCAAATTAAATCATTTTATAATAAAGACCTAATAAACATTATTTTGCTCATATTAAATCAACATTTTAGAAATATTGTATACTCCGAAAAGCTGAAATCAGAGCAAACACCTCTATAATTCCAACGTAACAGTTATCGATTTATATTTTTAGAAGCCCGAATTCATCCTCATCCAATTTGCTATTCCTTTGTAAACAAACAAAATGAAATTAGTTGATCAAAGGAAATTGCCCTAACGAAATTATCACAAAAAATCAATATGTTAGTAAATGGTATTATCGACAACCAATTTAAAATATGTATATCCATGATAAGAGATCACTTATCACTAGTCTAGTCTAGGGCCCCAACAATCGGTGTGGATGATATGAAAAAGGTCCAATAATAACAGTAAGACTAGGCAGAAAAGAGGTATGTGTAGTCTTAGCTTCCACACAACTATTGCACGAAAATCATATTGAGAATCAAACGTCGCACTGCTGCCTCATAAACGTTGGGTGGGTAATTAGCATAAATGGTAACAAACCTTTGTACTTAGTACAAAACGGCCACAAACTTTTAATTTGTAACAATACGGTAACAAAATTTTGAAATTGTATAAAATGGTCACTGCTATTTAATTTGTGGCCGTTTTGTTTTAAGTGCAAAGGTTTGTTACCGAATCGTTACAAATTAAATGATTGTCATGTTTTGAGGTCGGGTAGTTTGTTCGTTAATTAAGTATATGACACTAACCACTTGAACGACATATAAGATGTCAGGTCATGTGTTCATCGACATATTTGCTTTGCCGAAAAAGAATGCCTTCGGTTGACCTTTCAATTTCGATACCAAGAAAGTAAGAAAGTAGACAGAGTTTTTTCAACTAAAAAGCAGTCTGGAACCCGTTTGTGAGCCATTGAATTCTCTCATTGTCATCATTTATGACGATCATATCATTCACATACATTAACAAAACCACCATACAACTAGAGCAAATTGTAACGGTGATTGATCGTTCAAACTTTTGAACTTAATGTGTACAAAACGGTCACCAAAAGTCTAATTTGCAACGACACGGTAACAAAAGTTCGAACTGGTATGAAATGGTCACACTGTTTAATTTGTGACCGTTTTGTTCTAAATAAAAAATTTTGTTATCAAAAAGTTACAAATTAAAGGTTTGTGACTGTTTTGTACTAAGTGCAAAGGTTTGTGACCATTTATGCTAATTACCCCGTAAACGTTGTTTAAACTTCGTCAAAAGCTGACTAGAATTGGGACAACCCTATTGAAAATGCCACCAAATAAAATGTTTTATCACGAGTACTAAAAAAAAAAACAGGTAAGGATTGTGAATTCCTGGACATAGAAAGGAAAGACGATACCCTATACGCCAGATGAAACAAGTGATGACAACGAAACAAAGTTGACAGTGGGCGAGATTCAAGTTCCTCCATATGAACAATGTGACCATGTTTGCTACCCCAACCAATCTCCCTCCCGGTCGTCAGATCATGCACATAACAACCACAAGGTACAAAATGTCATTTGCCCACTGGCAGCTTCTTCTTCGCGAACCGTAACTAGAGTCAAAATCTCATTCGTCATTTGGGAATTAATGAGTCTAACTCTAATCTTAAAAGCTCTAGGTGGCTAGTAGGTCACATTCTCATTGAACCAAGAAGTCTATTAGAAGTGCATCTACAGTACCAGACATGATCATTGTCTTATGTACTAGTTTCGGTGATTTCTTGCAACTTAGAAGATAGGGTAACCTTCGTTAACTTGCATTCAACCAATGTCAACCTATAACTAGAGGGATTCAGCCTACGCAACAACTTATCTCTTTTGAGATCTCCCTCGTACTTAGTTTTGTTTCGTTCTTTGTTTTCTTAGTTTAGCTCACGGTGAGACCCCAAACAAACAGAAAAAGAGTATACCAATAAAACACTTTGCAATTAGGACCAACACAGAATTAGACATCAAAGACTGGGCTTAACTTAGGCATTCTTAGCCACACCACAGCCCTACTAATCAAATCCTTCCTACCCAATTTAGTTGCCACCACAACTTCCCGGCCCGATTTCAACCCTGCTATTCTCAACATCGTACAGCACATTCAAACCCCTCTGCTGATGGTTCCCAATGATGTTCGAATCCTTCTCATCTTCTTTAGCAGCAAACGCCAAGCACACCTGACCGTACCCATCGTCCATCCAAACCACCGCCGACGGACCCAGCCTCAGATCCATGCCGTCAAAATGCAGCACCACCGCCGGAATCACGGCGGCGTTGAAATTGCCCTCCATGTCATAGCACGTGTCCAACTTATCCGCCTTCTCCACCCTCGGGTAAAATTCCCCCACCGATTTCACAAACTCACCTTTCAGAAATTCGTACACCGCAGCTGGAAGCTTGGTAATTACAGTCCCGGAGTCCATCATCGTCGTCCCCATCGACGGCGAGGAGGAAGAAGAAGCTCGGAAGTCGAGCCTCGCGCTTCCGATTGTGATCCCGTTGAAATCGACGAAGTACTGGTTGGGGGAATCGCGGTTGCCGACGAGCGCGGTGAATTGGTTGTCGGAGCTTCGACATTGATGGGTCGCCCCGTTTCCGAAGAGGAGGTAGCCGGCTGAATTGTCGAAGGTGGGCAAGCAGTAGCAGAAGATCTGGCCGTACATCGCGGCGGTCTGGGAGATGAGTGTAATTGGGTTGGATCGTCCGAGGGCGAGGACTCCGGCGGCGTCGCCGAAGTTGCCGGAGGTTTTCTGGCTGCAGCCGAAGGTGAAATTGGGGAGCTCGTCGCCGGCGATGGTGAGTCTGTCTTTGGCGTAGTAGCCGGTTGAACTGGAGCGGTCAAGGTAGGGGACTCTGTAGTTGCAGCTGGGATCGCAGGTGACGTTGAAGGTGGAGGAGGCTGAAGGGTCGAAAACGCCGCCGTCGCCGCCGCCGTCGGGTTGGCATTTTACCCACGACAGGTCGCTGCCTGTGTCGAACATTAGATCGAAATCTCGTTCCGGAGTGCCGAGGCCGATGGTGACGAGGAAGTTTCCGGCGCCCTGCGAGCGACCGAAGGTCCGCATTGCTACTCCTTCTCCGTTATCTGAAGAATCCACTGCATAATTGGTGGCGGTTGTGTCGTCGGCGGCGGCTATGTTGTACAGTGAATTGTGGCTCCCCTGTTTCAGCTCCTGCCGCTTCCCCTGGAGTGAGCAGGGACCGTATCTGTGCGAGATCTTCAACCCACCTGTTGTTGAAGAAATAATTGAGCTAGTATTAATGGAAAGCCTTGATTCTGAGATAAATTAGACCGTAATATATATGTTTCTTGACCATAAGGTTACCTTGAGGCAGAGGAGATGATGCACAGGAAGAAGAAACAGAGTAGGAGAAAACAGGGGAAGGGAGTGACTTCTTGGCTTGATGATGGTGGTGGTGATGATGATGGCTTCTTCTGGCGTGGGTTTCCCTGGCGGAGACTTGCCAGTTGTTATAGGAATGGAAGATGGAAATCAAGAGAAGGAAGGGGATGACTGTTATGTGGGTATTCTTAGCCATTACAGCTTTAGCTTGGATGTTCTCGAGCGGTGGAAATGGAGAAAAGGGAAGTGAGTAATTGGCTTGAACATATGAAGGATTTCTTGACATTATATAGAATTTTTTGAGAAGAAGGGTTCAACGCATCAGAATTTTCCAGTTGGGGACCAGAGGTAACGTACTCGCCGAGCAGATTTCCAAACTCTGTCTCGAGCTTGGAAAAAGGACAGAGAAGAGACCACGAGAGACGACTTGGTTTGTTTTTGTGAGGAGGAAGAAGAAAGCTATGTCAGATTAGCGAGGAAGGTTAAGTCAATACTGAGTAGTATTATTGTTCGTTATAGGAAGTTTCGAAACAACAACAGTCAAATGGATTCACATACGAGATATCGAGCGAGGAACAGAGCTTGAAAAGAACAGAGTAGGGACCGAGAGAGAAAGAGACGACTTCTTTCTTTTCGGGAGGGTCAAGTGGGTTAAGTAGGAAAATTATTAGCTCCAATCTTGATTGGACACAGAAGCTCCAACTAGCTACGTGTCAATTTTCTATTGGTGTTTTCATCATTTTTTAATATTTTAATTCTTGATTTACTTAGCATAATTAAATATTTAAATATTAAGAAAAAAGAAAGGTGAATCCACCAATAACAAACTGACACCTTGGATGGTTGGAGCTTTGGCAGCCATTTTATGGTTTTGACCGAAAATGTGGTGGATATAGATACTCTGATATGAATTGTCTTGATCCATCTCATTTTCTAATCATTTTTGTATAAACTACATGTAATTTTACTCAGATTATTAAAGATTTTACATTATTATCTCATATTTTAAATGTAATAAAGTTGTCAATAGATGAGAATTTCAGTTTCTCGAACTTATCACATTATAATTTGGTTCTTAATTTTTTCACAATAAAAATGAATATTTCTAATGTTTTTCTTTTAGATTACATACTCATATAAGTCGATCTGTCCTCACAAGCGTTTAATCATAAATTAGAGTCTAGAGACTCTTTAGATTACATACTCATATAAGTCGATCTATCCCGACAAGCGCTTAATCATAAATTAGAGTCTAGAGACTTAGAGATGGCCTAAGGGTCTTATAACAAAAATATAAAATAAAGAGATGGCCTAAGAGTTTTTTTTTTTTCATTGCTTGATCTATAACATTCCGAATATTTTTTTTTGAAAAAATGTTCTCTGTTTTGGGGTCTTGAACCTCCTGGATTTTGCATTGAGGTGCATATCAATGTCACGTCCATAGGTCATTCATCTTTGCAGTACTTCACACCGAGCACAACTTTGGAGTTGTTACAAAAATTTTCAATTTCACCTCAGAACGCGTTTTAGAGTGGATATTTTGGAGCACTGTAAATGTTGAGTAATTGGCTTGAGTGTATGCAGATTCGTCACTTGGCATTATATAGAGTGTCTATTAAGAAGACCAGTTCAATACTCGGAAGAATTTTCCGGTCGGGACCAGGAGTAACGTATTCGCCGAGCAAAGTTCCGACCTTCCGTCGTCTTGTGCAAGAGATGCCGGAGACCGAAGAAACGAAGAGTAGACGTAAGACAGTACTCAGTCTTACTGTTCACTACAGGAAGTTTTGGGAATAACAACAATGAAATTGATTCTTGAGCGCGGTAGAGACAGCAGCAGCTTCAGAAAAGACAGAGAAGAGACAGACCACGAGAGAAGACTTCATTTGCTTTTTTGGAGGGTCAAATGGGTTAAGGACTTAAAGGAGCTCATTGTAGCCATGTGTCCTGTCCCTGTGATCTAATCCTGACATGAATTCTGGGTTTTATTACTGCAGAGAAAGAACTCTGTTCTGTGGCCAAACTGAAAAAAAAAAAACAGAGTATCCTGCGACTTGCTCTGTTTTGAGGGAAGTATACTTAAGATACATGATTAAGTGTGTATAATTCTCTCTCAATTGGGTTATTGAGACTAATTTATTTACAACATAGTATAATAATTGATTTAATAGTGAGGGCTAATACCACTGAAAATACCAACGTTTAGCGAAAGTGCCATTTATATTATGTAACTATCGATATGTCATTTGTATACCAAAATGTATATTCCGTTAGTTGGACCGTTAAATTTAACTGTAAGACTTTTCAACGCCCAGTCAATGCCTAATATGATCCTATGTGGCGTGCTGACGTGGGCAATTATATTGTGTTTGTTAATTTACTAAACGAAAACAAAAAATATAGTAAATATAAAAATGGGAGGCCACACGTTTCATTTCATTCTCACCCTTTCCTCTTTGCACTCTCGAGCCATGAGCAGAGGTAGAACCCTTGAACAAAATTCCCAAAATCAACAAGGTTGGTGGAATCAATCTGGGTCTTGGAGGCGGGGGCTTCAGACTTTCTTTTTCCCACGATAGACGATTCCACTTCCTCACTTTATGGGTATCGCCGTTGGTCCAACTTTCTCGTATTTCCGGCGGCGTCCCTCCCCCGACACCATTTCGAGCGACATCTCTCTTTGAAGGCAGAAGACTCGACGCGGCAGCCACCTCTCGACCTCTCGAAGAAATCCATGGTAGAGGAGACATGTTGGCAGAGTCGAGCAGCTTCAGAATCTCTAGATCTGCCGTCATCGTCGTTTTGCAGGGGAGAGACCGAGAGAGGGGCCTGGTATAGAATCAATTCAAAAAGGGAGGAGAGAGAAAATGCGACGGAGGAGTCATCCAAAGACGGATTCCAATGGCGCCCAAACTCTCGCCGAAAGTAGAGAGGGTTTTCCCAAACTCGGCGATAAGATTGTGTTAACAGATTTTTCCTTTAGTTATGGATCCCATATGGGATTTTGGAGGATTGTGTTAATCCAATGGTTAGAGGATTTAATCGTTCGAATAGCTGGAGGAGAACAACGTCTGGTGGCGATCGATCGAATTGGTCGGGTTTGGATAGCAATTGGGATTGGGTTCTCTAGATTTTCCTTAACAAATGAAGTCGATTTGCAGAGGAGGACAGAAAAAGTTCGAAGGATGCTGATCTAGAATCGATCGGAGCTGGGTTTCCGCCGGTTGAAGGGGAAAGGAGATGATTTTGGTAGTTTTGATCGACTCTTGTGGCAGTGAGTGATCCAGTCTCCCCAGTCGCCGATCCAGCCGATCCAACGAGATGCGGCATGTCCATGGCAGAAACGATGGGTGAGGACTGAGGAGGATGTCGACCTTGATTTGGAGTGAGGTCGTGAGGCGGCGGGGAGACCACGATGAGTCCACCGTGAATGAGAATCTTTTTTTGGGAATTTTTTGTGTTAATATTTGGGAAATTGTTTATTATTTAATTGTAATGCTAATTTAATTTTTTTAAATATTTATTTCTTATGTGGCACATATATGGATGACACATAAGCGCCACATCATTAATGGTCAAACATAAGTTGACTACCGTTAAGTCAACTGTTAACTCTAACAGTCAACTGAAATTCGTGTAACGCAAATGACACTGAACCCCAATAGGTTGGAGTATTTTTGTGATTATTGAAATTCTGTAATATAAATAGCACTTTTGCTAAAGGTTGGTATTTCCAGTGTTATTAGCCCTAATAGTGATGTCAAGTGTTTGAAATTCTCACCACCCTCGTTATTAAGAGTTAATATAAACCACATGATATATGGAGGGCCACAAATAGTGTGTGATGAGGCGTATAAGGATTGTAGACGTATTTTGTTGTGAAAGCTTTGAGATTTGGAAATATCTTTTAAATAGTTGTCGGTATTAGAACATTCAATTAAGAGCTATGCATATGCAAGAGTTTGAGCAGGCACAATTGCCCATGGAACGCATTTTTCAGCATCGCTCTATGGTGTCTCTGGAAGAACAGAAATGAAGGGATTTTCAATGGTATCGGTAAGACCCTATCCTCTCCATCACTCACGCAGGCTATTCGGATCAAGGCGGATGTGTGGTACAAGGCATGGACAGCTAATATTTGCCATTTGTGGCAAGAGATATCCTCCTCCGTCCTCCCACGCGGGTTGCTGCAAGACATAGGGTGGCATCCTCCTTCCACGGGGTGGATTAAAGTTAATGTGGATGGTGCTGCAGATGGAGAACAGAATAGGGCGGGAGTTGGGGGCTCTGCGAGATGTGAATAGGAAGTGGATCCAAGATTTTGTAGCAAGTCTAGGCTCGTGCTCGGCCACCATGGCCGAGCTGTGGGCTATCTATCACGGTTTGAAGACAGCTTGGAACCTTGGGTACAGGTTTGTTATTTTGGAATCAGATTCTCATACAGTTATTCAGTTGGTGAACAATAGATCCGACCCTCTTCACCCTTACGCGACGCTACTCTCAGCTATCCGGAGGAGGATTTCTCACGATTGGGTGGTGAAACTATCTCATACATACCGGGAGGGGAATAGAGTCGCGGACTGGCTCTTGAAGCACAGTCTTTTCTATCCCTATTGTTAGGATATGATAGGGGTGGGCATTGGGTGGGTCGGGTGGATTTTAACCATAAAATGCACTCACCCGCGGTTAAATGGATTGATAATTTTTAACCCACCACCCACCCACATTTAGTCTCGGGTTGGGTCGGGCGGATGGTGAATGATGCGGATGGGTTTGTGGGTTCACCCACATCACAATGTATATAATATAAAGGAGTCAACTCGACATGATAATAGGTGAAGAGAATCATCGAGGGAAACAAGAAGTTGAAATAGGGCGAAAAATGTCGAATTAGTTCTTAAATTGGATAAAAATTCTATTATGAAAGAGTTTTCTACAGATTGAGACGATTATTAGGTGCAAGGAACTAAGGAAAATAATTCCACAAAGGAAAGAGCGGTGATCTAGGCACAAGAATTAGAGGAAAAAGTAATGGGAAGAAGAGGGGATCTCTATTTGGAATATTGGCTTTGAGGTTCAAACTCCAGGAGCAGTCCGAGTTTATATCTAATGTCTCCACTCTCCTCTCTCTAGCGCCAACGACTTTGTTCTTTTTGCTGTTGGGTTGAGCGGGTCACCCGCACAGTCACCCACAACCCACCCACCACCCGGCGGATGGCTCCCACGCAACCCGTCACCCACCCACAAACCCACCCACTTAACGAAATTCGTGTCAAATGCGGGTGGGTCGGCCCAAAACCGCAGATGATCCGCCCGCATGCCCAGCCCTAGGATATGACTTGAATTTGATTTGGATTTGTTTTGAGTTTTGGGCCTATTTTGTTTGGGTTTGTGTTTGGGCTTTGTTTTGGCATTTTCCTTGTATGTTTGAAAAATGTGTTTGGTTTTCTGTTTGGGATTAGGAGAAGAGTTCTATAAATACTCTTCATCACCCTAGTCTGTAGTAAGGTCAGTCAAGTTAGTTTGTTTGGTTTGTCCGTTTCGGAATTTGGTTTGTAACCTGTACTCTCCTCAAAATCAGTGAAATTTGTTCTCTCCTGCCCGTGGATTAGCTAGCACACATTGTGTTAGTGAACCACGTTAAATTCGTGTTTGTTTGTGTTGATATGGATTGTCGTTTTCACGCTTATGTTTTGACACCTATGATATCTATGAGCTAGAGGCACCCCGTTGGAAGTCCAGCCTCTACTACAGGATGATGACAGAGGAGTTACTTTTGCCAGAAACATTGTATCCCTCCACATTCCCATACCATCTGTAACCCTTTCTACCCCGACCTCTTTCTGATTTCTTTGACATGGTGCCTCCAGTTTACGCAAAAAAAAAAAAAATAATAATTGCAATTATTATTAGCATCATGCTAACAATTAGTTGACAATCTCTCACAATTAAAAAAGTTATCAAATGAAATATTCCTGTTAACTTAAATTAGTATTAGCATCATGCTAACAAACGAGAAATTAGCGCCGAACTCCAAAATTACAAATTTAATTTTATATTCTGAAAATTTTATGCAAATACCTTTCTTTTACCTAGTAGACAAGTACAATTAACAGGATGTGAGTTCAACAACGGTTAAAAAGGTAAAAAAAGATAAAAACAGAAATTTAACTATGATGCTATAGTCGAGATGATCGATCAGCATTCAGCAGCCACCAGCGGCGAACGCCAGTTTCTGGCCATTGATATCGTAGTAAACCCTCAACCCGCGGTGCTGTTGGGTCCCAATAATCGTCAATTCATTCTCATCGCCGTTACCGGCGAAAGCCAAGCAAACTCGAGACGCCGATTCCCCATCTCCTTCCCTCAGCGTCACCGCCGACGGATCCAGTCCCACGTCCACCGAATCCTCAAAATGCATCACCATCGTCGGCGGCGTCCAATCCTGCTCACGCCCCTCCAAATTATAGCAAGTATCCAACAGATTAGTCGGCTCCGCTGCGGGATACCCCGACATCATCCCCCGGAACGCCGCCCGGAGCGCCGAATAGACCGCCGGAGGAAGCCGCGTCACGACGGTCCCCGAATCGATGATCGTGCTCATCGGCGAAGAGACCAAGGAATTGAAGTCCAATCTCTGGGACCCAATCGTTATGCCGGTGAATTTGACGAAATAGTTGGTGAGCCCGTTGTTGTTGGGGTCGACAACGAGCGAGATCATCTTGGAAGCTCCCGGCCGGCAGCTCTCCATCGCTTGGACACCAAACCAGAGCACCCCAGTTCCCGAATCCGTGGGCGGAAGGCAGTAACAGAAGATGCTGAAGAGATTCGGATCGGTCTGTGCCAGCAGCGAGAACTGCCCTTGTCCGAGCCCAAGCACACCAGCTGTTCGACCAAAGTCCCCACTGACTTTTTCAGCACAGCCGAATATGAACCCTTCCTGAGACTCGGTGTCCGCCAGGGAGATCGTGTCTCTAGCGTAAACCCCAATCGACTGCGACCGATCATGGTACTCCACGGTGTAATCGCAGGCCTTGCAGGGGACGCTGGAGGAGGTAGAAGACAGTGAAGGGTTGAAAGTAGGCGATCCAGGGCTGCAGCCTTGAGAACAAGAGTGGCAGTACACCCAGCTCACGTCGCTCCCTGTATCAAAGAGCAGAGGGAAGTCGACTTTTGGGGTGCCGAATCCAACTGTGACTACGTAGCTTCCACCTCCAGGCCCTGCAGTCACGGGCAGGGCGACTCCCACCCCGAATCTGTCCGTATGAATTGGGTTCGTCGGAGCTTGCTGCTGCAGTGAATAGGTGCCTAAATCCTGTGGCCTAGCTCCATCGGCGCACGAATGGGTCAGAACATAGGTTATGATTGTTGCCGTGATGTAGAAGCAATGAAGGTGCTGAGAAGCAGCCATATGCAGCAGATGCTTATTAGTGTGGTGTGGGGGTTGAACATGGACAAGGAAATGCAGGTGACTGACTATATAGACTGCAATTTTGGTTATCGTGGCCCGGTGTTTACGCCTATCCCTCTCAGCAGTCAAGTACGAATCGGAGGAACTCGGTATCTCATTTTTCTGAAAGGATTATGCAGAGTAAGCATTTTGTTTTTGTGTTTGTTATTTTGTTGATGTGGTGTTTGGGGCTTAGGGTAGAAGAGGCCAACAGCTCAAGACTCTTGACTTGTTGGTTGGCCGTGAAGTTAGTCAAAGTTAGAGCCTTGAGAGATTAATGGTTGTTGGTTGTGCACCACACACGAATGAGACCAAAGAAATTGAAGTTCTGGTGCCGCAGAGCGCAGGGCAACGTGAAATTGACGGTAGTGACGATGGAAAGGATGTGATACTTGGAGTGCAAGATTTGTCTGTCAGCGCCAGTTGAAGCCCAGGTGATTGGGACGTTGAAATCGTGAATGGGCTGAAATCAAAGGGCCCAAGTGATTTCTATTTTTATGGTTAGCCCAATTGTTATTTGAATGACCCTGGCCCAATTATGAATTGATCCACTTGATTTTATATGTTACCAGTCACCTTTCTCCAATCTCCATCAAGAAATGAATTCAAAGTACACATTGGATGGAGATAAGCAGAGATGGAGACGATCTTTCTTTATTATTATTATTATTATTTCATTAAAGCGGCAACAACTGGATTGATGGTGTCTGTTATCTTTCTCTTCTGGAATATATAAGTAGGCAAGAAATTTAAGGTTGCTGTTGGCCCAAGAACTAGAATTAATTAAGAATTTATGCTTGTCTTTGCATACAAAACCAGCAACGCAGAATATGTTCCTACTGGTGATCATAATGCCATGCTCCTATCTAAACTAAACCTTTTGGTGGCTTTTCGACTTGGAATATACGGTGACTTTTAACGTCATATGATAAATTCAGCGTATTGCATATCTTCATAGGAAAGTGTAATCTAGATATTGAATTAAGACTTAGATTTAACCTGAATGATGAAATGCGTGATTCAACAATTATTGGTGTCCCACAAAGCATAACCTGATGCTCTTTTAATTAACTCCACAGAACCATACTAATCATGATGGTTACACTAATCAAATACCGAATAATGGAACGAGGGTTAAAGCTGACCATAATAATAATTGGTGGCCGGTGATGTCAGTTTTGTAGCATTGGGTCGACAAAAGAATGAGAAACAAAAGCTTTCCATCCACTCACACATTCGTCCAGCTTATAGCACACCGATTCTGAATTTTAATATCGACATCCCAACCAACCCGCCCACCTAAAATCACAACAGTCGTATTTTGTACTTACACACTCACTCACTCACCAAACCAACCACTGCCCTCTATTTCCCACTTCCTAGCAGTGAAAACAGGACCAAGTAAAATCACCCCAATATAGTAATTTCATGCACCTATATATGCCCTAAATTTTGGTGGGCGAAAACTAACCGATCGAGATTCAAATACTAGGGTAACATAATAGTGTATCAAATGTCGAGCGTTCGAGTCCTTACAATCAACATCATAAATATTTGAAGGTAGTTATGTCTTACGTGTCATGAATTGACTAGATAATCTGCTAACACCTGATTTCTTCCCCCCACAATGCGTCGAGGATGTAAACCAGTTTTTCTTTTTTGTAATTTCCTAGCAAGCTGCTAGTCGAATTGGCTCGAGATTTAGCAGTCAGCTCATGAGTCCAAGTCAAGTAATCTCACGAATTGATCTCGACAAGCCAATGAATCAAATTAGCTCGTGAGCCTTATAAACTCAACAAAACTTGGATGGAACTAGACTCGTTTGCTAACTATATCAAACTAACTTTTTCGGAGACGACTATCAAACCGCTTGTGAATAGCGGGACATAATTGTAGACCTACCCACCAACCAATGCCCAAGTTTTAACTCACTAGCCGTGAAAACAAGACCGAGTAAAAACAGCCCAACTTAGTCATTTGTCACCTCATAAATCCCTCCAAAAGCCAACCCCATTGCCCTAACATTTGGCTGCCCAATAATTCTTGTAGCTAACAAGTCAACTCCCCACTCTAGTCTCTCAACGCAGAAAGACAACCTAACTGACATATTACCATTTTATTTCCCGGAGACTTCAAGCACACACCAAAAACCTAACTCGTTACGATGATTTCGTGGTGTTATCGATTCGTAGTTATACGTTATTGGCTAGATAATCCGCAACACGGCGGAAAAATTTCCGATAGCGAATTACTTGACTCGATTACTTTCTCTTCAAGGTGAGAATCCGTTTTTGCTAAAGAAATTTCCTCGTTACTGCCGTTTTTTTCCACTTTTCTTATCTACACCGGCCACCGTCAATCCCCATACACAAGAAACGGGGATCCCCCATTCCGTCACAAAAATTGAACCGAACCGTTACATTCATTGAACAAAACGAACCAAAAAGGGGAGGAACTCGCCCAAAAAAAAAAAAATCTAAATCCCCGGATTTAGGTCGACAATTACAGTTTTGTCCTTTACCCCAATCCAATCAATCTTCCTCCTCATGATGATTGACCTTCGCCAACCCTATCCCCCGCCCAACCACCGCCGTCGTCGCCGCCGCCGCCTCCACAACCGCAGCCGACGACATCTCCATCTGACACACCCTCACCGCTCCGATCAACCTCTCGGGCAACTCCTCCTCCTCCTGCGCCTCCACCAAAAACCCCATATCAATCGTCACGCTCGTCACGCACCCGAGCGCGAGGTGCAGGATCGCCGTCGCGATGGCGGAGCTCCCGATGTCGACGTCGATCTCCAAATAGTTCGCCCCCCTGTGGTAATTGCAGGTCAGGGCCTTCCCCAGCAGGCACGCGCTGTAATTCCCCACCGTCTTCCTCACCAACCATGGCCCCTTCACAATCCGATTCACGATCTTGAACCGCTGGTTCCGGTACTCGTCGTCGCCGTTGACGAATCTGTGGAGCAGGCTGCCCGTGGGGAGCGGATCTGGGGAGGCGAAGTAGAAGACGGCGCTGTGCTGGTCCTTCCCTGGGACCTGGAGGTTCACGGCGAGGACGAAGGATTTCAGCGACTCACCTTCCGATTGGGCCCGGCGGAGGGCCTGGGCGACGCGGTTGTCGGGCCGGCCCAGGACGTTGTCGAGCTTGGTGGTGGATTTGAGCCAGTCCATCCCGGCGGGGGCGAGCAGGTAGTCGCCGCCGGGGGATTTTTGTTTCTTGGTGAAGTAGTTGGTGGAGCGGAGGGAGAAGAGGTTGCCCGGGGGTGAAGCCCAGCCGTTGGTTCCGGTCTCGAGGTCCACGTGGCGGAGGGATCCGCCGTTGATTGATTCCGAGATCCAATTTGGGGTGGGCGAGCTTGTGGTGGTGGCGGCGGCGTCTTTGGCGGTGGAGCTGTGAGCGGCGGAGGTCGAGCTCCGGTGATTATGTACGGTTGGGGACATGGTGGACGGTGGTTGCTCTTTTCCGTTTTGTGGACGGCGGTGGAAGGGGCGGTGGAGGGAGGAGCAGAGGACTCTCTTCCGTATAAGAGAGACGAAGTGACAGTGGCGAAGGTGGGATGAATCTAATAAGATATTTGGAGAGACTTTGCCCTCGGTGTTCTAGCCTTCTAGGAAACTACGGAAATGCCATTACCAGCTCACTCTTTTATTTATTTCCTTTATTTTGCTGCTTGTTTTCGGCTACTTCATTATTTTATATGATGAGAAAATAAATAAACAAATGGATGAGTAGTGCTTGTGTTGAATTGTGACTCATGAATTGGATCGTTCTACTTCTACACTTCTTTTTAAGTTTTCTTTCACTATTGATGGATATATATATATATATATATATTGAATATACAATGCTTGTGTTTGTTTGATTCTATGTGAAATTCTAATATAAAAGACTTGAAGTCACTAAACACTTGATAAGATGTGACATGGTTTTATAATCACCTAAAAATAATTAGTACTAGCTTTAGTTGGTTACCAAAACTATTTATAAAGACGAAGATGTATATATGGATTAAATGATCACATGAGACTGATTGTGAGGGCATAACGATCTATGAACAATCTTGTTTGAGCCATAACCATTTTTCTAAACCCATTTCATGTCATGAGTCATGACAATATAATTCATATGACAGTTTCAAGCGTGTGTGAGAATTAAACATATATAGATCACCCTCGTGTCTCAAACCTTTTAGGTTTCAAACGGAACCAAGTCTCTCTCATTGCATGATTTCTTTTCCCATAACATGGAATTTTGTGAAAAAATAACCTATTTGTACCATTGTTTGGTATAAACGTATTTCAAAGATTACCTACAATCCATGGCACGTTACTAAAGATTATACACATATGCTTGATATTACCAACATATGTAAATATTGACTTTCAAAAATAACTTGCTATGTAGAATAGAGTTAATTACTCTGCTAACGACATAAGTTGTTAGTATATACTCACTAATATCCAAATGTATGAACTAGTAATCTAGTATAAAAGTATGTTGATTTTATGAAATAGTACTAAAGTATCTAGATAGCACATACTAGTATTCAAAACATCACAAAACTATTATCCAACTCACATAATTAGTATTCAGCCTATCAATTACCAACTAATTATATCCACAATCAAACCAACTAGTATTTAATATGGATACTCTTATGTGTTATCTGGATACTAATTTATGTGATGTATGGGTACTATTCTGTGTTGTCTATATACTTGATTCATGGTGAATTTGGGATAATAGTTGATTCATGGTGGATATCAGTTAGCAAACCTTGAATACTAGTATGTGCTCTCTATATACTTTAGTACTACTTCGTAAAAGCAACAGACTTGGATACTAGTTCATGCATTTTGGATATCAGTTAGTATTTGCTACCGAATCTTAAGTTAGCGGATTAACTTTTTTTCGTACTGTGGCCTTAAAAGAAGCTACCGATCGATACGAACTCTGACCAAGCTCCTTGCTTATGTTTGCTTCACTAAGGTCAAAGACTTCCTATCCTTCACATGCAAGTTTCAACTTTCAACCATACTCTTGGACTTTTGTAACCTCTACACACAAGTTCAACCATGCACTTTCTTGTAAGTCTTTGCTTTTCTATCATCACCCATGATGTTACTTTGTGTACGTAGTTTGGCGTTTGAAGATTGATTTTCACCTCGCAAACGCCTTTCTTCAGGCATCGTCATATTCCATGTTCAACAGCTCATGGTGACTCAGTTTCCTGTGAAGCAACTTGGTGTCGACTTTGATTTCTTCTGCGTTGGCATCGGTTCTTTCTTCCTCCAAAATGTGGATCTTTTCCCCATTTTGTCTCTCTTTTAAAAGTAAGTATATGACGTCGATAAGCCTAAATAAGTATATGGCTAAAATCAAAATTCAAATGATGTCGACAAATACAGAAAAGATAGATAATACAGCTTTTCCAAAGGCGGCACTGGCCACTAGGGACTTTTTTCCTCAGGGGATAACAAATGAGGAATACATGTAGATGGATTTCCGGTATAGATTCATCGTTTTGTCATAAATCAACGGGTTTACAATAATTTTAGTTGTTTGGGAGATTCATGTATGGACTCTTAATCACAAAATACTCTATCACATACTTTCTTGGTATAACCTTCGGTATGGTTTCACTATCCTTGACTTTAGTACGTGACCTCAAGTACAAATCACATACGCGATATCGTGTCAAGAACCAATCAAACTCAATAGCTCGAATGATTGGAAGATGCTTATTTATGTATCATATTCGCGAACGAGGGCCAATCTAGCCACGGTGGATCGACACACTTGCCAGGTTGTATGTTCGATTCCCAACAACGACACTTCCCCCCTTCCTCCCCTTATTAGCACCCACTTCTACATAAAAAAAAATGTATCATATTCCTTTCTCGCACCCAAAGGATTAAAAAAAAAAAAAGCACCGCACCGGCAGTTCTACCAGAAACTTCTCATGCCAGAGGCTAAATTGTCAGACAATATAAAACAGTTGAACCACGATTAAATCACGATTTCAACATAATATACTCTACCACTTGGCTTTTCTAATACAACCTTCAACAAGATTTTCCTCACACCTACTTGTCTGCCAGACTTTAGATCATCATTAGATTTTAACAAATTCATTCTACCCTAACCCTAACCACAAATTCAATATGAGAATAAATCACTAGAGTCCCAAATTCCAATTGCATACACACGCACGCCAACGCCAACCCAAAATAAATAATTGGATTTGGGGGTATCTATCCCACGAGAGGCCATAATACGAGCTCATATGATCAAGGAAGAAAACAAATGCCCACTAATTATAAAAAGTCAAATTAAAATATTCCTATCAACAAAAAGCAAGATACTTCACTAATCCATCCTATCTCTTCCAAAAGTCAGTTTTCGTGGTGCTCGGAGTTTGACAAATAATATGAGGATTTTATGGGTGTTGGCCGGATCACAGATGATTCATATAAGATCATGGGTAAATATGTTTACTTTGTCGCAATTTTGTAGCAAAAAGATTGTCATTGTTCTACCAGATGTTTTTGGTATCGTGATAATCTAAAGATGCTAAATTTGATTTCAATTAACTTTCTATGGGAATTACAAGTTTTTAATATCTTCTCATTTTGTCGTATTTTCTTCTAAACATAAATGACTTTGAAGCGTTTCCCCCCAAATTTCACACATGATAACAATTTTAGAGGCGTGATTGTCAATAATGAAACCGTGTCTCCTCATTATAATGGCGTCTTTTAACGATGGAGTGACATAGAGAAGAATACATAAAATAAGGCGAGACGGAGGAGACCGGTGGCAGAAAGTTTGTAATAATTTTTTTTTTTGCCTCTAGTTGTTATTTGTTAGCAAATAAAAAGCATCACTCAATTTTTTTATCATTGAAATAATAAAAAGTTAAATTTTTTTTGTAATGTTTAAGAAATGGTTACAGTTTAGGCATATTCCATATTGACTAAAAGCATATGAGAGATCTATGATTCATAAGAAACATCCAACATTAACCGACAAAATCCATTTTGGGGTGAAATGAAAGAGTTATTGTAAAAACTCTTAAGTTGAAGTGCTCAATGTGGAACATTGCAAAGATGAGTCCATATGAAGAGAATGAGGTGTGTCTGATCGTAAGGACACCATTAATGGTTATTTAAATTACAAAATAATTTTAGATAAAAAAGTGCTTAGTTTAGAGCATTGCAATATGCAGAGATAAGTGACCTTCCAAAAAGGCATCACAATTCACTTAAAAAATGAAATCGAATGAGAATAGACAAAGAAACAAACAATATCTGTAACACCTTAGGCAAATCCCACATCGGCAAAGCACAAAAGAGATCCATGGTTCATAAGTCAGAAATTGACCTTAACTGACAAGACGCGTTTTGGGGTGAAATTGAGAAGTTCTTGTAAGAACCCCGAAGTTAAACGTGCTCAGTGTGGAGTACAACAAGGATGGGTGTCCTTATGGGAAGTCACCTTGAATTGCACTCAAAGTCGAAATTAGTGAAGGCCGAGGCCCAAAGCGGACAATATCTTCGTCGGGAAAAGGTTCGGGATGTTACAAATGGTGGGGCAAACCTCAACGAGGGCGTTGAGGCCCTAGGGGGGGGGGGGGGGGTATGTAACACCTTAGGCAAATCCCATATCGGCAAAGCACAGGAGAGATCTATTGTTCGTAAGTAAGAAACCAATCTTAACTAACAAGACGCGTTTTGGAGTGAAATGGAGGAGTTTTTGTGAGAACCCCGAAGTTAAACGTGCTCAGTGTATAGTACAACAAGGATGAATGTCCTTACGTGAAGTCACCTTGAATTGCACTCCAAGTCGAAATACGTGAGAGTCGAGGCCCAAAGCGGACAATATCTTCGTCGGGAAAAGATTCGAGATGTTACAATATAGAAAAAACTTAAAAAGTGAAATCGAACAAGAACAGGAGGAAAAAAACCAACAATATCTCCCTGAGAAAAAAAGTTGGGATGTTAAGCCTTATACCATTTCTTTTTTGGTTCAACCAAGAAATCTTTATGAAAGTTTTTTCATAACTGGGTGGCATTTCACATTTGGGCTTGGGATTGGGCTATTTTGTGGTAGAGAATAGAGATGGACGATGAACGGCCCAGGTCATCCATTCAATCCGCACCACCCAAAACCCACAAACGGCTTTCTGGTCCCACATCATCCACTCCGGCGCCACTTGCTTCCTAGCTAATGGCCTCTCGTCGAGACGAACCAACTGAAACTCCCCTCGGCGCAAGTCCGTCTCTGATACAATACAAGTTGGGACAAAAATGCTGAGCAGCAGGACAGTAGTGGCAGTCGCCTCATCCTCCTCTTTCCTCCCACTCTCTCATCCTGCTGCTGCTTCCACTTCCTCTTCCGCCTCCGCCGCCGCCGCCAGTTACCCGTTTTTGAACAGACGGCTGGCATTCTCCCAATGCCACACCAATCGTGATCGCAGCATCATCCCAAAGCCACAACGCAGCAGGGTTATGGAGGGTTTCAAGACTCGGGCGGCAGCAGCGGCGCCGCAATTGGAGGACGCCGACGCACTCATCGACTCCGTCGAGACCTTCATCTTCGATTGCGATGGTATAGTTGATTACTTGTGCTCTTCGTGGGTTTTCATTCCCAATTCCCGCAATTATTCACTTCCGATTTTTTTTTCTGCTGCAGGGGTTATATGGAAAGGAGATAAGCTGATCGATGGAGTACCCGAGACGCTTGATATGCTCCGCTCCAGGGTCGGTTTCCGAATTGCATCTTCTGATTGATGAATTGTTTGTTTAATTGAGTCTTAAAGAGTGATTGGTTTCTGTGTTGCAGGGGAAGAGGTTAGTGTTTGTGACCAACAATTCTACCAAGTCGAGGAAGCAGTACGGCAAGAAGTTCGAAACTTTGGGTCTCAACGTGAATGAGGAGGAGATTTTTGCGTCGTCGTTTGCCGCCGCTGCTTACTTGAAGTCCATTGATTTCCCCAAAGATAAGAAGGTAACTTGGTCTCTCATGATCTTGTTGTAGTCCCTAATTTATCAGTGGAGTGAATGGATGGACTTAGACTACTAGCAGCAGAATCATCCCTGTCTGTTTGGGCAGAAACAAAGACTGAATTTTGAGAGATGGGTATCTGAAAGTTGATGCTGTTGTGTTCTTTCTGATGCTAAGGTTTATGTAATTGGTGAGGAAGGGATCCTGAAGGAGCTTGACATTGCTGGAATTCAGTACCTTGGTGGCCCGGTATAAAAGCTCCTTTCCCAATTCACCACTTGCCAAAATGTTGCTGCTGATGCTGGGTGGTTTCTTACTTGTTAAAATGTACTTGAGACAGGAGGATGGTGACAAGAAGATTGAGCTAAAGCCAGGGTACTTTCTGGAGCATGACAAAGATGTAAAGCTTTGGTTTCTTTTTTCATTCCATCAAGAAACTATTATCCGTTGATACCTATAAGGGCAGAGGATAGATGTGTCGTTTCGTCTTCCTGAGGTGTGCATGTTCATCAAGTCTCTTTGTTTCAGGTTGGAGCAGTTGTGGTTGGATTCGACCGTTATTTCAACTACTACAAAGTCCAGTAAGTTAGAACAATGTTGGTTGATATCAGGCTCTTTAAAGCCACGTCCTTGCACTAATGCATAAGAAACAGGGCGAAGATGAATGGTGAGGTGATGCTGATCTTTGTTCTTTGTTTCTTGTCTCAATCTTTATAATGGTGATCGAAGGTATGGAACTCTTTGCATAAGAGAAAACCCTGGATGCCTCTTCATTGCCACAAATCGTGATGCTGTCACTCACCTCACAGATGCTCAGGAATGGGCAGGTTTGTTCTAACACCATCACCTTCTCGATTTCCTGCTCTTTCGGTTTTTTTTTTTTTTTTGCTATATGGCCATTGTACTCCTGCGATCCGTTTGTAATCCTTGTTTAATTTCAGGTGGTGGTTCTATGGTTGGTGCTGTTCTTGGATCCACTAAACAGGAGCCATTGGTTGTGGGGAAGCCATCGACTTTTATGATGGATTACTTGGCCAAAGAGTATGGATTCTTTTCCCCATTCTGAAAAACTTTTCCTTAGTAGCTTTTAGCATAGGACTTGTAGTTGAATTCGAACGAAGTGTCGATCAAAAGAACACTAAGCATGTGAAAACAAATGGAGCTCAATTCTCATCTAACTAAACCCAACACCTTGCTTGCTACGGAAGGTAGTCAACACTGTTACACTTTGTTAGAGTTTTTATTACTTTCACGTTGATGGTTTAGCTCTATCAGTAACGATTTCCGATTTCGAACATGAACAGGTTCGGGATTACCAAGTCGCAGATATGCATGGTTGGGGACAGATTGGACACAGACATTCTATTTGGACAGAATGGTGGCTGTAAAACTCTTCTTGTACTGTCAGGTAACTAACAACTGATGGTTCATTGCATAATAGTTCAGTCTGCCTTTGTTCATCTTTTGGTGCGGGACTAATTGAGACCCTTTGTGCTTTTGAAAAAACAAGGTGTGACCTCATTGTCAACGCTCCAGAGCCCCACCAACTCCATCCAGCCAGATTTCTACACCAACAAGCTATCAGACTTCCTGTCTCTGAAAGCTGCAGCCGTATGATTGATTGCAGCAGAGCCCTTCCTTTCCTCTCTGGCGTTGCAGAGTAATTCGACCTTTGTATTGTAGATAACGATTATCGTTCAAACATAGATAGTCTTTGCCTCTGGGTTGCCTGTATGTATGTTATTTTGCCTCTGGAAACTCGAAGCAAGAGGATAATTGTGGTTCCATCTTGTTTGTGGTTGTTGATTAAAAGAGCTATTCGCCCATGTTCAAATGCCTGATCACCGGAGGTGTAGCTCCAATTCAACAAGAGCAGCCTTTTCCTTTCCAAGTAATTGTGGCAATGTATCTCATCAACTGTATTGGTTCTTCCTCCAGTGGTCTTGTTAAGGAAGTTGTAGCAAAAAGATGCGGTATTGGGGGCATTTGCCCTATATGTGCAAATAAAAATCGGGCGAATCCTTACTCGGAGTAGAGTGCAAACCTAAAAGAATTGAAAAACCCCATTCAGGAACAAGAAAACGCCATCGTGATTTCACTCGGATCTCGATGAAAGACTCAATCAATGAGAAGCTAGTTTGAGAAGTTTAGTAAAATTTTTTTATGGCTAAACGGGGCAAAACTTATTGTACCGACCACCTGCCGAAAACAAGTTTGGTCGCATTCGCAAAGAATTGTGAATCTTATATCATTTACTAATACGCACTTCAAACGAAAGTCACTCATGTGAGGTTGAATTTTGCACAGATCCACATACCATGTCACAAGAATTCGAATAAGAGACTGTTTTCGACATAAAAGATTCTGATATCATATCAATAACTAATTGGACCCAATAACGAATGAACTATTCTCTCTGAAAGCCACACTCCTTACTGAGATTGACTCGATGGAGCCATGGAACCCGTTGTAGGGGGTGTGCAATGGTCCGGTCCGTACCGAATCGTAATGGACCAAATCGAAGTTTGGACCGGTTCTTGGTCTCCATGGTCTCTACATTTGCTAAAAAAATAATGAACCGAACTGATATTTGGACCGGACCGAATACAATGATGGTCCGGTCCGTGCTCCTAAGTGTCAAGAACCAGTTGATCCCAATAACTCGAGTTGTTGGGAGAGGTTCAATCGTGGATCATATACCACAACACTAACACGCCCCCCTCAAACGAAAGCCACTCACAAGGGTTTGAAGTTTGCACAGGTCTGAAGACAAGAATACCATGTGCTTAACAAATGGTGGTAATCGGGAATCGAACACAAGAACTCTCGGTCACAGAAGGCTCTGATACCATGTGAAGAACCAGTTGCTCCCAATAATAACTCGGGTTGTTGGGAGAAAGTTAAACTGGATCATATACCACTCTCTAACACTAAGATGATGTCTATCACTAGTGAATTGCGGTTCTCATGAGTTTGTCACGATCTGAACCGGATCGGACCGTTACACCCCAGAGTCAGCCAGCCAGGCAATGGCGTACGTACGTGATGGCTAGCTAGCTGGTCCCAACCCATCGGATCCTTCTTGCCGAATGCTGTAATTCGAAGACCAGTCAAGGCATCTTTTTGTTTGTCACTCAAATTCCATCGACCGAGAGCGTAACGCACCTTTAGTAATCTCCCACACAAAATTAGTACAATACAAGAAATGCCCTCCTGATCACCTTTCCTTATAAGAAGACTACAGATCGAACAAAGGAGCATTCAACCAAAACGGGAACTCGATACAGTTAGAAGATGACGGCGTCGAAAGTAGTATTAACATGGACCACCATCATCTTGTTGGTCTTCGGCAGCGACAACGCAGTCCCGCCGGCGGCGGGACAAGGCGGCGGTGTCACGTGCAGCACCAACAAGATAAAGAACGGGGAGCCGATCGCCCACGCGATCGCCTCCCTCGTGTGGATTCTGAAGAACTCAGCTCCGTCCCTCGTGAAGAGGCCCGGGTCGATCTTATGTTTCGACACCGTCTACCAGGGTCCCAGTGGCGCCGCCGTTGCTTATGGCTCGGCGGCTTGTAATTCGCAGGATGTTGGCGGCTGCGCGGCCTGCCTGAACGATGCGCTCAACGCCTTGTCCGGTGGCTGTCCCGGATGTAACGGCGGCCAGGTCACCCTCGACAACTTCTGTCTCATGAGGTTCGAGGCATATGCATACTGCACTTAAAACACATATATATGATGAAATCCCAATTCACAAATCTGTAACGTTCTCCTGTTGTACTACGTACTTACGATAAGCTTGGTATGTTTGTAGTAGTTGATGCATGCATGTATGTGATCATGTGATTGATGATTGGTCCGTGCTTTGCAGTTGGTATACGATAATGTCTAATAAAGATCGTCGTCAACATACACGCTTCACGCTTAGAGTGGCACGTAAAGTCATGCTGCTGTTTCGGTTAGAGTTAGTTTTTTTTTACTTTGTTGGTTGGCTTGTTAGTAGGGTGAGAAGGAATTGTGGGTAGTGGTTCTTTCTAACTATGTTCTTGATATTTCTGGGGGAAGGAATACACGCTTCACACGCTTGTGTTTGATATTGGTCCCCTAGATTTGTCAGCCAATAGGAATTGCAATGAGGCAGGTCCGGGGCGGCCGGGTATCTCGATACCCATACCCGTCCCATGGCAGGTCGGCTAATTTATTACGGGGCGCGGGTCGGGGCAGGTCGACCCAATGGGTATGTAATTTATGTGAAAAACATTATAAATATTCGTTATTTTCATTAAAAAACCAAGAAAGAAACCATAATATGATAAAATCTAGTTAAATAATTGAAGAAATAATTGAGGTTTTCAATTCATTGCAACTTTATTATAGATAAAATATAATGTAATAAGAGGAAAATCCTTAGTAATTTGACTAAGATTATATGTAATTATGCAAGAACGGGTCGAAAATGGGCAGGTCAGGGCAGGTCGGGTCGATGAGAGGTACCCATGCCCGCCCCAGTACCCCTCCTACGGGGCTGGTCTGACCCGCCCCAAAACAACGCCAAACAGATCGGGTAAATCAGCCCAGATCAAAATTGTCATCCTATCAGCCATGCATGCATCGTCGTCGTTACTGAGCTACGTTGACTTGACGGCGTCATGGAGCCAGGCCGCCACGGCGTTATGTCTGCCGAATTCAAAGTTATTCGACGACGAATCCGCCGAACGCACCTCTAGTAATCCTCGACGTCCGACCGCATCCGCCAGGATGCAACATAACGCCAACAACAAACAAACAAAACTTACCATATATATGTTTCCAAGAAACAGATATATACCCTCCTCAACTTTCCATTCCAAAGCCAAACCAAATACAGTACACCAAACTACCCACCTACACGATGACGATCGGAGCCGGAGGAGTTGGTTCCCCGTCGACGGTACTACTCCTACTATGGATGATCACCATCTGGTTAGTCGTCCCGGCGGCGACGGCGCAGGAGGTCGGTCCTCTGTGCAGCACGGAGAAGCTGAAGGGCGGGGAGGCGATCGACTACGCGATCGTCCACCTGGTGTGGAACCTGCTGAACGCGGGGCCCAGGCTGGCGAAGGAACAACCTCCCGGGGCGATCGCCTGTTATACCAACGTCTACGAAGGTGACGACGACGTAGGCACCGCCACGGCTTACGGTTCGGTGTCTTGTAACCTGCAGGATGCTGCCAGCTGCGCGACCTGCCTGGACGACGCGCTCCACGCGCTGTCGGATGCCTGTAGCGGCAGCGCCGGGGCGCAGGTCGCGCTCCCGTACTGTTTCATGAGGTTTGAGGATTACAGATACTGCGATTGATTGAATTAGCAGTTTATATAGTTAATCATCGCTGTTCATCGGGTGATCTAGTTTCTCTTTGTGTCGTGATTTGCTTGCTGTTTTTGGTTGGGTTTGTGATGTTATGGCATGGCCGGCCGGTCTTATAATAAGCTTGGTATACCGTAGTACTCTTGAAGCATGTATGTAATTGATAATAATGTAATACAGACCGGATACCTTGATATATCGAAATTGGGTATGTGTGTGTTTTTTTTTTTGTTGGTTAATTGAACTTTTTGAATTTGTTATTTGAATGATGGATATCAAAAGGATATAAAATTTTACTTGTGTAAAATGTATGATATGTACTCGAACTTGCTTAATTATATATGTTGATTTTTAGGTTGAATTTGAACTCTCTGTTCACATCGATTCTACCAAATGAGATTCAGCGAGATTCGGTACTAAATGAGGCAATTGGGATGAACTAGTTTTCTTACATGGCAATTGGAGGGTTTGATAGCCGAAAAATTTTACGTTTCAATCTTGGTGACCCCAATATTGAAAATCTGTGTAATTCCCCACAACGGGACCTACTACAGTAATTTGGGTATAATTTTAAGTTAGATAATTTATATAGATCGAGACCATTAAAATCAGTTAGAATCATCTTAAGTCATTGATTAAGAAAAAAAATAAATAAAAAAGAAATAGGGGGAGACCGGCACTGCCAATTACTTTCCTGTTACCTTTTTCCCCCTTTTTCTTTCCATTTTGTTTTTCGTTGAACAATTTCTTTCTTTTTTACGTTAGGAGCTCTGCTTGATTTTACCTAATTGCATGTATTTAAATTTTTTTTATTTTATCTTTTCATAATTTTTTAAGATAGTTTTATACCGAAAATGTTGTGGAAGACTCGAATTAAATACTTTCCGTAAATAGCTCAAACGTGATCGGTTAATATTCATTACGTAAAAGAAGTGTCAATTACGTAAGACTTTCGTGATGACATTTTACAATTTATACGTAAAATACACATCTATTATGTAATGCTTCTGTAATGACTATGGTTTCTTACGTAATAATTAAATCAGAAGCGTTACGTAAGGCTTCCGTAATGATTTCACACTTTACGTAACGCAAGGTTAATATTCATTACGAAAAAGAAGCCTCAATTACGTAAGGCTTCCGTAATGACATTTTAAAACTGTTACGTAAAATACACATCCATTACGTAAGTCTTTCGTAATGACAATTGTTTCTTACATAACAGTTAAATCAGAAGCGTTACGTAAGGCTTCCGTAATGCCTTCATACTTTACGTAACACAAGGTTAATATTCATTACGGAAAAGAAGCCTCACTTACGTAAGGCTTCCGTAATGACATTTTACAACTACTGCGTAAAATACACATCCATTACGTAAGCCTTCCGTAATGACAGTTATTTCTTACGTAACAGTTAAATCAGAAGCGTTGCGTAAGGCTTCCGTAATGCCTCAACACTTTACGTAACAGAGGGTTAATATTCATTACGTAAAAGGACCCTTCATTACATAATGCTTCCGTAATAACAGTAATTTCTTACGTAACAATTAAATTAGAAGCATTACTTAAGACTTCCGTAATTACTTATTATTTTACGTAACGCGAGATAAATATTCATTACGTAAAAGAAGCCTCCATTACGTAAGGCTTCCGTAATGATATTTTACAACTGTTACGTAAGCTATAAATACTTTACGTAATCATTACGTAATACCTATTGGGTTTTACGTAATGCAACCTGTGAAACTTGCTATAGTAGGTCAAAAAAATCAAGTTACCTTACTTCAAGGTATTGTAGGAATTCTCCACAACATATGATTGGTCCTTGCAATCTTCCATTCCGATGGGCTTTTGCTTGAGTGGGGTGCATGCCCATAAATTATGCAAAATTTAATTTTGAACAATCTCTCAAAAACTCAAGTTATTAGCATATTATTTCAGTAAAGTTAAATTCTTAGGTTCCCAAAATAATAAGTTCAAAAAATGATGAGTGTTTTAAATGAAGCAATCCCCTCAAACCTCCAGTTAAATAAACTAAATCTATACGGTTTAAGCCTAGAATGTACTAGGCGGTTTGTGCAGAACGAGCGACGCGCCTGTTTAGGATGATGGGGGACTCCAAGCTTCTACAAAACAAGGGTCCGTGGGCGGTCGCCCAGGACACTCTCCGATGCCTAAGTTAGAGAGAGAAATGAGAGCTTATGTTTGTTTAGAGAGAGAGAGTAGTAGTTGGTTACCATTAATGTCGATCCCGGTGTATTTATAGCCCCTCCTCTCGAGCACGGGGCATTAAATGCTATTGTCAGGCGGCCTATACGCACCTTACCTTTCCCGAACCGCCTACGGCGGGCATTTAATGCTTAGTCCTGCTGTATCCGAGGTAGGTATCCCCAGGAAGATCTCTTCCTTCTGACACCAACGGTCACTTGCGTCGGGCGGCCTAGTCCCCGTCTTGTCATAGGGCGGCCGCCTGCCGTTCCCCTTCTCCCATGCTCTTCCTCGGGTTCTCCACCGAGACTCTGACTCCTCCTTGGGCCCTGCTCGGCTATTCCCTCCTGGGCCTCGAGCCCACTGCTGCTCAACTATGGGCCCAACAATTGCCCTTTAGTCGGGAAAAGCTTCGGGTTTTGGCGGCTACTTATTGCCAAACTATAGTTGAGCGGTCCCATATTGTAGCTAGCACTTGCCCTTTGCCCCTGGCCGCCAAGAGACGAAGGGTTCCCCCAACGCAGTCTATTGTCCATGTTGCGTAGCCTCCCTGATGCCATCGCTTCACTTCGACTGAGGGTTTGCTTTCATTGTTCCCCCTCCTCATGTTGTGGTGAGCATTGAGCGGTCCGCTGGATTGACGTATTCCTAGCCGTGCCTGTTCGGGGCACACCATGCGGCTGACTCCCAGTCAAGATGGTTGACGCCACGACTGAGGATTTAAGCACTTCTGCTATTTCCCCCTCCTCAAGTCGTGCGCGAGACTAGGCGGTCTTCAATTGTCAATGGCGTCCCACGCTTCAGAGTTTTATGCGGTTATTCTCCGGCCGATTCGGCTTCTGCGGGCCGTTGCGTCGTCTGCATGCTGCGCCACGTGTATGCTCTCGGAATCGGTGCACTGACACCGGGCAGGTCTCACGTCCAATCAACTTGCCCGGCCTTTTGAAATCCCTAGAGTAGGGTTTGCCCTCGGTCACTCAACCGTCGCTTCATCTGCCCCCTCTTTGCCCTATTTAAGTTCGCTCTTCCTCCGACCCTTTCTTCTTCCCTCACTTCGTTTGCTGCTGCTTCTTTTCCCCCCGGCCAAAATTGCTCGCTGCTCTCGATTTTCCCTTTCTTCCTATTTGAGAGAGAACTCCTCTATGTCACCAGTACGAGCGGAATTCTTGACGAAACTCCGACGTTCCCAGAAACGAGCAAAGAGACAACGAAAGCATCGAATGGCGAAGGAATCCCAAAGCGCAACTCCGTCTGACAGCCAGAACCGGAATCTCTCTAGCGATGCCGCCGCCGTTACTTCCAGCGGAGCTGCTGCCACCACCACCTCCGGCGACGTTCGCACTTCCACCAGTGCCCCTCGCTCGTCCAGTGGACCGCCCTCTGGGAGTAAACAGCCTACAGGTAACTGATTCTTTCCTTTCTCACGTGGCTTTAGGTTAGATATGTAGGTAGTCTCGATTTCATGCGCTCTTCCTAGCAAATACTTAGGCGGTCATTCTGTGGCCTTTTAGGAGTAGAACACGACTTTGAGCCTGTAGCGGGGACGTCTGCCGGTCGCCGAGGGACATCGTCGACAGTCGGCGACAACCTTGGGTACTTCAGCTACTCCGAGGCGGAAAGTGAACCGCCTGCTACTATACCGGTCGTTCCACTTTCCTCGGATAGTGGGTCCGGAGACCGCCCAGTAGCGGAGGGGAGGGATCTGTCGCCTTCTCTGACGATCTCCGATTCGCTTCCTGTGTCCGCGTTCCAGGCCATAAATGATGATGTTTATCGTGTTAGGTTACACGCGGATATGTGGGAAGGGGAAGAGGTGCCTGAGAGTGCATTCGAACAGGGACCGCCTAACACGGCCGCGTACAAACCTCATCAAGTACTCCAGCAGCTGAAATTGCACGGTCTTCCCGTGGACTGGGATTATGCGGCTCCTTCCCCGAGAGGTCGATCGGGATCGTGCCCGGGCGGTTGGATCCCTATACATGTGGAGCATATTCGAATGGGGTTGACTTTTCCCCTTGACCCCATCCTCACTCGGATGCTCCTCTTCTTGAACTGCACCTTGGGTCGCCTATCGCCCGACATAGTTTTCCACTCGATAGTCTTTCGGGCCGCATGTGCAAAGATCAACGAGACGCCCTCCTTCGATGCTTTTCGACTACTGTACAAGATGAGGGGTTCCAAAAACTGTTGGTCCTGCTACCGCCGAGAGTCATGGGTGGGGCTCGTGCGCGGAACGCCAAAGTTGGACTCCCCTTGGTTTACAGAGTACTTCTTCGCCCGTCCGAAGGGTAGCTGGTATTCCGGAGAAGTTGAACCGCCAACTGGCTTTGCGTTGGGAGATAAGAAGGATTGGAACACTGACGTGAGCGGCCTTCAATCTAGAAAACCGCTTTTAGAGCGGATCGTGAATGCCCTTCAGATTAACCTTCCTCCTAGAGGCGATGACAACCCCTTGGAGATTATTCGGCGCTTTCACGGTTGGTTGCTTTCTTCGAATTTACTAAGTTTTTTTTATGATTTTCGCTTATGCGTCCTTTCTGCAGGCACCCGTCGTTACGCCGCATCCGCCCGACCACCAAAGCCGGGGACTGCTGTCCTTGTCTCGCCTTCCCCCGCAGAACCTGCACGTTCGGCGGTTCCTATCGCGAAGCCGACTTCGCCTTCGCAAAAACAGCTGGTGGCCAGCCGCTCCGGAGTTCTGAAACTATCGGAGCCTGCTCCTGCGAGGAAGTCCCTCAAACGGTCCTTGGATATCACTTCATCGAAGGACCTCGCTGCGACCGCCGGGGAGCCCCGATTGAAAGGCATTTTCCTGGAAAAGCCTTCAACTCCCCTTGATGCCTACATTCCGAAGAAGCAGAAGAGGACCGCTGTCGACACATCCGTCTCCTTCTCCTCCCACGCCTCCTTGTATCCAGTGGCTGCCAAGCGAGCCATGCATGTGATTTCGGAGGGCTTAGCGGTTTCCGACGACTACACACAAGTTTCGGGGACTCCGGTTCTGTCTTCAGATACCAAGCACTTGGCGGCTGCTACCTCTCGTTATTTTTTCGCGGTATGCATCCTCTTCGACCTTCTGTGACCGCTTGTCTTCTCCTTACCTATTCTATCATTTTGCTAACCCTTTCTTATCACAGGCTCAGTTTGGCTTAAACCAAATGATGTTACACAACGACCGCCTTCAGAATGACCTTTACGATGCTGGCACCAAGATTCTCAAGTTAGAGAATCAGGTCAAAGAGGGTCGCGAAGGAGTGAAGACCGAGGTGAGGGAGGAGGTGGTGAAGGAGCAGGCCCTGGTCCTGAAGGAAAAGGATGCCCAGATCGAGTCAGGCAAAGAGTCGCTGAAGAAGTCGGAAGCTGAGGTTGAGCGGTTGAGAGTCGAGCTTAGCGAATCCTTGTCTAGGGAGAGCGCCCTTCAGACGGAGCTGTCCAAGCTGCGGACTGAAAAGTCTGAGTTGCAGGATGCTCGGGAGGTCGACATACTACGGGCCGCTCAGGAGGCAAGGGAGTCGTTCTGGTCTTCCCCCGAGTATCAAGCCGCCGACGATAAGAAATACAAGAAACTGCTCGGTGATACCGTGTCCGCCATCCGCCACTGGTTCCGTCGTGAGTACCCCGGGGTTGTGTGGGATACTAACGCTATATGGGATGCAGTCGAGTTTTGGGGCGATGATGAAGTGAATTCTGAGTACGTCGCAACTCCCGAGGCGCCCACTGATACTGCCGCCAGCATAGAGATTGAAGCCGCCGCCAATGCAGAGGAAGGCGGTCAGCCAGCTGGAGGAGGGGAGAGCGGCTGATCTATCTTTCAATCATCTTATTGTTCTCTTATTTTCCTTTTCCTTGCAAACAATCCGCTTCGTGCGTTTTTATGTTTTGGGTGCTTATCTTTTTTGGGGTCGCCTTTGCTGCTCCTTATGGGATGTTTTATCTTTCGCATGCTGATCCTCGGTCTTTTTGCTTCTATCTTTTTTAATGCGTCCGTGACATATGTGGGTTATGCTTTTTCGTTGAGAGCGCTCTGAGGCGAGCTTTGGATTTTATAACCTTATGTTCTGGGCAGTATGCTCGGAAGCGGCTTGCGGGCCTCGTTTTTTTTTTTTACGATTAGTGCCAATAGCTGGATCGCGGGCGCTCGGAGGCGGTTCGCACGACCAATTTACGCTTAGCAGCGGCCTATGGAGTTTTAAGCCAGGCTCTGGGGCGCGGTGCTCAGGGGCAGTTTATACATTATTGCCTTAGTTGCGCACTATGAATTGTTAGAACAAATTCCGTTTTAATGTCAGAAGGTAACGCTCGGCGGCGTTTTTTCATTAATCGTGCATCTGAGTGCACTAAGAGGACGCCTACTACTGTGTGCCTCACACAAAACACGGATGGCTTCTTATGCCCTGACCCGCCGGGCTACTCAAAATACTTCTTCAGATGGATGGCGTTCCACGTCTTTGCTAACGGCTTCCCCTCCATTGTGGCGAGTACATATGTCGCTGGCCCCAACTTCTCGCCTACGAGGTACGGCCCTTCCCATGCGGCCGCCAGCTTGCCATGTCCTTCTTTTTGCTCGAAATTCCTTTTCAAGACCATGTCACCTTCCTCCAATGGTCGGGGCTTCACTTTTGCGTTGTACACTTTCGCTGTCTTCAACTTCTCCTCCAGAGTCTTGATAAACGCGGCGTCCCTCCTCGTCTCCACCATGTCCAAATGATGCAGGAGCTTCCAGTGGTTATCCTCGGGGTTATATGCCTGGACGCGCAGTGATGGCAGGACCAGCTCTGTTGGTGCGACCGCTTCTGAGCCATACGTCAGTGCGAATGGCGTCTCTCCGGTAGCTTGCTTGTAGTTCGTGCGATGCGCCCACAGTACATGGGGAAGTTCCGCTGTCCACCCTCCTTTTGCTTCCTTCAGCCTTCTTTTTAAGCCCCTCAGGATTAACTTGTTGGATGACTCCACCTGTCCATTGGCTTATGGGAATGTGACGGACGCCATCTTGCAGTTGATGCGGTTTCGGGCACAAAAGTTTTCGAACGGTCTGCAATCAAACTGCGTGCCATGATCAGTTATGATAGTATGAGGAGTCCCGAACCTGATCATTATGTTGTTGAACAGGAACTTCTGGATTTTGGCACTGGTGATCGTGTCTAACGGCTCCGCTTCAATCCACTTTGTGAAGTAGTCGACCGCCACCACCAGGTACTTTTTCCCTAAAGGAGCTGTGGGAAACGGTCCCAAGAGATCTAAGCCCCATTGTGCGAATGGCCACGGTCCCGTGATGCTCTTCAACTGTTCGCTTGGTAGGTGTTGCTTGCTGGCGTGAATTTGGCATTCGTGACACTTCTGAACCGCCTCCATTGCATCCTTCTTCACCGTTGGCCAATAGTACCCTTGAAGCAGTATTGTCCTCTCCAGACTACGCGGTCCCGAGTGGGTAGCGCACGTGCCTTGATGAATTTCCTTAACAATCCACTTTGCCTCCTCTGGACCGAGACACTTGAGATATGCTCCCGAGAAGGATCTTTTTCACAGCTGCCCCTCTATCATGGTGTAGTGGGCCGCCTTTCTCTTGAGCGCTTTAGCCAAGACCGAGTCTCCTGGTACGACATCATTTTGTAAGTAGTCCACCAGAGTTGACCGCCAATCCCGAGCTTCTTCGAGGGCCATCACTTCGTAGGCCTGAGCCGCTTCTTTTGTCACTGTCACCTGGCGCTCTCCTTCAAAATCCATCGCGGTTGCCAGCTTCGACAGGGCGTCTGCATGGTGATTGTCTTCCCTTTTCATGTGCTCTAGCTTCCAGGAATCTAACTGCGCTAAGGTTCCCTTCACTTTCCCCGCCAATTCTGCTAAGGCTTCCTCCTTGACTTCATAGTTCTCCAGCACTTGGTTCACTACGAGCAGTGAGTCAGAGTATATATGCAAATGGGAGGCGCCCATGTTGACGACAATCTTCAGCCCGCTGAGAAGTGCCTCATATTCTGCTACATTGTTGGTCTTCAGCTCCAAGAACCGATGAGAAACTTCATGTATTACTCCAGCGGGCGTTTCGATAACAATTCCGGCTCCTGCACCTCCTTTTCCAGCTGCCCCGTCTACGAATAGGCGCCATATTTCAACTTCATCCTTTTCCCTGGTGTTTTCCAGGCTGAACCCCTCGGCGACAAAGTCGGCGAGCACTTGCCCCTTGATAGAAGGTCGTGGAGCGTATGCTATGTCGTACTCACTGAGTTCGACCGCCCATTTAGTCATTCTCCCCGAGACGTCCATTCCCTTCAGAATCTTCTTCAAGGGTAGGTTTGACAATACGGTTATCTGGTGCCCTTGAAAGTAAGGGGCGCAATTTCCTTGCCGCTGACACAACGGCCAAGACCGCCCTCTCAATAGGCATGTAGCGCCTTTCTGCTGGGAGGAGCGCCTTGCTCACATAGTAGACTGGATGGTCTGAGCCATCGCATTCTCTTCGTACCAACACCGAACTGACCGCTTGATCGGACACTGCAAGGTAGAGATATAGGGGCTCGCCTGGGCGTGAAGCGCTCAAGACTGGGGGCGACGCCAGCTATTCCACCAATTGGAAAAAGGCCTTATCACATTCCGCGTTCCATTGTGAGCGGGACGCCGACTTCTTCAGCATCTGGAAGAAAGGCGAACATTTATCCGCTGACCTAGGAATAAAGCGACTCAAAGCGGCCATCTTGCCATTGAAAGCCTGAATTTCCTTGATGGTTTGGGGCGGTCGCAGACTAGTTACCGCCTCAATCTGCTTCGGGTTTGCTTCAATCCCTCTGCTTGTAATCATAAATCCCAGAAATTTGCCTGCCTTTGCGCCGAAAACGCACTTCAGAGGATTCAGCCGTAGGCGCTCCCTCCTTAGGCTCTCGAAGGTCTCTTTGAGGTCCTTCAGGTGATCGTTTTCCTTTCTGCTCTTTACGAGGACATCATCCACATAAGCCTCCACGTTTCTTCCCAGTTGGCTTTTGAAGACCGCATCTATCATCCTTTGGTATGTTGCTCCGGCGTTCTTCAGGCCAAATGGCATGACCGTGTAGCAGAAGTTGCCCATGTGGGTCATAAAAGTAGTTTTCTCCTGATCTTCTTCAGATAAGCGGATCTGGTGGTACCCCGAGAACATATCCAGAAAGCTGAGACTTTCATGATTAGCGGTCGCGTCTATGAGCTCATCGATTCTTGGCAACGGATAGGCGTCTTTTGGGCAAGCTGCGTTCAGATTTGTGAAATCTATGCACATTCGCCATAGTCCAGAGGCCTTGCGAACGAAAACAGGGTTCGACAGCCAAGTGGGATACTTGACCTCTCTTATGAATCCAGCTTTTAGCAACCGCCCGACTTCTTCTTCTAATGTCATCTGCTTCTCAAGGGATGCGGCCCTCCTCCTCTGCTGAACGGGCTTGGACTTGCTCTTTACTGCCAAGTGGTGTTCCGCGAGTTCCCTTGAGACGCCCGGCATGTCTTCTGAAGTCCATGCAAACAGATCTTTGTATTCTTTGAGGAGCGCCAACAGCTCCCGCACTTTCTCTTCTGTTAGGTGGGATGCAATTCTCACTTTTTTCTCTGGCTCGACGCTATCCAGTATGACTTCCGCGTCTCCCTCTACCGCCTCGGGGCGTGGGTGGCCTCCTCTAGTATCCACCATGTCCACTTCCAAGCTTTGTATGGTCGCTTGGTAGCATTCCTTAGCCTGCTCAGTGTTTCCTTTGACTTGCCCCACTCTTCCGCCCACAGGGAATTTCAGCATCTAATGACAAGTGGAGGGAACCGCCGAAAATAATGACAGGAAACCGCGTCCCAAAATTGCATTATACGCTGACGGACAGTCAGCAACGTGAAAGTCCATTGAGCGTGTTTTTGTTATGTCTGCCTCTCCAATTGTCACCTGTAGAGTGACCACGCCTAGCACTCTGATCTTTGACCCAGAGAAGCCTACTAGGCTTGTAGACGAGGGCTTGAGATCTTGGATGCTCATCTTCATGCTTTTGAGGGTGGAGTAGAACAGTATGTCGGCTGAGCTACCATTGTCGACCAATGCCCTGGTAACTTTAAATTTCCTTGTCCTTAAAGAAATCACTAATGGATCTTCAGCGCTCTCACCAGGGGCTAGCTCGGAGGGTGAAAAGCTGATGTCTACTTGCTCGCTTCTGTTAACATTTAAGCACTGCACTAGGCGGTCTCCCTCACTCCTGGGCCTTTTGCGACCGCCTGCAATAGTTATTACCTCGACGTCGTCCTCATTCAACCGTGGCTGAGGCGACCTTCTTGGCGGCGGTGGGAGACGGTCACGCCTGGGAGACCGCTCCCGCCTTCGCGACCTCGATCTGTCACGCTTTGGTGTTCTTGATCTCTTTCTTGGGCTTGGCGATCTCTCCTTGTGATGCCTTTGCTCCTGATGGTGCGGTCTCATGTCCAAACGACTTTTGAGATCTCCCGGCGCCAAGTACTTCAGGCTTGCTTTGAACTCCCGACACTCGGTGGTGTCATGGGTGGGCATCTGGTGCCAGTCACACCATTTTCGGTCTTCATCCCTCCTATGCGTCTGGTGCGCTCTGCTGTCGCCTTTTCGGTCCCGGCCTTCTTCTCTACTGGTGGCAAAAACTTCCCTCCTGTTATCCCGATGAACGTATCTTGATTTGTAGCTCCTCTTCTCGGGGGACCGCCCCCTCCTCCTAGGTGACCCTCCTTTCTTCTTTTCTCTTTCTTTTATATGGGTGCGTTTGGCAACGTCCTCCACTATCATGGCTTCTTCCAACAAAATCGCCTTTCTCACTAGGCGGTCCAGGTCGGGCCATTCCTTCAGCGTATGCTCTTTCTTGATAAGCGCCCTTTGCAGCTCACAACTGTGCGTGGACATACGCAGGTTACCTGCTGCCACGCTTGGCGAGATTCCTTGTACTTCACAGGCTATAGTGTTCCACCGGTCATAGAAATCTGTCAGCGACTCTTCTCCCCCTTGCTTACAGTTGATTAATGACGACACTGTCAGCTTTCTTCTTCTCTGGGACGCGAACTTTGAGGAGAAAAGGGTCGCGAACTGCTCAAAATCTTCAATTATCCCCCCGGGTAAGGAGGTATACCAAGTCCTGCACTGACCGCCGAAGGTGACCGGGAACGCCTTGCATAGATCTGCGTCTGTGGCGTTGATGAGCTGCATCTTTAGCATGAATGCGCTTAAATGGTCGGTGGGATCTGAGTTCCCGTTGTATGTGGGCAGCCCGAGTGATGAGAAGTTGGGTGGAACCTGAGTTTTGAATAGACTCCTAGCTAGCGGGTTCTGGAGGATGGTGGGACCCTTGACTTTGCCATACGTGGGCTTGAGATGTTCCTCCAGAAATCCCAAGCTATCTCCCGCACCTTCCTCTTCGTCGGGCTCCCCGCCTTCTGTCCGAGCAGGGCTGTCGGGACCGCTTTCTTTTTCTTTCCCTTTGCTAGGCCGCTTTCCCGAGCCTCCTGGCGCATCGACTTCTTTCTCTCTGAGCATGGCCAATATCTGACCTAGGCTCTCTTGCATGCTCGATATTTGCTGCCCTTGACTCTTCACGCGGTCTTCCATCTCCATTTCCTCCTCCACAGTGGGCATTTCCAATCCTCGGATGCCACTCATCTGCGCGTCTGGTGCGCGGGGACTGCTTCTCCCTACTACACCTTTGACAGGAGTGTTGGAGCTCCCATCCATCCTTTCTTCAGTGCTCTCTCTCGCCCCACGGTGGGCGCCAAATTGTTTAAGCCTAGAATGTACTAGGCGGTTTGTGCAGAACGAGCGAGGCGCCTGTTTAGGATGATGGGGGACTCCAAGCTCCTACAAAACAAGGGTCCGTGGGCGGTCGCCCAGGACACTCTCCGATGCCTAAGTTAGAGAGAGAAATGAGAGCTTATGTTTGTTTAGAGAGAGAGAGTAGTAGTTGGTTACCATTAATGTCGATCCCGGTGTATTTATAGCCCCTCCTCTCGAGCATGGGGCATTAAATGCTATTGTCAGGCGGCCTATACGCACATTACCTTTCCCGAACCGCCTACGGCGGGCATTTAATGCTTAGTCCTGCTGTATCCGAGGTAGGTATCCCCAGGAAGATCTCTTCCTTCTGACACCAACGGTCACTTGCGTCGGGCGGCCTAGTCCCCATCTTGTCATAGGGCGGCCGCCTGCCGTTCCCCTTCTCCCATGCTCTTCCTCGGGTTCTCCACCGAGACTCTGACTCCTCCTTGGGCCCTGCTCGGCTATTCCCTCCTGGGCCTCGAGCCCACTGCTGCTCAACTATGGGCCCAACATATACTAATAGCCACTGCAGGAGGGATTATTAGAGATAGTGTAGGTGATTGGAAAGGAGGCTTCTGCAGCAAAATCGGCACTAGTATGCGATTCTCGTGGAACTGTGGGGAATTCATCAAGGGTTGATCATGGCTCAGAATCAAGGTACTCAATTCCTTATTCTTGAGACAGATTCGAAGTTAGCTATCGACTTGATAAAGAATAGGGAGGATCCAGTCCATTCACACTCGACAATCTTGACAGCTATTCGACGACTCTTAGCTCAGAACTAGGCGGTGCAACTAGTTCATACGTATATAGAGGAGAATAGAGTCGCGAACTGACTCTCCAAACACAGTCTCATCTATCCATTCGATACGCATAAACTAGCAAACCCGCCAAGTGAGTTGGGGGATCCTTACCGAAGGGGAACGGATCAGGTCATTAACCTTATGGTGAGTAACTATGAGTAACTCGCCCACATCAGCATGACATCAGCATCCTCTCTCTCTCCTGGAAAGCCTTTAATTTTCCCTTCCTTAATCTTTGACAGACGATTTCTCACTCGTTTTAAGTCGAAATTTATTTATTTTTGCACAGTTAGATCAGATTAATTGTGCTCTTCAAAATGATATCCACTTTGATATATTTTTCGAACAAAAAAAAATTGAGCCATTTTATACCAGTCTATACCACATGGTATTGACTGGTATTGAAATAAGAGCATACCTATGGTTTGAAAAGCGTACCATGGTGGTATGACACAAACCAAAACTGTAGGATGGTTGAATACGACTTTTAACATTGTATACCATAAGATACCACCCCGTACCTGGGTGGTATTGTATGGTATTGTGTGGTATTTTTTTGTCTCGTAATTTGTTCACCCAGAAATTAGTAGATCCAATAGATCATGATGAACTCGTCCCTGCTGTGCAAACGTTTTTAAAAACGAATTAAAAACGAAGAAGATACCATATGGTATGCAGTTGGTACCGAGAGGCCATAATTTTTTTTCCTAAAAAAATATTGAAAATTGATCTCATTTTGTAGAGCACGATGAACTCGTTCCATCTGTGCAAAAAAAAAAAAAAATTAAAATCCGAGTTAAAACGAAAAAGATATGAGTCAATTAAGAAAGCTAGTGAAAATAAAAATGACCTTTAATTTTCCATCCTTAGATATGAATTTTCTAAATGAAGGGTCCAGATTTGGTTATTGATGGGTGCATAACCCATGATTATGCACCCTAGCTTGAGCCCTACCGAAGATACCTTGGGAGTGAGCTTTACAGGATACTTATTCGGACTCAGGATTAATTTAGGGACTTCTGTTTTAAGATTCCTCTTTTCGCAGTCCTTGTTTCATTCCTAGCCTTATTTAATCCCGTTTGTAATTGATGGCGACTTGCCTCCCTTTAATAAAAAAGGAAAACTAATCAGTTAGGGATAATTAAGGAGATTATATGGTATAATAAATTAATAATGTCTCTTATCTTGCTAGTAGCGGCGACGACGTCGTATCTCCTGCTGATCACCGTCACCTCCTTGCCACCACCTACGTCGGTGGCGGCGACAATATCCACCCTACGCCAATTCTCAGGTGGTCAATGGCTCGCCGGCGGTAGCTACCTAGGAGATGTAGCAATAAAAAGTTTTGCTCTCTCGTTGTCGATTTCATTCGGATTCGGTAATGGTAGTCCTGATTTGATAATAATGGTATACCATGACAAATGCAAGCAATTGAGAGCTTTTTTCTTTTATGAATAGCAATCGAGAGTTAGTGAACTGATGACATTGTTATCAGCCGGTCTAATTTATCAATCAATCATGACAGATCTGAAACAGGCAATGGCGGTCTAGGAGTGTGAGTATGTACAACAGCAATCGCCACGGAGAAGAAGATCAACAGACAAACAGCTAGTAGCAAAACGCAGCATCGTACAACCGTGTATATTCTCGTATCCAACTCAACTCCGTGAAGAGTCCAGCCAGCAACTACCTGCAAATTGAGCAAAACATTCGATCTCAGTATGAATTATGCAACACCGATAAATCTATATGACAGTGTACAAGGCAAAGGTCATCTCTTTACAGAAATCAAAATGCAGACTTTGGCTTGGACAGGAGATAACAGATATTCAGATTAGCAATAATACAATGCTTGTCCTCAGCAATTCTCTTCACCAAAACTAAGCTAGGATCGATCTTGTGAATAGTCATCAATAGTACATTAAGGGATGATCATGTAGAAGTTCACAATAGAAATAGAAGAGGATGCTATCAAGAACAACAAAGGTACTTGTCAATTCCAAACATTTGGACGTGGAAGCGATTCATCACAACAAACAGAGACAGAAGTGGAAGAAAATAAGCCCACTAATAGGTTTTCGGTTCAAGAAGCGATTTAGAACCAAATCATCAATGGTTTGCAAAGCAGCTACGAAGACCATCCGAGTTTCCTTCAGCTATATAAAGCGAGTTTGGTACTTGTTTGCTATATACAATCAAAATAGTTTAGCAAATACACAGAAGGGATACTGAAATCCCCCAGCTTCCCTAATCGGTGCAATGGGCATACTGAAACAACTAGAGACACACATATGACTGGTCTCTACTCTGCCACTCGCTCTAACTTTTATTTACCAGATGCTGGCTAACTAAATACAAGTACAAATCACAATGAGCAAGGATGAGATTGGTGGGGATTTATAGAAGTTCGAGAACTTTCTAATTGATAGCTAATTCAGACTCTCCAAAAAAACAAATGATTTCACACGAATTCATAACCTTTTTAGGCACAAACTTCTGAATACTTCCCACAATAGTAGTGCCATTGCTCATTCATCTAGGTTCTTCAGTTTCCTAATTCTCTAATGCTAAAACTTCTATGTAGAAATCAATACAACTTAATGTAGATAAAGAAGTCGAAGTTCAGACAAATTGTGGCATTTACTACAAAATTCCACTCAAAGTAGAAGAGGAGCAAGACGTCAGCGAAAGTTGCGAAACAGATACAACACCATCAAACATGATTATTTCACTTGGGGGGTAATACAGTAAGAAGATCAGTTGCCATTGGTAGGTTCCATGATGTAAAAATATGCCAACACATCTCCTTCTCAACAAACACCGAGTTCCCTCTTACCTACGCTCCAACAGAATAGCTGTTAAACATCATCCTCTTCATCTCACCCCTGACTTACCAGACTGAAAGATGTGTTTATCTCATCGGACTAGTGTCTCAACTTAATCTAATAGCATCAGCAGAATTAAAGGACAAGATGATGCTTCAAAATGGAAGCAACAATCGACATGCTTGCAAGATCTCACTCCTAATAAGCAATCAGATTCAGAAGCCAATTCCTCCCTCTAAACTTCCAACAATGAAACAGATCTCCATAAAGGGACCCTTTAATGCAACAATCAAGAAGCAGGTTTCCTAACATAGTGGTAGAAAGATTACTACATCTCCCATGCTTTCCTATAAGAAACACTAAATCCCACTACCTAGCTCAACAAAACAAGAAGCGATGAGGAACGGGGAAAGTGAAGGAAGCGAACAAACCTAGGAAGACGCTCGCTCAATGTGCCTTCCTCCTCAGTGGATTTTTCTCAGTGGCTACTCTGTAAATCCAGTATACCTAATACCAAATGAAAGGCGAAATAATCAGAAGATCGAGCTCAAATTGCACCTTAGCCCACAAAAACAGTTGTAATGAGCGCAATTTCAGTTATCGAGAGGCTACCAGAGCGAGGACGTGCGCTGCTATTAGCACGACCACGATGAAAGGCACCAAATCGAGAAACCACGGCCGCGGCATCGAGTCCCTCGCCATTTCTTCCGGCAAGAACAACTGACGACGAGAGCAGAAATAAACAGATCAACCGCTCGCCAATGAGTGATGTTAAATTGTTAACCCCTTGAAAAATCAGGGTTTTGCCCGAGCTCGCTCGCTTGCAAGAAAAGGAAACGACTCCACTCCTTCGATGCTTCCAACAGCAACGGAGCAGTTAGCAGAGGAAGAGAGATCTGGTGGGCAGAGTCGGGTACTGGGTCGGGTCACTGAGCTCAGTGAAGGCTGGTTGGGTAATTTGTAGCTTTGGCCTTGTATTGTTGGGCCTCAATTAGGCCCAAGTTAAAACTACGTTTCCCCCAACGTTCGCTGTGAATTTGATCCAGTCCGTCGTCGGTCGCTGGCTCGGCGACAATATTGGAGCGCCGCGGGGTGTCGGCGAATATGACGTGGCGGTTTTCTGGCGCACTCTCAAATTACAAAGCAGCGATCAAAACGTATCCTGCAAGCACCACTGTTCTTCCTTCGTCTTCTTCATGCGCGAGCTCGCCTGTTAATGTGTAGAAACAGCTGGTTGGACGGCGCTTTTTTGTACAGGCATGCCCACAATCCTTCTGTGAGTGGCTTTTTCTTCCCGCTGAGCGTTGTTTGTTCTTTTGGGCATTTTCACGAACGGTTGTTGTGCGAAAAGATGCCGGGTGGTGGTTAGCGCGAGAAACTATTCTTCTTGTACTGGTTTCTTCTGCTGGATCTCGTAGCGCCAATGAGGAATGTGAGCGGAATTCTCAAGCGTCACGGCCGGATTGCGCTGCTTTCCCGCAGTAAGCAACTTGGCTTCGCTTTTTACTTACTGAGTGCGATAGGATTTTGTGATATTCCTTCTTCCAATCCTTTACTTTCATCTCTCGTTGTCGAAATATAGTTTCCCGTCCACAAGGATAGTGCCAATTTTAATCTGCTATCTTACAGTCTGCGGCCTGTGTTTTTTCTTGCAGTTTCTCGTTTTGAGAGTTCTGCATTGGCTCCTATTGGCAGTTCTAGTAGTGTTCTGGCACACGGGGGAATCATGGAGATTAACAATCGGGCATGCTCCCTTCAGCAAAGGCTGTGAGTAGTACCATTACCTCCATAGCTGTAGGAAACTATTGTTTATCTAGTGTAGAGCATATGAACGTAGGTTTAGTGTCCCAGTTTCGGGGCATTGTGATGCTTCTGATCTTTGAGCCTAAAATGTCATTTTGTGCAGCTTCTCCACGACCTTCACCAGTGTACATGGCGAGAAGCCTTCTGGGAAGTATGCAAAGTTAAGGAAAGAGTCTCTCGAAAGTGAATTTGGACAGGCTCTTGGTATATACAGCTCCAGCAAGGCTTCTCACATCTATCGATTTGGTCCATTTCTGGCGATTTATAGAGCTGCAATCATCTCATATCATCTCTTCAAGTTAACCATTTGGCAACTTTTCGTCAAGGATATGAGAGAGCGTGCCATCATGGTATGAGCGTTCTTTCTTGGTTTTTAGTTTCAGTAGCTTAATCTTAGTTATATACTTGCCGAGTCAAAGCTTGTGTTTGCACTGGTGGTGGTGGTTTCAAAATTTCCCCCCTGTTCAGTTTGCTTGAAATGTTACATAAGAATTTTGCCTAGTAGTTATTTTTGTATGTTGTGTTTACATGAGTAGCACATTCCACACCAAATAGGCTTTCAGAAATTGAAGTCATAACTATACAGTATACACGCAAGTGCTTCTTGAATCACCAGAAAGTTCTTTTAGATTCGGATGAAGAGATGTGATGAGTCCATGCTTTTCTCTGTATGAAATGAGCACCTGGAAACCATTATATGATAGTGTATCCTTCGCATAGAGCCGACTCGTAGTGAAGCTTACATTTGTTCCATGGGCTGAGATAATAATTTTTACTAGGGTAAATACAATATATTATCCATAACTATTAAGTAGCGGGGAATTATAGCCACAACTATCGAAATACAAATTATTAGTCATAACTATTGTTGTGGGTCAAGATTTGGCTAACAGCTTGTTACTGTTTTCAAATTTTTAACGTAGAAAGCCATGTCAGCATCGTAAAAAATATGATATGATGACTGCCACGTGGGAGCCAGCTCACCATCGTAAAAGCTTAGTCATCATTACTAACGGAAGTGTTAACGAAAACTTAACGATTGGCTAATAATTTGTATTTCGATAGTTGTGGCTATAATTCCCCGCTGCTTAATAGTTATGGCTAATATATTGTATTTGCCCTTTTTACTAAGCATATCTGCTCTGCTATATAAGACTGAGGTTTGTTACATTGTCAAATGGAAAGAGTTGCAGAAAGTGCTTGCACAAAGATTTCAAAAGGTTTGGTAGCTTTAAGTGATGGAGACATCTGACATCAACTACTTTAATTCTCTTGTGTTGGATATTTTTTTGAGTTTGAATAACTGAGAGTTGAACCCTACTGCTTTCCCAAATTGATAATGAAATTATGCAATTTGTTGCAGTTTCGTGAGACTCTAGTCAGCTTGGGGCCTTTCTACATCAAGGCAAGTGGCTTATAGTTACTCTATCATTGACAGTGATGGTAGTGGTTGTCATCTTGCCTATATGTTATAAACTCGAGCATTTTGCATTGCTTGTCTGTCAACTCTAGCATTGTTTTGAATTGGAAAATGATATTATATGGAAAGCCATCAAGTCCTGTTTCATTTGCTAAATTCTTTCTAGTGTTATTTCCGTGATCAGAAATGTATGGTTTTGACGTTTTGTAGAGCATATGGTCTCAGCTTTGACACATGGTAATTGTACTCATTGAAATTTACAGCTTGGGCAAGCTCTAAGTACCAGGCCGGATGTATTGCCAACTATATACTGCCAGGAGCTTGCTAAGTTACAGGTACCCTACGTCTCTCTCTTGATATATCCTGCATATTGGATCTTATCACGGTTCGCTAAAGCCTATGAGTTCGTTCTCACAATTTATCTCCTTATCTTACCAGGATCAAATACCACCCTTTCCTACTAAAGTTGCAATTAGATCTATTGAGTCCCAGTTAGGCCGTCCTATTTCACAAATCTTTGCTGACATCAGTCCAGAACCTGTTGCTTCAGCATCGTTGGGCCAAGTGTATAAAGGTTAGTTAAGTATTCTACATGAAATGGACATAGTTGACTGAATAAACACAGTTCATTTTCCTCCTTATGCTGGTGTTACGGTGGGATGCTTCTCTAATGTACTCTGTATTCTGTGCTATCCCATGTCATAAGATCAGTAAGAGTTGGATCTGGCAGGAGTTAAATGTTTGAATTTATTGTTTCAAGTATTGCAGCGCATTTGCATTCCGGCGAGCTTGTTGCTGTCAAAGTGCAAAGGCCTGGGATATCACATTCATTAACACTTGATGCCCTGTTATTCAATATGATCGGGGGTCAGTTGAAGCGCTTTGCTAAGGCTCGCAAGGATCTACTGGTTGCTGTAAATGAGATGGTGAGCATTCCATAACTATATTCCACTGATTTGTAACTTGCACTGCTCTTTTTAGTGCACAATTAGTTAGAAATGTATGAAAATATGCTCAACCTACCCCTGTGGTACTGTGTCTGTTGTATCGTTACATCTTCTAGGAATTATCGTTAATCTATTACGACTGTAGGAATCTGGTGACAATCATACACTGTAAAGGAGTTTGTATGTAGTTTCACCTTTAAATAGCAAAAACAAGTCGGCTCCACAAAATTACTGGTGCTGCTCTATTTAGTAACAAAAACATGTACCTGTCCACCCTCCTCCGACTATGAGAACACCAAGATGGTTGCTTCCTGCGCCAAAACTTGCATATAGGCACAGCAAAGTAAATATTGATGCACATTTGTCCGCTTCAGTGTCTGCTATTAGCTTGCATTTCTCATCTGCATCACTATTTTCTAGGCTTCTTTACAACATAATTCTACATGCTTATGAACTTCTTCAGGTCTATTTTGGATGATCAGGTCAGGCACATGTTTGATGAGATTGACTACATTCTAGAGGCAAAAAATGCTGAACGTTTTGCTACTCTTTATGGTTGTGAAGCCTGTAAGTTCTTCAAATCTCGGGGAAGAAACATATCAAGAACTTTCATTATGTAAAGCATTTGTCATTCAACTCTGCTGTGGTAACAGTCTGGCATTAGATCTGGTCGTATAATTGTGGTTACTATGTTTGGTCAAGTAGTATTACTGGAAGACTTGAAAACAATTGATCATGCTATTCAGGCTCTCCAAACACACTAGGCTTTTTTTTTCTGTTTAGGGAGATTGGTTTCCGGGCTTTTGCAACGTTTTTGTTCAATTGACTACGCTTATCAATTGGAATTGCAAATTCAACTGCTCTTTCAATTATTTTTATTTTTTCTTGGTTGAAGGGTGACAGCTAGCTTCATTTGAGCTTGTAGGTGGTTTCATGAACATGTGCATAGTACTGTGTACTCAAATGCTGAACTCCACTTGCTTCAACATGATAAGAACTGTGTGACTATCACTCTTGCATCTATCATGTTTCCCTACGTGATGTTTTCTCCTATCAAATTGTTACAGCTACAACAGTTGTGGACGAGAATGAAAATTATGTTAAAGTTCCGAAAATATATTGGGACCTCACACGCAAAGCTGTTCTCACTATGGAATGGATAGATGGGATCAAGCTTACTAATGAAGCTCGCCTAAGCGAAGCTTGCTTGGACAGAAGAAAACTGATTGACCAGGTAAAGGGGTCAATGAGTCTGAGTTCTTTCTTTCTACTTCGAATATGTTTGGCCCAGTGAAACGGAAATTCTTCTACTAAATTATGTTTTGCAGGGATTGTACTGCTCACTAAGGCAATTGCTTGAAGTAGGATTTTTCCATGCTGACCCCCATCCAGGAAACCTTGTTGCTACTGACAGTGGCCATCTTGCTTATTTTGATTTTGGAATGATGGGAGATATTCCTCGTCCTTATCGTGTGGGACTTATTCAAGTGGTACTGCCTATTTAAAATTATGGTCGTTTTCCAATTTCATTTTTCTAATCATTTTGCATTACTGATTAGAAATTTTGTGGATAAATATGACGACGGACACCCTCTCTTTTGGCACCTTCCTTTTGATATGCAAGTAGCTACTACTTTTTTCTGTTTTTTTTTTCCCCTAGCCAAAATGTTGTTACAAAATGTGTCATGGTAGCTCCCGAATCTATTTGCATAGTTTGCAGGTATCCAAGTGAACTCTTCCTATTTCCTGACCTGAACTCTTTTTGCATCCATCTTTATTTTCTGCATCCTAACTTTCTCACCCCATACATGTCCTTGAATTAGCATGCAGCTTTGCATGTTTGTTTGGGCTTGTGTCAATATTAACATGGTTGTATCAGGGAAAGAGTTTTCTCCTTTGCTTCATTACAAAGCAACTTATCAATTTGGTTGTGGGTTGGCGATGATGAATGCGTGAATATCTTTTCCCTGACGAAACTGTTATAATGTTTTCTGCTCTACATGGAATTGAAGCACTTGTTGACAGTTTTGTATTTCTTTCAGCTCGTGCATTTTGTTAACCGTGACTCTCTGGGTTTGGCAAATGACTTCCTTTCTCTGGGATTTATTCCTGAAGGGGTTGACATAAGAGCAGTCGCTGATGCATTGCAAGTATCTTTTGGGGATGGTTCAAGACAATCAAGAGATTTTGAGGTCAGGACTAGTGGATGTATTACTATCCTGCCTTTTTCTTATAAAGAAGACGGAGATCTTATGATTTGCTAGAAAATTGACCCCCTCTTCAAAAGAACTCAACTGATTAGTCCTCTCTTGAGTTTCTCATTAAGTTGAGATCACCCAAGTTCTACAACTACCGCATTCAGGTTGCGTTTCATCATTTCTCGAGATATGTTATTGCGTTTGGAAATTGAAAGTGCACTTTAATGCTTGTGTTGATCTTCAGGCAATAATGAACCAACTATATGATGTTATGTACGACTTCAACTTCTCCCTTCCTCCCGACTATGCTCTCGTGATAAGGGCCCTTGGATCACTTGAAGGCACAGCAAAGGTACTGGATCCCAACTTCAAAGTTGTGGAGAGTGCATATCCTTTCGTTATTGGCAGGCTTTTGGCTGACCCAAATCCCGACATGCGGAGAATCTTGAGGCAGCTACTTATCTCCAACGATGGATCCATCAGATGGAATAGACTTGAACGCCTGGTAAGCTATTTTAGCCTGTTAATATCTGCAACGATGGATCCATTCATTTCTACTTTGTGAAAAACTTGTGTCTTCACTCTTTAGAATTTAGATTGCAGCAATATCGCAAGAATCAGCTTCAGAGCCAACCGGTGAAGCTGCTAATTCTAAAGACGATTCTCCAAATCCACTCGGATGGAAATCGTTTGATATGCGTGCTGTCGTCAGCGCAACAGAGGACCTTCTCCTCTTTGTTCTGTCACAGAGAGGATCAAGGGTGCGCGTTTTCCTCCTCAGGGATATGGTGAAAGCAGCCGACGCTTTCATACAAGACGAAGTAATAGGCCACATCTTTGACGACAACCCTCATCCTGATGATGTACAACAAGCATCAGGATCCGAGGTATTCCTCCTCGAGCCATTCTTAAGACTTGACGTCTCCTCGATTTCCTTTCTCTTTTTTGAAACTAAATCCTGTGATCTTCTGTTGCAGGAACACAACAAAATGGTAACGAGGGTGGCGAATGGGTTTCGATATCTCGCTCGAGCAATGAAGATGGCTCCCGAGGTCTGGACAGCAATGCTTATACGAATGGCGGTGAAGCCCGAGTTCCATCAATTCTCCGTCGACGTCGTGTCAGCATTTGTCATGCATTTTAACAGTAGAGTTCCAGAGACTTGTTTTATCTCTATATCTAGACTGCTACATAAGCTGGCTACAAAATCCAGATACAGTGACTCTCGTTAGATGAGAAAATGGAAATGTCTTGGTAAAGAGAAGAAGAGTAGTAGCCCCTCCTGATCATATGTTGGAACCGCCGGAAGTAAATGGTAAGAGTAGTCAGATTTAGGAGACAGATCGTCTTGGTAATTTAAGCCTGCCCCGCTTTGGTACGGATAATGAATTGTCAAACATCTGCTGGTTTGGGACGCAAAATAAATAATTTAATAAAACGAAATAAATACCCTCTGGCTTTGGTTTGGTCGGTGGCGTGGTGGATTTAATATTCAGCCCGTTGCGTCGGGGAGCAGAGCCACAAGTCTTGTCTTCCCCCGTTGCGTTTGTCAAGCTTCGTTTTCGAGATCTCAGAATATATTTTAAGCTCATTTCATTGGTTCAGAATCTGACTCTCTGCATCAAAGCAAGCCTGCCGGAATTAATCCATCCTTATCCATGTGTTTATGCTGATTATATATCAGAATTCGACAGATCGGATTGCTACCCCAATACTGATAAACTTTTTATGGAAGGTCGAGTAATTTATTATCAAGCATGCTTCGATAGCTATCTCAATTCACTAATTAAAAAAAAAAAAGAGCAATACAACTTATTAGTCAAACCTTTTTATTGTTTTGAATGGTTAATAAAAAATTTCGAAACACAAAGTATTAGAGCATCAAAATTATTAGTTGTTTGTCTGTTACGTACCGTCGATAATTTTTGTAGCTATTTTTGTTAATTAAAATACTTAAAATTTTGGAATGTTGCCCGTCATATATCTCTTCCAACTCATTATCATGGTTGTCCGTAGGGGTGGCTATACGGTCCGGTCCGATTAAATTGGCGCGAATTGATCCGGTCCAGTCCGGTCTTTTTTGAAAATATAAGGACCAAAAATTGGATTGAATACAATTCGGTCTTGATCCGGTCCGGTCCCAAATTCGGTCTTGATTTTATATTTAGCTTGTGGGGATTTGAGTGGCCTAAGGCCCGAAAGGGTGAGGAGTTGGTTAAGTTTTGTACTAAGTGCAAAGGTTTGTGACTGTTTATGCAAATTACTCTTAAGTTTTGGGTGTTGAGCTCTCTTATCCGGTCTTTATCCAGTTTTCGATCCGGTCCGGAACGGTTCTTTACCTCAAATCTAAGCCCAAAAATTGGATTGGATCGTTTACTATCCGATCCCAATCTGGTCTCAATCCGGGTTATACGGTCGGATTTCGAGTAAAACCAAAAAAACCCATATCTAATAGCCAGCCCTAATTTGTCCTTGTCCGAGACAACATTTCTAACAAAACTGTCATCTAAGAAAGGAGTCGGCGGCGTCCTTGCCGCCCCAAGCGCCGGATCGCCGGTGGAGCAAAATTCAATTGAAGTCTGTTGCGTGGCTTGTCGATACCAACAATTAACCTGATGAAATGGCCGCAACGTATCCCGGGAAGTGACGTAAGGCGGTGGTGCATGAGGGCCACGTGTCCACGTCCAAGGCAAGTTCCACACGCATGCACGACTTACTTTGGCACAGAAGAGAGAGAGAGAGAGAGAGAGAGAGAGAGAGAGAGAGAGAGAGAGAAGCTTTAGCTTCTTGAGACATGGGGGATGGCGCAGTGTTTGTTTGTTGTTGTTTACTTATGGGGTAAAGCAAAATGCCATTGACTTCTTCGTCTCATTAATTTCTCGAACTCTTCCTTCTTTTCTCTTTGTTTTTTTTTTTTTTTTTACCTTTTTGGTCGGGTTTGGTTCATGTATATGAAATGTGTGATTACTACTAGTCTACTAATCACACCCCGCAAAGAGAATCTTATTAGTCATTATATAGTTTATCAGGGTCAAATACAATTTATTAATTGTTCCACGAGATCAAGTTTAATACTCTCAGCACTAATCGATTAGCTCTGAATATAGACGACGATGTCAACGATGTTGTAAATCTATCGATAAAGCCAATAATTAAATCACCACAAGAAGTATCGAATGTCGATAAGGTAGCGTGGAAAAGGGGTTTGCCCATGCAGTCCACGCCCATGAGGAGCACACGTTGGCCCAATCGGCGTCGATTTTTAGGGTCTGGTTAATACGAGGGCGAAGCAAGTTGATCTAGGTTTCATTTATGAGTAAAATGTTTTATGACAATTTAAGTTACGAGTGCATTATGTGTGTATGCTTCGTGTCGTGTGCATGTATTTTCGTCGATTGTCCATTCCATATTCTATCTACATTTTATCTGATCCATTTCTAGTTCATGTACGACGGTAAAAAAAAATAGTGATGAAATGTAAACAGAGCACACCCCATGCAGGAAATGTTCACGGGGAGCACATGTGGCGCGATCGACATCAATTTTAGAGTCTTGTTGCTGATACGAGTAGTGAAGTAACTATGATCTTCCCTTTTATGATTAGTAATCTACTCAATGTCAATTTAAATTACAAGTACGTTATGCGTACTCGAGTGCGTACTTGATTCATCTGTTTCATACCATCTACGTCTGCTCTAATCAACTTCATATGTTATGTCTTCCTTGTATAATATGAGAAGTAGCTGCCTAATATTTTCACAATCAAATTAACACATCCACACTTGCTAATTGCTATTATTACCCGATATAGAACATTAATCATGATGCAGATGGTGGTAAAATGAGTGACTCTGGTTAGGTAAATTATATATTACTTAAAACACCTTTGTTTTTTGTTAGTCTCTTTTTCCCTTGCGTTACTTTGCCAAACTAATCATATACCTAATCACTAATCAGCGCCATAATAATCACCGAGAATTAAAAAAAAATATATATATCATATAAAATGATAAAATGGAACGAGGAAGAAGAAGACGGACCAAAACCAAACTGAAAAACAGAATCACCACCTCCACCATCATCATCAATTTTGCCCCTTTCTTTATCTCTCTCTTCTCTCATATTTCTTCTGAGGAAGAGGGTTTCTTTCGGTAATTTTGCTTACGCCCCGCACCCCCATTTTTCTCTAGCAGTCTCCTGAATTCCCTCGCTGTCGCTTATGCCATTTCCCCCCATTTCTCCACCTCTTCCCTCCCTTCACCTCCATCTCACAAACTCACTCTCCCACCTCCCTCGGTTTGTTTCTCCGATTAATTGATTGATTGAAGAAGAATAAAAGAAAACCCAAATCATGGATCATGGGTTCTCCTCCTGCATGATCATGTACGCTTCGATTCTTTTTATCTGTTGGGATTTTATCAATAATGCCGATTCGTTCATGGGATTTGGTTCCCTGATCGCGTTTTGTTCCGTGTTTGTTTGTTTGACATTTTGGGGGGGTCATTGTTGGTGCAGGATGGAGCTCGAGGATGCTGTTTGAAAATGTCAACAGAATAATAGAATCTAACTGGGGTTTACTAATCGGCTATCGTTTTCAGAACCGGCTGCAGCTGTTGTTGGTGGTGTTTCGCTTCTTCTCTCTTCTTCTATTTCTCGTGTCGATCAAGGGGATAATTGCTGGTGAAGTCGATTCTTGTTGGGTTGACGGCGACATGGGTTATCTCAATTCGGTGCTCTCGTCTTCGAATCAGGTTTATGCGGAGGATGGCCCTGTAAGCGGGGGTGGTCTCAGGTTTGTTTGCAACCCTCATTGAACAATCCATTTCTCAGTTGTTTGTTACGACATGATTGACTTCAGATCTATGTCATAGTGCTCTCGTTGGGCTGAACCCTTGTCGTGTATTATTGCTCAAGTGGTTTGTTTGACCTGCTGAACCTTGTCTGGGTTTCTCTTACGTGGTTGTGGTGTTGGTGTTGTTGTTGTTGTTGTTTGCCTTGATGTAATGTCCATTTCAATTGGTTATGAGTCGTTTGCAAATGATTCATTTCTTCATATAGAGGGATCTTTCTGCTATGGTTCTTCTCCCTTAAAAGGGGGCCAGAGAACGATTTGTTGGTGTGGTTTCGATCAGAATGTACGTTCCATTTCGCTGTGTTTGCTTTTGGAATGATATGGCCTTGCATAAGCAAATAGATTGTCGTTTATTCTTGGAGGGGCATTTTGTCATGGCTTGTTCTTCCTGGAGAAATATGAAAGAACGAATGGTCTACTTTGATAGGCACAAATTTTCACTGAGATAGTCTCTGTTAAGAAGCTCAGGTTCTATTCCATAGGGTTTGTGTTTGGGTCTAAAAGGTCGTACTTAAACCTCTTCCCTTCTTCTTAGGTGTAATGATCATACAAGGTGACTTTATACACTTTCTTATACGTGATGATTTTCATTAACTAGGACGGGTCTTAAAGAACCTACAAAAGAAGTGGATAGAAAGAATAATGAATGGTGGAAAGGTTGCCCTAGGAGTCTTGATATTTTGTTCTCCTGAAAAAAATGGAATCAAGAATTGTGGGAAAGAGGTTCATGCACACTGCATGTCTGACATTTTTTTCTGATGACGTACATACCGTTTGTCGGTTTACCTTTGGAGATCTTTGTTTTGATTTTTTCCAAGAGTAGAGTACATTCCAGTCCGTACGTTCTGTTATTTAACACTTGTTTAATGCTGAGAGGAAATGAATGTTCTTTGCTGATGCAATTATCTTGCGCTACGTTTTATTGTCCGCCACACTTGTATTATAGTCATTTGTGGATATAATTTGTTCCGGGAATCTGGAAACTGCTATATTATTTGGCGTAACCGACTTTGTCTTTTCACTTACTGATTTTGGTTAGGCAACATGAAGCTATACTAGTTATTTAGTACTTCAAATGCATAAGTTTTTTTACGTTCTATGTCATACTGGTATGATGCAATATGTGTAGAACATCCGAACCCCTTTGGTGGCGATGCTGAATGTGAAGGAAACACTAGTGTGGTCCTTGTCACTCACAGTCTAAGATCAGATCCGAATTGGCTTTTCATAATGCAGTTAGCTTCTTTTCAGTTAAGCACTAGCATTAACATAAGGACTTCATTGCTGGATGCAATAAGCCTGCGGTAGTGTTGCATGGAATCAAATGTTTTCATTAACTTTTACCAGCCACCTTACCAAGTTTGTCTTCTTTTTTTCCTTTTTCCTCATTGACAGTCAGAATGGAAAGTTCAGCTATGGATATGCAAGCTCACCAGGGAAGAGATCTTCAATGGAAGACTTTTATGAAACAAGAATTGATGGTGTTGAAGGGGAGATAGTTGGTCTTTTTGGAGTTTTTGATGGTAACTGTTATGTTATCCTCTTGCCCTGTTTATTTTGGCTGATGTAATTTGTTTGATCCTATTACGAGAGTCTAAGTTTAGACTGATATCTAGGATAATTTTATCCTGCAATGTCTATTAATGTGTGTGAAATGGCACTTAGTACGGTCGATCATTAATTTATTATCCTTGTCATCCAATATTTTCTAGTCTGTCTTCCTCTCTTTTTCTTCTCAGTGTACTTTTTTGTATTTTGATTATAAATGAGTACTTTGATGTTTTTGTTCTGTCCGTTTTTGGTTCACCGAAATGTTGGATTCGGATGTATTTTTATGTTAGTTTATACCTGGAATATCCTTTGAAAAAGCCCATTTCCTTTCTTGCCGTCATGCATTAACTGCTGTTGGCTGGCACTTGTGGGTTGAATATAGTAAATTTTGTATCTGAAACTTGATTCTACTTGGTATTATTATCCTAACATTTTCCCCAACTCTTTGCATGAATATTTACTTATTCCATTTTTTCGTTATCTAATTTTTGCCACCTGCGAAATTCATGTTTCTGCAAGTCGTGGCATTTCATAAACGATAAGCTTCTTTGATCACCTTTCAGGTCATGGAGGTGCAAGAGCTGCTGAGTATGTGAAACAAAACCTTTTCAGTAATCTGATCAACCACCCGAAGTTCATTTCAGATACCAAATCTGCTATAGGTACTTTGACTACCTTAAGTGGAAAGGATAGGCTTTAATGTCACTCTTTTATATTAGTTGTCGTAATGATAACTTAGTTTCTCTTTTTCTCGACTCTTTCACCTGCAGCTGATGCATACAACCACACAGACTCAGAGTTCCTCAAATCAGAAAATACTCAGAATAGGGATGCTGGTTCAACTGCTTCCACAGCTATCCTTGTTGGGGATAGGCTGCTTGTTGCCAATGTTGGAGACTCAAGAGCTGTCATCTGTCGGGGTGGAAATGGTAAGACTTGAATGGGACTTTTCTCATTATTTCCTGGCCCCATGGCTGGTTAGATGTGTGCCCATGCTGCACATTATAGTTCTGTCTGTTTTTTTCGTTGTGCTAATATTAGACAATTACTGACAATCAGGAACAAGAGGCTCAGTCATAACTGAGAGCTTTAAACAAGTACAAATGTGCTACAGTTATGAAATGATATGTCCTGTTTCATACTGTTTTTGGTCCATGGATGTGTCTGGTTTGCTGGTTTTTCTGGTGGTAGAAGGATATGTTGTCTGCTGATATGAGATGTCCTCAAATTCTGAGTGGTATAATTGTGAGGATTTGTACTATATGGATCCTAATGCGGAATAGATGTTGCCTCTTTTGTATTTGAGATTGCTGCCTTAGGGTAATAAGGTAACCATGTTGTAATTATTTTGTGCAGCTATTGCTGTTTCTAGAGATCATAAGCCTGACCAAACTGATGAACGGCAAAGGATTGAGGATGCTGGAGGATTTGTAATGTGGGCAGGTAGCTACTTATACTTCAACGAGACACTTTCTTTTTTTGTCAGTATCTTCCTATGACATAGCTTCCGAAATTAAAAATTGCAGGCACCTGGAGAGTTGGAGGTGTTCTTGCAGTGTCTCGGGCATTTGGTGATCGGCTCTTGAAGCAGTATGTTGTTGCTGACCCAGAAATCCAGGTTTGATTTTCAATGACTAGGTCTTGTCATTAAAAAGTCGATTTCCCCCTAATTTTCCTAGTACTCTTTCTGGACATAGGAAGAGTAACTTGTTACTGAAGATTTGTACAAGCACCTTGTCCTTTTACTTGTGGATCTATTGAGTTGCTTGCTCGTTTTTTCTTGTTTTGGTTTCTGGCATGGGGTTGGTCATTTCTGGTGTTGGTGTCGTCAGTACATGGCTTTCTTCATTAACCGAATTGTCTTTGTTCATCATATGAGTAAAATATTGATTGCTGCCTACAGTCATAGTCAGATTGCTGGTACACACTTTTTGACTTAAAATCTGTGGGTGGGTTTGGCTTTTGCAGGAAGAGAAAGTTGACAGCTCTCTTGAATTTCTCATCCTTGCGAGTGATGGATTATGGGACGTTGTAACTAATGAGGTTTGCTTAACATTATCCTCAATTGTCTTATATTGACTGGAAAAATAAAAACCCTGAGTTTTTCTTCTTCCCAAAAGCAGCATCTGAAGGCTGGTCTTTTTGTGTTCACTGCAGGAAGCTGTTGACATGACGAAACCCATCGACGACCCAGAGCAGGCGGCAAAGAGGTTGTTGCATGAGGCATACCAGAGAGGCAGTGCAGATAACATTACATGCGTCGTCGTTCGCTTCTTGGCTGCCTCTCGCTCTCACGGTGGTGGTACCACCTCTCAAGGAAGCAACCCTCCTCCTCAAGCGGGCAACACCTCGCACTCACACCCCTGACCCAGACACAGACCAACGTAACTAGGGGGCAGTCGCTGGCTGCATCGTTTCAGTTCAGTGTCGAGGGGAAAGTTGTTGTAGCCTAGTGTTGTCGAACCCGTGAAATATATAAGTAGTATGTCCCTATATGTAGTCTCAAAACAGAAACAGAAGCGGAACTCGGGCTTCTAGGAGGTGATCATCATGTGTATTAAAGCATGTTCCAGCCTCCTAGACTAGAACAGAGTCAGAACAGCATTGGGCATGGGAGGTACTTTTTCTCTTTTCCTTTTACCTTGCTGGACAAGAAGAATGTGATTTGGGGGGAAGTTGGTAAGTAGTTGTTGGCTAGGACCTTTGCAACAAGCTGTTAAATGTTCGTCCTTTTTTTCTCTCTGTGTTGAATGAATGTGTGTGGGATTGATGGCTGTGTTACAACAGAAAGGCAAAACTTTGTGGCTGTAAATGGTGCGGCTGCTTGTTTCTTGCTTGGTTGAGGTTAACTGCATCCTTTCCTTTCGCCATGCAAAGCATTTGCAAGTTGATCGGAAGGTGGGTATATTTGATTGCGGCTGTAGTTGTAAAGCGATGCGGTGAGCCGTTTCTGCGCCTTTGTTTATCGACATTTGTGGTGGAGGATGAACGACAAGACGCCATAGTTGTCTTCTTCTTGCTTTCTTAGGTGTCCCAGTGGTCACGAGAAGAGATGAGTAGAGAGAGAGATAAAGATACGCAGAAGAGAAGCTTACTCACTGCTCTCTTCCTTTGTTTCTTTCTGCTGTAAACTTTGAAGCGTCGTTGTCCGTGTTTGGAGCTGACTTGACTCCATCAGAATCTACACCACCACCTCTCTCTCTCTCTTATCTCGATTTCAGCTCTCTCTGTGTACAACGCAGAGACGGGACGGGAGGAAAGGATGAGGACGACGAAAAGGAACGTGATCCCAAAGACTTGGCCATGTTTTTTTCACGGTTATTGTTCATTGACAGACAAAAAAAATCACCGTTTTATCAATGGTGACGGGAGGTGGACCAGGGATTCGGCGTAATTTATACATGAACTTCCTCTTGCATTATTGAATACATAAAGGTCTGACACATATAATTCTAGTACTGAAAAGAGAACAGATATACATGTACTCATCAACTCACCACTGAATGTAAAATATTCAGATCATGTATGCAGTCTAGATTTGCCTGAATCTGGGTTGCAAATTATCTATTCATACTCTTGACGACAAACTCTTTACAATTTTTGTCTCTAATCTTTGTAATGTACAATTTTCGTCTCCAATCTTGGTAATGGTTTCGCATATGTAATAGTGAGGTTCCTTCTAGGGATGGCAATAGGTCGGGTCGGGATGGATAGAGCATATCTGTTACCCTACCCAATGTAGTTCGGGTTTTACCCATACCTAATGGCGGATTCATGCATGTTTAGGAGTGTCCTGGGACACCCCTAAAATTTGGAAACACAATTATCCAACCTCCGATTGTAGTTTTCGGATGGAAAACATATTTAAATTGTAGCGGGACACTCTTAAAATTTAGAAAAAAACTATTCAACCTCATGTAGTAGTTTATTTAAGTGGTAGTCTATTGATTTGAACTTGAGACACTACTAATATTAGTAAATATATTTTGAATTAGATTACAACTTATTTGTTGTTATGTTTTAGATCATATATAATGGTAAAAGGCTATTGTTATCCCCAATTATTTTCAAAACCGAATGATTAAATTCAGTTACGAACTATCCTTGTCGAGTAGGATATATCGAGAAAGATTTTGTGGAGCAGTGTAAACACCGAATGTATTTTATAATTTTTTTCGTAATATGAAACATGTCGTTGACTTTCATTGTGACTTTTACTAATCGGATATTTTTGTATTTAACAATAATTAAATTCATTTTTTAATTAAATTAAATTTTTGAGAGAGGACACCTCTAGATAAAATTCCTCGATCCGCCACTACCCATACCCACATTAGAAATCGGTAGAAAATCGAAACCATACCCATACCCGTTCGGGTTTCGGGTATCCACGGTTATCTATGGGTAATAATTTATCTTTATAACTCCAACCAATATGTTAACATTCACACGTATTCTCACTTTACGTAAGAGAAAAAGTATGGTAATAAGCCACTAGAATGAAGAAATTTAATTGAAACAACACAATTTCATGAAAATATTATAATATTTATCTGCTACATATAAAATATGTTAGAGAAGAATAATGATTATTTCTAGACAAAATAAATAGGCATGTGTATAATCGGACAGGTTCGGGTTGGATAGTGAGGAACCCATGCCCACCCATTATCCATAATATTCGGGTTCGAGTTTTACCCGTACCCACTAAAAAAACCTTCGAATTCAAATTTTACCCTACCCAATTAAGTCGAATTCGAATGATTGTCCACTATTACAATTTTTTTTTTTTTTTTACCATCCCTTAGTTCCTTCTAATCTTTTGAGTCATAGTTCAACACAACGATCAATTTGGATTGACCCCACAAGTAGGTGAAAGAAGCTACAATTGCAAAGTAATCTCATCCAAGAAAACAGGACAGGCCCAACTATTCACGCGAAGAAAAGTCCATTATTAAATCCCGGCCTTATCAAACCAATAATTTCACAGTCAAACCATTGTTTAGTCGATTGAAGAATAACGAGGAAAATTCTTCCGAATCCAAATCATTGCGTAATTCCAAAAAACAGCATTCCTTTCCGTCGACAAGATAAAATAATGTATGATCTAGTAGCAACGTGAGAATCCACCATCATCTAAACAAAAATGCGGCCAATGGCCACGGCCGCCTTAATCTCAGATTAACTGATTAACCACAAAATCAACGGTCATTTATAAACATTCCCGCCGATCAAACAGCTATAAAATTACATACAATACAAACATCTTACCCCCATCTTCCTTCTATATACACATCCCACCACGGTTAAATTTCTTGCCCCCCAAACACCACCCTAGAAATTAGAAGACAATAATAATAACACAAAAATATAAAACGGAAATTGCAAAAAAATTAGGAAAAGATTAAAAAAGAAAAGGAGAGAACAAAACTAGTTCCTTTCTTTATTACTGGATCGTCCGAACGTTCTTGAGTGAGTGAGAGAGAGAGGAGGGTAATTATTAGAACGACGGCACGACGCCGAAGCCGTACATACTCCGATCGGCTTCCACGTCGATGTCGGTTCGCTTCGCGAACCTTCCTTTGATTCGGGGCCTCGTCTCCGCGTAGGCTTTCCTGGAAGCGTATCGGATCGTCTTCTCGAACTTCCGGTTCTTCCTCTTCTCCCTGTAACGCATCACCCTCGCCTCCCTGTCCACCGCCGACAGCGGCACCGTCGGCATCGCCGCCGTCGATTCGGCTCCCGTGCTCATCCCTCCGGCTCCTCCCACTCTTCCGTACGGGTTCGATATGTCCGCCGTCGCGCTGCCGTCGGGGACCACTCCCACGTCCATCGACGATGATGACACCTGGCATACGGAAAATTCGGGAGTTAGTTAGATGCGGAAAGTAAAAAAATTCGAAATTAGGGGAAACGAAGATGAGATGGGGACTCACGCTGTGGCTCAAGCACTGAGCGGTGTATCCGTAAGCGAAAGCCTTGGATCCGACTGCGGCGGCAGCGGCGGCGAAGTCGAGGTCGAAGCAGTGCTCGTTGATCAATTGAGGCTGGTGGACGCCGCCGGGGACGACTCCGTCGGTCCCGGAGCTGTTCTGCTCCTGCGGCTCCATCTTCGGATCCACGGGCCCGTAGTCCAGATCCAGGTACGGATCCATCTCGGGGAACATGAACTGCCCGGTGTTCAGATCCGGAGAGTCCATGACCCCGCCGCCCTTGTTGCCGCCGCCGCCTGCCGGCGGCGGGGGGTTGGGGAGGAGCCAGGAAGCAGCCTCGGCCTCCTCCCTGCTGACGTCATCGTCCGCGGCGTCGTCGGCGAAGTAGCGGTCGTCGAGGAAGTTGAGCGCGCAGGGCGGGTGGTGCTGCTGCGCCGCCGCGTCCGCGTCGTCGTCCGGGGAGGAGGAGGAGGAGGACTTGTCGACGGCGTCGTAGAAGGGGACGACGGGGACGCGGTCGTGGCGGCGGGCGAGCGGGTTGGCGGAGTGGATGTCGCGGTCGCAGGTGACGCAGAGCGCGGCGGCGTCGGCCTTGCAGGTGACGTGCGCGGGTGCCTGCTCGCAGACCTCGCACATCCAGACGCGCGCGTGGCGGGACGCCAGCTTGTTGGCGGCGTGGATCTTGGAGTCGCAGGTGAGGCAGAGGAAGGCCGAGTCCGGGCGGCAGAAGAGCGCCGCCGTTGCCGACTTGCAGGAGTCGCAGAGCTTGGAAGCCATGATTCTGCGAAGAAGAAGAAGGTAAGGGAGGTGTGACTTTGTGGTGGTGAGTAAAGGCTGAGCTGTTGGCTTCACACAGTGGAGAGAGAGGGAGTATATGGGTACAGCTTCTATCTGGTGGGCCAGGGGGAAATCTGAGTGGGAACGAATCAGGGCGCGCCGCGTCGGCACGGGGCTTAGCCATACCGCAAACTCATTTTCCCCCCATCTTTTTGTTGTTTTTTGCTGTATAATTGGTGAGCTGTGTTTCGAGTGTAGGGCCCGGAGACCACGTGGGATGTGGGCCTGCGGGCTCGGGGATGGGTGATGGGGTAATGGGCTCGGTGGAGGGGAACTAAGAGATGGGCCATGGGGGTGTGAACGAGTTAAGGAGAGGAATCTGTTTGTGGGGATGGGGCCCAGGGAGACGAGTAGAGAGTTGGATCTGGTTGGAGATAGATCTGGTTTGGTTTCCTTCCTTTTCTTCTTTGTTTTGTTTGGGAGTGAATTAATATGTGGGAGGAAGGATGCAGTGTGGTCGACATCGTGGTTGATGGGGAAGGGAAATGGGAAATGGGAAATGGGGAATGGGAAGGTATGCGTAGGGCAAAAGCTGAGTGCCAATTCCAGATAAACAAGTCCATCCTCAAAACAGAATCTTGTTATACTAGATTTCTTCGTATGATTTGAAGGGTGTGTCAGTAAGCAAATGCATAAAAAAGATGAAGGTAGAGAGATGGGTGTGTGTTTTTCTTTGGTGCTCATAAAGGGTGGGGGAAAAAATGAGGTTGGTTTATTCGTCGGATTTGAAAAATTATATAAGACGTTAGAAATTGAAGGAATGGCGACGGTTTCGGGAAATTACATTTTAGAAAGCTTGTAGAATTCATGATTTAATTCACGAACTCTACAAATTTAGCTCATGTGTCGGGTCAAATACGTTAGGAAGGTGAATCCTCTATTTGACCTGACGAAGGATATTGTAGGGATAAATATTGTCTCCAATGAGTAGTTGGCACAGCAAATCCATTGAAGTATAGAAACAAAGGGCATTCCCACATATAATTTGGGCATCAAGTTGGGCCGTCCACAACTAGTATGGCTCGACCCAATTAAGGCACAATAAGAGTCCGAACAAACAATGCATGGACCTGTGAATCATCAGCAAAGCTAAACAGGATAAGATCGTCAGCAAAGAATAGATGGGATAAGCTGGGCCCTGTTCCTGCAAGTTTAATCGGCTGCCATCTACCCTCCTCCACTGCCTGCCGAATTAAATGGCTCAACCTCTCCATGCACAATGTAAAGATGTACGGGGAGAGGGGACATCCTTGCCGCAGTCCTCTAGATGGGGAGATCTCTTCCGTCAAGCCGCCATTCCATTGAATCCGCATCCTGGCAGTTGAAATGCACTTCATAGTTAGCTCCGTGAACTGCGCCGGGAACCCAATCGCCTGGAGAGTATCATGGACAAAACTCCATCGAATGCGGTCATACGCCTTTGCCAGGTCCACTTTAATCGCCATCCAACCTCTTTTCCCTTTCTTGGCTCTCATCGAATGAACCACTTCCTGCAAAACACAGATATTGTCAGTTATGTGTCGTCCTGGTACAAAACTCGTCTGAGTTTCATGCACTAGTCGTGGCATAAAAGGCTTAAGTCTCTCCGCCAGGCACTTCGTAATGATTTTGTATCCCACATTGCAGAGACTTATTGGCCTGAACTGCTCTAACTGAATCGGCCGGGGAATTTTAGGGATGAGCACTATAATTGTTTCATTTATTTCTCGTATAGTCTCAGGTGACACCCAGCACTTCTCCGCGAACTCTGTTACCGCCGGTGCTACTAGGTCCCAGAATTTTTGGAAAAATAGGGGGTTCAGGCCATCCAATCCCGGGGCCTTGAGCGGTCCCATACTATGCACCGCACTTCGGAGTTCCTCCATCATAAACGAGTCCCCTAGTGAACCCGCCTCCTGTTGCACATTGCTAGGGAAGAGATGTGGTATGTGTAAACAGGGATTGCCCTCATCTGTGAACAGTGTCTCATAAAATGAACAAGCCAAACTCATTAGTTCCTTCTGATCCTCCACCCAGTTTCCCTGCTGGTCCTTCAACATTGATATTCTATTCCTCTTCCGCCGGCGCAACGTTCTAGTATGGAAGTATTTAGTATTTTTATCTCCCGAGTTCGTCCATTCTGTTCGTGATTTCTGTAGCCACAAAACTTCCTCTTGCACAAGCACCTCTTCGAGCTCATTCCGGAGGGACGTCATGGCAGGGTGATTTGAGTCGCCACCCCCACGTACCTCTAGAGCTTCAATCCGCCGCAAAAGACTATCCTTCCGCCTGAGAATGTGTCCGAAAGTCGAGTGATTCCATTGGCTAACCTCCTGGGCAAAGGCTCTGGAGCTGCTGAGGAAATCATCGCCTTTCTCCCATGCCGCCTAAGCTACCTCCGCGAAATCCACATGAGTCAACCATGCAGCGAGAAATTTAAAAGGTTTTTGCCCCGGGACTACTAAAGGCATACTTGTCCGAATGAGGAGGGGTCGATGATCCGACTTGATCCTGGGGAGATGCCGTACAGTGGTATCCGGGAAGGCGACCACCCATTCTGTGTTAGCTAGCCCCCTATCCAGCCTTTCTTTCACACCCCCTTCTAAACCACGTATATGGCGGTCCAACATAGCCCAAATCGCTGAGTCCGGAGTCCAGGATACACTCCTGAAAGTCCCTGACCTTACTAGCATCAAAGGGAGCTCCTCCAAACTTGTCGGAAGCGCTCAACATTGAGTTAAAGTCCCCTGCTAGTAGCCATGGCATAGTGCTCTCCTCCGCAATCGATCTAATCGAGGCCCAGAGCTTCCGTCGCTGAACAAGTGCAGGATTAGCGTAGACTGCCGATAAGAGAAACTGCCCCTGACCTTCCCTGACCGTAACATGCAGCAACTGGCCTGTACGGTTCTCCTCTGTAATCTGAACCGACGCTGAATCCCAAAGTAGCCAGATACCACTAGAAAAACCCACTGCCTCAACCACTAGGCTCTGATCCAGCCCCAGCTGACTGATCACTTGCTTCGCTGTACTCCCACTGATTCTAGGCTCAACAATGATGGCGATGTGTGGTCTGTACTTGCGTTTATATTCCTTAAAGACTCGCAAGAAGCTATCGCCTACCGCACCCCTACAATTCCATGAGAATATGTTCAAATCCATCGTATATGGGAATACGTAGGGTACCCTTGGTTTCTTTACTAGTGAGTCGTAGACACCCCCGGGGGGTCCCTACGCTTTCTGCTCTCGAGGGCTGTCCCCCCCGGTACTGCATTTCTCGTCGATAGGCTCGTGTCCTGCGGCTGCTGTATGGGGTACATTGCATCTGGGCCATGTCCCTTCCCATCCTTGGCTCCTCCAGTCTCCACGATATTTGGAGCCTTGTTTCGTCCCTCGATTTCTCGGGTACTGGAGGAAGGGGTAATATCTCTCGCTGATTGCCCATCCTTTGCTAGCCCCTCCTTGTTCTTACCCTTGTTTCCTGCTTCTTTATTTTGTGACCAGCCCTTAGCTATGCCCCCTACTGCCCCCTGATCAAATGGTGCTCGTCGGGTCTCAGAGGGGGTGCTCACCTCCCCTTCTTTATTCTGTTCCTCCTCATGAGGTTGTTGTTGGGATGTATTTTTCTCCACCCAGATCGCTTGAGGTTTTTGTGTTGGGACCTTGGCCTTGGTAGTCTTTTCCCCCTCAACACCCTTTCCCCTCTCCTTGCCCACTACTCGTTCATCCATTTCAGTCTCCTTTGTTGGCACTGTATCACTACCGGCGTCCTCGCATTCCAACACAGAAAATCTCGAACCCAGAGTCACGTTCCCATCTCGCGAAGCTTTTCTCCCTGTCGGGTTCCCCACTACTCCCTGATCTGCACGTTTATTTGGTCTCCTCTCTCTCCGTTTGGCGATCATCCATTCTCCGTAAGCCTCTGTGTGCTTGGCTTGTTCGCTTGGGTTCCCACCCGACGGTGTTCCTTGGGTGTGTTCCTTCGAGTGTAACGTAGGGCATGCATTCTTGGAGTGTCCGTACATACCACATTCAAAGCAGACATTATCCAGGCCTTCATAATTGATCTCATACTCCACCCCGCCCACCTTGTACTTAGAAAGAAGAGGTTTCATTAGATCAACCTCTATGCAGGCCCTAGCATAGACACCTCTCGCACCCAGCTCTGTGGCTCTATCAACTCTCACTGGGGTTCCTGCTCGTGCAGCTATACGCATGACTGCTCTTGGGTTGAAGAGTTCAATCGGCAAGTCAGGTAAGCGAATCCAAACCAAGGTCGAGGCTATCTTTTAGGTCTTGGGGTTAAAGCTCTTTTTCCACTTCTGGGTAGTGATATAATGATCTCCTATAAGCCAAGGTCCACCCGTTAGTGCCGCTTCGTAGTCCAGTTTACTCGTAAACCTGATGAAATAGTAGCCATTGGTTCTGTTCGTGATCTGAATCGAGCCGTGTCTTGCCCATAGCATATTTAATCTCTTAGCCATGACAGGGTAGGGGAAGGACCTCCCCAAGACCTTCACAACCAGTGCCGACCGCCACTCCCGACGGTAGTCTCTTAGTTCTGATGGGGAGAAGTAGACGGTAGGGCATCGTGGGTCGTCATCCTCCGCGATCGGATCATCCTGATTGTCCTCCCTCATTGCTTCGGCCACATCTTCAGAGTCCGAGTCCGCAATATACCAGGACTCCTCCATCACCGCCTCACTAAACAACTTCTTTCGTCCCACACCCCAGGCCATCGGTTGGGGCTGTGACTTTTTAGGGCTTGGTGTAATATGTTCCACATGGTGGGTCTGATCGCAGTTCGTCCCAAGCTCTTCCTCGGTAATATCTTCAACAACAACTTCGAAGTTCATGTCCTTCTCCTCAGGAAACTCCAACGGTCTCACCTTCTTCTTTGGTTGTTGGATCTCTTGATCCTTCTTACCATCCGGGGAAGAGAAGACTTCATAGGCACGCCTACTCCCCGCTGACCCATCGGGTGGCTTGCCCTCCTCCGGTGGTGCCGGAGGCTCCGGCGACCTCATCGCCATCGCAGTAGGCCTGCCGGTGCACAGAAACCCTAGCCGATTCCCTTGTCCGAGTTTTGCGGAGCTCTTATTTCCGTTCCTCCCCTTATAGATATCCCTCTCACCACGTTGCCGTCTTTGACTTAATATTTTTTTGGCACTCAATTGAGTATAGGCATGAATAGGAAAAAAAAAAAAAAAAAAACTTAGACAAAGAAACTTAAAAAAGGTTAGTCAAATTTGGTGCATTTTGATTCGCTGAAGGGATAAACGCGTACAATACATATAGTTTTGGTGCTTTCAAAGCATATGTTTAGCTACCTAAATCCTCTCTGGGAAAATGAAGGCTGCCTACACAGATTCCTAAACCTTCAAAGAGCACACAATGCCTTTGTGGGATGTTTTCTTCCTACAAAGTACAACCGAAATTGGAACTAGAGTGTGACAAAAACTAGACCTAACGATGTCGTTGACGAAGATGGTAGTACTTTTTCGCCATGGGAGCACATGTAAGTGACTGTTCTGTCATGTCCTTGGGGGGTTCATAATCAGGATCTTCTAAACTGGGAACTTCCTCTGGTAGCTCATCTTCAATCCATGAGGGCCAATCCACATCGCTGTCTTCTTCCCATGTCTCCTCTTTACTTCTTTGGATCGAGTTCACCTTCTCCACCAATGTCTCAATCATTCTATGATTCAACAGTTCATAGTCCCTGCAAAATGTTATTATGAAGCATTATGTCAGATTAACACACATTCCAAGTGCAACTCGATGGCTTTCTCACAACAGTTTTGGACACAAGTGTTCGATTTTGACGAACCTGTATGTGTAAATAGCATGTAGGAATTGGAGAATGGCCAGCAATGCATATAGCAACCTCATCAGGTTAATCATCCATGTCTGTCGCTCGATATCAACTGGTGTTAGCCGAATGATTGCCACTTCTACGGCGAAAGTTATGCATAGACCTGCGAGGGAAAGAAGCCGGTTTAGTATATCATTCATTCAATGTTCATGTTCCAGTCTTTTTTACAGGTTAGCATACAGAGTTGCAGGACATGAAGGAGATATAGACGTACCAATGTAAAGGTTCGCGCGCACTAGATATGTCTGCTTCGTGCTGGTGAGCAAGTAAATGACGAAAATCGACATAACGTAGATGAAGAAAGCCTTGATTGCTCGTGATTCAAGCAACATTGTGTTGTGCAGTTCAAACAACTTGTCTAGCACGACGAACATGCTTGCTTGCTTCATTTCAAAAGCTTCCTGTAAACAATGAGAAGTTAAGCTGCATTCAGGTTTTATTGCAAGGATGTTTCGAATGATGGTTTATTGCAAGAAAAACCAAACCTGTGCTGCTAATATCGACTGCGAATTCTCGACCAATCGATCGTGAACTTGTTGAAGCTGTTCCTGCCTACCAAGAAGTTCTTCCTGCTGTTTACGACCCAGATCAGCTAAATGCTGCACAGCATTCCTGCAGGTTGAAAAAAAACAACTTGGTCGATGAACTTTTCGATTCTCAAGTAAAAAACTGATTAAGTTAGTTCAATCAAATGTTTCCCCATTTCACCTGCTTTCTTCCAGTGCAGCAGATTGAGATTCCGTGAGAAATTTGAGACCTCTGAGTGCAGTGGATTGTCCATCCAAAAGCTCTTGCTGCTTGCTCAATGAACTTCCTGCCATGTTCTCGATGTCATCGGCTTTGCTCTGCAGATCCTGAAACTTGGAAGACATTGTTTCTCCCACACTATCAATCTGCTTTTCAATCTCCATTGCCTCATTTCTCAGGTTACCCACTTCCTCACCCAAATTACTGTAAGCTTCCTGAAGCATCGTTACACCCTCCTTCAGGTTCTCATTCATCATCTTTTGTCCTGCCTGCAGCTGTGATTGTGACTGTGCTATTTCCTCCGAACATTTGTAAACAGCTTCTGACTGCTTCGACAACGCATCTATCTGTCCCTCCACGCCCTTAGTAGCTTGAACGACATGTCGAACCTGGAGATCCACTGAACTCAACGATTCATGAATCTGATTAGAGCTCTGTAGCAGGGAGAATGTTCTATCTGCAATTATGTCCAATTGCTGCTCTGTATATTGCGCTGAACTCCTCAGTTCATTCACCAACCTCTCTGTTTCCCGCTTGAATGCATGCGCCCTGGGAAAACCCAAACAACGCAAACAATCAGTTTCGCTACACGAAAAATCAACAGAAAACAGGCAGAACAGAAGATTTGCATTTGTTCCACAGTACTCAACTGCAATTGATAGCAGATGGAGTTGGTTTCGAGCAAGTACTCGAGGTAAATTTTGTGTTCGTGGTCATCCAACTTCTTCAGGCAATGAACCATGGCCGTATCCTCGCCGCAACGAGGGAAAGGCCTCCTCCCGGAGTCCTTCTGGAAGCAATCGCTGAGATGCCAAGCGAACCTGGAGCGTTTCTCCTCGTGGGCCAGAATTTGGGTGCATCCGGCGAAGATGTGTTGGTATGCGTTCTGCCAGCAGGAATTCAAACCAGCAACCAATTTAGTCCTGGCCTTTTCGACCAGTTTCGTTCCTTTGGCGTCTGCAGGGCCGTCCATGGAGAACTCGGGCACCGCCACACCGTGACCACCATCGGCGGCAGCCGGAGGAGGAGGTGGAGGAGAAGAGAACCATCCCCATGACTGGCAATTTGGAGCAGAGGAAACTAAGACTAGGAAAAGCAACAGAAGACGGTAATTCACCATGTTCTTGGTCTCAATTTAATCAAAACCTCTTGTCGATGAAACCTGCAGAACCTGTTAGGAAAATAGAAAGACGGATATAGAAATAGAAGCCCGAAGAGATTCTGTCAGTGTGTCGTCTCTTTATATACAGCGAAGATAGGCCGGAAATGACGAAGCTTGGAGTGCAAGTGAAGCAACCGGGCTTCGACAATGGCGGTGCTGTTTTGCTATTATGAGCCGGCAACGTCCGGCTATGCGGTTTTCCGATGAAGGGTCGGGACGCTTCGAATATATTTTCTTCTTCTTTCTGTTTTTGAACGGAGGGACGCTTTGATTTGGTTTCCCCAACGAAACTCCGGCGAGTGTTAGAGGAGAGGTTTGTTATTAATCTGTAACGGTCGGGTTGGAACAAGATAGACGATCGAACACCAAACCAATGGCTATTTACAATACAGGTCCTAAATCATATTCTTTTTGCATGTAAGTACCTGTCCTGGCTATCCACAATACAATCTAGTCTCCTTTCAGTCATTGCAATTTCCTTCCTTTGAAGTGTGATGTGAACAACCAATTTATTCCAACTCATCAACGACCGCTTTGAGATAATCTCGACGATGAATTTTATACCATTCTCGTACATTTTTTCGGCAAAAATAAAGTCGTGCCGTTGAACGTGAAATGAACTTGAAAAACAGTAGAACACATTCACATAAATATCATATGCATAATATTGTTACATTGGCGTTGTTAAGATTCAAAGCCGCCACCTCATAACTTTAGATATCATGTAAGAAACCAATTCACCTTAAATAGCCTCAAGAACATGTTTCACATAAGACCCTCGGCCTATATCCTTGACACTAACCACAACACAAGACACAAATTAGACGATGACATCGTAACCTAATCTCAGTACTCATATTAATCTGCAAAACATTAGTACATTGCACAAGCTCACCAAAACCTCGACGTTCTAAGAAAATTTAAGAACAAAAAGCCAAGAGTTAAGAAAGAAGAAAAAATGGCCATTACCCCCTCCAGAAATGAAGCTAAAAAAGAAATAGAAAAATAGATATATAGAAGATTGGAAGACACAAAAGGTGTAAAAGTTAATTAATGGTAGGTTTGTAACACTTTTGGCTTCTGCATTGCCACACAACATAGAGCTCGAATTTCACAATATCCTTAACTACCTCCTGACTTGAGAGTATTACTCAACCTGCAAGCAACCAAGAATTCCAAATATTAGAGTGATGCAATAAGCAGATTCATCCAAGGAGGCAATGCTGCTCTTCCTGGTCTTGTACACAATGGGTAGAGGAAATATGATTCTGAAAATTTGAACATTTGGTTCTGTTCTGAAATGTTCTTACGAGATGGCCTTCCTAGTAGTTAGTCCTGTTTCTAATCAGGTTTGTTTCCAGTATTCGCCTAATCTATGGCAGTCGTATAAATGAGTTCCGTTATGTTTGGATGAGTGACCATATATGACAATCAAGTACTGGAGAATGCTCACCAGTCCAATCCCTCATAGAGGCCTTCGCCCTTAACAGCACAAGTCTTGAAGATGGACCATTGCCGGTTTTTAATCTTGTGCAACTCTAGAGCCTCAGTAACTGCAGCATCATCAAGCGCACCAGGAAGATCCTGCTCACAGAGAGTAGCAATATAAGCAGAGCTAATAGGCTGCGAAATGGGGAAACAGGCTTGGACAACTTATGCAAACCCAAGAATTAATCAACCCGAAGAAAATCTGTGAGCTTATTGAGTCCTCTACATGTATTGGAAGATGACAGAAAAAATGGTTTCACCTGCTTGTTTGCGAAAATGAGGACAATGGCCCCTTTCAATTCTTCTTCCTGCCAAATTGTGCAATTACATGAGCTAGTGAAGTTTGTCAAGATGCAAGACTAGAATTCAGGAAATGATACAGGTTTGCAGAAGTCAGATAGCAAGCTAAACATCCTCAATTTCCTTTAAGCAACTTTTATGCCTAATTGATAGTTTAACCATCACCATTATTACCTGTTGCTTAAGAAAACACACAATGACATGTTCAGTTTGCAATTACTAAACACTATCCCATAACACCATTTAGATAAGCACAACTATCCGCATGATCCTACTTTGAATGACTAGAAAGCTTCCTATATCGGGGATCTATAGTCTCCTCATTCATTTTCCGCACTTTCAATGGGTCAAACAAATCAGAAGCTAATGTAACCTCCACTTTATGGAAGTCAGATGTGGAGACCAAGATAGTCAATAGCAAAAGCCTCATAACATCGACATAAATATACCTACAAGCTTATTATTATGCATTTTCAGCATAAAAATAATTTGAAATGATATATTTCTGTATTTCTGGCCCATAGATTACCTCCAAAATTGCATGAAATTCTTCTTTAGCTATTCCAATTCTATCCGTGTCACTTGAATCAACCACATAAATCACTGCTTGAGTATTTGGGAAATAGCATCTCCAGTAAGGCCTGCAATAACAATCCAGTCACTCAACAAGACAACATGGAGGTGAGCTGTTGAGCCAAACTTTCTATGTGATAAGCATTCCACGAAGGACGTATATGAACCACATATATTAGAAAGAGAAAGTATCTGATCCAGACTATTCCATAATTATCCTTCAGAAAGAGACTGGAGTTGCAGCCAGATTAATAGGTTATAGACTAACATTCACTAGTAATTTGTTCTTTCCGCAATATCCAGTTTGAAATTCAACAACTCTGCATGTGAACCTTTATGAGACCCTTGCCATGTTTGACATATTTCTATCTTATTTGAATGCAAAACATCCAAGTAACAGTTCATACAAATCTCTGGAGTCATTTTTTAGTGCTATGTATATGAACAGGCAACAGCTTAATGAGGAATCTCCACTCAGGTGTTCATTATTGCCTCCTTATGAAGTGTTTCCAAACTAATGTTCAAAGCAAACTAAATAATCATAGTGTGAATTATACTAAGAACAAAATCAGCAGCAAAGAACACCAAACACTGCTACTAACTTGCATCATCTAACGACATACTGATTGGAAAATGAGATAATCTGTTATGATTTAAAAGCCATTGATAAAAAACCTAGCCTTTATGTATGTCTCCTAGCATAAGAAGGCCAATTTTTCTAGAACAAAGAAATCAGACAAAATTGGAACTTGCATAGGACCATGTAGGAACCTGGTCCGCCCATAGCAGTAGGAGCGGATCAGATTTTTTTGCATTAAATGCAACTAAAACAAAGGCAATACCGCAAGGTATTCAGTTTCTCTAAACATTTCTTCCATTAAGCACTTTTACTTCTACAACAGAGAGAGAGAGAGAGAGAGAGAGAGAGAGAGAGAGAGAGAGAGAGAGAGAGAGAGAGAGGGAGAGAGAGAAGGGAGGAGCACAGCTTCTACCAACATTCTAAATCAACCATTGCCATGTACTTGATAATAACATATTAAAGTCGATGTGATTCTTACAACTTACAAGTAAATCCAAGAGTTTTGCATCAAGATTCAGAAACAAAAGGACCAATTTTATTGCAGAGCTAGCCTTCTGGCTGACAATATCAACGCGTGCTTCAACAGATTTAAATTGTGATATTTTAGATAGCTCGCTTAGAAAATATTGATGAAATTTGAATGTTCACCACCTGATGAACAAATCATAACCAAGCTAGAAGCCATTATTCCAAGAAACTGGGTGCTAAATAAAGGGTGAAAGAAGAGGTTGAAGAATCAAAGTTACCTGATGCTTGTCTGGCCACCTGTTCCAACACAAAATGCAATAATTCAGGTTGATATTCTACATCACAACGTATAAACGTTCACCAATTCAACTTTAAGCAAGATAATGGCTTCTGTAAACTTCAGCAGCTGAAGCAGTTAAACTAGGTCGTGCATCTGATAATATCAGTTACCCTCAGAAGCAAATATCAAGCTGTATCAATATAGACTGAAAAGGATTGAGCAGAACCAATGCTCACAATATCAAATAACAATCCAATGTTAAGAGCTACACCCTGACACATAGCAGCATCTCAAATACCAGCAGCAGAGGCAGACTTTCAATTATACGTGAATTTCCTCGTTCTTAAAAATTGAAATCCATGAACAAAAAGTTTAGCGCCAAGCAGATTCAAAAGCCACACATGGATTGGACCAATTTACAATGCATCACAGAGATCATCCCAAGCAACAATTCAAATCAAACCCACAATGATCCACGACTCCCTTAGCTGCATTGCATAACCAGATCAAGCTGAGACTAATACCGATCCTAGCCTCATAAACAAATATAGTGAGCAATGCAAAAGAACTTCAAACTTACCCAAATCCCACACCTGGAATTTAATGTTGTTGTACTGTACAGTTTCCACGTTGAATCCAATTGCTTCACAGAGAGAGGGGGAAAGGCAAAAGCGTCAGATTTGGTACAGAATCCGAACAATTCAATTACGGACTGAATTTCAGGAAAAGCCGCATGCACCATTAACGACTTACTCGGGATCGTGGAGACTACCTCCCCCATTTGAAGCCGATCTGGCAAGCAAAGAAAACACAGACCGTTCAGCAGATTTACAAACGGAAACCAACCAGCTGGGAAATCAGGCTGAGTAGGAGAGACAAGATAAACCCTAGAGCGCGAATTGAGATTGATAGAGAAGATCGCATACAGAGAATAGTAGTTTTGCCGGCATTGTCGAGGCCGAGAACGAGAATTCGAGCTTCCTTGTTGCCGAATACAGAAGAGAACATCCGAGTGAAGAGAATCCCCATGGCTATCGCTGCTCTTGATCGCCCTCCGCCCTCTAGCTTTATTTAATTATTCGATTTTCCTGCAATTTTCTGCAGAAATTCCTATAGCCCAATGGTTTCCTCCTCGTTCATCTCCCTCAGATTCGCTTCACGCGAAGTTTCAACGGAGTCAAGCTCTTTGCCTCTTTTATTCCTTTTTTTCTGAAGAACGGATTCCGATGGCAATTTTTTCCAATCTGAAAGGCTCAAGTCCTTTCCACGCTACTGGTCAGCGCTACGACGTCGTTTCTCTTGACAATGGTTTTCCATCCTGGACTGGCCAGCTTGACGCGAAGAGTTCGACTCGCGTGCTAGTCCTGGAATTGGGCTGAGACATTTGGCATTTCTTCCTGGTCCAAAACAGAGCCTGATGTGCTAAATTTGGGCTTCTTTAGCCCACGTTTTTCTCTGTCAATGTTCATACTCCGAAAGAGTGGCCCACGAAGTTTCATGGTCAAAATTGAGCTTAATAAGAGGAAGCTTTCGGTTTTAGTTACCAGTATCAGTATGCACACGAGAAACCATCTAAATAGTATAGACATTGGCGCTACAATTGCATATCAAATAGCCCTAGGAGGAATTTTACAATCTTATATAATACTAGTTTTTTACCCGCTCGTTGGGCGGTGTATTTTGTTTGGTTATTTTATAATTCGTTATAGTATTCTAATTGTTATTATTATTTATTTTTGTTAAGGTAATATATATGAAATTGTAAATCCCACTTACCTTATTTCAGGTATTGTTTCATACTTTTATGCTTTTTGTTTATTTATGAACATTTTAATTTTATTAACTGACCTCTTTGTAGATTGTTCTTATTGATTTAGAATTTTTTTTATCGAACTCGCCCTTTAAGATTATAAACATAAGAGTTATTCATTCTTTAGCACACAATTGCGATAAAGAAGTTAAAAAATTTACAGCCACATAAGAAGAAGTTAGAATAAGAAAATATGCTTCAATTAATAAAAAATAAGCGAAGAGCTTTTTATTTTCTCTCCCTTGTCATATGTCGGTATACGATAATAGAGAATATTCTGATCTAAATCCCATGAATATCGTGTATTATTACTTACACATACCACTTTGAAATAATGAGGAAGCATCCACATCCATCAATCTTCCACGTACTCGTTTAATTACCTTGAAAAGTTCTAGAAAACCAACCACAAAGAAAACTATCAGCTGTCATAAACTTATTAAAGCAATATTTTCAGCAAATTAAACTGCATATACTTAAATAAAATTTATATTTTGTAGAGAGCTACATATCTCCTGCAGAAAAGAATTGTGATTTTTACCTAATAACAACATAGGAAAATAATGAAAGGAGTAGTCTTCAATACAACTCAACTCATTTTATCATGCAGATTTCTCATTTGTGAACTGAATATATGCATCAATACAAATAGTAATTTGTAAGAAAACAATCATGTCGAAATCAAGCTTTAGTTAGGGATTTAGTGCGGAAAAATTCACTTTAATGAAACAAACAAATGTCACCGCAAACATGTAGAAATTAAAAAAACATCGAAATAGACAACCAAGAAACCAACATTATCATTTTCTTTCTTATTCGCGACCTTTATAAAACCCCAATTATGTTCCCTTCTACTTATAACCTCTTTGCTACCTACTAATTACTAAACAGATCATCATTGTATTGCTAGCTAGTAGCATGTCAATCATGAACATAAAATATAATAAACAACCATCACAACTCTTCTTTATATTTCAACATTCAAGAAATCGGGTTGCAATAGGCATTCAAGAAAACGATCAATTATTCAATCAAATGAGGTATGCCCTAAGTCCAACCAATGAACCCTTCTAATTATATTTTATATATTTAAATAAAAGTATATGACGACCCTTCTCCTTGAAAAACAAAGAAGAAATACATTCACTCATCGAGAGTGGGAAAATTTACCATCCAGCAGTTACAATTTGGAAGAAATTAAGAAAAGAATGGGAAGAAGAGTATAACTCGGCCAGTCAACCGCAAACAATAACGTATCGCTGAGAAAGTGAGAGTGTGAGACCAGTTGCCAGCTTCAGATCAAGGAGGAAGAGGGAGCAGTCGACAACCCTCGGCTTGGTTCACCTCATCTTCACAATGATCAGATGAACATTTTTCGACAACTGCTCAAAATTTTGTCATATAATCGTTGCCTCTTGTAACTCATGCATCCTATTCTCATACAAAGAAGAAGAAAAATCATATGCATTACCATTTCCTTCCTTATAAATTATGAGAATACAAATATTAGACATCTCAAAAAAAAAATAGCAACTAATAAGAGGGTTTTGTTTATTTTTATGTTGGTTGACTTACTTTCTTGATTTCTTATTTTCAAAGTTGGATTTTATTTCTAGTGAGACCATCAAAATGGGAAAAGGGACAGAAACAAATTAAAATTTTGCATTAATAATTAATATGTTTTTATTTAATCGTAATAAATAATAAGTTTTTTGAAAAATAACAATTATTGCTCTGTCAAGTTTATATTCAAACATTTTTCTATAAAATTTATACTTGTTTTATTTAATAGGTATATACATTAGAAAGAAGTGAGTGTTTGATAGCAAAAAAACATATAGTCAAATCGATCATTTCTCAAAGTCGATTGATTATCAAACGCTTGTTTTCTCTTAGACCATCGTTTAAATTTTGTTTAATTGAAAATATTATTATTTATGTGTGTGATTTTTTTTTTTTGCTTCATCAAAATGTAACTTATTATTAAATTTTAGTAAAAATGAGTAAAAAATTTACTTAATCAACTTGGGTTAAACAAATACGATATATCACTCTCTGTTTCCATCTTTATAGTTTGTTTAATTGAAAAAAAAAGATGATTACTTATGTATGTGTTTGTTTGTTTAAATGTTTTCAAAAAAAAAAGTTTCCTAAAAAATTAACTTGTTTTAATTTTAGTAAAAATGAGTAGAATTATTAAAAGAAGAGAGAGATAGCTTCATAAATAGGTCAATAAATAGTTTTTTGTTTGTAAAAAAAATTGTCCACCTTGGCAACTTGTGCATTCACCAAATGCTTATGTGGCAAGAAGTTATTTTTGAATAGCCATAATATTTAGTATAGATAGATTGGGGTAGTTATCATAAATGGTCACAAACCTATTCACTTTGTACAAAACGGTAACAATCCTTTAATTTTGCACGTTTCAGTAATACAAGTTTGAGTGAATAACAAAGAGGTCAATCCGTCCACTTCCATCCAAAAATCCATTACTTTTGGCCAGTCAGCATGACACATCATTAAAAATTTTAATAATTTTTTTTTAAATCATCCAAATTAACCCACACAACCCTAACCGGTTAAATAGGTCGTATTGGAGAAAGTAAAGACAGACAAAAGGTCACTTTTTTGCGAGAGAGCTGTTCTCCGGCAATGCAGCGACGAATCGGGGAAGGCCTTGTGGCGCGGTGAGGTCGAGGCGGAGGAGTAGGGGGGGTGGGGGTGAGCGTTGCGGGGCTAGTGGTGTTCTGTTGTTTGTTTCGGGAGGAATCGAAAGAGAAATTGTCGGTGGAGAAGATGTTGTCCTAGTTCAGCTCGTGTCCTCGCCGTCGCGGTGGAGCAGCGGCGGATTGGTGGAGAAGAAGGCGTCGAGGAAGCGGTCGGAGGAAGGAGGGGATTTTCGTTGGCGGAAGTGCTTTTCTTGTTCCTAATTGATCAGAGATCTGATCTGAAAAGGTAAAAAACCACACCAACCAAAACCCAGCTGCACATTCATTCTGATACACACAACAGAGAAAGAGAGAGTGGAAGCGTAGTAAAGAAAGGAAGCGTAGGGTATCCTGCGGCGAGGTCAATTAGTAGTTGGAAGGCAAAGCGCAGAACTTGAGATAGAGAGATCAGAGTCTGCAAAAAATTTCAGTATGGAAAGAGTTTTAGATGTAGATGTAGATGTAGTTTGGGTGTCAATTGTCATCATGGGACAATAATGGTTTTGCTTTTCCTTTCCGGTAACGATAACGAGAGAGAAGCAGATATGAGGATGAAGAGGTAGAAAAGGTAGAGGACTCAGGAGAAGAAAGGTGGAATCCAGTTGATGGAAGACCACAAAGGGGAAAGCTGAAGCGCGCGTGGAAGACATAACCGAGTGATTAAACCGGTTAGGGTTGTGTGGCTAATTTGAATGATTCAATTATTTTTTATTAATATTTTTAATGATGTGTCATGCTGATTGGGCAAATGTAACGGATTTTTGGACGGAAGTGGACGGATTGACCTTTTTGTTATTCACTCAAACGTTTATTATTGAAACGTGCAAAATTAAAGAATTGTGACCGTTTTGTACAAAGTAAATAGGTTTGTGACCATTTATGATAACTATTATGGGTGTTATAGGTTTTTGCTTTTATGGTACAACTTTAAGTTGTACCTTTAACGTTATGGTACAACTTTATATTGTACCTATACTATTTTGTACAAATTCATTTATGGTACAACTTGAAGTTGTATCTTTATGTGATGGTACAACTTTAAGTTGTAAAATTGTACCATAACATAAGGGTACAAATTTTCTTATGGTACAACCTAAAATTATACATTTAAGGTTATGATACAACTTCAAATTGTACATTAAAGCACCAATACTTTATAACATAGTAGAAGTGCTCACCTAACTAGAGCTGGAAATCTAGTCTCGAATTTGCAGTTTGGCAAGTTTAAACTATCTCGGTTGCAATCGGATACCTATCAATTCGGTTCTATTTATGGTTGTAGTATCAACAGAACAAGCTATCCCGTTCTACTTTGGTTAAAACCAAGAAAAATCGAGAAACCAGATAGCAAAAATCCAACTCAGCCTAGCCTGCATAGCAAAGTCCATTACCGAAAGCTCGTCCCCACTCACAGCCCGACACAAGACTAGGCCACAACTCGAGCCCAACCCTAAACATGCATACTGCAACTGCTAACCCACTAACGCTAATCCTTCTCTCTGGCTCTCTCAATCCCCCCCCCCCCCCCCCCCAGATGACTAGAACACCGCCTCCCTCAATCCCCTCTCAATTCCCCCTCCTCGTCACCAACCGAGCACGACACATAGAGCGACGAACGACGACGAAGGTCACTGACGACCGGCTTGAGTTCCAGCTTCTCTCATCTTTCTAGCTTCTCTAAGCACGACAACGACAAAAGAGGAAATGAGCTCTCCAACTTACATGCGACTCAAAATTTTTGTTTCTAACATAATATATCCTACCATTAGCTTTTTCAGTATAACCTCTAGTACCGTTTACCATTCTTGATTCCAACGTATAAATGTCTTCCTTTCCTGGTGTAGCCACTAGCCACTAGCCATCACCAAAACCAAAACTAGGGCTGGTATTCGGTAAACCGGTATTCGGTATACCGGGTATCGAACCGATTATAATCGGTATTCAGTATACCGAATATCGTCGGTATCGGTATTCGACTGCACTTCTTGGCCAAACGGTATACCGAATACCGACCAGTCATATACCGACGGTAAATCGGTATACCGAATACCGAATAACAAAAATAAAAAAGGAAACGACAGCGTTTGAAATTGGGAGGTGTGGGGGGGGGGGCGTGTAAACTCTAAAATTAAATCAACATCTGCGCAGCCCAGCACATCGGCCCCTCCACCTTTCCTCTGTTCGACTTCAACTCTTCTTCTCCAGCCCGCCGAGGTGAATTCCAGCGCCACCACAGCACGCCCCGGCGGTCTTCCCCCAGGACATTCATCCCGCCCTTTCTTTATCGGCCGCAAATCCCTTTCCACCAACCGCCGCCACCACTACTATCTAATCCTTTGCCTAAACTCAAATTCTCCTTATCACCAAAGGGATGCTTTGAGCGTCAGTCAGTTCCAATGCTTCAGCTTTCAAGTTCCAAGTATTCACAATAAACTTCAATTGGATTCCAATTAGTTAATCTCCAATGCTATCGTCAGTTTCTTTATCTCGAATTCTAATGGTATAATCTCAATGCATTAATCGGTATTCGGTATACCGGTATTAATACCGGATACCGAGTATTCGGTATCCGGTATACCGGATAACATTCGGTATCGGTATCCGGTGGGTACACAATGTTATCCGGTATACCGAATACCGACTATTCGGTATCCGGTATACCGGATACCGACCGATTACCAGCCCTCGTCCAAAACCAAACCAAATTACTTAAAAGAGGCTAGGTTTGAAAACAGATCGGAAGAAGAAAGAAAGCCATCAAACCAACAGGCAACAGCCTCTCTTACTTTCTCTCCACGACAAATATAATAAATGTAGGGTTGCCTTTTTTTCGAGTGTGTGGGATATCACAAACCAGCTGCCACTCACCAAAACCACAATGGAAAAGAATTAACTGCGGCAGCAGCAAGCAGCTGGCCCCCGCCGCGTCCTCTCTTTCTCGATCGGCATCATCATCATGATAATGCCCATTACCATATTTAATCATCACAAAACCCCAAAAGAAAAGAAAAAATAAAAAGGAAAAAACGTACGCTTCTCTCTTTTCCTGGCGAAAGCATGAAGATCATCAATTACAAGACGCAGCTTCGCGTCGCCGCGGGCAGGCTCCCACCTGTGGGCCCACCCACCGCTCTCCGTTGCGCTCCACGTTCGCTTCCCAGTTCCCACTCACTTCCCCAACGCCAATCCGATCTGCCCCGGCCACGTGTACCCCACTACCTTCCCCTTTTCCCTAGGCGAAGAAAATACAACAAAGAGGAGAATAAATGGACATAGGAAGTAGAGTTGTTAACTCCGGTCCGAGTCGAGCCGAGTTTTTTCATGGTTCATATTTTACCTGTTAATTATATTTTAATCTCGAGTTTGATTCTAATTTGACAGGAGATTTGTTGGGCAAGCTCGAGCTAAGCTCATTTTTTTTTTAAAAAATAGAAGTTTGAGCTCGAGCTTAGCTCGTCAAACGAGGTTAACGAGCAAAAATCGAGTTCATCTGATAATATGTCGGTTGTAACTCGAACTATTTCTGATTTTCTTTCCTGTGACGAATAGGAACAGGAAAATTAAAAAAAAAAATCAATTCGAATTCCGGACCTCAACATCTTGGCTGCTGCTCATGGTGTGTTTCGTGATCGGTATTGGAAATGAATGGAGAAGTGGTGGAATGTGCGGAACCACATATTGGATTACTCCAGTGTGGCACGAAGCCCTTGACGTGCCGCTAGCTATGGTTGTCTTGGTACACCTCGGCACGGTGGAGGTTTCGTAGCTATCGAGCTGAACATATCATGGCTTGAACTCGACTCGTTAATTGACAAGCTTGTTCGTGATACAAATCGAGTTATTGGGACCAATTAGTTCTAAACATGTTATCATGATTTTCTATAATTTAATAATTTATTTATTCGAATCGCATCCTCGTATTCAAAATATGTAACACCAACTTAAATTATTGTGACTAATTGATTTTTCACACTAATTTGTTTGGTACAATTGCAATAGAGCGTTATAATCATAATTAGGGGTGATAAACGGTTAGTCGGTTATCGGTTTTAACCGACAACCGAACCGATAAAGTCGGTTAGTGGTTAACCGATAACCGCTATTTTCTTATTGATTTCGGTTTCGGTTAATAGTATTTTGGTTAGTGGTTAACCGCTAACCGATTAATCGGTTAGCGGTTAACCGATAAGAAAACCGATAACCGCCTACTAGTGTGACTACATGGTTTTTTACTTTGGCTAAGGGAAAAAGTTGTAAGATTCAAAACCAATCAAAGTTGCAATTCCAAACATCCCAATTCTCACCTATTGCAAACAACCCTCCATCAAGAGTCTCAAATGTTTTTAAGAGTTAGAACTCGAAAGTCACCCCTCTCTAAATCCCCTTTGCACTCGATAGAGTGAACCTTAGGTTGATGACTATGGGCTAGATGAAGATCTTGGAGTAAATGATGACTATGGGCTAGATGAATTGGAGCGAGATCCTCGGATCGTTTAGGTTGATGATTTGGAGATAATGAACTTGTTATTTGTGTCTTGTTGTGATTGTGACTTGTGGTTGAATTATGGGCATGTAGACTTTATGTTGTGGAGTTGTGGTCGAATTGTGTGGTTGCTTTAGGCTTTATGTTCAATTGATTTAGATGACTTTATGGTGTGTGATTATAGAGGCTGAAACAAAAGCAGGTCACTCAAAATTGAGGGTGAATCATTAAAAAAGGTGGTTGAAATTCGGTTTTGGGTGGTCGGTTTCTGAACGAAAACCGAGAAAGTGAACCAGAACCTGCGGTTTCGGTTAACCGCAAGGGAAAACCGAAACCGATGTTTGCAGTTTTCGGTTAACCGAAGTCTCTGTCGGTTTCGGTTTCGGTTAGTGATATTGGAACTATTTTGGTTGCGGTTAACCGATATTTCGGTGCGGTTAAACCGAAACCGCACCGACTAACACCCCTAATCATAATGGAGATTAGGACTTGGAGTGAATGTGTCTGTGAACTCATCTTCTTCCACTTTCTCGTGTCCCCCACCTTACCACTTACAAAAGCCCGCCCGGCCCCTCGCCGCACTGGCTGCCGGCGGGCTGTCAGCGCCGTCGCTGAAGGAATAAGACGGGCGGCGGCGGGGAAAATAAAGAAACAAGCAAGAATGTACAGGAGGGGTCAGGGGAAGGAAGGGAAGCGGAAGGGGCTGAGATCAGGTGACTAAGGGGACCCCCCTTAATCATATGGCTAAGTGAATCTCAGCCACTCAACCTCATTAAAATCCAAGGGCTCCTATTAGCCTAATTTAATGAAGGGTAATGTAGTAATTTCGTGTTTATTTTTAATTTTTAATTTTTAATTAAAAAAAAAGTCTGCGAGCCCTCCCTCCCGGTGCGCTGCCGTCGGAGATTTTTGCGTCGCCACCCCTCTCGGTGCGCCGCCGCCGGAGATTTTCCAAGAAAGAATGGGCGCCATTTCCATTCCCCTGGGCGCCATTTTTATTCCCCACGGACCATTATTCCATTCCCCAGAGAGAGAGAGAGAGAGAGAGAGAGAGAGAGAGAGAGAGAGAGAGAGAGAGAGAGAGATTTTTTGGTCGAAGAGAGAATTTTTTTGGTCGTACAATTTTCTGATCGGAAAATTTTTTCCGACGAACATCGTCGCCGGAGAAAAATTTCCCGGCGACAATGCTAATTTTGTGATGTTTGTTGACATCTTTTGTAATGTTTGTATGCTTTGTTATTTTGTAATGTTTGTCGGTTTTTTTTGTAATGTTTGTAAACTTTGTTATTTTTGTTAACCATGTTTGTAAACTTTGTCATTTTGTGCACCATGTTCGTAATGTTTTTTATGTTTAAAAAACACCCGGGTTGACTTTGGGAAGGAGCCCCTCTATATAGGGATGGAGCCTCCAAAGTCAACCCGGGTGTTTTTTCCCGTTCGTATGGAATGTCGGTCTAGTTTGTCATTTTTGTCCACCATGTTCGTACTGTTTGTATGTCTAAAAAACACCCGGGTTGACTTTGGGAAGGAGCCCCTCTATATAGGGATGGAGCCTCGAAAGTCAACCCGGTTGTTTTTTCTTTTTGTATGGTTTGTATTGTTTGTCGGTCTAGTTTGTATTATTTGTACAGTTCATACGTTTGTAATGTTTGTAAATCTGTTTGTATGTTTTGTCGCTCTAGTTTGTACTGTTCGTATGTTTGTATGGTTTTGTTAACCATGTTTGTAATGTTTTTTATGTCTAAAAAACACCCGGGTTGACTTTTGGAAGGAGCCCCTCTATATAGGGATGGAGCCTCCAAAGTCAACCCGGGGGTTTTTTCTTTTTGTATGGTTTGTATTGTTTGTCAGTCTAGTTTGTATTGTTTGTACAGTTCATACGTTTGTAATGTTTGTATGTTTTGTCGCTCTAGTTTGTACTGTTCGTATGTTTGTATGGTTTGTATTGTTTGTCAGTCTAGTTTGTATTGTTTGTACAGTTCATACGTTTGTAATGTTTGTATGTTTTGTCGCTCTAGTTTGTACTGTTCGTATGTTTGTATGGTTTGTACTGATTGTAAATCCAGTTTGTATACTTCGTATATTTTCCATAATACCCAAACTACCCCTGTCATTAATTAAATAGCCCTTCCCACTTTTTAACCATTAGATTGAAGTGTCCAGATCTAAGGGCTGGGAGGGGCTTAGTCAAGTGACTAAGCACCCCCCTAGTCACCAGAGCATCTTGTCTCTTCACTCACGCCATTACCACTTATGCCTTTATTCTTCCCCCCTATCTCACTACAAAACATAATTAACAATTGCAGTTCTGTGCTTAAAGTTTCGATTCCTTTCTTTCTTCCTTCCTTTCTTTCTTTCTTTCTTTCACTTCTGCTTGCAGAAGCTGGCCTACTATGGCGTGTTTGGTTCATGGAATGGGGTTCATTATTCATCTCTTCTTTAATTGGATAAACCACATCGAACCCAGAAAGCAATTGACAAAAGGAGAAATGAACAGGACGGTTTTGTGATTGGTTTCTTACTTTCGGAATGCTCTGAACATGTTGTCAAGCTTGTTATTATTGCCTGTAAATCGTAGCTAAACACATTGTGATTCGCACAATTGCAGTGTCATTTTCTTAGCTGTAAGGCTCAAAACTGTTTGATATTCTCATATAATCTAAGAATTTCGACTCATCTCGTCAAAATTTACATTTTCCGGTCGCCGGAGGGACATAATGGACCAAACCCCAGATCAATCTCCAAAACCAAAACCCAGAAACGAGAAAAAGAAACAAAATTGGCGGGAGTTAAATTCCCAGGCGAGGTGAGGAGTCTCTGCAAATCACTCCGAGCCTCTCTCTCTCTCTCCCTCCCTCTTACATCTCACTTAATCAATTCCGATCCTCCATTTGCTGTTGCGTCTCCGGCGTCTCCTGTCCACCGTTCCCTTCCTCCGTTCCCTCTTCCGCCGCTGCGGTCGTTGGTTCTCCGTGTTCGTAAAACCCCTGTTTCACTTTCCCCTCATTACCCATCTCCGCTCCATCACTATCCACGGCTCTGGCGCCGTCACCGCATCCACAAACACCAGCTCTGTTCGAAGCAGGGGTAGCCAGGAAAGTGGGCTGGTTGTCTCCAGCCATAATCACCAGAAACTTCTCCTCGAAAACCTTACTCTCCACCGGCTTCCCTTCTTTCTCGCCCCCGCTCTCGATGTCCCCGCCGCCCCGTTGACGGCGGCTGGAAATCCTCCAGTAAGAGCAGGCCAAGATGAGCAAGGCGAAGGCAATCAGGCCCAGCATCGCCGCCAGCCCTCCGAACAGGTACGGCACCGGAGAGTGCCACGGCGATCGGATCGCTGGCGGTGGCGGCAACATTGCGGATGGTGGAGTAGTAGTCATGCCGTTGGATTCGGAGCCGCCGCCCATTGATCTCATTTCTTTAAGACTTTAGGTTAATTTGCGTATTGCAGGGAAGGTGTTTGTTTAAATGTCAGGAGGTTTCTGGGGCAGGGTGGAGGCAGGGGAGAGAGAGAGAGAGAGGAGTGGAGGTGAGGCGTGTCAGGTTGGTGAAGCAGGGCGGAGGAATGCGTCGTATTTATAGGGCCGTTGTGGGAAAGCGAGACGCGGCGTCGTCGGCAGCGCTAATAAAGCTATTACTTGTTGGGCTTTGCTTTTTGAAAGGAGGGCACGGATTTTGCTCTGTTTTCCCAACTGCTTTTGATGATAACTATCCGATTGGTCCCTGCCTCTCGGCGAAATTTCGATTTTGGTCCTCTTTCTTCTTCGAATAGGACACACACTACCAAACTCAAATGGTTATTGTAGGGAAACGGTAGATTTCGGTAAGTTTAAGGAAGATAACGTAGGAGTTTTAGGAGTTCTCTTGTTAACGATACGGCTAAGCCTATTCGATCTTGTGCAATGGATGATTGTATTAGGACATTGAGTTTCTACTCTACCCATGTAATTAGGGTGGCTTAAATGTGTGTTGAGACTATGTATTGCATGTTAGTATGACATTGTTAACTTCGAGTAAAGTTCGTAAGGATTTGTTTTTGGGCGCCTTTATGAAATGTCCGGTACTAATAGGTTATACGAACACTTATACACAATGGGGTTCTCTTTTGTTTTTCCGATATGATACTTGCATTGTATCGCCAGACCCCAACAATCCTCTCTCATGCCGAAGTCACAAAAATGTGGTGACCTCCCCTCCAACGATTTGTTGATGCACCAACCACCTTGGATCGTGAGACTTTTCAACACAAAGAACCATATGCATATCACCATTTGATCCACCAACCATCTTTCCATTGCCAGACTTTCCAGCAGAAAAACAAAATTTGGATCTCCATTCGATCCTCTAAATGCCTATCTCTAATCGCCATGTAACATAACAAGGTCCACAAAAATTCATTCTAGTGCATTGGAACTAAACTCTCAAACCATGATCTTGTACCACTTGTTGAGACCATACACTACACATTAGTGCGACATTGTCGACTTTGAGCAAACCTCATACGATTTTATTTCTGGGCACCTTCCTATAAGATATTGTATTGATAGAGCTAGGTGGACACATATAGTATATATACGTGAGACCTTTTTTACAAAGTGATACATGGATTGCACACCAACAATCCTCCACTCAAGTCAACGACCACGAACGTGGTGGCCTCCTCTCTAATTGATAATCGATCCCCAGATTTCTCGACATAAGAAATCTTATACAAATCTACAATAGTGAGGTCACTTAACGAGGGTTCCCCTTCCACAGTTGTGATCCACTATCCTGAAAACCGAACCTTAAACTCTTGTACCACTTGTTGAGACTATACAATGTGCATTAGTACCTTATTTTCCATTTGGGCCTAGATCGCATAAATTTATTCCTAGGCATCTTTAGAAAAAAACTCTTGCCGATGGAGTTAGGTGGAAATACAACGAGATGATCTCTTATTTTTTCAATATCGCACTTGAATTGCATCCCAACAATAATCTCTCAAACCAAGGACCACAAATGTCATTGCCTCCCCTCGTATCGATTGTCCAGCCGCCATGCACCCAACATTACTAGGCTTCTTGACAAAGGAAACCAGATGTATATCTCTATTTGATCAACGAGATGCAGATCTCCCAATCGCGTAGTCACTCAACGAGGGTTGTTCTTTCTCGTAACTGCAATCCACCATCTTGAAATCTGAATCTTTAGCTGGATATCGCTTGTTTAGACCATGCATTATATTGCATGTTAATATGTTATTGTTCGCTTTGGCCAAATCCTCACAAATTTGTCCTTGACCACCTTTCTTAAAATACCTTGTACTAATGAGTTGGACACTTACATATATAATGTTATTAAAAGATTTGTTCTGTGACTAAAACTGTTAGTACTTATAACTACACTATTAAAACATCATCGATCTAACATGTTTTAGGCTAAAACATCATTTTACTCGTTTTTTTTAATGATTTTGGCGATTAACTATTTACTTTTCACTTAACCCCACAAACAGCCCATCCATTACGACTTTCTATATCTTGCAGACTTGCACTAAACAATGGTTTCCCACCTCTTCAGAACACAGAAGGGTTAATTAGAGCTCAACAACTCCAATTTCCACTTTGTAATCCACTGGTGTTTATGGTGGGCTATCCAACTAATCTTGTTAAAGAGAATCATATCTCCTCCCACAACAACCAACCAGCATAGGAATTGTTGTTGTGACATTTAATCCTTATTTCATATCACTCTCTCAGTATATGTGAATATTAAATATGGAGAAGATCGAATATATATAATAAAATGAATGCAATAAGAAATATAATTTGATGGTATCTCTATGGTGGATAGGCCGAGCGAGCAGGGAACTTGAACTCGCAAAATCTCAACCTTTGATGAGTTGATGTTAATGGACAAGTTTTTATTTTATTTTAAAAAAAGGTCCAATCGAATGTGGTGTTGGAATCATTCGTCACAAAACACTGGCCATATAAAAAAGTTTGATGGCAGCACTTGTTCTCCCCACTTAACCATTAAGTGGAATCTACATGTGACGTCTTTCAAATTTAAATATATAAAAAATGTGGTCAACTAAATGGTCACTACTCACTAGTACAATCATTTGGTACTTTTCTCTATCATTCATCTCAATCCAAAATCTCAAATTTGAGGATGAAATGATCCAATTCGTGATTCCGTACAATTACCCATACATGCATTGTAAAATCATCAATTGTTGATAGAGTTTGGATCGTGTTTTACATCTATTTGGATATTTGCTGAGATTTGAGTCGGGTATGTATATTCCTACAATATTCTGTTAAGATATGAGTGGGGTATGTGTTTCTTCGTTTCTTACACATATAAATTCGGACATGTATGTAGTATAAAAAGGGACATGTTTGTCGAACTTTAAAAGTTTAGGTATCAAAAGAAAAAATAGATATACTAAAATGTTATTTTCCATATATTTTTAGGACTTACTTGAAAAATATTCAAATTTAGGTTTTAAGTGCTATATGCTTGTAATAGTTCGAGTGCGATATACTTGGTCAAGTATCAAGTCCGTCATGAAACGACTAAACACATCGATGTGAGGTATAAATTCTCTGTTTTCAGAACCGGACCGGAGGCTGAACCGGAAAAGTTAGTGGTTTAAGGGTTCACTGGTTAATCGTTACAAAACCGTTGGTGAACCGTTGATAGAACCGTTAATGATATATAACCTCTGTTTCATAACCGGACCGGAGGTTAAACCGGAAAAGTTAATGGTTGAAGGGTTCACCGATTAACCGTTACAAAACCGTTGGTGAACCGTAGATAGAACCATTAATGATATATAACATAGAAGACTTGTATATTACACTAATTTAAGAATAAAATTATCGTTGACCATAAACAAGTTCAAACTCATATCATCACGAAAATATCTAATAAATCATTCCAACCATCTCACAAAAGAAACCACATTTTTTAATTCAAATTAAAAATTACGGTTCTAGTTGGTAGTAGACAATGTAAAATCGACAATAAGGTTGAGGAAGCATATATAAAATTAATAATTATGATTTGATGGTCTTAGTTTATGTTAAAATATTTTTTTTGTTTAAATAGTGAACCAATGGACCAGTTAAACCGTGTCGGTTCATCTGATTTTATGTTGAACCGTGAAAAACCGTTTGGTCCATCAATAACCGTTCAAACAATAAACCGGACCGCTATCGTAACTGGTTTGATGGTTCTACTGGCCCGACCGTTGATCCGGTTCGGTTCTTATAACAAGGGGTATAATTTCTTGATCACAGAGAAGAAGATTAAGGTGAAGAAAGTGGGCACTACGACAATCGTGTTGATATGTCCACAAAGCCGGTTACACATTGCAAGTTCCAACACTGGTTGGACTTGCTGTATGTCATGAGTGGATAAATCCGCCCTCAGGGGCATTGAAGCAGGATATAGATAGAGGATCGTAGTACAAGAGAGATTCAGGTAGGTGGATGATTCAAGTCAAAGTGGATATTTATTGACATGACTTGAATTAGATCATCTGTCATCGACTGGAAGTCAAGAGGATCTCGCTATCCGATCACTGAGTCGGGGTCCAGGGTTGAAGATGCCCGGTTTGAGAGCTCGAAGAGTTAGATACTTAGATTCCCCCGATCCACGATGTACGGGCTTGCACACGTTTGGACTTTTATGGGGGATATAGGAGGAATTTCATTTTTTGATAATAATTTCTTCTGAAAAAAAAAAAAAATGTTGAACGCTCTCTCCTCTCTCATCTGTTGGCTTTTCGTGGCGGCCCTCAAGCCATCTAGGGTTTTGGCGGCGGGATTTCGATGGCTGATCCTGAGGATAGCAGCAAGAATGGTACTCCCCTCTGCTTATAGAGAGGGTGAGGTGGATTTGAATCGTTGGTCTCCTTGTGGAGGAGGTGTGCGAATTTTTCGGCGAACAGGAGAGACTATCGGAGGTGCGGGGAGATTGCATCGGCTGAAAACGGAGGTCGATCTTTTCGCCCGGTATGTCCAGATTCGAAGATCCATGGGGATAATTCCGAATCAGGAGACCGCCCAGCGAACGGTCCTCCGATTAGCCCCGAAGTGGACCTATTTATTGTCCACGGTGAGGTTTGCCGATTCACCAAATAAAATCAGGTGTCGGCAGTGGTGGAAGTTATACCAGAAGCAGGAATACCCTTCTCGTTGGCGGCGGTACACGAAAGGTATGATTACCACTCTTCAATTTTGTTGGGTTGGTGTTGTCTGTGCTGTGAGTGCCCTAGTTATGGTCTTAATGGGACTGTTGGGGGGTTTTTACTGGTGTACCCAGAAAATCAGAAGGAGGCGCAACATGGTGACCATTGGCGAAGCAATGGAAGTGGCTGCTCCTGTGGTGGAAGAAGCCAAGATGGCAGAGAAGGCAAAAGCAGAGGATGTGGTGGCGGCGGCATCGTCGCGCTCACAGGGCGAAGCTGGGTCGAAGAATACCCAGGGAGGAGAGAAGTCCGAGGAGGTGATGCAGGTGGATCAGGTGGCTGCGGGGATCCAGGCTCTGTCCATGGATCAAGTCGTGGAATTCACCATGGAAGATGTGGCTGCAGGTGTCCAGTGGGCAAAGATGAGCTTGCTGGGAAGGCTATTCATGGATAACCCTCCCAGCTTGACAGTTATTAGCAAGATTGTGAATGCAGAATGGAGTTGTGCTGTGGAGGTCAGGGTTCTTGCTGCGGAGAGAGGGCTACTGCAGTTCTTCTTCGCTGACGAAGCTGATCGTGATTGGGTTCTCAAGAGGTCGCCATGGACAGTGAAGGAGAGGGTGTTGCAGTTGAAGCCCTGGTGCCAAATAACAAAGGAGGTGGTGGATTCTTTCATCATGGTCCCATTCTGGGTCCAGATGTGGGGAATCCCCAATCACTGTCGCACTGTGGCATTTGGAAGGAGGGTGGCTGGTTCGAAGATAGGGAAGGTTTTGGATGCTGGGGCGTTTGCTATTCAGGGTATTGCTGGTCACTTCATCAAGACGAAGGTCCTACTGGACATCACCCAGCCGCTCCGTTCTCAACTCTATGCCAGCAATCCTTTGGTTGGTGAGTTTTGGGTCACTCTGGTCTATGAGTTCTTGCCGTTGCTATGCTATCACTGTGGGAGGTTGGGGCATATGGCTCCAAATTGTGTGTATCCTGATCCGGTGGGCATAGAACATTATGGACCCGAGCTCAGTACGGATATCATTGGGTATCGGGTGGAGGAGGCGGCTGTAGTGCCCTTCCCTCTGCGTCAGCCAGCCCAGTCCTCGGTGTGGGTCAACCCCAATCCTAACGCCACCAGTGCTGGAGGTGGGAAGCAGAAACGAGATCGAGATGCAGAGGGGGATGCTGAGAGGGCGGGCGCCAAAACTGTGGTGCTGGGATTACCTGCGCAGGGGAGCTTGGAACGTGACAATCTGGCTGCAGATTTGCAAGGGAAGGCAGGACAGGGACAGGTTCCTAGAGGGACCTCGGGTGGGGGTAACAGTGGGTATCGCGGACAGCAGGTGAAGGGGAGAGGTAAGGGGGGACAGGGCCAATATCAACAGGCCAGTAGAGGGGTGGAGAGGAGCAAGGAGTATGCTCCCAAGCAGCAGCAGTTTAGAGCCGACGCTCGGAGGCCGCATGGCAGGCAGACTAATGAAGTTGGGCCGAGAGCAGCAGCTGGAGGTTCGAAGGCCAAAGGGAAGGAGGTCTTCCGTATGGTGGCGCCGGATCCAGCAGAGATTGATGAAAGGAAACGGGCAGCAGGGGAAGTTGCAGGGTTGCAATTCGACCCTACCCCAGTGAAGAAGAAATGCGTGGAAGCTACGGTGGAGGAAACCAGCCATGAATGGTCCCAATCAGCCAAATGAAACTTGTTTCTTGGAATGTAAGAGGTATCGGACCGTCTCTTACATTTCAATCTTTGCTTGGTCTGTGTAGGTCGAATAAGCCAGAGGTTATTTTCCTTTCGGAAACTAAGTCTTGTAGGCGCGTAGTTACCCGGCGGATGCGCGGGTTAGGTTTTCAGAATTTTTTCCTTGTCGATGCGGTGGATGCGGCCGGTGGCCTTGCTGTTGGGTGGGATGGTGATTGTAATCTCCATGTACTGGCGCATGATTCCTTTTTTATTGCTTTTGGTATTGGAAATGAAATGGAGAACTTGGAGTATATGTGTGGTTGTGTTTACTTTTCCTCTGATCTGAACACTCGTGCTTATCAAACTGCTTCTCTTTATGACTTTTGTTCACATTTGACTGTCCCTTATTTATTGGTTGGGGATATGAATTGTGTGATGGAGGCTAATGAAAAAGCAGGTGGTCGGCCGTGGGATCCTATGAATTCTGCGAGTGTTAGAGATCTTATGAACGGACTTGCGTTGCAAGATATTGGATTTATGGGTCCGCAGTTCACTTGGTCGAACCGTCGCATGGGAGCGGCTTGTATTATGGAGCGGTTGGATCGGGTTTTGGTGTCCCCTGCTTGGGCGGCCCGGTTTCCGCAGTCGTTGGTGAAGCACTGTACTGACCTAGGGTCAGATCACAGGGCTTTACTTGTGGCGGATAAACCGTTCAGCAGAATGGCCAAACCCTTGTTCAGATTTGACTCGAGATGGGTAGAGAACCCGGAGGCGAGATTACTGGTCAGTTATGTTTGGAAACAGACATATACTGGGTCACCGATGTTCCGGTTATGGCAACGTTTAAAAACACTACGTCATTTACTTTTCGATTGGAGTCGTGCGGGAACTAATAACTCGGCACGGAATATTCGTATCCTGCAGACTGAAATTGGGGCTTTGAAAGAAGGGACGAGTGTGGATTGGGATCGGATTGGTGAACTTGAGAAAGAGTTATCCGCACAGTGGGCGGCGGAAGAGGAGTACTGGAGGCAGAAGTCGCGAGTTAGATGGTTGGATAAGGGGGATAAGAATTCCTCGTATTTCCATACTGTTACGCGGACGCGGCGGAGGCGTAATTTTATAGAAGGACTTCTTGATAAAAATGGTACATGGGTGACGGATGAAGCGCAAAAGGGTGCAGTGGCAGGTGAGTTTTATGAGGAGCTGTTCACTTCGGAGAGGCAGTTGCCGAATTTAGCCGAGAGGATGGCGGGGCTCCCTGTCCCGGAGGTTGTTACGGAACAGATGAACAGTGATCTGACTGCCGATGTTTCGGCAGACGAGATTCGCCGCGCGGTGTTCTCTATTGGTGCTACTCAGGCCCCAGGTTCGGATGGTTTTACTGGGAAATTTTATAGGGCGTACTGGGATATTGTTGGGTTGGATGTGGTGGAAGCTGTGCAGTCCTTTTTTCAGTCCGGCGCCTCTTGAAGAGTTTCAATCACACTTGGCTGACGTTGGTTCCTAAGGTGGAATCGGTGGAGTCAATGAAGCAGATTAGACCGATTAGTCTTTGTCAACTTTTTTATAAGATTATTTCTAAAATCATGGCGGAGCGAATGGCTGTTATTTTGCCTTCCATTATCTCACCGGAGCAGAATGGGTTCATTCGTGGACGCCAGATAGTTGACAATGTTCTGATTGGGCATGAGGTCATGCACTATCTGAAGATCAAAAAGCAAGGGCAGAAGTCTTACCTAGCTCTAAAGGTTGACATGGAAAAGGCCTATGATAGAGTAGAGTGGGACTTTCTGCTTGCGATTATGACTAAGATGGGTTTTAGTCGCCGATGGATAGGGTGGGTGCAGGAATGCGTCTCGACGGCGTCTTTCTCTGTTATGATGAATGGTGTACCAGCGGGGTATTTTCGATCGACGAGAGGGCTAAGACAGGGAGATCCTCTTTCTCCTCTCTTGTTTGCCATCTGTTCTGAAGGATTCGCGGCATTGTTGAGGCAGGCTATATCGGAGAAAAGGCTGGCGGGGGTTAAGGTGAACCCTAGATGTCCTAGCATTTCACATTTGTTTTTCGCAGACGATTCTTATCTGTTTTTGCGGGCGTCTAGGCAGGAGTGTGAAACTTTGGTGCAGTTGCTGCAAAAGTACCAGGAGTTGAGTGGCCAGAAAGTTAATTTGAATAAATCTGCTGTCTGTTTTAGTGGTAACGTGGATCCGCCAGAGGCAGAGGAGATGGCGGCAATGCTTGGGGTTGGGGCTATAGGAGTTCAAGATAAATACCTGGGCCTGCCTACCCTGGTGCAGCGCTCTAAGGTGGAGACATTTCGGTACCTGGAGGAGAGATTGCTGGCGAAGCTTCAGGGGTGGAAGCAGAGACATTTATCGTGGGCAGCGAAGGAGGTCCTTCTTAAAGCGGTAGCTGCTGCGCTCCCAATCTATGTGATGTCATGTTTTCTCTTGCCAGTGACCTTATGTCGAAAGTTGGACAAGCATATGGCGCGCTTTTGGTGGGGATATTCGGTGGATAAGAAGAAGGCGCATTGGGTTTCCTGGCGGAACCTGTGTCGTAGTAAGTTCGATGGTGGTCTGGGATTTCGGCGCTTTGAGGACTTCAACCAAGCTTTATTGGCAAAGGTGGCGTGGCGAGTTTGGCAGGAACCAAATACATTACTGGCGCAGGTTTTGAAAGGGAAGTACTTTGCGAAGACTTCGATTTTACAGGCGAAGCGTGGGTCTAGGCCGTCCTGGGGGTGGACTAGTGTTCTTCATGGCAGGGATTTATTGCAGCAAGGTTTAGTTTGGCAGATTGGTGACGGGAAAGAAGTTAGGGTGCTGGAGGATAATTGGATTCCTGGAGTGCGCCGTGAGGAGAGCTTTGTTCTCCCCTCAGCCCAGGTGATGGCGGATACTCGGGTAGAATCGTTCTTGATTCCTGGTACGGGGAACTGGTGTCTGGAGTGCTTGCAATATTGCTTTTCTGATTCGACGGTGCAGTGTATTCGGGCGATTCCATTGCCAGTCCGACAGGTACCTGACCGGTGTGTTTGGGCTTGGGAAGAAGATGGGGAGTATACTGTGAAGTCTGGCTATCATTTGGCCCTTCAGATTAGTCGTAGGTCCCCGGGATGGAAGGAGGAGGTCTCCTTTTTTGATATGGGATTTTGGAAGAAAGTGTGGAGTTTTCCTTTACCTCCGAAATTGAAATTTTTTGTTTGGCAGCTCCTTAGGCGCATTTTACCTACTGCTGAGGCGATCATTGAAAAGCAGGGTCGGATCCCCGCTGAGGTCCTAGACGCACCGGAAGAGGAAGAAGTCATTTCTCCCCGATGCCTAGTGTGCTGGGCGCCGGTGGAGACCCTTGAGCATTTGTTTTTGTCTTGTAGAGTGGCGACGGCACTTTGGAGTTGCTCGGGGGTGGCGGGTGTGAGTGGGATGGCGGATCTTCCTAATTTTGCTTTGTTCTTCCGGCAGATGATTGAGCAAGATGCTGGGGCGGAGAGGATAGTGCGCATGGTGGCTTTATTGTGGAGGGTTTGGAAGAGCCGGAATTGGGTGGTTTTTGAGCATTTACAGTATGATATTCCGTGTTTAGTCCGTCAGTACGAGGCTCAGGTGAAGGAATGGTTGGCGTTTATCCAACCGGGGCAAGTTCCGATGATGCAGCTGCAGCAGCGAGTGTTGGGAGGGGGTAGGGGGCAGGGTCGGGTGCAGCAGGTGGTGATGCCGTTTTCCTGTCATGTGGATGGGGCGGTTGCGCCGGGGTCTCATGGTGCGGGGGGCTTGGTTGTCCGTGATGGTAGGGGGCGAGTGTGTATGGTGAAGGGATTTCATTATGCAGGTCTCGTGGATCCTTTCCTAGTGGAGTTGGTTGCATTACGGGATGCAATCCAGTGGTGCTTAGGGAAGGGGCTGGAGGAAGTGTGGTTTTATGGAGATGCCAAGAACGCTATTGAGAAGATTCAACGTCGGGATGCTCGGGACTTGAAGGGTGGGCGGATTCTTGAGGAGATTGAAGGTTTGCGGCAGCAGTATCGTGGTTTTGGTGTTTCGTTCGTTGGCAGGAGTGGCAATCGGGTGGCTCATGATGTAGCCAGGAAGACCCTTTCTTTGTTACCTGCTGTTGTTGCGAGTTTTGACTTTGATTGTTGGTTTCGTTTTGGGTTGTAGTCTGTGTTTGTAAGACTTTGCTATCTTTGATTTGGTAATACCATTATCTATTGCTAAAAAAAAAAAATGGGGGATATAGGAGATAAACACTAAGCAAATGTTGTCCGAACTATATCCCGATGGGTCCAGCTCCATCAATGAAGCCCAAATATATTTTTCTCTTAAACTGAGATAACCAGACAAGGCCCATTAGTTTTGGGCCTCGTGGAGCCGACTCTCCTTCGCGGTTAACATCCAGCCACATGAGTTTCTCGACCTGTCGTCTTCGTTACGCGCCACCTGTCCCTCCCTCTAGAGCTGTCTTCCTTTCTCTCTCGCGTCATTCTTCTGCTGAATCGTCACTTAAAAAACTCGTCCCCGACCTCCACCGGAACGCGATTTCCCGCAGAACCAGAATTTCGCACCGTTACCGGAGTTTGACAGGGCCACAGAGAAAGAGATAGAGAGAGAGAGACGAAGGAGGAGAGCAGTTTCCATCGAAATGAGGACCGTTGCGTCGCGGTTGATCGACTCTAGAGCTTCTCTATCTAGATTGTAGTAAGTCCGCTCTTTCTCATTCCCTTATTCCCTTCAGTAGAATTGCATTACTATAGTTAGGGTTTGCACGGGAATTCCTCTCGATGTTTCTGATTGTTCAATTTTTTCGGAAACAGTACAATGGCGGCGGGGTACGGTGAGCGGAGATGTTTCTCAAATGATTCTAATAAGGTGGATGAGCCTTTCAAGGTCGAGGAAGCAGAAACTGTGAACGTCCCTCCGCCACCTCAAGAAAAGGTTCGAATCTTGTTCGCGTTGTTACTTGTTGGTTGCCTTTTTGGTATTTGCATTTTCATTCTGTTATGTGTTTGGATTCAGTTGCTGGTGTTAGGTGGAAATGGTTTCGTTGGCTCTCATATTCTCAGAGAGGCTCTAGATCGAGGCTTATCTGTTGCCAGCCTTAGCAGGTATGCGTTTTTATGATGCTTGTTTGTTTGCTTGTGAATCTGCTACTAGTTGTCCATTTTGATAAGTGTCATTTGGTGGTTTGAACTTCAGAAGCTAGCCTCCGATCTAGATAAATGATCCATAGATTCAAATTCTAGTTAGAACTTAGAAGGTTGATTGAAAGTAGTCGAGGCTGTCTAGCTTCTTATGTTTTTGAACCCTTACCCTTCAAAGTTGTGGTTCAATAATGTTTGTTATGGAAAGGTTGCTACTATACTTGAGCTGCTTTCAATGTTTCTCAAGTTCTTTCCGGATTCCGTTTTGCCAGCATGACTAATGTCACTAAACTAGTTCTTGCTGGCATTTGAATCTGCTCGTTTTTTCCATGCAGATCTGGGAAGTCATCATTGCATGATCCATGGGCTAACAATGTCACGTGGTATCAAGGTTTAGTTTTTACTTTGCTGTTGAGTGTTGATTCTTCTTATTTGGGAAGTCTGGAATTCTTTTCTGTAGCTTGATTCCTTGCCCTTACCTTATGTAGGGAACCTTCTTTCACCCGATTCCTTGAAGGATGCTCTCGATGGCGTCTCTGCGGTTGTAAGTAATCACTCTGTTTGCTTGCACCTGTTCAATAGGTTATGTATAGGGAGTTACTTCTTTGTGATGGAGTCGACTATGGCATGTTGTTGTCCTCTGTTGGTACTGACTCAGCTTCTACTATATTTTAGATTTCCTGTGTTGGTGGTTTTGGCTCACAATCTTACATGTACAAGATCAACGGAACTGCGAATATCAATGCTATTAGAGCTGCTTCAGAGAAAGGTATATGGGTTTTCTTACCAGTTAAGCATGATAGATAAAGCTGAATGTAGTCTTTCCAGAAGCAACGCTTTACTCAGCTCAGCTTTCACTGAAACATTTCCCACTGCAACTAAGTTATCACTTGATGGTTCATCTTATAGGTGTTAAAAGATTTGTTTACATCTCTGCTGCTGATTTCGGCTTGGCTAACTACATACTGCGAGGATATTATGAGGGAAAGGTATGATTTCATAGTTGGTGTATGGGTTCTGAATTTTGCTCAGTATAACTCTTTTTTAATATTGTTTTCCCGGAGTAAGGTTTTCTTCAATAGCGTTTCTCATTCTCTCTCTTGGTTGATTTGCTTAAAATTCTGACACGCATGGTCATTGCGCCCTTGATACAGAAAGCTGCTGAGGCAGAATTACTTGCGAAGTTTCCATATGGAGGTAAATTCATGTTTGCAGCTTATTATCCTTTTCTAATTTTGGTGTCTGGATCAGAAGACCAATATCTGTATCTCCATCTTTTGAAGAGCTTTTTTTTAATTCTCTGTAAACAAATTAACTCTTCCAATTTCCTTTACAGGAATAATTCTGCGACCAGGCTTTATCTATGGGACTCGTGGTGTTGGAAGTCTGAAGTTGCCTCTTGGTGTGATTGGTTCGCCTATGGAGATGGTAACTTGTTTATGCTTCCATGGATATATGCCTGATTTTTTGCCATCTTGTAAACCAAACACGAATCTAGTCTTGTGGTGCTTGACAATTGACATCCAGTGTATATTCTGCCAATTGACATGGACTCCAGTTTTTAGTACGCTTCATTCCTTTAGCATTCGATTTTTGAACAGTGATGAATGACGTGCTCTATTGCACTGCACCTCAGGTTCTTCAACATGCAAAGCCGCTAAACCAGCTTCCATTGATTGGACCTCTGTTCACACCTCCTGTGGATGTGAATGCGGTGGCCAGGGTGGCATTGAGGGCGGCAACCGATCCAGTCTTCCCACCGGGGATCATAGATGTTTATGGGATCCAGCGTTACAGACAATGAATGTGAAGATTAGAAACGTTAGCTCTCTATACTCGCTGTTCTCTTTCATTCATAGTTACTCTCCTTTGTGAACAGTTGAAACTGTAGAGCTGCTGGCCATGGAACCTTTTTCCATATAGGCTGGTAAGCAGGAAGTTCCCTACTATGGTCGGAAGAAAATGACGAGGAATAAGTTCGTCGAGAATTAGTATAGAAACTGTTACTGTTCTGGTGACAGAGATGAGCAGAAGATTTATGTACCGGGGGTGTGGTAATCTTAACTTCAATAACCTACCATGAACCGACTTTACACAAGAAACTATGTGAATATACATGTAGTAATACTTTTACCAGGACGGTTTTGTTTCGTCATCATACGATCTTTCTTGGTGTCTCATAATTTCATCATTAGTGTTAGCATCAGCAATGTGTGCTTCTATTGGAATTCGGATGCGAATCTATGTTCATCGCACCTGTCTAAGCTACCGTGTTGTCATGCAACTCCGACGAAGCTTCTATCAGCGTAGTAGGTTTGTGGGTTGAATCCACAGAGATTCTATCAGCGGAGTAGGCGATTGAGGAGAATCCATGGAAAAGTCCATGCGAACAGAAAACGCGGAGGGAGTCATCGCATTCATGTTGGCAAGATGAACTTCAGTACCAACCCTGTCGTCCCTGGAAGTATGGCACGTGGGATTTATCTTGTAGCAGATCGTGAACGGATTCAGAATTCTTCTCCAGAAGGAAGGGTTTGATTGCGAATCGTCTTCTTCGGCCGGCACCGGAAGCTTCCTATGCTTGTAAATGGACACGGCGGCAAAAATACAGAGTGCTGAAACTGTAGCCACTACTCCAGCGATCAGAAACAGGCACCAGAAGCTTTCTAGCCCAAGCTGGTTCTCTGAAGAAACCGAGGTACTATATTCCTCCAGCCACCTCCTCCTCTTCTTCCCATTTCTTGCTTCTTCTATTTTGGCCATCTTATCTCCCTCAGCTACGTTCAGGACTGCTCTTGAAATGTCTGGAACTAGTGGGGAGCCTTTGGGGAAGACCTGCAAGCATGTCATCAAGAAATTTACTTACACATGTACGGTGATCGCCATTAATATCTAATGAATGTTCGACAATGTATGCAGGGCAAAGCTCACAAAGCCAAAGCCGCCAGTTTTATAAGTCGGGTTGATCATTGTGTACTTGGGACTGTGCTTGGCCAGGAACAGCTTCATGTATGGAACTTCATCGAAGGCCGCTGCAATTTTCCCCTGGCCGAAAAGCGAGTCACATTCGTCCAAGTTATGGTAAGGGACGAGCCTGTCATCTCGGAACCCCAATTGTTTCAGCAGGTCGCGCACAAACGATCCGTCCTGGTACCCAACAAATTCCCCCTTCCTCAGCAGCTCGTTCATGTCTGCCGCCGTCGTTGGCTGCAGCCTTTGCATAGTTTGGAGGTTCGTGAAGCTGGCGGTGTAGCTCATCGTCATGATCAGCACCACAAAGCACCACATTATCACCACCGTCCTCGCCAGGTTGCTCGCCACGTTTTCTCCTGCAATTTGATATAACATGGTGCAGTAGTAGTGACTAGTTAAGTACCCTTTTCAATGTCTGTAGCATACCCTTTTCTAACAGTTACTTAAACTTACTGTGAGCGAAGACCATGGCGGAGAAGGAGAACCAGATGCCAGCTTTGTGTGAAGGCGGCCCTCTGAAATCCTTACTGATCATCCTGTGCTCGAATACCCACACCACGAACCCAATAAAGAGGAAGAGGAAGAACACGGTGACCCAAACATTCCACGTCAGTGGCTTCAAGAACAACCACGGATTCTTGCTTCCATTTGGCTTCGCCGGCACCACCATCGACACTCCTGATTCTGTGTACGGCAGCGCGAAGTCGACGTACTTTGACCTATCGGCGATGATGGTGATATCTCCGACCACCGCGTCGAAGTTCTGCGCTCATGCATGCAACAAAAGTACGGTAATTACTAATTAGTCTGGCATCAGGGGATTACTCATATTGTCGGATACGATTAGTTAATTAGCTTATTACTTGTGTACTTACTTACTTACCCCTAAAAAGACCTGATAGACAAGGTCGCCGTAAGTCCCGGCGAAAGGCACATACTCAAAGGGAAGCGCATAGGGCAGCGCCAGGACGACGGCTTCGAAGACATCAATGGAGTAGCCAGTCACGCTCGTCTTGTTGGTTTCGGGATCTGTAGTCACAGAAACAAACTCGCTGAATCCGTCTCTCATGGGGACGCCGATCCTCAGCTTCTTCCCTCTCGTCGTGATCCCGGACTCTTTCGGAGCCATTGCCCGATCCCCCGGCCATATCATCGGCCCCAGGATTTCCCTCAACGGCGAGCTTGTTACCCACGTCGACGAGTTCATCAGTTCTTTAACCAGCATCTCGCCAGATGTCCAAAACGCAGCAACTCTAGCTCCGTTCCCATGTACATTCACAACCTCATTAGACGAGTGGAAAATGGAGCTACGGTAAGGGACGCAGGCGTCGACGGCTTCGATGCTGTCGACTAAGGAAGGGACAATGCATTGGCCGAAGGCGTTGTCGATCGGGATGCTTTGTTGCCGGTCGACGGATTTGGCTATGGCGGTGGCTTGAGTCGAGTCATTTTGAGTGGCGCGGAAGAAGTATGGGCTGCCGATGGAAGCGACAGTTGGGCTTGATTCGGAGAATGAAGTGATGTGAACTTGGGCTTTTTCTCGCACTGCGATCATGCAATTGGCCTCTATTGACGTTTCTGGGCCCAGGATTGCTTGGACTTGCACGTTATTTGGTGCTGCCGCGTGTTCGTTGCAATAGGAAGGTTAGAAAATCCGAGAGAATATAAATTATTAAGATGAGGAATTTTCATTTTTGTTCATATTTCGTAGCAAGTTGTAAAGCATACAAACTTCTTATTATATCTATACTATTTCATACAAATTTCTTTATAGTACAAATTGAATCAATTTGTATTACTTATGATACGATATAAGTTAGAATTGTACCATAACATAACAATCCAAATTTTCTAGTGATATAACTCAAACTTAGTAGAATTGCTAGAATTGCTATTTAGGATATTGGTTATTCTACTCCACCATTTCTTTGTACTTTTACAATAAAGAGAGCAGACCGTTGCATATTTAAACCATAGTTAGTAAAGTATGGCATTCATTTCAATCAGAAGTAGTTTATTATATGGTTTAAGCTTTTTTTTTATGGCTAGTAGAAACTAGAAATGCTGTTTATTCCTAGATTGGAAAAAGTCCAGTGGGTGGCGACTAAGTCAAGTCGTCGCTTGCACCTGCCGACTACGATCCGCTAAATATATATTTTTTTTTGAGGAACCAATTTGCCGATTAAAAAAAATCAGAATCCTCAACACCTTCGATAGAAGTTCTATCGCTGAAGGCAATTAGAACAAGATTGGGGGAATGATCGATCAAGGAACTTCTAACTACAACTAGCTAATCGAAACTTGAACATTTTTGGCGGTCGAATTTCATTGAGGAATAACCACAAACACCTAGAGCGCAAGAGCGGAAGCAAAGAAAAAAAACGAAAATCGAAATGGGGGAACAAGTAGTACGCACGTACGGACCTGAAGCAGCGGCTTGAACAACCTCGACTCTGCGGGAATCCCTGGTGTTGATCAGGAGGCGGGCGGTGTAGTTCGGCTGCCAACCGTAGGGATCGGAAATCGCCATTTCCACGCAGCTCGGCTCCACCTGTCGGACAACATCGGCTCTGTTGAAGTCGAGAAAGTTGGCGACGTTCACCCCCACCGTCGCGTTATTACTGCTACTCTGCCCCGGCACCGGCGTAATATCAATGATCGCGGCATAATAAACGGTAGCGAAGAACATGAAAACGAAGATTCTTGACCACCCGGCCGGATTCCGCCGACTGCGGTGGCCAATTTCCGGCGACATCGTTTGGGAATGGGCGGTCTAAATATTGGCAGGGAGCAAGGCAGCAAAACTTCGACTGAGGCCTTTTTTTTTTCTTCTTCTTTTGTTTGTTTGAGAGAGGTGAGTTGTTTCTTTATACAAAATAGTCTAACTCGAGAGCATGGTAGGCCCCAACAACATTGTTAAAACCATCGGGGGGGAAATAATATTAAAGTGTTTTACATTTTATTGAGTATAAATGTATAATCGAACTGATTAAAAAAATATAATTCATTAAAAATTAAGAGAATACTGAAAAGAAAAGAGAGAAATTGAATTAAGAAACGAGTCGTCGTGCCTATAATTACGAGTAGAGGTGGTAATTGGATCGGATTCATGGATTCGTGGATTGGATTGGTGGATCCATGGATCAAATTAGGGATGGCAATGGGTCGGGTCGGAGACGGATAGTGCATATCCGTTACCTACCCAAAGTAGTTCGGATTTTACCCTACCCATACCCACATGTGAAGCAGGTAGAAAATTAAAACCATGCCCATACCCGTTCGGGTTTCGGGTACCCACGGTTATCCATGAGTAATAATTTCTCTTCATAACTCCAACAAATATGTTATCATTCATACGTATTCTCACATGACTTAAGAGGAAAGTACGACAATAGTTCACTAGAATGAACAAAATTAATTAAAAAACACAATTTCAAGAAAATATTGTATTTATATGCTAAATATAAAATATTTTTAGAGAAAAATAATGATTATTTATAGACAAAATACATATGCATTTGTATAATCGGGCGGGTTCGGGTTGGATAGTGAGAAACCCATGCCTACCCATTACCCGCAATATTCGGGTTCGGGTTTTACCCGTACCCATAAATGTCCTTCGGGTTCGGGTTTTACCCTACCCGATTAGGCTGGATTCGGGCGGATATCCACGGTTACGGATATTTTTGCTATCCCTAGATCAAATGGATTTGATCCAATGGATTGGTGGATTCATGGATTGGATCAAATGAATTGGTGGATTGATTCATGAATCCAAATGACATCTAAGGCTTGGACCAAAATGTAAAATTTGAAAAGTTTTGGTACTAAAATGTCATAACGAAAAATTTTAGGTACCAAAATATAATTTTCCAATGATATTTTTCGTATAAAAATATAAATTTTAGGTACCAAAATGTAAAATATAAAAATATATAGGTACCAAATTGTAATTTGCCATTTGGATCCATGGATTGATCCACGAATCCACCAATTCAATTGAATTTGGATCAAATGGATTGGATTTAAATGGATTGGATTAGATGGATGAATTGGATTGAATTCATGGATTTTGATCCTAATTGCCACCTCTATTTACGAGTTAGGAGAGTTTCATGGAAGTTTCACCAATGCGTTGAAGAATACTTAAGCTGCTAATTAATCAATCCCATCGCCATCGGTATTTGGTGATGTAATAATAAGAACTGTTATATATTCTGTTGCCGCTTAACCAGCTTTCCGTAATCGGACCTCCGTTCAAACCACTTATCCAGTTTTTTGTGAGGAACCATATATGTTTATGGGATCCAGCATTCTGTATACGGAATGTTCTCTTCCATTCTTTAGTTAATCTCTGCTTCCATTGTCAACTGACAACTGTTGCAGCTGGGGAGCTGCTGGTCAAGGCTGTTCAAGATAGAGTGAGTAACCTTCGAGTGAGTAATAATGAGTAACCAAATTTGGACCATTCTTTTAAGTGACTGCAGATTTTAAGGGTGGAGAATTAAAAAAATTTATTTTCCCTAGTTTTCTTAATTGGATCATATCTTCTTCATTCTAACTCGGATTTCAATTTTTTTTGCACAGATGGAACAAGTTCGTTGTGCTCTACAAAATGATATCCATTTTCAATATTTTTTGAGAAAAAAATTTTCATCCCTCTCGTTACCAACTCCATACCACATAATATCTCCTTTGTTGTTTAGTCATTTTCGGAAATTTTTGCACAAAAGGAACGATTTAATCATGATCTATTGGATTTCAAAATTTTCTGGGGGAAAAAATTTCAAACCTCTAATTACCAACTCCATACCATACTATACCACCCTGGTATATGAGGTGGTATTTTTCATACCATATGGTATGTTGTTATTTAATAGGATTAATACCTTAGTTTGGCCCGAACTATAGACAAACTTTCTACTTTGACCCGTGATATCGGAAATTGCTATTCTGGCCTAAACTATGTAGCATACTTTCTTATTTGGCCCGGAGGCGGGTTTGACCGTCAAATTAGACGGTCAACTCGGTTGACCGTTAGTCAAAGTCCACCTCACTTGCCACTTCATCTATCAAGGAATAAAAATTTATTATTTTTTTGAATTTTTGAGTTTTGTTTATTTTCTAAAATTAAATAAAAATAATTTGGGGAGCTTTTTTAATTAATTTTTTTCGTTTATTATTTTTATTATTAGAAAGTAAAAAAAAAAATCAAAATACAAAATTAATTTTTTATTCCCTAATAGCCGATGTGGCAAGTGAGCTGGACCTTGACTAACGATCAACTCGGTTGACCGTCTAATTTGACGGTCAAACCCACCTCCGGGCCAAATAAGAAAGTATGCTACATAGTTTAGGCCAGAATAGCAATTTCCGATATCACGGGTCAAAGTAGAAAGTTTGTCTATAGTTCGGGCCAAACTAAGGTATTAATCCTATTAAATAACAACATACCATATGGTATGAAAAATACCACCTCATATACCAGGGTGGTAGGCGCTCGGCTCCTGACTTGCGCCTTGTCTGATTAGGCGTAGCCTAGGCGCGCCTAGGCGTTCAGAGCATAAATGGAAAAAGTTCTCAAATATTTCCTGTTTTCTGGAATAATTCATATAATCCAAGTGCATATAAAATTAGCAATGCCTAGTTCTTAACAGTAAACACTTAACATAACAAATAACAAGCAAATAGCGACCACTTACTATAATCACAAGTTCATAAAATATCGAAATACTAAACAATAGTCAATAAGTTCATAGGAAAATGTCCATTCTTCATCATCCAAGTAGGTCCGTCCGTCCAGCCACCACTTCATCTTCATCATCCTCAAAAGCAATCTCCTCACCATCCTCCTCCTCTTCCTCCTCTTCAGACTCTAATTTTTCATCATGGAGCTCTCTCACTCGTGCACTCCTGCGAAGCTCACTCTGTTCACCCGCCATTGCATCTGTAACAGTACTCGAGGGTGCACAATATGATTCCTCATCCTCATCTACGAATACATACATAGCATAGTCATCTCCTTCCCGTGTTTCTAATTTTCTAGGGCAAGAGGCAATTTTCTGATTTTCTAGGACAAAACGAAGAGTATTGGGTGTAACCGCCTAAGCTAGCCCATGAACGCCCAGGCACGCCTTCTCTCCACTAGGCGCAAACTAAGCGTTATTCCTACCTACTAAGCGCTACCAGCGCCTTTTACAACGCCTTTGGCCAAGTCAAGGTGATCCTCCACCGCCTAGCGCCTAATTGAGCCTAGGCGTGCGCCCAGGCGTGCCTTCTTGAACCCTGACTGCGCCATGACAAAGTCCTTGATGGTTAGTATGCAGGTACCCCCAAGTTTAGTAGGCCCCGCTGTCACTCATGTTGCATGTGGGTTGCTGATGTTCCTGGGTTATCAAATTATCATTTCTCTCTCTAACTTAAGCATCATAGAATGTCCCAGACAATCGCTTGCAGACCTTTTTGCAGGATCAAGGAGACCGCCTCCCACCTTAGGAACACAAGCTCCACTCTCCTCTCACAATCCTCCTGGAACTTCCCTTGCACAAAGAGATATCATATCATAAACCATTTTATTTGAATACGAGTTATCGAGACTCATGTATGAACGCTAACCACTTTGTTACATGCATTCATGTTTTACAAGAATAGTTTTGACACTAAACCACATTTCATGATCTCCTAATGTCTCGTAATTTCATCATTAGCAGTAGCAACGAGTCCTTCTCCGTCGGAATCTGGATGCAAATCAATGCTTATTATTGCAACTTCCTGAGCAATTGTGTTGTCATGCAACTCTGACGAAGATCCCATTGACGGAGAAAGCGTTTGGGTTGAATCCACGGGAAACTCTGTATGAACCGAATACACAGAAGGGCTCATCACATTCAAACTGGCTAGACGAACTTCGTTCTGGTCACCAACTCTGTCACCCCTGAAAGTGTGACATTCGAGGTCCTTATTGTCGAAGGTCTTCAACAGATTCAGAAGCCTTCCCCAAAATGAAGGCTTTGATTGCGAATCGTCATCTACTTGGGGCGACATCAGCTTCCTATATTCGTAAACAAACTGGACAGTGAAAATGCAGAGCGCTAAAACTGCAGCCACTCCAGCTATCATAAATAGGCTCCAGAAGCTGTTTAGCCCGAGTTGTCCCCCTGAAGAAACAGTAGAAGTAGTAGATTCCGGGCACCTGTCTTTCTTGCCAAACCATGCTTCTTCGATTTTCGTCATCTTGTCTCCCTCAGTTACGTTCAGGATGGCCCTAGATATGTCTACAACAAGCGGAGAACCTTTCGGGAACACCTGTAAACAATGCAGTTAAAATCATGATTCTATACCTGTAGAAGCGTTTTGGTGAACTAGAAGCGTAAAAATGTAAGTTTTTAACTTAAAGTGTAGATTTTGACTACAATTGTAAGTAAAAAATGAGATTCTAAATAGAAGCATTTTGATGATATAAAAGTGTAAACAGTAAGTTTTTTAAGTTTAAAACTCACAAAGCCAAAGCCGTCGGCTTTATAAGTGGGGTCGGTCATCATGTACTTGGAGCAGTGCTTAGCCAAGAAGAGTTTGATGTAGGGCACTTCATCGAACGCCGCAACGATCTTCCCTTGGTTGAAGAGACTATTACAATGCTCTGAGTTTTTATATGGCACAAGCCTGTCATCTCGGAACCCTAACCGTTTCAGTAGGCCGAACACAAACGAGACATCCTGGTAGCCAACAAAATCTCCCTTCCTCAGCAGCTCGTTCATGTCTGCCGCCGTGGGTTGCAGTCGTTGCACCGTTAGCAGGCTCGTGAAGCTCGCCGTGTAACTCTGCGTTATGATCAGCACCACGAGGCACCATATTATCACCACTGTTCTCGCTAGGTTGCTCACCACGTTTTCTCCTGCACACACATGAACAACCGAATTGATGGGGAGCCAATGTATAGTCAAAATCGCGCTTTAAAACATAAAATTTTACGTTTTTACATTTTGGCTCACCAAAACGTTTTTTTTTTCCTGCATAGAATCATGTTTTTCACTTACAAGTATAGTCAAAACCTATGCTTTAAATCTTAAAAACTTACGTTTTTTACACTTTTAGGTCATCAAAATACTTTCACATAGAATCGCAATTTTGATTGCATTGATGAGAGTAAAACGCAAAGACAGTCAGATTTATTCAAACAATACTTTCAACTTACTGTGAGCGAAGACCATGGTGGAGAAGGAGAACCAGAGGCTGGTCCCAACTTGATGTGAAGGCGGGCCTCTGAAGTCCTTACTGATCCTGTGCTCCAATGCCCACACCACGAACCCAATAAAGAGGAAGAACAAGAACGTCGTCACCCATAGATCCCACGTCAACGGTTTCAAGAACGACCATGCGTTCTTGCTTCCGTTCGGTTTCACCGGCACCAACATCGACACTCCGGATTCTGTGTATGGCAACGTGAAGTCAACGTAATTTGACCTGTTGGCGATGATGGTGGTATCAGCGATCATGGATTCAAAGTTCTGCTCCCATGCACGCAACAAACAAATGGTAATTAGATCTGGGAATGGGTAGGGTTAAAATTGGGCCAAATTAGTCCTCCATCCTTTAAGAATCCTGTCTGGTTCGTCTCTATAAAGTGAATTTATAAAACTGGCTCGTCTCGCCTATATTTCTTTCTTGACCCTATCCGACCCTCTAGCATTGGGTCGGGTCGGGTCGAGTCAGCTGGTCGACTCAAATCCATCAACACAATATGATTATTTTAAAATTACCTTTGCATGGTACACGAATATTTTTTTTTTTTTTTACAAATGGGTCCAAATTTTTTGATCACTTACCCCTAAGAAGACCTGATAAACAAGGTCGTCGTACCGGCGCTCTCCCCGTTAGGTTTCGCATAAGGCACGTACTCGAAGGGAAGCGCATACGGCAGCGTTTGGACGACGGCTTCGAAGATATCGATGGAGTAGCCAATCACGCTCGTCTTGTTGGTTTCGAGATCTGTAGTCAGCAGTTTTCTCCACCGCCATTGCCAGTGCCACCGTGGCATCGTTGGCCCACAAACCATAACTGTTGAGGTCGGCGTCGAGGAGGATCTCCGGATGGTCTTGCCGAAACTTCCTCTTCCAACGTGCCCTAAAGTCAATGACCTCCTTGGTTTGTGGCACGTGCGGTTTGACCCCCAGGACGCCTTGCATGGATTTGAGAACGGACGGGTCAACGGAAGTCAAGAAGTCGGTGATCCCGTCGGTCACGATCCACACATAACCTGCTGACATCATCCCCACTTCTTTTGGCCTTGGCAAACAACCTGGTGTTCGGGAATATGAGCGGTATGAGTTAAAACTTATGAGTGAAATACCGATACAGTTAAAAGCGCAACTCTATCTGGAATTGCTTTGTTGAGCTACAAGCATAAAATTGTGATAAAGGAAAAGTGCGATTCTACAATAAGCGCGTTTTGGTGATCATCCGTACGATAAAAAACATAAATATTTAAGGTTTAAAGCGTAATTTTGACTGCGTTGATTGTACATGTTGTGAGACACGTTATTTATACTTATACCGCAACAATTTACCTGGCGGCGAGATGGGGAGACACGTGGGCGACGAAGACGCGAGTCTGCATGGTCATGAGCTTGTAGAGCTCTTGACCGATCTGATCGTCGGTGGCGGAAGGGGAAATGGCGCTGCGGTAAGCCGAAGGCCTTGACTATGGCGGCGATGGCGTTGACTTGGGTGGAGTCCTTTTGTGTAGCGCGGAAGAAGTATGGGCTGCGAATGGAAGCGAGGGTTGGGCTTGATGCGGAGAAGGAGATGATGGGGACTTGGGCTTTTTCTCCTAAGGGGATGAGGAAGTTAGCCTGCATTGATGTTTCTGGGCCGAGGATTGCTTGGACTTGCACGTTCTTTATCAAATCCAGGGCTGCCACGTTGTTAGCGGATGAAAGTTTTAGTGAATGAGAAGGGATAACGACAATTTACTTGCGTTCCTAGATTAACAAATACTCATATTTAGATACAATATTCAACGTTAAAATGACATCAACATTTAATTTCTAAATTCATAAAATACCTAACAAATTAATTTTTTTATTAATTAAATTCACTAAAATTACGTTATTTTGCTTAGCCTTCCTAAATTCATCATGCTCATAATACCGGTGGTGTTCATGCCTGTATCATGATCGATAAGGGCTCTACCAGGTTCAACCGACCGACATTCTACTAGCGTTACAATACCGTGCAAGAAAGATAAGGAATAGGGATGATAATTGACTACGAACTTTTGGATATTCATTCCGATTCGTAAAATTTGGAGTTGACATGTTTTGGGTTCAGTCCGGGTTTATACACTTTTGAAATTAGTGAGTCGAGCTGGGTGTGAATTTTGTTAAAAAATATCCCGCATTCCACCAAACTTGCAGAGTAAAAAGATGTTTGTATCTAACCTTTACTAACATGAATAATTTTGTGGATGTTATTATTCCTTATGAATGTTATTACTTATTAGTCTTGTGAAGATATATTTGTAGGAATTTTTTTCACAGTATACTATGTGGTTATTTGAATAAATTATTTGCGGTTATATCCATGAACTCATAGGTATCCATACGCACCCATGGATAACCACATTGCGTTGGATTTTGTTTTCTCTTCTAAAACTCGGTGAGTATTTTACCGGTATTTTTTTATGGGTACACCCACTGGATTAGGATACATGTTAATTCTATTCAATATTTCCTTTTTCTTTTATAAAAAAAATTGTCTATAATCGCGCCTTGTTTTATTTGTATAAAATCCAAAATTAGTACCTAATTAGTATATTCTCCATTCACCAGAAAGTGAAATTTCAACAACCTATAGTACTAATTAAGATAGGTTGGTGATCCTGTATTATTCATTTATTTTCACAATTATATATTGTTAATGTTTAATGAAACCATATAGTGTTGTTTGAAGGGTTGACTATTTAATAACGAAGCGGACATTTTGGAATTAGTCATTGAGATCTATTAATAATGGGGGCGATGGCAGGGAAAGTCAACCAACCGAATGCAGAAAGCTAGAAACTTATCTGTTATCTCGTGGATCGAATTTTTCATTGAGGCATTACAACAAACACCTAGTGCGCGCGCAAGAACACAAAACCAAAGAAGTGCTGCTGCTAGTTTACCTGAGGCGGCGGCCAGAACAACGTCTCGTTGTGAATCCCTGGTGGCGATGGCGAGGCGGGTGGTGTAGTCCGGGTGCGAATCGTAGAATTCGGACACCGCCATTTCCACGCAGCTCAGGCCCACCTGCCCGACAAAGTCGGTTCGGTTCAAGTCGAGAATCACCCCGATGGTCACCACCACCGTCGCGTTATTACTGCTACTACCGGTACTCTGCCCCTCCACCGCCGTCATATTACTGATGACGGCGGCGCAACAGACAGCCGTGATGCAGAAGCGTAACCAGCATTGATTCCGGGGACCGCGGCGGCGGCAAATTCTCGGTTTCATTGTACGGGCGGGAGATTTGGGAATCGGCGCTTAAACAGGGCAGGGAACAGGGGAAACAAAAACTACTGAGATCTCTCTTGCTTGCTGCTGTAGGGAAGTTGAGTTGTTTATTTATAGAGAAACAAGTTTGAGAGAGCAAATGCGTACAGTAGGTGGCTTGTTACGGAAGCTATATTTGCATTAAGATAAAAAGGAGTCGACGTCATGAATTGAGGAGCAGTACTTTCAGGGAAGTTTCGAAAGACAATGAAGGAAAATGTCCTTTTAATCACAAGAAATTCTCTGTTTAAAAGCTTACGTGTTATAGATTTTAGTTACTAAGAAAATAATGTAAGACTTTTGTGATTGATAGTAAAGGCCGTGGAGAATATATACCATGACTAGTTATAACTAGTTACGGTGTTTTTTTCTCATGATTATTCGTTCAGACTAATTGAGAAAACATCTGGGGTGTGGTATATTACTTAAATTACTCTATCATTTTCCCCCTTGCTAAGTTGGGATAAGATTAAAGTGAGTCTATCTTGATTAGGAATCATGTTCAATTTGTCGATCGAAATTGTTTTATATGAAAAAATAAATAACAAGAGAGAAATAAAGGTAAAAAGCTAAATTTATTTTCTGACACCGCAAATCTAATTCATCATCAAATCCAACAACAAACAATAGTTTTTTTTTCAAATCCATAATAAACCAGATCCATCATATATCCAAGATTTTCAGAAATCCAGGTTTTAACCAAAATTACAAGCAAACGCCACCTTATCGTCACCAACTCCGTCTTGGTCCCTGAAAGTATGACATTTGAGGTCCTTCTTGTGAAAGATCTTCAACAGATACAAAAACTCTTCTCCAAACGGAAGCAGGCTTTGATAGTGCACCGACCGCATCTTCTTGGGCCATTAACATCTTCCTGGGCTCGTAAACAAACTTGACCGTGAAAATACAGAGTGCTGAAAGCCTGAAACTGCAACGACTCCAGCAATCAGAAACAGGCTCCAGAAGCTGTTTAGCCCAACCTGGTGACTCGCTATGACACAACTCCTAACAATGACCAAGTGTAACCAATGAAAGTAACTGCAGTATAGTGGCTCAAGTAATAAATATCGAATTCACGGGTCTCTAGAGTTACTATTACTCAGCTTCAGTTCATTATCTAGCAAACCAGATTAAGATGAAAGAATCAAAACTACTCTAGCAAACTACAATTAAAGTTAATCTAATTACAGGTTGGGAACTCACTTAGGTATGATTCCCCCTAGCCACTAGCCGGATTAATGATTGATGATCTCTAACTTGTTACTCTTTCATTCACAATGCGGAGAATCCTTAACTAGACCTTGAGTCTCGACTAAAGGAACAAGGCCCTCTTGAGTCAATTGCCTAGAGGGACGTATCCTTCTCTAGAACAACCGATCAAGGCGTTCTGAACTAGACTCCCTCTATCGAAAGAGGTTCTCAATCGATACAAAGCAGTGAATCAATCCTCGACTAAAGCAATCGATCCAATACTATCAATCTATGGTGCTCTATTGACCTAATCAGGTATTCGCTCTCATAGGATCAAAGAAGAATCAATAATCTCGACTAAAGCATAATTGAATCATGAAAACATGCATAGATTGAATATGAACTCAAGATTATCAAGTCAGAGTACTCATACAATCATCCAATCAAACAAACATAGCTAGGGTTCCTCAAAACCTAAGTGAAGGGAAGTTACTCTATAGAGAAGAGAGAGACTGCAGTAAGAATCTTCAGATGATCAATCTTCAAGTCCGGCTTGTTCCTCAAGCTTCCAAGGCGAAGAAATCCTCCAATTCCACTCTTAGAATGCCCTCAAATCGCCCTCTCTTTCTTTGGTTCGTCCCTTGGGTGTTTGGGATCCAAAACCCAGCTCTCCCTTGCAAAAACGCACAAAACAGGCTTTTAACAGCCTGCGTTCTCGATCCCCGATCAGAATACCCGGTCGGGTATTTAGGGAACCGGTCGGGTATCAACAAAATGCTCCGGGTCACTATTCTGGGCAAAAGGGAAAATACCCGGTCGGGTATTTTTAGTACCGGTCGGGTATTTTTGGTTCACGACCGGGGGGCCTTCTGATGCTGCCAAAAATCCCCTATCAAATGGCCAAAAATACCCGGTAGGGTATTATGGTCGGGTATTTTGCAGTTTCGGGTCCCCTATCTTTGATTCTTCGTTTCTCCCACGTTCGGACTCCAAATCAGGTGTCGTTTGATCCCAGACGCTCGTAGTCTCGTCCTCTTTCTTTTCATGACAAGATTACATGATTATATGGTCACAAACTGAGGTAGAAATCCATTCTTCTTCAAGTCATACCCGAGTTTCTCCCCCCGAGTCGCCAATTGATCTCTGATTGACTTGAAACTTGCGCCTACGCTTCACTTTATGTGCTAGGACCTGAAATGTGACAAAGGAACACAACCTAGCGTAAAATAGGCCAAAGAAGCGATAATGCAAGCTTAAATGATCAAGAAACAAAGGGGAAAACATGTGCAAATATCGAGTCATCACCTGGCACCCCGAAGCAACCGAGGCACTAGATTCTGAGCATTTGATGTTTTTGCCAAACCAAGCTTCTTCAATTTTGGCCATCTTAATTATCTCCTTCGGTAACGTTTAGCACCGCAATTGAAATGTCTCGAACCAGTAGGGAAGACCTGGACATGCCATCAAGAAAACTATTTACATGCATGTTGTGATGAGGGTTGTTAAAAAAACACGAGGAACCACACAAATTTACGTGATATTCACAACAATTGTCTTGGGACTAGATGTGATAATTTATAATCCAATCTTTTCAATTAAATATCCAACTAATCAAGTTCATTTAAATTCAAATTCAATTTGATTGATGAGTTCATGGACTATTGGCAAATTACACTTTAGTACATATACTTTTAGAACTTTAAAATTTGATACCTAAAATTATGTTTTTATACAAAGTCATATGGTGAATTGATCGATCCACCAATTCATATGGTCCAATCCATCATTTCCTTTGATCTAAAGATCCAATCTATTTGCAACCTCTAGTTGAGACTAATCCACGACACTCAATTTTATGACGTAAAATCCTTAAATTCTGAATTTTGTTCCTCCGCAAATTGTTCTTCGCCATTATGTGAAAGTATGAGGTGTTCAAGTCCCCCACCTTCAACCATAACTCCCGTGATTTCTGCCTCCAGATAATCTCCTCCTTAAGCAGAGTTTTTTCTAACTCACACTTAAGGAGGGTCCTTTCTATGAGTAAGGAGTCAGCTAAGGGTCCCTGTTCATCAAGCTTATCAATTTCTTTGAGTTTAAACAGCAAGCCTGAAACTTTCTCATTCGTTTCTGCCGAATTTCTCTATATTCCAGCCTTTAACCATAAACTTTGTGTTTCTCAATCGCTTACCAAAGAGGTAGAGACACCCAAAACCGGTTTTTGGCAGGTTCCACCATTCTTCTGGTAGCAGTACTTGTCCTCTGAATGGCCAAGTTTCCTGCAGTGGGTGCATTCAACTAGTCTTCCAATAGGAGTGACTCCCCTAGGGTTCATGCCTGGTGGCCACCCATGTTTGTGGTAGCAAACATACTCAGTATGCCCTAGTGCCTTACAGTGAGTGCAAAAGGGCCTAGTTCTTCTATTTGCTGGGATGTTGCTATGGGAAATCAAGGTTGTGCTTTCAGCAGCAAGAGCCTTTGCCTGATAGCTCCCACATTGTTGCCTCTCATGTTGGAGCATTCTCTAGAAGACCCTATCAATGGAGGGGAGAGTTTCCTAGAACAGAATCTGAGATTTGGATGTGCTATAGTTTTCATTAAGTTCCCTGAGGAACTGAATAATATAACCCGTGTCCCTGTAACCTATGACCTATCTCATAGCCCTACAGGTGGAGTGGTTGGTGGGTATGCAGTCATAATGACCATCCCTGGTTGTTAAGAGCCGTGGAGGTAGTATATATGGATCAGACATTGGATCCACAACATTGTTGGTAGCTACAGTGTTTGTCGCTGCTGCTACATTTGTTCCACTAGTACTGGTAGTTCCATCAACCATGGTTGTGACGACACCTAGGGTTCAAGGGAATCAGGCTCTAATACCATAACAATACTTTTGTTATGGAAACCCTAAAACCTACTTCATCTCATTTCAGTCTCAACTTATATAGCTGGATCAAGTGGTCCAAAGATGGTTAAAGAAGTGTAGAAGAAGACAAGCTTGCGAGGTTGACTTGGTGAAACGTCATCGTTGCGAGGTTGACTCCCTTGGCTTGCCGAAGCGGTGTCGTCGCTGCGAAGGCGAGGTGGAGAAGAATTCAAATGTCTTGAATTCTTCTCTAATAGCTAGCATTCATTTTCGCTCAAAATATTCTGGGTCATGACGTAGTATATGCAATCGATCGGCAGGAGATAGGGTCAGTAACCATTTGGTTACTGACAGGTCAGTAATAAATAGTGACCGTAGATCTAGGAAGTAGGCAATCGTGTGGTTGGGCCGGACGCTAAGTGGAGAAGGGTATTTTTGTCCGTTTATACATTAAATTTTTTATTTTATTTTATTCCGTATTAAATGGCTGCATTTTCAAAAAAGGAAAGAGAAACCATTATTTCTCTGCAACTCTCATTTATCTTTCTCTCTTCCTTCTCTTTTACTTTTTCTCTCCCAATCTTTTTTCCAGATCCTCTCTCTTCCTTTTATTCTCTCAATCTTCTTTTGAGATCTAAATCTGCTCCCTTCTCTTCTTTTTTTTTTTTTTCTCCAGGACGAATAAAAATTGCAGCCACTCTCTTTCATTGCATTTCTTCTCTTCATCATCTCGTTGGCCTCAATTTCGATCTTTCTCATTTTTCGGCATTTTGGTGTTTTTGATTGTGAAAGAGGAAATGAGAGGCGACAGAAGACGATTTTTTTCTCTACCTCCTTCTGTTTTTTTTTCTTTTAGATAATATATATTGATACTATAACTCTATACCATATGGTATTCGGTGGTAACGAAATATATATTGATATTACCACACTATAACATATGGTAATGTGTGGTATTGTGTGGTAACGAATTATATATTGATAATTACCACACTATACCATATGGTATTGTATGGTATTGTGTGATATTACCACACTATACAATATGGTATTATGTGGTAACGAAATATATATTGATATTACCACACTATACCATATGGTATTGGGTGGTAATGAAATATATATTGATATTACCACACTATACCATATATTTCATTACCACCCAATACCATATGGTATTGGGTGGTAACGAAATATATATCTTGATATTACCACACTATACCATATGGTATTGGGTGGTAACTGGTAACGTAATATATATTGATGTGGCAAATATTTTCATATCATATGGTATGATCTTATTTAATACCAGTCAATACCATATGGTACAGACTGGTAATAATTGGCAAATTTTTTTATGTCCAAAAAATATCAAAGTGGATATCATTTTGAAGAGCACAATTAATCTGATCTAAATGTGCAAAAAACTTAAATTCCGACTTAAAACGAGTGTGAAATCGTCTGTTAAAGGTTAAGAGAAGGAAAATTAAAGGTTTTTCGAGGAGAGAGGAGGCGCTGATGTGGTCTGGTCAAAAGTCAGGGTTGGCAATAAATAGAGGGCAGGGGCAATTTTACTGTACTGTCATTTCACATTTAATTTAAATAAAAAAGAAACTGACACGTGGAGACAAGGGAAGGAGTTACTGATAGGTTACTGACCCATCAGTTACCGACCTGATCTGTTCCCCAATCTATTGGTCCGTCCAATACGACCGAGGTCTACTTAGTGCAACTTCTTACACGTACTGCTAGCAGCTAGTATTCGTCATCCATCTTAATCATACGATTACACATGCCCGCAGAGTACTCTCATATATATGCAATTAGCGATCAATTTTCTCCTCCCATCAAACTCCGCGTAGGTTTACTCTTAACCTGCCATCCCATCTTAATCAGTAACTTGGATGATTTGGTTCTCGAGGACGCGTAGGAAGAACTAAAAAATTGAAGAAATTTTAATAAATATACTAGTAGTCACATGTGGATGTGAATTTAGGGGTGGAAGTTTGGGTTGCGGGTTGTGGATAATCCGCAAACTGCACTAACCTGCACCTATTGTGGGTAGACATACCCACAAGTTGTGGATAGTGGGTTGGGTGTGGGTAGTAAAATAACGATTTTTGTGGTTAGTGGTTATCTACTACCCACTACGGTTACCCACAAAATCCACAATAACCACACTTATTATATTTATTTAGTGAATTAACTTTATAATATAATAGTATGTGAAAAGTGTGTGGATAAAAATTAAAGTAGTCACTAAATAAAAAAGACACGTACACCTAATAAGTTTTATGTAAGAATTTTTTATTTTATCAAACACTATAATCGATAGAGTGGAGAGTAATCAATTTATTAAAAGTGAACACTTTTTGTAACTTTTATCAGTATGTTTTTGTTTTTGTGTGAAAAAATACAAGATCATATTTAATTGTCATATTTCACCCTAGTCGGGGAAATATGAAATCACAGCTCTCTGACACAAAAGTTGAATTCCAAACTCAAAAAGAAAAAATATCCACGTTGAGTAAGATCGATGTACAAAATTGTACCTCCACGAACAACACAAGTGTATATCACTATAGTCTAGTTACGAACAACAATTACATTAGTGGCGACTAGAACTCTATTCTTGCAAAGATGGATTTTTGCGGGTAACCACACCCAACCCGCACAAACCCACAGTGGGTAGTGGTTACCCACTAACCACTGCGGTGCGGGTTGTGGATAACATAATTGTAAATTTGTGGGTGTGGGTACCCGCAAAATGTGGGACGGGTAACCACACCCACACCAATTTCCACCTTAGATGTGATTGCACAAATGTGTCCATGTCCCGCAAGATTACTGACATTTTCAGCTTAATAATTAGTACCAGAAAATCTCTTTTAAACTCTTAATACATTAAGTCCGATGGCGATGGCCAGCGTTAGGTTGATTAAGTAGGCAGCTTCATGAAGCTCAAACGCATTGCGAAACTTCCATGAAACTGCAGACTCTCGATCGTATTTCTTGCTGTGTGTTGACGAACAACAGTGACTAATTAATTTATCAATCTTCCATATATCGTACGTGTGTGGTCACATGAAATGGTTAATAATTTTCTATATAAATAAATAAACAACTCGTCATCATCATTATCAAACATAAATAAAAAGGCCTCAGTTAGTTCTATAGTCTCTTGTCTAGCTCCCTGCCCAAAAGCGCCGCCCATTTCCCAAATAATCTCTAGCCCCTACGCTACGATGGCGCCGGAAACTGGCCGCCGACGTGGGTGGTTCCGATTCTTCGTCGCGACCTTGTTCGCTGCGGCGGCGGTGGCGGGGCAGATCAGTAGCGGCACGAACAACACGACGGCGGCGGTGGCGGTGAACGTCGGGGTGATTGTGGACATGGACAGAGCCGACTTCGCCGGGCAGGTGTGGCTGAGCTGCGTGGAAATGGCGGTGTCGGAATTCTACGGTTCGCACCCGAATTACACCACCCGCGTCGTCATCACCGCCAGGGATTCCCGCAGAGACGACGTCGTTCAAGCTGCTGCTTCGGGTAATTAATTAGTAACTTTAAAATTTCTGCCATGATTCCAAATTTCGTTTTCCCCTTGGCTGCTACGTGGCTGAACCTAGGCTACACAACAACAAGAGGTTCCGCTTGACTTCTTACTTTGATTTTGACTAGTACAATATAGTCATGAACCAGTTGATCCCAATAATTCGAGTTGGGAGAGGTTCAATCGTGGATCATATACCACAACACTAACACGCTCCATCAAACGAAAGCCACTCACAAGGTCCCAATAACTCGAGTTGTTGGGATCAACTGGTTCATGACATGGTATTAGAGCTGGTTTGTTCGTGAGGTCACGTGTTCAAGTCCTCACGACCCCCAATATTAATCGTTGTCTTTCAAGCACATGGTAGGATTGGGCCTGTGCAAATTTCAAGCCCATAAGTCGGCTTTCAATCACATGTATGGTATTTAACCACTTCCTTACACGCCCCCTCAAACGAAAGCCGACTTATGGGCTTGAAGTTTGCACAGGCCCAATCCTACCATGTGCTTGAAAGACAACGATTAATATTGGGGGTCGTGAGGACTTGAACACGTGACCTCACGAACAAACCAGCTCTGATACCATGTCAAGAACCAGTTGCTCCCAATAACTCGAGTTGTTGGAAGAAGGTTATGTTAGATCTTATATAGGTTCATGTATGATACTTAACCACTTACAAATATTATCCCACTTGCCGAGCTTGAATTCTAAGAACAATAGCGACAGCATGTGATTATATCATTAATAACAATAGCGACGGACGAGTAGAGTACCATAATAACACAAAAAAGAAAATTCCACAAACAACAACAGCTTCGTACGTAAGTACATAGTAGTAGTGGCTACTGGCTAGCAGCAAACAACGACTTTGTCTCATGTATGCCAAAAACTACTGCTGAATTTAAGCCAAATAAGCAGTGATGAAGTCAATGCATATGCCAACCTAGGCTTAAGGTAAGGTATCTTTCCTATCTATGAATAAATAGCATTTCTACTAGCTATAGTATACTAGTCTATAAATGCTAAACCGCAATAAATAAATTGTTCGGGACCGAAAACTTAACTGGGTACGTACAAAATAACTTTTCATGATATATTTTTATGTGCTATTTGAATTTCGGGGCCACGATATATAGTAATTTCGAGTTGGAACTCGGGTGCATGCGATATACTTTACTATAGCTTAAGGATGACAAGTTTATATCATCTACTAGACAAAGCTTTGTATGACTAAGCATATCGTTTATAAATAACAAGGTAAGTTATATGGCATCATAAAATAAAGGATTAATACCCTAGCGAAGTTTGGCGTAAGTGTTAGTTTTGACCCAAAATTTCCAATAAAACATTTGTGACCGACTTTTCAAATTAATTGACAGATTTAACCCGAAATCTATGTTGATCGTTAAAACTAATGGTCAATAATTTTTTTCACTAGTGAGTCTGCAGCATCGTTATCACCGTAATAAATAAATTGGTCGGGACTGAAAACTCAAATAGGTAGGCACATAACAACTTTTCATAATTTTTTTTTATGTGCAACGACATATAGTAGTTTTGAGTTGGAACTTGAGTGCATACAAAACTTTTTTGTATAACCAAGTATATCGTTTCTAAATAAAAAGGTAAGTTATATTTGGCAGCATAAAACAAATCACACGTTATGACCATGGGAAAGCAGCTAATTTGATGTTCAAGAGGTGGCCGGTTTAAATGCCATCAACATCGTTATATACCAATTTCATGGTTGGTTTTGACCTTTAAGCAATTCATTCTATTCGACCAATTAACTGTTCGAACATACAGGTCAGTTCAAAGCTGACAATTAAATTCACAAGTCAAACCGGATCAAGGTTGTCAAACCGGTTTATGCCAGTGTGCCGGTTTAGAAAGTGGAATGGTTCAACCGGTGGCACATACCGGTTTGTGCCGGTTCATGCCGGTCAATATTACAAATAAAATTATAAATACTCATATTTAAACATGACATTTAACGTCAATACCTAAACATTTATACTTGAATCCAACAAATAACATCAATATTTAACTTTTATAATCATAAAGTAAATAATAAAATAATTTTTATCAATTAAATTCTCTAAAATAAGGTCATTTTACTTAGAGATTCGTATATCGATCATGCCGGTCGTACTGGTGATGTCACGCCGGTTTTATGACCGGTATCGGTTGAACCCGGTACAACCGGTGGCACGCCGGCCGGCGTGACAACCATGAACCGGATAGATGAATGATTGTCAGATTTTCAAGTCGGACCAACTAATTCGATTCGATCTGCACAACACTATTAAATCTAAAAGAATAATAATATTAATAATAAAACAACACTGCCACCAACATTGATTTCTTTTCTTATCAATACCTACCTTGAATTGCATAGATAGTTGGAATCTATTTGATGAATAATATATATATTAACTATAGTTGGAATTTTATGTTTCTTATTATTCGTATTTTGACTTTTTTCTTAAACCGGCCATATGTATATTTTCCTCTCGTGTACTACCCTCTCATCCACTGACGTCCTCCTGCAAACGCACACGTGGCAGCCCTGGATTTGATAAAGAACGTGCAGGTCCAAGCTATCCTCGGCCCAGACACATCGATGCAGGCCAACTTCCTCATCCCGCTGGGAGAAAAAGCCCACGTCCCCATCGTCTCCTTCTCCGCAACAAGCCCAACCCTCGCTTCCATCGGCAGCCCGTACTTCTTCCGCGCCACACAAAACGACTCCACCCAAGTCAACGCCGTCGCCGCCATATTCAAGGCCTTCGGCTGGCGGCAGGCCGTCCCAATCTACGTCGACGACGCCTTCGGCCAAGGCATCATCCCTTCCTTAGTCGACTCCCTCGAAGCCGTCGACGCCCGAATCCCTTACCGCAGCGCCATTTCGCCGTCCGCCACCGACGACCAAATCGGAGAGGAGCTCTACAAGCTCATGACCATGCAGACTCGCGTCTTCATAGTCCACGTGTCTCCCGATCTCGGCCCCAGGTAATTAATAATTCCGACAAAAACATTGATCACATTAATTTTACTCGATCGGTATACGCACCCTAATTCTAATTCATGCATGCATGCATGCATGCATGCAGGCTATTTGTCAAGGCCAAAGAGGTCGGGATGATGTCAGCAGGTTACGTGTGGATCATAACCGATGGGCTCACCGTCTTCCTGCCTTCCTTTCACCCTTCAGTTCTCCGCTCCATGCAAGGCGTGTTGGGAGTCAAACCGCACGTGCCACAAACACAGGCGGTTCTAAACTTCACGACACGTTGGAGGAGGAAGTTCCAGCGAGACCATCCGGAGATCCTCGATGCCAACCTCAACAGCTACGGTTTGCGGGCGTACGATGCCACGTGGGCATTGGCAATGGCGGTCGAGAAGGCTGGGGCCGCAACCTATTTCAGTTTCGAAAGCGATAAGACGAAGAAGTATATGGTCGGGGTGTCGAGAAACGGCCAGAATCTGGCTAGCGCGCTCTTGGGAACGAGCTTCCGAGGTCTCTTCGGTGGGTTTGCGTTGGAGGCCGACGGGCAGCTGAGAGCGTCGGCTTACGAGGTTGTGAACGTGAATGGGAACGCAGATAGAGTTGTTGGGTACTGGACACCACCACCAGCTGGCGAGCTGACGACGAGGAGCTCGTCGAAGGTGGCGAGCCAGCTGGGGACGGTGATATGGCCGGGGGATCCGGGTGCGGTTCCTAAAGGGTTCGAGATCCCGATGAGCGGGAAGAAGCTCAGGATCGGAGTCCCCGTGAAACCCGGCTTCAGGGAGTTCGTCTCCGTGAGTACCGATCCCGAGACCAACGAGACGACCGTGACCGGCTACTGCATGGATGTTTTCGAAGCCGTCGTCAAAACGCTGCCGTATGCGCTTCCCTTTGAGTACGTGCCTTTCGCCAAACCTAACGGTGAAAGCAACGGGAGTTACAACGACCTGGTTAATCAGGTCTTTTTAGGAGTAAGTTGTTAGCGAACTCATCCATTGGTCTCGATAATCTTTTGTGATGTACGGTGAGACTGACGACCATAAATATGCGCATGTTTGTTTCATATGCATGTGACTCTGGGAGCAGAACTTGGACGCGGTGGTCGGAGATATCACCATCATCGCCAACCGGTCAAACTACGTTGACTTCACGCTGCCGTACACGGAATCGGGAGTGTCCATGGTGGTTCCGGTGAGGCCAGATGGGAGCAAGAATGCGTGGTCGTTCTTGAAGCCATTGACGTGGGATCTTTGGGTGACGACGTTTCTCTTCTTTCTGTTTATCGGGTTCGTGGTGTGGGTTCTGGAGCACAGGATCAGCAAGGACTTCAGAGGCCCGCCTTCACACCAAGCTGGGACTAGCCTCTGGTTCTCCTTCTCCACCATGGCCTTCGCTCAACGTAGGAATCGACTGGTCGATCACGTTGGAATAAAATCATGCTTAGTTGTTTTTTTTTTTTTTTTTTTTTTGGTAATGTCTATTTTTTATATATGGAGAACAGATCCTAATATCGCACGTGCATGCAGGACAAAACCTGGTGAGCAACCTGACAAGGACGGTGGTGATAATATGGTGCTTCGTGGTGCTGATCATCATTCAGAGTTACACCGCGAGTTTCACGAGCCTCCTGACGGTGCAACGGCTGCGACCCACGGTGACGGACATGAGCGAGCTGTTGAGAAAGGGGGAGTTTGTGGGATACCAGGAAGGCACGTTTGTGGTCGGGCTATTGAACAGTATGGGATTCAGCGGTGACAAGCTCGTGAGTTATAATAGCATCGAGGGTTTTGACTCGCTTTTTCAGGCAAGGGAGAATCGTGGCTGCGTTTGATGAAGTCCCCTACATCAAGCTCATCTTGGCCAAACGCTGCTCCGAGTACATGATGATCGATCCCACTTATAAAGCCGACGGCTTTGGCTTTGTAAGTTTCCCCTCGATCTCCTCAATCTATCTTTTTTTTTCTTTTGTAGTTGGTTGTTTTTTCTTTTATATGAATTATATGACTGATGTTAGTAAACAATATATGATACACAATTGAACCTTTCACAATAACTCGAATTATTGGGATCAATTGGTTTTTTGGACGTGATATCAGAGCCTTCTGTGACCGAGAGGCGGTCTTCTATTCGAATCCCGCAATGACCCCCGATCTATTTATATTAAGCACATGGTGTCCGCACCTATGCAAACTTCAACCCCCATATATGGTGACTTTTCGTTTGAGGGACTGTGTTAGTAAACGATATATGATCCACGATTGAACCTTTACTAATAAATATATTTATTGGGATCAATTGATTCTTGACAACTGCATGCATGCAGGTCTTTCCTAAAGGCTCCCCATTAGTTCCAGACATTTCACGAGCCATCCTCAACGTCACTGAAGGAGACAGCATGACAAAAATCGAAGAAACATGGATTGGCAAGAACAACAAGTGCCCGGAGTCCAGCACCTCACCTCCTATAGGGAACCAACTGGGGCTGAACAGCTTCTGGAGCCTGTTTCTGATTGCCGGAGTGGCCGCAGTTTCAGCGCTCTGCATTTTTTCTGTTATGTTCGTTTACGAGCACAGGAAGCTTTTGTTTCCCTCAAAAGATGACTTACATTCGAACCCTTCATTCTGGAGAAGGGTTCTGAATCTGTTCAAGACTTTCGATGAGAAAGACCTCAAATTCCATACTTTCAGGGACGACAGAGTTGGTAACGAGATTAACCTTGCCGATTTGAATGTGATGACGAGCCCTTCCACGTTTTCGGTGGAGACGACGGAGTTTCCTGCGGGATCATCCCAAAAACCAATTACTCCGCCGCTAGATTCACCGTCGGAGTTGAACGAAAGCACAGAGCCTCGGGTAGGAGAGATTAACAACATGGATTCACATCCAAATTCCAGTGTAGGAGGAGTTATTGCTACTGCTGATGGTGAAATTATTACAAGTCGTGTGTTTTAGTTATTGGTATTTTTTTTTGGGTTGTCAATTAAGGGAGTGGGGTTAGGAAGTGGATTAGTTAAAGAGGGACTATTTTATTAAGGGTTATAAGTATAATATGCCCATTTATTATGTCGTTTTATCAAACATGCTCATCTATTATTTTTTACATCAAACATGCCCTTGTACGCTGGAAAAATGATCGAACGTGTCCTTTTGTTAAAATTTATGCCAATCATGGATGAACCGTGATTAAGACGACCCAATCCGACTCGGGCCGTGCCATCTAGCCCGACCAAGTCTCCTCCATCGGCCTTCCTTGATGCTGGGCCAAGTGGCGGCCCTGGGCTGTCCAATCACCCGCCTCAGCAAACCATTGCTCCTCCTAAGCTTCAGCGTGGTGACAGAGTCCGTGTACCACCCCGGCGACTAGCGCATTATTATACTGGAAGCAATGTGAATTCTGTCTGATATCCCATGGCATCCCATGTTTCTTATGACCGTGTTACCCCCATTCTATCGTGTTTTTGTTGCAGCCATTACTTTGCAGGTGGAGCCCCGTTCTTTTCGTCAAGCAGTTCTTGATGAGCATTGGCGCCTTGCCATGCGCACCGAGATTAGTGCCCTCGAGAAAAATGGCACATGGAGTCTCGTGGATTTACCACCTGAGAAGCGTTGCATTGACTGCAAATGGGTTTACAAAATCAAGTTCCATCCCGATGGTTCTATCAAGTGTTACAAGGCTCGTCTTGTCTCCAAAGGTTACACACAAATAGAGGGCGTTGATTTCCATGATACGTTCACACCGGTCGCCAAGTTGGTTACAGTTCGTAGTCTACTTGTTGTGGCTATCAACAAGGGATGGTACGTTCATTAGTTGGATGTGAACAATGTCTTTCTTCATGGGGATCTTGATGAGGAGGTTTATATGCTCATTCCCGAGGGTTTTGCAGCACCTGGCGAGACTCGTGCTTGTCGGCTTAATAATTCCCTCTATGGTCTTAAGCAGGCTTCTCGAAAATGGTATCAGAAGTTCACCACTGCCCTCCGTGAACTCCAGTTTCGTGCCTCACATGATGACCACTCTCTATATATCTATCAGCGGGGGAGTACTTTCGTAGTCGCCCTCATCTATGTTGATGATGTTCTTCTCGCAGGTAATCATCTTTCTTTTATCTCACGTGTGAAGTCCTTTCTTGATGCTCAGTTTAGCATAAAGGATCTTGGTCTCGTTCGCTATTTTCTAGGCATTGAGGCTGCTCGCTCCTCTGCTGGCATGGTTCTTAGCCAGCGCAAATATGTGCTGGACATTTTTTCTGATGTTGGTATTACTGGTTGTCGGCCCAACATGTTTCCTATCGAGCAAAATCATCACCTCACTCGGCCCGATGACTCTGCGCTTGCTGAGGATCCATCTGTTTATCGTTGTTTAGTCGGTCGAGTCTTGTATTTGACAGTTACTCGACCAGACATCACATATAAATTCAATTTACTTAGCCAGTTTGTCCATGCTCCTACTCGTGATCACATGAATGCGGCTCAGCGTATTCTCCGCTACTTGAAGATGTCTCCTGGGCAAGGTGTCTTCTTCCTCACTAATAACAATTTATAGCTTACCGCCTACTGTGATGCATATTGGGGTGGCTGTCAGACGACTCGTCGTTCGACTACAGGTTATTACATCACCCTCGGCGATGCCCCGGTGTCCTGGCGCACTAAGAAGCAACAAGTTGTTGCTCATTCTTCAGCTGAAGCAAAGTATCGAGCCATGACCAGCACTGTAAGTGAATTGCTCTAGTTGAGGTGGCTTTTGCGCGAGCTTGGTGCTCCACAGGATGGTCTCGCACCACTCTACTATGACAATCAAGTTGCTCCCCATATTGTAGCTAATCTAGTCTTCCATGAGCGCACTAAACATGTGGAGATGAATTGCTATTTTGTTCGTGTACGAGTTCAATCCCGAGACTCCGCTTAAAGTTAGCTCCCATCACCAGCTAGTTGATCTCTTCACTAAAGAGCTTGGTGCTGATCATTTTCATGCCTTACTAGCCAAGATGGGCATTCATGACCTCCACCCTCCATCTTACGGGGGAGGATTAGACGAGGCATATCCACAGCCTAAGTCGGCCCAATCCAAGTCGGATACGGCCCAACTTAATCACCAGCAGCGGACACCTTCGTCCTCCACCTGTGGTGTCTTTTCCTTGGAAACCCTAGATGATTGTCGTAGGGTTATATATTGAAAGGCCATTGGTCGTGATCAATTAATCTAGTAATAATAATTACAGTGGGAGAGACTCTTCTCTCCCGTGGACTAGTCTCGTGCAACGGGGATACCACGTAAACATCTGTCTCTTTCGTTACCGCTCTTAACAATATTTCACACTTATCTATCCTATCGAATACTCATCATATCTTATAACCATGATAAACACTAACCATCAACTTCTAAAGGCAAAAAAAAAAAAAAAATCCGAAGTCTTACTTTGGTTATTATGTTATGTACTTTCCATTTAACATTGGGATGCAAATTACCAAGTGTTAATTGTATCAAAGCCATAAAAAGCGTCAATTTTCTCTAAACAATTGGTGATCATAGAGTGACGAAAGATTTGACGCCTATGCGTAAAGCGTCTTTAAAAATATGTTATCAGCAACTTCGTTTTCTTTGTTAACGAATATTTATTAAAGTACGAGGTCAACTGAAAAACTGGTATGAGAAATCGCTATTACAATTTACAAATGAAAAACATTACTGCTACCCAAAACAATACTACAATAGTTTAAAAAAAAAATAATGATTAGAATAAGAATCATCATTGTTTGAAAATAGCTACTACAAAAGAAAAACTCAACAACATAATTCCATATTATAATATGAAATCACGAACAAGTTGGACACTTTGATTGTGCCGACTGCCGACTGCCGACCACGAATTACGATTTCCAAACAAAACTTTTTTTATACACTTATGACTTAACAATGTGCTTACCTGCCAGGATATCGTCTGTCGTTCGGCGCAGACCGAAGAAATAACCTCTCTTGGTTAGTGGTGGATTAAATTTTAAATAGGGGTGTCACCTCCTAAAAATTAAGTTAAATTAATTATTAAATAAGAAAATATCTGATTTGTCCAAAGTACAACAAAGCACATGACGTGTTTCGTACTTTTGAAAATTTGTAAAATACAATCGGTGTCTAACAATGCTCTATAAAATCTCTTTCGATATATCCTACTAGACTAGGGGAGCCCGTAATTGGGTTTAATCGTTAGCTTTTGAAAACAATTGGGATACAAAATAGATTTTTACTATTATATTTGTATTTGAAATACAAGAATAAATGAGTTACAGTTTAATGAAAAATATGTTTACTAATATTAGTATCGACCCAAGTTCAAATCACATAGGCAACCACTTAAATGTTTATATTTACCCATACACAAACTGTTGGAAATGTGTATGAATAGCTTTGAAAGCTATAGAGTCTCAAGTGGAAAAACTACCACATTGGTAGTTTTACTTGGTGAAGTGATTATAAAGATAGGAGCCTCTCTCCTAAGGGCATGCCCCTTGGGGTGACCCACTTTTGTGGGAGAGGGAGGACCTAACGGACCACCACACACGCGCGCGCCGTCCGTCCGACCGGTCGGTCGGTCGGTCGGTTAATCGGTTATTCTGAGGAATATTCTAAGGATAATCCCAGCAGGATTTATCCTAACCGACGGTTTTAATTAAGGAAGTAATTATCTTCCTTAATTAATCCGACTTATTCCCCAACCTAGAGGGTATATTCCTAGGGGTTCGGCTCCTATAAATAGCCGCCTCCCCAGCCCCTCTAAACACACCAGAACGAGCATAAACACAATAGAGAGAGTGTTCAGAGAGCTCCGGTTTTCGCACAAAACCGCGAGTACCTAGAGGAGCTGTTTTATCCTGGAGACGACCGGTTGATAGTCTGCCGTGCGCATCGAGGGCAGTGCCGCGAACGTCTTAAAGAAAGCGACCTAGTCCGCGACTCAGCTCCAGATTCGGTATCCTCATCTTGTTGTTGTTCCGTTTCTAACAATTTTAAGACATTCGGCTGCTGCTATGTCGACTGAACAGAACAACATGGCCGGATCTGGTGCTGTCGATATCAATCGACCGTTTCGCTTCGTTGGAGTCAACTTCCGTCGCTGGAGACAAAAGATGGAGTTCTACATGACGACCAAGAAGTTGGCACACTGCCTCACCAGCATGCCCGTCGAGCTGCCGGAAGAAGCGACCGATGAGGAGAGGACTGCTGCTGCTAAGGAAAGGGAGCATGACTTCCTATGCAAGGGCTACATCCTCAACGGCCTGGCAGACGACCTCTACGACTACTATGCGGATAGCAAGAACACCGCAATGATGGTCTGGGATGCGCTCCAAAAGAAGTACGACACGGAGGAGGCTGGAGCTAAGAAGTATGCTGTCAGCCGCTACCTGCGCTATCAGATGGTGGATGACAAGTCTGTCGAAGTTCAGTCCCACGAACTTCAGAAAATAGCTCACGAGATCGTCTCTGAAGGTATGCCTCTGGACGATCAATTTCAAGTTGCTTGCATTATTGATAAGCTGCCCCCTTCGTGGAAAGATTTTAAGAATATGCTTAGACATAAAACCAAAGAATTTTCACTGGAAAGTTTGATTACTCGCCTAAGGATTGAGGAAGAGTCCCGCAAGCAGGATATGAAAGAAGAGGTGATGGTCGTCACTGCTAAACGACCCACCCCTAGAGCTCTTAAACCTAACCAGAAAGGGTTTAAGGGTAAGAACCAGCAGGTCCGCCCCCACCAGAATGGTGCCTCTCGAGGTAACCAAAGGGTCATGGCCCAAACCTCTAAGAATGACCCACCGTTTATCTGCTTTAACTGCGGAAAACCGGGTCATATGGCAAAAAAGTGCAGGAACAAGCATAACCCCGCCGCTGCGGCCAGGGTTAACTTGACAGAAGAGGATTTGGTAGCCATGATCACAGATATGATCGCTGAAGTTAACCTCACCGGTGACTCAGAAGGATGGTGGCTGGATACAGGTGCATCGAAGCATGTATGCAACAATCGTGCTATGTTTAAAACATACGAAGAAGCACCTGCTGACAAGAAAGTGTTGTTGGGGACTACTCACACCACTATGGTTGCTGGTTCTGGTGAAGTGGAGCTGAACTTCACCTCTGGGAAGAAGATGGTGCTCAAGGATGTGTTGCACACTCCAGAGATAAGGAAGAATCTTGTTTCGGGATATCTTCTTAATAAGGCTGGGTTTAATCAATCTATTGGGGCAGACTTGTATACCCTTACTAAAAATGGGAGTTTTGTGGGAAAGGGATATGCATGTAATGGGATGTTCAAGTTGAATGTCGAAATTAATAAGATGAATTCTTCAGTTTACATGGTGTGTGATTTGAATGTTTGGCATGCTCGTCTTTGTCATGTGAACACACGAATTGTGAAGAATTTAAGCAAGCTAGGGCATATCCCTAAACTCTCAATGAATGAATTTGATAAATGTGATTTCTGTAGCCAAGCTAAAATAACGAAAACGCCCCATAAATCTGTGAGTAGAGAATCAGAACCCTTAGATCTGATTCATTCTGATATTTGTGAACTAGATGGGACGTTAACTAGGTCTGGCAAGAGATACTTTATCACTTTCATAGATGATTGCTCTGATTATTGCTTTGTTTATTTGATGAAAAACAAAAGTGAAGCCCTTGACATGTTCAAGGTATTTGTGGTTGAATTCGAAAATCAGTGCAATCGAAAGATAAAAAGACTTAGGAGCGATAGAGGATCAGAGTATGACTCTAATCTCTTCAAGGAATTCTATAGCTCACATGGTATCATTCATGAAACCACGGCACCATATTCACCAGAAATGAATGGTAAAGCTGAGCGGAAAAATAGGACATTTACAGAATTAGTTGTGGCTATTATGCTCAATTCTGGAGCTGCTTCTTCTTGGTGGGGTGATATTTTGTTGACGGTTTGCTATGTGCTAAATCGTCTTCCAAAAACAAATAGAAAAGAATCACCCTATGAGATCTTGAAGAATAAGCCACCTAATCTGTCCTATTTAAGAACGTGGGGCTGTTTGGCCTACGTAAGAATTCCTGATCCTAAGAGGGTTAAGTTGGCTAGTCGAGCATATGAATGTGTCTTCGCTGGCTATGCGGCCAATAGTAAGGCATATAGATTCTATGATTTGAATGCTCGTACTGTAATAGAATCCATTGATGCTGATTTCTTTGAGACACGATTTCCATTTAAAACGAGAAATAGTGGGGGTAATGTACTACCCGCTATTATAGATAACGGAACTAGTGGGGGTGTTGGATCTGAGGATGAACTCAGAAGAAGTAAAAGAGCTAGAATCTCTAAAGATTTTGGTGATGACTTTACTACAGTATACACCCTAGAGGATCCAAAAAGTTTGCAGGAAGCACTAACTTCCATAGATGCAGACTTTTGGAATGAGGCCGTTATAGATGAAATGGAATCGTTAGAGGCTAATAAGACTTGGCATCTAACAGACTTACCTCCTGGCTGCAAAGTCTTAGGTAATAAATGGGTTCTAAAAACGAAACGGAAACCTGATGGTGCAATCGAAAGGTTCCGAGCTCGCCTAGTAGTCAAGGGCTACAGGCAGAGAGAGAATATAGATTTCTTCGACACCTATTCACCAGTATCTAGAATAACATCCATTCGTGTCATGATTGCTCTTGCTGCCTTGAACAATCTCGTGGTACACCAAATGGATGTTAAGACTGCTTTTTTGAACGGTGATCTAGATGAAGAAATCTATATGGAACAACCAGAAGGGTTTGTTATCCCTGAACATGCCTCGAAAGTCTGTAAGTTGGACAAATCATTATATGGTTTGAAACAGGCTCCAAAACAGTGGCATGAGAAGTTTGACACTCTCGTTCTCTCACATGGCTTTAAGGTGAATGAAAGTGACAAGTGTATTTACTGCAAGTCAGAGAATAACACTTGCACTTTCATATGTTTGTATGTAGATGACATGTTGATATTTGGTACAAATGTTCACGTGGTCAATGAAGCGAAAGCCATGTTAAAAGAGAGCTTTGAGGTGAAAGATCTGGGAGAAGCAAAGTTTATGCTCGGAATCCAGATAACTAGAACAGCAAATGGTTATTCTCTAGATCAATCTAGTTACATAGAGAAGATCTTGAAGAAGTATAACTATTTCGACTGTAAACCTGCGTGTACTCAGTATGATGCTAGTGTAAAGCTATTCAAGAACACTGGAGACAGTGTAAGACAAACAGAATATGCTAGCATCATTGGCAGTCTCCGTTATGCTGCGGATTACACTCGACCAGACATTGCATATGTCGTGGGGTTGCTTGGCAGGTTTAACAGCTGTCCTAGTAGAGAGCATTGGAATGCTATAGAGAGGGTCATGAGATACCTCAAGAGAACAGCAAACCTTGGTATACACTATCAAAGGTTTCCCGCTGTACTAGAAGGGTATAGTGATGCGGATTGGAATACCCTATCAGATGACTCCAAGGCAACCAGCGGATATGTGTTCAACATCGCTGGTGGAGCTGTGTCTTGGAAGTCAAAGAAACAAACAATCCTAGCTCAATCAACTATGGAATCAGAGATGATAGCACTAGCAACGGCTAGTGAAGAAGCAAGTTGGTTGAGAGGATTGTTGTCAGAGATTCCCCTATGGGAAAGGCCGGTCCCTCCGGTATTGATACATTGTGATAGTACCGCAGCTATCGCTAAAGTTGAGAACCGGTTCTATAACGGAAAGAAACGACAGATTCGTCGTAAGCACAGTACTGTTAGAGAACTCCTAACGATAGGAGCAGTGAGGGTGGATCATATAAGATCCGAACAGAATCTAGCTGATCCTTTGACGAAAGGATTACCTAGAGAGAAAGTCCAGAATACCGCCAAGGGTATGGGACTTATGCCTACCGAACCACGGACTACAAGTGATGGTAACCCGACCCAATAGACTGGAGATCCCAAGAAATGGGTTCAATGGGTAATAACAAGTCATGAGTAGTATGCGAAAAGTTCATGCATAATGAAGCATGAATCCCAAAGCAATGGAGGTTGAGTTAATAACTCTTAATGAGATCTATACCCTATGTGGGGTGGAGTACTTTACTTTGGGGGTACTCCTGATAGACTCACCTATGTGAATGTGGGAGTGGGGCCGCTCCCTATGGAACTTTGAGAGGCACAAAGTTGCTAGAGCGTTCACTAAACCAGGGTAACGTGCAAGGCCATAAACGCACGGGCTAAGAAGAGAACACAACTCAATGAAAAGATCCGGTGTGCTACACTGTCTGAGATAGGGTTCAAGACTACGAGTCACCCTTATGAAATCGGAAGTGTAACCACTACGCTAAGGTTCAAATCTTCGCGATACCTTAGCTTATGCCCGATCTTATGGAACTGTTGATGCTCAGAGATAGTTTCAAAACTATTCAAGTGGGGGATTGTTGGAAATGTGTATGAATAGCTTTGAAAGCTATAGAGTCTCAAGTGGAAAAACTACCACATTGGTAGTTTTACTTGGTGAAGTGATTATAAAGATAGGAGCCTCTCTCCTAAGGGCATGCCCCTTGGGGTGACCCACTTTTGTGGGAGAGGGAGGACCTAACGGACCACCACACACGCGCGCGCCGTCCGTCCGTCCGACCGGCCGGTCGGTCGGTCGGTCGGTTGGTTGGTTGGATCACTTGAGACTATATACATATTTTTTGGAGAAATTCCGAACGAAATTAATTATTTCATAATTAATTATTAATCGGTTATTCTGAGGAATATTCTAAGGGATAATCGATTGAAAAGGAATATTCGAAGGATAATCCCAGCAGGATTTATCCTAACCGACGGTTTTAGTTAAGGAAGTAATTATCTTCCTTAATTAATCCGACTTATTCCCCAAGCTAGAGGGTATATTCCTAGGGGTTCGGCTCCTATAAATAGCCGCCTCCCCAGCCCCTCTAAACACACCAGAACGAGCATAAACACAATAGAGAGAGTGTTCAGAGAGCTCCGATTTTCGCACAAAACCGCGAGTACCTAGAGGAGCTGTTTTATCCTGGAGACGACCGGTTGATAGTCTGCCGTGCGCATCGAGGGCAGTGCCGCGAACGTCTTAAAGAAAGCGACCTAGTCCGCGACTCAGCTCCAGATTCGGTATCCTCATCTTGTTGTTGTTCCGTTTCTAGGATTATAATAGTTTTTCCAAATTTTAAGAGTATCCTGCTACCACTAAAATATTATTTTTTTTTACCTATATGCAAGCTAATATCGGGAGTTGAATAATCGTCTTAGCTATCATCATTAATAAATAGATCACCAAGACCCCCAGAGAGAAAACGGGAAGGCAAGAAAAAAGTTGATTACTATATTTTTCATATATAGCATGGCCACGGCGGTAATTACGGCAGCAGTTTGCACCTTCTTTCTTCTGACGATGACCGCCACCGCCGCCGCGGCCGACGGCGACACCTACATTCCCCATCCACTTTGCATCAACGGGGGCGGCGGCGGCGACGTGGCGGCGGCGGCGACGTGGCGACGGCGGTGATAATAATGAAGACGCTGGTCCGAGATCTGTTGCGCATAGTGCCGTCCAGTGGAGGCGGCGGGGGCTACTGCATCCCACGGCCGTTTGAGGGAACGACGTCGTATGGGTACGCCAAGTGCTGGTGGCCGTCGACGGTGTATTGCCAGGAATGCTTGAGATTGATCGGTCTGTCTCTGGTCGGTAGTTGCAAAACCACGGGCTTCGGCCACGTGTGGGGCGCGCAGGACGGCTGTCTTCTCAGCGTTCGGTTTGACCAGTGCCCCACGATCACTTGACCTAATTAACCAGCTTGGCACGCGTTCTGTAGTGTGTTCCTCGTGTTGATTTTCATGGTTTTAGTTCGGTGTTTTGTCGCTCCTTGATTGAGAGTCGTCACGTGTTACTGTTGCAAAACCCATGTTTATTGCGTACACTTTGTGAATCGGATCTCTCCTAATAAAACATCGTGTGACGGCACGCAATTTATGATCCGAGTATACTCCTCGCGTGCGCGAACTGATTTGTCCATACATGTTTGACGGGCGAGTATTAATCGAACCCCGCGCAGAACCGTGGGGTCATTGGCGGAGCCATGTTGTTGATTGTGGGATCAATATGGACCCCACTTGCAAGGTAAGGCCACGTCCAAAAAATGAAAATTTTCAAGGGAGGGGGAGGAGAATTGAACTTTGAACCCCATGCTCCAAACTAAACGCCTTTGCCATTAAGACATGAAATCGTATTTTACTAAATACTTGGATCCCACAATACTAATTTTCTGGCTACACCAATGCGTGGGGTGGAGTATGGATAGTAGTATGGACCATCTTTCTCCGGATCATTGACCACCGTCGACATCGCCGCCGCAAACTCCTCCTCCTCTCCCCGCCGACACTGCTTGGCCGGGAAGTATCCCGGCGGCGACGTGGGAACGGCGGTGACAATAAAGGAATCTCTGGTCGAGGATGCGATGACGAGGGTGTCGGTCACGCCAGGCCAGCGCAGCTGCAACAAGCTGACGTTAAACGGGCTGCATAATCGTGTGAAATTATGGGGTGGTTTTGAATTTGATGATAGTTTGGTTTGAATTCGTTTTGTACGGTTCACATGAATTATTGTTTGCTTGATGTGATAGAAACTATCATTCAAAATTAAGGATAATTAAATTTTCACTTGTTATATTCATTTTTGTTCCAACTATATATAAGCCCCAGCTTTTGTATGTGTTTTTTTTATATTTGTTTAAAAAAAAGAATATAAGTGATATTTCGTCCACATTATGTAGAAAAAAGTTACATTTCATTCAAAAGGTTGTGTACTATATTTAAATAGCACGCATAATAACTATCACAAAAATCAAACGATTGAATGCACATCGTATCATTGTCATATCATGATCTTATCACTAGTGAATGGTTGTGGCTAGCCTCCTCCATGAATAATCGCTCAAAATGATATATATAGTTAGTGACGACGTGACACCTACTCCTGCCATTCGGTAATGTTTGAGCCTAACTGAGTGTAGGAGTGAGGTTCAGGGAAGAAGGGGGGTCAAGGAGAGCAAGCAATGAGAATCTGGTAGGGGTCGAAGAACAAGGGCAAAGGAGAACGAGATTGAGAGAGTAATATATTAGAGAGAGAAGTCGATAGTTGTAGAGATAGAGTCCCAAAAATGCGATCCCCTTACCCACCATAGTAAATACCATATTTATAGGCTACATGGTGGTGGGTGGGTTACATGGTGATGTGACCACTGACATGTCAGGGGCTTGGCAACATCCCTACCTAGGAAAAGACATTTAACCCATGACTATACCTAGGACTATGATGGTGACCACTCTTTGAGGGATGCAGCGTCACTTTCATGGTTTCCTGGTCAAGGTCAACATCTGACCTAAGCGTCGTCGTTCGGTGTTCGGGCTTAGCTTTCGGGCGCGGTTTCTGATGTTGTCGGTGCTGGCGCGCCTGACTCTTATGGGAGCGCTGTTGGGTTGTTTCCTTGGCGCGGTGAGATCCGAGTCATATGCCCAACAGGTAACATAATTAAAATTTTGGAATTTTCACCCCAAACCTTTCTTCTTTTTTCTCTTCAGATCGTTCTTATAAGAACTGAACTGGATCAACATTTGGACCAGCAAGTTGTTTGGTTCATTTTATTATATGGTTAGGAATGAATCGAACGATTTTAGCGATTTGACATGAAACCAGATGAATCACTATGATTTTACTAGTCTAATGGTTCACTAACCACAAAAGTCTAAAGGAAATAAAAAATTGTGTTACCTTTTCTTCATTTCTCTTAGTCCCCTTGTCGGCTTTTTTTGTGATCACTACAGATTAGCACTCTCGTTAATAACTTGAATTTAATAAAAAAAAATGGAATATACCACTAGGAAATCCGAACTATAACGAATATGTCATCCTTTTGAGATAGTTTCGATGCTTTGCTAAATTTTTTTGTTGATAGACGATATGAATTTGAAATTGTTTATGGTTAGTGACAAATTCATTCCTGAATTAGTTATATATACCTTTTAACTTATAGGAAAATGACTGTATCTATCAACAGTTGATAACCAACGACTTTATAACAGTTAAGTAGTTAACCAATGAATCATCAACCAATAACTTTTCCTGTTCGAGTCTGGTTTTTGAAAGCTACTTCAAACCTGTAGACGACCTCTTGGTACTGTAGTCGATTAACAATCCCAATTGACTTCGATTACTAATTAACGAGTAACTTACCTTTGTGGTTTAAGTAACTCAGGTGATCATTCATGGCAATACAATTAGTTGTCGCATAATGGAATTTTCATTGAAAGAGACCTCAAAGGCTCAAACGCATAATTATGAAATCACGAACAAGTTGGACTCTCCGATCCGTGCCGAATCTGAATTACCAGGGAAATTAAACCCCTTTTGATTTAATAAAATGCCGGGCAGGATCGTTCGTTCGGCACAGACGGGGAGCCGCCGGAACCCAAAAGAAACGGATTCCTACAGCCAACAAGCTATCATCATGTTCGTATAAATAAAACAAAGAGCACTATAATTATTACAATTGGTGGGGTGAATGCTGATCCCCCAACGCCAAAGAAGCAGTTTGTAGAGGAAATTGATGATATGGAAAAGGTGGAGGAAGCCAGCCTTGAATGGCCCCAGTCGAATAAATGAGGCTTCTTGCCTGGAATGTGAGAGGAATTGGGTCATCCCTCACGTTCCAAACAGCTGTTGGTTTGGTTCATTCCAATAAACCGGATCTCGTGTTCTTCTCGGAGACTCGATCGAGCCGGCGAGTAGTAACCCGGCGCATGGGGTTAGGTTTTGATCTTTCTTGTTGCTTTTTTGTTGATGCGGTTGAGGCATCTGGTGGTTTAGTTGTAGCTTGGGCCTCCGAGGTTGATGCTTCGGTGTTTTACCATTCGAATTTTTGTATTTGCACGCTTGTTAATGAAATTGATTTCTCCTATGTGGTGGTCTTCGTTTATATTAGTTGTAATACTATTGTCCGTACCACTCAGCTGGAGCAACTTCGTGAAATTTGTGGCAGCATTAGCCATCCTTATGTTGTCATTGGGGACTTTAATTCTACTCTGCATGAGGGTGAGAAGGATGGCGGGCTGCCGTGGAGTGCTACTCAATCTCTGAGCCTTCGGGATTTTGTTCAGGACCTGGGACTCCATGACCCGGGCTACCAGGGAGATCAATTCACCTGGTCGAACAGACGAATGGGGGCCGCCTGCATCCGTGAGCGTCTGGACCGTGCTCTTTGTTCCCATCCTTGGATTGATCGCTTCCCTGACACCCTGGTGAAGCATTTCACTGATCAAGGCTCTGATCATCGAGCCCTCCTTCTCTCGGACAAGACTTACACCCGCACCACCCGCCCCCTTTTCCGATTTGATGCCCGTTGGGCTGATAACCCGGAGGTTAGGGATATGGTTAATTATGTCTGGAAGGAGGAAATCCAAGGAACCCCTATGTTCCGCCTTTGGGAACGCCTCAAACGGCTTCGGCATTTGCTCTATGATTGGAGTAGGGCAGGTACCACTAATTCCCTTCGGAATATTAGAACCCTTCAGGCAGAGATTGAGCGGGTCAAATTGATTCATCCAATCGATTGGGACGAAGTTCGAACTCTTGAGATCGAGCTTAGTCGGCAATGGGAGGCAGAGGAGGTGTACTGGCAACAAAAATCCAGGGTCCGGTGGCTGAAGAAGGGGGACCAAAACTCCTCCTACTTCCACACGGTTACTCGTGCTAGGCGTAAGCGTAATTTCGTTGCAGGCCTCCGTAGTGAAAATGGAGAGTGGGTCACTGAGGAACAAGGGAAGGCAGAGATTGCCACATCCTTTTACCAATCGCTCTTTACGTCGGAGACGCATGTCCCGAATATGGCTGAGAGGGTTGCCAGTCTCCCGATTCCTCGGTGTGTTACCCCTGAGATGAATGCTGCCTTGACAAATGATGTCCTTCCCAATGAAGTTCGGCAGACTGTGTTTGCTATGGGCTCAAAGCAAGCCCCGGGCTCTGATGGGTTTACGGGCAAATTCTTTAAAACTTTCTGGGATATAGTAGGGGAATCTGTGAGTGAGGCAGTCTGTTCCTTCTTTGAGACGAGTCGGATGCTTAAAAGCTTTAATCATACTTGGCTTACTTTGATTCCGAAGGTGGACAATGTTGAGACCATGCGGCAATTGCGCCCTATCAGTCTGTGCCAATTTGTTTACAAAATCATAACGAAGATTATGGCTGGGAGACTGGCAAGCATCCTTCCTCTAATTATCTCAGAGGGTCAAAATGCTTTTATCCGCGACCGCCAGATAATTGACAACATCCTTCTTGGACATGAGTTAATGCACTATTTGAAAATCAAAGCTCGGGGCAAGAAAGGGTACATGGCTCTAAAGGTTGACATGGAAAAGGCCTATGATAGAGTCGAATGGCCCTTTCTCCTTGCAGTTATGAATAAAATGGGTTTTAACTCTGTTTGGCAGGGATGGATTCGTGAGTGCCTCCGATCCTCCTCTTTTTCTGTGCTTATGAATGGCTCCCCCTCGGGGTACTTTACGCCTTCCAGGGGGTTGAGGCAGGGAGATCCGTTGTCTCCGTTGTTGTTTGTGATTTGCACTGAGGGATTTACGGCTCTTCTGTGCAAGGCAGTTGAGGAAAAGAAGCTTCAGGGTGTTAAGGTGGCCCCCCGTGCCCCTAGAATTTCCCACCTGTTCTTTGCTGATGATTCATACTTGTTTCTGCGAGGGAACCTTCAGGAATGTGAGAACCTAATCGAGGTCTTGAACGAGTATGAGGAATTGAGCGGACAGCGTGTGAACCTGGAAAAATCAGCGGTTTGCTTCAGTAAGAATATCGTTCTGGCAGATCAGGAATTTCTGGCTACGGTTCTGGGGGTGGGGGCGGTAGGGGTCCACGATAAGTACCTGGGGTTGCCCACCCTGTTCGCTAGGTCTAAAATGGCTACGTTCAGGTACTTGGAGGAGAAATTGTTAGCTAAGCTTCAAGGATGGAAGCAAAAGACACTTTCCTGGGCGGCTAAGGAGACCCTTATTAAGTCTGTTGCTCTGGCTTTGCCCCTTCATGTAATGTCATGCTTCAAATTACCAGTCTCGTTATGTCGTCTTTTGGATAGGCATGTGGCTAGATTCTGGTGGGGGGAGGCTGAGGGTCACCTGAAAATTCGTTGGGTCTCCTGGCGACATATGTGTAAGAGTAAGCATGACGGGGGGATGGGGTTCCGCAGATTTGAACAGTTCAATCAAGCTCTCCTAGCCAAAATTGGTTGGCGGATATTGACTGAACCCCAGTCCCTCCTGGCCCAGGTGTACAAAGGAAAATATTTCCCCAATGGATCCTTCCTCACTGCTACGGCCCGCTCCCGTCCTTCGTGGGGGTGGCAGAGGCTTATTTTTGGGCGCCAGTTATTGGAAAAAGGGTTGAGATGGCAAATCGGGAATGGGCGGTCGGTACCGTTGTTAAATTCCAATTGGATCCCGCAATTACAATGGGACACTCCGCATTACAATCCTTGTGTGTTGCCTGATGGGGGTGACCCGGTCGTAGCTGAGCTTATTTGTCAAGGGGAGGGGCGTTGGTGTGATCACAAGCTTAGGCAGTGGTTTGATCCGGGTACTTGTAAGGCCATCAAAGCTATTCCCCTCCCGCGTCAGAGTGTGGAGGATAGATTGATCTGGCATAATACTACTGATGGGGTGTTTTCGGTCAAGTCTGCTTATCACCTTGCTGTCTTCCTGGATAAGCGGAACGGAGGGTGGAAGGACTCGGTCAGCTGGATGGATAAGGCCAGCTGGATTCGTCTGTGGGAGGCAAACATTCCCCCTAAGCTGAAGGTGTTCGTTTGGCAGATCCTTTCTCGAGCCCTCCCAACTACCGAGGCTCTCATTGAGCGTAGGGTCCCGGTCCATCCTCGCTGCCCGGTTTGTTGGGCTAATTCTGAAACGTTAGAGCATTTGTTTCTTGATTGTCCGGTGGCTCGGGCTTTATGGGATTACTCGGGCTTGAACTACCTTGGGGAGGCTTTGCCTCGTCAAACGTTTCCTTTGTTCCTCAAAAAGCTTTTGGCTTTAATCAATCAACCTACTTTGTTCATGGCAGTTGTAGCCGTCCTCTGGCGAATTTGGCGCTCGCGCAACTGGGTGGTGTTTGAAGGGAAACAGTTTGGGATCCCAGTTTTGATGCGTCAGTTCGTCCAGCAGTATGAGGAGTGGGTTCGTTTGCCTGCCCAATCCGTATCTCTGGCCCCTCCTCCTCGTTCTGGTCAGGGCCAGTTGGAGGATGTGGGTGATCCTCGTATGGTTTGTAAGTGGGATGGAGCCACTAGATGTGGATCCCATTCGGCGGGAGGAATGGTTCTTCTACTTCCTACAGGGGCGATCAGTATGGCCATGGGAGTGCAGTTTGAGGTTATTGATGATCCAATGGTGGTGGAGTTGTTGGTGTTACGGGAGGCTGTGCTTTGGTGTCAACGCTTGGGCCTGACGGGTGTTCGGTTTGAAGGTGATGCCAAAGTCGTTATCGATAAGATCAATCGAGGGGACCATGGTGACAACAGGATGGGTGCTGTTCTTGAAGAAATTGCCAAATGTCTACAGCTCCAGCCTGGGTTTAGCATTCGGTTTGTAGGTCGGCGTAATAATAGGGTTGCCCATTTGGTGGCTAGAAAAGCCCTTTCTTTGTACCCGGCCTTGTGCCATTCCTTTAATTATCAGACCTGGCTGTCTTCCAGGGTGTAACTGCCTATTATCTTGAATCAATATATGATTATCTTTTGTCAAAAAAAAAAATTACAAACATGGGCATGGCGGTAAACAGGTTAGTTACAATATGGCTCCTATTTCTCTTCCTGGTGATGACCGCCGCCGACGACTCCTCTCGGATGGCTCCCCGTCCACATTGCCTGCAGGGGAACTCGAGCCGCTTGCCGACGGCGGTGAAAATAATGGAGTCTCTGGTGGAAGATCTGATGGCAAAAGTGTAACCTGTTCTGTACTAAGAATGCGTCAGGACTCAGGATTGACTGTTTTTATAAGTTACGTGAGTAACGCTTTATAAATGAAAAGAAAAACGCTTTATAAATGAAAAATAGTGATGTTAAGAATGAGTAATTAAGTCTAACAAATTGAAAGATCGACTCTACCTAATTGAAGAGAAGTCCAAATAAGAGAAATGCGTAGAGTAAGAACGTAACGAGACAGGGCGAGTCGAAAGCCATCATCATGATCTAGTTACTCAACGGCCTAATCTGAGAGAGCAATCACATCGGGGCGCTCTTGTGTGGTAACAGGAAAACTAACTCCCCAACTCGAACATACTACGCTACGCTAAATGTAGAATCTGAGATTCTCTGCAAATAGTGAAATCCCAGATCCCAGCAATCAAAATCCTCCCATCTCTACCAGCTGTGCTCATCTATTTGCTACTTTCTCTCGTTAGGATGGCAGATATCATAAGAATCATATGGACAGCAATCAAAATTTGTAAGAGAGTTGCGCGCGGCGGCGCGCCCTTAATATCGTCAACAACACTTTGTTACCCCTGCTGCTGCTGCTGCTGCTGTTCTTGTCGTTCCAGTCCTTTCGTCGTCATCTAAATCATGGAACTCATGTTGCTGCCGACAAGGATGTCTTTCTGCGAGTGGATGCAAGTCGCCGTTAAGTTTGATGCCGTCTTCAACATCAACCACCGTTCCGCAACTAGAATCATGTGATCCTTGTTCCATGGCAGTAGTAGTAGAAGGGTTTCCAAAACCTTCCACAGAAACAGATGAATCAGAGTCCATTGCATCTTCTTCAGCTGCTGCAGGGGTATTATCGAAGGCAGATGATGTTTCATTTCTAATGGCAATAGTGCCAGCCGTTTCCAAGTCATCTGCAGAAGATGATCTCGGTTCGTGAGATTCTGGAAGTGGAGAGCTTGAATGGAAGATTGGAATATCTTCCTCCTCCTTAACCCCACTCACAACTTGGACACGTCTCTCGGATTGAGGGGATACAGAAGTGGTTGGCTCAACATCGACGACCATTCCGCAACTCGAATCTTGTCCTTGTTCCATGGCAGTAGTAGAAGGGTTTCCATAACCTTCCACGGGAACAGATGAATCAGAGTCCATTGCATCTTCTTCAGCTGCTGCAGGGATATTATCGAAGGCAGATGATGGTTCATCCTTAATGGCAATAGAGCCAGCCATTTCCAAATCATCTGCAGAAGATGATCTCGGTTCGTGGGAAAACCTAGCTTCTGGAAGTGGAGAGCTTGAATGGAAAATTGGAATGTCTTCCTCCTTAACTCCATTCACAACTTGGACCCTTCTCTCGGATTGAGGGGATACAGAAGTGGTAGGCTCATTCCCCACCAGCTTTACTGGTGCACAACTCTCACCATTTTCGACCACTCGAGAGTCCATTTGTTTCCCAACAGCTTGCGCCCGATCATCCTTCGAAGGTGTGCTAGTTCTAAGACACGACGGTCGAGCAGAAAATCTGCATAAAATCATTCAAGTAAATCATATTAGTTTTCATAAGAATATTGATGTGCACAAAAAAAAATTATGGCGAACTAGAGTAGTAGAACCCTTTTTAGTTTTTAAAGCAACCCATGAATAGAAAGAGCATTAATAACACAGGAATAATCAACAAATTAATATTGATCCACCCACAACTTATAGAGATTTCATAGAGCTATACTAACTGGCATGTGGAGAATAATAACACAAAAGCACTCCACGAGCAGCAGTGAAGTTATATGGTTAAATATACCAATCGCAAGTAAAATACATAATAGGCGATAAAAATACCTGCTATATAAAAGCATGTATGCTCCTTGTGATAGTACCTCGGCCAAGTCGACATTTGTAACCTGATCAATACACATCACCCCACAGCATAATCAAGTAAGGACATATATGTCTACTATGTAAAATGCCATACTTCAAAAGATCTAAAAGGAAATTAGCCGCTCAAATCCACACAGAAGGCAAGAGGCAATTTATGCCAGTTATATGCACACATGTAGACAACCAAAGACAGATACCTACCTTGCAGTCATCAAATCTGAACCAGTCTCCTTGGAAATCCTTGATATAGCAAATATAATGGCCAAAAAACGATGCATTTAGCATATCTATGTGCACAACAACAGCATAAAGCTTGTACACGTCACTGCCATCTCCTTCACTCGTGTAGGGACTAAGATCTAATGTCGCGGGAAATTTTATCCTCTTATTAAGTTTCCCGAATCTTCCACTCTGAAAAATGTCATCAAAGCAAATAGGAGACATTAAGCACTGCATGTTGTCTGACAATAACAAGATACAGAATCTGTTCATCTCAAACCTGAAATCTTTTCAGAGCGATAGTAAGAATATTTGGAGCTCGTCGAATTGTAAGGCGCTTCCATGCGTTGACATAGTCATTGCAACTGCCAAGAGAAACAAAATTCACATTCAAATAAAGCAAGCATACAAGTTAGCAGGGTTTCATTGAACATATCCATCGTTTCCCATCTAATGAACTGGTGCTACTTGTAATGTGCAGGTAGATCCGGCAGGCCAAAGCAATTCATTTATGTATATTGGAAATGATGCAGCCTGGAAACCCTGCCAAGGGATTCACTGCATAGATTCGAGAGGCTTTTGCCCAATCTACCAGAGAGTGAATGTGGTGGTCGACATTAAATGAGGTCATAGTTAATTTAGTGTTGTCTGTCAATTACCTAATGAACAAGAACTTCCCAGCGAAAAAATGGGAGATCTTTTGACCTTCAATACAGTCAAACATGTACTTGATAATCCAACTACTTATTGTTGAAGAAAAGAGCACATAAACAATCATACCTGTCACATTTGTACATGTTGTCATCCTGAAGCCATTCCTTTGCCGTGAATTGATCAAGGCACTCCTCCAAAGAAGTGGCATCTCCATGGATTTCAACAGTTAAATCCATCATGTTTTCAAACTGGTTTGAAATATTACAGCACTTGGTACACATAACCTAATTTATGAAAAGTAATTAAACAACAATCAGAACTGTGGACAGTAACAACAGGGCAAAATGACTGCTAAAATGTTTTACAAGACGAGGAAATGCAAGCTATCACAGGGTTTGTCAGACCTTCATATATACTAAATAATCATCCGATCTACAATATTCAAATCATCGATCTCTTAATTTATTTTCATTGTCACAAATATAGCATAATAAAAATTGATAGCCACTGTCCCAATCTTCAAGGCCATGCTCTCATGTACCAAGTTCAATGAAGTGTTCAGTGTATGCATAGACACTGACGACAAATCTACATACCATCCCTACTGACAAGCATACACAGTGCATGCATAAACATTCAGTGATTCAGACTTCGAATGAAATTATCATGCATATAACATATATCTCAGTAAATATAGGACCACTATTCTGTTTATGCTGTAGAACGTTTATGGGTAAAAGTAGACCAAGCATGCATAGCCAAATCAAGTTCAGACTTTACTCCACAGGACGTTACCTGAGACTGCAGGTGACCGCCAAATATATGTTGAACCAGAGTCGTTTCTTGAGAAGCCGGGTCAACTGCCTTTTCTCCACCGAATTCATCAAGGCACACCGATTGCATTGTGTCAATGGCAAACCTATAAAATAGAGCAAAATTTGTTGGTAAATTGTATGAAGCCCACACAAAGATACATATTCTCTTAACCTGCACATCAAACATTCTTCTTATTCGTCTATCAAGTTTTTTGTGATTAAGGGAGGAACCGTGTGGTGTGGAGTGTCACATATGGATAAGACTAACGATACATAAAAATACAAACCTCATGAACTCATGGGCATCTTCTTGTCTCCCATAGCCAAGATTACCACCAATCTTAGGCAAGCGGGAAAGTATGTTAATTGGAGAAAAGGGATGTGAACTTTGGCTGGCTCTTTCAACATGAGATTCAAAAACGCACAAAAAACACCAGCCTTCGCGCCTGCCTGGAAACCAATATATGATCATCAATAATGAGGAATCATCCTACATTCGTTAAAGATGATAATACAAGACCAAAACATTTAGTAACCAGAGCTTACACTCTCGGCGGTGGCCTTTCTCCAACAGGTAAGCGACCAATGGCCTTGTGTATGTCAGACATTGTAGAACCACATTGGCAAAGCAACTGTGCATTCAAAAGGGAAAGGAATCAAAACTAACATATAGGAAGCAAGCAAAACGCCAATCTACCAATTTTTGCTATCTCTTCACAGTAAGAATCTAGAACCAACCTGTTTCCACAATTTAGGAGTCCAGAGGGTGGAAACGGTCTGTTCCAATTGTATAGTTTAACAAATTCCGCATATGGGAAAAGTACCTGAAAATTCATCATAAGCATGTCAGTGATAAATCTTAAGGAACTATGAAGACTGAAACTAAAAAGGTTACAAAAATACCTTCCCAGGCTTCTTAAAACGCTTACAAGTCCCACTACTAATAACCAATGCAATTCCAGAATAACGTTTGCCAGTACTGGGTTTCCTTATAAGTGATTTGCATTTCAACTTGTGACCGGAATTCCAATGTGAACTTTGGCACTCAGTCGAACTGCCAAACAAAGAAAAGAGGGATGTGAAGACATTTACAAAGATTGACACCCCTTTTTTGTACAATTGACTGACTGGTAATTCCTAGCTACAGGAAACATTGTGTCAAAGAACTAATCACAAAGAAAAAAGAATGCTTGCTCCTTTCTTCATGACAAAGACAATTCTCTCACGGGAACGGTAATTCTTGGACAGAGAACCACAAGGCAGGAAGACTTTCGATAAAGAAACAATGAAAAGAGCGGGATGGTCCAAAGTATGCGTACCAGTATCGAACTGATTTGCAACCGGAGCACTTCTTGGCGCCAGACTTGCCACAATTATTGCAGGAAGAAAGCTCCTCCGGCGACCCCATTGAACTCACCGGCGCAGTGCGATTCCGATCAGCAATGTGTGCACCGCCAGTACCACCGGCGCCTTCGAAACTGGCGTCGACTTCGAAGTACTTCGACGCCGTGTTCTTGACCACGTACAGCAATCCCGCAGCAATGAAGAAGATGCTAAATATAAATCGAAGGAACCAATTAGGATCCACCGGAATTCCACCGACATGCATACTCCTCGCTCATTAAACCCTATTTACATGAGATTAAAATAATAATTCACAATAATCGTATCAGACTTGGAGAATGTAATCCGAATCCAAATTGGAGAATTTAGGGTTTCTCAATTTCAAGCTTTGTGTAATTTGTTCGTGCGTCGAAGGCTGGATTGGAAGTTTGGAAAAGGGGCGCAAGACTGTGGGCCCATTGCTGGGTCGGGTCGGGTACCACTTGGTGCGGATTTGGTTTTATTATAAACTGCATGCAGCTTCAGTTCATTCAATTCGATATTTGGGCCATTGAGGCCCGACAATAGTTGGCGTTGGGTCAAATTTATATAGCCCAAATTTAACTTCGCTCATTTAAAAGAAAAAAAACATGGTAAAAATTTTGGTAAAAATTTTCGTATGGTCTGAACTTTGACCAAAATAAACATCCTGGCCAATCTTTTCGATCTATAACATCCTTGCCCGAACTATACACCAAAATAAATAATTTGGCCAGATCCGACTTTTGACCGTTAACTTGGACGGTCAAACGCGTTGACCGTTAGTCAACGCGCCATGTCACTGCCAAGTCAGCATAAAATATTTAAAATAATTCACAATTTTCACACATTCTCTAATTTTAAATTATTATAAATTAAAAAAATCATCTAATACCTTAGTTAAACCAAAAATAAAAAATGGAAAATTAAATATTTATCAGATCTTCTGACTTGGCAGTGACTGTTGACCTTTAGTCAACGCGTTTGACCGTCCAAGTTAACGGTCAAACATCGGGTTTGGCCAAATTTTTTATTTTGGTGTATAGTTCGGGCCAGGATGTTATAGATCGAAAAGATTGGTCAGAATGTTTATTTTGGTCAAAGTTCAAGCCATACAAAAATATTAACCCTGAAATTATCGTAAAAAGAAAAGTTCGATAAAATACTCATTGAATTTAGAAGTGCAAACTAGATCCAATCCAACAAGTACTAGGGGTGCATGATTACTCATGGATTTACAAACTTAACTATAGATTTTTTTATAGAAACCTGACGTTAACTATTGATTATTTATCTGAATATCAATATTGAAACATTATCGAATTTTCCCTACAAATATATCTCTATAAAAAAATACTAATAACATTCATAGAGTAGTAGTTGCTATTTAACTCACTCCAACACCCTAATCGAATGACCTCTAAATTTCCAATTGAAGCCCAATGACAACTCCCCAATCAAGATTAACTGCTCTAACGAATCTCAACTCGAAGACGTCGGTGCCACACAAACACCAATAACAACCTACCAAGCAAAACAGAATGCATCCAACATCACATCACCGGATACAAACACGTTCCAAAAAGTACTTTTGAACTTCTCGAATCCCGGTTGACGCCCTCGACAGCCTGTTCCCTCAACCTCCAAATATTAAAACCAAAAAAATCAACCATAGAGCACCTTCTATGCCTAGTTGCCTACTATCATCCTTAAAATTTTGAGATTTTCCATCGAACTCTTATGTAACCGAACCACAACCATTATATCAAATGCCTCTAATTATGTGGAAGCCATTAGCTTTTTCCTCAACTACTCTAACATAGTTCAACTATATATTTGGCACACATGAATTCTTCTTTCTCTCATTTCATTTCACTCCGCCAACAGCGAGACGATGTGACGGCATGTAGATCAAAGTGGAGGACGTCAGCATCCTTTGAGTCATCTTCCACATGCTAGCACTGTAAAAAAGTAATACTTTATCAAATTTTGCCGGGAAGAAAGCACAGAAAATAAAGTGCAAACCAGAAAAGACACCCCATCTTCGTCGCTCTCTTCTTTGTCTTCTAGCATCATCCCTTCTGAAGAAATCCATTCTTTTCTGTCCCTCCCATTTCTTAGTCAAGAAATTTCAGCGCAGTTGCGATGCAAATTCCTGCTTTCCGCCTCCCCCGCCTATTTAACCACTCCTCCATGCCTCTGCTCCATCTCCCCATCGCCGGCCAAATCATCCCACCGCCCAACGATCAACCCAATTCTTTTTTACCATGGGAACAACCCTCTCCGTCCTCGCCTCCGTCGCCGTCCTCCGCTCCACCGTCAAGGAGTTCGTCCCGCCCGAAATCCGCACCTACCTCCTGGAACTCAGCCGCCGCTTCTCGTCGGAGATCGTCCTCGTCGTCCCGGAGTCCCACGAAGGCTCGACCAACCACCTCCACAAAGCCCTCGCCACCTACCTCGGCAGCGCCGCCGTCGCCGACCCCGGCGCCCCTCCCCGGCGCCTCACCGTCGGCAAGAGCGAGACCATGAAGGTGCTCACCTTCGGCCTCGACCGCAACTCCGAGATCGTCGACCGCTTCGACGGCATTCCGATGAAGTGGGCCTACTTCACCGAGACCAACACCGCCATCCACTTCGAGCTCAAGTGGTACGAGCTCCGCGTCCACCGCAAGCACGGCGAGCTCGTGACCGCCAGATACTTCACCCACATCCTCGAGACGGCGAAGAAGATTAGGGATCGGAGCAGAGTGGTCAAATTCTTCACCACGCGCAGCGGGCGGGACGGGTGGAGCACCAAGGGGATGAATCTGGAGCATCCCATGACCTTCGAAACCCTCGCCATGGATGGGGATCTGAAGCACGAGGTAATTGAAGATCTTGATTCGTTTATGGGAGGGAGGGATTACTACAAGAAGATTGGCAAAGTCTGGAAGCGTGGGTATTTGCTGTACGGCCCTCCAGGGACGGGGAAATCCAGCTTGATCGCCGCCATGGCGAATTACTTGAACTTCGACATCTACAACCTGAACCTCTCGGTGGTCAATTCGGATTCCTCGCTCGAGTATCTGCTGCTTCACATGTCAAATCGGTCCATTCTCGTCGTCGAGGACATCGATTGCTCCCTGATGTTGCAGAATCGTCAAGCCGTGGACCACCAGCAGCGTCCTGTGCAGGATCAGAATCTGCCCACGGCTCAGATTCTGCCCACGGCTCAGATTCAGGTCCCTATTCGCCCGAATCAGGTAAAACAATCACATTTAGTTTTCCCCAGCAAGTAATGTCAGGTTCCGTGGACTATATATTGTTAAGCGTTTGTTGCTGCTCTGCTCTTCTCTGCTCCACTACAATACACAACACAATTAGGTGACGCTATCTGGACTTCTGAACGCCATTGACGGGCTGCTATCTTGTTGTGGGGATGAGAGGATTGTGGTCTTCACTACTAACTACAAGGACAGGATCGATCCTGCTCTGCTCAGAGCCGGGCGAATGGATATGCACATTCACCTGACTTACTGCACATTCTCCACTTTTAAGCAACTTGCTCTCAACTATCTGGACATTCGCGATCACAAACTATTCGGCCAAGTCCAGAGGTTGATATCGGAAGTTGAGGTTTCTCCAGCAGAGGTGGCAGGGGAACTCATGAAAGACAGAGATCCCAGCAGCAGCTTGGAATGCCTCATCAGGTTTCTGGAAAGCAAGGTATATATATGGCAATGAAATGGTATGCAACATTTTCCTGCAGTTTCGGTCTTTCATTACCAGCTGATCATGGCTTGCTTGTTTTCAGAAAGCAGAAGTGAAGCCCTCTTCACCGGAAGATGTAATCAGTGACGGCGAGAACTGTAAACCAGAACAGAATGATGGACGAAAGGATGAAAAAGCTGTTTGCAAGCCGCTGGAAGTTGGAGGGTATCGGATCAAGGAAGAGTTGTCGTCAACTTTGGGGTCTATTCTCTCGGAACATGGCGACATTGTTGCTAACTGCACATTGCAGTCTCCGGAGTGTCGCGCATTGTTCTTGGAACTTGTCTGCGAAATCTTTCAGAAGCTTCAAGCTTTGAAGGAAACCAGGTTGACTCTGGCCGAGCTTAACTCCATGGCGAGAAGTGTTCGAGATCTCGAGTCACTGAAACTGGAGGTTGGGTGGCTCCTTGGGAGCCTGGACGAGGTTACTCCAGTCTTGAATGGAACGGAGGCTATGCCATGAATTCGTCTCTTCTTGTATCTGAATTCAGTGCGGTTCCAGTTTTATAGGATGTCCGAATTCAGTGTCCAATCGAAATAAGATATATGGATTTCTAAATATGCCAAAGTAATATCTCATCAAGTAACGTTGTTTAGGTGTTGGTACAGCTCGATTATGACGACTAGCACATCTTCCTATTTATAATTTTAGTATAACGATGTGTTTCACCGCTTTTTTCCAGTAGTTGTATTTGGCTTATACCATTTGTGTAAGTCGACTCACTTTTTTTTTACTTTAGTCTAGTGATGGCAATGGGTCGGGTCAGGGACGGATAGTGTATATCCGTTACCCTACCCCTACCTAAAATAGTTCGGGTTTTACCCATACCCACATGTGAAACGGGTAGAAAATTAAAATCATGCCCATACTCGTTCGGATTTCGGGTATCCGCGGTTATCCATGGGTAATGATTTTTCTTCATAACTATAACCAATATGTTAACATTCATACGTATTCTCACATTACGTAAGAAGAAAAGTACGACAATAATTCACTAGAATGAAGAAAATTAATTAAAACAACACAATTTCATGAAAATATTATAGTTATATGCTAAATATAAAATATGTTAGAGGAAAAAATGGGGTTAAAGACACATTTGGTCACTGAGATTAAAAAATCGGGACATGATTAGTCACTAGAAAAAAGTTAATATCAAATTTGGTCACTACAATTACTAAAACCAGACACATTTAGTCACTCGCCGTTAGTCTCCGTCAACTCCGTTAATGAAGTCCGTTAAGTGCTGATGTGGCAAACAGAATTGCCTAATCAGCCGGATATAATCCAACAAAAATAAAACCCGACCCGCCACGTCATTAAAACCAACCCAACCCAACCCAACCCATTACCCAACCCCACCCAACCCTTCTTCCTCCTTCTTCCCACCTCGCCACCTCGGTACCTCCCACCTCCTTCTTTCCCCAAAACCACCGCCGTCGCCGCTCTCCTCCTTCTTCCTCCTTCCTCCCACCATTTGTCAGCAAGAAACCAGAAGAAAACACACCAACACCATAGATTTTAGTTCTATTGAGCTAGTCAAACGAAGAACAACTAGCCAAGATCAATTATCTCGGACAGCAAACCTCAGCTCACAGAGCCACAGTTCTGCACCAATTCCATGACCCCCACAAGTCAAACTAAGCATGAAAACAAAGCAAAACCCATATCAGGAACTCCCAAACTTCCAAAAGCACAACCTCACCGCCAAACCAGAACACTGTAAACCAACACCCAAAATCAGAAAATCAACCCCCTGAAACCTTTTCGATTCCACAGTCTAAAAACCATCAAATTCACGCACTGGAATTAGGAAAGGAGAAGAAAATTGACTTTTACACTGAACAAGGATTGACTTTTGCGGGAGGAGGTGGGAGGAAGGAGGAGAGCGGCGGCGGCGGTGGTTTTGGGGAAAGAAGGAGGTGGGAGGGAGGAGGAAGAAGGGTTGGGTGGAGTTGGGTCATGGGTTGGGTTGGGTTGGTTTTAATGACGTGGCGGGTCGGGTTTTATTTTTGTTGGGTTACATCCGGCTGATTAGGCAATTCTGTTTGCCACATCAGCACTTAAAGGACTTCATTAACGGAGTTGGACGGAGACTAACGGCGAGTGACTAAATGTGTCCGGTTTTAGTAATTGTAGTGACCAAATTTGATATTAACTTTTTCTAGTGGCTAAACATGTCCCGATTTTGTAATCTCAGTGACCAAATGTGTCTTTAACCCGAAAAAAATGATTATTTCTAGACAGAATACATATGCATGTGTATAATCGGGCGGGTTCGGGTTGGATAGTGAGAAACCCATGCCCACCCACTACCCGCAATATTCGGGTTCGGATTTTACCCATACCCACTAAATGTCCTTCGGGTTCGGGTTCTACCCTACCCGATTAGGCCGAATTCGGACGGATATCCACGGTTACGGATATTTTTGCCATCCCTACTCTAGTCAATTATATTAATGAAAGAAATACTCACCTTTTTCAAAAAACCAAAAAAATATCTGTATTTACAAAAAAACAAAATGTCTGTATAAATTTCAAAGTTAAAAAGCCACATTTTCATTTTTGAGGCGGTTATAAAAAAAAAAGGCTTCTTATTGTTACCTTTTCCCGATGGCTTAATTGCAAGATTGGTCACTCGAATTGCTATAAAATTTCACGTTTGCCACTCAAATTAATTTATTCCATTTATAGTCACTTGAATTAGTTGAACAGTTCAAGTTCGGTCACTCTCCGTTAACCTCCGTTAACTTTGACTGACGTGGCGGTCAACTCTGACCGTTGACCGTTAAATGTGTGACGTGGCAAATAAAAAATAATTAAAAAATTAAATTAAATTTTTAGAAATTACACATCATTATAAAAAAAATATAATTATAAAAAATGAAAAAAGAAATTATTGCAAAAACTTAAACTGCCGCTCTAACACCTTCCCCACCACACGCCCTCCTCCGCCTCTCTTTCCGGCCGCCGCAACTGCTCAACTCTAAGCGGCAGCGATGGATTCCTCTTCATCGTCGCTAGAGAGTTGCCCGAGCTTCTCCCCTTCCTCTCTGGAGTACTCCGATTCGACGCCGCGCGGATCGGCTGCTGCCGCTTCCCCTTCCTCCTCTGCAATCTCCCGAGCGCTCCACCTCGTCAAATCCGAGAATCCGGAATCCAAGGTCGAGGCGGGAACCTTGCGGAACAACCACCGAGGAGATTCCGGAAGAAAGATGATTAGCAAGAACTGCAGTAAAGCAGGAAGTCCTGCAGCTCCCAGCATCCATCTCCACGTCCCTGGAACCTGAAACAACAACTCACTCAACACCCTCAAAAGCCAATACGAGTTCAAATTAAATTACAGAGCTAGCTACGTACCTTGGTGAAGGCCAAGTTGAGGAGGTAGGAAAGGAACTGGCCAAAAGTGATGAGGAGGTTATTTGTACTGACAAGGGCACCTCTAATTTTCGCCGGAGATGCCTCCGAGATGTAGAGAGGGGAGGTCATTGAGGCCATTCCAACTCCAAGACCCACAAAAGCCCTCCCTGTGATGAGCGCAGCTGGTCCAGGGGAGGCAGCCATGATCACAGCTCCGACGAAGAAGAGGAAATCAGCCACCACAAGTGCACTTTTCCTTCCAAGCCTATCGTTTACCCATCCACCAATGCCCGCTCCCGATCCGCGCGGCGTCAAATCGGAGTACTCCGGAGTGGAAGGGGAGAAGCTCGGGCAACTCTCTAGCGACGATGAAGAGGAATCCATCGCTGCCGCTTAGAGTTGAGCAGTTGCGGCGGCCGGAAAGAGAGGCGGAGGAGGGCGTGTGGTGGGGAAGGTGTTAGAGCGGCAGTTTAAGTTTTTGCGATAATTTTTTTTTTTTCATTTTTTATAATTATATTTTTTTTATAATGATGTGTAATTTCTAAAAATTTAATTTAATTTTTTAATTATTTTTTATTTGTCACGTCACACATTTAACGGTCAACGGTCAGAGTTGACCGCCACGTCAGTCAAAGTTAACGGAGGTTAACGGAGAGTGACCGAACTTGAACTGTTCAACTAATTCGAGTGACTATAAATGGAATAAATTAATTTGAATGGCAAACGTGAAATTTTATAGCAATTCGAGTGACCAATCTTGCAATTAAGCCTTTTCCCGATAGACCACTGGAAACCCGCCGCTCTCACTCCCGACCTTAAATACAGCCCTTTCCCCAGATCGCAATTCTTCGCTGCCTTACCCCCCTCCAATTCCAACCGCCGACCGACTAAAACCATCAATACAGAAAAGACAAATATTGGAGTTACTATTTGTTAGAGATCCTCAAATTTCAAGTAGACAAAAGTTGGAGATGGTTGTCTTTGACAAGTCACATAAAACGTTGTTTTACCCCAATATCTCACTCCAAAACATCTGTGCTCATCAGGTATTATCTTTTGGGTTTACATGTATTGTTCTGTGGATTTCCGTCGCAATTATTGTCCACTAGGTTTTCATCCATTGTATCCTGATTAGCCCCCACCAAGTTGTTGCCCATCTCAAAACACTAGCTGCAGAATTATAAGATGCCTTCACGGTTTGCCACAAATCACTATCGAAGATCCCTACTATATATATGCTCTGTCTAATCCTCGCATTCGCCCATCAATTCACATCTTATATTGAAACGCTATGGACGAAATCCTAAACTGTCCCCCTCCACCGTTTCACTACAACATTTTTGACATTGTTAATTCCGTCTTGTGGTAACGTTCGGGACAATTTCAAGTCCTCTTTTCGTTAAACAAATCACCGTGGCATATCCAAACAACAAACTACCCTTTCACTTTTCGCGGCGCATTCGGACTATCACTCTTGTAAAATTATTATGCTATAGCAAGTATGCTTGTGCTATGCAACTGCCATGTATATATATGTGATGCCTCGCTCAGATCATGCCAACGATATGCAGAACAGGATGGCCTTTGCGAAAACACTCAAGAGAATCTCCAAGCTATCGAGGAGTGGAGGCGCAGCAGGAACCAACTCTGTTGTGCTGAGGTGAGATTCATGAACCCATATGACATTGTGTTGTTTCTTTCTGGATCTTCATTATGACATTGTAGCTAAGTAGGAACGTTGTTATGGTGGTGTGTGGGTACAGGAACTCTACCGCCGTCGAAGGAGCAACTTCACCGCCGCCGCCGCCGACGAGGATGAGGAGGAGGTCAGTAGCAAGATCAGGTTCGGGGCCTGTAACTGAAGAGGTGTTAAAGGCTGTTCTGATGGAGGCTGCTCCCATCACATCGATGGAACTTGTTGCCTTGTTCAAATCGCGTTTGAAGTCTTCCAAGGTAGAAAAAAAAACCTTAAAGCTCTTTAGAGTACTAACAGTAGTCTCTGCTGTTATTTATAGTGAAGCTGTACATGATCAGTCTCGAGTGTTCATATATGCTGTATGTCCCAGGATAAGAAGGCCTTTGCGGGCATGCTGAAGAGAATTTCCAGGATCTCGAAGGGAGATAACGGAGCCAACTATGTTGTGCTGAGGAGCGGAGTTTGCGATTCTGAATCCAATCCACTAATTCAATCCTTCGATTCGTTAAAAATATCCAACTGATACAATCCAATCCATTTGATCCAAATCCAGTCGGATTGGTTGATTCATGGATTGAATTGAGTTGATTCATGGATTGAATTGATGGGTCAGTGGCAAATTACAGTTTAGTACCTAAATTTTTAATTTTTTACATTTTGGCACCTAACATTTTTTATCATGACATTTTAGTACCTTAACTTTTTCATTTTACATATTGATCCAAAGTAGAGGATGTCATTTGGATTCATGAATAATCCACCAATCCATTTGATTCATGGATCCATCAATCCACCAATTCAATCCATTTGCCACCTCTACTGATGAGATAATTTGTGAATGGAACCATATGAATGGAGTGGTGGAGCAATGATCATAGTAGTGACTTCCCTTCTTGTTTCTTGTTGAATTAAGTGGAATGGGTATTTGTTTGTGGCTACAGTACTTGTTACCAATGGTCAATCTAGTTGTTATTGGTCATTTCGTATTAATTGTGAATGCTACTGTTTATCTAAATAATTTTTCGTCCAACAAGATGTGGTGTAACTGAGAATGACAGTAAGACTGTTCGATTGTGTTCTTTATTTTACTTTTTCATCCTCGTGTTTTTTACAGGAAGGATCTTTGCATACTCATTAGCTATTTGTGGATAATTTCAGTCATTCTGTTTTCCGGCGAGGAAAATCTGGTGTTTGAACACAATCAATGCACCTTTGACTTCTCGAACAACGATTAATTACACGGTTCACTCCTCTCCGAACAATGTTCGAACGAGGGTGTTTGATGTTTTTGATGGTTTTTTGGGAACAAGCTACGTTACTCTACTCCTATGGAGGTTCAGTGAGAGCTCCGAAAAACTAAAGGGCAAGTTGCAGAGAAAAGATAAAGTTTGACATTGTGCGTCAAATGTTTGGTTGTGGAACCCCTGCTTCTTCTTCGTTTCTTCTATTTATAGCCATTAGGTGTAACTGCCTTGGTAACCGCCTTGGTAACTGCTAGCTGGCCTCTTGCTCCAAACCGCCTCGGGGTCCTTGTCGCCGCCTTGATGACTAGTTGGTAACCGTCACCTTGAGGCCCTTGTCCCGTCTTGGGGTTGGTGGGTACTTGATGGCCTCGATGCCGGGTCGGGTTGGTGTTGAGCCTTTCGCCTTGTCATAACTGGATGGGGTTGAGGTTATTTGCCTTAGCCTCCATGATGAAGTCTTGATCACATCCTCGACATCCCTGATGGCTCCATGCTCCTTGTCTTGATAGCCACCTCGATGAACCGTCTTGATAGCTAAGCCATATTACCCTCCTAGGCAGGACGAGAATTTGGCCCCTTTACCCCCAGGTCTCCACACTTAGTCTTAGAGTGATTGTCATGGCACTAACATGTCATCTTGGTATCTTGCACTCGGCCAGCTTGGTACCCCGTTGGGGTCATGGTACCCTGTCTCCTTGCTTGGCTGCCAAGCCTGTCGGCTTGATACCCCTATGGCTCTATACTTAGCCAATTCTCATATACTTTGGTACCAGGCCCTCCTTGAGGGCTTGGTACCCGGTCGTTTGGCACCCATTGTGTCGCCTTGTTTCCAAGACTTAGCTTTTTGGATGGCATCCTATTTGGTATTCGGCTTGGTACCCGGCCGTTTGGCACCCCGTTGCTCCTTGCCGGCTTGGTAGCCAGTCGTTTGGCACCCCGTTGTGTCGCCTTGTTTCCATGATATCCGTCCGTCTTGGTACCCGGTCGTTTGGCACCCCGTTGTGTCGCCTTGTTTCCAAGACTTAGTTTTTGGAGGCCAAATTTCCTACCAAGGGGTGAAGGCATCGTCCGGCTATGGAGGCCACGGAGATGGGTCGGCTACTGTATAGAGAAGAAGGGGTTTGGCCACTTAGGCCCAAAAACCCAAACCAACAAGGCCTAGCTAGCTCTTTTAATTATTAGTGTTGAGCTGGCCTTATAAATCACTACCACTACTTGAAAATAATCAATGTGGTATTGATTTTTTTTATGGGTAAACAAATGCCCCCCACAACTTAGTGTATAAGAATTATGCACTAAGTTGTAGAAACCAACCATGCCACTTAAACTTAAAACCACTCGGTCGCCTACTTCCCTTGGCCAAAATTTTGGCTTTAATGAAACACTTCAGGCCAAATAATCCCTCTTTTGTTTCGTCCTCACTAGCAACCGTGAATGGCCAAATGCATGGCCATGCAACTCACATGCTCAATGAACCAACAACTCCTCATCGCCTCTGATTCCATTATGATTAACAATGGGGCTCAAGTTACCAATACAAACAGGTAGCATCGAGATCGTGTCCCCCTTTGTGCTTATATGGTCACCAATCATAAACCCACATATTATTCCTAGGCAATAGGCATGAGTCGGACTACGATGGTGCTTGCCACTGGTTTTTTTTTTTTTTTTTTCACACCTCACTACCTTCCATCGACTCATTTGGAAAAACTCAACTCCATCACCGTCTCGGCCGTAAACCCCCACCCGGCCAAAGAAATCACCCCACAAATTGCAAATAAAACAAGCTCTTTCTCTACAGCAACCATAAGTCGTTGCTGTCCCGAATTCCTTTTCCTCCCAGCGCAATGAGACCGAAAGCGAGTGGGGAACACAGTAGTTAATATAGATTTCTTTTATATTACCACTTCATGAAATCGGCCACCAGACTAGAAAAGTCTGTTTGATATATCCTTACCATGTTTGGTTAGGATTCTTTCATTCCTTTTCCTTGTAGGATTCTGCTTCAATTAAATCTTTTCCATAACTGAAAATGATTCTTCAAATCAAGCTCTCATAACTCTATAAATAGAGACCTCCGCTTCTCATTCTTCACATCTTCACATACTTCAACCTACTACATTCCAACAAGAGCTCTCAACATCAACGTGATCTTCACCAAAGCAAGTCAAGGTGAGAAAAAATTTCTCCATCACCACTAATGGCCGCCATCCATATCTTTTTTTTTTCAATTTTTTTTTTTTTTTTTTGCACACGTTGAAGCATGTGTCTAATCCTACTTCATCAATCTCTTGTAGGATGAGTGACACCGAGTATGAAAAAGAGAGGATGAAGGCTACCCGCGAGTACCGCAAGGAGTTCAAAGGGCTAGAAAAGCGCAAAGGAGTCAAGATGGTCTATTTGGATGTCAAAGACAACGGAGTTGGCATGCTTGGCCCTTACATCCTTGACCCTGCCACCCCGGAGGCTTCAACACATGGCCGCTACCCCCTTGGCGGCGGCAAGCTACTCTACAAGGCCAACCCGAAACCGTCATCATTCTTTCAACTCGCCTCACAAAAGAAGTTGATCAGGTCTTGGCCCCAACAAGACCCTGTGTACAACAGTTGGTATAATAGGCTGAAGAAGGATGAGGAGACCACCACCCTTTGGGCTCAAGCTGGGATTGATCGACTCCTTCACCTAATGACAGAGATTACGGATCCCGACCCTCAACTCTTCAAGGCCGCCACCTGCTTCTGGTCAACAGGTTCCAACTGCTTTGTCTTCCCCTTGGGTGCGATGACTATCACCCTAATGGATGTGGCGGCCCTCACAGGGGTGACCCCAGTTCTTCTGGATCGAGAAACCAAGGAGCAATACCCTCCATTCACGGCTGGCTCCTTCAGATCTCTTCATAGCCAATGCAATCCAGATCCCTCCACCCCTGTCACCCATAAAGAGCGAGCGGGATTCCTTCACTATTGGCTATACAAGTTTATCATTTGTCCTGGGACCCCGGGACCCCGTCAAAGCCTCTCAAAAGTATCTCATTACCTCGCTGATGGGTACGTGGAAGATGACCTAGCAGAGATCATTCTTGGGCACCTCTACCATGGCATGCACACATTGTTTGACCAAATTACTTCTGGTACCACCATCACGGGTTCCGGCCCCCTTTGGTTGGTGCACCTATGGCTCCAAGCCTACTTCCCAATGTTTCGGAAAGAACTGCCCGCCTTGAAGTCTGCAAGCCGAAAACATCTTCCGCTTACTTATGGTCATTACTACAACCATGCTGCGTCCTTGGGAAAGAAATTTGAAGAATGCTTCTCCATCTTCCATGGTTTGAAGTCTCTTGATAGCTTCACCCCCTTCAGACCCCGCCTCCTTGGTCCACCATCGTTCACAAGGACTTTCACAGCGAGACCCAAAGGCGAAGATGAACTTGATGAATATCGATGCTTTGTGCTCCAGTGGAAAGATTGGACTTGGGCACGCGACCTCATACTCTTCCCTATGGGGCCAAAACTGGACACATTCACCGAGGTTTACAACCCACACTTTGTGGCTCGACAGTTTGGCCTCATGCAAATGTGGCCATTATCTCTGCCTCACTCACCCAACTTTGCAGCACCCATGAAACGCAAGTCTTTGAAGGCAGAAGAGGAGGACAAGTTGATAATGTGGCACAGTATACAAGGGGAGAGCACGAAGTTCAAGTATTTTGAGCCTAGGAAGGATGCACTGTCCCGGGTCTTTCAAGCTGTCTTTCCCGGCAAAATGGAGAACTTGAGTCTTTTTGATGGTTCAGCCCCAGTTATAGCACAAGGGTTGCTTGACAATGTTCCGAAAAACACCAGCTCGGAAGTCATTAACTCCAGCAACCAAGGCGATAGTGTCAAAGAAACCGGCCCCTCCTCCATCACTTCCAAGGCTAAACGACGAGCATGTAAGCTTCCCCCTATCAAACTGTTTTCCGTACTATTTTTTTTTCCATATCCTTTGAGTTCCCTTACAGCTTTGTTTTCAAATGTAGGTCTTAGCGTAGATAGCCCCCCTAGATCCGGCAAGCGCAAAGTTTCTTTGAAGGATCCACGAGTAAGTGCTAAACTATCTTGTTAGTTCATCTTCCTTAGATCAATAACCTAATAAGAATTTTCCTTGCAGTCTTTGTCATCAGTTGAGAGCGAGGAAGAAAACCTCTCTAAAGACAATACCGGCGACAAAGACGAAGACGATGAGGGTTCAAAGCTAGTAGATGACAACTCCACCGATGAGGACCTTGAGGGCCGTCCCACAGCAATATCTTCAGATTCGGACACCGATACTGAACCTACAGGGCCCAGCCGAATGGAAATTCCGGACAAGACACCTTCAACCCTGCCACCCCAACCATCTCCTTTGTCTATCCATGAAGGTCTCACCCAATTGAAGGATTCAAACCTCTCATCGTCAAGTTTGGCAGTGACAAGTGGGTCCCCTTCAGGTTCAATCAACCCAACGGTTGTACCCCACACTTCATCATTCAGCCCTCTTGGCCTTGGAAATCCTACTCATAAGTTTCTTGCCTCTATTGCTCCCTCGCCATCAAAAGGTGCACCCTTCCAAGTACCGACGACCAACTTGTTCTCATCAAATCATCAAGCCAACGTCTCTAACATAGCTATCTTGGAGAACAACCTCCTTAATGACTTGGAGGGTGGCTTCGGCAACAAGCATACGGGGGGTCTTCTCAATGTCAACGACTATCAGCTCCCCTCCGAGTACCACAATGTTCAGGGTGCTTTAGAAGGATCTAGTATCGGACCATCCACTACCAACATGGCTGAGACCGAGCGGGCTTTATTCTCTTCCTCTACCACTCCCGATTTCCACACCACCACCAGTAACACTACTCCCACCCTGGTAAGCGTCACAACCTACTTTTTTTTTTGTATGACTCGGTTTGTCAATAACTTAATAAAAACCATTGCAGGATTTAAGTTCGCTCGACCACAGCTTCGAGCTCCTCCAAAACTTGGAATCACTTGGGGAGGAAGCCCAATTCGTTGCCCCCTCTTTTGAAGCCACACGTGCTGCCCTCACTGCGCTGGACCAGTACCTCTCACTCACTCCCCAGCAAGCAATCATGGCTTCCAAGAATCGCTGGCCTGGACAAGCTCTTGAGTCATTATCCAGCCTTGTTGTTCTCAACCCATTGCCAGGCCTTGACATGACTAAGATGTCCATTTTACAAGGAGCCAGGAATAGTCTCGGCTTCAGCATATCAGCAATGGAGAAGGCTATCCATGAACAAAATCAAGTTGTTAACAAGGAATCCATCCAAGCCGACTACACCAAAATGACTGCTGACTGCAAGACTATGAAGGATGCTCTTATTAGTTTCAAAGCAAGGGAAGCAGCTCGTCAGACCAAGATCGCTGAACTCGAGAAAGAGCTTGCCCAAATTCGTGCAGAAGCTGCCGAGGACCAGGCTCAACACGTTCCCATGTCTCAAAACTTCCGACAACTAGTGGAAAAAGCTCTTAGCGTGAAGGAAACAATGGGCTCCATGACCCCTATGGCACAGCTAGCTCACGAGAAGGACCAAGCCCTCTTGGTATACAACACTCATCTTGCTACCTTCCTCAAGCTGCGAGACATCGTCAAAGAGGCTCTCCACCACATGCCTGGCTAAACCATCCATACTTCATTTTTCTTTTCCTGTCGGCTCACTTTTATGATTTAAGACGTTCGGCTTAGCCATGGATTTGGCTTTTATTTTCCTCTTTTGGTACTTAGATGACTCGGCCTTGTATTGTTTGCCCTCGGTGGGATGTTCTTTTCATTGCCTTAGTAATAAATTTTATTTTCACTATTGATGAAGCGTGATACCAATCTACTTGGTTTCACCCCTTCCATATCAACGTTATACTTTGTCTCAATATACCCTCCATGTGATGGCTAGCTGTTCAAGCCATACTTCCTCATGGGGGTATCATGCCATGCCTTAGGGCGTGGTAGGCTTGGCATGCCGGCCACCATGGTGGCCTACTAACATCGGACCCCTTGACACCCCACGTCCCAAAGAGAAGGGACATAGGGCTTGAGATACTTACCATTGATCAATCGATCATGAAACACCCCATCTAAATCTTTTAACAAGTAGGCCCCATTGGGCCGGGTGGCATGGACAATGAAGGGTCCACGCCAGTTGGGAGACCACTTGCCAAACTTGGGATCCTTTTCCCCGATTGGCAAGTGTAGTTTCCATACTAACTCTCCTTCTTCAAAGGACTTGTGCTTAACCCTCTTGTTGTAAGAGCGAGCTACTTTGTCCTTTTGCACCCGGATGTTATCGAGTGCTTTGAGTTGGAGTTCATCAAGATCACATAATTCCAACATCATAGACTCATAGTACTCTGAGGGTGTCAGCTCCTGTTGCCTCATGTACCTCAATGACTTGACTGTTATTTCGAGTGGCAGGAAGGCCTCATGGCCATATGTCAAAGAGAAAGGGGTCACCTTTGTACTACTACGCGGTGACATCTGATAAGCCCATAAGGCTTCCGACAAGACTTCATGCCACTTTCTAGGGTTATCTTCAATCATCTTAGACAATATACCCTTCACCACCTTGTTGGATGCTTCAGCTTGACCATTGGCTTGAGCGTAGTAAGGAGTGGAGTGTATGATCTTGATGCCGTGTTCTTCGGCAAAAGCCATCACTTCCCCTCCCGTGAACACAGTACCCTGATCAGCTGTTATGGTGGCTGGCTGTCATTGGCTTGGCCTCCACCCACTTGGTGAAGTAATCAGTTGCCAAGATGACAAACGTATGTCTATCAGAAGATGGTGGATAAATCTTCCCAATCAAATCCATGGCCCATCCAATGAAAGGTCGAGGCTTGATGATAGACTTCAAATCGATGGCCGGAGCTCTTTGCACCGGGCCATGTCGTTGACAGGCCTCACATCCCTTAGCAAAAGCGGCACAATCTTCCCCGATGGATGGCCAGTAGTACCCATACCGGTGGAGTACCCATCTCATAGAAGGACCTGCTTGATGAGCACCACATATTCCTTCATGAACCTCACCCATGGCTTGTAGGGCCTCCTTGCCCCCCAAGCACTTCAATAGTAAACCGTCTGGTCTCCTTTTGAATAAGACCTCATCCATCAAGACGTAGTTTCTTGCCTTGAATTTGATGGCCCGATCCACATCCCCTGTTGGATTCTTCAAGTATGCTATCAAGGGGGTACGCCAGTCACTGGCATCCTCTTCAATCGTAAACACATCTACCCTTTGCTTAAGTCTCGCATGTAGTGGGTTGAGCGTTCGCACAAAAATTTGCTCTCCCCCTTCATGAGCAAACTCTTTGAACCCCGAGGCTAGTTGTGCTAAGTAGTTGGCCTTGCCATTGTCCTGGCGGGGAACATACTTGATGGAGACATTATCAAAGTGGGTAATTAATATTTGGACATAATCAAGATATGTCTCTAGTATGAAATTGATGCATCGAAATTCACCAAGTACTTGGTAGACTACCAGTTGGGAGTCCCCTTGGATGTTAACATTTTTGACTTTCAAGTCAACAAGCATCTCCAGCCCCACCACTAAAGCCTCATACTCGGCTTGATTGTTAGTGCATGGGAGATCAAGTGTAAAGGCAAAGTGCATGGCATGCCCTGATGGGGAAGTGAGGACCACGCCAGCACCCGCTCCAGACCGTGTTTTTGATCCGTCAAAGTATAAGGTCCAAGGGGCCTCCTCCACCATGTCTATTTCTACCAACTCAGCTGGCACATCCACACATGGGTGGTCAGCTAAGAAGTCAGCCAATGCTTGGCCCTTTATGGCCTTTTGAGGCACATATTGCAAGTTGAACTCAGATAGTGCAAGTGTCCACTTACCAATCCTCCCATGGATGATTGGCCGGGACAACATGTACTTTATTATATCAGTCTTACATATGAGTTGCACTTGAACAGGCATCAAGTAGTACCTTAGCTTCATACAAGAAAAATATAAGGCTAAACATAACTTCTCTACAGGAGAGTACTTTTGTTCTGCCTCGTTTAACAGCCTACTTAAATAGTACACGGCCTGTTCATGGCCAGAGTCATTATCTTGAGCCAACAGACACGCTACAGAGGTGTTAGTGGCTGAAAGGTACAACTTCAATGGCCGATGTGGGATTGGAGAGTTGAGTACCGGCGGGGTTGCCAGGTACTTCTTGATGTCATCAAAGGCTTGTTGATGCTCTTGACGCCATACAAACTCATCTTCCTGCTTCAGCTTCAACAAAGGAGAGAAGACTTGGGTTCGGCCAGCACAGTTCGAGATGAAACGTCGAATGTAGTTAACTTGGCCGAGGAATCTTTGAAGCTCTTTCTTATTACTTGGTGGCATGGCCTCAATGATGGCCTTGGTTTTGCTCTTATCAACCTCAATGCCACGTTGGCTCACCAGGAACCCTAAGAAGTCACCTGCAGACACACCAAATGCACACTTAAGTGGATTTAGCTTCAAGTTATGGCCTCTCATACGTAAGAAGGCCATGCGAAGATGAGATAAGTGTTGACTTGTTACCTTAGACTTGACAACAATATCATCCACATAGACCTCAACCAACTCACCAATCAAGTCATGAAAGATAGCATTCATGGCTCGTTGGTAAGTGGCACCAGCATTCTTCAACCCAAAGGGCATGACGAGCCACTCATAGCACCCTATGGCTCCAGGACATCTGAATGCGGTCTTGTGGACGTCTTCCTCGGCTAAGTAGATCTGATTATAGCCTGAGTAACAATCCATGAAAGAAAAAATCTTATGCCTAGTTACCGCATCAAGCAACATGTCTGCTACTGGCATTGGGTATTCATCCTTAGGAGTGGCTAAATTTAAATTTCTAAAATCTACACATACACGTATCTTGCCATTCTTCTTTCTAACTGGCACTACGTTGGATAACCACTCCACATACCTGGCTGTCCTGATGAAGCCAGCCTTTAACAATCTTTCAATTTCTTTCTTAATCTCTGGCAAGACCTCATAAGCAAACCGTCTAGGCGGCTGTTTAAAGGGTTTGAAACCATCACTAATTGGTAATCTATGCTCTACTAACTTTCTATCTAGACCAGGCATCTCGTGATAATCCCATGCAAAACAATCCTTAAATTCTTTTAACAAATTAATCAACTCATACCTCTCGGCTTCGGGGAGCATGGCACTGATGAAAGTAGGACGTGGGTCGTCCTCGGTGCCAAGATTGATCTCCTCCAACACATCACGTGATGTCATAGGCCTTTGGTCTTCTCCAGCTATACCCGGTACCTCGCCTTCTTCAGGCAAGTCATCTTCGGGAACACAGTCAGCCATCAACACCGCTTCCTCACAAGCTAACCTCTGCTCGCATTGATAGATGGCTAACTTCTCCAACAAGGCCGTCACTTCGGCCTTGCCCACTACATCATCTCGAAGTGGTCTACTCATCATTGATACTCGCTTCAGCTTTAGGTGGACCATCCAAAGCAATCATAGATGGTCTCACAATGTCGGCAAGGGGGTCGAGGCATGCCATGCTCAATATCTTAGCACTTGACATCACCACTGTGCACGACCCTCCATCCATACTCCTTACTTGTAGAGGCCCGAAGTCTCCATGATAGAGTGGAGCCTCGGCCACATTAGCACCAACTGCAAAGGGGTTGGTGTCTGCTTGTACTACCTCCACCATTCCTTCTTTATTCCAAAACATCAAGCATTGATGAAGTGAGGACGGGACACACTTGTTGGCATGGATCCAATCCCTTCCCAGCAAGGCATTGTAGCTTATCGCCCCATCCACCACAAAGAAGGCAGACATTTTCTCTTGACTACCAACTCCAATTAAGACTGGTAGTATCCCTCTTGCTGATGTTGATCCCCCATTGAAGCTAGTAACAAAGATATCAGTGGGAATCAAATCGCTTGTAGTCTTTCCCAATTTTCTTAAAAGCCTAGTGGGAATCACATTGACAGCAGCTCCATTGTCAACAAGGATTCTTGACATCGGCATACCATCCAACCTAGCCTTGATATAGAGGGGCCTCAAATGCCTTAGCATACTTGGCTCCGGCTCCTTGAAAACCACTAAGTGACTTAACTCATCACTTGTGTTCTCCTCCTTCATGACCCCTTTCCCTTTCAAGGTGGCTAGTTGCAAGACTTCCTCTTCATTCGTCGAACTTTCTTCCTTTGCTGCCGAACCCTCAGCCTCACCATCAAACTCCCAACCCCAAGCAGGGTTATGGATGGGTGCGGACGATGAAGCTTCAGGACCTTGGTATAACACATAAAAAGGGTATCTCCCATCATCTTCACCAAGTAAACCAACACTCTTATGGCCTGCTTCATGGAGCTCCTTCAAAATTTTCTGAGAACTCTTGCCTTGTCTCGCCACCTCAGCAGCTAGATCGATTCTACTTCCCAATCGAGCCATCCTAACACCCCATGGCTCATCACTTGCTTCCAAACGAGCAAATGCCTCGGTCAACTCAGCAACGGACCCGTCTGTATCTTCGGCCTCTTCTATTACCTCTTCTTCCTCCACATATCTATCCCGGTCTTCCTCATTGAATTGGAAGACCATAGGTAGTATGTAGTTCGTGACCACCACTGGCGGCAAACTTCCAAACTGGATTGTCAAAGGTGGTCCTTGGTCATCTCCTTCATCATCCTTGTTGCTTCTATCAAATTTGGGATTGGGATGCTCATCTTCTAGCATGTCATCTTCAGCATACTCATCTTCATATTCACCTCCTTCTTCCTGGAAGTCACCCTCAACCCCTTCATGAATTTTGACATCACCTTGAACTTGGACTTGCTTCCCTTTGTCAGTCATTGTCACCTTGAGCCCGGTAGTCACTGAGTTGTCCACCTCGATATTTGGTGGAACGAAATCATTCTGTGGTGGTGGTCTGATCGTCGCACCAAGTACGACTGGGTACCTCCCCTGCCGTGCTTCGGCATTCTTACGTAGGAATCTCCTCCTTTGAGTCCTTGTCATCCCCCCAATGGCTACTGGTTGTTGACGACGCATGTCATAAGTATGCCACCCTCCTTGTGGCACATTGGGCATCTTAAAAGTTCTCGCGGGAGGAATTCTAACGGGAGGACTTCTAACGGGAGGACTTCGTATGGAAGGAATTCCATGTGCTATCCACTGCCTTCGTTGCCCCCAAGCTGGCTGGACGACCCCCTCCACTTGTCTCTGATAAGAAGGGTATCTCGGCCTGTTGGGTGGGCCAAGTCTTTGGTGGGCGGAAGGCCTCGCCTCATCAAGTTTGAGGCTCTTCTTGCACTGAGCACACAACTTCTCAATTTCATCTGTCATCATTGCGGCCGGGCTAGCCTGCTTTGTACCTGACGAGCTCCCTTGTTCATGAGTGACATTGGAGCTCCCATGTTGAGGTGGCGTTGTATCCAACACCAACTTGAAACGGGGCAACTCAATTTTGGAGAGATCCGGGTTAACCATGTTGATGCCTACCACGTTGGGAAATGGGTCAGTATCCACCAACATGGCATCCTTCTTTGGTTCCGGGAACTTGATACGCCCCTTCTCAATAGCATCCTGCAAGATATTACGGAAAATCACACATGAGTCAGTGGCATGTGACATGCTGTTATGCCACTTACAATACTTCTTTCCTTTTAATTTCTCGGGTGGTGGTATGTTATGCCCCCCAGTTAACTTGATTTGACCATCCTTGTAGAGTTGGTCAAAAATCAAGTCAGCCTTCGAGACATCAAAGGAGTACTTGCGTGGCTGGATGGGGGCCCTATTGGGTCTACCCCCTTGCGGCTCGTTTTCAGCCTTAGCCAAAGAAGCACAAACATATGGCTTCCCCGGAGCTAACTCAGCCAGGTCTACTTCCACCTCAATGGCCTCTTGGCCAACCTGGTTGACAGGGTAGTTAATTGAGGGGAAGTACTGCCCCCTTGATGCACTCCTCCTATTCTCCTCTTCTTGGAGGAGAGACTCATATCTCACAGCACAAGACATGAGTTGGAACAAGTCCGAGAACTCTCTGTCTTGGAATTTCTTCCTTAACTCAAAGCTCAAGCCCCCTTGAGCAAGCTTGACAAATTCCCTCTCTGTCAAGTTGACAAAGCAACGGTTACGAGCATTCTTGAAGTTAGTCAAAAAATGCTCGACCGACTCCCCTGGCTGCTGGTGCATGCGTGCCAAGTCAGCCATTGAGACCTCAGGCTCAGATCTATAGAACTGGGCATGGAAGATTTGTTCCATCTGTTGCCAAGTTTGGACAGAGTTAGACGGCAAGTTGACATACCATGCAAAAGCTGGCCCTGTCAACGAGTTGCCAAAAAGTCTTAGCTTGACAAAGTCTCCCACGTCTCCACATTGGACAGTAAACCGTCCCACATGTTCAACAGTGGACTGGTCACCAGTACCCGTGAAGGTGGCGAACTCGGGCACCCTAAACCCTCTTGGGAATGGGTATAGCCTATCTACCCATTCCGGGTAAGGCTTACGGTACACAGGTGGCATGGTGGGCCTTACTCCTAATCCAAATTGCTCGGTAAGGAGTTGAGCCACCTGATCCCTTAGGGTATTAGCATCATGCCCCCCTTGCCCCCCTGGCGGTATGAACCCCATGGGGTCCACACCATGCCCATGGACTTGGGGTGGTATGGGTGCTGGGTAAGCACGTGGAGGAACTTGATCCCCAACACCTAACCTTCCTCCCCCACCCATGTTAGGAGGAGCTACGTAGGGTCTCGCCACCGGGATGGATGGCGGTTGTTCAACATGGGTGTTGAACGTAGTGGCAAAATTTTCGCCACGTGGGGGAAATTCCCCAACTCCCACGTTAACTGAAGCCTCCACTTGAGTGGTGGCGGGAATCTCGCCGCGATTCACGGGGTGAGAGGTTGGTTGGGTTGTCACCGGCGGCGGTAGGTTATCTTGCCGTGGTTGGCCATTCCGGCCACCGACAGGAGAAAAATTTGCATTGTTTGGAGTTGAACTTGTGCCATCAATTGGCAAAGCTCGTGATTGTACCACTGGTGTGGTCAAAATTCTCCTAAACTCATCAAAATCATTCCTGTTTTTAGTTACAATTTCAAAAAGTTGACTTAAACGCCTATCTACACAGGAGTTAAGACAATCAATTTGAGAATTTACCTGAAGAGTGTTGCCAGCCAAAGCTTCCCCCATGAATTGGCGAAGTGACCCAATGGCAGCAACTACATCAACGTTGGAGTTTGGTGCCGGCGGCGGCAAGGCTTCCCCGCCGTCATTGTCACCGGAAACCGCTTCAGCTAACCGGCCATGTTCAATGTTGGCCACTTGCTCCTCCACAAACCCTGGCGGAGCATCACTTTCCTGATTCTTTCGCCTAGGAGCCATCGAATCAAACACACAGTCGTCCCACCGGGTGTGCCAATTTGTTTTCCGGCGAGGAAAATCTGGTGTTTGAACACAATCAATGCACCTTTGACTTCTCGAACAACGATTAATTACACGGTTCACTCCTCTCCGAACAATGTTCGAACGAGGGTGTTTGATGTTTTTGATGGTTTTTTTGGAACAAGCTACGTTACTCTACTCCTATGGAGGTTCAGTGAGAGCTCCGAAAAACTAAAGGGCAAGTTGCAGAGAAAAGATAAAGTTTGACATTGTGCGTCAAATGTTTGGTTGTGGAACCCCTGCTTCTTCTTCGTTTCTTCTATTTATAGCCACTAGGTGTAACTGCCTTGGTAACCGCCTTGGTAACTGCTAGCTGGCCTCTTGCTCCAAACCGCCTCGGGGTCCTTGTCGCCGCCTTGGTGACTAGTTGGTAACCGTCACCTTGAGGCCCTTGTCCCGTCTTGGGGTTGGTGGGTACTTGATGGCCTCGATGCCGGGTCGGGTTGGTGTTGAGCCTTTCGCCTTGTCATAACTGGATGGGGTTGAGGTTATTTGCCTTAGCCTCCATGATGAAGTCTTGATCACATCCTCGACATCCCTGATGGCTCCATGCTCCTTGTCTTGATAGCCACCGTCATGGTACCCTGTCTCCTTGCTTGGCTGCCAAGCCTGTCGGCTTGATACCCCTATGGCTCTATACTTAGCCAATTCTCATATACTTTGGTACCAGGCCCTCCTTGAGGGCTTGGTACCCGGTCGTTTGGCACCCCATTGTGTCGCCTTGTTTCCAAGACTTAGCTTTTTGGATGGCATCCTATTTGGTATTCGGCTTGGTACCCGGCCGTTTGGCACCCCGTTGCTCCTTGCCGGCTTGGTAGCCAGTCGTTTGGCACCCCGTTGTGTCGCCTTGTTTCCATGATATCCGTCCGTCTTGGTACCCGGTCGTTTGGCACCCCGTTGTGTCGCCTTGTTTCCAAGACTTAGTTTTTGGATGCCAAATTTCCTACCAAGGGGTGAAGGCATCGTCCGGCTATGGAGGCCACGGAGATGGGTCGGCTACTGTATAGAGAAGAAGGGGTTTGGCCACTTAGGCCCAAAAACCCAAACCAACAAGGCCTAGCTAGCTCTTTTAATTATTAGTGTTGAGCTGGCCTTATAAATCACTACCACTACTTGAAAATAATCAATGTGGTATTGATTTTTTTTATGGGTAAACACATTCACATCTAATTAAAATGATAATGCTTTTAAAATGATAATGGGAATGAATAGTCCGGCGGATATAGCAAATGTAGAAAGTTCTTTGATTTGCACCAAGAGATTTATCCGTTGTTGAATGGTTTAAAGTGGAAGGAATCCATGATTGCATCTTGAGCATCGTATTTTGAGATTTTTCCAATAATAGCACCTTTAAAAAAAAATTACAAAACTAGCACCCTGTCAAAAATATTTACAAAACTAGCACCCTTTTATATTGACCGCACCCTCCAGGTGCGATTTACACATAAACCGCATCCCCCAGGTGCGTTTTACACATAAATCGCACCTTGAGAGTGCGATCTAATTTGGTGGGCCTAAATCGCACCTTGCCCATGCGTTTTCATGTCTGGCCTACATGAAACGCATGGCCGAGGTGCGGTTTAGGCCTGACCTACCTAAACCGCACCTTGGTGATGCGATTTATTTCTCCAAACATGAACCGCATCTGCAAGGTGCGATTTCACCAGGTAGATCGCACCCCCCAGGTGCGGTTTACGTGTCAATTATTTACCGACACCATGCAGAGAATTATGTACGTAGGGTTGCATGGCAGACTAAAACCGCACCCTAGAGGTGCGGTTTTCACAATTTTTCCCCCTATATAAGACTTGCCGGAAAACAGACTCTTCACACCTCTCATTCTCCCTCGCATTCTCTTTCATTTTTCTGTTGTATATCTATATTTATTTAGTGTGTTTGCCATTAAGATTAACTCGTAAGTTTATTTTGTGTTACTTTTTATGCCATTAACTCGTAAGTTTATTTTGTGTTACTTTTTATGCCATTAATATTAACTCGTAACTTTATTTTGTGTGACTTTTTATGCCATTAACATTAACTCGTAACTTTAATTTGTGTTACTTTTTATTGCATTAACATTAACTCGTAAGTTTATTTTGTGTTACTTTTTATTGTTATTTGTGATTTGTGATTTTTATGATATTAACTAAAACTATGGTTTGTTTGTGTGCAGATGGCATTCCGTCAGTTGTTGCTTGGCTTACGGTGGAATGGTTACACGGAAGACACCGGAAAGGGGGCCACCTACGTCGATGGCAATTTTCAGAAAGTAACGGTCGGTACCAGACCGAAGCTTGAAGACCTCCATCGAATATGCACTGACGTTACTTGCATGGATGGCACGAGGAGGGTAGATCGTATGGTGTACCGATACCCAAACAGAGCAACTGGGTCATTGTGGCATGAGGAATATACCATAACCACTCAAGATGACGTAGATTCCATGCTCGAATTCTTGAGGTCCAACAAATTGGCCAAAGCCGAGATGTTCGTTTACACCGAGCCAGCCGTTAGTGTTGGAGGTCATTCTGGACACGATCAAACATCTGGTATCCATGGTGGAGGTGAATTATATGACGATCATCCCTACCAAAGTTACCATGATCCTCATTCCTATTTTCAGTACCAAGATGGAGGGCAAGGTGCAGGCCATCATCAATCGTTCTCGTCATGATACCCCATTCGGCCCACTTGATTTGGGGTGACAATATCCTGTAGTTGTCGGTTCTCCCAAATCGCGATGAATTCCTGCAACTTCGTCGGCCAATCGCGAGTACCTTGCCGACCATCTCGGCCATGGAAGGCCCTTTGACTTGCGGGGACCTCCAACGGAATGCACTGCTCCCGACCAAACTGACGGAGGCATCGATCCGGCAAGTGCCACTCCACGGTCCCAAAACAAATTAGAGGAACCCTCGTGCACCATTGCCCGATATGACCGGGGAATTGCTGGAGATGCCATTGAACGATGTTCTCCGGGTATGGATCGAAGACGATCTATAAGATAGAAATGAGTAACGTAAGATTAATTAATTAGAAAAATACATGTAGTCCCATGAAAAAACAAATATAAATGGATCGCTGTATAGAAGTTACCTCTCCTTCCCAAAGTCGCTCAAACCTCCTCCGATACTCCTCCAACTTGTGTTGGGCAAGGTTGTCGCATGTTGTGTGTCCAAGCCACCTTATTAATATGACAAGAATGAAACTACAATAAGATAAAACACAAGACAAAATGTGTTATGACTACATGATGGGGTATGAGAAGTTTACCTTGCTCCATAAGCTTCACCTCTTAGGGGATGATCGATTGGCCAATCCCTGTCTGGACGTTGGGCCGGTGCAAGCCATGGCATATGCTCCCAAGCCCAAAATTGGACGATGAACATTGCGCCGCCAACCTCCCTCACGGCTTTGTTCGACGCATTGCACAAGTTGTTGTAGATGATAGCTAGGCATGCAGATGCCCAACTATACTCCCCCATCTCCTCCCAACTACTGAAGATGATCCTAAGCCATCCACAACTAAGGAGATTGCTTGCTTTCTTGGAGAAGAACACTCCTCCAATCATGCCTATGAGATAGACACGAGCATATCTCTCCTTCTCATCCTCCGGACTTTCCTCCGTAAGCGGATGACTCTCGTAATGATCTCTAAAATACTTCGTCAACCAAGTAATTGAGACTTGGTGTTTCCTCAATGGTGGCATGCGATCGGTCGCATCAACGTGCCCCTTCACCGGTACTTTCACTCCCAAATGACTGTGGATGAAATGCTGCCAACCGGGCATACCGTCACAATCCTCGGGGGGATGATCACTCACGCACACCGGTTTGCCGTCGATGGGCAGATGGGTTAGGATGGCGACATCCTTTAGCGTGATGGTGGCCTCCCCTTCTCTAAAGTTGAAACAATGGGTCTCCTTTCTCCATCTCTCGGCTAATGCGGTGATGAGTTGACGATCGATTTGGATGCCGTTAAAATGCCTAATCGAGTCTAACCGTGCCCTTTTGAGAAATGGCAAGATAGCGGGGTGGAATGGGAGCACATTTGTGGTACCCCTGTAGCGGATTATTGTTTGTGACTCCTAGGAAAATTTTACACGTTAATTATTATTAGTAAGGGTTTTTTTTCGTATAACTAAATTAATTTAATTAAATTATGCAACATAAAACATAATTTTATTATCATAAAAAGACATTTCATATTATCATAAAACATTGTCAATGAATAATAATTTAAAGAGGTACATACATATTATCGTAAAACAAACATATTTAATTAATTAACATAAATAACATTGTTAATGAATAATAATTTAAGTAGAAACATACATATTCAAATGTTTGGTAAATAATTTAATCGTGTTGGTGGTTTTAAATAATTTAATCGAATACAAAGCAACACTCGTTAGACTCTTAGAAGAGGTATACATCTTCTTAGAAACGCAGTCTTTTTGACAGAAAAAGGGGGGATCCGAGGATCTCTTAATACCCGATTTTCCCAGGTAATGGGAGGATATGATAATCGCTTAAAACCCCATTTCCTTAGACGTGCATCTCTTTATAAAGAGTCGAAGTAAGTGGCGCTATGTATTCGATTAAATTATTGAAAACCACCAACACGATTAAAAAATAAACATAAATTTATTTTATATTACACTAGGCACATTAACAAAATAAAAGAAGGACAAATGGTGAAGAATTGTATGTACCGGGTGATCGTTCCAAACATCCCTTGACCGATGGTTGGGTTGGTCGTACAAGTCGGTTGGATCCACCGGTCCTTGCTCGAGATAATACCTTTGGTTGTATATATCGACGCCCTCCCCAACCTACGAGAAAATAACTAGGTTAGTACATAGATTAATTAAAAAACTTATAACAACAATAAAAATTAAACCAGAATGATGAGTACATACCGCTTGAAATTCATCGACGTAAACTCCTTCTCCTTGCCACCAATCGGCCATTTTTTCGGCGTAATTCGGACAGAGCTTCGGCTCGGCTCGGCGGGTTTTTGAGGAAAAAACCTAAGAAATATTTTCTGATGGCAGATCGGACTTAGCCGCAACCAACAGACTTTTATTTCCTAGGCTTTTGGGAGGGGAGGGTTTAGAGAGATTATATCTAGAGAGAGAAGGAGAATGGGTTGTGTGGAGTGAAGAAATGAGAGGGGGAGGGGGGGTATTTATACCCAACAGATCGCACCCCTCGGGGGCGGTAGGGTAATTTTACCCCGTAGAAATCGCATCCCCCCGGTGCGATATCCACGCCAAATCGCATTCCCCAGATGCGATCCCCGCGTCCCGATGCGTTGAACGCGCAGAAAACTGACGCTCCAATTCTCCAGGCGAGAAATCGCACCTCACCAGTGCGATCCACACTCAGTCGCGCGGATTGCTGACGTGGCTATGCTGCAGCCCGTCAGATCGCATCTTAATCGTGCGATCCAGAAGGTCGCTGGCGACCAAACTTGGAACGCATCTTGGGGATGCGTTTTACCATAGAAATCGCATCTTAGGGGTGCGATTTATGAAGGAAACGCATTCTAAGGCTGCGTTTCATTTATAAATCGCACCTCTAAGGTGCGATTCATTAAAATAGGTGCTAGTTTTGTAATTAGTTTTGGAAGAGTGCTAGTTTTGTAATTTTTTTTTTTAAAGGTGCTATTTCTGGAAAAAACTCTCGTATTTTCTATAGGATTGCTTGAGCGAAAAAAGATTAAAAGTGAGTCAGCCACCTATCCAAGTGGCTTCAGTTGGATGGCTGATCTGCAGGGTAACTAATCGTGTATTAACAAATTATTTAAATTTAATAATTAGCAAATCGACACATTTTGAGAGTTGAGACGTAAATTAGCAAATCGTGTATTAACAAATTATTTAAATTTAATAGAGCACTAATTTTTTCGATTCATCTCGTAACTTTCACCTAAAGTTAAATTTTGTATGTTAGATATTTGTTGTTGGGTAAATACAATTTAATATCCAAACCTTTCATTTTAAACAATATAATAACCAAACCTTTTCGAAAACAATCTAATATCCAAATCGTCAACTTTCCGTTCGTTTGACCGTTGATTGACACTTCAAAAAAGCTTTGTTTAGGGGAAATTGTCACAATACAACTTTGTTTTCTTGTTTGGCATTGCAGATGACTGAATATTTAGATTTCTATACCATCATGGTGGAGTCATGGACTTCTCGGGTTTGGAACCACGATATGCTGGTGATTTTTCAGAGAAGATATCGATGGATATTGATGAAGCGTCGTACTTTGAACTTTTTTGAAGTGTCAACTAACGGTTAAACGAACGGAAAGTTGACGATTTGGATATTAGATTGTTTTCAAAAAGGTTTGGCTATTATATTGTTTAAAATGAAAGATTTGGATATTAAATTGTATTTACGCTTTGTTGTTCTAATAAAAGGTATATACTTATACGGATTTCCTTTCCCCCTCAAAGTCTCAACAAATGCTGATACGACACCGCATAGCTCAACGCAGATGTACTCGGACCATATAAAACCAAAAAGTCGTACTGCTCGCTCAGCTATGCAAAGGGTGCGTCGTTTGGCAATTGGCGCCCCCTCCCTTCCTTACCGCTGCTGCGTCTTCCGCTCAGAAACCCTAATCCAACCAGTCATATACCTTCGAACCCGCCATTAGAGCTTTCACGAGGAAGAGACAACCTCTTTCTCTTTCTCTCTTTCTCTCCCCCCTCGCCCGCACGCTCGTTGCTTCGTGTAGAACGGCATAGTTGAGGTGCGTGGAATGCTAATCTGGGCTCATTCATCGGATTGATGTCCTTGTTTTGTCGAGCTGTTTTTCTAGGTATATCGTGATCGCTGTTGCTGATCTTCAATTTGTCTGTTGTTCGTTGATTTCAGTTCAGCTCGATTCGGACGGAGTTCGCGTACCGCGCAGGCGGCGGCGAAAGTGGGGTGTTTTTTACGCCCCTGCTATGTCCTGTGACTCGTAAGGTACAGATTGACGTTGAGCTTTGGCCGGAGCTTTTTGGGGTTCCTTCCGATTTCATAGCTCTAGAAGGGTTGGTGTTTCTTGAGTAGCTCTGGTTAGAGGACATTCATCTCTTCGATTTATACTGGGTTTCTTTCCTTGTTGTAGCCTTGTTCCGCGTCTGTTCTTCTCTTTGCTCGCAAAGAGTAAGCTAGCATTTTCCCCGTTTATGTATGTTCTGCTATTGATTGTTGAATCCTAAGTTGTTTCCCTTCACTGCTGCTGCCTTTCCACCGAGTGAGATGGATGAGAGATTTCCGCCCGAGAATTCTTAGCTTGGGGGTGCGAATATTTATTCTATCAGATGCGATGAACATGCTCTAGGATATCTCGTCGTGCAGCTAGCTGATTTTGTCTGCTGCTTTTGAGAAATCGTGTCTTGGAATTTGCCATTATCCCTTCTTTTACGTTGTGTATAAACTTTCTATAGGATGTGGTGGACGAGACATCATCTGTTTCGATTTAGGGGGGGGGGGGGGGGGTTTGATCAAGCTATTACCTTTGTAATTCAATCATCTCACTGTAGCTTATGTTTTTCTGGGATGATAATTCCCCCAATTATTACTGTCTTGTGAAGTTGGCTGCATCAAAGGTTGCAGCGTGCTTATTTTTTGTGTGATTGGCTGTATGACCAGCTGTTGAAAGGTGTCATATCTTTTTAGATTAATTGAATTTAGAATTGAAGTCAAGGGGCTTGTGTTTCACTTCAGCATTAGGGCAATCTCCATGATCTTGGAACAGCGTCTGATGTTTTGCCCTGTTGATTACTTTTGATTTAGTATAATGGAAATGGTGTAGCATGGCATGTAGTGCATTGATATGCCCTGTGTGCTATATATCAGAGGATGAGACGTTGAGTTATTTTCGCCTCTGTCTTCATGGTTTCTATTCTCCTTACCCGTGCTATGTCTCTCTCTCTCTCTCTCTCTTATCTGCACTGAAGCACATGTTAGTTACTTGTGGATCCAAAGATGCCATTGCATCCTAAGTGGTTATGTTGTTGCTTACAAATTTTGTAGCTGAAGAAATTTTGGTCAAAATTTCTCACTCGCATGCCTATTTGAGATATTTGTTTGTTATTGGTACCATCATCCTAAGTTGTATACCTAGATTACTTGTTAATGCTGCATTTTATTCTTGTTCCACTTGTTTACTCTGTGCAACTTGTTTTGTGCAGCTTGGACAAAAGAGTATCACATCGAGTCGGTCAGACTGGGTTCTGATTATTGCCATTCCATTGTTATACTGAACCCGAAGAATCAACATGACTCTCCAGAGCTCTTTCCTGCTTATAACCTATTCTGAAGAACTTGTAGATGGACAACCTGTGTTTGCTTCTTCAAATGGACTTCCAGTCAAAGCGAAAAAGTATGAACCTGCAGGACATTGTTTCCATGCTGCTGCACTTAAACTCCTTGGACACGAGGAGGAGGTTGTGGAGAGTAAAGATGATACAGTTTCCAATGACAAGGAGCAGATCCACATGCCATCATCTGAATCTTACAGTAGTAGCAAAGGGAAAAAGAAAGGAACTGGAGACAAGCAACAGGATCACTATGCCTTGTTAGGGTTGAGTCATCTAAGGTACCTTGCCACAGAAGAGCAAATTCGAAAAAGTTACCGTGAGGTTGCTCTGAAGTATCATCCTGACAAACAAGCCTCACTTCTTCTCGCGGAAGAGACTGAGGCTGGCAAACAAGCTAAAAAAGATGAAATTGAAACTCATTTCAAAGCCATTCAAGAAGCTTATGAAGCTCTAATGGACCCTGTGAAGAGGAGAATTTATGACTCCACTGATGAGTTTGATGATGAAATACCAACTGATTGTGCGCCTCAGGACTTCTTTAAAGTGTTTGGCCCTGCATTTGTGAGAAATGGTCGTTGGTCTGTTACCCAGCCAGTGCCACCTTTGGGCGATGATAACAGTCCTATAAAAGAAGTGGACAGCTTTTATGATTTTTGGTATGGCTTCAAAAGCTGGAGGGAATTTCCTAATGATGATGAATTTGATGTAGAGCAAGCTGAATCTCGTGACCATAAGAGATGGATGGAGAGGCAGAATGCAAAGCTCTCGGAAAAGGCTAGAAAGGAAGAATATGTTCGTGTCCGTGCCCTTGTCGACAATGCCTATCGAAGAGACCCAAGAATAGCAAGGAGAAAGGAAGAGGAGAAAGCCGAGAAGCAGAGGAAAAAGGAGGCAAAGTATTTAGCCAAAAAATTGCAGGATGAACAAGCTGCAAGAGCTGCTGAAGAAGAGAAACGGAGAAAGGAAGAGGAAGGGAAGCGTGCTGCTGAAGCTGCTTCACAACAGAAGAAGATTAAAGAGAAGGAGAAGAAGCTTTTGAGGAAAGAACGCACTCGCCTCCGTACCCTTTCAGCATCAATTGTGTCGGATCGTTTGCTTGGTCTCCGTGAAGATGATGTAGAAAATATTTGCATGTCATTCGATATTGAGCAAATGAGGAGTTTATGTGAAAATATGGAAGGTAAAGCATCAGTAGAGCAAAAAGCTAAACTGTTGAGAAATGCTTGTGGTGGAGGTGATGAGGATGTGGAGGAGAGTCGCAAGAAGGAAGATGAAAAGAAGAGGATACCACAGCAAAATGGCTCTACTACATCTAACGGGGGTCCTCATACCAGCAACAGTTCTTCAAGCAGCAGGAAAGAAAAGCCTTGGGGTAGAGAAGAGATCGAGCTTCTGAGGAAGGGAATGCAAAAATATCCTAAGGGCACATCCCGGCGTTGGGAGGTTATCTCAGAGTATATTGGGACAGGAAGATCTGTGGAAGAAATTATCAAGGCGACGAAAACGGTCCTCCTACAAAAGCCCGACTCTGCCAAAGCTTTCGATTCCTTTCTGGAGAAGAGGAAACCTGGCCCAACCATTGCTTCTCCGCTTACAACTAGGGAGGAAGTGGGGGGTTTGGTAATCAATCCTCAGGAATCTGAAGTCAATACAACTACGATAGTGGATACTAAACCTGAAGACTCTCTGAGTGCGGGGAGTTTGGAAACCCCAAAAGCTGATGATGGAAGTAATGATGGGAATGCAGCAGCTTCATCTTCTTCTTCTTCAGATCAGGATGTATGGTCTGCTGTACAGGAGAGGGCTCTTGTTCAAGCTCTTAAAACTTTCCCCAAGGAGATCAATCAACGCTGGGAAAGAGTTGCAGCAGCAGTACCTGGAAAGACTGTGAACCAGTGCAAGAAGAAATTTGCTCTGTTGAAGGAGAGCTTTCGAAGCAAGAAAAGTGCAGTCTAAGTTTCCGACGACGGGGTTATGAATATGATCGCGGAGTCATGACTTACTATCATCGAGGGTCCAGGATCCATCTGCATTACTTGTTGAACCGTTCATTCCCCCAATCCATAGAGCCGATCTTATATGTGAGTTAGAGCAATTTTTCGACCTATTGTTAACTTTTGATGTCAGGCAACAGCACCCTTCGTTATTATTCAATATTTTCCAGACACCATATGGAAAGATTTTGGTCACAGTAAAGGAATATATGTCACATGGTTCCTTGACTGTCATGATCGTTGCCTTGCAGGTTATTAGCCTATACAGGTGAGTTGTTCATTACTTCTCTGAATCGTTTATTAGCAGTTTGCACGGATTATTGCTATATTATTATCGTACTAGATTATGATAAACTGTCGTTTGTGTTGAACTTGTAACACCAGCAGCAAGAAGTGAATCGTGTGTGTCCTAGACTTGTAGAGCTACTGGTAGTTTGGTACTTTGTAGGGAGCTTTTTGGTTCTTTTTAATGTCCCTATTTTTCAATATCTTCTGGGTATCCTAGACGAAATACAGTAGCCTTTTGAAAGTAAGTTATTATTGTATTACTGTTGGTGGGAGTTTGAACATGTCTTGCTAGACGCAAGCTTCTTTTGTGCAGAGAATGCTTCCTTTGCTCTTGTTTCTACTCCTACCACGCATATAAAGTTGTCAAGTTCGAGGGGCATATTCTTGTTCTTGATCTTAGGTATCACCAGAATCTTTCTGCTGAACTGCACCCCATTTACAGCTTGAAAATTCCCCTCTGATCACATTCTTTAAGCCATGCTATGGAACATGGGTTTGATTACCGATTCTACTATTCAGGAAGGTCTCTACTCTCCATTGGCATAACGTCAGTCACTTCATCACTCAAGGGTTCTCTTTTTTTTGTTTCTGTCACAATTGTATTCCTCGAGACCACCTGCAACAGCAAAAGCTTGTTTCACGGTTCGTAAGGTTGTTTTTGTTGGGAGCTTCTGTCATCCATGTTTGACCTGTACACCACTTTTGAGGTAAAGAAGAAAGGATAGTGTTTAGATGTTACCTTGAAAGTCATGGCAGGGTTCATTCCTCTTTCGACGAGATCTACCCTGAGCGTATCTCCGACATGTAGGCCATTCTCCTTCACAAGTTCGGTCCAGCCGCTTGCAATGTAAGTAATGTTGTTCGCGCTCGTCTCCACCGTCACCAGCCAATCACCTCCTTTCTCATTTGTTAGGATGAGAGTCCGTGACCCGCCATACAGACCACTGCACCGAGCTAAATCACCTGGAATTCTCTGCAGCCGAACATTCATCATGTAGCAAGCAAGTTCCCAGTTGTAAATTCTGTGTATCTAAAACAGGGGTATAGTTCATACTTACCAAGGAAACTCCTCGTAGAAACTGGTTGGTTATAGTAAGCATGAAATGCGAATCCGGCATCTTCGAAAACCCTGCAGCCGGTGAGTCTTGATCACGGAAAGGCTCTGTCTTAACATCCTTCACATTCTTCCTTTTCTCCTTTCGTGCCTTGTCTCTGTACTCCCTTTCCAGCTTTGGATTAGCATGCAGCCCTTCACACCATACATTAGGAATCAGCCAAGGCTCAATCTCAGTTATCATGGACAAAGTGGTAAGAAGTAAGAACCCACCGGACATTCTAAGGGCGAGCTTCTGACCGCCTTGAACAAGTTCAAGATTGAAGGTGTCACCCAGCTTCAGTTCATATTCCTTCTGGATAACTTTCCAACCTCGTTCGATGTAAGTAGTGCGAGTGGAGTTACCGTAGTAATTAATCCCTACTGGCCACGATCTACCCTCTTCGTCCAACACAACCGCATCAGTAGTGTGCGCAGCATCCAGGCCATTCATCTTCGAAAATGACTTAGGTACAATCTGCTCAAAAATGCAGATTTGCCCATACAAAAAATTGCAGATTGGAATGTCCAGACAACTACAGTCATAAACCATCACCAGATGAACTCAAAATTAAAGCATTTTAGATACTGACCACTCTGCCCCTTTTTAGACTGTCAAGCTTTATTGATACCACAAAGTAGGGTTTCTTAGCCTCAGAAGGGCCATCTCTCACAATCTTCTCCCTTGATGTTCCTGAAATATTATCCACTGACCCTTTAAGAAAAGGCAAACACACAGATAAGAAATGGTAAAGAACCCATCAATAGAACGCACTTCCTGTCCATCAATGAGCTCATTTCAAGACACGAGATAATAGTACTTACTACTATGGAGCCCTGTTTCAGGTTCTGGTACATCAGCAGCACAAGGCAATGGCTTTTCTTCTTCTTCTTCTTCTTCTTCTTGCACGTCCTCTGTTTTGGCATCAAGTTGTTGGCGGCGGTATGGCCTCTCACAGGCATTCGGGTCAAAGATCATCACATCGAACACCAGGGGAGCATCAACAAGTCTAAAAACCACCACATCACCCACATGCAAATCATGGTCGTCAACAAATTCCTTCCACCCGTCTTCGAATTCTCTTCCTTTCCCCATCTTCACTCTGTAAATTTCCCCACCGGGGCTTCTCAGAACAGCATCTTCCTCGCCCACTTCCCTTACCTTTAGGTACTTGTTGTCAAACCCTACTGGAATCGACTGCTTGAGAGCAAGCAATATCAATGCATTACAAACCATGATCCAATAAACAGAGAAAGGAGGGGGAGAAAAGAAAAAAAAGGGTACGTACAAAGTGATTGTGGAAGCCTGGAAGGAGGGGCTGGAAGAAATGGGGAAGAGTGCTGATCATTCTGCTGCTGCTGCCTTGTTTCGCCATGAATTTTGTCTCTGCTGCATGCTTTCCTTTGTTCTATATACTGGTTACCTCCAGTACTTCACTTGCTTCGCTTCTCCCTATTTCCCCTTCTTTTCATGCATGAAATGAAATTCCCAAGGGAGACATGATGAAGACAGGGCGGCGGGCGCATGTGTTCTTGTTGGGTTCATGGAGTTTGGTGATGGCAATTGTTCTGTTTTAACTTTTAAGTCTCGTCTTTTCTCTCTTTTCTTGAGTATTGTTGTTGAAGTCTAATATTTCTTTTTCAATTACAAAGATTGTTAAGTCTGAGGGCACATTCTTGTTCTTGGCATTATGTGATCACATTCCTAATCCTCATGTTATAGCCTAGAGAGGCTTCTGAGTACAATTTCCTTTAGTCAGATCATGTTGTCTTTGTTTCCATTCACATTTCATTCCACTACATAGTTAAGATACAGAAAGGTCTTTACTTCTGAGACAGACTAGGATCTCCATTACTGGCTGAACCCGAGCTTGTTCGAGATGAAAGACCGTGATTAGTGCACCAGACTTGGTTTTATATACACAAAACAAGGGACCAGGGCAGCCGCTCTATGGCTTAGTTACTTCTTCATCTTCAATCAAGGCTTCTCTTCTTTTGGCACAGTTGTATTCCTCGAAACCACCTGCAAAGTAAACTTTGTTTCAGATACGGTCCAAGTTTCTTTTTTCGTTTCTTAAGTGACGTTGACGCCAATGCTTGAACCGGGTGCAGGGTTAAGATGAAAGGACAGTGTTCAGTTGTTACCTTGAAAGTCATGACAGGGTTCATTCCTCTTTCAAGGAGTTGCACCCTCAGGCAATCTCCAATGCTGAGCCCATTCTCCTTCACCAGTTGGGTCCATCCACTTGCAATGTAAGTAATGCCGTTGCTGCTTGTCACCATCACCTGCCAATCACCTCCATTCTCATTCCTGAGGACTAGAGTCCGAGATAGGCCATATAGACCGCTGTGCCGGGCTAACTCTTCCGGGATCCTCTGCAGTCGAACATTCATTATGTACCAAGTTCACTGTTTTCCCATCTAGAATTGGTGGAGTTCGTACATGATACTTACCAGGGAAATTCCTCCAAGAAAACGGCTAGATACAGTAAGCATGAAATGGGCATCTGCCATCTCTGAAAACCCTGGAGCTGGTGAGTCTTGATCATGAATTGGCTCCGTCTTACCCTCCTCTGCAATCTTTCCTGACTCCTTTCTTACCTTCTCCCTGTACACCTTTCCGAGCATTCGATTTGCATGCAGTCCTTCACGAGTCGGTCAAGGCTCAATCTCAGATATCATGTAGAAGTGGGAATAGTGATCTAGTAAGAAAAAGTGAACAATGAAGAGATAAGTGGAGAACCCACCTGACATTTTCAGGACTGGCTTCTGACCACCTTGAACAAGTTCAAGATTGAAGGTGTCACCTAGCTGCAGCTCATTTTCCATCTGGAAAACTCTCCAACCTCTCATGATGTAAGCACTGAAGTAGGGTTTACAGTAGCAGTTAATCCTTACCGGCCACGATCTACCCTCTTCGTTCAGAACAACCGCCTCAGTGTTGGTAACATTCAGCCCATTCATCTTGGCAAAGTTCCCAGGTAAACGCTGCTTACAAGTTACAATTGCAAACCTTGAATGTCTGAACAATTGTAGTCTTACCGTCTAAAAGTCTAAACTAAAGTGTTTTGGATACTAACCAGTCTGCCCTTTTTGAGATTGTCAGGCTGTATGGATACCATAAAGTAGGGGTTCTTAGGCTCAGAAGGACCATCTTTCCCAACTGCAATCTTCTCCATTGGTGTTCCTGAACCATTTTCAAGAAAAAAAGTAGTTCCAAGAAAATCAGGAACCTAAATAGAAAAGTATCCATCGACATAAACACACCCTCTTTCAGGAATTCTGGTTCTGAACCGCAATTGTTACCCATTCAAGTCATAGGACAACAATACTTACTATTATGAAGTCCTGATGCAGGTTCTGGTACATCAGCAGCAACTGGCAGTGGTCTTTTTTCTTCTGCTTCTTCTTGAACTTCCTCTGTCTTCACAACACCTTTTTCGAGAAAGTAAGGCTTCTCACATGCACTTGAATCAAAAACCAGGACATCAAACACCGTGGGGGCATCAACAAGCCTAAACACCACTGCATCACCCACATGCAAATTATGGTCATGAACAAATTCCTTCCACCCATCTTTGAACTCTCTTCCTTTTCCCATCTTCACTCTGTAGATTCTCCCACCAGGGCTTCTCAGCACAGCATTCTCTTCATCCACTTCCCTTCCTTCTAAGTACTTGCCAAATCCAACTGGAATCGACTGCTTGAGAGCATGCAATTAATATTCATGCATTATCAACCATGATCCAATGAACAGACAAATATAGAGAGGGAAAAGGAAAGGGTTGTCGTACAAAGTGGTCGTGGAATCCTGGAAGGAGTGGCTGGAAGAAATGGGGACGACTGTTGAACATTCTTCTGCTGCCTTGTTCTGCCATGAATGAGTTTTCTTTTTGCCCTTGCTGCATGCTTTCTGGCTGATGGTTTGCTTGTTCTATCTACTGTTCACACTTCACTTTGCTCCTCCCTCTTTTCCCTTCTTTTCATGCATGAAATGGAACTCTCAAGAGGGAAATGGTGAAGACTGAGCAGCGTGTGTGCATTTTGTTGTTGGTTTTGATGGAGTCTGGTTATGTCACTTGTTTTGAAACCGTAGTTTAACAATGATTCAATAATTTGATATCACTAAAATTGTTCATAGATATAGGATTCGGTATACAATTTTTCCCATCGAATTGACAGTATAAAACAATTTTGCAAACACTATTTAGTATCGGCGACAAAAAGACGCACAAACTCATTGCAAGCTAATTACAACATTCAAATAGATTCATCATGCATAAATCACATGGATAAATTCTTATATTTTCATGGGGATGATGAGCCCCCACACTGGCTCTACAACAACACAATGACAGCTAGTGTCTCCCTGACTGTTTAAATCAGCATTCCTCATCGGATTGAACATGCACATCGCAGCCTTGCATGGCCTTACAAGTACAAAGTTAGATGTTACAACAACACAGCTATATTTCAGTTTACATTACAGTGCTTCCTCCTTGGTAGAAACCCATCATGAACATGTAAACCATGCAGCCATTTCAGTTACAGCTGCTCTAGTTAGAGGTTTAAGTTGAGCTGATCACCTTGAAATTCATGACAGGGTTCGATCCTGATTCGACGAGTTCAAACCTCACGACATCTCCCATTCTAAGTTGGTTGGCCGCCACCACGTCCCTCCATCCACTTCCAATGTAAGGTCTACCAGCTTGGGTTGTCTTCAACGATACAAGAAAGGGAGCTCCCACAGCGTTGGCAAGGAGCATGCTAACTGATATCCCATGTAAGCCATTCTTTATGGCAAACTCCTGAGGTAAATTCTGCAGACAATAATGTGGAGGAGATTAACAATCAACCCACTGTTGGCCATTACAAACTGGGATGATGAACTAACAAAATATGTTAACTGACCAGAAAGCCTCCTTTCAAGTAACCTTCTGTTAATTTGACTGTAAAATATGAATTCCCATCTTTGGAAGATTCAGCTGATGCCGATTCTTTATGAACTGGCTCCTTTACCTCCTTCTCCATAATCTTCGTGTCCATCTTACGAATTGGATCTAGTTTTTCACAGAGACAAATCAGAGAAATTGAAATGCTAAAGCTATCAAGAATAGTGAAATTTCATTTTTCCTTTTCCATATCTTCCAACAAGTCAAAGTTATTGGGTTGTATTAGTTCTTGATATGGAATCAGGACATTAAATGAACAAATATTTTGTCTCTAAACAGTTGATTTAAACACATTGTACGATGAAGTTGTGCGAACTTCACACGAGTCAGTTGGTTCTAATTTGAAGAAAAAGCATGTAAGAAAATTATATATATAAGATCAATTCTTGAACATTATTCCACAAACTCAAGGTATTGAGATGAACCGATTAAGAGATTTTAAGTAACAGTAAACAAAGATTTGAAATGTAAGAGCTTCAAAGGCTAATGATGAGAACCCACCAGGCACTTTGAAGGCAGGCTTCTGTCCATCTTGAACAACTTCAACATTCACACTATCGCTTGACGACACTCCAGCAGCAGCTGGTAACTCTTCAAGAACCGGCTCCTTATTTATGTCCTTCTCCATCCTCCTCATACCAAAACCTTTTGGCAAATTCAACGGGGAGAAGTCAAAAGCTTAAACATCAACAAGAACATGGAATTATCAACTGATGGTTTGTTTCAAGTAAGAGATGTGATAGCATAAACCAGAAAGCCTCCTTTCAAACAACCTCCTGGTAAATTGATTGTAGGATATGAACTGCCATCTTTTGAAGATGCTGATTCTTCATGAACCGGCTCTTGCTTCACCTTCAGAATCTCATCAGTATCCTTTGGATCTGGATGTAGTTCTTCAAAGAGACAGATCAGAGTAATTAAAATGATAAAATCTATGAAGAATTGTGCAAATACAATTTTCAACATCTTCTAACAAATCAAGGTCATTGGGCTGTATTGGTTTGTGACATTGATATCATAAAACTGGATGTCTAATGATGATAACCCACCAGACACTTTGTAGGCAGGATTCAGTACTTCTTGAACAACTTCAGTATTCACATTATCTCTTGAAGACACTGCAGGAGCAGCTGCTATTGATCCTTCATGAACTAGCTCCATCTTTACCTCCTTCTCCATCCTCCTCATCCCAAAACCTTCCACGATGCCAATGGGGAAGAGATCAAAAGCTTGAAAAACCAACAAGAGCAAGGAACCAAATGGTGGCTTGCGCTTAAAGACAGATTTGTAACAGCATATAACCATGTGGAGAAAACCCACCAGACATTCTGAAGACGGGCTTCATCAAGCCTTGAACAAGCTCAAATTTGAGACTATCACCCATCTCTAAGCCATTTTTCTTCTGGAATTCCCTCCAACGATCCCCGATATGAACTAAATTAGTGGCGTTCGGGTAGCTAAGATACCTAGCTGGCCATGGCCTTCCTTCCTCATCCATAACAATGGTCTCAAAAGACTTACCCGCCAGACCATTTTCCCTCGCAAACTTCATCGGGATATACTGCTCAAATAATATGCCACTCATATGTCATTTACCCTATTCAACAACAGAATGAAATTCACAAAGCGCCATATTATACCAACCACTCTATGATTGCTTAAAGTGTTGGTCCCTGCAGTGAACTCAAAGAAGGGACTGTTTGGGAAAGCAGTCCCAGCTTTCTCTGCTCCAATGCTTGCCTTATCTCCAATATTTTCCTCTCTGGGTGTTCCTGAAGAAACCATTCCATCCACACGAAACCGTTAAATTCACTCGAAATCTCACATACCCAATTCAGCAAAAGCCACAAAAAGAGAAGGGTTTTCTCAAACTAGATCTAAAGGCGAAAACTTTATTACGTACTAAAATGAAAACCGTCATCTTTGGTCTCTTCAACGGCAGGAATTTGAGTTTCTTCAACCTCTATTTCCACAAAGACGTTTCCAGCTGCTGCAGGAATTTGGTTCTGTTTCGCTGAAACAGAGGAGACCTGCTGGTACTGCCTCTCACAGACAGTTGGGTCGAACACCATTACATGAAACTCCATCTCGCCGTCGAGCCTAAACACCAGGAAATCTCCCACGTGCAAATCGTGCTCCTCCACGAATTCCTTCCAGCCATCTTTGAATGCTCTGCCACTCACTCTCACCGCGTGGAACTTCCCGCGGCGGGTTCTTAGAACGACGGCCTGGTCAGCACCACGTTTCTTCTTCCCTCCGTTGAAGTAGTTTTTGTAAAAGGCTTCTGGCATCGACTGAGTCCATAACAAATAACAGAAGAAGAAAGGTGAAAGTTTTGATTAGTTCTCTTTAGCTGGAGAATCCATAAACAGGAATGTGACCAATAGAGAAGGAGGGGAGCTTACGAATTGAAGCTCGAAACCTGGAAGTAGTGGCTGGAAGAAGTGCGGCTTGCTGGGAATCATTCTGCCCTGTTTTTTCATTTCCTCCTCTGTTTTCTGTTTAACTATGCTGTGGAGTGTTTTGTGAAAAGGAAACTTTGCTGGGGAGTGGGGATCATTCATCAGTGGTCTTCTTGACTTATTTATTTATTACTCACCCGAGTCACCACTATCGTTTTCTGGTTCTCTATCTGTTTTCTATTCTTTCCATGCATACTTTTAATGTAAAGCAAACGAGAAATGACTGATGAGCAATGACCCATCTCCCGTACTCTGTAGCCTTGACAAAGTGGCTTTTTTAAAAAAAAATGTTTGGTACTTTCTACAAGGGAGAAAAATACTACAGTACTACATGATTGGATGCAATCAAGGGTGTTTTTTTGTTTGGGCAAGAAAATGAAGTAGAAAATAACGAAGAAATAGCTTCACTAGTCCAATTATAACCTGACCAAACCTAACTGTTCGTTCATGTTCAAAAATTGGTCAGTTCATTTTACTTAAAGCGCAGCTAACCGTGATCCATAAATATTGAATAGTCGGAATCGGGATGATCTAAGGTTAGCTGTTTCGTTAATTTAAATGAAATATTAATATGAACAAATTTCAAGTTTAATGTACGTGTTTCGTTTTAGATGTGGTGGAATTGATGATGGACTTATAGTACTACGAGTTTATGTATTTGGATCCATGTTTTTGATAAAATATTTATGATTTCTGTGAGACATTTGGATGTTTCATGGAAACCTTGATGGTAGATGTGATTCTAATTGTTCATGGTTGTCAATAATTTCATCATATTCTTCTTACAAGTATAAATAGTTCCATAAATGGTTCACAAACTTTTATAAACGATCAATCAGTGAGCAAAGAACTCCTAATTTTCCCTTGTGCATGTCTAGTAGAGTTATTCTGAAAACAGAGGAATTATACCCTTTTGTAGCTTGTGATACAAGTCCAACTTATCAGCAGCCTCTTTTGGAGCATTCTCAACTTATCCACACTGCTACTTTGATGAAGACAAATTGGAAGGAAATATATTTCATTACTGCTGCTGCTGCTGCTGCTTACAAACCATAAGCATTTCCATTACTCCTCTAAACAACTTTCTTTGACAGTGAGACAATGTTGAGTGACAGTACAATACAGTTCTGTGTATTCACCCTCGATTGCAGGTTTCCTCCTGTGACACCACCTGCAAATTTCTGAAACAAATTAGCTCCATGCAGAAGACCAGCTAGTGGTTTGTACTCGGAAATATTCCTATCTTCTATCATCAAGAGGCTGCAACTCGTGGTTATACAAGTTATATGCATATGAGAGAACAAAGGGTAAGAAGAAAAGGGAAATGTTTAGTTTAGGCAGACAAAGGGTGATTCTAGTTACCTTAAACGTCATAACAGGGTTCATTCCAGTTTCAACGAGTTCAAACCTCAAGACATCTCCCATTCTTAGGCGATTTGCTCTTACTAGGTCGTACCAGCCAGTTCCGATGAAAGGTCTACCGGCCTTGCTACTCCTTAACTTCACGGGATAGGGACTTCCTTCTTCATTTCGTAGGATCATTACACATTTTAAACCAATCAAACCATTATTTAGGGCAAACTCCTTTGGGATATGCTGCACCGCAAAGTAAACCACTTGTAAGAAGCTGATCAAGCATAGTTTTGAACTAATTAACAAGCTTACGTTACTAACCAGTGCATATCCGTCGAAGTAGCGGTTGGTTAACTTGATGAGGAAATGGTTTTGCATGGCTGTGGATGACCCAGAAGGAATTTGCTCCTCCTTTACCTCCGTTAGTTTGATCTTCTTCCTCACTTTTTCTAGCTCCCTTTTCATGGCCTCAGGATCGGAATGCAACCCTTCACATCAGTCAGTCATAACAGACACCAGATATCTTGCAGTTAAGTTAATCAGAGTACTAATAACCTTGATAGTATAGACAGTTCAATTCTTTCTATAATCAGGAGGAAGAAAAGTACTCACCAGACATTCTGAATACAGGATTCTCTCCACCTTGAACAAGTTCCAAGTAGAAAGTATCTCCCAGCTGCAGCCCGTTGTCTTCCAGGAATTGACCGATACCTCGTCCAAGAACTACTTGGGGTCTGTATTTAGGATAGGCAAGCCTGTTGGTGATGATCAAATGTGCAGGCCATGAATTTCCCTCTTCATTCAAAACCATAGCAAGACGACGAGATTCCAGGTTATTCTTCATCGTAAATTCTTTGGGAATGGGCTGCAGACAGTAATCAAATTATTCTCCCGTCTCATTGATCCCTTCAATTCGCAAACATGAACAAGAGAGTGACTAACCAGCCTGTTCTTTTTCAGGGTGTTCCTCCCGATAGTGACCACAAAGAAAGGGCCTTTCGGCACGGACCCAGCAGCAGCTTTCACCGTTGAAGTTTCCTGCACTTTATCATCACCACTCTCATCCGTTGTTCCTGAATCATTTCAACAAGATTTGTTAAAGCATGCAACTTTTCTTCTGGGTATCTAACAATCGACCGATCTTTAGAAAAAAGGGGACTAAAACAGCCGAAGTTTGTTTACTGCTATCTAGTTCAGTTTCGGGTTGTTCATCATCATCGACCGGAATTGTTTCACGCTCTGGCTTGACAGGGACGAGGAACGGAAGAGACGACGACGGAGAAGAAGAAGGGTACACTCTTTCACAAGCACTCGGGTCGAAGATCATTACGTCGAACACCATACGTGCATCATGTCTGAACACCACGAAATCGCCCACATGCAAGCTGTGGTCCGCAGCGAACGCCTTCCAACCCGCATCACTGAACTCTCTGCCACCACTGATCTTCACCTGGTACGATTTCCCGCCAGGGCTTCTCAGCACGGCAGCAGTTTCGCCCGCCATTTCCCCGCCATCGAAGAACCTTTCGGAGAAGGCCACTGGAATTGACTGCAAAGATGTACAAAAAGAAAGAAAAGTTAAATGCTTTGCGGGGTCACGACTGTTGGGTAAAATCGAGAGAAGAGAAAAGGGAGAGGGAGAGAGGTTGTTAGTACAAGCCGATGCTCAAAACCGGGAAGGAGTGGGCGAAAGAAATGGGGTTTAGTACAGGCCGCCATTGCAGCATCTTCCTGCGGTTCTTGCGCCATGACGAAGTGAGTGACGGGTTCTCCAGCTGCTACCTTGGTTTTAATTATTGTCGCCATTTTTTCCCCACCTTCCCTGTTGCTCTCTGTTCTCGTTTTCCCTTCGCATGCATTGGAAGTTCCACTGTCTCAATCAGAGTCCAGCAAGTGTACTTTGTCCGTTTTTTTTCTTCTTTCTTTAATTGCAACGTTTTGGATTTCCATTTATGCCATTCAAATCAGTCAAATAAAGAAAGAAATAATCCTACGAATCAAATCAAACATCAAACAAATGGTAATTAATTATATAAATATAAATAATATACCTTTTTGGTAATTATTTATGTGTAATATTGTTAGGCATATAAAAATCATAATTGATGGAGCACGAGAACATAGAGCATCTTCTACTTTGGATAGATTTGAATATAGAATCTCCGGCTTCAAACCCAATGGATAACCACCGGACGAAACCCTTAGGCCCTGTTTACTTTCATTTCTGTTTCTTGTTTTTTAGAAAACGGATGTTGAAAACAGGTGAAAACGACATTTTTTCGTTTTCGAAAACAGTAGGAATTTGCCACTTTATGTTTTCAGAGTTGGAAACGAATAGAAAGCAGAATGAAAAGTAAACATGTTTTCTCGTTTCGTTTCCCAAATTTGTAACATGAAAACAGAAAACAGGAAACGAAAAAGGAAACAAACATGTATTCTCTCGTTTGAAGGCATCTTCTACACTCTTCTATCTACATCTATCTACACACTAATATATAGACATTCCACGGGAGGATGGGGTTAGACCGGAAAAGGAGGGCATGTGCGCATTTGAGGGAAGGTTATATGTGCCATTCTACTTCTCTTCTTTTTTTCTTTATCATAGTCAGATGAAATAGTAGACAGATATGATTACAATGGGGAAAAATAACGCCAGTCGATACTAATCGAACTGGCGATGAAAGAGCCGTTTATACCACAAAATGGGCAGCTCTATTAGTTCCTAAGAATAAAGAGACAAGCAGCTTTATCACGATCTGAATGGATGCATCTGGATCCGCACAAACCTTTCTTGGCCCTGTAAATAACAAACAAAAAGGAGCAACGGACAAAAGCCAACAACAAAATATCCAATGCTTTACTAGTCCAATAAAATAAAACTCACTGAAAACCAGCGCAGTCACAAAAGAGACGTGACAATTAAAGACACAACAAGGGCATATTAACTAGAAATGCTATAAAGGATAATTCTTATCCAACCCGCCACCGCACCGCTAGCTCTACGCCACATGTCAGTTGGACAACAACAAAGAAAATAAAGGGTAATCTCTGGACGGAGGAAGATGCCGGAGGCCAGAACTGCCGGTAATTGGGGTCAGGAGTAGGGAAGGAGGGAGGAGCTGCAAGATGCATATAACAAAGAGAAGACCCAATAAAAATTGCCTAATAATTTCTAAAAACTACTATGCAATTATGCATAAAGAACACCAATGGAAGCAAAATCAGGCACATATATTCAACAGGAATAAGCAAAAGCAGTCCAATCTGAAACTAATTGCATAAATCGATCAGGAGCAGAGTATCAAGCAAAGGAGAGCAAGCACAAAAAGTAGAGCTCCAAATAAGCCAACAGAATCATAGAATGGAAAAAATCACCAAACATCCAAATGATGTAGCAGGAAGGGAAGAGAGGCTGGTAGTAATATCACCCAGCATTTGATCAAGACAATTGGAGAAACCACTGTGGCAAAAGACCAAATAAGAGGAAAATCCGCTGCACCATGCTGAAACTGAAGCAGAGAAGCAAATCCTTGCAATTCCGATAGAAAAAGCACATTTAGCGTCGGAGATGCAAGCAAGCTGAACTCACCAGGCCACCTGAAGAGTAAAATTGTCCTGCAAAAGCCAAACAAACCCGCCACTAATAGGTAGTGATCAGAACCAAATAACTCAATGCAAACCACTGGGGAGAAGAAGTTCCACTGCTCGGCTGACCCTGCAAAACAAAAAAACAAATGGGCCAAATGCCAAAAATACACATCACTGAATAGCGCCAAGCTTGATCAAAGCTTGATAAAAAATTCCACCATTCCAACACAATTAAAAGATATAATAAATCCAACAAAACTAAACAAACCTATCTAACAAAGTAAACGAGATAAGAAGTTAGAAACCCAAAGAATAATTATTGAAAAGACATCCAACCGCAAACATGTCAACACAAACAATCAGGGAAGATGAGCAAAAAGAGCATGAGACCTCATCTCAACATCTCAGGGGAAGAACATAAAATTAAAGATAAAACACAAACAATCAGGGAAGATGAGCAAAAAGAATTGGTAGAACAAACAATAAAGGAAAAGATAAAACAACAAACAAGGACTGTCATTAAAAAAGAGAGTCATCATCCTTTACAGGGGTATGAACAAAACTTCCCAAGAGGTGTCCATGCACCAGTGAGTAGTAACTAGTAAGTTAGTTATATTACATAAGAGCACATACATTTTCAGCCCAAGGAAGCAGCCTAGCGATCTATATAACATGGTCAAAAGAAGGCCATGAGAATAAGATAAACCCCCTAGGATTTCACTATAGACAGTGACAAAAGTGCTACACAAAAAGATATATTAGACTTCAAAAGGCAGCCATCTCCGAGGTAGAGGGATTGCTCGAAGTAGGTGAACCATTCGAAACACCCTCCCTTATCCAGGTGAAAGGGCGTTTCCTCTTGCGCAAGGTGCTTTCGTCAACTCGCGGTCCACTTTCAGAAGACAATAACGCAACACCATAAGCAGGGGGAAAGAGTGAGAGTTCCGCTTTCAGAGGGCAGGATTGTCCAATATGCCCGATAACTCCACAGAAGAAGCAGAATTGAGGTAAACGCTCAAACTTGATAATCACCTCGAACCTCCCTTTGGTAGGATCTTCATGAGCAGCCGAGAGAGATAGTGGCAGAGGCGCCAATACATCAAGGCGGACTTGGAGACGAATATAAAGGCCACCCGAGGCCACCGACCGGTGAATAGCCGCCGACACCACCTCTCCCAGCGCATTGCCAAGCTTTGACCCCAAGAGCACAGTACAACAGTCAGAAGGGAAACCCCAAAGTTGAAGCGTGAGAGGAACGTTTTGTAGGGAATCTGACACAGCCTGCGTGATAGGAACCCAACGGATGAGGTGAATCATGAACTTAGAAAGGAACCACGGAGAATACCTCACAACTCGTTTCAAATCCCTCTCATCAGAAAATACAAACTGAATAAGCCCCAAATCCAAAGGTGAAGTGGAAAGGGAGCCTTTACAACGCCAAACTCCGGCCATGCGAGATTGAAGGATATTGATCGATGGAGCCGAGTCAAACACCCTTCCGATAAAAGATAGGTCACGACGCTCAGCTCCGACGACAATATCCTCATCATTGAAAACCACAATCCCAGCCTCAGCCATGACTTTAGAGAGAGCAGATCGAAGAGAGGGGGCAACTGGTCAGGTTATGAACTCCAACGGGTTAAATAGACGCAAAGAATGACAAATAATGGTAGTACAAAACGACAACGCATCTAAGATGGACTTTTCTAAGAGGCAAAAGGCTACTAGAATAAAATAATTGTAAGCCATGTAGCCCACAAGGATAAAAATCCAAGCCAGCTCAACTCAAGAAGCGTCTGGAAAATTAGGGCCTAGCCTTACCCACGTGACCACTTATGATATATCAAGATAATGATAATCGTGATGACGACGTGGATACAGGTACGCCTCCCACATCCCCAATGACAGACCCATCTGCAGGACACTTGTCCAATCGACGGAGACTCCGAACTCCAAAGCTGGTGACGGTCTTTTACCTAACGAAAGGATGCCCGGAGCGGCAGCAGCCCGGTGGCTGAACGCCGATATTGGCGATTTCGCACGGAGGCGATAATATTCTCTATTAAAACAAACATACCTCTCAGACGTCGATGACGAACAGGATTCTGCTGACAGGAATCACTTTGATTTTTCTCGATCACAAGACCAGGAACGATGAACTCGATTTGGGGAATCTAAGAGGGCGGCGCCATTACCCTCGACGAGAGGATGGTCGAAGCGGCCCGGACTGGTTGCATCGCTTTTGAGATGAACAAGTGGAAATTTTTGGAGGAGGGAAGTTGGAAAGGAAGAAAACTGGTTTTCTTGTGTGTGTTGGAATTTCCGAGTGACTCTACTTCTCTTTTATTTATTTATGATTTGTGTCATTCTACTTCACATTTAATTTGCTCTAAGATATTATAATTACGTCAGGTACCATAATTGCCTGAGTTTGGGCTTTTTGCATGGTATTTCATCTTTTGATCTTCACATAAATAAATTGGTTTTCACAAAAAAGAACTTCTAAAAATGTGTTCTCAAGCGAATGATTAAAACAGTAGCTACAAAATTGATTACTTTATTTACTGATTTTATGCCTTGAAAAAATATTCCGCATGAAAAATCATATAATTGACAAAACAGTGTTCCAGCTCTATCTCCAAACATCCCATGTAAAAAGGAGTTGGGATTTTGATGCATAACCTCCTTTAGTTACTGTTGGGACAAATATCAATAGCTATAGTTAAGAGTTTTTCAATTTCTTGCAAATTCAACAAACTATATCTCATTCATTTTAACTCTGCTTTATAAAACAAAGATTTATAAAAATCATATGAATTGAAATGTTCCAAAGAAATGTTGAAGAATACTACAATGAGATATTTTATAAGAATTGTACAACAACCTCAAAGACAATAGTAGTTCGGTAATAATCTGCCTATATTGTTCTATTGTTTTTAACTCCAAATTTATTCATTCGAGAAGATAATTGTACCCACTAAAATATAAAGTTTTCAACCAAATAGTGTATCTTAACTACTATTATTATATAGATTTAGGATTCAGCTCCGAGTTGTAGACAACATTGTTTAATCTAACTTTATAGATTTGTATCTATATTTTGTGAAACGTCTATTGAGAAACTACTCAACGATAGTGACAAAATGAGTGAACCATCACCTCCTTATCCCTACAACTTGAGAGAATGAGTTAAATTTTCAGATCAAACTCATGTATTACAACATTGCGAACCCCATAAGCGGGTCACATTTTTTAAGATAATGAAAGGTGAAGAAGAGCAATATTAGACAAATTTCATGACATGCACTAGGTAAATTTAAGTATTTCAAAATGGGTTTCACAATCCTAAATATTTTGCCATTAAATATTTGCATTCGGTGAAATGTAGGAGAAGAAGGAAGATTATGCTAATGGTGGAGTTAGTGAATTCAGTGATGGAGATGCTGACGTTATTGAGATAAAGAAAGAGATTGTTGATGGTTTATATATAAATTTCAATGATAATAAAGGTTTCTTTAATGAAGATGAAGTTGTGTGGAGAAGATGCTTTTGATTAGGGCTAGCTATTTGGTTCCGGACTGTTTGGTTTTACCCGAAACCGGACCGTATTACCCGGACCGGGACCGAATAGCAAACAATGCAATCTCATATTCGGGCTTAGATTTGAAGTAAAAAACCGGATAAAGACCGGATAAGAGACCCCCAACACCTAAAATCAAGATAAAATTGGGACCGGACCGGATCAAGACCGGACTGTATCCAATCCAATCTTTGGTCCTTATATTCCCGAAAAGACCGGACTGAGACCGAATCAATTTGATCCAATTTAACCGGACCGGACCGTATAGCCACCCCTACTTTTGATGGCAAAGCAATGGCAAAGACACCCAAAATGAAATTTGTGGTAATTTTTAATAGCGAAGAGTAAACCATGCATTTCTCATATTCAACGTTTTATGAATAGTTCCCTACATGAGTTGTGTTTTTTTTACTTTTGATAAAAACTTTTGTCCATTAATGATCAAGATGTCCGTAAAAAATAAGATGTATGTTGCTTTCTGATTTTTTTTTTGTAATTTAATAATTTGAGTTGTTTCATGATAGCAAATGAAAATGTAAATTGGTTCAGAAAATTATCATTATTGTTTATATCATTGATGTAATTCATCTGGCCAACGGGCGTACCCAAATCTAGTTTTAAATAGTATCCTATACTCCAACGCCTGAGAATTTGAGATGATAATAGTTGAATGACAAGCTAAAACTTTTTTGTTTGTTTTGTTAAGTTTGATGGAAAATGGTTGATGGTTGGGAGTGTATACGTGTTTGACTATTGTTAAGACATTAATTGCTATTACAGACCAGCAAAGGGGAAGTAATTACCTGTTCAGTTCAGTATTCAGGGGCTCCCTAAAGTAAAAAGCTAATCGCCATCACCTCAATCCCGCATCTTCAACTCACCATCTCCTTCCCTTCCCATCCAGTTATTCCAGCTTCCTGTTAATGGCGATTCCTTTTTTCACTACAACAGTAAAAACCCAGATGAAATAATTTAATAGCAACACATCTTTTACTGCAATTCACTAACTTCCAAACTCCCACAGCAGCAAACACCACGCCGCTCTCCCCGCGCACCCACGCCTCTTCCCTTCTTCGAACGTTACCCACTAATGACTTCTTCCCCTTAGATTCACAGAAAAACCCAACAATTCGGCTCCAGTTCTTAATGCGGTTCTCTCGCACTGTCAATTGAATCCCGCCGCTGCACTCCTTTCAGGTCCGTACTTCTTTGCGATTCTGGATCCGATATCATTGCTTCCTTTCTGTTTCGCCCCCTTTCATCTTAATTCTCTTTCAAGCAAGCGACTTTGGGTTGGTTTCTGATTTGCAGTTTCAATTGCATTTGGGAATCGGATTATGTGATAATAATTCAAGAGAGCCGGGTGAGAGACATTTGTCCAGTTTCTTTTGGTAGATCGGGAGTCATGGAGAATCGCAGTGATGCTGACCCAAGTTCTTTTCTCAGGTTCTTTACTTGTTTCATCTTTCCCATTTGCTGCCTTTTCATGGCCATTCACTTGATGCAGAACTATACTCAGTCTCATTTCACTCTGTTTCATGCAATTCAAGTGCGGGTTTCAGACTTGTCATGTTAAATTTGGAAGCTTTAGCAAGTTATTATGAACTTTAAGTCTAGTTACTGTTCAATGGACTGATCTTTTCTTGTTTTACGAAAGGACCCTGATCTTTCCTTGTTAACACAGTTTGTTTGCGGCGATTTCATATGGGATTGCTTCAATGGCGATGGTGTTTATCAACAAGGCCATTGTTATGCAGTATTCTCACTCTATGACACTTCTCACTCTCCAAGTAAAACCTCATTTCTTCCACATTCCTCTGGCTATAAAATGCAAAATTTTGGCTCATAATCATTGCTTAAAGGTTTCGTCTTGGTTGCGTGGTTGTTTCCTTAGCAAGTGGCTACAGCTTTGCTTATACATGTTGGGCGGAAAACGGGATACACGAGATCGAAGGGACTCGATCTCCAAACAGCTAAGAGACTTCTCCCTGTTTCTCTCTTCTACAATGCCAATGTGGCATTCGCTCTGGCCAGCTTGAAAGGGGTTAACATTCCCATGTATATTGCCATCAAGAGGCTGACTCCTCTTGCTGTGCTGATTGCTGGCTTTTTCGCTGGGAAAGGAAGGCCTTCAACGCAGGTCCACATTTGCTCTTTTGAAATGCTTCTTCATATGAGTGGTGGGCTTGAGTTCCTTTTGTGTATCGATTTGTTCAAACATTAACACGTCTTTGTCATATTTTCAGGTGACTCTATCTGTCCTGCTGACTGCTGGAGGGGTTGTTATCGCAGCGCTTGGAGATTTTTCCTTCGATGTGTTTGGTTACGGCCTGGCATTTGTTTCTGTTTTCTTCCAGGTTAGTCTATTACCGATTTTAACAGTGTTTAAGGCCTTCAACTACATCTTGAGTTAGTCGTTTTCTGTTGCTGATGGTACTAGTGCTTTCTATGTTATGCAGACAATGTACCTTGTTTTAGTGGAGAAGTCTGGTGCAGAAGATGGGCTTTCTTCAGTTGAGATAATGTTCTACAACAGCTTCTTGTCTCTTCCATTCTTGATGTTCCTCATCATCGTTACTCGAGAATTTCCCGACTCTTTGGTGTTGTTAATCGCAAAGGTAAGAGAGATCTTAACATTTTTGCCTTTAGTCGTGATTTTTTCTTTATCCTCTTGAAAGTTGAAAGAAATGAAATTTTCGACGGTGCTAAAGCCAAAATACTTGATAATTGTCACCATGCATCGCTAAGTTATAATTGAAGCCTCAAATTCTTAGATCACCGCATAGCCTGTACTTAACAATGTGTCTGTTCTCTGGCAATATTACATGAAGGACTCTTGCCTAAGCATTATAATGTGCCTTCCTTGCCATGAATTTGTATCCACTACTGATGATTTATTGAAGCAACACAATCTTTTTCATGCTTCTGTGGACAGAGTAATTCCTTGTCATTTTTGGTGATACTCATTCTTTCATTGGTGATGGGGATCATTCTCAACTACACCATGTTCCTATGTACGATAGTCAACTCAGCTCTGACAACAACTATAGTAGGCGTTCTCAAAGGTGTTGGATCCACGGTAAGACCAATTCACCTTAAGCTTGTTCACTAATTAGAATTGTGTTGTGGGGGTGAATCGGGTTTTGGGTATTCGTTTGTTAATGAGATGTTGGATCAGATACTCTGCATAAAGGTCTGAGCTTGACGTTTCTTTTGCTGATTCTGGTTCAGACTCTTGGTTTCTTCTTACTTGGCGGGGTGAAAGTGCATGGTCTGAACGTGACTGGTCTGGTCATCAACACAGCTGGTGGATTGTGGTATTCGTACGCCAAATATCGGCAGAGGAAAAACAGGCCACAGAAGCTAACGCCAGATATAGAGGCACATCGAAAGTAATAGGTAGAGTTTGCCAGTTTTGTCTTGCATTATTACCACAGTAGATGATTCAACTTGCTGTTTTCCAGTTGCTTTGATGCACATTGTATAGTTGCTTTTTAACTATGAGAAATTGTATGAGCGAAATGGCATATAAGAGTACCCTTCCTCTACTGTTCTCCATTTTCTGATGAGCACAAGGTACCTGGAAATGGATATGGGCATATGGCTCAGACTTCCTCCAACTTGCTGCTTCTGCTTTTGAGAAATTTGTTGCAGTATACGCTTCTATATATGTGTATGATCGCATAACGTATTCTCGGGTTAAATTTGCAGCTCTGGCGCAAAGGTGGCTTGACATGAGGTACTGCAAATTAAGCGAATGAACGAAGGATGCGTTCTTGGTATTTGAAGAAGAAGAAGACAAGCTCATTGTAAGGAGTCACATTGATGCTTCGTAGACTGGTATGTCTTTCGTTTGAATGTTGAAGCTGCAGCTCTGTGAGCCGAAGCAAGACACTGTAGAGTAGCCGATTCTACAAAAACCTAAAGGGGCAAAATGACCATTCCCTTGCATCACATACAAGCAAAAAATCACATACTGTTGTCAAGTATAAGCGCATGAAACTGAACTTAAGTCAGAGTTTTGTTTTCTTTTGAGTTCATTCAATGGATTACAACAAAGTTTGAAACTCAGGGGAAAACGATCCTCGATTAATCTACACTCCAACGATCAAGCCGGTACCGAGTAATATACACAAGTAGTTAGATCAGGCCAGTTGGTGGGAAGAGGTCGACCTGGTTGTTTTCAAGCCTTGAGAGCCATGATAACAAAGATCAGTGGGTCTGGTGAGTGATAAAATACTCTTATGGATTACATTCCAATCTTGCATCATCAGAAGAATTCAATCATCTGATGATTCTCAGCATTTGTTAATGCCTTTGCCTTTTAAGTCAGTGGGGTTTGAAGGAAACATTATATTAGTGTTCCAAGTTGCACACCGTACTTTAAATTAAACCAGAATTTGGTATTAAAGTAATCATTCTTCATTCTTTTGTGTCCTGATAAAAAGAATTTCTCAAGTATGGTGTATCTGTATTATATATGTGTGTTTGGGGGCCTGCATGATTAGTTTAATATTTACATATAACTAAATTTTGAGTCCTTTGGCAAGATGATAGAGTTGGACGTTAGTATTTCGGAATAATCAGTTTGATAAGCAAATTGAGGGGGTAGACATGAGCAGGAGTCAACATCATAGGATCGTATGGTTTCGTGATTTCAATTGTTAAGTAATCACTCTTTATTTTTTTTTTATGTTATAATAAAACGGAATTCTCAAAATACTGTGTATCTGTATTATAAATATTTTGGTTTCTGCGTAATTAGTTTAAGATTGCATTAATTTCGACTGCTTTGGCATCCTATAAGATAGCTTTCACAGAAAGGATACGTTTCGTTAGCATATATTGACTGGTTAGTCCAGTTAGCATGTTTATGAGTTGGACGTTAGTAATACAAAGCAACCAGCTTGATCAGCAAATTGAGGAACATACATGATCGAGAATCGACATCGCTTAGATCATAAGGTACCGTGATTTCAATCGTAAAAGATACATGCATTCAGCGATTGAAATCACATTACGTCCGATTTAACGGTGTTATACCCTCCAAGAAGTATGGTAGCAAAATCCCCAAAAAGATAAATGGCAAGACAAAAATGACCACCTCTTTTTGTTTTTGTGAGATACAAACTGAAAGGAAAGTGTTGGCAATACAATCCATAGATGGATCGGTGGATTTGTCTCGGCTATAGGTCACTACCAAAGTAGAGAAAGGTGGGCAAATGGTGGTGGTGGTGTTTTGTTTGCAAAGAGAGGGACCAAAGCAAAGCACAATTGAAAGTCTTTTTCTCATTTGATATTGTGATAATGAATGGCCTTTTTGTTGGCTTTTCTGTTCTGTACAAAATGGCCAAAACGGAAGGGAATATCCTTTTTCCTCATTTTTCACATAACCGACATCTCTCTCTTCTTCTTCTTCTTCATAGGATGGATTATTATTACAGGCACATCATTTTATCCACTTGATGTAAAAGTTTTTTGGTGTTTCCATCAAACTTAGTACGGTTTACATAAATTTGTTTATAGCACTGAATTTTTGGAAATAAATAACGTGGGAACATTGACTCGAGACATTTTCTCTACCTTTAGGAAGAATATCGTCGCCTATTTTTAGACTTTAGTACGCAGATATGGGTGTTTCATCAGCTGAATTCCATTACATCAAATACAATATTCTAGCGACTCAATAGGTACTTACCAAAAGTAGTGTAAGAAATGAAGAATTTTGGAATTCATTGGGTTTTTTTACAAGTGGGTTTGTAAGGACTCATGTAATGCATGTTTGGTTTATAAGTATTGTAATTTGTAGTATTGAGTCTCGTATGATTGTACGAATTGTGGAATATGTTTGATACAAATACATGATAATCCTACCGAAACGAAGATTGGGAAACAATATAATGCATAAAAACATGTACTTCAATAACCAGCGAGCTGATTACGTGGTTGTTAAACTCGATTTCCAAAAAAAAAAAAAACATGTGCTTTAGCTCTTGCGAGAAGAAGGTGGTAAGTAAGTATCTATTACTTGAAGAAATCAAAAGAGGTTATTGAGAATCTTACGATATTCTTTCGAAAGTTACCGAAGATTTGACAAATGACCATGACTTCATCCAGATAATAATTTTATAGAGAACTTCGCTAGAGATTGAAAGTTATTGAAGATTTGATAAGATGTTTCTTCTATCCTCTGGACGATCCGAAAATTTTGATTATAAAACTGTAATACCCATCGGAATTCTTTCATTTTCTTTCTTTCTAACCAATAATTTAGCTTGGATTGGGTGAAAGCATGAAATATGGATCCAGAATTCTCTCCCCTGCAGTCCTTGGATTCCTCAACTCCCCGCCACCATATTTGGACAAAGTATTATCAATTGAGCTTGAGTAATAATTATTTTTAATTCCTCTCACCTCACCTGCAACCTGATAATATTTTTTAAATTCTAATGAGAATATTTATATTATTCATTTTATTAAACATGGATGAGGTGGGGAAAAAGGAAGGAAAGAAAAACAACAGTCAAGTAGATTTGTCCATGACTATGAGAGTATGAGTTTTACTTCCCAGTCAACCTTATTGTCAACAAATTATTCTTCCCCATTTTGTTGAACTTTGTCTAGTCATTACTGTTAAAATGTCTTTCTTGTTTTGCTTATGAAAATGATGATGATTGAACTTGTTCCAATCATTCTTCACCCCGAATGGGAACTTCCTCAGGGAAGTAAGTTGGTGGAGCTAATTTCTAAGAATAGTAATAATAAGTGATTATTGGGTTATCCGATTCTGATACTGAACAGATATCGTAAAACTCTCAACATGTGTCACTCGTTATTTGTTTTGTTTGTTTAAGTTTACAGTTAGTTCACCGAAAATCTCGCTTTTTGATATGTCTATCCGTTGGCTGGGCATGTGTCGATATCATGTTTATAACGTCTGATTATGTGCTTTCTCATCGTATTATATTGTTCAGTTCATCGAATCAAATGTTAAAAAAAGAAAGAGGTAATTATGTATTCACATTTTGTACACAAACATTAATGTCCATCCCTAACTCTAACAATTGGAGTGACATAATCACGTACTTACCGTCTACCTCATTCAACAACCTGGATATAATTACCAGCTAAAATGAAAACAAAAACAAAAAAGGGAAAAAAGCGTGGTCCATGAAACTGTACCGGAGACCGTATCGGAAAAGAAAGAGGTAATTATGTATTCATATTTTGTACACAAACATTAATGTCCATCCCTAACTCTAACAATTGGAGTGACATAATCGAGTACTTACCGTCTACCTCATTCAACAACCTGGATACAATTACCAACTAAAATGAAAACAAAAACCAAAAAGGGAAAAAAACATAGTCCAGGAAACCGTACCGGAGACCGTATCGGAAAAGTCAACAGTAGGGTATTTTATGGCAAAACCGTGAATGAACCATAGTTCAACCATTAATACCGTTAAATACCGCTTATCGATTTAGCTTCCAATACTGGTATTTTGTGGAACCACCAATACGATACGGTTTAATGGACCATAGAAAAAAGGGGAGTACACGAACACATGTTGCTACCATTCTTACAGCTGTCTATATACCTTCCATCTCTCCCTAAGCTCACCACCGAAAGGAAAACAAAAGGAAGGAAATGAACTTGTAGGAGAATTCTTGCTCCCTCTTCTCTGCTTCCCTTCTCTTCTAGAGGAAGCCCTTCTGACAGTACAATAAAACATCTCCTCTAGCTGCCGCCTCCCCCACAATGTGCTTCTTGTAAGTATTATCTGTTATAGCTGTTCATCCTCCACTGCCTGCACTTTCCCAGTCGGTGGAGTGAGCTTTCATGGATCTACTGCTTCCTTCATTTCTGCAACTTCCGGAAATGGGTTTCGTTCTCTTCCTAGTTTTGGGATCTGGGTTCTGAAAATCTTCGTGTTTTCCTTCTTGGGTTTTCTGGATGCTGGTCCCTTTTTTTAATTTTTACTTGATTTAGTTAAAAAAAAAGGACAGTGAGTGAGAGAGTGAGTAAGTACAGAGGCAAAAAAGAGGGAGAAAGGGGGGAAAAAGAGCACAGAAATGGCTCCAAGGTTAGGTTTTTCGGTGCTGATGGGGAAGGAGAGCAAGAATGGTGGAGGAACTCCGGTGGTGGTGAAAATGGAGAACCCAAACTACTCGGTGGTTGAAATCGACGGCCCCGATGCTGCATTCCGGCCGGTGGACAAGAGCAGAGGCAGAAACGCGAAGCAAGTCAGATGGGTTTTACTTCTCAAAGCTCACCGTGCCGTCGGCTGCGTGGCCTGGCTCGCCGGCCTCTTCTGGGCATTGCTTGGTACCATCAAAAAGCGCCTCTTTTTCAGGGAAGGGGTCACAGTCGCCACTGAGAAGCTCGGCAAAGGGAAGTTGGTCCTTCGTGTTATCAGGGTTTTCTTAGTCACTTCTCTGGTAATTTTGGGGTTTGAAGTTGCTGCTTATCTCAAAGGCTGGCATTATTTCGAGGCGTCTGCTGCTGCTGAATATCTTCATCGGATTCCAATGGCTGCTCCCAATTTGCTTCACATGGTCTATGTTGCTTGGCTGAACTTTCGAGCCGATTACATCGCTCCAGCCATTATGGGTCTCTCCAATTTCTGCGTTGCTCTGTTCCTAGTGCAGTCTGTGGACCGTTTGGTGCTCTGTTTAGGTTGTTTGTGGATTAAGTTTAAGAGGATTAAGCCCGAGATTCGGGGAGGAGATCCCTTCAAGTCTCCAGATATTGAGGCCTTGGATTATAAGTGCCCCATGGTTCTTGTTCAAATTCCAATGTGTAATGAGAGAGAGGTATTTTCCAACTCAACTAATTGCTTGTACTGGTTTTTTAGCTTTCTGTGAGTCCTGCATTTTGCATTGTTCTCAATTGGCTTCATGTTTTGGATGGGAAATGTTTAGTTCTTACAATGGACATTGTGGAAATTACTGTGCTGATGGATATTGGATTGTCGGCAGGTGTATGATCAGTCAATCTCTGCGGTTTGCCAGCTCGATTGGCCGAAAGACAGGATCTTGATCCAAGTTCTTGATGATTCGGATGATGTGGACATCCAGTGGTTAATTAAAGGAGAGGTTGATAAATGGAGACAAAAGGGGGTCAACATTATCTATAGGCATAGGCTGCTTAGAACTGGTTACAAAGCTGGAAACCTCAATTCAGCAATGGGCTGTGAATATGTCAAGGATTATGAGTTCGTTGCAATTTTTGATGCTGACTTCCAGCCTAACCCTGACTACCTCAAGCTGACCGTGCCACATTTTAAGGTGAATATGAGTATGAATGGCAGGCATTATGCGAATTTCGTGATAAAATATCGTTACAGTGTTCTTAAGTATGCCTTGCCTTATTTATCTTGTTGTTTCAGGACAATCCTGAACTGGGGCTGGTTCAGGCGAGATGGTCATTTGTGAACAAGGATGAAAATTTGCTGACTCGTTTACAGAACATCAACCTGTGTTTCCACTTTGAGGTCGAACAGCAAGTTAATGGTATCTTCATGAATTTCTTTGGCTTTAATGGAACTGCTGGCGTTTGGAGAATCAAGGCCCTCGAGGAATCCGGTGGATGGCTCGAGAGAACAACCGTCGAGGACATGGACATTGCTGTTCGTGCCCATCTCAATGGCTGGAAATTCATCTTCCTTAATGATGTCAAGGTAACTCTTGACTCTATTACAGAAAACCTGAAACAACTGAACTGAGAAATGAATGCTTCTATGACTAAAAATGTCCACAACAAGTCCAAATAAACTAACTTTGTTACATATTTAGGTCCTCTGTGAACTTCCTGAGTCCTATGAAGCTTATAGAAAACAGCAGCATCGCTGGCATTCCGGCCCAATGCAGCTTTTCCGCTTGTGTCTTCCTGCAATAGTAACATCCAAGGTATGTCGAAAGAAGGGGAAAAAAGCACTCTTTCTCGATGTTATTTTCTAAGCCAAAAGAAATGTACCTGACTTGAGCCTTTTACTGGTTGGTTCAATATTTTGCAGATAGCATTATGGAAGAAGGCAAACTTGATATTCCTCTTCTTCCTACTGAGAAAGCTAATCCTGCCATTCTATTCCTTCACACTATTCTGCATAATCCTCCCCCTGACCATGTTCGTCCCAGAAGCCGAACTCCCACTGTGGGTCATCTGTTATGTCCCCATCGTAATGTCGTTCATGAACATCGTTCCAGCTCCCAAATCTTTCCCTTTCATCGTCCCTTACCTTCTTTTCGAAAACACAATGTCTGTCACCAAGTTCAACGCGATGGTCTCCGGGTTATTCCAGTTGGGAAGCTCTTATGAGTGGGTCGTTACGAAAAAGGCTGGCAGGTCATCAGAATCAGACCTACTGGCTGCTGCTGAGAGGGAATCGAAGCCCTCGATGATTCAGCCTCAGTTACACAGAGGAGCTTCAGAAAGTGAGATTGGGCAGTTGAGTTTACTGCAGGAGAAGGCAGAATCAGTGTCGAAACCGAAGAAGAAGGTGAACAAAATATACAGGAAGGAGTTGGCTCTAGCATTCCTATTGCTCACAGCTTCAGTCAGGAGCTTGTTGTCTGCTCAAGGAGTCCATTTCTACTTCCTTCTGTTCCAAGGTGTGACCTTCCTCTTGGTGGGTTTGGACCTCATTGGAGAGCAAATGAGCTGAGAGAAGCTTTGGAAGATGCATGCATGCTTGCATACAAGGAAGGCAGCCCATTTTGCCCTACTACTACTCTCTGCAGATTCATCTTGTTGGTATCTGGCTGGCTGCAACAAAAAGGAAGTAGTACTTTCTCGTTCCTTTTTTTAACTTGAATAAACGCAAATTTCTGTCTCTCCCACATTTAGTTTCAAGACATTTTTAGGATTCTTATAATTCTTTTTCCCACCTCCGCCCATTTTCTCTTATGAACACAACAGCATATCATTATCACCTCTTTGATTTGTTTTTATTTCTTATAGGAGGGTTTTCTTCTAGCTTTTTATTTGAATTCAAGTGATCATTGGTTGTTGTTGGCTGTCATAGACAGTGATTCTAGTGGAGTTTAGATTCAAGTAAACGATCTGGGGCAGCTGTAAAAAACCAGGAGAAAAAAAATACAGTTAAAAGAGTGAGGTCCAAGTTATGAGATTGCTTTCCTTCCTCCTGTAGTGTTTTGTAAGGGAGATGGTATCAGACTCTGTAAGATAACACTTTTGTGATGTAAATTCGACATTCTTCCACCCTTTTTATTGATTTATTTCATATAACAGCACATAATCATGCTTGTCTTATCTGTATCTCTGCATGCTCTTCATTTCTCTGCAACAAACATGTTTAACCAGTTCAACCAGCCCTGCTATGACATGACCAGCCCTGAAGAGAAAGTAACTTCATGGGTTTTTCCCAGATTGCCCCATGGATTCCTCGTGAGGAAAAAGGATAACACGTTGGGAACTCCATGGATGAAAAATGAACCCACTTTGGAAGTTACAGAAATCAGTCAGCTATCTTATATTTAATACCAGCTTTAAGGTAAAGGAAAGGACAAGAGGGAAGGGAAGTGTCGGCAGGGGAAGGGAAAAGGAGGTAAATTGTGTTGTGGTGGCTGAGGTTTGAGTTGGTGTAGCAATCAAAGAGCACTTGACTGAAAGGTTACTGGTAGTTGTATTAAGCAGAAAAGGGGACCTTTCTTTTTCCCCATTGTTTATGGAAGGAAGGAGACAATCGATCTTTTGTGGGCATATGATGATTCTTGTGTTCTTTTATATTGGGCTGGTGGGTCGCTGGCGGGCTGGCTCATAATTAAGAAACAACACCACAGCAGAAACGATCACTCTTTGTCTGAACTTGACATCCTACCGGTTTTCCAACGTGTCTGCTTGCGCTTCTGTTTGTTGCTATTACTCTGCTTTTTGTTTCGCCTACTCAACTAGTCAAACTTGATCAAGTGTTGGAAAGGAAGGAAGGAAGAAACAAGAATGGAACTTTGGAAGGTTTCAGTCTTAAAAAAAAAAAAAATCCCCTTTGTCTGCAGAAGCTGGCTTAATCTCTTCTGGCTTTACTTCAAAGATGATGGTGTTTGGCAGCATGCGCCGACGAATGTTTAGCCGTCCATTAATCTAAAGTATCAAAGCTAATTAACAGATCCTGTATATATATATTGATGTAGTTGGGACTTGGCCACTTGGGAACAAGAACATGGTGAGTTTACTGTGTAGTAACTGCATGGGACCTGATTGCACGTACCACAAGTTGTAGTTATGGCACTCATTCATTCAATTCAAAGGACTTACTTTGTAGTTGGACAAACTGCATATGAAGAAGACCAAGTGTGGAGCACGGTGGTGGTTGCATTATTATAATAAGAGAAATCATAAATGGATCATGGTCTCCCTCCCCATCGCGGCGGCTCAAGTTAGGGTGCATAACCATGGGTTATGCACCCATCAATAACCAAATCTGGACCATTCATTTAGAAAATCCACATCTAAGGATTCTAAGGATGGAGAATTAAAGACCATTTTTATTTTCACTAGCTTTCTTAATTGACTCATATCTTTTTCGTTTTAACTCGGATTTTAATTTTTTTTGCACAGATGGAACGAGTTCATCGTGCTCTACAAAATAAGATCAATTTTCAATATTTTTTTAGGGAAAAAAATTATGGCCTCTCGGTACCAACTGCATACCATATGGTATCTTCTTCGTTTTTAATTCGTTTTTAAAAACGTTTGCACAGCAGGGACGAGCTCATCATGATCTATTGGATCTACAAATTTCTGGGTGAACAAATTACAAGACAAAAAAATACCACACAATACCATACAATACCACCCTGGTACGAGGTGGTATCTTATGGTATCTTATGGTATACAATGTTAAAAGTCGTATTCAACCATCCTACAGTTTTGGTTTGTGTCATACCACCATGGTACGCTTTTCAAACCATAGGTATGCTCTTATTTCAATACAAGTCAATACCATATGGTATAGACTGGTATAAAATTACTCAATTTTTTTTGTTCGAAAAATATATCAAAGTGGATATCATTTTGAAGAGCACAATTAATCTGATCTAACTGTGCAAAAAAAAAATTAAATTTCGACTTAAAACGAGTGAGAAATCGTCCGTCAAAGATTAAAGAGGGGAAAATTAAAGACTTTCCAGGAGAGAGAGGATGATGATATCATGCTGATGTGGGTGAGTTACTCATAGTTACTCACCATAAAGTTACTGACCTGATCCGTTCCCCATCGCGGCTTAGGAATTAGGATAGGGTTAGTGACATATGAATAACTAAATCGGGATCTTTAGATTTAGGTGGGTCCAGAAAATTCAGATCTAAAGATTGTCAATTAAAGACATTTTATTTTCCCTAGTTTTCATAATCGGCTCTTATCTTATTCGTTTTAACTTGGATTTCAATTTTGTTTGCACACATGAAACGAGTTCGTTATACTCTACAAAATGAGATCAATTTTTAATACATTTCGAGAAACTTTTCGTTATACTCTACAAAACGAGTTCATCATGATCTATTGGATCTACAAATTTCTGGGTGAAAAAATACTGGACCAAAAATTACCATACTTTACCACTATGGTATGTGGGTGGTAACTTGTAGTAAACAATGATGAAAGTCGTAAATGACAGTTAGTATACTCCCACTATAAAGTATTCAACCTTCTTACCATATTGGTATGTTCATACCATCATGGCACGCTTTCTTACCATATGGTATTAAATACGAGCATACCATATGGTAATTACTGGTAAAAAATTATTCAATTTTTTTGTACTAAAAATATATCAAAATGGATATCATTTTAAAGAGCACATTTAATCTGATTTATCTGTGCAAAAAAAAATTAAATTTTAGCTTAAAACGAGAGAGAAATCGTCCGTTAAAGATTAAAGAGGAAAAGATAAAAAAAACTTTCCATGAGAGAGGGGATGTCGATGTAATGCGGATGTGGACAGGTTACTGATGGTTACTCACCATAAGAATTACTGACATGATCCGCTCCCCCACTGCTATCTACTTCTCTTAAAATGTTTTTATAAGACAAGAGCTTAGTTATTACAATTGAATTTTGACTTGACTTGTGCATTGTGAAATTAATTTTAAGGTCGAGTCGCTAAGTCATCGACGGTGGGCATTGGTACGAGTCTAGGTGCGTGTAGCTGCTCGTGTAAGGTGGCAATGTATAGTGAGCAACACATTATGGCGACGAGGTCTCATTCTCATGTCCAGAGACCGCGTTGCCAAGTCTATATTGTTAGTGTGTAGACACGAGTTAAGGTGGGCAGGGTCTTGGTAGGTTGTATAGGTTTCTCTTTTGACATTTCTTGGAAAAAAAAAAGACACGAGTTAAGGTGGGTATAGTCTCCTTAGCATAAAAGAAGGCACATCAAAAGGCTCGGCCAACATTTTCGATAGTGAGATTTTTTTTAAGTTTGGGATTCATTAAGAAGTAAATGGGTCAAGCCGAGAGGAAAAGTTACAATCAAGGTACCAAAGTTTTAAAAAAAAACAAGCTAAACCTAAAGGCTCACCCACAAAATTGGTACAATAGGGCCCATACGAGGGACCAAAACACAAATCTAGTCCACCCCAAACCCTAGCACCTGATTGCCCTTTGGAAACTACCGTCGCGCGCTGAAAGAGCACTAGGTCACACCGCTCCCACCAGAAACCTTCATATCAACGAGAACTCAGATCAACTAGACCAAGGCTTTGCCTCTGAATCTGAGGGGAAGAACCAACATCGGTTCAAGTCAACAACGATGACGGAGGACCTTAGACGGATCGAGGGGGTTGGCGTTGTTTCCGTCGGTGGTGGGGAGGTGAGATGGTGGCGGGTCAGATCGGGTTCGGTTTAGTCAGCGGTTGAATTGGTTTTGTTATGTAGAGGGTCTGACGTGGCGGGTTTTATGACATGGCGGGTTAAAATTGGGTGAATGAGCATCTCTGTTAGCCACGTCAGCAAAAAACTGACGTCGTTAACGGAAGTTAACGGAGAGTGACCAAATTTGAAATACTTCTCTAATTTTAATATTTCTAGTGACCAACTTAAACAATTTTAGTAATTTCAGTGACCAATATTGCAATTTACCCCATCAAACCACAAGTCTCTTTTCCACAAGCAGAAACGTTTCAGAACCCCAAACCCGAAAAGAAACCAAATTAATTGAATTTTACGATATATTGACGATACAAGGCAACATGTTAAAATAACTCGCAATATATCGGGATATTGTGGCGAGTTATTGCTGTTACGATATAACCAACTAACTCCGAGGGGTCATTTGGATGTAGGTTTTGGGTGTGGGATTTGGGCACAATTCTACATAATGTGGGATTTTATTAAAATCATTCGTTTGGAAAGCAATTATATGATAAGAGATTTTAAATATTAGAGATTTCAGAAACCCACAATTGTGGGATTATGAAATAACTGATGGTGATCAGCTATTTTAAAATCCCACACAAATCCCACATATTAAAAACCTAGGTTTTTTTCTACCAAAAAAAAAAAAAAAAAACCTAGGTTTTTAAACCAGTGATTTGAGCCAAAATCCCACAAATTAAAAACCTGGATCCAAATGACCCGCGAAACTCTCTCTCTCTAACTTCAATCCTTCCCCAATCCCTCTTTTCATTTTCTCTTCTCCAGCACCGATCTCCGGCGTCCCTGTTGGTCTGACCCCTGATTTCCTGAGTTGTTCTTCGGGCATCATTCAATCGGTTATATAATAGTTGGGATATGCCAAAGTCTGTTTCTTTTTTGGGATTTTCTTTTCCAGAGCTCCTCTGTGAATCAATATATCATGAATTCATGTCAAAGATCGCTCCTTTTTTCCTTTTCCTTCTGGTACATTATCAATGGATTCGAACTGCGACAAAAGGGTTTCCTCAAAATAAGCTCCCTCCCTCGTCTCTTCCCTCTCTGGAGAAATCTGGCTCTTGAGGCTTAACCAACTTAGGCATTTGAACATCCTTCACCCTAAGATTCCCTCTTCTGGTGTTCGCCACAAATCGCAGGGCCAGCCTCTTGACAGCCACGCTCTGTTCTGGCTCTGAAGGAATCTCTTCTTCTTCTTCTTCTGCTGCTGCTGCAGCTGTTGTTTCAGTTTCATCGTGCTCCAGAAGAGGTAAGCTAGACAATGACTCTGATATGCTAAGGTTGTGTGCCATCTTCCGCCTCTTGAAGCGGTGCCAAGCGGATTGAATGAACGATGCAGCCCATGTGCGCCATTGGTGCGAGTAGAACCGGAATGTGTGCTGTAGTTTCTTGCTGTGGAGTCGTCTGAATTGGTTTGCCACGAATTTGAGGTCTTCTGCGCGTAATGCGAATGCTTCTACTTCTTCCAGTGCTGTGACTGTTCTTGTGGAAGATGGCAAATTGGCATTTGAGTTGGGGACTAATGCCCAAGCAAGGGTTTCTTCGCCACAGAAGTCGCCCGGTCTGAGAGCGATTGAATTGAAGAAACCTGACCTCCCACCATCTGTTGTGGAGCTCTCTAGCCTGCCTCGGATTATGAACAGCATCTCGGTTACTGGATCGCCTTCGCGGACAACGTAGGTGCCCTGAGTGATCAATGACGAGACCAAGCGTTCGCAGATTGCGTCTAGGAGCTGATCATCCATTTGTGAGAAGAAAGGAACCTGTGATGAGGAGAGGAAGTTAAACTGCAGGTGTAAAATGGGTGTTCTTGCTTGGTATGTAAACACAAGAGTAGTTGTCACTTACACGACGAACAAGGTCCAAACATAGGTGTCGTTGAATGTCTCGACGAAGATCAGCTGGTAGTTGGTGCAAGATTGCATCTTCATCAACGCCATGAGTTGCTAGCCATTTGTACTGAACATATCTCCTCACACGCCCTCGCAGGTTTTGAGGAAGTTGGCGATGGCTCATCCACTCTTCGGTGTCCCTTCTCTTGAGGCGCCATTCTTCAAGTCTAGCAGTGAGGGATTGCAAGTACGTCTGCGTGGTAGAGCGAATTCCGGAAGGTTTGAGCTGAGCTTTAGAACAAGAAGTATAAAAAGAAGTTTACAGATGAATGACTGCAAGCTCATTACCTGCATGTTTCCAATCAAATGAGCAAAAAGAACCAGACCCATGACGGCCAATACGATGGCAAACAAAGTTTCTCCGACGAATGTGGTTGTGTTTGTGCTCTGTGCATAGGAACTGAGGGGGGCAGAAATAGAGCAGCAACATCAACACTTACTAGTCCAATGTGCTAGGCATTTGTTGTAAGGGGGACGCAGCATCTAGCATGACTGGCTTTACCATATGTTATTCATAGCTTACCTCAAGTTCTGCAGCCCCCACCAGAGGCAATACAAGTACTTCTCGGTGAAGGTAGCAGAAGCAACCTGCTTTGATAAGGCGTTTGAGAACATTCCATAATCAAATACGTTTGGGTCGGAAGCGTTGTTAGGATCACACTTGCTGAACACTCTGGTAGTCCCTGCCCATGCTTTTCTGTCAGGCTTTTCTAGATTGTTACAAACCAAGTAAGAAGACTGGCATCGTGTTTGAGTTTCAATGTCTTGTTCGCACAGATATTTCCAGCATGTTGCATAGCGCTCGATCGAACACAGATACCAAGCAGAACCCGTCACCTGCAGTGTAATCAAAATCAAAGCCAAACAACACAAACTATATCAAGTCTTTGATCAATGTGGCTTGTTGGAGGAGGAAGAAGAGAGGAAGAGAGAAATGTTACATGACTGGCCAGCATGTATAACACGAGGTTGTAAGCAGCACCAGCCCAGGCAGTTTTCGTCACTACCCCATTTGCTTTAGCTATCTCTGAACTCAATGGGAATATCAGATAAAATCTGGGAATGTACTGCAGCAGAACAACAAGTACAAGGGCATTGTTGGTGTAATCAGACTGCGCCGTCTTGATCAATGGAATTATAAACCATATCATAATCTGCCATATCATGAGGTGACTAATGTCAGCACTTCAACTGGAGAGGAATGCAAGAAAGCAAGTTCGCACAGAGGAGAAACACCCCAACCTGAGGGAGAGGCAATGCTGCAATAAAATCAACAAAGAAATCGGTTCTTAAATATCGCCTGGCAATCAACTCGGGATCCACTACCAGTTCCCCTCTGCCAAAAACTCTCGAACTTGGAGCCACATAAGCCGTCCTGAACTTGAAAACTATATGCATCAAATAGAACACATCTGCAATAGTTCTGAAACATGTCACTGTGATTCCCAGCTTCAAGTCGATCGCCATACATGTTGAACCTTCAGCTTGGACTATGGTCGGAAGGTAGAAAAACAATGGATCGACGAAGAGAGCGACCAGGCACGAGATGAGGAAAACCTTGTTCCATTGCAGGGAGATGTCACTTCCTGGATCAACAATCCTGTTCTTCCAAAGCTCGCCGGCATGGTTATTCTCTAGGAAAACTCTGAACTTGCCAAACTTTGGAATCCTTTTGGAATCCCTGTCGTCAAGACCAGTTTCGGATTTCAACCATTGCATCATGGATGGTATATATGTCTGCAAGTGCAACACCTTCTCCATGGCCTTGTGGTCTACAAAACTGTACAAACCAGAAAAAGGGTGGAATCCCAATAATGTAGATTAGAGATCGCGGAACACAAGCGAACCCATGAAGGGGAAATGAAAATCAAAGGCTACCTTTGAATCAGAGGCACTAACAGAACGCTGAAAGCTCGTAAACTTAGCCCGAAGAGCTCAACTGAACTCCTCTATCTTCCCCAGATGATGGAAGTACTTCCTGAGAATCCAACATTATAGATAGGCCAGAAACTGAAACCTCAATTGAGAAGGCAGGGGAAATGCAAATATACAAATGGCAGAAAGGACGGAAAGAAGGGGGAATAGTATAAGGTGGGAGAAGTAGAGAGAACATTGTACTGTTTAGGGACAAAACAGCAAAGAGTATAGCAGAAAACAATGTGAACTAGGGAACTGAGTATTATAAGCTCGTTGATATTTCGCACAGGACGTATACATGAGAACAGAGTGGGAATTTAGCAATCTTCATGGGAAGGGGTTCATTCATTCTACTAGTTTAGTCATGGTGGGTGGCTTCCATATGCATTAGGGGATATGGCATATACTTGAGGACAGAGTTGGGAATTTAGTAATGTCAATATGTCGAACTAGTTCTGTCATTGGATGATGAGGCTGACCTTTTTGTTTGGAGCAAGCCATAATCAAACTGCAAGGGAAATTCAGACCTGGGGGACCGATTCGTTCTGGTTAACTTTGTTAACAAACGGTGTTGAACAATTAAGGTTCGAGTAAGGGCAGTATTTGATCGGTATTCTTCCAGGTATGACAGGTAGGATCTGACCGATATTCAGATCACAAAATGTCAGCCCTTTACCCTGTAATTAAAGCAATGTTTGATACAGAATTTGGAGCGATATTTCAAGTTTACCATCGGTATGGATTATAATCTCGATATGAACGATACTATTATTTATGTCTATGAGCTAAATGGTGCGTTATTATGGTGTTTGATTTTGTATGCTTTGTTACTAAACCAACCAAACACTGCAGATATCTACAGGGCAGTATCCTCAGGTACGTGTATTCGTGTATCTGCGAGTACCCATTGATTAGATTTCGATATAGACTTCAAATAGTCATTTGGTCTATGGCTTTAGCACAAAAATATAAGAATGTTCCTTACAGTATCAATTCTATACATCTACTAATACTAAACTAATAATGAATATGGAGAAGCTTAAACTTCTCTAACAAATGGTATCTCAATATCTTACAGAGTGACTCACAATAAGAATCAATCAATGGAAAAGGAATCATTTCTCCTCATCACTTGCCTCTATAGAGAAATCTGGCTCGTCGGGCTTCATCAACTTCGGCATTTTAACATCCTTTATTTTCCGATTCCCTCTTCTGGTGTTTGCAGCAAACCGCTCGGCCAGCCTCTGGACGACTAAGTTCTGTTTGGGCGATGCAGTTGCAGTTTCCTCCTCGTCTACAAGAGCGAAGGAAGACATTAAAGACTCGGACATGCTCAGGGTGTGTGCCATCCTCCTGATCTTGAACCGACGCCAAGCCGTTTGAATGAAGCAAGCAGCCCATGTCCTCCAATGGTGCGAATGGAACCGGAATGTGTGCTGCAGCTTCTTGCTGTGGAGTCGTCTGAACTGGTTTGCGACGAACCTGAGATCTTCGGAGCGTAATGCAAATGCTTCTACTTCTTCCAATGCCTTCACGGTCCTTGTGGAAGAAGGCAAGTTGTCGTTGGAGTTCGGATTCAATGCCCAAGCGAGCAACTCCTCGCCACAGAAGTCCCCCGGTCTGAGAGAAATTGTGTTGAAGAAACCTGACCTCCCGCCATCCGTTGTGGAGCTTTCCAGCCTCCCCCTGATTATGAACAACATCTCGGTCACAGGATCGCCTTCACGAACAATGTAGGTCCCATGAGTGATCAACGAGGAGACCAAGCGCTCGCAGATGGCGTCTAGGAGTTGATCATCCATTTGTGAAAAGAAAGGAACCTGCCATAGAAATGAGAGACACTTGTTTCATCACACGGTCCTTGAAACTGTAAAAGTGGATGATATGCTTGGAATGCAAGCTATTGACTTACCCGACGAACAAGGTCCAAACAGAGGTGGCGTTGAATGTCTCGTCGGATATCAGATGGCAGTTGTTGCAGGATTGCTTCTTCATCGACGCCACGAGTTGCTAGCCACTTGTACTGAACATATCGCCTCACTCTCTCTTGTAGGTTTCGAGGCAGTTGGCGATGGTTCATCCACTCTTCAGTATCCCTTCTCTTGAGTCTCCATTCTTCAAGTCTTGCTGTGATGGATTGCAAGTATGTCTACAATGTACCATAGCCAGAATTTGAGGAAAAGAGCGTGCTAAAAATACATTATGGCATTCAAGAACAGAAGAAAAGAAGGTTAGTACGCATCATTACCTGCATGTTCCCAATCAAATGAGCAAACAGAACCAGACCCATGATGGCCAACGCTATAGCAAACACCGTTTCACCGACGAATGTGGTTGTGTTCGAACTCTGGCCATAGGAACTGAACATGGGGGAGAGACATTCAACCTAAGTTAGCTATTCAGGATGTCGTCGTGCTACTGTAAGCTAGTTAAGTATTCCTCAGGATATGTTACCTCAGGTTCTGCATCCCCCACCAGAGGCAATACAAGTACTTCTCAGTGAAGGTAGCAGTCGAAACCTGCTTCGACAAAGCCTTTTTAAACATTCCGTAATCGAAGACAGTTGCATCTGATGAAGCGTTGTTGGGATCGCACGTGCTGAACACTTTCGTAGTACTTGCCCATACCCTCCGGTCCACTCTATCCAGATTATTACAAACCAAGTAAGTAGACTGGCATTCAGACTCCTGTTTGCAGAGAGACTGCCAGCATGTCGCGTAGCGTTCGATCGAACACAAATACCAAGCAGAACCCATCACCTGCCACATGATCGAAATTCAAATTGTAGAACAGAAACAACATTGCTCTTAGGGGCTAAACTTGAAATGGATGTTTTAGCCTCTGCTTACATGACTGGCCAAGATAAACAGCACGAGGTTGTAGGCAGCACCAGCCCAAGCAGTTTCGGTCAAAACTCCGGCGGCTTTGGTTATCTCTGAACTCAATGGGAAAATCAGATACAACCTGGGAATGTACTGCAGCAGAACAACTAGCACAAAGGCGTTGTTAGTGTAATCAGACTGCGCCGTTTTGATCACCGGTATGACAAGCCATATCATCATCTGCCATATCATGAACTCAATAGTGTCAGCTTAGTAGTTGTTGTTGGTCCGAAAATCCCCTGCATTGGAACATAAAACAAACATTCACGCAGTACAGTTCATACCTGAGGAAGAGGCAAGGCTGCAATGAAATCTACGAAGAATTCGGTTTTCAGATATCGCATTGCAATCGAATATGGATCCATGACCAGTTCCCCTCTGCCGAAAACCCTTGAACTTGGAGCTACATAGGCAGTCCTGAACTTGAAAACTATGTGCATCAGATAGAACACATCCGCGATACTTCTGAAACTTGTCACCGTGATTCCCAGCTTCATGTCGACCGCCATACAAGTCGAACCTCCCGATTGGACTATGGTCGGGAGGTAGAAGAACAACGGATCCACGAACAGCGCGACGAGACACGAGAAGAGGAAAACCCTGTTCCATTGCAGGCAGATGTCACTTCCCGGATCGAAAATCGCGTGCCTCCAAGCTTCACTGCGACGAACAAACTTGCCAAACTTCGGCTTCCATTTCTTGCTCATGATGGGATCCCTCTCGTCAAAACCAGCTTCTGATTTCAACCATGGCGGCGGTGTAGATGGTTTGTATGTTGGCAAATGCAGCGCCTTCTCCAATACCTGCTGGTGGTCTACAAAGCTGGTACATTCATACACAAAGGAACCCCTGAAATCAGATTACCAAACAGAAAGGAAGAGTCTTGTAAAAAAACAGAGGATGCCTTTTGAAAAGCAGAGACTTACTTCACAAACTTCTTGTTCTTCAGCTCCATTTCAGCTGGGAACTAAGAATCTCAAGAGATGGAGAGAGAGAGAGAAGGCTGAAAAGTTTCAGACTTGGACCCAAAGAGGTTCACTGATGCCGTCCATTCCTTCTGGCGCCAAAAAACTGGAAGCTTGAACCCAGATAGTTAGTGATGTTCATGATGTGAAGAAGGCAGGGGAAAGGCAAACAAACAGGGGAGAGAAAGGACGTGAAGAGCATCATGTGGGGAAAATATTATTGTTTAATTGAGTTATTATAAGGTGGGGAAATATTGATATACAAGATTGTTTAACAGAGAACAAAGAGGGATGAACGTTTGGAGTTCGTTGAGTGACAACTACCGAAATACGATGAGAACAGAGTAGAGAATTTAGAATATCATAATGAGAATTAATCCAATCTCTCTCTCTCTCTCTCTCTAACTGGTTTTGCAGTTGGATGATGAGGGCGACATTTTTTTGTTTAGTTTTTGTTTTGGAGCTCCATCACCAAGAGCAAATCTAAGAAAAATCACTACTTAATTCAACCCGTCACCCATTTTTTTTAATACGTGAGACTAGGGAACACTTTTCTACATTCTACAAATGCCTTTGTTCGACCAAAAAAATCATATATGGGATGTCATGAAGAGAGGATGCAGAACAATTCAATACGCTTGATATCGTCAGATTTCACATTAACATGAACAACGTCATCGTCTACCCGGACATTACTGGGCTTCGGATTGATGCATCAACGACTATGAAAGCGAACGGGGACACCATTTTTCGACGAAATTAAGTAGTACTATTTGGCCGACTTCCCATCGTGTGTGTGTTTGTGTGGATGGATGCCATCGTATCTCTCACCCGAATGTGGGCATTTGGTGTTAGTGGTGGACCAAATGGAAGCTGAAGATGGGGAAGGCAGGCCTCCAACTGTTTGGCCAGCCATTAATGACTTCATATGCAACTGTTTGGTTTGTTTCTTATAAACGATATGGGACAAGCAGATGGTTCATCACATTACTAAATTCCTGTGAATGATTGGGTAAAATTTTACCGATTTGATCGTCGGTGCGTGGTTTAACCAGTAAAGCTGTAGCAACAGAGCTTTTCTTTGACAAGCATAAGAATCCAAGTGCAGGGCAAGGTTTTGGATGAATGAGGGTGGCATTCACAGAGCAAGTCCTCGACTTTTGTTTTACATTTCTCTTGGGCAGTCACATAGCGTCTGTCGTCAAAACTCTCTTTTAGTGGATTTGGACTGTTCTCGTGGAACTTGGTCACTGCCGTCGCATCTTCCCTGCTGCTCATGGAAGAAGCTGAAAATGAGAATTCAAAGTCCAATCTGATAACTGAAAACCAAACATGAAATCTTCTCCCCTCTTCTTCTCTCGATAATTGATGGCAAGCTCCTCTTCTTTTTTCTGGGTTGACAGCTGCGCTGTGGTCACACTGCTTAGTCGGACAGTATCGCGAGACAGTGAAAACTAGGTTCTTTTTCCCTCTTAACACATCATTTTATGGTGCTGTTAGCTGCATTAGAGACCTCCACAATCTTGCTAAACTGGATGATGGTTATAAACATTCGAATAGAGCAGTTTCCAACGAGCAAGCTAGGTCGAAGCAGCAATACAGGAGATCCAGAGGTTAAACGTATTAGACTACTAGAGCTTCAATATCGGTTTCGTTAAGCGAAGGATGTGAGCATATTCTAAGTTGGTTTTAGTGCATAATCCTGATAAATTGAACGTTAGTATCAAAACTGCAATTCGCTGCAGCCTGCTAATGTTATGCCCGTAGACAATGGGTGCAATATGAATGAGGTGAAGCAGAAGCTAGGTAAAGAAAGTGCAGAAGGTGAAACCAAATAAGTGCATCAACTGCTGACACATTAATCAAACCGTCTTAATCTACATATCTGCAGAAACCTCGGCAAAAGGGAAGCGACATCTTACAATCCGGAAATTCATACACTACAATCAGATCAAGACATACACCAAATAGCACAAAGTTAACCACCACTCAATCATCAGCTTTCAGAGACGAGAACTCCACCTAAAGACTAAGGTGCATAGCATCATCATCTTCCCCGCACAGCACTACTGTCGGCAGACGAGATGACATTAACTACGTAGATAAAACCGAGTACCACAACCCCACAAACGATTTACCTGCAACGGGTGGAGTATCTGTATCCTTTTTCGAATGAAACAGAGGCTATAAAACCAAGAACCAAGCAAGGCTGCAGCGAGGCATGGATTGCTGAGCCCTTTGAAGAAAAATAGCCTCTCGAATCAGACAAGGGCACAGTAGATTCTCAGTTGAATTTTGTTCCTTTAGATATGAACAAACCAAGGCTCCAGTGAGGCTTGGATAGCTGAGCCACTTGAAGGAAAATAGCCTCTCCACTCAGCAAAGGTTACAGTAGATTCCCAGAGGAATTCGTTCCTTTAGATGATGCAGTTCAAAGTCCCCAGCACATGATGAGTGAAGAGCCACTTCAACACGCAGGACAAACTTGGAACTGTCAGCACTTGGACATAATTTTAAATAGCAAATACATAAACTTGTGTATCATACACAGCCTCTTATTGCAGAAAACCTTGGAGGGACCAAAACAGATGTATGATAGAAGAAGCAAAGACTTCATTCGACTTCATCATGCTAAAATCTTAGTGAACGAAGACACAGAAGAGCGATTGTTTTAAAAGGACTTAAAGCAGTCCGAAAATATAAAACTCAAATTGATTTTCTTATTAATGATATCTTAAAACCATCAACTTGATACTTCTAAACTTTCAAATTCGAGGAACAAATATAAGTACCTGCCAGAAGAGTTTGAAGGAGGCCCACTTTTACGTTAAACACATGAAATGCCGATAGAATTTGAGGGCGGAGCATCGTAGGCAGGAGATTTCAATCAAACAGAACTAGACCATGGCCAGGAGAGTTCAATCAAGCAGAAGCATCTAGATATGCAGTAGGGACCCCATCGAATCAAAATTGAAGGTCGCAAATGCAGGGGCAGCAGAGAATGAAACTGGAAGTGAAGAAGCACAAAACCAACGGAAGATGGGCAGCAGAGAATGAAACCGGTATTGAAGAAGCACAAAACCAACCGAAGATTTGAAGCAGGCGCAGATGAAACCTCAACAGAAAGGAAAACCATAAGTCTTTAGCACCACTAGTAGGAACAATCCAGCTCAACAAATAAAACGAGTTTAACATACACATAAGTTGGAAGGAAACTTATCCAAGTCTCAGAAGCAGAGCCCCAACACAGTAGTAGTGAAGCGCAAACACAATAAACACGTCTAACCCAACAAGCTTCAAAGAAGCTGTGATATTGATATTAAGATATCTAACTCCTGCTCCGGCGCCTGTCCCTCAGACCATTGCTGCAAACAAACAGAACCAGTGGTATTAGAACAGAAATAAAGCATTAACATTCCTTAAATAAAATCTAAATCAAGTTGAGAATGCTTAAGCTGCAGAAACTTCACCCATTGGCATAGGCTGGTGCCTCTTCACGCCCACGGTATGGTGGTGGTGACCTGCTGAAGCTGCGTTGGCGGGGTGAAACACTCCGGCGTCTGGGAGATCTTCCACCACGAGGACTGTAACTCCTGCCACAGAGCAGCCCAAGTCAGACTAACAACTCATATAGGTCGACAAAAGTTGAGAGAAGATGCAGAAATATGTTCCAAACATAACCTTCGGGCATAAACGGGACTCCTTCTGTATCTCGGACTGGGGCTTCGTCTTCTTCCTGAACCACCACGCGAGCGGCATTCGCGTGCAAAATGACCTGGCTCTCCACACTCGTAACACTTCAAATCCGAACCTCCAAACCGACCACCTCCACCTCTACCACCTTCACCTCCACCTCTACCACCACCTCCTCTCGAGTTGTGAGACATCTCAACTCTCCATCCATTTTTACCTGGGTAACAATTAACATAATATTATTATTACAGAAAGTTGCAGCACAGAACAAATACAACACAAGAAGCAAAAGGTGAAAACAGCCACTTCAGTTTACAGAAAAAGTTTACCATCAAGCTCATGAATAGCATCCTGAGCATCCCTTTTGTCATCAAATTCAATAAAGGCATAACCTGGAGGACGCCGGGCAACCCAAACACTAGAATTACAACAAACAGAACAACTTTCAGTTAGTTAAACGACAATTACGAAATAGCACGAACTTCTGATAATTACTTAACTATTCAGACACTAAAACAAAGAAGGAATGGCAGATAAACATCTCAACACAAACAAGTCTGGATAGGGAACAAATAATTAGCAAGAGTTGAACCTTCTGATCACGCCAAATTTCCGGAACTCGTCCTCGAGTTCACGCTCACTAACCCGCGGGTCCAAATTACCAATGTAAACGCGAGACATTGCGTCGATGAAATCTGCAACACAAGAAGAAACGAAACGTTAAACAAACCTGCAACTGAAGATCCAAGAGCCCAAAACATCTACAAACCAACAACACAAACACACATCCAGAAAACTCTGCCCAGCAGGCAGCAGCCACCTGAAACTCACGGGAAGCTACAAGATCCTAACTTTCCTACGAAAGACTTCACCTTTCGACAAACCCCTAGAAGGGCGACGCGGAAAACAGATCAAAGAATACAACTGCGCGGAAAAAATTGAAGCGCGACGGAATGGAAGATTCAAAAACTTCGCCAGCCAGCAAAGCGCAATTAAGTTTTTTTGGCAGAATTACCGAGCGAGATGAGGAAATCGCAGATGCAAAGAGAGAAGAAAACCCTAGCGGAGCTGTTCCGCTTGTTCCAAGTTGCAAACCCTTCGTTCCGTTCTACTTGGGAAAAAATCCAAAAGTATCACGGTTTAAAATAAAAATTCCAAAAATAACACCCAACCCAAAAAATTCCAAAAATACCACCCTTTTTCAAAAACCGCCACCCCACCCAGCGATTTGGTCGAAAACCACTTGTCGGGGGCGCGGTTATAAAAAAAAAAAAAAATTGGACCAAACCGCTGGGTGGGGTGGCGGTTTGGCCCAAAACCGCCACCCCAACCAGCGGTTTGGTCCAAAAAAAAATTTTTCCCGACCAACTCCGAACTTCGGTCGAAACTTCAAACGAACGTAACTTTGCACTCGGGTATCCGATCGTAGCGATTTTTTTTTCATTTCGCATCACTTTTCAAGATCTACAACTTTTACTAGGATGAAATTTTCAAAACAGGAACTATTTGTGGATATACGGGACCTTGAGAATAACTTTACCTTTACTTTTCAGAAATCCATGTACATTTTGAAATTATGATTATATTAAAAGTTGTAGATCTTAAAAAGTTATGCGGAATAAAAAAAAATTCATGACATTCGGATTTTGGAGCACAAAGTTATGGCCGCCCAAAGTTTGACGAAATAAAAAAAAAAGTCGTTCGGGGTGGCAAATGACGTTTTTCGAGACGAAGACGGAACCCGACTGTTTGAGACTTGCAAGATCTCAAAAAGTTATTCGGATTCAAAAAATGGAGGCCGCAAACTTTTTGAGATCTTGCAAGCCGCAAACCGCCGGGTCTCGCCTTTCGTCAAACTTTGGGCGGCCATAACTTTGTGCTCCAAACTCCGAATGTTATGAACTTTTTTTTGATTCCGCATAACTTTTCAAGGCCTACAACTTTTAACATAATCATAATTTCAAAATGTACATGGATTTCTGAAAAGTAAAGGTAAAGTTATTCTCAAGGTCCCGTATATCCACAAATAGTTCCTGTTTTGAAAATATCATCCTAGTAAAAGTTGTAGATCTTGAAAAGTTATGTGAAATGAAAAAAAATCGCTACGATCGGATACCCGAGTGCAAAGTTACGTTCGTTTGAAGTTTCGACCGAAGTTAGGAGTTGGTCGAAAAAAAAAAAAAAAAAAATTGGACCAAACCGCTGGTTGGGGTGGCGGTTTTGGGCCAAACCGCCACCCCACTCAGCGGTTGGGTCCAAATTTTTTTTTTTTTTTATAACCGCCCCCTAGGCCCGCGGTTTGGTCCAAAACCGCGCCCCCGACAAGCGGTTTTCGACCAAACCGCTGGGTGGGGTGACGGTTTTTGAAAAAGAGTTATATTTTTGAAATTTTTTGGGGTTGAGTGGTATTTTTGGAAATTTTTTTTAAACAGTGGTACTTTTGAATTTTTTCCCCTACTTGGTCCCGACTCCCCGACTCTCGAGAGGTGGAGATGACAAAAGGTTTTGGGCCTCTTAAGTTTTATATTGCAACATATGAGTCCCCGCGTGAAAATTGGGCCAAGAGGTTTACTGGGCCGGTCTCTGATTTCTCTGTGGGCTCGCGGACTCGAACACGAATGGAACACACTCATACGGGCTTTAGGACACCAACTCGGCAATAAAGAGTTCTTTCTAAGGGGTCGTTTGGAAGTTGTCCTAACAAAACAATAAAGAGGTTCCCGGCCGGAACCCCTTTAGTCTCTGATTTCCTGCGCTCTGCGCAATTCACGGGAGGTTAGTTTGGTAAAATGATTCCGTGCAATTGAGAATGGATGAATGAGCCCTCCCTCAAGGCCCATTCCAGCTCCCCATTCCAGCTCCTAACGCACTCAATTGACGGTGGCTGTCTCCCTGCTGTTGTCTTTCGCGCCCGGACGGATTTTCAACATCGACGGAGATGTAGTGCCACTGCCACCAAACACATCCAACCGTTCCCACGTTCGCAGGCGAGTTTATTTCCTCTGCAACTGAAGCGATTGGATTCAATCAAGCTACATCGATTGCCATCATCGTAAGTATACCCCGCTTAGATACAAAAGTTATCCCTCAACGTACTTATACACTGCGACTGTTTTTTATCTTACGATATAATTCCCTGCATACTTTCTTTCATGACTACTTCCGGTCCTACGCTACATTGACCACCACGATCCTACTCTATCTTGATGTTTGGCTGAACGTAGGTTTTACTACATAATCTCTATACACTGTCAATTGATTATATGTACTATAATTTTGGCCTTACAAATCATTCTTTCAAATTCACGTATGCCCATATTTGTGTCACAAAATTATTTATTGACATATGTTCCTTTTTTAAATATTTATTGACTTATGTTTCATGAGAGGTTAGTCAATATGCAATCACAACTGATATCCGATATGACAACTCAAAAGAGGGACTGGAGTATCCAATGTTGCATTTCAAGGAAGTGACTGGCAATCAATCCTAACATGATGATGTTCTACGCCTCGATATGATAGTCATTGACTCAAAGGTTAAAAGAAGCATCCAAGCAAATTCAAACTCCATGATTAATGCTTCACAATATGATTATTAATATGCTTATTTCACTTCTGCAGGGTAATGATATTTGGGTATAAATTTGCAAAGGCCAAATCAAGGATTTCCGACCTCTCTTGTGGGACCAGAGAGTCTACACTATCAAGAACTTTAAGGTGAATATGATAATGAGAGACTACATGCCAATTTCAAATAGATTTGTCATCAAGTTCCAGTAAAAAACTGAGGCCCAAGCTTGCGATGACATTCCATCCATACCTGCTTACAAGTTCTATTTCATCAAACAAGATGAGATTGTCAAGAAGTGCAATCAAAGGAAATACCTACCAGGTTCAAAATATCATTCTCAATGGAAATTTCAAACTTATGCATGTGCAACACAAAGTTCTAACTTTCAAATGTTGACATTCCACAGATGTTGTTGGCCAACTTATTCAGTATTCAAATTTACTTACAACTACTAAACTCACTGGAAAAGTTACCCGCAAAGAGCTTCAATTGAAACTTCAAGAGTATGTATTTCTTTTAGCTTTCCGTCTCAAATAACATACATTACTTTACTTCTAAGTGCAAAACTAATTTATAATTCGGGTACAGGGGATTGATTGTCAAGCGAACTCTCTTTGGTAGGATAGTCACCCAATTTAATGTCATTCTTGCAAGTGCGGGCAATCATCCTCTCATCCTGGTCATTACATCATTATATGTCGTTGCCTACAATGGTAAACACACGATTTTATTACTTTCGTGTTAATTATATATAAAAAATCATGTCAAATAACACTTAGTTAACTTATCGTCACATTTGCAGGCGAGAACAACTTCTCTACAAGCAGAGCGACCATGCTACTAGCGAATCCACAAATTCCTGAAGTCATTAATTTTGCGCCAAGGTAAAAATCACAACATTTTTATCATAGTATTGTAGTGCATTTAAACTTAGAAGCTTAAAACATAATAAGAAAGTAATTACCAATCTTTTTTTGTGAATAAGGTGGCGGTGATGCGCCAGCTCCTCCAGTGAAGGAAACAGAAAAGGCTCAAAAGATTAATCAAAACACTACAGGATCTGAATATATTGAAGATGAATGATGGAGAGGAGGTTAGTATCAATTTCAATTTAACAATCTAATGACTATCAAATGCTAACACTACATATAATATGCAGGGGAATATGTATTCCGCCATATGCAAAGTTGTCAAGGTTAAGAATGGATGGTGCTATTCTGGATGCCAAAGCTGTCCACAAAAACTCGAAGAAGATTCTGATGAGTACTTCTTGTGGGAATTGTATGACTACCTTAAAAACCACAATAACCCGATAATTCACTAATTATTAATGTCATTTTGAGTTTAATGTATTTCATTCCTTAATATAACGGCAACGTAGTAGGTTATTAAATTAACTACAACATATTATATGTTCCTTTTATCATTTCATACATATAGCAATGTCGTTGGAGATTTAATTTGTTGGAGCATAATTTATATTCCTTTACTTTTTGTATACATATAATACAATAAACAAATTATTGCATGAATAATTATACATTATAAATGTGTAATATAAACACGTTTGAGATTCATTCCAGTTTACTCTATTTTTATCTATTGCTCCCATTTGGCCTCCCCATCAGTATTAGTTTAAGCCTCAATTACCATATATTAATTCAATGGTTAAATTTTTGGGCCTAACCACTCATGATTTTTGTTCTTCTTTACAATCATAGATTCAGGATCCACCTCCGAGTTGCGAATAAAACAGCTGAAGCTGACTTTGTTATTATGGATGGAGTTGCCGATCGATTTTTTGGCATATCTGCTGAAAAACTATTCCAAGACAACAAACAAATGAGAGGACCACCACCGGCTCATCTCCTTCAAATTGAAGGAATGACGTTGAAGTTCTTCATCAAGCTAACTGATTAGTAATTACAACATCGCTCACCCTACAAGTGATTACACAATTATCAAGATAGGGAAGGATGAGGAAAACAGCAATTCAAATGATCTGCGTGAATTGATTGAGGTATGTCCAGCTAACTTCGAATTGTCATTTACCAGAAGAAGCACGATAATGCTCATGAGGTAGATAAAAGTACTGATCGTCTAGTGACTGCACAAATCCAGGATACTGTTCAAAATTTGGGCAAGGTAAATTCTATACCAATGATATAATTTAATTTCACTTGCACAAAAATTAGAACACCGAAATTATTGGCTAAATTTAATGCAGACAAATGTGGAAGCAACTCCTAAAATGCAAGAGAAGGAGGCGTCAATATTTAATGGAGAACAATGTGACAAACGCGACAAACCAACTACTATGGATGGGCGTGCTGATGTTGTCGATGGCACAGGAACTGAAAACAAGCGGCAAAAAAGAAAATGTGGAGACGATGAGGAGTAAATAGAAGAATTCTTTCAAAATAATTTTAAGAGTCTGTTCCCTATCATGGGGTTTGTCTTTCATTTTTCATATGAGGATACTCAATGAGTCGGTCAGGATGTCGGTGGCAGTATTTTAATCTCTTTTAATATTTATGGTCGATTAGGATTTCGATTAAACTATTTACATTTCTTTTTATATATATGGTTCAACTATTCTCATTTGTGTACTTCGTTTACTTTTGGAATGAAGTCTTAAATTAAACTTCACTATTTCTTTGTTATGCATGGCCGGTACGTTCTGATGGGGTGCGATCCATATTATTCTTATAATTAATGCCATGTATAATAAACTTCTGCCACTTTGTGAATGGATCATCATTATCTGCGCTTCTTTATTCTCATTAGAGCCGACATGCAAAGAATTTCTTTGGGGGTAAATGTCATTTGCTACTTCTACTGTCTCGATAAAGTTAGCTACGGGTCATATGTTGTGAAATCAAGGTTATATGTCAAATGTCGTCACCAGCAACTTAGACAAACAACAATTAATTTTCCAAATTAACTCATTTTATACTTATTCAAAATGACCATTTAACTTACTCAGGAAAAGGGAAAGGTATTGAACCATGTATTAGGTGTCTCATTTATTAATTAATTGTTGCAATGAGTGACCAATTTAAATGGGCATTTTAAAACAAAATATATATGACATTAGACAAAATTTTATTTTTCTTATATCATAAGTGTATATGCTTTTTTATATTACATTTAATATATTTAAAACAATTTTGTTACAGACAAACCGATTCATTAATACAATCGGCCAACCGGCCGGGCACGTGACTAGTGATTGTTAGAGTTGTGTTTGTTGAATACATGTATTGTGCACAATATAATGTTTGGAAGTGCCAAAGTGTTAAACAATGCATGCATTGTTTTAGGTAGGTCCCACCAACAATAACAAAAACTTATGCATTATACAATCTCAACTTTTAGTTGAGATTGTTGTGATTGTTGGTTTTAGATTTGTGTCAACTTTTTCTTTCCATTTATATCCCCAATAATTTTTGTCTTATTCTAAAAGTTGAGGGTAAATGTGACATTTCTCCATAAAAGTAACTTTATGTAAATCAATGCATAAAGTAAAATCTCAACAACCAAACAATGTATTGTTAAAATGCATCCATTGTATCCAGGGGTGGAGCTACACTAAAATTTCGAAAGTTACGTGTAAGTTGTTCGTGATTTTTGAAAATTACGTATAAACAGAAAGTAAAACATAATAAAGTAGTCGCTAATTATAACACATCTACCAGTGCAGCCTAACGGAAGGACATGCTTATACAATCATGGGAATGCTGGTTCGATGCTCATGACAGACATATGTTAACCTTTTTTGTTTTCTACTTGTACTTGGCACGAAAATTCAATTTTAAAATCAATTAAGTTCTTCAAATTTGCATTCCACGTTCTAAGGACTCTTTTGAATATATATAATGAGTTTTTTTCTCTTTTCATTTTTAGCTCTAGAAAATGGTGTAAACAACTTTTTTTCTTGTAATAGATTGTACACATTGATTTTTCAGCTATAAAAATAAGGGTGTGCCTACGGTAACATGCATGTCACGGTGACTTGCACTTTCCGGTCGACCTCAGTTAGGATTAGGTCGACCCTCACATAGAATTCGGTCGACCTCATATAGGATCCGGTCGACCTCATTTAGGATTCGGTCGACCTCATATAGGATCCGGTCGACCTAATATGTTGTTTCAGTGTAAAAACAGTTCATGGTGCCTACTTTGGATATTCATATCATACAATTGACTAGATGGAAATTGAAGACTAATGACTTGTTTTGAAGCTGGAGTGTCCCTCTACATATTGAAGTGATTGAGAGCTTGATAGGAAGTCCAGAAGACCATTTTTGAACCTCATCAAAAGGCTATGCCAAAACTGGGAAACTGCCTAGAAATGGCTAAGTCTGGAAACGTGTTTGTGAAGCCTATTTTTGAGCTTAATTCGAGAAGCATGAATGCGAGTCGAGTCCAGGAGCCTCTACCACGTTAAATTAGGTATGTTTTTATACAAATTCAAGGAATTGGATGAAAGATTGGATATCTTTAAGGCTTCAAACAAAAGGGTCGAAGTTGCTACGAAGGCTGTTTTTCTGGCAGACTTCGAGCACAAGCAAGCTGCCAGAAAACAGCCTTCGTAGCAACTTCAAGCCTTTTGTTTGAAGCCTTAAATATATTCAATCTTTCATTCAATGCATTGCCTTTGTATAAAAAAATACGTAATTTAACATGGTAAAGGCCCCTGGACTTGACTCGCATCCATGCTTGTCAAATTGAGCTCCAAAGTAGGCTTGACAAACACGTTGCCAGACTTAGCCATTTTCAGGCAGTTTCCCAGTTTTGGCATAGCTTTTTGGTCAGGTTCAAAAATGGTCTTCTGGACTTTCTATTGAGCTCCCAAGTACTTTAATGTGTAGAGGGACACTTCAGCTTCAAAACAAGCCTTTAATCTCCAATTTCCATCTAGCCAATTGTAAGATATGAATCTCCAAAGTAGGCACCATGAAACTGTTTGTACACTGAAACAACTGATTAGGTCGACCTGATCCTATATGAGGTCGACCGAAAAGTGCATGTCACCGTAGCAAAGTCCTAAAAATAATGAATATACAATAAGTATCATGTTAGGTATTGGAATGTATTATTAATTTTGTTGGTAATTAACTCATTTATAGTCAAAATGACATGATAATTTATTCGTCTTAAATCGTGTTTGAAGTCAATCTAATTGTCTTAAAAAAGTGTCTTGGGCAATTTTGATGATTAAAAGTACTCTTTTTAAAGTTGGAATTATATTTTTGTGTTTTTATGCCTCTTAAGGTAATACGAATAAAAATTTTTCGGCCCCCCGAAGCTCGAATCCTGGCTCCGCCCCTGATTGTATCAATACATGCATTTATATTATAGTGATTCATTACAATGCAACGATTTAACATTCGCAACTTCCAAACGACCCCTAAACGTGAGTGCTCACGTCACGTCAAAGTGAAAGGTATGGCAAGCTACAAGTAGGGTTGTTAGTGATTCGAGTCGAATCGAGTTTTGTTCTCGTTTTGGCTCGTATAATTTCAAACTCGAACTCGAGTTGATAATAGGCAACTTCGAGTTCGGTTCGGCTCACCAAATGAGTTTAACGAGCAAAAATTGAGTTCCGCTGATAAATCGAGTAAATTATTTCTTGATTAATGATTATGCCCATGTGCAAACCACCAGCTTTTTTCCTCTTCCTGAAAACAACAACGAGAAGCACAGCAGCCACAAAAAGCAATATCCAACTCAAATCACCGCCCAATGGCCAAGTTACTTCTTCTTCTCAGCCAGCTGCCCATTACACCAATAATTGATGAGCAGAAAACAAACGAAAGTGGGGCATTGGCCCGGTCCGGAAAGTAATTCGTTTGTATATACATAGAAAGAAACACGTGGTAGATAATAATTCATAAAGAAGAATGACAAATATCATCGTCGTATATTCTTGGCAAAATACACTTTCATAGCAATAATTATTCGCGTTGTGACAAATATAGCCAATTTTTGAAAAATACACTCGTATAGCCATTCCGTCCAAAACTTTAACAGCAACATCATAAATGCTGACTGTACTAACGTTTTTTGGTGATGTGGCGATTTTTTGTTTAAACCAATCCTAGGTGGAAAATTTCCTTTCTTATTAAGTTATTATTATAATTATATTAAAAGGTAAAAATAACAATAAAAAAATGGAAACCCTACACGCCCTCTTCATCTTCTTCTCCCCTTCTTTCCATCTACCCAGACCCAGAAGACCCATCCCAATCATCTCTTCCCCATCGTCCATGGATCCCGTCGGCTATCGTCGATTGACTTTTACCCATAGTATTCTGTCCCACTTCTCATTAAAATTCCTCCACCATCACTCCAAATCGACGGTGCACTCAACCGAGGAACAAACCAACCGCTGAGACACCCCTTTGTCGATTCACCCCCTCAATCTAATCTAGCTCGTCTCTCTGATTCACTCCTCCATCTCTGTTCCAGCTTCGCCAAAGGCAACATGCATCATCTCGATGGCGGCAACCTCGCCTCCCTGATTCGCGCCCCCATCTCTGGTCAAGCTTCCATAGTTCCACTGCCGTTGGTAATCTCCCACCGCACCCACCAACTCGTCGCTAATCAGAAGCGTTGCCAACCCACCATCCCTATTGACGAATCAAGTCCAACCAACGAACCCCCTGCCTTGCCGAACCATACATAGTCTCCATTAGGAAGACTTAGGGTTTCGTAGAAAATCGAGCGATACAAATTCAAGATCGAGAAGCTAATCATTAAGAGATTCGAACGATTCTTGGTGAAAAAGAAGCAGTGGAGAGATATAGGATTGGTTGAAGGATGTTTTTGGTTGGGGAGACCATAAGAGCAACTGAAATTGATTGTCGAACGACTCCAACGGCGGCGGAGGAAGACGATGATCGAGAGAGGAAGGGTGGAGGAAGCGATGGCTTCTTTGGTGGGCGAGAGGAGAAGCGTGAGATGGATTCAAAAGCCGTCGTCGGAAGGAGCGATCGGACAAGAGAGCGGTGAAGTTCAGCTGTTGCGAGAGAAGCTAATGGAGAAGGTCAGATAGTAGAGAGAGAAGAGAAAATAAAACTAAAATAATTCCCTTTCTAAAATCTTTTATTTTGATTTTTTAGTAAAATTACTTATTTTTTTTAAAAAAATTACTTTTTATATGACGTGTCATAAAGACGTCCAGTTGGCGACAACGTGTCGTTCAGGTGGCATCCACCTCAGCGACACGTAGAGATTATTGACGGTGTTAGTGATAATGTTGAAGTTTGTAACGGAAATGGCTAAAGTTGTCAAACAAGTTTGAAAAAGTGGCTATATCGGTGTATTTTTCAAAAATTGGCTGTATTTGTCATAACGCGAATAGTTATGGCTATGAAAGTGTATTTTGCCTATATTCTTTACTGTACTATGAACTATCCAGCCGGCTTTTCATTTCCAGGCCGGCCGGCCGGCAAAAGGTAGATCGGCTCCGTTTTGCACAGAATCATTTCGTCATGAACAAAAATATCCACCGCTAATCATTACATAGTACATACAGATAAGACACAACCCCACCAGCGAAATGCACGCACCTGTTCAGAATGTAGGTAGGTGAGCCTAGAGGGGTCCATTCGGGTTCGGTTTTTCGGGTTTACTCGAAACGACCCGATTATATACATTTTCGGTTTTTCGGGTTCGTTTTGGGTTTTTCGGTTTCAGGTTTGGTTATGCTTATCGATTTTTCGGGTTCCGGTTAAAAACCTCCAATAAATAGAACTCAACCTGTATTCTTAGGCGTTCGGGTTTCGTTTTTGCTTTAACTGAACCCGATAAGGAATTTTCGTGTTTCGAGTAACCGGAACCCACAAGTCCTTGTCGGGTTCGGTTTTAGTAATTTTCAGTTTCGGATTTTCGGGTTTCGATTCGGGTATCCGAACCCGACCCGAACTGACACCCCTAGGTGAGCCCAAAGATTACGTCGCCGACCACCTCTTTTTTAGAAAGACGCAATGTATATATAATTACAATTCCTATATATATATATATGATATGGGAGACATTCACATCTAAATAAGATTCAAAATATGATTAATTTATTGAACAAGTAAATATCATGTCGACGATTTTCCTATTTGTTGTTTTCTATAATATGTCAGATATTGTAGGAGGCTGTTAATTATGTAGACTGTCATTAGTCTTAGTACGTAAGTTGTGTAGCCCAATAACCTTGTTAGTTGAGTTAGGCCCATGCAACCCCGATAGCCCACGTTGTAGACGTAGATGAGTGGTGCTAGGTTCGGCTGTGAAAGGGTATTTGGGTGCAGCTCTTGTCGATCTGTAGGGTTAACAAACATAATCAGTAAAATCAGTAGCCGAAGAGTGTTCTCGCTCTTCCGTGGATTAGTCATGGAATTCCAGGGATACCACATAAATCCGTGTCCGATTTCTGTTTGATTTTCGTACTGTTAATTGAGCTATCATGGTATCAACGCTGCGCAGGAGCTCTGGACAGAGCAGGATCTTCTCCATGCAGCGCTGCATCCGCGCAATGTGCAGACTGAAGACGCCATCGCCGAAAGGATGCAGACTCGGCTCCTTGATTTTTTGATGAAGCTCCGACCAGAGTTTGAAGCTGTACCCGCAACTCTCCTGAACCGAGAAATTTTACAGTTTGATGGGGTGCTCGGGACGCTGGTTAGGGAAAAAACTCGTACACCGTGGCTTATCAATTCAACTTGCTATAACCATATGACCCATGATTCTAGTGTGCTAACGGATGTGATTGCTGTCCCAAAGATCGACCTAACAGTGGCGAATGGTTCGAAATTAGAAGTTAAAGGCATGGGTGATGTGATGGATAAAAATATGTCTTTACGTAATACTTTGCATGTTCATGCTCTTCTCCCTAATCTTGTTTCCGTTGGGCAACTTCCTGAGCAAGGGTGTACTGTGTCGTTTGCTCCGTCTGGATGTTTTATACAGGATTCGAAGACGGGAAGTCTGATCGGAAGGGGGAGTAAGCAAGGGCGTATTTTTCATCTTGAAGAGCTGCATGGGCATTCTGTTTCTCCTGTTAATCGAAATTCTGTGGTTAGGTCCGTCATTAGTCCTTTGCCGTGTTTAGTAGAGTCAAGTTCGTCTAATAAGGAGTGGGATCTTTTGCATGCTCGCTTGGGGCATCCTCACTCAGCTCGTCTTCGTGTTATGTTTCAAAAGTCTTTGTTAGGTAAAACTCGAGTCAGTATTCCGGACGATCATTCTTGTACTAGCTGTGTAGAAGCTAAAACTGTCAGTATTTCTTATCCTTCCAGTACCACTGTTATTCATGAACCTTTTGATGTGATACACACCGATCTTTGGGGTCCTGCCCCTGCTGTTTCTCGTAATGGTTTCCGTTACATCGCCCTCTTTGTTGATCATGCCACCCGATATACTTGGATTTATCTCTTTCGTTTGAAATCTGATCTTCGTTATGTGGCTGTTGAATTTCTCAATATGGTTCAGACACAATTTGGGAAAACTGTCAAAATCATTCGGTCTGACCCTGGTGGGGAGTTTAGCTCGTTTCCTTTACGAGAAGAATATCGCTCTCGTGGTATTCTGAGTTAGAAATCATGTCCGGGTGTGTCACAACAAAATGGTCTGGTTGAACGGAAAAATCGGCATGTGGTCGAGCTCACTCGTGCTCTTTTGTTAGCTTCCTCTGTCCCTGGTCGTTTTTGGCCCGAAGCAGTAGTCACTGCTGTACGGTTAATTAACTATCAGGTGACTCCTGTCCTTGGTAATGAGAGTCCTTTTTTTAAACTCTATTATCGTCCTCCTGATTATTCCCGTCTTCGTGTTTTTGGGTGTCTGTGCTTTGTTCTTATGCCTCGTCGTGAACGTACTAAGTTAACCTCTAAAACTGCTCGGTGTGCCTTCATGGGTTATAGTGATGTTCATAAAGGCTACCTGTGTTTTGATCCTGTTTCCCAACGTGTTCGAGTTGCTAGTACAGTGGTGTTCTTTGAGCATCTTCGTTTTTTTGATTCCTCTACTCCTTCCGAGTCAGTTTTTCCGCCTTCAGCCACTTTGCCCATGTTCTCTTGTGATGATCCGCCCATGGTACTCTCGGATGGCATGCTGCCCCCTGATGATCCTGACTCCCCAGGTTTGTCTACTTCCACATCTACACCATTATCTTCCGGCTCTGGGTCTTCTTCGTCCGATGGTGCAATGGGTTCTTCATCCGGGTCTCCTTCCTCATCTTCTCCTGCCCCTGCAGCTTCATCCTCGGCTCTTCCACCTCGCCGATCCACTCGCAGCAACAAGGGAGTTCCTCCATCCCACTATCAAGATTATGTGGCTTTCGGTGTTACTTCTCATGTTATTCCTACTCACTACAAAGATGCTCGTGGGGATCCGGTTTGGGAAGAGGCCATGGGGAGTGAATTCGATGCTCATCATGCCAATAATACCTGGACTGTTGTTGATAGGCCTCCTGATACTCCGACGATCGGGAGCCGGTGGGTTTACACTATCAAGATGTTACCTGATGGATCAATTGAGCGTCATAAGGCTCGGGTTGTGGCGTTGGGGTACTCACAGGAGCAGGGGGTGGATTATCATGAAACCTTTGCTCCTGTGGCTCGGATGTCTACTGTTCGAACTCTCCTGGCAGTTGCGTCTATGCAGAATTGGCCTCTAGCTCAGCTTGACGTGAAGAACGCATTTCTTCATGGCGATCTTGATTAGGTCATTTATATGGAGAAGCCACCTGGGTATAACGTCGGGACTCCTGGACAGGTATGCAGACTGAACCGATCTTTGTATGGTCTGAAACAAGCACCTCGTGTCTGGTTTGAAACCTTCCAGTCTACTCTTCTTGAGCTTGGCTGCAGTCAAAGCCTGAATGACCCATCGCTGTTTATCAAGAAAACAGAGCGAGGTATTGTTCTCCTTCTTCTTTATGTGGATGATATGATCATCACAGGCTCAGACTTGGATGGTATTCGGCATCTAAAAGAGGGGTTACAGAAGGCTTTTCGAATTAAAGATTTGGGAGACCTATCTTACTTTCTTGGGCTGGAAGTATCGCGCAGTAGAGAGGGTATTTTGCTTAGCCAAAAGAAGTATATCATGGACCTGTTGCGTGATCATAATATGGAGGATTGTAAGCCGGTAAATACTCCAATGGAGTATAATATGAAGCTAAGCAAAGAGACAGGGGAGAAAGTACGAGACGGGTCAAAATATCGGAGTATAGTTGGGAGTTTAATCTATCTATCTGCGACTCGGCCTGATATTTCGTATGCAGTTCAACTGGTTAGTCAATTTATGGGGGATCCTCGGGATGATCATCTTGCTGCAGTATACCGGATTCTTAGATATTTGCAGGGTACAAAGGAAGTGGGAATCATTTTCCCATATCAGGATCGGTCACTTTGAGAGCATTTTCTGACTCTGATTATGCCGGGTGTATAGATACCAGACGATCTACTACAGGATGGTGTGTTCAGTTTGGGGACTCGTTTATCTCGTGGGGGTGCAAGAAGCAGGATAGGGTCTCAAAATCTTCTACTGAAGCAGAGTACAGGGCAATGTCCAACGTGGCCTCGGAATTGGCGTGGCTGAGACGTCTTCTTGAGGATATGGGAGTGCGGTGCTCGACTCCTATGGATTTATTTGTGGACAATACTAGTGCAATTCGGATAGCATAGAACCCAGTGCTACATTATCGGACTAAGCACATAGAGATTCATGTGCATTATATTCGGGATGAAGTTCGTGATGGATCCATTGCTCTCCACTACATACGTACTGAAGATCAGGTTGCTGACTTGCTCACGAAGACCTTCACAAGCAGTCGTCATCATTTCTTGTCTAACAAATTGATGCTCGTTAACCGGCATCAATTTGGGGGAGGCTGTTAATTATGTAGACTGTCATTAGTCTTATTGCGTAAGTTGTGTAGCCCAATAACCTTGTTAGTTGAGTTAGGCCCATGCAACCCTGATAGCCCACGTTGTAGACGTAGATGAGTGGTGCTAGGGTTCGGCTGTGGGGTATTTGTGTGCAGCTCTTGTCGATCTGTAGGGTTAACAAACATAATCAGTAAAATCAGTAGCCGAAGAGTGTTCTCGCTCTTCCGTGGATTAGTCCTGGAATTCCAGGGATACCACGTAAATCCGTGTCCGATTTCTGTTTGATTTCCGTACTGTTAATTGAGCTATTAGGAGAGTCCGAGATTCGAATCACTTTCTTGTACGCTCTTCTCCTACTGTTTTTTTAATGACATTCCTACATAAGAAGATCCTCGAATTGGGTTTACTAAGTAGCCACAGAAGCTAGATGCACAAAATATGTCCAATACACTTTTATCATTAACTCAACTTGTATAGGATTAGTTTCTTTAAACACGACTAAATCATGAGCAAAAGACGAGATGGGATAGCACACGTCCTTAGATAAATAGATAGGTTTCCGATTTCCTTCAAGAACCTCGAACCCTATGACTTAGACGCTCAATAAACAACCTAAATAAAATAGGATGAGAGGTAGGGCTGGGAAAATAGACCAGACCGTTAGAAAAACCGTGGTCCAAACCGTACCGCACAGTTTGGTCCGGACCGTAGACCGTGAAGTATGGTCTGGTCTGGTCCATGGTCTGTATTATTTTATGATTTGATCTCTTGGTCTGGTCTGGTCTAGACCGCGGTTTACCGGACCAAACCGTAGACCCAACTGACTTGTCAATACGTGTTAACAACCCATTCGACCACTCTCCAAACTCCCACAAAGACACCCAAGTCTCAACCTTAATTTTGTGAATCTCTTCCCTCCTTCATTCACAACCACATTTAACCACAGAGTAGAGATAATCGTGTCTCCATATGACATTATGTTAATGTTTATGATATTATGGTGCAAGCTGAGATGCTTTTACTTTGTATCTTTGTTATGTACTAAGATTTAGAGTATCAAAATTATTCATGCATGTTAGGATTAATGTTTTAAGGCAAATAACAATTATTTTTCTTGGTTATTGGTTCAATTTTTTTGTGTGGTTGACTAAACAAATTATTCATTTTTCGTTGAGTGTGGTCTATCTGGACCAGACCAGACCGAACCAGACCGCACAGGCGTGGTCTGGACCAGACCGTATAGTCTGTGGTCTGGTCTGTGGTCTATACTTTAGCCTCTCGGTCTGGACCGTAGACCGTATATATGGTCTGGTCTGGACCAGACCGCACCGTTTCCCAGCCCTAATGAGAGGGAACAACATCCCTGATGAAGTTCACGACTTAGAAAAAAAAAAGCCTTGGATAATTCCATCCATTCCAAAGAACATAGAGTTCAGTCAAGATCGCCAAACCTATGATCTAGCCCCAGAGGCAAATGTTTCTCTCCTTCAAACGAAACTAAACAAGTCCAAAATGACGGAGTCGCACTGCAACCGAAGTCCACTTATTTATTTATTTATATTTATTATTTTGTCCCATGCACGGACACAGACGGACACACTGGCTGGGACCAAAATGGACGAAACGAAAATAATTATTAAATAAATAAAAACAAACGAACGAACGGACAAGAACCAATCCAGCTCCGATCACGTCCGGCCCACACAAACATGCATAATCATCACACAAACCCAAGCCCAAGACGTACAATAATCATAAGTAACAATAGTCTCCGGCCGCCGGATCCACGTCACACCCAGATAATCTCATTTTCCCCGCCGGCGGCCAGTATTCTTGATCACACCCATGTGCAACCACCTCCAGTTTTTGTCCTCTTCCCGACGACGACAACAACAAGAACCACAGCAGCCACAAGAAGCAATCCAACTCCCACCACGGCTCCCGACGTCGACGTCGCCGTCACTCCCGGCCCAACGGTCACCTTCTCGGCCAGCTGAGCATGCCCCATCACACACCAATAATTCATCAGAAAAACCAACAAGTGGTCCAAAAGTATTGGATTTCGGGTTGTTTGGAAGTTCGTTCTGATTGTTAATTACATGTCTCGTTGTGAATATATGTATAATATCATACACGATGAATTTGATGCATTGTAAAGTTAACATACAGAGTTTGGTATGTGTGATTGGCATGTCATATAAAAGCTGCGATAAAACAATCTCAACTAAAAGCTGAGATGTAACGATCATTCATTTTGACCGATAACTTCTCTCACATCACAAAAAACAATCCATGTATTGTGTCTTGCTAAAAATTCAATAAAATAATGCATTATAAACAACAGTAACAATCTCACAGAAAACAATCACAATTCACGACTCCCAAACCACACGTCAATTCCCATATATATAACCACGTGCTAGATCAATCGATAATCATATGAAATGATAAAGATTCGCAAAAATCATCTATCAGTTACGTACGTACCAAAGAAGGAAGGCGCAAGAAGCTATTCGTAGCCGGAGGAGTACGGGTATCTTCCCGGCGGTCGGCGACGAGGAGGTAGAAAAGGCCCATGACGCCGGTGCGTCGGCGTGCGGCCGTGTAGACGGTTTCGTGAACGATCATCTCACCGTCGTTTATCCAGACGGATCCCGGGTCAGGCTGACACGTGGAAATCCCAACGATGTAACCTTCCTCCTCTCCTTCGCCGTAGATCGGCTCCGTCTTGCACAGAACCCGGCCGTCCTGATAGAACAAAAATATTCCACCGTTCAAATAATCATTACATAGTACAGAATTCAGAACACGACGTAACGTAACGTAACCCTAAAAGGAAGGAAGAGCCACGAACCTGTCCATATATGGTGGAGTTTATGGCCCCGCCGTGGAGGTGAGTGAGCCCAAAAATCACGTCGCCACCGTTGGGCATCGGCACTATGGTTTTTTGGAAGTCGGCACATCTCTTGTCGTCATCGTCGTCTTCTGCTGCTGCAATAATGTTGTTCTTTGGTCCATTCACGTGGCAGCTCTCCACCATGTATTCAAGCTGTAATTGATAATAATAATAAGCTTGATCGATGGTTTTTGAAAAAAAAAAAAGGAAGAAATTTTTTAGGTGGCGGTGAAGATATTACTTGGAAATTAAATGATTAATGTCGTTAGCTGTTTGATGTATGACATGGGTTGAGGATATATGTAGATATTTCTTAGCACAAAATTTGGCTATTATATTATTGAATATCATAATTTTTTTTTTGGAATATCATTACATTTTAGGGATCGGTTGAATATCGTACCAAATTTACTATTATTGGTATTATTGAATATCAAAACAAAAAAAATTAGTTAGGATTGAGACTGATTTTGGATTGTTATTGGTACTAGAGATTATAAAAATGGACCGATATATACGGAAACATCATCAAAAAGTATCTCAATTATATTAATTAATATGAGCTTGGAGCCTACAATCTCTGGTCCTTCCTTCCTCTTTGACGACTTGCAATCCCCATCCAACCCAAGCTTGGTTGTCCAGATTCTCGGATCACTCTCGTTACTCACCCAATCTCTTGTCACTTTCATAACACCAACAGAAAATAGACACTCTTGTTAGTCGTCTCTCAAGCAAAATTTGAGATATCACCATCGGCTCTCTTCTCCTTCTTCATGCATTAGCTCCAGATTGACTCAAAACCCTTTGTTGAGTCTCTTAGACCCCAAATGGGAACTTGTGATGAATCCATTATAGATTAGTGTTTTTCAGAGTTTTCACCTCAACTTCCCATCACCAAGATTTTTGCAATCATAAAATTAAACCTACAAGCCTCCCTTATATAAAAATGTTCGAGATTTGGAGTGTTCAAACCATTATTTATTTACTTATCTATTTGATTATAAATTACATATATTTTGAGATTAGGATACAAATTTTGTTTTGAGTGAATTATTCCATATTTGATATCGTGATACCAATTTTCACCCTTATTCTCGTCTAGTGAATTCTCTTTGTGAACTCTATTTTATTCCATTTTTTTTCGGTAAGTGTTGTTTCCATTAAAGCACCCTCTTGGCTAAACTTAGCACAAGAGCTCGAAAACACAGCAAGCAAAAGGATTGCTCCCACCAGTCCTTTACAAGGTAAACCAAAAACAAAAATCAAAACACCTATTCAACTAAGCATTTACAACAAAACTCAGAATTGCTTAACAGTAACTGAAACTCAGGGAATGCCACAGAGTATAATCTGATGTCATCTCTTAACTGCTCTGCCAACACCACTGCTGTGCGAGATTGTTCCCCAAAAATTCTTCGACATCTCTCTTTCCAGACAGCGCTGATACACCAGCACCAGATCGCCGCTTCAATCTGCCCACAGCTACCCTTCGTCTTCACTCTGGTTTCAACACTGCTCAACAGTTCAGCCCAGCTGCTAGGACCCCTTCTCTGTTCTCTCAACAAAACTGCAACCAACTCCTTAAGAAAAGGACATTGGCAAAATAGATGATCCCTTGTTTCCTCTAAATCATTACATAGCACACATGAACTATCATTAATCTTACCCCACATCTTAAGTTTATCTTTAGTAACAATGCGATCCATAATGATCAGCCAGACCTGCACCCTGTTCCGAGGCAACACAAACCTATTCCAGATGACCTTCCACCAACTGACATGAGGCTGCCTCCTCCTGATAGTGTCCCAAACCATAGTTACAGAATACTTTTCCAGTTTCTTTCCCAGCCAAGTCACCCCACCCTGAAATCCCTCCATTCTAAACTGTAGCCATGGTCTGACTTTTAAGATCTGTTTCCAGATCCAGGACCCTGCTTGTGATACTTTAGCTTCCCAAACAGAATCTCCTCGTAACCTGTATCGGGATATCCAAGCAACCCAAAAACTACCCCCTTGCAAGAGCAGTAGCCATATAAGTCTAGCCATAGCAGCTACATTCCAGGTGACCAAGTCTTTCAACCCCAGTCCCCCTTCCCTCTTGGGCATAGCAATAATCTCCCAAGCCACTTTAGCTCTGCCCGTTTTATCACCATGCCAAATAAAATCCGAGCAAATTTTCTGAATTCTTTTAAGCACCTTCTTAGGAAGGAGAAAAATGGCCATCCAATAGTGAAGTAAAGAATAGAACACTGACTCTACTAGCTGCAATTTCCCTGCATAAGACAATCTATTCGCCCTCCAACTTCTTATTCTGCTTGTAATCCTATCAATCAAAACTTCACATTCTCTACTGGAGAGCTTGCCAGCCAGAAGGGGCAAACCCAGATATCTCACAGGCAAAGTACCTTCTTTAAAACCAGAAATCCGAAGTGCATTCTGCTTAAACTGATGGGCATACCCCCCAAAGAAAACCTCGCATTTATCCGGATTACACTGAAGACCAGACAGCTTGTAGAAGTCATTCAAAATAGATCTCAAATTGTTCAAAGCAAAAGCTGATCCCTCAGCAAAAATGAGTAAGTCATCAGCAAAACTTAAATGGGTTAGACCCAAATTCTCACACTGAGGATGGAACGGAAGCACCCCCTGAGAAGCAGCTTGATTTATCACCATTAAAAAAAATAAAAACTTCATCCTGCATTGTTTTTATTTCCATCGTCATTTTGTTGACATCTCTTATCTAGCCTGTTGGTTTCTTTCTTTCCTTTTGATACCCACTTTTTTTTACCAAATTCATGAAAAAAATAAAAAATAAACCTAACAGTGTACGAGAAGCTGACAAAGACAGGCAAAAAAATAAAAAAATTCACGATCATCAGTATTCTTACCCCGCAATCATGCTCCGCCGTGACCGCGCCGGTATCACGACTCACCTTCAACTTCATCTCATCGGTGATATCAAAGATGTAAACCCTAATCGGAACAATCGACGGTTCCCACTCGGTCCACGTCATCGAGTACCTCAACCGAATCATCCTCGACGGCGCGTGGAACCCCTCCTTAACCTTACAGCGCGTGTGCGCGTAACAGCACGACAACCCTCCGTAATAATCGTCCGGCAGCGGCTCCCCGAACTGGTCCAGCTCCCGACCAAGGCCGTCCACCGAAACATTGTACAAATCCCTCCTGCACTCCGTGCACCCGAACCGGTCCACCGCGCCGCGCGTGTCGATCGCGTGGACCATCAGCAGCCACTTCTCGTCGAATCTGTTGGGCACCGCAGAAATATGATGAGATTTTTAGCTGAATGGTTAAAGGTCGTACTAAAAATTACTAACTATCGTTCTAACTTAATACGTAATTTATCAAATTGTCCATTTTGAATTTCAAAATCAAACACAAAACAAACAACCCTCCCCTTCCATAAAATTAAAAAAAATATATAAACCAAAATCCAACAAATTATCTTATGAACCGAACCATAAATTGTAGCAAAAGAATAGAAAATTATTGATATAAACCGAAAAACCCAAAAATAAAAAAAATCCAAAAACCCCTCAACCGAAGCCAATTTTCGCTTGTACCATGGACCAACCGAAAATTACCTTCTGTTGCACCAAGGCTCAACCGAAGATAGTTTTCAGGTGGTCCATGATACAGCCGAAGCTGATTTTTTGTTGATCCATGAAACAACCGAAAATTGGCGTTGGTTGAACCATGGTAAAATCAAAAATTGGATTCAGTTGAGGGATTTTTACCTCGTCGGAGTCATTACTCATGACTAGGACATATTCTCGACGATTACGACTCCAGAATGTCAACGATGAATTCGGGAGTGTGAGAGATTGCGTGTTATTCATTTTTTCAGTTAAAGTGATGTTTGTTTATTAAAGAAAATGTAAAGATTAAAAAATGTAACTTTGTTGTTTTTTAGATGATCATTAGTAATTTTAAACACAACCTTTGTCAACTTCATTTTTAGGATATTAAGACAGAGCAATAATATAAGAACCACAGTAATAATTGACGATAATATTCTGTAAAAATATTGGAGTGAAATAATGTGGAACCCACCCGGCGGGAATTTGGGCCGGGTCGCCGACCTCCATCCCGTACGGGTCGGGGACGACGTAGGGCGTGCTCTGCATCTCGGTCCCGAGTCCGAGGTACTGGCCGAGGATGTCAGACTGGCAGATACCGTCGTTCCGGCGGTAGACGAAGCCGCCGGTTTCGGAGTAAGGTAGGGTTTCGGTCTCGAGGACGGAAGGGATGGAGTAGTTTTGGGCCTGGTAGTAGCGGGACATGGAGGAGTGGTGGAGGTAGACCTCGTGGAAGGGGATGACGACGTCGTCGTCGTCGACGAGGTCGGCGCGGAAGGTCTTGACGGCGAGGTGGCCGGTGGGGAAGTCGACGCCGTAGAAGTAGTCGAAGACGACTTTTCCGGGGGTCATTTCGAACGGCGGAGAGTAGAAGGAGCCCGATTTCAGCTCTGGTGACGCTCCGGCTGCCGTCGCTAAAAGTACCGTTGCTAAAGACAGCAGCAGCAGTAGTGTGTTGGCCATTCTGCTAATTAAGCTCGCTAGCTAAGCTCACTTCAACAATTAAGTGGTTGTGTATATATGTGTGTGTGAAGTACAAGTGGGGGAAAGGGGGATCGGCAACTGGAAGCCGCGGCTTTCCTTGAGGTTGATATGAAGGATGGAGATGCAGAACTGATTGTCAATTTTATAGTAGGTGGATATGGATTGGTGGTGGTCCAAGAAGCTTTATTAATGGAGCTACTTCCTCCAACCAAGCATATGGTCCATGCGACTATTGGTGAGTTTATCATTTTTGTTTTTCCTTCACTTTTTTAGGTTTACGTCAATTCACTTATTTCCTGTTTTGGGTTAGTCTAAAGTGTACGTAAAAAACATTGAAAACTAAAAGCATTTCCAAGGGTATGCCAAATGGATAGACTTTCTTTGGCACTCTGATTTTTGCTTTAATAGAGTGCTAAAGTTGCAGACTTTATTTTTTTGGCTAATGTACTGTAAATTTTACAATTTTATTAGATAGTTAGTAGATAATTATCAAGTAACAATGAATTAATATGAATATTTGAATATAATTTTTTTTAATTCGGATATGAAACAAAAATTCGAATTACCCACTCCACTCCAAACAATTGTAATTATCTAAAAACGAGTGAATTTGATATTCTTCATGCCAAATTGTCTCGTCCAAATTTTACGTAGCTAAACAGATCAATTTGATCAAGAGGTCGTTTGAAAGTTATAATTCTAGATGAATGATTCTTTGAATTCGTGTATTCTAGAGAATGCATCTCCCCCCCCCCCCCCCCCCCCCCCCAAAACTTCATTCTTCAATACATGCTTTTGAGATAGACTCTCAAATCTTATATCACCCACAATCACTCATTTTAAATCTCAACAAAAATATGAGATTCTTTCTTTGAGATGATGTGCTTTAATTTGTTCCACTTTTAGCTCATAAAATGATTTTTTTCTTTTCTTTAAAAATTTTGAATGACTACAAACAAACAAGACATTCGTCCACTCTTGTATTTACTATACATGTATTCATCAAATACACATATTTGAAGAGTCTCAACTTCCAAACGACCTCCAAATTATACCAAAACGAGACAATTGAATCAAATTGGTCCGGTAGAACTCCTACCCCTAAATTCTACTATGCTCTATTTTTAACGTGCGCCATTTCGTTCATATGGTAGCGGACTAATGAATCAACTCAATACACAAGACGCGAGCAAAACAATTCATTTCGACCCTATCATTTCAATAGGCCGGGAAATATCAGTCACCCAGAAAATGCCCCAAAAAAGTATCAAGGTGATGCTCAAAACTGAAGTGGCGTGCGTAATGTATAACCACAGAAGCATATCCAAAAACCTCCGAGCCCCTACATCTGCACTTTTATTTGACCGAAACTACTCGGGAAAGGGAATCGACATCATCTTACAACCCAAAATCATACACCACAACTGTATCAGGGGATCAAAAGGTTGCATAACTACACATTGATTAGCTTTTAGTCCAAAGTACAGACCACAGCGTAAATCAGCATCGTCTTCCCCACAGAGCTACTCTCTCAGCAGACAAAAAAAAAGTGGAGCTGGGTAGATAAAGCTGAGTTCCACAGTCCCTCAAAGCTTAGACATCAAAACAAACATGCGACCAATTCAACGGGAGACTTACCTGCAACAGTTGTAGTATTCGGACTCCTTTTCGAGTGGAGCTGCGGCTATAAGCCAGGCAGGGCAACAAAGCCCGAGGCTTCACTGAGGTTAGGATGGCTGGTCCACTTGGAAGAGAAAAAAGGCTCTCCAAACAACCAAGGACACGGAAGATTCTCAGTGAAGGTTCATTCTATTCGACAAGGCAGTCCAAAGTCCTCGGCGCGTGACAAATGAAGAACCACTTTCACACAAATATCAATCAAAGATGCATATATTTGTGCATTAGACACATAAACCTTGGAGAAAGCCATAAAGATCTAAGATTACGAAATCAAATAAACGAATTAACGGGTGAAGAACAAAGACACACATCCATACAATTTGGTTGACGTTTTCAAAACTTCATCATGCTTTAAGATAATGGCACATAAATGACCCTACCTCCATGGAACCAAACCCTAGTAAACGAAAACCAAAAGGGGATATGCTTTGACAGGACTCAACTTAAAAGTGCTTCTGAAAAACTGGCATATAAATAAACCCTACCTCCATGGAACCAAACCCTAGTAAACGAAAACCAAAAGGGGATTTGCTTTGACAGGACACGACTTAAAATGCTTCAGAATAAGCCAAGAATCCAATTGCTTGGTTTAAGATATCTGAAAAGTTAAAACCATCAACTCGACATCTGTAAACTTTTGACTTCCAGGAACAGATGCAAGTACCTGCCAGAAGTGTTTGAAGCAGCTCTCTTTTAAGTTAACTCAACAGAACCCAATTGAATTTGAGGGCAGCGCAATCCCAATAGAATGAGGGTGTCGCATCATAGCCTGGAGATTTCAATCAAACAGAAGCATCTAGACAAGTGGAGTCCCAAAAGAATTTGAGGGCGTCGCATCATAGCCGGGAGAGTTCAATCAAACAGAAGCATCTACAGAAGTAGTACGATGGGACCCCAACCATGCAAAATTGAAGATCCCAAACGCAGGGGCAGCAGATAATGAAACTGGAAGTGCAGAACCACACAACCAACGGGAGATTGGAAGCAGAAGCAGATGCAGACGAAACCTCAACACAAAAGAAAAGCACAGTCTTTAGCATCACCACAAGGAACAATCCAGCTCAAATAACTAGTACGACTCCCTACAGATACTTCAAAATATGAAAAACAAACAAAAACCCAGAGTGACTGTAAACCAACATACACACAGTAAGAAGAAAACTTATCCAAGTCCAAGATGCAGAAGCCAACATAGCCGTAGTGAAGCGCAATACAATAAACATGTCTAATCCATTTAGCTCTCAACGAAGCTATGATAGTAAAATCTCTAACTCCTGCTCCGGCGTCTTTCCCTCAGACCATTGCTGCAAAGAAACAGAGACAGCGATATGTTAGAAAAAAATAATAATAAAGCACAAGTATTCCTGACAAAATCAAAATCAAGTTCACAATGCTTAAACAATCATTTTACAATGGCGAAACTAAGACAATAACAACTAAAGTTTATACAATTTTTTTTTGGAATGAAACATGGTCTTTTGTTAATGGTCGCCATGAAATGATAAGAGATAAAGTTGTAGAAACTTCACCCATTGGTATAGGGTGGTGCCTCTTCGCGCCCGCGGTATGGTGGTGGCGACCTGCTGAGGCTCCGGCGGGGTGAATCAGCACGGCGTCTAGGGGATCTTCCTCCTCGAGGACTGTAACTCCTACAACAAAGCAGCCGATTTCAGACCAACAGCTCACATGGGTCGATAAAAAGGAGAAGGATACAGAAGTTTGTTCCACGCATCACCTTCGGCCATAACTGGGACTCCTTCTGTATCTAGGACTGCGGCTTCGTCTTCTTCCTGATCCACCACGTGAGTTGCATTCACGTGCAAAATGACCTGGCTCCCCACACTCGTAGCACTTCAAATCTGAACCTCCAAACCGACCTCCACCTCTACCACCTTCACCTCCACCTCTGCCACCGCCACCACCTCTTGAGTTGTGGGACATCTCAACCCTCCATCCATTTTTACCTGGCCAACACTATATGATTATAGTATACATAAATTTGTAACAAAGAGCCAGGTAGATAGATAGCTACTTTATCTGCTAAGAGTACAGTTTTACATCTCACAGAGAGGCGTAAATCAGCTCACGGAAACACAGAGCAAAGGGGGCAATTGGGAAGAGATAAAGCATCCATATTGAAAAGGAAGAAGTAGACATCAAGATTTACTAATTTACAAGACTTCAAAATACAACCATATGAAGCAAATGGTGAAAAAAGCCACTTCAGATAACAGAAAAAACTTATACCATCTAACTCATGAATAGCATCCTGAGCATCCCTTTTGTCATCAAAGTCGATAAAAGCATAACCTGGAGGTCGTCGGGCAACCCAAACACTGCAAGTACAACAACAAACGATCCAAATGAATTAAGAGCCAACCACAGAGATAACACCAACTTCTGATACAGCAACATCATTACTGTGCTATCCATACTGCAATTGAAGCACGATTCTCATATGTAAAAAAGCTGTGGATAGGAAAGGGAACAAATAATCAGTAAGAGTTGAACCTTCTGATCACACCGAATTTCCGGAATTCATCCTCAAGCTCGCGCTCACTAACCCTAGGATCCAAATTACCCACGTAGACACGAGACATTGCGTCAATGAAATCTGTGAAACAAGAAGCAACGAAAAGGTCAAACAAGAACCACAACAGCTAACTCTTCCCAGTACCCACCTGAAGCTCAAGAGCTTCGTGATTCTGACATCTATCACAAAAAATACTTAAACCTTGCGAGAAACCCCCCAAAAAGGACGACGCAAAAACAGATAGACTACCGGCAGCGCGCTAAACCATGAAAAATGACAAATTCAAAATCTTCGCCGAATCAAACATGACGCGGCCAGCAAAAGCGCAAGTAAGTTTTTCGCGAGAGTCACCTGGCGAGAAGAGGAAATCGCAGACACGAGAGTGGACGAGAAAGAAAACCCTAGCTGTTCAGTTCCGCTTCTCCCTCCTCTTCGTTTCTATTTGGTCCGACTCTTTTGAGATGAGAGGTTTGAGAGAGAGTTTGTTATGTGGCCTCTTCGTAGATTTAGTAGGAATTGTGTCAATCACGCAGCGTGATTGGGCGAACTCGCAAGTCGGAAAGAAGACATATATCGGGCCGGTCTTCTTTCCCTTGTGCGCTGGGCTTTCGTGGCATAATCTTGGGCGGGCTTTAGGACCCAAGAAAGACTTGCATTATGGGAGACTTGAGGCCCAACCACTAGGCAGACGGGTACTTTATTTTTCAATTTTTTTTTTTAGTCTAGTCTCTATAGGTGAGTTAGGTGACTAGGGGTAAGGGGTGTGCAATGCGTTATGGTCTTTGGTCCACATGAAGTTTACAATTATTGAAGAAATGATGGACGGAGCTGATATTTAGACCGAATCGAACCAGGCTAAATGGACCAAACGCAATAATGGTTCGATCCTTGATCCTAAGATGCTTTTCACTAATGAATCACGATTCTCGTGAGTTTGGTTGGTTCGGACCGGACCAAACTGTTCCACGCTCCTAGAGGTGACGATCTTTTTTTTCTTCCTTTAGAAGTGCTACACTTCTTTGTGCGTGGTAGGTTTCATGTGATGCTACGAATATTTTTCCAGATTAATTTCATTGACAAACACTGATGGTAGAGATTTTCCATGTTAAAATCGCCTACCGACTTAGACTTCAATAAACAATTTTTTTTCGTTCCGACCATCGTACAGTAAGATTTTGCAAACACCGTCGTACGCCGATGCTAACTAGAAGAGGTTTTCGCCCTCCCAACAACGAAATTACGTACATATAATACCAACATACACGTACGACGAATCTGATAAATCAATCTCGATAGTTGGAAGAATTTCCCAACAACTGAATAATTTATACCCAACATTCAGGCACGACGGATATCTTTTTCGTCACTTAGCTTTGTGTCCCAATCCGCCGGCTCCAAATTAGTCTGAGCAGTTACGTACTGGTAACTAATAACTATCATGAGACTGATACTAAGAACTGAAAGGCTAATTAACTTTGGCAATAAGCATATCACGTTTTGTGTATAAATACGGTCTCACTTCAGTTCAGTTTCTTCATTATGCCTTCCACCATTAACATATATAGCTTTCGATTTACAGTTTGCCTAGCTCCCTAGATCGGAAGAATGATGACAGCCGCACGACACTCGATGGCCGCCGTTCTCGTCGCACTTGCAGCGTTCTGCCTGTTCTCCGGCCATCCCTGCGCCGGAGAAACGGGCAATGCCACCTTCTATACTCCTCCTTACATACGTAAGACCCCCTTTCATTTGCTTACGGTCAAATATATCATATACGCGTTAACATGATATCAGAGCTTTCGACCGAGAGGTGGTCATTGTTTAGAATCTTTATATGGAACTCAATATAAACAATGGTTTATAGTAGCTACAAACGGGAAAAGTAGAGGTGGCAATTAGGATCCAAATTCATGAATCCAATCTAATCCATCCACCAAATTATCCACATAATCCAATCCATTTGATCCAAATCCAATTGGATTGGTGGATTCACGGATCAATCCATGGATCCAAATGACAAATTACGATTTGATACCTATATTTTTATATTTTACATTTGGGTACCTAAAATTTATATTTTATACGAAAAATATCATTGGAAATTACATTTTGGTACCTTAAAATTTTCATTATGACATTTTAGTACCAAAACTTTTTAAATTTTACATTTTGGTCCAAGCCTTTGATGTCATTTGGATTCATGGATCAATCCACCAATCCATTTGATCCAATCCATGAATCCACCAATCCATTTGATACATGGATCCAATCCATTTGATCCATGGATCCACCAATCCAATCCACGAATCCGATCCAATTGCCACCTCTAGCGGAAAGTCTAATGGTTTCACACAAGGGATGATCTCATGATATAATATGTTCAACACGTGCAAATTTAAAAAAAAAAAAATTCAAAAGGTGTTAGTAAATGGTATAATCCATGATTCAAAATTGAACATTAATCAACCACTCGAGTTTTTTTTTTGTGATCAATTGGTTTATTGCCCTCTATGTCGCAGCGTCGGCGTGTTACGGGTACGACGAGCAGAGCGAATTCCTAGCAGCAGCAAGTCAGGACGTGCTGTGGCAAGGCGGCAGCGCTTGCGGGAAGCGGTACAAGGTGACATGCTTGAGCGGGACGAATCTCGGCGTTGCGGTTCCGTGCAAGGCAGGCCGGAGCGTGACGGTGACGATCGTCGACCTGTGCCCTACCGGCTGCCGAGGCACCATCGACTTGTCGGCGGCGTCTTTCGCCGAAATTGCCGATCCCGACGAAGGCGGAATTAACATCTCCTATGAAGAGTAGGCTACATATATATTGATTAATTATTACTACTTTAAAATTTAAACCTTCAGATATCCTGCACTCATCGTAATCACTCACTAACAATATATACTTCCTTCGATCATTTCAGGGTCTAGATTCGAAGGACTCTTTTTACATCGCTTCGCTTTTCCTGCGGGAGTCTTTCTGTCGCGTGATGGTACCGCATCCATCACACTCTGAATTCGAACGAAATAATCGCGTATTATAAAAAATAATTATCCGCGGTTATGGCCGGATTTAAAACTAAGTATAGTCAATAATAATTTACCTGAAAAGGATCAAGCAACGTGTAGATGGGAAAAATGCATGGAACAACTGGAAAATACATACGTCATCAGTGGCTGAGGTTACGATCGATGATGTACTTCACACATTTAACTAGTAGCTGTGTTTCCTCTCTTTTTTTATTTCTTGGCTTCTTTTTCATACAAGCGATATCGACCAACAACAATGTTGCAATTTCCACAAAGTGTTATTGTTTTTGTTTTGTTTTGTTATTGAAATAAATATTAAATACACGATAATTATTAAGATCAGGCGAGTTGTAACTAGGGGTGCAATCATTTCGTTCCGGTTCGGACCAAACTCAGGAGAATCGCGGTATATATGGTGAAATATATTTTAGGATCGAGTACTGGATAAATAGCGTATTTGATCCGGTTGGGTTCGGTCCCCAATGTCAACTCGGTCAATTTTTCTAGTATTTATAAAATTCACAGGAATAAGGACCAAACCATATTATATTTAGTTCAATATGGTTCGTTCTAAATATTGGTTTAATCCAATGCAGTCGGATAAAGACCAACTTGTTGCACACCCTAATTGTGATAGCAATGCATATCTTAGGATAACCCTTGAATTTGAAACTTCTCTTCGTTACGGGGACCAAACTTTTACCCTTAGAGCATCAACATCGGCCACTTTTTGCAATTGCAAAGTGACGTGGATGCTTATTTGGCATTACAAATATAATTGTATTAGTGTAGGTCTCAATTATAATTTTGCAATCTTGCATATAATGCAAGTGGAAATGAAAGCCAAGATGGCTATTTTATTGGGAAGGATGTGTTGTTTTTTTTTTAATTTCCTTTTCATTTTTGCTTTATATGTTAAATTAAATCATCTATGCAATTGTAAATGAATTGATGTAGGTATAATAAAAGTAAAATGAGATGGATTGCAAAACTATTGAGTTAGCAACAAAAACAACAAATGTAATTGAGTTTGCAATTGCATTGATGTAGATGCTCTTACCAATGGGAAGCCAGCAAAAGTGATACAGATAAGCACAACAATCCTTTTGATGACCACCACATGAAATTTGGAAAATTTTCTGCAAAATAAAAAAATTAACGTCTTAAATTTAATGAATATATAATCAAATAATGGTTATTATTTTAAAAATGAGAGTTAGAACATCCGCATTAATGAAATTACCAAATCAATTGTATATATTTTCCTATTACCTCTCAAAAAAAATTGCAACACAACTCATGTTAGTATTACTGTAATAACTAATTTTTGTAATAGAAAATCCCAATATAGGAGCCCACTATCCCCATTTATTTAGACACCGTGACTTACATATTGAATTGCACTTGTTGCAATATTACAAATATGCAATGGTAAAATCGCATGCCATGTCATTTTTGCCGCTTCTTGCACTCGTTTTTTCATGGATGTGGTGGGATGTGATCCAACAATGATTATTTGACAGTTTACTTTAGATGCATATTTCTCTGTGAGTTCATATTAAAAATTCAGTGTATTGACTTGAACCGACTAATTGACCCGGCCCACTCTGACTCTAAAGGGTCAAACATGTCGAGAAGGAAACATGGGCAAGAAGAATCAGTTTTATAAGTTGATCTTCAAAAGCAGATCAGGCAAGATCAGAAACGGGTCGGGTCAATTTTCAGCACTCGACAGGCGAAATGATATTTAGGTAGTGCCCCATTTGCAACTAGGGATTTAGTAAGAGCTAACAGCTCGACTAGTTGTTTTGTAACCAGAACGGTCATAGATATAAGACAATAGTATAAGATTCATATTTGGTTTTCTTAAAACATCTCGAATTACTGTGAATGTGTTAGACTTGGAGAGAACCAATTTTTGCACATTGGAGTAAATGACACTCACGCTTCAATAGCTTCATTCTGGAAGAAGCATAATTTGAAATGAAGTAGATATACTCAACATCAGAAAGAAAACTAACAACATCGGCATATACCAACACATGTCGCCTTGAACAAAGTTAATTAGCTGCGATTCAGCTATATATAAGCCAAGTCCGGCCGGCAACTGTTTATTACACGATCAATCAGAGAGTCGTATCGAGCTCATTGAGGCTCTGATACCAAATGATAGAACCTAGAATTAGGGTTCTATCGAGAATTGGGGATTTAGGGATTAAGAACAGAATTAGGGATTTGAGAAGAGAAAGATAGGGAATCGGCCTAGGCCTTTAGAGGGATTGAGATCGAGAATAGGGTTTAGAAAGTCTTTTCTTAATATTCTGCTTGTCTGATTCTGAATAAAATGCAAAGTACATATTTATAACGAAAGATTGGAAAAACCTAATAGACTATCCTAATATGACTCAATGACTACTACCATATCTAATAATATCCTAATTATAGTAATTATGATAATTACAAATAAACTCGGAAATTGGGTTTCTATCAGTATATGTGGTTCCCCATTACCACTCTTTTTTTTTTACAACACAATTCATGTTGGTTTCATCGCACTAACTAATTTTTGTAATATAAAATATAAAATCCCACTATCCCCATTTATTTAGGTGCGCTTTAACTTTCATATGGAACTGCATTAGTTGCAATATTGCAAATATGCAATGTAAAAGGTTATTTGGCGGTTTACTTTACATAGATCTTTCTTTGTGAGTTCATGTTATATATAAAGCTTTGAATGCGAGCTCTAGATTCCTAATTATACCATACTTTAATCGTCGTCTAGTATGCAGATCATTTATTCCTTCAAAGATTTCGTACTTTGTGTGTTAATCATGCGCATGATGCTATTGTGGCTGTGAATAATTTGCAGAGAAGAGAGTTTATTGTCACTAATTGGTGTGTTATGTGTAAGTAGAGTATATAGTGACTTTCTTCAAATAACTCGATTTTATTCTGAATATGTTGGACTCTGAAGAGAACCAATTTGCACATCGGACAAAACGACATTCATACGCGCTTCGATCGATAGGCAATCTGACTTCTGAGAGAAGCATAATTTGAGATGAAGTAGATAGTCCGGTCGGCAACTTCAGAAAGAAAACTAACAACAACGGCAATTTAAACTAAGTTGCTAACACGTACATGTCGCCGTGAACAAAATTAAGCTGCGATCGATCGAGCAATAAAGCTAATTAAGTCCGGCCGGCAACTGTTTATTACACGTACACAAAGTCTACACGATCTTCAAATTCACCCTAGCTTGCTTTTGCTTTTGCTTCTCTTCTTTTCTTTTATGGAACCCTAATTACTATTCTTGTTTCCGCTAAAGGAGCCAGTCGATCTCCGATCTGTAAAAGGGCATAGATTATCATGGGACCCTGCAGAGACATTCAAAATGTTTCGTTATAACAAATTCTGTTCAACATAATAACATAAAATAAAATAAAATAAAAAAAGGATGAGGGGTTCAGTACTTACAGTGTGTAGGCAACCTTGACAAGCCCAGCCCGAGGTCTTGCGATCTGCGCGAAGGCTTCCGCCGACAACACGAACGTGGAGCAAGGCTCGCCGTCGGCTTCCACCGTGCAGCTGTCGGTAACCGTCACCGTGACGGTTTTGGTCTTTCTGCAGGGCGAAGGCTGTTCGGGGTCCACGGCGCCGAGGCAAGTAACGCTGTATTTCGTGCCGCAGATGTCCCCGTTGCCGTACAGGGTCTCGTTCAGCCCTGTGAACATCTTGATTTTCGGCACTTTGTCGGTGCACGATTGTTCTGGACCGATCGTGCAGCAGAGCAAATCGTCATTGTTATTGGGAGTCTTTCATGATCGAGAAATCTTAGTATGCGGATTCTGGCCGGCAACTCCAATATAAGCAGTCATACTCTAAGTGCGCAGTGGATTGAACGGCTTAAGGAATACTGGCTAGCAAAATCTTGGTCACTAACGAATTGAAGTTACTTTTTTCGTAACGAATCGCGTTACCAAGAAAACTGGTCACTTGTACTTTTTGGTGACCGATGTAAATGAGCTTTAGCAACCAAACAGACTCGTCACCAAAAGTTATTCCTCATTTTCGTTACCAATCCAGAAAAGTAACAGGGGAAGTGGGGAATAATATTTGACGTGAGACCTGAGAAGTGTGAATGATCAAGCTGCAACCCGAAGTTTCGCGGGGTTGCGAATTGTAAATCTGACCAATATTTAACTTACGGAGACCACAGGTCACGAAAAATCCTAGTTTTTTCGTAGTGATAATGCTTGATTAATTAACTCGTTATAAAGGGTAGGGTGTGAGCGATGTATATGGTAAAGAACTTACTCGAATAAGGAGAACTGGTGAAGCTAGCAATGCCGGTCTGTGCCAAGCTAACGGTGGTCGAGGAGAGCAGCAGAAGCAGGCTTAGGAGCAAGAAAGAGCAGTTATGGGCTTCCATGGCGATCGGCAACAGTTACTGAAGGAAGGAGCTTAATTTGAGAAGAGACAGAAAGATTAGCAGGTTAGATTTTGTGCTGTGGGGTACTGAATATGATAATCACTTCATCATTCGCCGAGCTATTTGTAAGGGGGAAAGCTGGAGTAGGTTAAAATATTGACTGATGATGATGATGATCACAACGTTGAGACTTGAGAGTTTATCATCCAAACGTAACGTTTACCACTAAGCAACGGTGTAAAGTGTAAACTATAAACTATATATATATATATATAAAATTATCCTTTTCAAACTATATGAATCCATTGGGATCGACGTTGAGAATTTCGGCGTGATGCAAAAACTGGGTGTGATCATTTTTCAGAATTCTAAATGAAAGGGTTAGAAATTTATGCTTAGAGAATTTGAAACTGATGGTAATTTATTACAAAATTTATACGAAATGTTACATGATTTTGAAAGTTGAGATGGACTACAGAGCCTCGCAGCCCATCACACATGAATCAGCCACTGACTGTAAATGTTAATAAAGATTTATGGTCTGGATACATGCAGGTAGGGATGATAATTTTGATTCAAAGTTCACTATTTTCATTCGTTCATTAATTAGATTCATTAAATCTAATTTAATTAATTCAAATCTAATGGATGGATGAATTCATAGAAGCTTACATGCTTTTGTGCCTTTATATTTAATATCTTATAATTCGAAACCTTTCATAATAATTCAAAGGGCTAATACCACTAGGAAACCCGAACTATTAACTTTGTGTCATTTGTGTCCTAAAGTATTCGATATGACATTTGTATCATGATGTATGGTTGTTGTGTGTCATTTATGTCCTAGCAATTTTGTTGATCGTTAAAGATAACGGTTGACCTAACGGTCATCAGTAAAATGTTGACCGTTGGTTACGTGGCACATATGTGGCGGCCACGTCTGCTGACACATCATATTATTTATGAAAAAATTAAAAAAAAAAGTAAAAAAAAAATTCTTAACAAAAATCTTCTTCCCCAGCACTTCCACCATCCTCCGCCGAATCCGACCCTTCAAATCCCGACGTTGAATCTGGACGTCGGCGCTGAAGGAATCCCCTGCGACTTTGAGCTCAATCGGAGGAACCACTTTGATCGTTTGCCCAAAATTCGCATCTCCAGAAATTAATGGATCTGAAATTAGGTTTTGAGGTATTCCTCTTCCCACCTCAAAGCCTCTCTCTTCCAGACCCATCTCCCGTTCCCAGCCCACCACCATGGTCGGGGAACTTGACAGCTGCCCACTTCAGCTCGTAACCATTCCCGATCTGGTTCCTGTAGATCTCGTGTACATCCGCCTTAAAATGCTCGATCGGAGTGACAGAGTGAGTTCCACCTCTCATTTATCTGCTCCCTCCCCTGATCTCGATCTCAATGATTAAAGCAGCTAGCTAATCAAAGTTTATCTTTCTTTTCAGATGTTGGGCTACGCCGACGATGAAGGCAGTCGGGGATCCTCGCCGAGATGGGAAAACGAAAGGGGAGATAGAGGACCTTCGTCGTCTCCTAGATCGATTTCGCGACGACCTGTGGGCATTTTCAGCTTGGAATCGCTGTCGCCCCTTCACTTCATCTCGCCTCTGTTGGTGTGATTTAGGAACCCATGTTCTGGTGTGGATTCTCTGTAGGTATAGCTCGACAGATGGTGGTTTTGGTGAGTGTGTGTGGGGACTCGAAATTTGACGGCGCCAGATCCGTAGCAAGAGGCTGGAGGAGGAGGTGATGGAGTTGAAGTGGTTGAAGACGAAATTGACAGCGATGGTCGGGTTCGGCGTTCGGTCCCCCGACCCGTCCGCCATGGACTCGACGATTCCCCAGAGCCCCGGCGACGATTGCCCTGCCCCCGGCCAGCAGTTCGCCCAATTCGGAGCTGGGTGTTTCTGGGGAGTCGAATTGGTGTTTCAGAGGGTTTCTGGATTGTCAGATGGTTAGCAGTTCTTGGGGCTCGTTTGTAGAACTGGGTGATGTCTGTTTTTCTTGTTTTTGGTTGCTGTATGTGATCTATGTTAGTGAAAGCTTGTGAGTCCTGGAGGAAAATTGCAGAGGAAGGAGAAAGGGGAGAGGTTGGAGGCGGAGAAGGGGGCCGTGAGAGGTGTGATTTGTTTTTTTTTTAATTTATAATATATAATTTTTTTATTTGATGGAAAAATAAATAAAAATTAATATTAAAATTCCATGTCAGATGCCACATAAGCGCTGACTAGACTTTCTGTTAAAAACTAACGGTCAACGCTAGTAAACTCTAACGGAAAAATAGTTTAGGACACAAATGTCATATCGAATACTTTAGGACACAAATGACACAAAGTTAATAGTTCGGGATTCCCAGTGGTATTAGCCCTAATTCAAAATTTAAATATCATTTGAATCTAAAAATTCAATGGCGAATTCAAGAATCCATGAATTCATCCGAATCGGCGATTAATTGACTCCATCATCGTGGATAATAGCCATAGTTCGCCTCAGCCGAATCCGTGATCTTAGACCTAAAATCCAACGAAAATCGCCATTCCATAAAATCGCCCGAAATCGGTGATGACCCCTTTCAAACTGCCAAAAGACCCGGAACAAATACGCCCAAATCGGTGCTCATAGACTCAGTCATCGGTGAAGGATAGCCTCATGCCGAATCCTATCCGTAGCCTCCAAAATCCATGAAAAATGGCCTTCCGAAAAAGCGCACGGAAAATTACGAAAATGCCCCGGAATGATTTCGCCCGAATCGGCGATTAATTGACTCCATCATCTGTGGATAATAGCCATAGTTCGCCTCAGGCCGAATCCGTGATCTTTAGACCTCAAATCCAACGAAAATCGCCATTCCATAAAATCGCACGAAATCGGTGATGGTACCCCTTTCGAAACTGCCAAAAATTGACCCGGAACAAATACGCCCAAATCGGTGCTCAATAGACTCAGTCATCGGTGAAGGATAGCCTCATGCCGAATCCTTGATCCGTAGCCTCCAAAATCCATGAAAATGGCCTTCCGAAAAAGCGCACGGAAAATTACGAAAATGCCCCGGAATAGATTTCGCCCGAATCGGCGATTAATTGACTCCATCATCTGTGGATAATAGCCATAGTTCGCCTCAGGCCGAATCCGTGATCTTTAGACCTCAAATCCAACGAAAATCGCCATTCCATAAAATCGCCCGAAATCGGTGATGGTACCCCTTTCGAAACTGCCAAAATTGACCCGGAACAAATACGCCCAAATCGGTGCTCAATAGACTCAGTCATCGGTGAAGGATAGCCTCATGCCGAATCCTTGATCCGTAGCCTCCAAAATCCATGAAAAATGGCCTTCCGAAAAAGCGCACGGAAAATTACGAAAATGCCCCCGGAATAGATTTCGCCCGAATCGGCGATTAATTGACTCCATCATCTGTGGATAATAGCCATAGTTCGCCTCAGGCCGAATCCGTGATCTTTAGACCTCAAAATCCAACGAAAATCGCCATTCCATAAAATCGCCCGAAATCGGTGATGGTACCCCTTTCGAAACTGCCAAAAATTGACCCGGAACAAATACGCCCAAATCGGTGCTCAATAGACTCAGTCATCGGTGAAGGATAGCCTCATGCCGAATCCTTGATCCGTAGCCTCCAAAATCCATGAAAAAATGGCCTTCCGAAAAAGCGCACGGAAAATTACGAAAATGCCCCCGGAATAAATTTCGCCCGAATCGGCGATTAATTGACTCCATCATCTGTGGATAATAGCCATAGTTCGCCTCAGGCCGAATCCGTGATCTTAGACCTCAAAATCCAACGAAAATCGCCATTCCATAAAATCGCCCGAAATCGGTGATGGTACCCCTTTCGAAACTGCCAAAAATTGACCCGGAACAAATACGCCCAAATCGGTGCTCAATAGACTCAGTCATCGGTGAAGGATAGCCTCATGCCGAATCCTTGATCCGTAGCCTCCAAAATCCATGAAAAATGCCTTCCGAAAAGCGCACGGAAAATTACGAAAATGCCCCCGGAATAGATTTCGCCCGAATCGGCGATTAATTGACTCCATCATCTGTGGATAATAGCCATAGTTCGCCTCAGGCCGAATCCGTGATCTTTAGACCTCAAAATCCAACGAAAATCGCCATTCCATAAAATCGCCCGAAATCGGTGATGGTACCCCCTTTGGAAACTGCCAAAAATTGACCCGGAACAAATACGCCCAAATCGGTGCTCAATAGACTCAGTCATCGGTGAAGGATAGCCTCATGCCGAATCCTTGATCCGTAGCCTCCAAAATCCATGAAAAATGGCCTTCCGAAAAAGCGCACGGAAAATTACGAAAATGCCCCCGGAATAGATTTCGCCCGAATCGGCGATTAATTGACTCCATCATCTGTGGATAATAGCCATAGTTCGCCTCAGGCCGAATCCGTGATCTTTAGACCTCAAAAATCCAACGAAAATCGCCATTCCATAAAATCGCCCGAAATCGGTGATGGTACCCCTTTCGAAACTGCCAAAAATTGACCCGGAACAAATACGCCCAAATCGGTGCTCAATAGACTCAGTCATCGGTGAAGGATAGCCTCATGCCGAATCCTTGATCCGTAGCCTCCAAAATCCATGAAAAATGGCCTTCCGAAAAAGCGCACGGAAAATTACGAAAATGCCCCCGGAATAGATTTCGCCCGAATCGGCGATTAAATTGACTCCATCATCTGTGGATAATAGCCATAGTTCGCCTCAGGCCGAATCCGTGATCTTTAGACCTCAAAATCCAACGAAAATCGCCATTCCATAAAATCGCCCGAAATCGGTGATGGTACCCCTTTCGAAACTGCCAAAAATTGACCCGGAACAAATACGCCCAAATCGGTGCTCAATAGACTCAGTCATCGGTGAAGGATAGCCTCATGCCGAATCCTTGATCCGTAGCCTCCAAAATCCATGAAAAATGGCCTTCCGAAAAAGCGCACGGAAAATTACGAAAATGCCCCCGGAATAGATTTCGCCCGAATCGGCGATTAATTGACTCCATCATCTGTGGATAATAGCCATAGTTCGCCTCAGGCCGAATCCGTGATCTTTAGACCTCAAAATCCAACGAAAATCGCCATTCCATAAAATCGCCCGAAATCGGTGATGGTACCCCTTTCGAAACTGCCAAAAATTGACCCGGAACAAATACGCCCAAATCGGTGCTCAATAGACTCAGTCATCGGTGAAGGATAGCCTCATGCCGAATCCTTGATCCGTAGCCTCCAAAATCCATGAAAAATGGCCTTCCGAAAAAGCGCACGGAAAATTACGAAAATGCCCCCGGAATAGATTTCGCCCGAATCGGCGATTAATTGACTCCATCATCTGTGGATAATAGCCATAGTTCGCCTCAGGCCGAATCCGTGATCTTTAGACCTCAAAATCCAACGAAAATCGCCATTCCATAAAATCGCCCGAAATCGGTGATGGTACCCCTTTGGAAACTGCCAAAAATTGACCCGGAACAAATACGCCCAAATCGGTGCTCAATAGACTCTGTCATCGGTGAAGGATAGCCTCATGCCGAATCCTCGATCCGTAGCCTCCAAAATCCATGAAAAATGGCCTTCCGAAAAAGTGCACGGAAAATTACGAAAATGCCCCCGGAATAAATTTCGCCCGAATCGGCGATTAATTGACTCCATCATATGTGGATAATAGCCATAGTTCGCCTCAGGCCGAATCCGTGATCTTTAGACCTCAAAATCCAACGAAAATCGCCATTCCATAAAATCGCCCGAAATCGGTGATGGTACCCCTTTGGAAACTGCCAAAAATTGACCCGGAACAAATACGCCCAAATCGGTGCTCAATAGACTCTGTCATCGGTGAAGGATAGCCTCATGCCGAATCCTCGATCCGTAGCCTCCAAAATCCATGAAAAATGGCCTTCCGAAAAAGTCGCACGGAAAAATTACGAAAATGCCCCCGGAATAGATTTCGCCCGAATCGGCGATTAATTGACTCCATCATCTGTGGATAATAGCCATAGTTCGCCTCAGGCCGAATCCGTGATCTTTAGACCTCAAAATCCAACGAAAATCGCCATTCCATAAAATCGCCCGAAATCGGTGATGGTACCCCTTTGGAAACTGCCAAAATTGACCCGGAACAAATACGCCCAAATCGGTGCTCAATAGACTCAGTCATCGGTGAAGGATAGCCTCATGCCGAATCCTTGATCCGTAGCCTCCAAAATCCATGAAAAATGGCCTTCCGAAAAAGCGCACGGAAAATTACGAAAATGCCCCCGGAATAGATTTCGCCCGAATCGGCGATTAATTGACTCCATCATCTGTGGATAATAGCCATAGTTCGCCTCAGGCCGAATCCGTGATCTTTAGACCTCAAAATCCAACGAAAATCGCCATTCCATAAAATCGCCCGAAATCGGTGATGGTACCCCTTTCGAAACTGCCAAAAATTGACCCGGAACAAATACGCCCAAATCGGTGCTCAATAGACTCAGTCATCGGTGAAGGATAGCCTCATGCCGAATCCTTGATCCGTAGCCTCCAAAATCCATGAAAAATGGCCTTCCGAAAAAGCGCACGGAAAATTACGAAAATGCCCCCGGAATAGATTTCGCCCGAATCGGCGATTAATTGACTCCATCATCTGTGGATAATAGCCATAGTTCGCCTCAGGCCGAATCCGTGATCTTTAGACCTCAAAATCCAACGAAAATCGCCATTCCATAAAATCGCCCGAAATCGGTGATGGTACCCCTTTCGAAACTGCCAAAATTGACCCGGAACAAATACGCCCAAATCGGTGCTCAATAGACTCAGTCATCGGTGAAGGATAGCCTCATGCCGAATCCTTGATCCGTAGCCTCCAAAATCCATGAAAAATGGCCTTCCGAAAAAGCGCACGGAAAATTACGAAAATGCCCCCGAATAGATTTCGCCCGAATCGGCGATTAATTGACTCCATCATCTGTGGATAATAGCCATAGTTCGCCTCAGGCCGAATCCGTGATCTTTAGACCTCAAAATCCAACGAAAATCGCCATTCCATAAAATCGCCCGAAATCGGTGATGGTACCCCTTTCGAAACTGCCAAAAATTGACCCGGAACAAAATACGCCCAAATCGGTGCTCAATAGACTCAGTCATCGGTGAAGGATAGCCTCATGCCGAATCCTTGATCCGTAGCCTCCAAAATCCATGAAAAATGGCCTTCCGAAAAAGCGCACGGAAAATTACGAAAATGCCCCCGGAATAGATTTCGCCCGAATCGGCGATTAATTGACTCCATCATCTGTGGATAATAGCCATAGTTCGCCTCAGGCCGAATCCGTGATCTTTAGACCTCAAAATCCAACGAAAATCGCCATTCCATAAAATCGCCCGAAATCGGTGATGGTACCCCTTTCGAAACTGCCAAAAATTGACCCGGAACAAATACGCCCAAATCGGTGCTCAATAGACTCAGTCATCGGTGAAGGATAGCCTCATGCCGAATCCTTGATCCGTAGCCTCCAAAATCCATGAAAAATGGCCTTCCGAAAAAGCGCACGGAAAATTACGAAAATGCCCCCGGAATAGATTTCGCCCGAATCGGCGATTAATTGACTCCATCATCTGTGGATAATAGCCATAGTTCGCCTCAGGCCGAATCCGTGATCTTTAGACCTCAAAATCCAACGAAAATCGCCATTCCATAAAATCGCCCGAAATCGGTGATGGTACCCCTTTCGAAACTGCCAAAAATTGACCCGGAACAAATACGCCCAAATCGGTGCTCAATAGACTCAGTCATCGGTGAAGGATAGCCTCATGCCGAATCCTTGATCCGTAGCCTCCAAAATCCATGAAAAATGGCCTTCCGAAAAAAGCGCACGGAAAATTACGAAAATGCCCCCGGAATAGATTTCGCCCGAATCGGCGATTAATTGACTCCATCATCTGTGGATAATAGCCATAGTTCGCCTCAGGCCGAATCCGTGATCTTTAGACCTCAAAATCCAACGAAAATCGCCATTCCATAAAATCGCCCGAAATCGGTGATGGTACCCCTTTCGAAACTGCCAAAAATTGACCCGGAACAAATACGCCCAAATCGGTGCTCAATAGACTCAGTCATCGGTGAAGGATAGCCTCATGCCGAATCCTTGATCCGTAGCCTCCAAAATCCATGAAAAATGGCCTTCCGAAAAAGTGCACGGAAAATTACGAAAATGCCCCGGAATAAATTTCGCCCGAATCGGCGATTAATTGACTCCATCATATGTGGATAATAGCCATAGTTCGCCTCAGGCCGAATCCGTGATCTTTAGACCTCAAAATCCAACGAAAATCGCCATTCCATAAAATCGCCCGAAATCGGTGATGGTACCCCTTTGGAAACTGCCAAAAATTGACCCGGAACAAATACGCCCAAATCGGTGCTCAATAGACTCTGTCATCGGTGAAGGATAGCCTCATGCCGAATCCTTGATCCGTAGCCTCCAAAATCCATGAAAAATGGCCTTCCGAAAAAGCGCACGGAAAATTACGAAAATGCCCCCGGAATAGATTTCGCCCGAATCGGCGATTAATTGACTCCATCATCTGTGGATAATAGCCATAGTTCGCCTCAGGCCGAATCCGTGATCTTTAGACCTCAAAATCCAACGAAAATCGCCATTCCATAAAATCGCCCGAAATCGTTGATGGTACCCCTTTCGAAACTGCCAAAAATTGACCCGGAACAAATACGCCCAAATCGGTGCTCAATAGACTCTGTCATCGGTGAAGGATAGCCTCATGCCGAATCCTCGATCCGTAGCCTCCAAAATCCATGAAAAATGGCCTTCCGAAAAAGTGCACGGAAAATTACGAAAATGCCCCCGGAATAAATTTCGCCCGAATCGGCGATTAATTGACTCCATCATATGTGGATAATAGCCATAGTTCGCCTCAGGCCGAATCCGTGATCTTTAGACCTCAAATCCAACGAAAATCGCCATTCCATAAAATCGCCCGAAATCGGTGATGGTACCCCTTTGGAAACTGCCAAAAATTGACCCGGAACAAATACGCCCAAATCGGTGCTCAATAGACTCAGTCATCGGTGAAGGATAGCCTCATGCCGAATCCTCGATCCGTAGCCTCCAAAATCCATGAAAAATGGCCTTCCGAAAAAGCGCACGGAAAATTATGAAATGCCCCCGGAATAAATTTCGCCCGAATCGGCGATTAATTGACTCCATCATCTGTGGATAATAGCCATAGTTCGCCTCAGGCCGAATCCGTGATCTTTAGACCTCAAAATCCAACGAAAATCGCCATTCCATAAAATCGCCCGAAATCGGTGATGGTACCCCTTTCGAAACTGCCAAAAATTGACCCGGAACAAATACGCCCAAATCGGTGCTCAATAGACTCAGTCATCGGTGAAGGATAGCCTCATGCCGAATCCTTGATCCGTAGCCTCCAAAATCCATGAAAAATGGCCTTCCGAAAAAGCGCACGGAAAATTACGAAAATGCCCCCGGAATAGATTTCGCCCGAATCGGCGATTAATTGACTCCATCATCTGTGGATAATAGCCATAGTTCGCCTCAGGCCGAATCCGTGATCTTTAGACCTCAAAATCCAACGAAAATCGCCATTCCATAAAATCGCCCGAAATCGGTGATGGTACCCCTTTCGAAACTGCCAAAAATTGACCCGGAACAAATACGCCCAAATCGGTGCTCAATAGACTCAGTCATCGGTGAAGGATAGCCTCATGCCGAATCCTTGATCCGTAGCCTCCAAAATCCATGAAAAATGGCCTTCCGAAAAAGCGCACGGAAAATTACGAAAATGCCCCCGGAATAGATTTCGCCCGAATCGGCGATTAATTGACTCCATCATCTGTGGATAATAGCCATAGTTCGCCTCAGGCCGAATCCGTGATCTTTAGACCTCAAAATCCAACGAAAATCGCCATTCCATAAAATCGCCCGAAATCGGTGATGGTACCCCTTTCGAAACTGCCAAAAATTGACCCGGAACAAATACGCCCAAATCGGTGCTCAATAGACTCAGTCATCGGTGAAGGATAGCCTCATGCCGAATCCTTGATCCGTAGCCTCCAAAATCCATGAAAAATGGCCTTCCGAAAAAGCGCACGGAAAATTACGAAAATGCCCCCGGAATAGATTTCGCCCGAATCGGCGATTAATTGACTCCATCATCTGTGGATAATAGCCATAGTTCGCCTCAGGCCGAATCCGTGATCTTTAGACCTCAAAATCCAACGAAAATCGCCATTCCATAAAATCGCCCGAAATCGGTGATGGTACCCCTTTCGAAACTGCCAAAAATTGACCCGGAACAAATACGCCCAAATCGGTGCTCAATAGACTCAGTCATCGGTGAAGGATAGCCTCATGCCGAATCCTTGATCCGTAGCCTCCAAAATCCATGAAAAATGGCCTTCCGAAAAAGCGCACGGAAAATTACGAAAATGCCCCCGGAATAGATTTCGCCCGAATCGGCGATTAATTGACTCCATCATCTGTGGATAATAGCCATAGTTCGCCTCAGGCCGAATCCGTGATCTTTAGACCTCAAAATCCAACGAAAATCGCCATTCCATAAAATCGCCCGAAATCGGTGATGGTACCCCTTTCGAAACTGCCAAAAATTGACCCGGAACAAATACGCCCAAATCGGTGCTCAATAGACTCAGTCATCGGTGAAGGATAGCCTCATGCCGAATCCTTGATCCGTAGCCTCCAAAATCCATGAAAAATGGCCTTCCGAAAAAGCGCACGGAAAATTACGAAAATGCCCCCGGAATAGATTTCGCCCGAATCGGCGATTAATTGACTCCATCATCTGTGGATAATAGCCATAGTTCGCCTCAGGCCGAATCCGTGATCTTTAGACCTCAAATCCAACGAAAATCGCCATTCCATAAAATCGCCCGAAATCGGTGATGGTACCCCTTTCGAAACTGCCAAAAATTGACCCGGAACAAATACGCCCAAATCGGTGCTCAATAGACTCAGTCATCGGTGAAGGATAGCCTCATGCCGAATCCTTGATCCGTAGCCTCCAAAATCCATGAAAAATGGCCTTCCGAAAAAGCGCACGGAAAATTACGAAAATGCCCCCGGAATAGATTTCGCCCGAATCGGCGATTAATTGACTCCATCATCTGTGGATAATAGCCATAGTTCGCCTCAGGCCGAATCCGTGATCTTTAGACCTCAAAATCCAACGAAAATCGCCATTCCATAAAATCGCCCGAAATCGGTGATGGTACCCCTTTCGAAACTGCCAAAAATTGACCCGGAACAAATACGCCCAAATCGGTGCTCAATAGACTCAGTCATCGGTGAAGGATAGCCTCATGCCGAATCCTTGATCCGTAGCCTCCAAAATCCATGAAAAATGGCCTTCCGAAAAAGCGCACGGAAAATTACGAAAATGCCCCCGGAATAGATTTCGCCCGAATCGGCGATTAATTGACTCCATCATCTGTGGATAATAGCCATAGTTCGCCTCAGGCCGAATCCGTGATCTTTAGACCTCAAAATCCAACGAAAATCGCCATTCCATAAAATCGCCCGAAATCGGTGATGGTACCCCTTTCGAAACTGCCAAAAATTGACCCGGAACAAATACGCCCAAATCGGTGCTCAATAGACTCAGTCATCGGTGAAGGATAGCCTCATGCCGAATCCTTGATCCGTAGCCTCCAAAATCCATGAAAAATGGCCTTCCGAAAAAGCGCACGGAAAATTACGAAAATGCCCCCGGAATAGATTTCGCCCGAATCGGCGATTAATTGACTCCATCATCTGTGGATAATAGCCATAGTTCGCCTCAGGCCGAATCCGTGATCTTTAGACCTCAAAATCCAACGAAAATCGCCATTCCATAAAATCGCCCGAAATCGGTGATGGTACCCCTTTCGAAACTGCCAAAAATTGACCCGGAACAAATACGCCCAAATCGGTGCTCAATAGACTCAGTCATCGGTGAAGGATAGCCTCATGCCGAATCCTTGATCCGTAGCCTCCAAAATCCATGAAAAATGGCCTTCCGAAAAAGCGCACGGAAAATTACGAAAATGCCCCCGGAATAGATTTCGCCCGAATCGGCGATTAATTGACTCCATCATCTGTGGATAATAGCCATAGTTCGCCTCAGGCCGAATCCGTGATCTTTAGACCTCAAAATCCAACGAAAATCGCCATTCCATAAAATCGCCCGAAATCGGTGATGGTACCCCTTTCGAAACTGCCAAAAATTGACCCGGAACAAATACGCCCAAATCGGTGCTCAATAGACTCAGTCATCGGTGAAGGATAGCCTCATGCCGAATCCTTGATCCGTAGCCTCCAAAATCCATGAAAAATGGCCTTCCGAAAAAGCGCACGGAAAATTACGAAAATGCCCCCGGAATAGATTTCGCCCGAATCGGCGATTAATTGACTCCATCATCTGTGGATAATAGCCATAGTTCGCCTCAGGCCGAATCCGTGATCTTTAGACCTCAAAATCCAACGAAAATCGCCATTCCATAAAATCGCCCGAAATCGGTGATGGTACCCCTTTCGAAACTGCCAAAAATTGACCCGGAACAAATACGCCCAAATCGGTGCTCAATAGACTCAGTCATCGGTGAAGGATAGCCTCATGCCGAATCCTTGATCCGTAGCCTCCAAAATCCATGAAAAATGGCCTTCCGAAAAAGCGCACGGAAAATTACGAAAATGCCCCCGGAATAGATTTCGCCCGAATCGGCGATTAATTGACTCCATCATCTGTGGATAATAGCCATAGTTCGCCTCAGGCCGAATCCGTGATCTTTAGACCTCAAAATCCAACGAAAATCGCCATTCCATAAAATCGCCCGAAATCGGTGATGGTACCCCTTTCGAAACTGCCAAAAATTGACCCGGAACAAATACGCCCAAATCGGTGCTCAATAGACTCAGTCATCGGTGAAGGATAGCCTCATGCCGAATCCTTGATCCGTAGCCTCCAAAATCCATGAAAAATGGCCTTCCGAAAAAGCGCACGGAAAATTACGAAAATGCCCCCGGAATAGATTTCGCCCGAATCGGCGATTAATTGACTCCATCATCTGTGGATAATAGCCATAGTTCGCCTCAGGCCGAATCCGTGATCTTTAGACCTCAAAATCCAACGAAAATCGCCATTCCATAAAATCGCCCGAAATCGGTGATGGTACCCCTTTCGAAACTGCCAAAAATTGACCCGGAACAAATACGCCCAAATCGGTGCTCAATAGACTCAGTCATCGGTGAAGGATAGCCTCATGCCGAATCCTTGATCCGTAGCCTCCAAAATCCATGAAAAATGGCCTTCCGAAAAAGCGCACGGAAAATTACGAAAATGCCCCCGGAATAGATTTCGCCCGAATCGGCGATTAATTGACTCCATCATCTGTGGATAATAGCCATAGTTCGCCTCAGGCCGAATCCGTGATCTTTAGACCTCAAAATCCAACGAAATCGCCATTCCATAAAATCGCCCGAAATCGGTGATGGTACCCCTTTCGAAACTGCCAAAAATTGACCCGGAACAAATACGCCCAAATCGGTGCTCAATAGACTCAGTCATCGGTGAAGGATAGCCTCATGCCGAATCCTTGATCCGTAGCCTCCAAAATCCATGAAAAATGGCCTTCCGAAAAAGCGCACGGAAAATTACGAAAATGCCCCCGGAATAGATTTCGCCCGAATCGGCGATTAATTGACTCCATCATCTGTGGATAATAGCCATAGTTCGCCTCAGGCCGAATCCGTGATCTTTAGACCTCAAAATCCAACGAAAATCGCCATTCCATAAAATCGCCCGAAATCGGTGATGGTACCCCTTTCGAAACTGCCAAAAATTGACCCGGAACAAATACGCCCAAATCGGTGCTCAATAGACTCAGTCATCGGTGAAGGATAGCCTCATGCCGAATCCTTGATCCGTAGCCTCCAAAATCCATGAAAAATGGCCTTCCGAAAAAGCGCACGGAAAATTACGAAAATGCCCCCGGAATAGATTTCGCCCGAATCGGCGATTAATTGACTCCATCATCTGTGGATAATAGCCATAGTTCGCCTCAGGCCGAATCCGTGATCTTTAGACCTCAAAATCCAACGAAAATCGCCATTCCATAAAATCGCCCGAAATCGGTGATGGTACCCCTTTCGAAACTGCCAAAAATTGACCCGGAACAAATACGCCCAAATCGGTGCTCAATAGACTCAGTCATCGGTGAAGGATAGCCTCATGCCGAATCCTTGATCCGTAGCCTCCAAAATCCATGAAAAATGGCCTTCCGAAAAAGCGCACGGAAAATTACGAAAATGCCCCCGGAATAGATTTCGCCCGAATCGGCGATTAATTGACTCCATCATCTGTGGATAATAGCCATAGTTCGCCTCAGGCCGAATCCGTGATCTTTAGACCTCAAAATCCAACGAAAATCGCCATTCCATAAAATCGCCCGAAATCGGTGATGGTACCCCTTTCGAAACTGCCAAAAATTGACCCGGAACAAATACGCCCAAATCGGTGCTCAATAGACTCAGTCATCGGTGAAGGATAGCCTCATGCCGAATCCTTGATCCGTAGCCTCCAAAATCCATGAAAAATGGCCTTCCGAAAAAGCGCACGGAAAATTACGAAAATGCCCCCGGAATAGATTTCGCCCGAATCGGCGATTAATTGACTCCATCATCTGTGGATAATAGCCATAGTTCGCCTCAGGCCGAATCCGTGATCTTTAGACCTCAAAATCCAACGAAAATCGCCATTCCATAAAATCGCCCGAAATCGGTGATGGTACCCCTTTCGAAACTGCCAAAAATTGACCCGGAACAAATACGCCCAAATCGGTGCTCAATAGACTCAGTCATCGGTGAAGGATAGCCTCATGCCGAATCCTTGATCCGTAGCCTCCAAAATCCATGAAAAATGGCCTTCCGAAAAAGCGCACGGAAAATTACGAAAATGCCCCCGGAATAGATTTCGCCCGAATCGGCGATTAATTGACTCCATCATCTGTGGATAATAGCCATAGTTCGCCTCAGGCCGAATCCGTGATCTTTAGACCTCAAAATCCAACGAAAATCGCCATTCCATAAAATCGCCCGAAATCGGTGATGGTACCCCTTTCGAAACTGCCAAAAATTGACCCGGAACAAATACGCCCAAATCGGTGCTCAATAGACTCAGTCATCGGTGAAGGATAGCCTCATGCCGAATCCTTGATCCGTAGCCTCCAAAATCCATGAAAAATGGCCTTCCGAAAAAGCGCACGGAAAATTACGAAAATGCCCCCGGAATAGATTTCGCCCGAATCGGCGATTAATTGACTCCATCATCTGTGGATAATAGCCATAGTTCGCCTCAGGCCGAATCCGTGATCTTTAGACCTCAAAATCCAACGAAAATCGCCATTCCATAAAATCGCCCGAAATCGGTGATGGTACCCCTTTCGAAACTGCCAAAAATTGACCCGGAACAAATACGCCCAAATCGGTGCTCAATAGACTCAGTCATCGGTGAAGGATAGCCTCATGCCGAATCCTTGATCCGTAGCCTCCAAAATCCATGAAAAATGGCCTTCCGAAAAAGCGCACGGAAAATTACGAAAATGCCCCCGGAATAGATTTCGCCCGAATCGGCGATTAATTGACTCCATCATCTGTGGATAATAGCCATAGTTCGCCTCAGGCCGAATCCGTGATCTTTAGACCTCAAAATCCAACGAAAATCGCCATTCCATAAAATCGCCCGAAATCGGTGATGGTACCCCTTTCGAAACTGCCAAAAATTGACCCGGAACAAATACGCCCAAATCGGTGCTCAATAGACTCAGTCATCGGTGAAGGATAGCCTCATGCCGAATCCTTGATCCGTAGCCTCCAAAATCCATGAAAAATGGCCTTCCGAAAAAGCGCACGGAAAATTACGAAAATGCCCCCGGAATAGATTTCGCCCGAATCGGCGATTAATTGACTCCATCATCTGTGGATAATAGCCATAGTTCGCCTCAGGCCGAATCCGTGATCTTTAGACCTCAAAATCCAACGAAAATCGCCATTCCATAAAATCGCCCGAAATCGGTGATGGTACCCCTTTCGAAACTGCCAAAAATTGACCCGGAACAAATACGCCCAAATCGGTGCTCAATAGACTCAGTCATCGGTGAAGGATAGCCTCATGCCGAATCCTTGATCCGTAGCCTCCAAAATCCATGAAAAATGGCCTTCCGAAAAAGCGCACGGAAAATTACGAAAATGCCCCCGGAATAGATTTCGCCCGAATCGGCGATTAATTGACTCCATCATCTGTGGATAATAGCCATAGTTCGCCTCAGGCCGAATCCGTGATCTTTAGACCTCAAAATCCAACGAAAATCGCCATTCCATAAAATCGCCCGAAATCGGTGATGGTACCCCTTTCGAAACTGCCAAAAATTGACCCGGAACAAATACGCCCAAATCGGTGCTCAATAGACTCAGTCATCGGTGAAGGATAGCCTCATGCCGAATCCTTGATCCGTAGCCTCCAAAATCCATGAAAAATGGCCTTCCGAAAAAGCGCACGGAAAATTACGAAAATGCCCCCGGAATAGATTTCGCCCGAATCGGCGATTAATTGACTCCATCATCTGTGGATAATAGCCATAGTTCGCCTCAGGCCGAATCCGTGATCTTTAGACCTCAAAATCCAACGAAAATCGCCATTCCATAAAATCGCCCGAAATCGGTGATGGTACCCCTTTCGAAACTGCCAAAAATTGACCCGGAACAAATACGCCCAAATCGGTGCTCAATAGACTCAGTCATCGGTGAAGGATAGCCTCATGCCGAATCCTTGATCCGTAGCCTCCAAAATCCATGAAAAATGGCCTTCCGAAAAAGCGCACGGAAAATTACGAAAATGCCCCCGGAATAGATTTCGCCCGAATCGGCGATTAATTGACTCCATCATCTGTGGATAATAGCCATAGTTCGCCTCAGGCCGAATCCGTGATCTTTAGACCTCAAAATCCAACGAAAATCGCCATTCCATAAAATCGCCCGAAATCGGTGATGGTACCCCTTTCGAAACTGCCAAAAATTGACCCGGAACAAATACGCCCAAATCGGTGCTCAATAGACTCAGTCATCGGTGAAGGATAGCCTCATGCCGAATCCTTGATCCGTAGCCTCCAAAATCCATGAAAAATGGCCTTCCGAAAAAGCGCACGGAAAATTACGAAAATGCCCCCGGAATAGATTTCGCCCGAATCGGCGATTAATTGACTCCATCATCTGTGGATAATAGCCATAGTTCGCCTCAGGCCGAATCCGTGATCTTTAGACCTCAAAATCCAACGAAAATCGCCATTCCATAAAATCGCCCGAAATCGGTGATGGTACCCCTTTCGAAACTGCCAAAAATTGACCCGGAACAAATACGCCCAAATCGGTGCTCAATAGACTCAGTCATCGGTGAAGGATAGCCTCATGCCGAATCCTTGATCCGTAGCCTCCAAAATCCATGAAAAATGGCCTTCCGAAAAAGCGCACGGAAAATTACGAAAATGCCCCCGGAATAGATTTCGCCCGAATCGGCGATTAATTGACTCCATCATCTGTGGATAATAGCCATAGTTCGCCTCAGGCCGAATCCGTGATCTTTAGACCTCAAAATCCAACGAAAATCGCCATTCCATAAAATCGCCCGAAATCGGTGATGGTACCCCTTTCGAAACTGCCAAAAATTGACCCGGAACAAATACGCCCAAATCGGTGCTCAATAGACTCAGTCATCGGTGAAGGATAGCCTCATGCCGAATCCTTGATCCGTAGCCTCCAAAATCCATGAAAAATGGCCTTCCGAAAAAGCGCACGGAAAATTACGAAAATGCCCCCGGAATAGATTTCGCCCGAATCGGCGATTAATTGACTCCATCATCTGTGGATAATAGCCATAGTTCGCCTCAGGCCGAATCCGTGATCTTTAGACCTCAAAATCCAACGAAAATCGCCATTCCATAAAATCGCCCGAAATCGGTGATGGTACCCCTTTCGAAACTGCCAAAAATTGACCCGGAACAAATACGCCCAAATCGGTGCTCAATAGACTCAGTCATCGGTGAAGGATAGCCTCATGCCGAATCCTTGATCCGTAGCCTCCAAAATCCATGAAAAATGGCCTTCCGAAAAAGCGCACGGAAAATTACGAAAATGCCCCCGGAATAGATTTCGCCCGAATCGGCGATTAATTGACTCCATCATCTGTGGATAATAGCCATAGTTCGCCTCAGGCCGAATCCGTGATCTTTAGACCTCAAAATCCAACGAAAATCGCCATTCCATAAAATCGCCCGAAATCGGTGATGGTACCCCTTTCGAAACTGCCAAAAATTGACCCGGAACAAATACGCCCAAATCGGTGCTCAATAGACTCAGTCATCGGTGAAGGATAGCCTCATGCCGAATCCTTGATCCGTAGCCTCCAAAATCCATGAAAAATGGCCTTCCGAAAAAGCGCACGGAAAATTACGAAAATGCCCCCGGAATAGATTTCGCCCGAATCGGCGATTAATTGACTCCATCATCTGTGGATAATAGCCATAGTTCGCCTCAGGCCGAATCCGTGATCTTTAGACCTCAAAATCCAACGAAAATCGCCATTCCATAAAATCGCCCGAAATCGGTGATGGTACCCCTTTCGAAACTGCCAAAAATTGACCCGGAACAAATACGCCCAAATCGGTGCTCAATAGACTCAGTCATCGGTGAAGGATAGCCTCATGCCGAATCCTTGATCCGTAGCCTCCAAAATCCATGAAAAATGGCCTTCCGAAAAAGCGCACGGAAAATTACGAAAATGCCCCCGGAATAGATTTCGCCCGAATCGGCGATTAATTGACTCCATCATCTGTGGATAATAGCCATAGTTCGCCTCAGGCCGAATCCGTGATCTTTAGACCTCAAAATCCAACGAAAATCGCCATTCCATAAAATCGCCCGAAATCGGTGATGGTACCCCTTTCGAAACTGCCAAAAATTGACCCGGAACAAATACGCCCAAATCGGTGCTCAATAGACTCAGTCATCGGTGAAGGATAGCCTCATGCCGAATCCTTGATCCGTAGCCTCCAAAATCCATGAAAAATGGCCTTCCGAAAAAGCGCACGGAAAATTACGAAAATGCCCCCGGAATAGATTTCGCCCGAATCGGCGATTAATTGACTCCATCATCTGTGGATAATAGCCATAGTTCGCCTCAGGCCGAATCCGTGATCTTTAGACCTCAAAATCCAACGAAAATCGCCATTCCATAAAATCGCCCGAAATCGGTGATGGTACCCCTTTCGAAACTGCCAAAAATTGACCCGGAACAAATACGCCCAAATCGGTGCTCAATAGACTCAGTCATCGGTGAAGGATAGCCTCATGCCGAATCCTTGATCCGTAGCCTCCAAAATCCATGAAAAATGGCCTTCCGAAAAAGCGCACGGAAAATTACGAAAATGCCCCCGGAATAGATTTCGCCCGAATCGGCGATTAATTGACTCCATCATCTGTGGATAATAGCCATAGTTCGCCTCAGGCCGAATCCGTGATCTTTAGACCTCAAAATCCAACGAAAATCGCCATTCCATAAAATCGCCCGAAATCGGTGATGGTACCCCTTTCGAAACTGCCAAAAATTGACCCGGAACAAATACGCCCAAATCGGTGCTCAATAGACTCAGTCATCGGTGAAGGATAGCCTCATGCCGAATCCTTGATCCGTAGCCTCCAAAATCCATGAAAAATGGCCTTCCGAAAAAGCGCACGGAAAATTACGAAAATGCCCCCGGAATAGATTTCGCCCGAATCGGCGATTAATTGACTCCATCATCTGTGGATAATAGCCATAGTTCGCCTCAGGCCGAATCCGTGATCTTTAGACCTCAAAATCCAACGAAAATCGCCATTCCATAAAATCGCCCGAAATCGGTGATGGTACCCCTTTCGAAACTGCCAAAAATTGACCCGGAACAAATACGCCCAAATCGGTGCTCAATAGACTCAGTCATCGGTGAAGGATAGCCTCATGCCGAATCCTTGATCCGTAGCCTCCAAAATCCATGAAAAATGGCCTTCCGAAAAAGCGCACGGAAAATTACGAAAATGCCCCCGGAATAGATTTCGCCCGAATCGGCGATTAATTGACTCCATCATCTGTGGATAATAGCCATAGTTCGCCTCAGGCCGAATCCGTGATCTTTAGACCTCAAAATCCAACGAAAATCGCCATTCCATAAAATCGCCCGAAATCGGTGATGGTACCCCTTTCGAAACTGCCAAAAATTGACCCGGAACAAATACGCCCAAATCGGTGCTCAATAGACTCAGTCATCGGTGAAGGATAGCCTCATGCCGAATCCTTGATCCGTAGCCTCCAAAATCCATGAAAAATGGCCTTCCGAAAAAGCGCACGGAAAATTACGAAAATGCCCCCGGAATAGATTTCGCCCGAATCGGCGATTAATTGACTCCATCATCTGTGGATAATAGCCATAGTTCGCCTCAGGCCGAATCCGTGATCTTTAGACCTCAAAATCCAACGAAAATCGCCATTCCATAAAATCGCCCGAAATCGGTGATGGTACCCCTTTCGAAACTGCCAAAAATTGACCCGGAACAAATACGCCCAAATCGGTGCTCAATAGACTCAGTCATCGGTGAAGGATAGCCTCATGCCGAATCCTTGATCCGTAGCCTCCAAAATCCATGAAAAATGGCCTTCCGAAAAAGCGCACGGAAAATTACGAAAATGCCCCCGGAATAGATTTCGCCCGAATCGGCGATTAATTGACTCCATCATCTGTGGATAATAGCCATAGTTCGCCTCAGGCCGAATCCGTGATCTTTAGACCTCAAAATCCAACGAAAATCGCCATTCCATAAAATCGCCCGAAATCGGTGATGGTACCCCTTTCGAAACTGCCAAAAATTGACCCGGAACAAATACGCCCAAATCGGTGCTCAATAGACTCAGTCATCGGTGAAGGATAGCCTCATGCCGAATCCTTGATCCGTAGCCTCCAAAATCCATGAAAAATGGCCTTCCGAAAAAGCGCACGGAAAATTACGAAAATGCCCCCGGAATAGATTTCGCCCGAATCGGCGATTAATTGACTCCATCATCTGTGGATAATAGCCATAGTTCGCCTCAGGCCGAATCCGTGATCTTTAGACCTCAAAATCCAACGAAAATCGCCATTCCATAAAATCGCCCGAAATCGGTGATGGTACCCCTTTCGAAACTGCCAAAAATTGACCCGGAACAAATACGCCCAAATCGGTGCTCAATAGACTCAGTCATCGGTGAAGGATAGCCTCATGCCGAATCCTTGATCCGTAGCCTCCAAAATCCATGAAAAATGGCCTTCCGAAAAAGCGCACGGAAAATTACGAAAATGCCCCCGGAATAGATTTCGCCCGAATCGGCGATTAATTGACTCCATCATCTGTGGATAATAGCCATAGTTCGCCTCAGGCCGAATCCGTGATCTTTAGACCTCAAAATCCAACGAAAATCGCCATTCCATAAAATCGCCCGAAATCGGTGATGGTACCCCTTTCGAAACTGCCAAAAATTGACCCGGAACAAATACGCCCAAATCGGTGCTCAATAGACTCAGTCATCGGTGAAGGATAGCCTCATGCCGAATCCTTGATCCGTAGCCTCCAAAATCCATGAAAAATGGCCTTCCGAAAAAGCGCACGGAAAATTACGAAAATGCCCCCGGAATAGATTTCGCCCGAATCGGCGATTAATTGACTCCATCATCTGTGGATAATAGCCATAGTTCGCCTCAGGCCGAATCCGTGATCTTTAGACCTCAAAATCCAACGAAAATCGCCATTCCATAAAATCGCCCGAAATCGGTGATGGTACCCCTTTCGAAACTGCCAAAAATTGACCCGGAACAAATACGCCCAAATCGGTGCTCAATAGACTCAGTCATCGGTGAAGGATAGCCTCATGCCGAATCCTTGATCCGTAGCCTCCAAAATCCATGAAAAATGGCCTTCCGAAAAAGCGCACGGAAAATTACGAAAATGCCCCCGGAATAGATTTCGCCCGAATCGGCGATTAATTGACTCCATCATCTGTGGATAATAGCCATAGTTCGCCTCAGGCCGAATCCGTGATCTTTAGACCTCAAAATCCAACGAAAATCGCCATTCCATAAAATCGCCCGAAATCGGTGATGGTACCCCTTTCGAAACTGCCAAAAATTGACCCGGAACAAATACGCCCAAATCGGTGCTCAATAGACTCAGTCATCGGTGAAGGATAGCCTCATGCCGAATCCTTGATCCGTAGCCTCCAAAATCCATGAAAAATGGCCTTCCGAAAAAGCGCACGGAAAATTACGAAAATGCCCCCGGAATAGATTTCGCCCGAATCGGCGATTAATTGACTCCATCATCTGTGGATAATAGCCATAGTTCGCCTCAGGCCGAATCCGTGATCTTTAGACCTCAAAATCCAACGAAAATCGCCATTCCATAAAATCGCCCGAAATCGGTGATGGTACCCCTTTCGAAACTGCCAAAAATTGACCCGGAACAAATACGCCCAAATCGGTGCTCAATAGACTCAGTCATCGGTGAAGGATAGCCTCATGCCGAATCCTTGATCCGTAGCCTCCAAAATCCATGAAAAATGGCCTTCCGAAAAAGCGCACGGAAAATTACGAAAATGCCCCCGGAATAGATTTCGCCCGAATCGGCGATTAATTGACTCCATCATCTGTGGATAATAGCCATAGTTCGCCTCAGGCCGAATCCGTGATCTTTAGACCTCAAAATCCAACGAAAATCGCCATTCCATAAAATCGCCCGAAATCGGTGATGGTACCCCTTTCGAAACTGCCAAAAATTGACCCGGAACAAATACGCCCAAATCGGTGCTCAATAGACTCAGTCATCGGTGAAGGATAGCCTCATGCCGAATCCTTGATCCGTAGCCTCCAAAATCCATGAAAAATGGCCTTCCGAAAAAGCGCACGGAAAATTACGAAAATGCCCCCGGAATAGATTTCGCCCGAATCGGCGATTAATTGACTCCATCATCTGTGGATAATAGCCATAGTTCGCCTCAGGCCGAATCCGTGATCTTTAGACCTCAAAATCCAACGAAAATCGCCATTCCATAAAATCGCCCGAAATCGGTGATGGTACCCCTTTCGAAACTGCCAAAAATTGACCCGGAACAAATACGCCCAAATCGGTGCTCAATAGACTCAGTCATCGGTGAAGGATAGCCTCATGCCGAATCCTTGATCCGTAGCCTCCAAAATCCATGAAAAATGGCCTTCCGAAAAAGCGCACGGAAAATTACGAAAATGCCCCCGGAATAGATTTCGCCCGAATCGGCGATTAATTGACTCCATCATCTGTGGATAATAGCCATAGTTCGCCTCAGGCCGAATCCGTGATCTTTAGACCTCAAAATCCAACGAAAATCGCCATTCCATAAAATCGCCCGAAATCGGTGATGGTACCCCTTTCGAAACTGCCAAAAATTGACCCGGAACAAATACGCCCAAATCGGTGCTCAATAGACTCAGTCATCGGTGAAGGATAGCCTCATGCCGAATCCTTGATCCGTAGCCTCCAAAATCCATGAAAAATGGCCTTCCGAAAAAGCGCACGGAAAATTACGAAAATGCCCCCGGAATAGATTTCGCCCGAATCGGCGATTAATTGACTCCATCATCTGTGGATAATAGCCATAGTTCGCCTCAGGCCGAATCCGTGATCTTTAGACCTCAAAATCCAACGAAAATCGCCATTCCATAAAATCGCCCGAAATCGGTGATGGTACCCCTTTCGAAACTGCCAAAAATTGACCCGGAACAAATACGCCCAAATCGGTGCTCAATAGACTCAGTCATCGGTGAAGGATAGCCTCATGCCGAATCCTTGATCCGTAGCCTCCAAAATCCATGAAAAATGGCCTTCCGAAAAAGCGCACGGAAAATTACGAAAATGCCCCCGGAATAGATTTCGCCCGAATCGGCGATTAATTGACTCCATCATCTGTGGATAATAGCCATAGTTCGCCTCAGGCCGAATCCGTGATCTTTAGACCTCAAAATCCAACGAAAATCGCCATTCCATAAAATCGCCCGAAATCGGTGATGGTACCCCTTTCGAAACTGCCAAAAATTGACCCGGAACAAATACGCCCAAATCGGTGCTCAATAGACTCAGTCATCGGTGAAGGATAGCCTCATGCCGAATCCTTGATCCGTAGCCTCCAAAATCCATGAAAAATGGCCTTCCGAAAAAGCGCACGGAAAATTACGAAAATGCCCCCGGAATAGATTTCGCCCGAATCGGCGATTAATTGACTCCATCATCTGTGGATAATAGCCATAGTTCGCCTCAGGCCGAATCCGTGATCTTTAGACCTCAAAATCCAACGAAAATCGCCATTCCATAAAATCGCCCGAAATCGGTGATGGTACCCCTTTGGAAACTGCCAAAAATTGACCCGGAACAAATACGCCCAAATCGGTGCTCAATAGACTCTGTCATCGGTGAAGGATAGCCTCATGCCGAATCCTCGATCCGTAGCCTCCAAAATCAATGAAAAATGGCCTTCCGAAAAAGTGCACGGAAAATTACGAAAATGCCCCCGGAATAAATTTCGCCCGAATCGGCGATTAATTGACTCCATCATATGTGGATAATAGCCATAGTTCGCCTCAGGCCGAATCCGTGATCTTTAGACCTCAAAATCCAACGAAAATCGCCATTCCATAAAATCGCCCGAAATCGGTGATGGTACCCCTTTGGAAACTGCCAAAAATTGACCCGGAACAAATACGCCCAAATCGGTGCTCAATAGACTCTGTCATCGGTGAAGGATAGCCTCACGCCAAATCCTTGTGTACCACTTAAGTTGTCTAAAGTGGTGTGTGTCCAACCTAAAATTTTTCTTACTTTTAATTACGTTTTGGTACCTAAAACTTCTAGCAAAATTCAAAACAATATTAATTCAAATAGAACACTTCTGAAAATTGTATAAAGGGAGTGTCATTTTAGTATCTATTCAACTATACATTTTCCCATCCACAAATTCACAATGTCACCAAATCGAATCCAAAAGTAAGCAACCAATTTAGGTGGGGTGACAAATAATAATATGCCGGATTGCCGGTGAGCTTCCTTCTTCTTCCCCCACCATACCGCCATTGTCCAAAAAAAGTTATTACCCCTTTCATTTTCTCGGCCTACACTTGTGTTGCGTGCCTGAAATTTCCCCACATTACTTATTTCTATATTTATTTCCCTTTTTCTATTATATTCATTGATTTTCTCTTCAATTCTATCGATCCGGCTTTCTAACACGTTGTTGTTTGGTTGGTGGATGTTAGACCGCCCCGTCCCTCCGTCCGAAAAAGCCTTTTATACAAATCAACTACCCCAAGTATCAATTGGTGTTGTTCTTACTGGTCTTCTTCTTCTTCTTGTTCTTCCACTTCTTCCCTCCGTCGCAAATTTCGGTGACGGATCCGGCGGTTCATGGCGGCCGCTAAGTTTCTGGTTTTCTCGCTCTTCCTCGCCCTACTTCTCTCCACTGCCTGGGCGGACGCCTCGGCCGACAGCGACGTCGATGTCGCTGTGCCGGCGAGTCAAGTCACTGGATCTACAGACCTCGAGACCTCCGCTCTGAAGATCGAACTCGACCAACTCACGTCCAAGATCCAATCCCTTGGTCAGTTCGCACTCCTCCTGCTTTGAGAAAACTTGGACTGATTGATTGATGGCGACTTTGTGGACTGAATTAGCAAGTCTTCTGTTCTTCTGGCAACTGTTAGATTTTCCGATTTCGTTTTTAGGAGTCGAACCGTGGGCTATGTGGTGGCAGTTAACCCTGGTTCAGTTTGTGATTCTAACTGCTGTGCAGTAGGCATGCGCTGTAACTGTTTGTGATGATCGAATTCTGTTCCTAGTTTGTATGCTGTTGCTATTGCGGACGGATGTTCTGAATTTGTGCTTTCTCTGTTGCTTTTGATTTTCCTGGTGATATGAAGAGTCCCAGATCGATAAGAAGACAAGGGAATTGAAGGAGAAGGATGAGAAATTAGCTGAGAAGGAGAAGCTCATCAAAGATAAAGCAGACAGCATTGGAACCTTGCAGAGTGAAATATCATCCCTTCAGGTTATAGTGTTTCTGAAATGTTCATATACATTTCATTTATGTGCTAGGATGTAACGATATCCTTAGTTTGGTAAACTGAAGTATGCAATGATAAGGTAGATGTTGCTGCGATGCATCATAACTTGATATTCTTTGTTAATATTATACAGGAAAAAGGGAAGTTGGATGATTCTGAACAGCTGAACAAGGCCAATGAACGAGCTGCAGATTTGCAGAAGCAGGTTTGTACAAAATTAGAGAATGAAGCTCTAAATTTCAGGATGCTGTTGCACATTTTCTGAATCTTTTTCCGCTTCTGCAGTTTGATACACTTAGAAATGAATTTGAAGCACAAAATGCTGAGAAAGAGGCTCTGGGAACCAAAGCTAGTGAGGCTGAAAGGAAGATTGATGAGCTGAACTCTAGGCTAAAGAATGTAAGTTGCTTTTTATTGCTTCCTTTGGTCTCATTGCCGTTGGTTATTTCTTCTTGCTGTTGATTCCTCCTTTAAACATAACTGAAATTGCTTTCTTCTGATTCAAATGGAGTAATGCAAACACCCATCTCTTACTACTCTATAGGGGCGTCTATTGCAGACTGAATTTGTGTAGTAACTGAATATGTGGAGCTGAAACTATAGTTTTGATTGTAAAAGATAACTGATTATGCCAAACACAAATGTACTTGCAATAGGTTTTTTACTTGATGTAGAAATCACTCTTCATATACTTGAGTCATTTAACATTTTCCCCCCTCTTAATATAACAGGCATATTTTAGATATGTTCTACTTTCTATGGGGGTATGCACCATCTGATATTACTTGCTGTTTGAAAATTTCAATGTGCAGCTTCAAAAGATTAGTGATGACCAAAAGAGCAAAATCCGTAAAACAGAGCGTGCTCTTAAAGTGGCTGAGGTATATATGTCTTAGACGACAAAAGGTGCAAACCTTTAGCGTGGTGATTAGTCCTTCTGAGAATTCCTGCTCATCTTCTCTATTATAACTATCAGGAAGAAATGCTGAAGGCAAAGGTGGAGGCCAGCTCGAGAACTAAAGAGTTGATGGAGGTAAGAACTGGTGTTTTTCAAATACTTTCAAGGTTTACACATAAGTGAAGTTTCAAGCTTATTGACTACCTTAATAAAGCCAGGACATCATGCAATTATGGTGATCCTGTGTTGCTTCTCTGTCTATTTTGGTCTTCTGCTCCTGTCTTGGTTTTTTATTTGTTCGCCTAGTTTTCATCCAATAATTCTGGCCTCAGTTTTTGTTTGATGTCGTGGGCTGTGTTGTGTGGTGGATAGTTTTTTATTTATTTAAATTTACACCTTACCTTGGCTCTAGGTCTTTACTTGTAGTGGCCGATCAACTGTTTTTTACATTATGTAGTTTGTCTTAGTACACCTGTTGCATTGAATACTGCAATAAACTATGCCGCTGGTTCTAATTTGAGCATGTGGTATGTGTTTAGGTTCATGGTGCCTGGCTTCCTCCATGGCTTGCTGTGCAATTAGTTCGTTTTCAGGTAATATATTTTACACTCTGCCAACATCATTTATTAAAAGAAATACATTACAATCTCTGCTGGCAGGGTCACTAATGAATATGTTGTTCCATTGAAGATTAACAAAGAATGTGGAGTGTTTTGCTTCTTAAAAATAGGCCCCTTAAAAAATCCTTGTAAACTGTATTGCAGGACAGTTCTTTTTATACTTAACTAGACCTGCTTATAAATGTAACATTATTGTTCCTGTTCCAGTCTTTGGCACAGAAACATTGGAATGACCATGGCAAGCCTAGACTGGAAATTGTAGTCCAAAAGGTATGCAGTTGATTTCTTTTGTTTTTATAACCGTCTGGAGATACCTAAGTGCTTTTGGTTTTCTCTTCATGTTTAATTTAATCTTTTGCATGTACATTGTTTCAGCATAAAGATAACATGTTGATATCTGATTCAGGCCCAGGAGAACAAGATTAAGGCAGCAAAGTGGGCTGAGCCACACCTGGAGACAGTTAAAACTGTAAGTCTTTTCTTGCATCTCTTATTGGTAGCAGTAACCGTTTATGGAGTAAGTGCTGCTCGTAATGGTCAGTTGTTAGTACCTGTTTGGGATCTCAGTTTCATGCTAGAGTGGCATCTTTTATTTCCCATTATGCCTCTTATATTCATTAGTCTTTATTTTATGTTTTTGCTTGCCTGTTCAATGCAGAAATGGATCCCAACTGCGAAGGATCAGTGGGTGGTGGTAACAACTCAGGTTAAACCACATGTGCGGTCACTAAGTGCTAAAACTGTTGAAGCTTACGAGACCTCAAAGACTTCAATTACAGCTCACTTAGTTCAAGTACAAGAGATAGTCGACCCCTACTTTCAGGTACATTTCAACTATACTCATGTTTGTTGTTGTATGCTTGCTCGTAAGTATCCTCTAAATCAGTTACTACTATCACAGGAAGCTAAGAAGTTCAGTAAGCCATATATCGATCAAGTTGCCACCATTACCAAACCCCATGTCGACAAAATTCGGGTTGTCGTTAAACCATACACAAAGAAAGTAGTTCGGGCATATGGGAAGTTCCTGAAGTCAGCTACTACCTATCATCAGCAGGTAGGGGTAAATCTTTGTTATTATTGGTTAGGCTTATAGAACTATTTCAAGAAACCTCCTCTGTTGATTAGTTGTGTATTTGTGCTTTTGGAAATCATTTTAGAATGATCACTCTCTATGCTTTTTCCACAAATATCATAGCTTGAGCAGACTTGTACACATTTCTTCGTAGGTGCAAGGAACTGTTCAAGATACCCTGAAAAGGCATGAGTTGACAGAAGCTCTCGCAACTAAAGAATTCGTCTGGTTTGTGGTATGTAATAATAATACATTGCACATATTGTTATTCAATCATGAAAATATATTTTTGTTTAGTAAATCAGAACTAACTGATGGCTGCTTCAACTGTTGTAGGCATCAGCAATATTAGCCCTGCCTATCATTCTCCTGTCCAGAGTCTTCTCAGCTGTTTTCTGGTTGGTTTCGGAATTTCGATAAAATGTCATTCCCCCCTTCTTCCAGTCCATTATTTTGGAATAACTCTTCAATATGCGTCAATGATCTTGCAGCAAGAAATCCAAGAGACCAACTAGAAGTGCCCATTCTAGCCACTCCCGCCGGAAGGGTAAAAGGGTTCATTCAGAAAAGTGAAATGGCTGAAGGTCGCCTTTTGGTGCCTCCTGGCTCCTGTCATGGCACGTTCGAGGTGTGCTTGATCATAGTTAGTGCGCTGCTGTGATGATCAATAAGCTACCGTTTTTGGTTCATCTAACCCTTCTGACTTCCCGTTCTGCAGATGTCACTAGCTCTCTTCCTGACTAGTTTTCGTCGTTCGGTGGAAATCTTCGAGCTTGTGGGTGAAACTTCAAGATCGTGACGAGGCTCTGGATCTCCTTTAGTTTTTTAATGTTTGTTGCCAATGCCAGTCTATGAGAAAGTGTGTAGAAGAACGAACACCCCAGTTTCAACACAATAGATGCAGCAGATCTTCTGTACCGATAAGATTTAGAGCGATGTATTTTATGGGGGCTAGAGATGTAGTTGTCAGTTGTGACACATTGTATTTCTTTGTTTTGCACGGATAGGTGGTAATATTTCATTCAGAAAGTTAAAAATAGCTTCAATGTGTTGTGGTAACATGACTTGTTATGCGACGTCTTGTTTGTGTACACTTCCTTCAACATGTTTGTGTACTTGCAGTTCGGTCTCGATTATACGAACCCTTTCGAACCCTTACTGCATCCACATAGCTAGAGTTGTTAGCTAGAGAAGAAGGGCAGCCTGATTCAGGTGTTCCTTCCAGCCAAGGGTTTCTTGCTTTGATGGAAACTACAGCTTTGGATCCAGATTAGCAGTGAAGCAAGAACTCCCTCCCTCTCTCACTCACTCAATGTTTGGTTACTGCTTCTGCCTGATAAATTTTACTTCTTTTCTGGAGTTGCCAAGCGTACTAAATTGAAGTTCTGAATGAAATAGGTTTGACCAATATATCTTCAAGTTCAAGGGAAACGAAGAATAAAAGTGGTTCAAAAAAATTTGCTTGTTTCATTCAATACGAGGACATATCAAGCTAACATTAAGCGTTTCAAGACTACAAAAATTTTACCAAGGGAAAAAGGATCAGCAAAAACCCAGAACCCTTAACTATACAAAAGAATATGTTCTTCCCCTAAATCAGAGGCAATGCGATTCATTAATTACACGCAGGAAAACTGCAATCAGACAGCCATGGGACTGGGAGGCCTAGCAATGAAGAGGTGGACGACAGCGCTGAATCTTCTTCTTGTTGTTGAATCTGCCTGCCGACGGCACGTCTTTGTCGTAGACAATTTGTTGCTGCGTGTTCTTCGGAACCTCTGTCCAAAAGTCAATCACTTTGGACCTTTTCCTCGACTCCTCGCAGGCACTGTAGCCACTCTGCAACTTCCTCTTGGTGATCTCCAATCTCCTTTCGTACTCTCCCTTTGCTTCGTCACCGCGATTCGGTTCAGAGGACACTCTTTTCTCCGCCCTCGAAATAGCGCCGGTTTGGCAGAGTTGGAGCGCGGGTTTAGCAGAGTCCGACGTCAATTTGCGATCACGATCTAGCAAATCGACTTTCACATGGATGCTTCTTCTTGGCTTCTCCACTGCTTCCTCCTTTCCTTGCGCGCGGTCCCCGGCGTTGATGGGTTTTGTCGTCTTCTTCGTCGCCGGCGTTGATGACTTTTGGAGAGCGGGTTTGACATGGACGGACGGCGTCAATTTGCGATCGCGATCTCGCAAATCGACTTCCACATGGATGCTTCTTCTTGGCTTCGCCACTGCTTCCTCCTTTTCTTGAACGCCTTCTCCGGCGTTGATGGGGTTTTCCGTCTTCTCCGTCGTCGATTCATTGGCTGCGGCGGAGCGCCGAGACATGTCGAAGGCGCTGAGAATCCGAGCTTTTTCAGCCCGGAGCTGCTCCGGCCAGCGGATAGCCGCTAAGGACATGGCGCACTCGATGATCTCAAATAACTCCAGTTGCGGCTTGTAGAGAAGCTCCTTGTGTTTCCCTGGATTCCAGCACGGCGGAAGAGCCATCGTGACGGCGGCTGGAAACAGAGAGACTGAAACAGAGAGCGGCTGCGGGAGAACAGAGAGTAGCAAACAACAGGAGAAGAAAAGGAAACTGCCGGAAATAATTCGTAATCTCAGTATGTGGGAGTTTCATTATATAGAGGAAATGATTTACCGAAACTAATCTGGAATCCTTTCCTTGATCGGAAAGGAACAGGGATTTCCTTCTCCCAATTGGAAACGGAACATAGAGCGCAGGTTTCTGATTTTGCCGCCAACTGGACAACGGTCGGCTTTCCCGCCACGTGAAATGGGCTTGGATGAGTGTTGGCCCACGAATTGATCCAATAGGTCTGATTTGCAGCCAAAGCCCAACATAAACTTTTGAAATTATTTTTTGGCAAAATACATCTGTATAACAAAACTTTGACGTTTGTGACAATAATAACCATTTTTTAGGAGAGTGTTGGGTGGAAGGCTAGGTCACGATGCGAATCTTAAAGGGCATTAGTGTAAGAGAGTGGCATACAAATTCATAATTAATCTTCTCCCATCAACTCGAATTAATGTGATCAACTAGTTTAATGTTTATGACATGGTATCACAGCTTGTTTGACAAAGTCGTCGTGTGTTCAAATCTTCACGACTCCTAATAGTAACAATCTATTTAAGTGCAATGTATGCTGGGCCAATGCAAACTTCAAATCCATAAGTTAGCTTTCGTTGATTCAGATTGCACCATTTATTCGTTCATTCGTTATTGTTATCATCTTGTTTTCAGATTTATATCGTAATCTTAATTTTGTTCTACTCGATTTGCAAGACTAATAATGCTGATGATACCTTCAAGTTCCTTCTACTTGTGTCCCTCCAAATTGTATATCCCTTCTGTAATAACAAGTCCATCTTTTTCTTCTAATTAAGTTCCCCATTTTCTTTATCCAAGTGGGAACTCAGTCTTCAAGAGTGAGGGTGCTAGATCAGGCAACCTAAATTTGTTCAAAAGAAATATGACCCTATATTCAAAGGCTGCAGATAGATATACCTTAATAGGAATGATATCAAACAATCCCTTAAGAATAATATCAGGTTTTAACTTTTAACTAGTCTTGGGACCATTGTCATCACATCATGACTAGTATTTGCTTACCTTGGGACCATTGAGTAGCATCTGAAAGCTGTTTGTACATAGTTGCATTCTCTCCTATAAGTTGTTCAACCTGAAAACAACATATGACCACAAGTCCACAAGTTTTCAATCATCTCCTATCAATCAGTTTGCCAGAAACACATTTATATATGGTTTCTATTGTTATATTAGGTAGGATAATGATAATTATGATTAGTAGTGATTTAGTCGGATTAGGATTATTATTAGGATTTTCGGTATTTACCCTATAAATATGTACTTTGGGTTTACGTCATAAAAATGAAGAAGAATATTAAGCAAAGTCTCCTAAACCCTAATCTCTCCTCTCAACTCCTAATTTCTATTCTCATCCTAGTCCAAGGCCTCGGCCGATTCCCAATTCTATTCTATCTCATCTAAATCCCTAATTCTTTTCTCTCAAACCCTAAATCCCTAATTGTCACGAGTGCCGAAGATCAGTATCGAGAATCCCTAGAAGCGTGGTTCTCACAGTGGTATCAGAGCCCGGTTGCAGGCACTCGTAACGGAGCCATGTCGAGATTCGAAGAGCTCTTAATCGAAGAACTCACTAGGATTCTTAAGATGAAGTTGGAATCTGCCGGATATACTCATCGACAGAGGTTGGAGAGGAGTCCAGTCCTAGTCGAACCGAGGATAGCAGAAATCGAGTTCGAAGAGTGGTTGGAACAACCTACGTTCCCCATCGAGCTCGAGCAAGGTGGAACCACGCCACGCGTGGTGTTGTCGAGGATGAAGGACGATGTCATGGAGGAGGAGAGGCAGCCGGTCAAGAAACCTCAGCCTTAGGAGACCACTGCGGCAGTCATCTTTGCCGCAGCTCAACCATCACCAACGCTGCCTGCTGCCATTGAAATCGTCCCATCAATTGAAGTCGTACCGGTTTCGGTGGACACCCCAGCTGGAGGCGCAGTGATAGAGACTCTCACTGTGACCAGAGTGCAGCAAACCGACACCGCCAAGGTTCTCCCTACTGTCGGCAATCTAAACGCGGCTTCTGAGCCGACGAAACTTCGAGGAAGCCGGCCGATGAAGGTTGAAGGCGCAGTGAGGAGATCAATGCCAAATTGCGTTGATAATTGGCGATTCCGGAAGAAAGAAGAGGTCGTTGCTACGAGAGGGTTTGAAACCCCATCCCTGTCGCTGCCTACCAACGATGCAGCTCCTTTTCTCGGTTCGTCATCGCCACCAACTTCGCCGACCGACGCGAGCTATAACCACCAGAGCTCGGAGGAAATTCTGGGCAAACTCCGCGGTGGGAATGAGCAACGAGGGCCGCCGGCTCCAACCGTGGCGGCGTTCGACAGAGAAGCGGTGGAGGAGAGGACGAACGACCCGTCGTTGAAGAAAGCAAGGCCGGAGGTGGGCGATTCTCGCCGCCGACGGGCGCCGCTGGCAAAGAAGGAGGTCGATGTCTCTCTCTCCTTCTCGATTGACGGCAAACCCAAGTCGACGGAGACCAAGGCAAAGAGAGCGCAGTCGGGAGAGGAGGCGTTGGAGCAGTTGTTCGCGCCGCGGGGAAAAGATGGCGCGGGGAAGAGGAAACGAGCGACGGATCGGGGGGGGGGGGGGGGGGGGTTCGTCGGAGAGGCGAATCGCGAAGACCCCGCGATCTGTTGTGACCCCTGCCGCGGTGACGACGCGCAGGAAGAAAGAGAAGGCGGAGAGGCAGTCGTCGAGGCCAGAAAAGGAAAGGTCGAAGGAGAAGGAGGAGAGGCGAAAGTCGGGACCGCGTTGGCCTTCGATTCATCGGCTGGGTGGGTCGCCGCCGAGCGAGGAGGCGACATCGAAGAGGCCGACTGAGACTGAGTCGTCGTTGATGTACGAGGCGGAGTTGAAGACGGCGGAGGAGCCGGGGTGGCTGTCGGGTAGGTCACCGCCGAGAAAGGAAAGTGAGAGGAAGGTAGAAAGCGGCGGCGGCGGCGCTCTGTTTCCGTTCAAGCCGCTGTGTCTCCTTTCCTTCGATGAAACCCTACTCACCTTCCATGTGCCAATGAATGGGCTCGGGTGTGTCTGGTTGGGCCGCCCGCTGGTTCGGTTTGTCGGGCCGTTGGACCAAGCGAAGCGGGCCGAGTGTGATGATCAGCAAGAGCTCGGATGTGGGCTTGAAGATCTGGTGGCAACAAGAAGTGATATGGCGGGCTTAATTGAAAAGATTGGGCCGCATCAGAGGGAAGTGTTCATGTTAGTTGATGGGCCAAGTCTTAAAGAGATTGAGCCCAATGGCTGTTTCATGGGGTTTATTGTGCAGAGAAGCTACTTAAAGAAAGAAATAGGTTTTGTGGACTTAAAAGGTGGGCTTTGGAGGAGACAAGCCCAAACGAAGATAGGAGTAAGGAGAGGCTTGACTTGGGTTTGGGCCACAACTCATTCTTTCAAGCTAATGTGGGCCAACCCAAAGGAGTAGGAAGGGAATGTTGGGCAAGGTTATGGGCTGTAATCACCACCAAGTCCATGGAAGAATTTATGGAGCATAGCCTTGAAGGCCTCAAGCTAGAGCATGAAGAAGGACAATTCTCCAATTCTTATTCCATGGATTTTGAAAAGGAAGAGGAAGAATTGTTCGTTTATAGGAAACGTGACGTGTGTCACGAGGTTCGAGAAAAGTTGAAGAACGTTGGAGTTGCAGAAGTCATTCGTGGAGTTGAGCGCAACTGGAAACGGAGAAAGCGGAAGGTCGAGGAGGTAGAAGTCAACTACAACCTTGAGGTCAAGGTTGTTCTCAAGGGGATGGATTGCCAGAAACACATTTATATATGGTTTCTATTGTTATATTAGGTAAGATAATGATAATTATGGTTAGTAGTGATTTAGTCGGATTAGGATTATTATTAGGGTTTTCGGTATTTACCCTATAATTATGTACTTTGGGTTTACGTCATAAAAATGAAGAAGAATATTAAGCAAAGTCTCCTAAACCCTAATCTCTCCTCTCAACTCCTAATTTCTATTCTCATCCTAGTCCAAGGCCTCGGCCGATTCCCAATTCTATTCTATCTCATCTAAATCCCTAATTCTTTTCTCTCAAACCCTAAATCCCTAATTGTCACGAGTGCCGAAGATCAGTATCGAGAATCCCTAGAAGCGTGGTTCTCACACAGTTCCTCAAGTTGCTTAGATATTCCTTACAGAAAGAAGCTAAGGTAAGCATCCTGATTGGATATCAGCGATGCATATCAGTAATGCAGGAATACCTGCAACTCCAGTTCAGCTAAATGAGCTCATTTCCTTCTTCGAGACCGTCCAACAATCTATACATCTGTTATCTCTTGAAGACATTGGGATTATTGTTTACCTTCAAAAAATGCTTGACATCAACTGCAGGGTTAGCGCTCTGCTCACAAGGTCCAGCCTCTTTCTCAGCATCTTCTTCATCCTCATTTGATGGTTCTAGTGAGGAACCACTCCATGTAACTTTTGGATTGGCTAATGTTGGACTCCCAGCTGATCAATAAATTACCCATTTTTTGAAGGGGGAAATGTGAAATAACTAACCAGAGAATCTAAAGGCAGATCAAAATTTCCAACTGATTAATACCCTTCAAGGGGAGGCTACAAGCTACAACTAAGCAAAAGCCTATCTCATATGCCATGCCATGAACATGATGTTAGCAGGAAACTGCACAAGTTTTGGCCTTTGGGTGCCTTTGACACTTGTCAAACCCTTCAATAAGTTAACAAATTTGCCCTTTTTAGGTCGCATACTGGTACTTTGCTTGGAGTTGCCAGGTATAAGAAATTGATGTTCTGAATCAAATAGGATTGAGTCATCTTCAAGTTGGAGGGAAAAGAAGAATAAAACTGGATTAAATGGCTAAGTATGGAACTTGCATAAAAACTCAGCTTGTTTCATTCGAACCGAGGACCAATCAAGCTAACATTAAGCGTTTCAAGACTACAAAATTTTTACACCAAGGGAAAAATGAACAGCAAAAACCCAGAACCCTTAACTCTATACAAAAGAATATGTTCTTCCCCCTAAATCAGAGGTAGCGTGATTGATTGATTAATTACACGCGGGAAATCTGCAAGCAGATAGCCATGGGAGGCCTAGCAATGAAGAGGCGGACGACAGCGCTGAATCTTCTTGTTGTTGTTGAATCTGCAAGCCGACGGCACGTCTTTGTCGTAGAGAATTTGTTGCTGCGTGTTCTTCGGAACCTCCGTCCAAAAGTCAATCACTTTGGACCTTTTTCTCGACTCCTCGCAGGCACTGTAGCCACTCTGCAACTTCCTCTTGGTGATCTCCAATCTCCTTTCGTACTCTCCCTTTGTTTCGTCGCCTAGCTTCGGTTCAGAGGACACTCTTTTCGCCGTCGTCGAAATAGCGCCGGTTTGGCAGAGTTGGAGCGCGGGTTTAGCAGAGTCCGACGTCAATTTGCGATCACGATCTAGCAAATCGACTTTCACATGGATGGTTCTTCTTGGCTTCTCCACTGCTTCCTCCTTTCCTTGCACGCGGTGGTCGCCGGCGTTGATGGGTTTTGTCGTCTTCTTAGTCGCCGGCGTTGTTGACTTTTGGAGCGCCGGTTTGGCATGGACGGACGACGTCAATTTGCGATCGCGATCTCGCAAATCGACTTCCACATGGATGCTTCTTCTTGGCTTCTCCACTGCTTCCTCCTTTTCTTGAACGGCTTCGACGGCATTGATGGGGTTTTCCGTCTTCTCCGTCATCGATTCATTGGCTGCGGCGGAGCGCCGAGACATGTCGAAGGCGCTGAGAATCCGGGCTTTTTCAGCCCGGAGCTGCTCCGGCCAGCGGATAGCCGCTAAGGACATGGCGCACTCTATGATCTCAAATAACTCCGGTTGCGGCTTGTAGAGAAGCTCCTTGTGTTTCCCTGGATTCCAGCACGGCGGAAGAGCCATCGTGACGGCGGCTGGAAACAGAGAGACAGAAACAGAGAGCGGCTGCGCGAGAACAGAGAGTAGTGGCCAACGGAAAAAGAAAAGGAAATTGCCGGAAAGAATTCGTACTTTCAGTAAGTGGGAGTTTCATTATAGAGTAAATGATTTACCGAAACTAATATGGAATCCTTTCCTTGATCGGAAAGGAACAGGGATTTCCTTCTCCCAATTGGAAACGGAACGGAGAGCGCAGGTTTCTGATTTTACCGCCAAATGGACAACGGTCGGCTTCCCGCCACGTGAAATGGGCTTGGAATGAGTGTTGGTTGGCACACGAATTGATCCAATAGTCCTGATTTCCCGTCAAAGCCCAACTTAAATCTAGCCCAATTCCTCCCTCGTCCTGAACGGCGGCAGTTCTCTTTAGAGTGAATGGAAATTGCTTTTTTGAGTTTTTTCCTAGTGGGCCAGAATTTCAAAACGCTTGCGATAGATAGATTTCAGGCCAACCTTAATCAGGTCCAGCCCACCTTCATACCCCCCAAGAATCAATAACCAATTCCCCCTCCGAGGCCCAGGCCCAATTTCTTCTCTATCCAACCTTTTCCCCACCATACTCATTAGCAGAGTGAAAATTCAAGAGAATACAAATGAGGACCGGGAAATGGTGCGATCTGATCCAGATCATACCATATATACGGTCTATGGTTCAGACCGAGAGGCTAAAGTATAGACCACAGACCAAACCACAGATTATACGGTCCGGTCCAAATCACGCCTGTGCGGTCTGGTGCGGTCTGGTCTGATCCAGATAGACCACACTCAACGAAAAATGAATAATTTGTTAGGGAACCACACAAAAAATTGAACCAATAACCAAGAAAAATAATTGTTATTTGCCTTAAAACATTAATCCTAACATGCATGAATAATTTTGATACTCTAAATCTTAGTACATAACAAAGATACAAAGTAAAAACATCCCAGCTTGCACCATAACATCATAAACATTAACATAATGTCATATGGAGACACTATTATTATCTCTACTCTCTGGTTAAATGTGGTTGTGAATGAAGGAGGGAAGAGATTCACAAAATTAAGGTTGAGACTTGGGTGTTGTTGTGGGAGTTTGGAGAGTGGTCGAATGGGTTGTTAACACGTATTGACAAGTCACTTGGGTCCACGGTTTGGTCCGGTAAACCGCGGTCTAGACCAGACTAGACCAAAAGACACTACAACAAATTTGGCCTATTATGACAAATTTTTTTTTTGTCATTTCCATATTGTCACAATAGGGTGTGTAATATGACAAAACGCAACGTAGTCCTATTAGGTGTACCTATTGTGACAACATTGAGTTTTATCATTACAGTTTATCATAATAGGTGGGTACTGTGACAAATATCTTATGTCACAAATAATATTGTCAAAAAAGGCATCCCAAATCGGGATGTGAGAGACTCAAAAGTGACAAAGTTAATTGTGAGAATAGCTTTCGTCATATTATACCATCATGACATGTTCAAATGACAAAGCCTGTTGTCATAATAGACATTATTATTCTCATGGCGAGCTGACAAAATACAGGTTCGTCATAATATATTGGTTTTGCTTTTTATTATGTCAAATTAGGTTGTCATAATAGCTATTAGGCACAATTAAAATATCATTTTGTTTTAGTGGCTAAAAATTAGAGTTTGGCCGGCGGGTTTTTCAGTGTTGGGGAAATTTTCTTCTCCTTCCGTTTTGTTCCGTTTTAAATTTTCATAGAGGACGGTTTGGATGGATATAAACAGACGGTTTGGGTTTTCAAGAAACCCTAGCAGTCCTCTAATTTTTAATTACGTCTCCTCCTTCCTGCTCCTTCTCGTTGCTCGACCGCCATTGAAGAAGGTTGTCTCGTCCACCACAAGTAGAAGCCCGTTGTTTATGGGTACAAGCTCCGATTCTCAGCACTCATCGCAGCGTTAAATGGAGATCGACGATGCCAACAGAGTCTTGGGTTGAGAATAACGCAGTGCCTTTCAGAGCTACTGCGATGCCTTCTCCTTCGTCTCCTCACAGCTTCATTACCAAAGGGACCGTCACCAACACGGTAGCAGCGGCGGCCCGAATATCGCCGCTGTTGAAGGATCTACTCCTCACCCTCCCTACTTGGTCCTTCCTTTGCGAGAGAGCTACTCCCGACAGGCGCTGCCTCGAGCTCAGTCTTGTTTCCATGATCTTCTTCCCTTGGAAGTTTCTGATTCCTTGATCTCTCTATCTCACTCTTCACTGATCTAGGTTTACGGAACTTCTTTTTCCGGTAGGATCTGTTGGTAAATTTGTTGCTCTCGGAGAATGACTGATATTGCTGACTTCTGCATCAACAACGACCGCTATCTATTTCTAAATTTCGTTTGTTTGATATTTATGGTTTGCAGCTGAAAAAGTGGAAAATGACTACTCTCTGTCGCGGTGAGCATGTGAAACCTTAGGTGAAGTCTAGAGGAATGAGTTCCTTTCTTCAAGTGGTTCTATTCTCTCCTCAGGTAAAGCCATGGAGATGAATTTTAGTGTCATCATTTAGGGGATTTGGTTGAAGGTCCTTTAGATGATTATGAGATTATGTATGTTATGAATCTAGCTTATTGAATATCATTTAAGTTGCAATTGCTCAAGCGAATAATTTGTGATTCTGGAACTAGTTGTCGAAGTAATTTATGGATCTTGTTCTATTTAAGCACGCTACTCAGTTACATCCAGTCAGTTAATTATGTTTTTATGAATCTTGTACTCTTATTATGTTTAAGCACACTGTTATTGGTGAGTTGGGAGAAGCTTCTTCCAACCGCCGAACACCGTTTGATCGCCTATATCCCTCTGCATGCGAGCTCTCCCTACCGATTCTACGTTTTTTGCTTGTTCCCCAGTTTTCTTGTCCAATGAATTTTCTTTTATTTTGTAGCTTTTAAATGATTTCCGTATTTGTTTTCTGTGTTAAAGGTATTGATGTTGATCTGTAGACGGCTTCGACAAGGATCGACGGGTTGATTATTGTATTGGTGGTGGTGAGGTGGCGAGCGGTGGAGGCTTGTGATGGCCTGAGGCACTGTTTGGGGGGTTTGATTTGAAAGAAGCTTTGTGGATTTCTGGCAAGGGCGTTGATTTGAGAAAGTTGAATCAAATTTAAATTGTGATTTTTTCTCCTTGGTGCTTTAGTTCTTGGATTGGATTGAGAGGTTCTGTTTCTGCGTTTTTGTGGTTTCTAAAGAAGTTGCATTTTTTTGTTATGTTGCTGGAGGGGAGATGGGTTGACGACGATCTGGATTCCTCCCCTGCAAAGATTCATTGCTATAATAGACATGAGACAAATAAACAACCTTTCCTAATAACCTATACTCGTCATAAAATGCAGTTATGACAAAATATATTTGTCATAATATTCAGTTATGAAAAATAGTGTTGTCACAATAAACACTAGTAATAAAATGTAGTCGTCACAATATACAGTTATGACAAAATAAAATTGAGTAATATGACGAACAATTCTCCTTAAATCACCAGATTATGACAATCGTAATGACAAACTATGTTGTCATAACATTTTTGTTTGTCATAATAGACAACTCAGAATCTCAGCTATACTGAAAGCAAATGTGACAACCTTGTTTTAAATTTTTGTCACATTTGACCTATCCTGACGGCGATAAAATGACAAACCTTTGTGACAACACCTTTTGTCATATTATAGCTAATATGACAAAATGGGTATCTAATATGACAAAATTGCCTCGTCATACTAGGCTGAATTTCTTGTAGTGAGATCAAATCATAAAATAATACAGACCATGGACCAGACCAGACCATACTTCACGATCTACGGTCCGGACCAAACTGTACGGTACGTTTTGGACCACGGTTTTTCTAACGGTCTGGTCTATTTTCCCAGCCCTAATACAAATGATCAATTAAGGGTTCGTTTGCTTTAAGGATTTTATAACGAGGATTTTGTCATGGATTTTCTAATTAAAAACCTTAGGATTTATTAGGGATTTTGGGCATCATGGATTTGAGGAAATCATTTGTTTGTTAAGCTATTTTTATCATGGATTTGTTGGTTTTTCAGTTTGTCTCCAAATCTCAGGGTATGAGGTGGGATTTATAAAACCGTGGGCCCATGGATTTGGAGAGAAAAAACTCAAATCCGTGGGGCCCACAGATTTATCTAAATATTTTTTGACAAAGCAAACAACGGATTGTGTGTAAATCCTAGATGGTTTTTTTTTTTTTTTTTACGAAATCCATAATGCAAATCCTTGAAGCAAACCAACCCTAAGTCAAAATTAAAAAAACCCTAACCGAACTGAAACATATATCATCGTGGAGATCTAATGTATGAAAGTACAAACAACATTCATCCAATACTCTACAAGCATTATGCTACGTACATAATAATTAAGATCAAGATCAACTCATCGACAACAATTATAATAATAACACAATCGATCATCTAGAAAGTGTTTCTCCTAAGTATTAGGTAGTGATCAGTAAGAAGCCCAGCAGTAGGCGTCGAAATCCATGCTCTGCTCGGCGTTACCACCGCCGCCGTAGCCGCTCCCCTCGTCGGTCAAACCGGGGAACTGATGACTCATCATGATACTAGAAGAAGCTCCACCCACGTTCTCTTCTTGTTGCTCCTCTACAAGCTGCTGCTGATGATTCACAAACGGCACCGTCTGAGGAAGTACCGCAGCAGTAAAACCACCATTATTGTTATTGTTCGTTGTTGCTCCGAGGTTCAAGCTGAGCCCGGACAAAGTGAAACAACCTCCACCAGCTGACGTGGACTGGTAGCCGCTGTTGTTGTTGTTGTTCATCATCATTTGCTGATGAGTGGCAGTGCTGGCGCGGAAAGCCCTGGCGAGGTCGGCCAGCTCGGAGTTGGTCATCGTGTTGTTGTAAGTCGGTCGCTGGCCGAAGTGGTGGTGGTCGTCCAGATGGTGAGGAGGGAACTGGTGGTTGATCAACTGAGGAGGAGGGAGGAAGGCGGCGGCGTTGGTGGGTCCTACTCCGGCGATCATCTCGTGAAGGGAAGTGTAGGGATTGTTGAGCGACGACGTCATCGGAGGTCTTGGTTGATGGTGGTGGTGATTAATGGTCGAGGAGCTGGATGGGTACTTGTTGTTGTTGTTGTGCTTGGATGGTGAGCCGCCGGTGGTCTTTTGGAAGACTCTGCATATTACCCACTCGTCTTGCTGTATTCATATCCATGCAAATTAGTTGGGTAAATTCCCACATAAAAAAAAATTAACCTAATTTTGTGACATATATGTCGTCAAAATGATTTGTTCCTCTAAACATACGATGTTCAGAATGATTAATTAATCAGGATAGAAACTAATTATGGTATTATGCTAGACTAATATAGATCGACCGGATATATAAATATGGCAGGAATCTGGCGAGCTACTACTCTTACCAGATTTGACGTAAGTCGTACGTCCATAAAAATAAAATTGATTGTGCGTAGATCCATAATTATAAGGTAAACTGTATGTCGAGTCAACTGTTTACAATATCGACACCGCGCATGTATCCAAACGATGTGACAACGTTGTCACATGTAATGTTTGCTAGATATCCAAATTGAGGGATAATTAGGGGGGGAATTGTGTTGAAATTTTATATGTTATTCTGCCCTAGTAGTGCGACGTAGATATATCTAGGGCACGGACTGCATATCGAAATTGACTCTAAGCAAGGACTAGCTAGTTAGCATGGCATGGTTGAGGTAGGTAGGTATATATAAGATTTAAATCCAGCCAAAAAAAGCCTTTCTTCCTACGCCACAGACAAACGCCCACCATTTTCCCCCCTTCCTAGCACAACCTAGACCTAGCTAACTACTTCTCCCTGACGATCTCCATTAATTGTGCCACAAGTATTCACCAGGCTATACAATCAATCATCCATCATATAATTAGTTTATATTAGCATTACGATTTCGGTTTGGCTCTTCGTACCGACCTGTTTGACCTGTTTTTGGAACGGATATATATAGACGGGGTGTGGGGCAATGGCGTGGCATGCGTACTCTGATTGGACTCGACCCCACACTAGCTTGAACAACCTATCATTGATATGTTTTTATCCGATTTTACGCTCGTTACTCAAAATATTGCATTAATTACAGCAGATTTTTGCTATAATAAAGTTTGTAATCGGTGACAGCTTCAATTCCTCGAATAACTTAACTACGTTTATCATGTCATAGTTTGCGCCTCGATTATTTTGATGATGAAAAAAAATCAATCTTTCAAGTATTTGTTTCTTTAAAACACATCTCGAACAGATCAATCCACCTCAACCTACACTCCAAAAAAAAATATATATATCCGAACTAATATTACTAGAACCCCACGAATCAGATATATGAATAACGAGATACTCGTTCAAACTAAAATTGTCGTTCCTAGTTTATAGTATATAGGAAGTTAATTTATGAAGCACATATGCAGCTGTATGAATCTAGCTAGGTAGGGGGTACGTATTAAGAGTGATTAGTAAGTAATTAGTAAGATAATAATTATGAGTTACCTTGGAAGGGCGGTAGGAGGACTTGGAGTGGATGCGGTATTCATGCATGACCCAGTTGGATTTCTCGCCACGTGGCGCTCTCCCCCTGTAGAAAACCAGCGTCTTCTTCATCCCGACCAGCTCCGACGTGACGCTGTTGTATATCTCCTTGTCTTTCCCGGTCGTCTTCCAGTATCCGGTGTTGGTCGCCCTGTTGGTCCTCACTCCGGTCGGGTACTTCCGGTCACGCTGGCTGAAGAAGTACCACTCTTTCTCTCCCATCTTCGCCTTCCCTGCACCCATCCGTCCCACCGTCATATCTATCGGAGTACAGATAGTACGAGTAGTATATTCTGTCCTAAGCGCGTTAAATATAGACATAGTATAATATCTCTCGTCACTTGCCTAGAATCACAAGTTTATGAACCAAATATCATCGCAACGACATTTTATTTCTAAACATTCGTCAACGGTAAAACATAAAACTGTATTGTGGAGAAATAAGTAATGAAGAAGAAGATGGAAAATAACGAAGCATATTGAGACGAAGAAGTGAAAGAAAAAAAAAGAACATAGTTTAAAGATAGTTGTTTCTAACTATATATCCTAGCCTAACGTACTATAGAGAAATCAAGATCGTCCTTCCTAATAGCATATAAAAAAATAAGAAAAAAGACATCGTGACATCAATTTGAGACGCCGCCAAATCCATAACATAATTGTAACGCCTTCTCCATTATTTTTTGTCAAAGCGAACAGTTTTCTCTCTGATTTGCGCCTAGACGAATTTAAAAGTGTGTGTATGCGGCTTTTTAGAACCATGAGTTTCATTAATAAGATAGTTTTCATCATATTCTCATTTATTAAAACGTACCAGGAAGATCCCAGGGCTCGGATTTGTTGAGATCGACGTCGGCGACGGCTCGTCCGGTGAAACCAGCATCCGCGATCTTCTTCACCAGATAGTACGTGATCAGCTCCTCGTCGGTGGGATGAAACCGAAACCCCGGCGGCAGCTTCTCCCCGCCGCCGGCGTCTTTCTTATTACTACCAACCTTGACGTTGCTGCTACTGCTGCTGCTCTTATTATTATTATCACCACAGCCTATTGCTGTCTCCTTCTGGTGCTGCTGCTGCATATCGTTCATCATCATCTCAAGTGACAAACGAAAACCCACAAGAAAACCAGTAAATGACGAGAGAGATCAAGAGAGGCAATATATATGTAGAAAAGAAAGAAGAAGAAGAAGAAAAAAAACTGTCTTGTACTTGAGAAGCTCTCACCTACTTTGGGTCTTGTGGTAGAAGGTGTGTGGTTTGGGGAAATTAAATGAGTGTAGAGATGTAACACTCCTTCTCGACGGGCGGGTGGCTACATCCATTGTCTTCCAAAAAATTTAACATTTAATTAAGGAGCTATAGCTCCTTGAATGCAACACTTCCTGGACCATAAGCTTTATGAAGAAAGATCCTTCTTTATATGGAATAATAATATTCATATTCCTTTCTCCTCCTTTTTCACTACATACTTGGGCTACTCTCAATACTTTAGGATTTAGGATATAGTACCATATCACAAACTATACAACGATTACATGTTACAAGTTGTTCAACCCCTAGCATACGCCAATTACGAGCATGTCTAAAAAAATATTTTCAATACGCTATCTGATAATTATTTTTATTTAGGGTATAATATTATGTGTCAAACGCCAATTAATCCAAGGTCTGGATAACAAATACTTTCTTACAAAGAGTGCGTGGTACACTTAGATTTACCATGGGTATCATGGACTCCATATGAACCGGGGTTTGAAACCAAACTTCTACTCAGGAGGATAGATGGGGCGATTCAGGTGAGATCCAACGTAGATCCAACTTTCTATTCACTCGTGGGATCCGGGCGGTCCGGGAGGGACCACCAAGGCTCCTCTCTTCTCGAGAATCCATACATCCCTTATCAGTGTATGGACTGCTACCTCTCGAGCACAGGTTTAGGTGATCAGACTGTTATACTTTAAATGAGATATCTATATCTAGGCCATAAATCCTAAATACTGATTGTTCAAACCATATTCAGAAATCAATTTAATGAAGGAAAAAAAAAATAGTTTGTGTTTCTAATTAAGGACTGCTTCTACTTTGTGTTGGAACCATGATAAATGCAGGCCAACATGCATGTCAAAACATTAATTTTGAGGATGTAGAGATTTGACCTAAATAGTAACTACGTACTGAGAATCATTCAGGCGTACATTCAACGTATATGAAGAGTATTGTACGTACGGAGCAATACAAATACTTTAACCAATGCCGTATTCATCCAAACCGGATAACTAAAATGACGGGACGTCGGTCGATCTGGATAATTTGGAATTCAACTTAATTACGTGGGTCAAATCCGGTGCACCATTTTTATGGTCACTGCACCAAGTAATCTCTCTTCGCCACGTGCAGCTCCTGTCCCTTTCGACCACTTCTTTGCCCAAAATTCTGATCAGTCTTCGACGTACAATTACAAACCCTCAATCCATGCCACTTCAGGGACAAGCTAAGCCACTCTGGTCTGCTTGGGGTGCTGGCAAACTAGCTAGACAGTGAAATAGTTAGTAGCAAGCAAGTAGGGATGACAATCAGTCGGCGTTAGAATAGAAAGGGATAAATCGTTACTATTCGTTATTCTGATTTGACTAGTAGGACATACTTTGTTTACGAGTGTATTTATACAAGTTTCGAGTTTTGAGTATTTATGGATCAACTGATTTAATTTGTCAACAATCACGAGTACTAAAGGGGACCTCTTTAAACTCATTTAGGCTGATGTCGAGCGACATGTTGAAGGGATTGAAGAATGCTATAGTTAATGAAGGCGTCTTAACGGTTGATATCTTTTAATTATTCGTAATGACAAAAAAAAAAAGAGTATGGCTAGGAAAATTAGGGCTGGGCATGTGGGCGGATCATCCGCGGGTTTGGGCCGACCCATCCGCATTTGACCCAAATTTTGTTAAGTGGGTGGGTCTGTGGGTGGGTGACGGGTTGCGCTGGAAGCCATCCGCCGGGTGGTGGGTGGGTTGTGGGTGAGTGCGCGGGTGACCCGCTCAACCCAACAGCAAAAAAATCAAAGTCGTTGGCGCTAGAGAGAGAAGAGTGGAGACGTTAGATATAAACTCGGACTGCTTCTGGAGTTTGAACCTCAAAGCCAACCTTCCAAATAGAGATCCCCTCTTCTTCCCATTACTTTTTCCTCTAATTATTGTGCCTAGATCACCGCTCTTTCCTTTGTGGAATTATTTTCCTTAGTTCCTTGCATCTAATAATCGTCTCAATATGTAGAAAACTCTTCATAATAGAATTTCTATCCAATTTAAGAACTAATTCGACATTTTTCGCCCTATTTCAACTTCTGGTTACCCTCGATGATTCTCTTCACCTATTATCATGTCAAGTTGACTCCTTTATATTATATATATTGTGATGTGGGTGAACCCACAAACCCACCCGCATCATCCACCATCCGCCCGACCCAACCCGAGACTAAATGTGGGTGGGTGGTGGGTTAAAAATTATCAATCCGTTTAAGCGCGGGTGGGTGCATTTTATGGTCAAAATCCACCCAACCCACCCAATGCCCACCCCTAAGGAAAATGGCATGATGCATTGGAGGTTGAGGAATATGTAATCTGCTGTGTGATATAGATTGTCGAATGAATATTGGAAATCTTATTTCAAGAATTGAAATGTGGCCCAAATATAATCAAATAAAAAATGATCATTGTTTGTTAAAATAGAGAAACTATTGATCAATGAATATCCCTCCTCCAACAAACAATTGAACTATAATCAAACCATAATTTTAGTACAAAATAATCTACCACAAACTTTTTCGTTATCGCCTCTAATACGGTCCAAATAAAACGACTATGCTTGTTTTCACTCTGTCCTCTTTAGAATTTCCCCACATTTGAGTTAATCAACCCGGAGATAAGAGAAGGGAGGCAGGCCCTAGGCCCAATTAAGGGGCAGCCCAATAGTACGTACGTACGCACATTATTCATGCTGTCTAGATCTGCTTCTTTTTTCCAGAACCTTTTGCTGCACATTCTGGAGATCTGCTTTATATATATACTGTTAATTTAGTTCCAGCTTCGCGCACAATTTGGGCACGTTACGGGGTGTGTTTACTTGCATGAGTTGGCTAAGCTTGTGTGCCTGATTTCTTCCACTCAACCGCAATTTTGGTCTGTAAGAAATGGCTGAAAGATCGTTGGGAATCAGATACGTTAGGTTTGACCAACTCGTCAATTCTATAGCTTTACTGCATGTTCATCGCAAGCTTCAATCTTCATTCCTCAGTACATCTGCGACTAGTTTAAACTATCGGACCAGTAACCAGTTGGTACTAGGTTAGATAAGTACTCAATGAATAATTCAGAAAACGTAATTTAAACAACTCGAGATCAAGATTGTAAAAGACTTTGCAAGAATAAAAGCCTATTTCGATTAATTATATACAAGACAGTGGTGCTAGACCTGGCAATCGGGTCGGGTTGGGTAATTTCGGGTTGGGCCTCTGGTTACGGGTCGAGTCATGTTGGGTTGGCTGATTTCGGGTCAAATATTGACCCAACCCATTCGGTTTTGAGTTGGGTTACAGGTCATTTCAGGTTATTAGCGCTCTCAGAAACACTATCAAACAAGCTTCGTTTTTTCTTAAAGAGCACAAATTTTCACATATGTATGTATGACAATAGTTTACCTAACACATGTCAATTAACATGTTCACAAATTCTTCCATGTTAATGAAATGAAATACAAATTACGAAAATCGTCAAAAAACAATCACAAGAGTAATGCTACTACAAGAAGAGCATGATATTTGGTTATCCTTAAACTCCAAACATGTCATTTAAATCCAAGTGAATTTTTTAAAATATCTCACCAATTTATAAGTGATTTTATCATTTTGAAAGTTATATATAAAATGGAACGGGTCTAACGGGTCGACCCGCTAACCCACCCAACCTGACCCAAAAAAATTACAAGTTATCGGGTTCGTTCATTCGAATTTCGAGTTAAATAAAATTATACATTTCGGGCGAATCTGGATTGGATCAACGAATCGGATTGTAATTTGTCAAATCTAAGTGGTGCAGTTTGCTCCCTTAAAAAAAATCGAAATAATCGAAACTGCTGAGCTTCCCAGGCAACCTACATGTCATTCCGGGCCAGACTTAGTGAACGAAAACTTATTGGGCCTCTATGACCCCTCCGCTTATTGCCCCAAAGTAGTCCAGCCCACAGGCCCATTCTATATCTCACAGTCTTCCGCGGTTCCAGTTCATGGCTTCTCCTTCCAATTCCATAACACTAGAAGCAAGACCAGATTACCAATTAAAGTTTTGCAAAACCCTAATCTCCCAAGCAAGCACCCCCCGCCATCGAATCCCGAATCCCCTTCCGGCGGCTTCACCGTCTCCGTCGCTCAGAGCTTTCCCCGTGAATCACCAGTCTGTTTCCTCGCATCAGGTAACCAAATTTCTTCTCCTTCTAATTATTTGCTTCCAACCGTTACTGGTAGTTTCTTCCCGGCCAATGCTTGATTCAAGCAGTAATAGGACTCTTAGATGTTAGCTTTAGTCTTGTAGAGAATGAATGATCTCGAGTTGTTGGTGGAATTGGTTATGCCGTTGAAAACGAAGAACCGGGTGTAATTTAGTTGGTTACTGTAGTTCAGTTCGTTTTTCAACTGCTGATTGCCCTGATGTTCTCATTCGAAGAATTTCAGGTAAGAAGCAATGCCAGAAAGTGAGACTAACCCAACATTCAGCAAGTCCACTGGCCTCCCTAGGAAGCGATTCTACCGAGCAAGAGCTCACAGCAACCCGTTAAGCGATTCGCATTTCCCAGTCCCGGTCTCTCCTCGTCATGTCGACTACTCTGCTCACTTCCCAGAACTCTTCCCTTCATCCGATCAAGTCGACGGTAATTCCCAAAGGATTCAGTTTGCAGATGTCGGTTGTGGGTTTGGAGGGTTGCTGATTAGTCTGGCCACCCTTTTCCCTGAAACTTTGATGGTGGGGATGGAACTCAGAGACAAGGTGACAGAGTATGTGAAAGAACGAATCTTGGCGTTGAGGGTAACGAACCCTGGACAGTACCGAAACGTTTCAGTCGTTCGGACGAATTCGATGAAGTACATCCCTAATTACTTTGAGAAAGGACAGCTGTCCAAGATGTTCTTCCTCTTCCCGGATCCTCACTTCAAGGAGAAGAATCACCGAAGGCGAGTGATCAGCCCGCATCTCTTGGATGAGTATGCGTATGTTCTCCAGGTTGGTGGGATCATATACACCATCACTGACGTGGAAGAGCTCGGGGAGTGGATGAAGGCTTGTCTAGAGCAGCACCCCATGTTTGAGCCCCTGACAGATCAAGAACTTGAAGCCGATCCCGTCGTTAAGCTGTTGAGTACTGCAACGGAGGAAGGACAGAAAGTTGCTAGGAATGGAGGCCAGACGTTCACGGCAGTGTATAGACGGATTGCAGGTTCTAGCAGTTGACCGTTTTGAGCGTAAGCTGTTCTGAAATTCAAACTAGTTGCATCTATATCATTCATGTTTAGTTATTAGATAGCATTGGGACTGGTTTGCCCTTGCATATGGTGCAGTTTGCATCTGCTTATGAACATTGATGTGCCTATCAATTTTGTGAAGCTTAACACTATGTATCCTCTTAATAACTGGCAGAAGAATTCTTTCAGTTTATTGATGGCATTTTCTTTGATCTTTTTGGGGAAAGGTAGATGAATACCGACCACTTTCACATCATTGTACTTTCTCAAGGACACATACACATGTTACTCAGATAACAAAGAAACAAACAAATACTGGTTCCTAAAGACAGAAACCATTTCTTGCCATTGCAACTCCCTATTGTTTGGTTGAAACATATGTATCGTAGCCAGAAACAACTCAAAGATCCAACCCCCGCTGTAGTACGACGGACAACCAATCTGCCATTCACATTAGGTATGACTCCTAACCAATGGTTATCAAGTAACCTGACCAGAGACCCAATATAGTCAATCACAGTTCCAAACATGAAGTATGAAGGGCCTTTCGTTGGAAAGCTGAGTTAATCTAAGCCAATTCAGCTATTGTGCTCACAATACGATCTCCCAGAACATGTTCAAAGAGGTTATGAGTCGGTGAATCAGGTGTTTGGGCATCATATGATAAGTAAAATGTCACTGCGCTCATCCAACGGTTACGAAATGCTTAGCGTATGATCCGACCACTTTCAATCATGTATAACAAACAATACCAAACATGATTACATTACATCAAATATTACCGTGTCCAATCAATAGTGTTACCAAATGCTTATCGTATAATCCGAGCGACTTTCAACCATGTGTGACAAACAAATGTTTGGTAGCAATCTTTGCTGTCCATCACACTCTGTAGTCTACACTTTTGGGTCTCCTTCAGCAGATTTCTGAAACAGCAAGTAACCCCACTCCCCTCCCCTCTCTCTTTTCCCCCTCTCATCATCTATCCCCCACAAACACTCTCCACTATGGCGCTATCCCCATGCCCACATGATAAAAGCAAAGCTTCTGCGCTTTCCCCTTCCCACCACTCTGTTTTCTGCCCATTACCAACAAAACAGCTCACTCTCAACAGAGAGCCCCAGCAATGGCTTCCCCATATTCCATCATAATCAACCCAAAGTTCTCAGAGAAAGACTGGATCGTCCAGATGGAACACAACCTGGAGCTCGACCTCGACGCCGTCGTCGCGCAGACCCCACTCTGCATTTACCATGTCCCTGAATCCCTCCGCATCAGCAAGCGCGACGCTTACACCCCGCAATTCCTCGCCCTGGGGCCTTACCACCATTGGAAGCCCGAGCTCTACCAGGCCGAGACCCACAAGCTGGCCGCGGCGAAAAGGGCACAGCGAGAATTCCATCTCCCCGCCGACTTCCGTGACTTCGTCGCCGGTATCTCCCGCTTAGTCCCCGGCATCCGCGCCTGCTACGACCGCCACTTGCAAATGACCGACCAGGCCCTCGCCTGGATTATTGCCGTCGATGCTCTGTTCTTACTCCACCTCATTTATGCCGATTCTCGTGATGATAACAGTAATCCCCTGTTTTTCGATTATCCTTCTTCCAGCCGGAAGTCTCTTCTTAGAGACGCTGTCATGCTCGAGAATCAGATCCCCAATTTCGTGCTCGTTGAAATTCTGACGAATTTCAGCGATTCCGGCAGCAGGGGTTTATTGGGTTCAGTTTCGGTGGATTTCTGTAAGAAGGTTTCGCCTCTCGGGTTATCCGACCCGGATCCGGAGGATGTCAAAGGCCGTCACTTGCTGGATCTTCTCTACCACCTGATTCTGCATCATAATAACAAACCGCCGGCGGCAAAGCAGGGAACTGCAGAAGTTTCCGAGGAATTTCAAGCCAACGGGAATGGAAATGGGAATGGAAACGGCGCGACGATTGGGGATTTTCCCAAGACGGATGCGGGTCCGGGTTTTTTGACCCGGGTTCTCGGGTTTTACTCTGCCTGGTTGAGGAGAGTCACGGAGGAAGAGACGGCGGGGCTAATCCCGACGGCGACCCAGCTCCGTAACGCCGGCGTGAAGTTCGGAGTCGCGAAGCAGGGGATCCGGAGCATAAGCTTCAACAAGGAGACGAAAACCCTAACCCTTCCGGCGTTCAATTGGAAGCCCGATTGCGACGTGGTGATGAGGAATCTGGTGGCGTACGAGGCGGTGGCGAGACCAGAAAACAGCCCCGTCATCTGCCGGTACGCCGACTTGATGAATTCAATTTGCCGGACGGCAGAGGACGTGAAACTGCTGCAGCAGGAAGAACTAATTATAATCAGCGGAGGAGGAGGAAGCGATGCCGTTTTGGAGGTGTTCGGCGGCGGGCGCGGGATGGGAACGGCGATTGGCGGCGGAGGGAAGAGAACGGTGCTGGACGGGGGAATCGAGGCGGTGAACGAATTCTACGCCGGGAATCGGAAATTGGAGGTGTGGAAATTGGCGACGAGGTTGGGGAAGCGAGTGTGGGAAGTTGCCACGTTTCTGGCGGCGCTGTTTCTCCTGCTCTTCTTCTTCTTCCACGTAGTCATCGATATTTTCCGTTATCCTCCTGGCTCGCCGGGAAATGTCACCGCCGCCGCCGCTGGTGTGGCCAAAATGTTATTCCCGCCGTCGTCGTTGGCTCCTCCTGCTTCTTCTGCTTCGGCTGCTTCTCTGTAGAAATGTCAGCCAGCCGTTAAGAACTGTTTTGTTTTCTGATTTGAAAACTCCAAAACGCTGTCGTTTTCGTTCGTCGAACATTCTTCTTGATTCCTTAAAAATGCCTGATTTGGTGTAATCATCGTACTTAGACCTAATGATCAATTGAAGCAATAAAGATTCAATTCTTGTGTCCACTTTAATTCCATCGGCTTTTTCCACTTGCCATTTTTTTAACTAATATTCACCTATCAGATCTCCGGCTGGATCCAGTCCGACCTAAGGTGTGCTTTAAAACGGCCTCCAGAAAGCTCCCTGGTTTGACTCCTAAAGAGAGTGGGAAGAGAGGAAGAGGAACGAAACAAGGGAGATGGTAATTGGTAAGTGACTCATGGAGGTTAGATGGATTTATTTTGTGGAAAATAAATTTTAAATAGATATATGTAAGATAAATTTCTTTTCAAACATTAAATCTTTAATTACTATCTTATTTGTATATATATATTTACAAAACGGCTAAAATGGCTCAAACCGACCGGACCCTGCTGATCAGACCATTAAACCTCAAACCCCTTGCTTGACCGGCTCAATGACTTAAACCGATTTGACAACCTTGCGTCTTGCATATACCCGAAAAACTTATCCAACGAAATTAAGAAGATCTTTATAAATTTTTTTACTACCGGTTAACCAAAACCGTGACCGTAACAAGCGTGGAAATGGTTCGGTTAACCCGGAAAGTCGGAGCCGGTTTAGCAGCCATTGATGAGGATTGCCAAGCTCTCAGTTGATTGGGCTGGAGAGCCTGCAACGGCAGAGCATCTTTACATGCTGGACTTATCTCTAACTGCGCATTGTTCTTCTTTCTTTTTTTCCCCGTGGACCAGAAGGCAGAAAGACAGAAAGCAATTGTCTTTTTCTGCTGCGAATATCTCACTACTCATCACCAACAACGTGCTTCATTCTTCCCCCTAATACGATTCTTTCTAGTTGAAAGGCTGTATCCCACTATTCTTCTTTCACGTGACACTAATCTATGGCTTCTATTTCTAAGGTTGAAACTTAATAGTGTCAGGAGAAGGATAGCTAATCAAGCTTCAAAATCTTGGATGACAGGGAATAAGAGGTGTGTAGAATGCGGATGCTGAGTCGATTCGATTACCATCCTAGTTATGATGTAAGCACGTGTTTACGCTCGTTATGTTACGCGTTTTAGTGATCAATTCGAGAGAATTTGGCGACGATGGGTTGTTGGTCCCACAGTAAATGGCTGGAAGGGAATCAACAAAAGCATCGGCTAGCTCGCTGAAGAGGAATCTTGCCTGACGACCACACATGCAGAATTGCAGAATTGGTAGATAGCATAGAAACAAACTGGGAAACCAATTTGCAGCTCACGATAGGGAGAGTCAGGTGATTTGACCTCTCATTATTACCCACAAACAAAAAGAAGAGAAATCATAACTAAATTCCAAAAACTATTTCTTCTGGCCAAATTTTGGAGGTTTGATATTCTTGTGCATTATTTCCCTGGTCTTACAGCCAGCCATATGCATGGTGCCAGAAGTAATTTTAATTGATGGACTGAACTGAATCTTCCTCTTCTAGATGGATGGAGAGAATATGTCGTGTCGGAGTCTGTGCAGAACCCGATTGAATTGAGATAGAATCGAAACTAAAAACAAAGGAACTATTTAGATACAATTCCGTCAGGTCCGAATTTCATTTCAGTACATTTTTTTTCTTCTTCTTAACTATCAATGAATTCATAAATCATAGGCGAATCGCTATGTGCTCAATTTGCTCCGACTCGATTCAAATGCTGGTTCGGTGTTACATATGCTGGGCCTGGGGTTCTTGACAGAGCGACAGTAATTAACAAGATTTCCTGCTGCGTTTGTCTTACCTTGAATTGGAGTTGAGAGTTTGGTTGTATCCCATTGTTATTAGTGCCTAAATCTCTAATTTGACCATTTTCTTGTTTGTTGTATCCCATTTGTTACTGTAGGGCTATAGTTGCATCAAGTTTCATCTCAGTCTTATTTAAGAGCCTCCACTTTTTTTTTTTTTTTGTTCCCTTCGTTTGTTCTTACCCACTCTATTTCATTGTTTCTCTCTCTCTATTCTTTTTTCGCTCATATATCTTGTTCATTTGAACTCCGATCTCGAAATTTGTTTACGTCGTTTTACCACGATGGTGCAGAGTGCTTACCATGGCAGCCATATAATCAAAACATAATAAAAAGTGCAAAACACAAAACCGGATTCCGATAACAAACAAGGTTGGTCTTTGTGTTGGCATTGTACTGCTAATTATTTGGTTCACTCTTCAGACATATGCGACTTCCCGGTTGCTTTGTTTTTCTCCTAATCCAGATTCTGAATCACTTTGGCTCTCACGATTTGTTCCTAATGATATTCTTTAGCCTCTCATTTGCAGCAACAAGCTCTGCAGTAATCCCTCGTTCGTTCGCAGAGTGCCCTGCATCCCTAACAATCTGCCGAAAAGTATGTTGTTTCTAGTTAGTCCAGAATCCTCGGCTCAAGCTCGAAAGCAAACTAGTTATTAGTAGGAGTTACCTTGAATTCTGCTTCTGGCCATGCCTTGTGCAGATCCCAAGCAGACATCATGGGGCAGCAAACATCATACCTTCCCTACAAAATTATCCAAATCAAATGGAAGCAAAATTATACAACTGCTGGTGGAGAGCAGGGACTAAAGCGAGTCGCGGTGGACCGACCATTTTATAAAGGTGCTAGAAAGTAGAGTTTCTAGGTTGGGAGCAGACATGAGATGGTGAAAACACACCTGGACAATTGTAGTGTTGATGTGCCTGATCTTATCCACGTTGTCTAACAGGTATGAATCCGAAGGGAAAAAGCCTTTGTTAATAAAGTAGTGGTTTTCAATCCTTGCAAATGCCTGAACGGGATCACAACACAATTATTGTGAGAAACAAAAGGGACGGGTGAAGCGAAAGGTCAACTTCGAGTGCCATGGAATGTGGGGCGGATCATCATCACTTAGAAAGAGAAGAAGAAAATAGGAATGCTTCACTTTATGTAAGCTTACCAATGAAAACATGTCGTCATCACCTCTCTTGATGCTCTCCTCACTTGGAATTAGATAGGCAGTCATCATTTCCCATTTGGTCCAGGCTCTTGCAGCTGCATACTAAAAAATAAGGAGGGTAATGCACACATACACTACTAGAAAGCTTCACCCTTGAATAAGATAAGCTAGACCAATAAAATGTTAACTGTTTTCGTTGAACACTGAGACAGCTCTCAGAATTCTTACTCGAATTTCCATGTCGGCGCTGTTCAGCCTCTTGCTGTAAGCATTGACAAAAGATCCTCTTTCATCTTCTGGAATCAGATCCCTGAATGGCTCCCAAGCTGTATCAAGACCAAACACATGACAGCTTTTAGATTGAGCACGTCAATAGAAAAGCAACCTGTAATCAACGAAGGATAAAACGTTCCAGTCTCCAACATAAATCGGTCTGAGAGACTTGAGAGTTTGGCAGAAGATCAATTTTGACGACAAAGCATACCAGTTTACAACTTAGTATGGTTCCTGGAATATAGAAGACTACGGTGATTTCACAGCCTCAGGCAACAAGACAGTATTTTTTTTTAACAATAACCCCATATTTCCCAGTCTTCTTTCAACTCTTCCATAAGGGATAGAAAAAGCAATTCACGTAAGAACAACCAAAAGGTAAACACATGAGCTTAATCCTAGCTTCACTTAATAGCAACAGAAGAAGCTGCTTAAACAGTACATCATAACAGACGGAGAAAATAAAAACATATAACTATAGGTGGAGTCAAGTGAGTTGTGCGTAGCATACCATCAGGAAATATGGCTGCAGCACCACCCTCATAGAACCAATCAATCTCCTTCTTTCGTAGAAGAAAAATTCCTCTGAGGACCAAGCCGGTCACCTAGAAAATTTCAGTGGAAAAGATAATTATGATGGTGATAGCTAACAAGAAGACATGTTTGTTTATTGCGTTTCCATCTAATTGTTTTGCAAAACGAGGCAAGGAAAAGCACCTTGTCAGGATGAGATTGGCTATAAGTAAGCGCAAGTGTGCTTCCCCATGAACCACCAAACACCTACAAGATGAAAATAATGATCTTCAAAAGATAATCATCTCCTACATAGGCAAACACGAGCCTTCTTAATTGATAATGAATCAAATAAAACTTCCATCACCTGCCATTCTGGGATTTTTAAGTGTTCTCTTAGTTTCTCAATATCAGTGACAAGGTCCCAGGTAGTGTTGTGCTCCAAACAAGCATGGGGTACACTCTTCCCTGCACCTCTCTAGAATAATGAAGATTTAGGATTCAAAGATTGTTTGAAATGATGAATATTACCAAAGAAGTACAAGCATAAACCAGTGTACAATTATAACCATGAATTGGATGCAACCCTTAAAATCTATTCACTTCGGAGCACAATTCTAAGATGTGAGAATCATAAACCTGATCAAAGAGGATTATTCTGTAGAACTCCGGGTCGAAGAACCTTCGATTGCTCGGTGCAGTTCCTCCACCAGGTCCACCATGAAGGAAGACAACTGGCTGCAAGAAACAATAATAACATCATGAAACAAAAGCTAGAGTTTCGCATCACTAGCAATGAACTGAATGCAATGCCAAAATTTCTTTCAAACCAAAGATTCCATTCACAAGTTTATCCCATTCAGGCTCGACGTATCTATTTGAATTTGGAAGGTGATATTGCCTGAGCAAAATCAAAACAGCAAAGAAGAGGGGAAAGTCAAAGGCAGAAGGAACGAGCTACCGACATGGCCACTAGGATTCCCAGACTGCTCGTAGTAGATGGAATGGAGATCAGAGACTTTCAAAAACCCACTATCGTACGGATCAAGAGGAGGGTAGAGGCCTAGATTCAAACCACCCTGGGATTCATCCTTGTCCGACTCCATCGGTTCACTCAGCAGCTCCTTATCCAAATTACGATCGAGATTCTGCACTAGGGCCACAAACTTCTTGTTCCCTGCCAAATCGAAACACACATAACAAAGCCATGGACTGAATATCAGCCCACTTAAAAGGATACATAAAAGAGGAAGCTTTTTTATATGAACTTACCTGCGGAGAGAGGTTGAATCCGGAAGGAAGAAAGAGAAGGGAACAGGGAAGGCAAAGAAGGCCGGAGGGAAGATGTAGAAGAAGCAACGTTGAGATTTATAAGCGATGATGAATTGGCTAAACCCAATAAACCCATAATATTTTTCCCCGGCTATGACAAATCTAGTGTGCAAAGCTCTGCCATGATGGTTGCAATTTCAAGACCCCCAATATTCTCCGTCTCTGCTCCTCTCTTCTCCTTCTTCCGGTTGTTTTGTTCCTACTCTCTTAAAAAATTAATAAAGTAGAGTGATTATGATGATAACACACTTTTATTAATCATAATGCATATCCCCGCCGGGTATTTAGATTAGTTTATATTATCTGGACTATGAGTTCTGCCAAAAACAATATTCCGGGTCCTCTCTGACTCTGCAGCACTGGGGTTCCACTAATTGAAACTATTCTTAATTAGAGCAGAAATGATTAAAGCAATCATATTGGACAGGAGATGATTGGAAAATCTAGGAATCCAAAGGCTCAATAATTGAATCTACAAATAATAGCACTCCGTGAAGAAACTGAGGAATCAAACGAATGCTAACAAGGATTAAGCAACAATAGTGATGAACAAGCTTCAAAAACTCCACAGTGAATAATTGAGAGAGATTACTTACAGGTTTCTTCTTCTTCTTCGCACAACTGAGGCTTCAGCACCTTGTATTCAGTCAGGACTACAGAAACGGAAGAGAACCCAAGTAATTCAATCAGCTAGGTCTTGTAGAGAGAGACAGCGTGTTCAAACAACAATGGCAATTGAAGGAACAGTGGCACCAATATACAGCACACAATTTGAGAACTATCTAATCCACCAAAATTAACGATACTGGAATCGTCAAAACTCAAAACCTAGCTGCCAAACGGGTGAGAGAGATGAAGAGTTCTAGTTGGGACGAAAAGAAGTCGAACCAATAAGCAAATGATGATACTCGAAGGAACACAGAAATGTTTCGAGGGCGGATCTCGTTCTCGTATAGCTACTTCGAGTCAAAAGAGCGGGAAAATCATAGGGAGGGTGAAGCAGATAACAAGATACTGTAAGGTATCGGAATGAGCGACATCACAATTCACAATTAACACACCATGGCCAAGCTGCAAAAAACGAAAGGAAGAAGGCAGAGCGATGGCGGACGGAGAAGTTTGGACGGGGAAGAGGCTCGCCAAATGAAGAACACAGCGACAGAGGAAAGGATACCTGTAAAGTTCTGACTCGACAACACACCAGTCTCACCGCTAAGCTTTTCGTCGGACTGTCAAAAAGGGCGGAAAAAAGCCTTTCGCTGGTGACTTGGTTCATTCGGCGCTTAGAAGCTGGGCCTTAATTTTTGGGGCCCGTCCATTAGTCCTTGGGTTGGGCCTTTTTTCTTGAATGGACTTGTCTTTTAGTGGAGGGATCCGCTATGTAATTTACCCACCTTTCACACATAACAAACTTGCACCCACCTTTCACACCTAACAAACGCTAAATACCCTTCAAAACCATATTACAACCAACTCTAAATGGCACGAACTTTGCAAGCATGACCAACTGAGAAAAAAAAAAACACAAGAAGACTTTTTAGAGTTTCACAGTTAGTAGTCCCATCATCATGCAAGACAGCACCAAAAAAAAAAAGATGCAACAATAGTGTGGGAGGGTAAAATTATTTTCACCCCTTAAAGTAAAGCAAAACCCGCTTAAAAAAAACAAAAACGGTTGCCGTGACTTATAGGCTGTCGAATCGTCCTTCGTCCCGACTTTCTGACACGTATCGTCGTCGTCAAACGTCAGCTTTTGCTGATAATCTGACTCGACTCCAAAGTCCAAATCATCACGAGGTAAATAATTCTCCAACTACTAGAAGCCTTCACCTGGTCTTCATTTACTACAAACCAAACGAGCAAGCAAACCTCCAATGGCTCCTTCATCCTCTGCAGACTCAGTGATCAACTCGAGCTTCACAGTGAAGAACTGGGTCGCCCACGTCAATGGCAGCCTCGACCAAGACCTCGAAAGCGTCACAGAACACTCCTTCAGCATTTTCCAAGTCCCAGGCAACCTCAGATCCCAAAACCCAGAAGCCTACGCTCCCCAGCTGATCGCCATAGGCCCTCTCCACCATTTCAAGCCAGAGCTCTACCCAATGCAGACGTTCAAGCTCGCCGCGGCGAAACGGGCACACAGCTCCCTCCATCTCCCCTCATTCCCGGAGTTCGTCCGGTGCCTGTCCACATTACTGCCCGCGATCCGCTGCTCTTACGACAAGCACCTGGAAATCTCCGACGAAGCCTTGGCGTGGATCCTGGCGATTGACGGTTTATTCCTGCTCGACTATCTGCACAATTATGGGGAGCTCCGTCACAGTTCCCGGCGTCACTTCCTTGACTCTTCCGAGAGAAAGGTCAACGGAGATAGCGTAGTGAAAGATGTCCTGATGCTGGAAAACCAAATCCCTCTTTCCCTGCTCATGGAGGTAGAAACCAAGTACGCCGATTCCTCCATCTCCGAGCCTTTAACTGTGCTGTTATTTGACTTCTGTTGCAAGCTGTCGCCTTTCGACCTGCACGAGACGTACCCGGATGTCGGCCTTATCGAGCCGCGGCACTTGCTGGACGTTATGTACCAGTTGATTTGGCTGAAAGACAAACCTCTGGATGAACGGGCGAGAATGGGGAGGACAACAAAGGCTGCAATCAGAATAGCAGAGGAGTTTGTCGCCGATCTCTGGGACGAAGCGAAAGATGCCAACATCGGTCTGATTCAGTCTGTGGCGGCGCCAGTGGATCGTGTCGTCCGCTTGTCGAAAGCTCTGGGGATCTCCGACCGGTTGAGGAAGGCGATTGGAGAGGACGAGGAAGAGGTTCTGCTCCCCACGGCTTCCCAGTTGAGAAGCGTCGGCTTACAGTTTGGCTGTACTAGAGATGGCATCCGAAGCCTCCGTTACGACACCAATTTGAAAATGCTGTGGCTTCCGGCGTTCACCTGGAACCCCAACTGCGAGGTGCTGATCAGAAACCTTGTGGCTTACGAGTTGATGGCGAAGTCGGAGAATCTGATCGTGAACCGGTGGGTTCAGCTGATGAGTTGTTTGGTCAGGAGTGCAGCCGACGTGATGATGCTGAAGGAAGAGAGGATCATCGTACTTCCGACGGATACTGAGGATGGGAAGATTGTGGAGCTATTTGCTGGGATGGCAGGGAGTGGTAATCCGGAAGACAAGACGGGTTTTGATGATCACGTCAAGGGAGTGAATGAGCTCTACAACAGCCATAGGAAGATCAAGATGTCGAAGGTGGTGAAGAAGTATCTGAAGGTTTCGTGGGATGTTGCTAAGGTGATGGCTGCTGTGTTGCTGTTGGTGATGTTAGGTGTTCAGACATTCTGCGACGTGTACAAGTGCCATTGAAGCTTGGTGAGGTTATCGGCTGGGCAGAGTGTTTATGGGGTTGATTTTTAGCGTTGTAAGATGATCCATCTGCAAAACAATGTCAAGAAAAAGACTGTAATGTTGAAACTTTGATCCACTCCTTTCTCCAATTCGTGTAATTGAAATCATCTCTAGTGTTAAATTTAGCCTACGATTTGATTTTCAGAGCACAGCTTACTACCTACTGAGATGTCATCTGATACAATCTTGGTGGCACTAGTCCTTGTGAACTACTACAAAAGATGACCACGCGATTTTCTTAGATCTTGCGCATATGGCATCAGAAGGAAACAGAAGATAATAACTACTATTATAGAATGCTTGTTTAAATTACCACATTGGTTTTGCTAGAAGATACAGAGAGAAAGTAAATTCAATCAAGAAGATGCAAGCACCAAAAGACATACAGGGTAACCCAAGATTTTTGAAGAATTTTCGAGCATGAAAAGGCTAATTTGAATGATGAAACCTGCCACTGCAGGTGGTCCTGTGCATTGATCTGATCTACGGTCGAAAAGGAAAGGCTAATTTGATATGCTCACTGACATGCTAACCAGCAAAAACTATGTACCTGTGTAAGCTTTTAAGCCATCTCAAACCTCAGAACTGCTGGCTGCTCTCTTACTCTCTATAATTGTGTCAACTGCTCAGCTGAAGCATAAATTTCCAAGGGATCCTTTGCATATGAGAGAGAGAACTTCCTGCATGGTTTTGCCACCTGAAGCATAATTGATTACGGACAAATAACTAAAGGATTAAATTCATGTATGGAGAAAACACGATGAGAGAGAACCAACAAAGAAAGCCAAGTTCAATGCGTGCATTTTTACCTCTAAGGTGGAATATTCAATCCATTAACTTTTGTGGCACTGTAGCTCAAATTCCTGTAAACAAAAGCACATTAGCAGTCCATTGATGTGGAAAAAACGTCACGTCGTCACCACATATTATCTTGAGCTGCAACTGTATTCAGTGGGGGAAACAGAAATTTGAGAATGCCACAAGCCCAAAACTTAAACAAGACTGTGTGTCTAGTACAGCCAAAACTGCAACCAGAATTGTTAACCCGCCGAATAGCTTATGTTGCATAAGGGACACGAATTAAAAAAAAAACTGGCAAAATGACTTATGCAAACGCTGTCGAGAATGTAAATGGCCCTCCTGGTAAATTTCACAGTCACCAGCCCCTTCAGCGTAATCCCTACCCACAAAGCAATGACAGATGGCAGTGAGGACTTACAATTATCAGCTTGCTATGAGCAGAGCACTCAGGTATCATTGTTGATTTGCACTGAAAGGAGCAACGATTAGTTTATATTCTCAAGATATTAAGCTCATGAAAATATTGGGTATGATACTTACATTTTTCTCGAAATAGGGATGAAGAGGCAATAATCCTCCTGAGTTCTCAGTAGTTAGCAATGCTTTCAATGCTTTAGAACCTTGAAACTTCACTAGAGATTAACCTTGAAACTGCATCATGAATCTCTTTAACTCTATCATCTTAAGCAGCTTAAGAGGCCAACTTATCTAGAAGACAAGAATTCCACCATTACAATTTTCATTTGCCCAGAAAGGGAGCAGAAATTTTAACTGGTTCGTCGCAAAGAAAGCTTACAGTGAACAACTGCATAAATTATACAGAAAACCCACCACTGTATAGTGCTACAAAAGGTAGCCATCAGCCAGTTATAACGAATGTCCAATTCAAAGTGTCTACAGCCTCTCCAGGAAGAGCCAAGATTTCACCATTCCTCTCCCGCCACTTAATATAACGGTCTAGTTTTCTCATATTTGTATAACTCTTGGCAAGTATCAGAGATGAAACACGGTCTATAGCTCAGCCAGTTACAGCGAGTGTCTAACTAGAAGTGTCTACAGCCTCTTTTGGAAGAGCCAAGATTCCATGATTCCTCTCCCGCCACTTTATATAACGTCCTATCTGTCTCATATTTCTATAACTCTTGGTAAGTATCAGAGATGAAACATGATCTACAGCTAAACCAGTCTTCCTTAAGTAGGAAAAGATTTCCCGTGCTGCATTCAAATCACCACTAATAAAGTGAGCTCGGATAAGTTTTGTGTAAGTTATCATATCCGGTTCCAGGCTCCTTAGCCGCATTTCATACAGTAATTGATATGCCCGCCGAATATCCTGACCATTGCAAGCGGCGCCTATCAAGAGATTATAGGTCACCACATCAGGATTAATCCCTTTAGAAAGCATGTCTTCTTTCCTAGTAATTGCAGTGTTGATGTCTCCTTTTCTCATACATGCGAGAATCAATGCATTGTATGTATACACATTTGGTTCAACACCCTTCGACAGCATCTGTTTCAGAATTTCGTCTGCTGTATCAAGATCTCCAAGTCTAGCAAGACCATCAAGTACAAGGTTCCACACCAGAGGTTCTAGCACTACAGCCTTCTGTATATAAATTAGGTAATTTTTCGCCTGATAAACATCACGGAGGCATAAGCTGCGAATAATCGTTTTGCATGAGATTTGATCTGGAGCGACACCCATACTTAGCATCACTTTCTGTATGTATTTCACCTCATCAAATTTTCCCACTCTACAAAGGCCAGATATGATGGTGTTGTATGTAAAGATATCTGGAAGTATACCTCTTTTTAGCATTTGACAAGAATAGCTATATGCAAGTTCCATCTCTCGGGCCAAGCAAAGTCCATGGATAAGAACAGTGTAGGCAACAACATCCAACTGGAGATTATTTTCCAACATTGCTTCCCAAACACCTAGGGCTTTCCCAAAATCTTTGCTCTTGAAGTAGCCATCCATGAAGATAGTAAAGGTTTCCGAATCTGGTTTCGCTGTCACATTCTCGTCCAAAAATTTGTAAGCTTCTTCAAAAATGCCCTCCTTACAGAATGCATCCACGAGTATATTAACTGTAACAGTGTTCATCCTGAAGCCAGTTCTGCTCATATGAGAGAGAAGATTGCAAGCTCTTTGAGGATTAATCATGAGACAGTAACCCTTGACAAGGGTATTATAGGTGGCAGAGTTGGGAAGCGGACCCTGCTCCAACATTTCACTAATAAGCCTACCTGCCATGTCCAGCTCCCCCATCCTGCATAGTCCATTCACAATATGATTGTGGGTGAAAACATCTGGCACGAAACCATTCTGCATCATTTTTCTCCTCAGCAACAAAGCAACTCCCAACTTACCCCCTAGACATAAATTCCTAATTGTAGATGAATGCTCTCTAACACCGACAGTAGTGATTCCATCTAGAACAATGTTTTCTTTGATATGTGCAACTACATCAATGTTCGTCAGAGACATACTTTCCCTGCAAAAATTAACCGAAAAGGGGCTAAATTTGTTTACCACTTCTCTAATTCAACAATTTGCAAGTAATCCAGAACATTCAATGAAGAAATATCACCTTCAATTGATGACTCGTCCTACAAACCATGTAATATAAAAGGGAATCCAAAAAGACCAGCCCTCACCTCATCGATTTCAACCGCTCCAGACGTTCCCTTAGCATATCATCCAACACACTGAAAACAGCGGGTGAGTTTCCTCCATTATTATCTTCATTCTTGTTTGAGAACCAGTCCTCAGATCTTAACTGGCAATGACGCCCAATCGAGTTCATGATGTCGTCCAACGAGCCATTACCAAGCACATTGCCATGCCTGAGAGTATTTGAGGTTCAGAAATGCAGGACAAATGTTAATTCAGTGGTAGAATGTAATGGAAGCAAATTTTACCTCGTATATGAATCTGTGATAGCTTTGCAACAACTAATGTTGGCGATCATATCATCGAACTTGCGCTTGATGTTGCCAACAGCTTGGTCCAGAAACTGAATGAAAGAGATTTGAGTTGCCGCCATTGATGATTCTCCACGAGACAATAATAACTGTAATCGCCAAAACAACCACGCATTTAGCATACAGAGTCTAAGATACACCGGAAAACCGCACCCCTACAGGATTCCAAGACTAATATCATTCAGGTTAACGTACCAGGGCCATCGTCGCCGGAGTCAGATGATAAAGGAGAGCAAGAAAAAGACACCAGCAGCGTGCCGTTAGCTGAATCAGTTCGTCAGGGGCTTGGAATTAGGTCACAGAAACGCCGGCCGGAGTTAGGATTGAGAGAAATCAATTGAAATCTGACTATGAACCAAATTCAGAAACCAGCGGCGGCAACCGCACCCGCCTCTTGAGACGATGAAGAGCTATATATGCAATGCGCGAGAGACCAAAGCACCAGCAGCTGCGTCGGGACAGAGAAATAATCATGAATACATAACCACTCGGCGGCCGCCGTAGTTTTTGCGATATGACAAAGAGCGGCGGACTAGATTCTGATTTCCCGATGGAGGAAACAAAGAGCGACGCAACAGCAACTGAAAGACGAAGGAAGACGGGGCTCCGACGGGCAATGTCCGACGCCGATGAGATTCGGGCGGGCGGTGGGCTGCCTTAGGGCTGTCGTCGAGACTGAAGAGGCGCGGGCACAAAGTAAAGCGCTGGAGTAGGGGATTTAAGCGACGGCAAGGTGAAATGAGGTGGTTTACTGGTTTTTATCTTTTGCAGCGCGACGAGATAAAATGTTCGCCAAAATTGCATTAAAAATCAATTTTCCCCATCATTTCACTCCAGTCAGTAGAGTATTACGAGCCGAAAGACGGACAAAGTAGTTCGACGGATAGGGAGAAAAAACGAAGTTGTATAGTATATTTGTCTCACGCAACTATGTTAATTTCGTCAAACAATCAACCAAAATTTCTACGCAATCTCGTCAATTTCATCAATCACCTTGGCACCTGCAATAGAACGGGGTAAACAATTCGCTATCCAAAATTCAAATTTAGAGAGAAAGGAATGATGATTTACAAAGATCTGTTCTATGTTACGAAAGCGACTCAACCACGATATCCGGTTAGCCACTACTGAAACATTGCATTTGCGCCCATGAGTGAATCCAGCAGAGTAGATTTGATTACATTACAACACGGGTACGATTCAATATCTGTAACCGCCATAGCCTCCTAATCCTAAACCAGGGGATCCATAAGCTCCTCCTCCTCCTCCACCTAGTCCAGGAGAGTAAGAAGATGAATAGTTGGTCTCCGGCAACTGTTGCGAGTATGAACTATATCCTGCATCGATCTTCCCATACGAACTCTGTGGTGCCACCACCGGATCCTTGTGATTACCTACAAACTCCTGCAAAACAAATTACCACCACCAATATTGTTTTAGCAACTCTGACGGCAAAAGAATGATTGTATCGATACCAGCTCTGACGTCATCCTAATCGAGGGAACTTTTGAAATCAAACCTGAATTAGTTGTTGAGCCTTCTCGACTTGGGTAGTAGTGCCCTTGATTTCAACTATGATCTCATCAGGATAACCTCTACTCTCTTGAATTGTGAGAACTGCTCCACTGACACGGCGAATGTAGGCAATATGTGTACCGTTAACTCCAATGATATCACCCGCATACGAGAGTGGCACTTGCATAGTTTGTGTCACCTGAAAGAAAAAGCCCATATCAGTCACTTGAATGTTCCAGATTTCTTGGGGAACAATTTAACAGAACAAAAGGTGGAAAGATCGTTTGAACTGTGATAATGGGACAACCACGACCAATTAGAGACTCTACCTGAGTAACTATGGGGACATTAGCATGAGCAAGACCTGTTGAACGCAACCCAAGTGCATGGTCTTGTCCATACAGAGAGAGCCCAGGCTGTAGAACTTTTTGTTGTTCGATATGTGTGTCACGTTCAAATAGCAAAGGATCCCTCTTTATTGACAGGGAATAGTCGGAACTGATACTCCCTGTCTGAGAAGCAGAAACAGAATACTGCAGTGAGGGCTGAACTCTATCAGGCTTGGAATCAGCAGAACGCTCCTGTGTCTGCAACAAACAGATCGTATTAGCATAAACGGTAGTTTAATTCCTATACCAAGATCAACTAAGGTCTAATAGTACTACTTACAATTTTCTCAAACATGGGGATGACACTTTGGTCAACCAAGAACTTCCTCAGTTGTCCAATTACTGCTTCTAGTGCGCTAAGAACCTTCAGTGCTTCCCCATGTATCTCCACAAGTCGCTCCTCTGAAGCAGCATAGGAAGGCGAGTCGCCTACAAAGAAAAGCATGAGTGTTAAGATGCTTCCTTTCCGAGAAATAAAAACAGCACAAAGCAGACAGAGACTTCGAGACAAAAAATTTCAATCTACTAATGCTCAAATCAAAAGTCTAACATGCCACAATGGATCGAAAAGTTTACTGATCAGGTAAGTATTGAGTTTAAATTAGTACAAGTTTTCAACAGAAAGCCATGCTGATGCTAAACATGCTCATGGAAAAGGAAAACTGTACAAACATCTTTTCCCACATGTTCTGCTAAATTGACTGCAAACAGCCCTACATAGGTTCGAAGACATGATTAGTCAAGCATGGAGTAAAGAGAATAGGGAAGAATAATTAGCCTTAAGTTGTTATGTTGGAATTGGAAAAATTCAACCCAAAAAACTTGAACTAATGCATTTGAAGATGAAGAACAGTTAAAGGACTTTATTTGTGACTCACCTTCAGCTAACACCTTCACAGCTGCACTACTACTCTCCTGTATTGATTTTATTGTGGATCCCTGCTTTCCAATCAAGTTAATTGCTTGCGAGTTTGCAACTAATAACTTAATGGAACAAAATGCAGCGCCAGCAGCTGCAGCATTTGTGCTGTCGCCTTCAACAGGAGATAGACCATTGACACGTTTGAACACTCTTAACACCGCATCCATTGCTGGTGATACTGGTGCTTCTGGTTCTTCCTTTGCGGATATCAAAACCTAGCAAGGATGAACAATGAAAAAAGAAGTTCACCTATTGTTCCCATAACTGATTCAACAAGATTAGTGATCCCCACAATTTACCCAGAATATAAATGCTCTTTCAGAAATCTGAACACAAGAATAAGGAGAAATTCAGGACAAGGGAAGAGGGCTCTCGAAAAATAGGTGCATTAAATAATTGTGTAGAGGAACTTTAAGCACAGAACTGGCAAAAAAGAGATAAAGGTTTTCTTCTAAACTCAAGTGACTGAAACAAATCAAGCCAGGCTGAACTCAATTGTCAACCATGATTTTCCGAGTAACAAAAATCCTAGAGCAAGCTAGAAACCCTGGAATCAGATACTCCATAATCTGAATAAGCACAAAGGAACGGCTTTGCCCCAGCTCACTATCGCTCAACAACTAGCAACCGTGATACAGTATGTAAACCCAAATTTCCGTTATCTCATTCAGGTGCCATTGGTGGTCCTCATTTCCACAACTGGAAAATACAATCAGGAACTAGGGTTTGCATAATATGAGCAATCTCAATTCACAATCGCACAAAGAAACCCAATCGAAGCTCAAAACTTTCAGTCGCAGAGTAAACAATAAAGAAAGAGCAAACTCTGCAATTCGTAGGGCAAGAAACGAATACTGACGATTCGATCGGGAATACTGAGGGGCCCTTCGAGGATGCGGATTCGCGCTCCCGTTTCCTCGCACATCTTTTTAATCAGCTCGCCCTTTCTTCCGATAATGCTACCTACTTTCGCCACCGGAACTATAAGCCTGAACACGTTATGCCCCGGCCATCCCGGCCACTTCGTCGCCTCTGGTTGCGCGGCCGCGGCCGCGTCCTCCGGCGCTTCTCCTACAGTTTCAATCCCCTGCTCTGCCTCCGCCGTCGCTGTCGCCTCCACCGTCATCCCTGGAGGGACATCAGGTTCCGATTGCTCGACTATAGGATTCCCAGCCGGTACCAAGGCCATTCTTGCTGCCGGAGATTGATAGATGACGACTGACGAGAGAGAGTGCGGTTATTGGTGATGTTATCTCGGAGGTCTTTATAACTTTATTTTTAATTTTTTGTTCCGCCAGTGGACTTTGGAGTCTGGGCCGACCGACTGGATTTCCGTTAGGTCACGGAAACGCCAATGTGACGACGAGTTCTGAATTCTGGTATGAGTTTTGACGTCGCCTTCTGACGCCGTTTAATATTTTGCAGCGGTTATTCGTTGATGTCACCGCTCTAGCCCCTGTACTAATATTTTGTCATATGCACAGGCTTCAACTATTAGTTTTTAACAAATCAATCCTTTCATTCATTGTCGAACATGGCGAGTCGATTGTCGGTTTTTATTGAGTAGTAACTTGTTGTATTTTAACACGATATATCGTATTGAAATGTGTATGCAAGACCGTTGCCTTTCTTCGTGTTCTGGATGTATCATGTATGGTATATTAGCTCTCCCAAATAGTAATGTCACCAATTTGGGATGGGTGGCTTTGGAACAGACTACAGAGTGATCGTTCCATATGTCTATATGTGTCTTATTTTCAACTCTACATATGATGGGGATTGCAACCTACAAGGGTAGAAATTTGCCTTCATGATTCGAGCAACTAGGTATTTTAAGTTACCAAACAAGCTCCACACTTGTTTTCATAGCAGAGCCACATTAAACGTAGCAAGTATTTTAATCCAATCTTCCTTCATTCTTAGGCATGCATAATTCTTCCATTTGATCGAGGGAGTTATGCTCTTGTGCCCTTATCAGAAATTTGCAATCAAATTATTAGTTTGTTGTAAACCACTCATTAGAATCTGAAACATCGACATTGCATAGAGAATTCGCCATGACCAATACCTCCTTGGCTCTGCCTGGTAACATTTTGTTTTCCACATTTTAACTTTCTTCCATACTCGATTCTTCTCCCTTCCCACAATCTTTGGTAGGCTAAAATATTTTTCATGTTGAGCAACCAGTTTCATACCCAATATAGCAACCAATGTGTTCTCTTTTACTCCCATCCTCATTAGGCTAAACGATAATTTTGATTTGACTAGATGAATCGATTAACATGCCTCAACCTTATATACATGTAATAGTTATTTTTTGCATCGTTGGTGTAAAAAATCATCAATCAACCTTGTCATGTGCATTTGCATTATCTAACTTGGTTGATTGAATGCATTGCTTCAATGAGTAAAAACAATCAAAAGCGACCATAATGTTTTTTTTTTTATGAATTCACTAATAAAATTAATATATGATTGATCATTATTATTTATTAAATTATTATTTATTTCTTTCCCTCTTTTGATATAATTCATTACTCTCTTTGTTTTAGACTTTTAGTAGAATTAGGTTATTTTGTTCATTTCATTATGTCTATTTAGATTTGTGATTTATTTCTTTGCTTATTTTAGTATAACTTATTGTTTTCCTTGTCATGGTTAGGGGTGGGTAACGATTTGATTCACATCAGACTGAAACCGTAAAATCAAGCTAAGGATCAGACCAAATCGTAATTAAATTAATTGCCTATTTTATTAGGCTCTGAGAAGGAAAGTCGACTTGGAGTTGAAAACCATAATACCCTACATGTCACTTAATTACCTATAAATATGATTGACTTTTCCTGACTTCGACTCGTCGCTCCTATAGTCCTACCCTCTAATTAAAGTTCTCATCCGCGTTGCTTCAATCAAGAGATCTCCTTACTTTACCTACATTGTGAACCATGTATTTATTTGTTGTTCTCTTTTCTTGTATACTGTTTCATATATGGAGAAGATGTGAATAAATGACACCACAGATGCTTCTGCCAAGTCTAACAACACCACTGCAAATTAGCAAGTTTAAGAATCATTTGTTTTATTGTACTCATTCTTGGAGTAAGTTCCATTTTGTTAAACTCCTTTCTAATGAACAGTGAAAATTATGGATATTGGGAGGTCCAACGTGCACTCTAAAAATAAAAATGGAAGATTAGAGAGGCAATTAGTTAGATTACTTTGAGATTGAATAAAAAGACTTTTGGCTTTTAGTTAATTAGTTCTCGTTTAGCTTTTTCCATAGGGTTAATACCTTATTTTGGCCCGAACTATGACCAAATAATCAACTTTGGCCCGTGGTTTCAGAAATTAACATCATGGCCTCAACTATGCAGCATATAGACTCCATTGGCCCGACACATAGTTTGACTGTCAATTTGACATGCCATGTCATTGCCTAGTCAGCCTAAAAATTATTAAAAAATTTTAATTCAAATTATTTTCCTAATTTCTATTATTTATCATTTTACAATTAACCAAAAAATAAAATTCTAAAAATATAAAATAATTTTTTGTGATATTTGAAAATGATAAATTTTATAAATTAACCAAAAATTATCAAATAAAATTTCATAAATTTAAAATTTATGATATAAATTATATTTTGGTGGGAAGTTTTAAAAATATAAAATAATTTGATAATTTTTGGTTAATTTATAAAATTCATCATTTTTCAAATTATCCAAAAAATAAAAAATCAAATTTATTTTATGTTTTTTATAATTTATTTTTGGTTAATTTAATAATAAATAAGAAAAATTAGAAAAATAATTTGAAATTTGCATTTTTTTAATGATTTTTAGGCTGACTAGGCAATGACATGGCGTGTTGACTAACGGTCAACTGAATTGACCGTCCAAATTGACGGTCAAACTATGTGTCGGGCCAATTGAGTCTATATGCTGCATAGTTGAGGCCAGGATGTTAATTTCTGAAATCACGGGCCAAAGTTGATTATATGGTCATAATTCGGGCCAAAATAAGGTATTAACCCTTTTCCATAATATTTTGGAACATGTGGGTTTTAAGAATTGTGGAGTATTTAAATTGGGATAATTTGATGGGCTAATGCCACTACAATACCCGAACTATCGAAAAAATGTCATTTGTGTTGTGTCCTATTGTATCAAATATTCCATTCATGTCCTCAACTATGATATTTTGTGTCATTTGTAGGCCTGTTAGCGGTGCGGTTTCGGTTTCAACCGAACCGCAAAGGCGGTTAGCCGACACCGAGAAAGAGGTAAAATCGGCAACCGCGACCGACGGCACCATCGGTTAGCCGAAAACCGCAACCGTCGGTTTCGGTTTCAACGACGGTTATTCAGAGACCGACGCACACCACCTCCGACCACCACCATCGCTATGCATGTCACCGAAAAATCCCAATTTTGAACCATCGGCAGAGGAAGAAGAGAGACCCGTCGAGAGGTAGAGCGTCGAGAGGAGGATTTGGATCTAAATCCGTCGCCGAAGGCAGAGGAGGAGCGATGACGAGCATACATGGTCGGAGTTCTTGATCTGCGGGAGAGGCAGAGGCGTGGATTTGAATCCGTTGCCGCTCGAAACATGCAAGGCGGAGGTGGAGCAACGGTCATCGCCGCTTCGAAATCGACCTCTGGATTGGGAGGCGGAGTGAGGGGGGCGACGAGTTAGAGGATTGGGCTGCTTCCAACAACGACCCTCTTCTCCTTCTTGGCCTTTATTCGCTGAATCTCGACTATCGCCGCTTTCTTATCGGCGGAGGAGAACCAAATCGCCGCTTTGTGAATTTGGATCTGGAGGATACAGGGAAAGGAAGAGAGGGGGAGAGGCGGAGAGCGGCTAGGGGAGAGGATATGGGTTAGCGATGGAGGAGGGAGAAGAAGGGAGAGACCTGCAAGAGGAGAGGGAAAATCATGTTTAGGAGAGGGAAAATCGTGTTGAGGAAGAGGAAGAGAGTGGGGGACTGGGGGTTGCAGGGGGAGATTAGGGGTGAGAAGTCGGTTTTCGGTTGAACCGAGTTTAGCTCGGTTTTTCACTCGCGGTTTGCGGTTAGCATTATAACCCAAATTCGCCAACCGACGCCGACACCGCCAGGCTATTTTCGGTTTTCGGTTCGGGGCGGTTTTCGGTTGAACCGAGAAACCGCCAACCGATTATCACCCCTAGTCATTTGTATCCTGTCAATTTCGTTGACCGTTAAAGATAACGGTTGACCAAATGGTGGTGAACGCAAAGTTGACTTTTGTTGACGTGGCAAAAAATGTGGCAGCAACATAAATGCCACGTCATTGACACCTCATATTTTATATTCAAAATTAAATTACAAATAATATTAAAAAAACTCAAAAAATGTAAACTCAACATTAGTGAAAATTTTTACTTTGCACTTTCCCTTTCTTCTTCTTCCTCTGTCAATCAGAATGACCACCGGAGAAGCATAGATCTTGTCTCTGTTTGGTCCAAGGCGATGGGCGCATCTGTAGATCCACGCAGAGGTAGGAGATTCGAAGATCGACGTGGAGGTGAAGAAGTAGAGACAATTTAGCAACAGTTGGTGGCGGCCGAAGAAGAGAGATAGTTTTCGTGGCTGGGAAAGTGACAAAATCGGATATGTGTTTTTTGGGTTCTTGTCGATCTGTATTCGTCCCAATTACCCATCAAATCATCGTCATATTTCTTGGAATCAGCTTTCTCCACTTCCTTCTTCGAAAGACAAGAAAAAAAATATTGGCTTTGAGGAAGCTGGCAACGCGGGTGGCCATTGGCGTTGATATAGAGATTTATCCTTTGCTCGCGGCATTAAACGGAAATAGTTGGCGCCTGGCGGGTTTTCAACCCCCCTCTCCTTTCCACTATTCCACTCACCCAGAAGCAGAGCAACCCAGCTTTCAATCAGACCCACCAATTTAAAGAAACTGAGCAGATCCATAAAACTTACAGTTCACCCATTCTTAATTTCGTCGCCTTTCTGAACAGGGTAATGGGTTTCACCGACGATGGCGACACGATGGAGGAGGGTTTCACCTGCATTGTTAAAGAATCTGGCAGCGATGGAGCGGCAACGAAGTTTTGAATCACCGGCAGCAACGACAAATATGAGATCTGAATGGCCATTGTGATGAAAATGTATGCGGTGGAGCTGTAATGGTTGAAGTTGAGCGAGGAGAGGGCAGGGTCGGCGGCCGCGGAGTGGGAGGATTGTGGTGGTGGCGGACCCAGGTAAGAGGAAGGGGTGGAGCAAGCTCGGGAGGGAGATCGGGTAGATGAGATTAGGAATTTTTATTTTTTAATTATTATTTAATTATTTAAAAATAACACGTCAGATGCCACGTCAACGCTGACTGGATTTTCTGTTAAATACTAACAATCAACGCCGGTCAATATTCATGGAATAATAGTTCAGGACAAAAATGAAATATTGAAAAGAATAGGACACAAGTGGCATTTTTGTCATAGTTCGGGTGTTGTAGTGGTATTAGCCCTAATTTGATTACTTCTTTTTATGTTGTTACATTTTTTAATTCTTGTGTTGTCCTTTAAGAGTGATTTTATTCGAATGAAAGATTACTCGGTCCAATGGGATGGTCCAGACCGAATCGAGCCATATATGGTTTGATCTGGACCGAATCGAAGTAATAACAATTCGACTTTGGTCCTTGATTTAGAAGAAATTTTGGTCCGGTCCAATGATAGTTTGGTCCGATTTTGGACCGAATCGACCGATGCCCACCCCTAGTCATGATAGAGTTAGGATATAATATGTCATTATGACTATTTAAAACTCTCATATCTGTCTTTTTATAGGAATAATTATTTTCCTTATTTGATAAGAAGCAGAATATATTATGTTATTATCAGTATTTATGACTTGATTTCCTTACTTATCCTATATACTATGCTATGTCATTATGATTATTTAGAATTCTCATATGTTTCTTTTTTTTAATATGAATAATTAATTTCCTTCTTTGAGATGAACTAGGATATGGTATGTCATTATGGTGGTTTAGGACTTGATTTCCTTCCTTACTTGTCCTAGATTAGTTCTCATATAATATTTATTAATTATTTCCCTTGTCATAGTATAATAATTAGGATATATGTCAATATGAATAATTAGTTTCCTTATTTGAGTAGAATTAGGGTATGATATGTTATTATGACTGTTTAGGACTTGATTTCTTTCCTTAATTATGATATATTAGTTCTCATGCAATCTTTATAAATAGATAACTAGAGTGAATGGACGAGTCATGGATGAAGGAGGCAACCATGCTTCATTAGAAATTTTCTATTTGAGTTCAAGGTTGAACGTCCAACCATTCTTCTTCTTCTTAAGTTCATCATCTTCCAAGTTAAGAAGAGATTTCGACGCATTTATCAAGTTTCTCATACTTGCATTATGGCTTCTTCATCATAACAAGGTTCTTATACGTTTCTAGATAAACGGTCATTGTTTCCTCTCATATTTTTGTACTCATTTTCCAATATTTGTTGTGTACTTTGATTGTTGGATATAGGTGTCATTCGTTCGTTAGAGTCAAATAAGTTTCAAACTCTTAGTGTCTGAAGACACTTTCTCTAACAACCGATCGTGGGTCAAAGATTAGAACGCGTCAATTTTAAGGTAAATACAATTTTGAACTCTTCATGCCTTCTTTATTGTTAGGTCGCGACCTTTGATATTTTCGTCTTTTTTACGTGCTACATACTTCCCGTACTTTGAGTGTCGTTAATGATTACTTAAATTAGTAGGAGAAATGACATTATTAATTTGAGCCCTTCCATTATGCTCTAAAGTATTGTTGTTTCGAGGTACAAATCCTGTTTAGGGAAGATATTATCTAACTAGTGCTACCAGACCTGCCCCGACTTGTTTGGGGCGGGTATTACCGATTCGTAGTAGGCAGTAGCATGGAGCGGGACATGAATTTTGCTTTCGACCTTTCCCATCCCAAGCCCGTCCCGTCTCTTTCTCGACCTGTTATATCATGATTTGCATCAATATCTACATGTATCCTCCTCTTTTGACCTTTCTAAAATCATATTTTCATCTCAAAGGAATTTTAAGACTCTATCTTTCAACTATTTAGCCTCAATTATTTCTTCTACTATATTTCTCATTCAATTGCAAGGTGTTTTCTTTATGTCTACATGTGAAAGATCAAATATCGATGCTCTTTTTTTTTTAATAACATATAAGGATGAGTCGACATATCCGGCCTCGCACCCAATTGTCATCACTACGTGGTTGTATTATAAAGAAATTTGTACTTTATATTATGATTCAGTTTGTACTTTGTATCATAAGTTCATAACATAAATGTACAAATTCAGTTTGTACCATAAAGTAATATTTGCAAACTCAATTTGAACTACAAGTTAAATTTGTACAATAAAAAATATTTATACAAAAATATAGATACAAATTAAATTTAGTAACATTAAATACCAGTTTTTTCTATTAAATAAAAACAACCATTCTAAATCATTCTAAAGCAAAATTCCTCAATTAACTTACCACCTTCCTTCCAACCAAACGTCGCGTCACTTTTCCTAATACACTATTTAATTATTTCTCCGTCCATTTCGGTTCAGTGCCAACGCAACAGCAACTCCGGCCGGTGGACTTGCTCTCTCTGGTACGCCTTGGATTTGGAATATTCAATTCGCCGTTTTCTGTTTCCTGTTCTTGAATATCTGCTCTTTTTTTTTGTGCGTATTCATTTGTTTGGTAACTTTTCTGTGGGTGTTAAGAGTATCTGTTTCTTTTGGTCACTTTACGAGTCCTTAGTTGGATTTGCGGAATTTGAATTTCGGTTTCGCAGTCTCTTCAGCTTTCCTGTAATTTTGTTTCCTCGATTACCTGTAGAAATGTCCTGAGTGTACAATTCGTTTACTGGGAAACGTCCGGCAATTCGAGATATGTCTTCTTGTTTGTTTGTTTGTTTGTTTGTTTGTTTGTGTGCTTGCTTTGTTTTTTTTGTTGAACGTGGATGGATGAGTTTGCCAATCTGATGGAAACCTTCTTGAGGCCTCTGGTAGGGCTGTAAGCCCGAATTGCCTGCTTTCATTGGTTTTCTGGGTATTAATGGGGCTGGGATAGTATTGGACGTATCATTGAACGAATGTATCAATAACTTTTCGTGGTTCGGCGTGTTTTGAAGGAAGATATGCATAGTAAATCCCACAAGTCTTAGACTCTTGGGGTTGAACATGGATTTGGAGAGATGGATTAGGGTTTCCTTTTTGGAGATGGATTAGGGTAAATTTTTTTGGTATTTTAAGTTGGACAGATCTTGAGAAATTGAATTATTATCATGTAATGACAGGCGAAAATTAAACGCACATGGTGCTCCAACGTTCAGTTGAAGGACCTGTATCTTGCTCCCTGAATCGTAAAAATGAAGATGTAGCATGGGAATGGATCCCTGAGAGCGAAGCGTGGAAGCCTTGTTCACAACCCGAAGACGGTGCTGAAGATGATAATGCAGATCCCTCATCCCATTGCAGTTCCTTTTTGTTTTCCGGATCAAATGTCCAGTACAAGCGGAGAAGAATTCGAAGGAACTCATTAATTCTTTTTACTGAAGCTGCGTGTGAGGATGAGGTTGAGCTCGATAGTGATTCTCAGCAGGAAAGGAGTGCTAGTGGTTCTAGTAGTAAGAGGGTTCAAGGTTCAGTAATAGGTGCTGAAATAGGCAAGGATGATCTTCGGCTTCTTGATGAATCTGGTGGCCCTGAACTGCGGTCAAGAGAATGTGACAAAGAGCATATTTCGTGCGGCACTTCTTTGACAAGAACTACCGGTGATGTGAAGTGCTGGATTTCTGACCCAGAGGAGTCAGAACAAGATCTCCAGATTAAAGAAATCTGCATTTCTGTTCTTAAGCATCATGGAATTCCTCTCGGAAATGGTCCCAAAAGCAAGCCTGCTTTTGATCCTGCAAGTGAAAACGCATATCAGTCATGCGAGGCATGTGGCGTGTTGGACAGTATTGTGAATATGATAATATGTGATGATTGTGAGGAGGCATTTCATTTGTCTTGCAGTGGTACTAACCAAAAGACATTGGAGGACGCTGACGAATGGTATTGTAAAGCTTGCTTGAAATTGAAAGGCAAAGATGCAAAGGGACCTCTTCATGTTAAATCACGAGGCATGAAAGGTTGGAGTTTGGGTCCTAACCAGAAATTAGGTCGAATAGCACGTATGTTGAAGTATCCTGATTCACATGTGTCCCTGGTGAGGATTGGTGACCCCTTTCAGGCAACAGTGCCTGAATGGCGTGGTAAAAATACTGAGTAAGTATTTTTATCTTCTATCCTTCTATCATATGGTGCTGTCTATAAGATTGTAACCTCTAGATGTTCCCATACTTCTACGGTTTCCTAATTTCAGTTTGGTATTTAGGGGTTCTGACTGCATTGGCGAACCAATTGAAATGGATCCACTTGAGACTCTGGGATTACATGTAAGTGAATTATCATTCACTTCAAAAGAAAGGACAGAAGGGTTTGCTGATAGTCTTGGAAATTAATTAGAAGCATTGGCCAAAAATTGTGTTTTAAATGCTTTTGTGGGGTTAACTTTTTCCAAGGTTTTGATCTTATGATATTTTTCATTTCTTAAGGGGTGTGCTAAAGATAATATCTTAAAACCCAGCTCCATGAGCAACTGGCTGCAATGTCGAGAGGTCCTTGATGATCAACCCAAAGAACGGGGCTACGAAAGAGTATGTGGGAAGTGGCGCAGGTAAAAGATGGTATCCATATTTACATCCTGTATGCATAGTGGGAGCGACTCATATAATAGATGATTAGACACTTCAAGGTTTCTTAAGCTCGACAAGTGAGTACAATAACAAGTTTACTATTTGGTGATTCCAACTGGTTTCCTAACTTGATGCTTCATGATTTCTAGAGATTGATGATTTGTTACAAAATGAGGTTAACAGGGAATGATTTTCTAATTACATGAAGCATATCTATGGTCATTGCATTTTCATTTGTATAATTATCACATACCTTGACAACACAATGTTCCCCATTTCTGAGTTTCGTTGGATCATTCATTTCTCACTTACTATAATGGTTGAATATGTAAGCTAAAATGGTTACGGTTAAAATTTCATGGTTTCTTTGATAAGTTATTGATTTTGATTGCTAAAACTGAGTCGGGTAGAAGAGACTTGTGCTTTCTGCTATTTTTCAAGTGAATATGGGTTCTATTAGTACTTGGGACAAATGAATGGCCTGCATAACACTTTACTTCTAGGCAAGGCATTACCTGGGTTTTTTTTGTAGCCATTGCTCTTAAGCTGATATCGAAAGTGCTGTCATCCAGGGCACCACTCTCTGCAGTCCAAAGTGATGATTGGGAATGTTCTTGTGCTCTTCCTTGGGATCCATTTCATGCAGATTGCAATGTACCACAGGTGAGCATTCTGTTTTCACTTCCTCCCATTGGCTTATATCCGAACAGCTGATTTCCTAGAACCGGCTTTTTGTTGATATCTCTTTATGCATGCTTGACATATTTCTCCATGCATATACCGAACCACATTTAGCTTGTTTCTGAAGTTATATTGGCAATTTTTTGTTTTTGTTTTAGGAGTTGGAATCCGAGAAAGTACTAGTGCAACTGAAATACATTGAGCAGGTATGGTCTCTTAGTTTTAAACTATGAATCTGTGTTTGGTAATGGTTGAGATTGGAATCATTACATTACATTGTATATCTTGCTGAAGCAAAACTTGACAGACTGTTAGTGTCAAGCCAATTTATGATGAATTTTTAATCATTGGCACAAATGGCATTTTATGATGAATTGGTTTTCATACCACCATGTCCTTTCAACATTAACTTTGCAGCACTAATCAATATCTGTTTCCTTGTTTAAAATTTAAATCCAGTATTGAAGCTATTTGCCATTCTTGTGCAGTTGAAATGTCGTCTTGCTGCTAAGAAGAGAAAATGAACTCAAACTGGACAAATAAAAAAATCCATTTCAAATTGCTGCATGGAGTTTCTCAGTTCAATGGAACGCTATATACAGGCTTGCTAAGTTTGGCATCACGAATCAAGACCGCTACGATTCTCATCTAGTCATCAGAGTACACGGAAAATTTGAATCACTTAACACACAACGTATACATGGTTTTGCTTGTTCTTCCTCCAATGTAAATTTGCAAAGCGTTCTTTCCATTCATTCAAGATAATCTCCTGCCTAAATGAGGCAGAACTGAAATTTTATTCAACAAAGTTGCTGCTTTTCCATCATTGTTGCTCTGTACCAAGAGTGATCTCGTCGACATGCTTTAGTTCCATCTCTTGTTTCCTCTGGTCGCTCTGCCTCCACGGCTGTTCTGCTGCTGCTGCCTGCCATTGTAGGTTGTGGCTTGAGCATGGCTCTTATAATTAGGTTTGCCACCAAACTTTAGAGGTACAACTTGATTGATGTACGATTTCCCAGGAAAGTTACGCGACTCTTTCGGCAGATTTTGCAGCTGGGGAAGCCAGTATGACACATACTCTCCTTCAGCATCGTAAGTCTGTGCCTAAAATTTCGCAGAAAAGTGACCACCAGGTGAAGGTTTTAAATTGCATGCTACGTGAATCATGAAATGAGAACCCAAATCGAACTAAAGAAGCAACTTACTTGCTTCGGAATGCTGAAATAACGATCTTCTCGCGGATCATTTCCAACCCCTTTCGATTGAAACAAACGAACGAAAATGTTCAGAAGCAAGTTGTGAAACTACAAAGAACAAGGCAATGTGAGGAGTCCAATGTGAGAAACAGAGTAATGTGCACAAACCTGCACCATATGTCCAATTGCCATAATTAGAACAGGGATCATAATCTAAAAGGCAAGTCTCGAACCATTCTGCCCCCATTCTCCAGTCTATGCCCATGTCCCTAACCAGGAACGAGCATACTATCTACAATTTTGCACACAAGATTGGGTCTGAACATCATTCGAACCAAGTCGGACCGAGTTCAAGCGAATCGCTAATCATTTGTCTAACCTGCCTTCCTCTATTTGACATGAATCCTGTTGCTGACAACTCTTTCATGTTTGCATCTATCAAAGGATACCTGGAGAAATAAATCCATGAAAGCTTATTACAGCAGAAGCAGAGGTAAAACAGAGCACAACCATAGCAGTTTAGAAAACAAAACAGAGTACCCTGTACAGCCATCTCTCCAGGATTCAAACAGCTTCTGGTCCTGGCTCCATCTCTTCTCCACTCTTCTTGGGCCACCTAAGAGTCATTTGACGCACTTCTTTATAACCGCCATTTGAAACTCAACTGGTCTCCTTCATAAACATCATAGTGTTTGCTTACCTAACTGGAAAATGGAGTTGCCATGTCTGATCGATATGAAGCGGAAGTAATCTCTCCAGAGTAGCTCGAACAACACCCTTCAAAACCATGAACATAAAATTTTGTTCAATGAACCACTCCGTACTTCGAAAATGTGTTAATGTGGTGAACGAGAGAGCGAAGGAGAGGTACCAGTAAGTGGAAGCATTTGCTAGCCTCTCCATTTCATACCTCTTCACCTGTACACACCAAACAATACGTTTAAACAGATTCAATTGATGACCAAATTAGTAAGCTTGATATTTCATGGATCACTCATCAACCAACCTCATCATGAATGAACCGTGGCGAAATGCATCCAGAGGCCAGCCAGGGGGAGAACTTGGTCGAGTAATCGGATCCCAACATCCCGTTCCTCGTCTCCTTGTACACGCAAAGCAAGTCCTAAAAACATACAATGTCCATTTCCATATAAGATTGATAGAATTTTCAGACCCGTTGAGATTATTAGTAAACAAGTTAATAACAAAACAATCTTGCCTTTTGCCAGAAGTACTCGTGCACTCTGCCAATTGCAGCACTCTCACCTCCTTCAAACCTCATCCCTTTGCTAACCTGCACCAAAAATCAGCCAACCTAAGGCCTAACACATTGGCCCCAAATCCACAGTCAATGAAAGCATAAGGAAAAAGGGCTTTCTTGCCTGTTGAGGTTGGAGGCCAAGACCATCAACCGTCGGAATGCTCCCCCAATCTTCCACCGCGACGGGTGGAAGTGGTGCTAGAGACATGGGAAGCTTGACACATTGTCTGATTCTGGATTTCGCTTCAACGGACTGGCGAAAAACAAAAAGAGATAGAAGCAAGAAGAAGAATTCCTCTGTTATTGCAGGCTCAAATAGTCTTCAGAAGCAAGAGATCAATTTGCAATCTAACCCCTGGCTTGCCTTGCGGAACTCTGTGTAGACATCAGGAACACTACGAGCATCAAAGGGAAGGTCGTCTTTATGGTACATTGTGCTTCCCCAAACCAGTCGAAGTGTGGGATTCTTCGGAGCTGATGAAGAAGCCATCATTGTCGTCGTCAAACTTATTTTCTCCAATGCTCTGCTTACAAGCTTCTCAACTCTTAGCTCCTCGCTGCAAGTTTCCTTCTGTGCATATATCTGAGCAAAAGAAAGAGCCGACGACATCTAAATAACCACCAATTCGAAACCCTTTACACAATTCTGGAGCTTGAAGAATCAAAAGAGCTCAACTGTATGAGCAGAGAACTGCTTTGCAAGAGCAGGGAGAATTTCTTCCGGCTTCCCATGGCGAATCACAAGGTTCAGCCCTCTCTTCGTCAGATTCTTCCTCAAATCAGCCAAACACTCCACCAGAAACTGGGCTCTCAAAGCTGGCAGCGTATCATCAAAGATATAATCAAAACCCTAACAAAATTTTGTTTGCGATGAAGAAGAAAACAGGGGGAGAGACTAACCTCCAGTCTTAGGGAATCCGAAGAAGTGAGTGGATTGGAAATGGCGCGGGTCCAAACAATAGACAGGGAGAACCGATTCAGAAGAAACCCAAGCTTTGTAGAGAGCCTCATTGTCCAGAACTCTGAGATCGTACCTGAACCAAACAATCGCGGTCCCTGTTCCCTTTCTTTTGATCGTATTTGAAGAGTATCTCTGAAATGTCTGCTCGGCCATTCTTTCCATTTCGTCGGCGGCGAGTTCTGGGACCTGGAAAGTAGTTGCGGAAGAGGGATTTTTGGTGCTGCTGCTGCTCGTCGCCATGGCTATGCAGCGAAAGTGGGAGAAACAGAGTTTGGGAGGATGGAGGAAGTTCGAGAAAGAGGGAATGCGCGGGTAATTGGACAGTTGTTTGAGGGGAAGGGATGAATTGGAGGAAGAGAAGCGGAGGATGCCCGCCATTGAAGGCGAGGAAGGAAAAAAGCTTGAGCTCGATTGGCACGTGGTGGAAGGGAGGCAGGGGAGGGACGGGATTCAGCAGTTAGGAATTTGCCACGTGGACTGTCTGTTGTCGACAGTGACGTGGCTGTTTTCTGGACCAATAGCCTGCTAGCCTATACGCGGGTAATTAATTTTGATTTCTACCCTGAATAATCGACTGTAAGTTGTGTTAGCGTTTCAAAATTCAGTGATGAGTTTGTTAAATCATAAATGCTGAATGACTGATTTGTAAGTGATGACAAGTACGTAGCTTTTTGCGAAACAATACACGTCTAGAGAGTTCGGTTTCTGTAAGCTTCTGGGACGTGCTTCTCGGGGAATAAGACGGGGACGGTTCTTCTCTGATAATAACATCGTCACCGGCGGACGGACCAGCACCTTTTCTTTCATCTTCTTCCTTGTCCAGATCTGATACGATTCGAATTTACCAGTTCGGCGATGAAATGTCGGCGTCGTACGAGAATGTAGTGCGAGGAAAGCTACGGCTGAAAGGGAAGCCATTGCTTCTGAAAGATGGTGGAATTGTGAAGAAGAAAAAGAAGCGAAACAGCAACAAGCATCTGTATCACCAAGATTCCTCCACATCAGGTTTCTTTCCTTTCACTTTTCCCTTTGAGACATCGAAATGTGCTGTTGATCGTTCAGACATGAGATCTATGTTCTTTTCAATCAATTCTTGATACGTTATGTCGGAAACTTCGACAGAAAGAGCCAATTTAGAATATCAATTTTGATTACGAATTGGTTCAAGTTTAGAGCTCTTTCCAGGATACATGCAGTTGTGCTAACGGGAGCTCTATTCGTGTTTGCCATTTTGGAGGTTGACAGGTCGAAGCACAGAACTTGTTACGGCCGGTCAAGCTGAAGGCGGTACAGAGAGAGGAGAAGCAGAAGGTGAATCCCTGTATCTGACACCAGCCGAGAGGCGGTATCTGCAGCAATGGGAGAAGCTGGATGGGCAGAGGATGGCTAAGATGGCAAGCAAATCACACCGCGACCGGATTCACGAGTTCAACCAGTATCTTGCCAATCTCACTGAACATTACGAAATTCCTAAAGTTGGCCCTGGCTAATCAATCCCACCAATTCCATTGTTCTCCAAATCCTCTGTAATTCTTTTGCATTGGCTACTTACAAATATACTTTGCTTCTTGGATTGGTGCCTTCAGACTTGGCTGATTAGTTTGCCTTATTGAACTTCTACAAACTCTTAATCATAGCTCTCCCTGTTCTACACAAGTATGAATGAGCGGCTGTCTAAACCTAAACTACTCAATGCAGTATAGACTATAGCCATAGCAGAAGCACACTCAAACTTCACTGAAACGATTATATATACTTCGGAGAACTACAGTGTCGGTGTACAACAGAAAGCTGAGATCATACGAGCTCAAGGAAAGAACACTGCTTTTACGGGCGAAATGTGAGAGCTAAGGCAAGAGGGTTTTAACCGATTCTTTGGAAGACGAATAACGAACCTCTGGATCCCTTGCCCAACCTGATCTTCTCATCCACATACGTAATCTGCAGTTTCACTTCGCTTTCACCGCCATACTGAAAGTCCAGAGCTCCAACCTTAAGTTGAGGTGGCTCGAATATCACCTGTATCCAGCTCCCATCCAGAGCGATCAATTTCCCTGCGTTGAACAGAAACAAAGGAACTCAGCAAACCTGTTCCAAATTCACATAGGGGCAGGGAGATACTCCAAAGTGAGAAAGCTTTTACCTTTGAGAGATACCTCTCCGTCAAGAAACCCAAAGAGGGAGAATTTGACCTTGTTTCTCACAGTGTCGGGAGCTTCAACAGCTTGCACCATTTCCTTCGTTTTGAAGAAAAGACGGCCGACTGAGCTCCTATACCCACCGCCTGGCGAGGTTGGGTTCGAGCAGTACACCACATCCCACTCTGGAACAATTTACCAAACACATGGTGTGCAGAACATAAGCAACTACTCAAACCATTCAAAATCTTATTGCAGAAAGAAAAGCTTTTGTTGAGCAATTTCACCTCCAAATATGAGAGGACATTTCACAGGCTCCGGGACGCAGTACTTTTGCAACTCTCCAGCAACTTCACCCACCGCTGCGTGCTCCTCTTTCTTCAACGAAACTCCTCGGTCTGTCTCCGAAACCTGAAATTTTGACAGAGTTAGCTCCAATTCAAACTTTTTCTACTTAGAAATGCGGTGAAGACTAACAGCAATCTAGATCGGATTATGATTTTTTACCTTGGAAAGGATGGAGTCGACGAGATCGTCTGGCCCACCCGTTCGCACTTCCCGGTCCGTCAGTGATACGGAACAAGCGATTCGCAAGTTCCCGTTCCGTCGTCGCGGTTGAGACGGAAACGAGACGGACTTTGAGGATCTTGATGAAAATACAATGCTTCTGGACTTTCCCGCGTCGCAGCTTCTTCTGGCGGAAGGCAAGATGGCGACTGAGGTAGCGGCGGCAGCCATGGCTCTTTTTCCTTGTGAGACAGACTGACAAAGTTCCGATGAGGTCCCTCCTCCGTCGAATTTTTGTCCAACTTAGCAGATGAATATTGAAAAGTAGTCGTTTAAGTTGTGCCACGTGAGCACTTCATTCGGGTGGGCGCAATTTAATTGACTGGCTACCGTGATGCCACGTCCGCAGAAATCTACTTCTTCGCGCGCTATCAATTTATGGTTTATCAGGTTTTGGCCAGGTCCGGGTAAACCGAAAACCTGACCGAATCAGGTTATGGAGCCTGCTTAAGGGTCAGTGACCCAATTGAACCACCCAACGACCCAAATTTGATTTATTAGCAGAACCTAATCAGTAATCACCGGTTCACTACTGCAGCATCATGTCTTTAACAGAGGTCATTCTCAGTGTTGTCTGAAGAAAGATAGGTTTAGAAAGTAATAACTTGTTTTGGCTGGCTCCCAAGCTTTCCAAGTGCTTTATCCAGTGCTAAATTGAAATTGTTGAAAGGAACCAGCTCCATCCTGCACAGAGTGAGTGACCCACAAATGAATCATTCAATAGCTGGAAACCATAAAAAACCCCCAAAGAAGGGCCTAAAAGGGAGTAGCGATGCTTGGCTTACTGGTATCTCAGCTTCTCTTCCTTTGCCAACGATAGAAGATAATTGATCATTCTATTGCATTCCGTCGCCTTATCACTGCCCAGCCAGTTGTGCAGAAAGAATCCTCTCAGCGAGAGTTCCTGCAACCATATTGGGTAGCTAGTATTACATATTGTAGCATTCAAGAGCATTGGCGGGCGTCATTCAAGAGTAGGAGAGCAGAAAAACACAGCATAGGGATTGACTTGCTTTGAAAATGAAGGCTGATGTCGATACTGTGACGGGCTTTTTTGCCATGCCCCCGTAAGTTACCATCGTTCCTCCCTGCCTGAATAGTGCAAGAATAAATGAGATCTTTTGTGCAATAAGCATTATATAAACCTTGATAGGACGTGTTCTATTGGAACCAAAGTTTTACCTCAGAAATTTGAGAACCAAGGAAGCAGAATTGCCACCAACGCAGTTGAATCCCAGAGCAGATTCCGGTAAATCAGTCTGGCGTAGAGATGAGATAAGTTAGTAGAGGACATACATTCCAATGCTCAGATGCTGATGATTTGACAAACAGGTTATGCAATGAAGACCAGTTGATAGAAAAGATGTGTGGAAGAAAATAAATCAATCTAACTCAGCAATTATGAATTGTGAGCTGTTAAAGGTCCGAATATCAGGATACCAGGAGACTCTTCACATTCTTCACATTCAACTGGCTTTCAGTGAAAACTTCATCTGCACCGAGCTTTTTCAACATTTCCTTTGCATCATCTGACCCAGCCCTGGAGCAAGCAGATATTGTGGAATAAAATGAGTCCCGACAGATGCACTAGCAGAGTAAAGTATGTCACCCAAGGAAAGACCATTAACATAACTTTTCCGACTACTCTGCTTGTTAAGACTTCACTCTTAAACAAATGATGAAATCTGCCCTTAACAACACATATTATTATACCAAAATACTGACAAGTTGAGTTCCTAGTTTTAGAAGAAAGTCATGCTATGCGGGTAAAATTCAGACTATCGTGGGAGAAGGAAAAGGTGAAATAAAAGAACAGCAAAATATTCTAATACTTCTATCAAATCATTTGCCAACAGAAGACTCATGCCTTTGACCAAAGTCAGTAATGGAATCCCGAAACAAATGCAGCACACATCAATCAAGTCAATAAGCTGCTAGTCAAGATACATAGCCATTGGTCTTTTCCCAAATCTGCCTCACACCTTGGAGCTGGCCTTTCCAGGATCAGGAAGAATAATAGGTGCATTGAACCGTGCACTGAAAAATATTCATACTCAAAACTCTTACCAAGGAAGGGAAATGTGAAACCAGAGATGCATGCAAACCCAACTAACGCTAACTCTTTGAAAAAAAAAGCAGACTTCACAAAATCAAATTCGAACAAGCACCTGTCCCTTATAATGTTAATAGTACGGATGCCACGAAGGTGGGCAAGCTGGACAACGCACTGGCCTACTATACTTGTAGCTCCATTTTGGACAACCGAATCCCCTGCTTGAATGCAGTCGAACTTAAGTAAGGCAAAATCGGTTGGCATATAGAATTCAAACTTGAGAGTAACAATCCTAAGACAAATACAAACCTGAATTTAAGGCAATGACGTCCTCAAGCATTAGTAAAGCAGTCAACGGATTGATAATAATTGTAGCAGCATATTCAATCGGACAATCTTTATCGACTTTGTGCAGTCAACGGATTGAAATGATACAAAATTGATTATTGAGAGAGTGAAACAAATATAAGAATCCAAACACTAACTCTGTTGAAAATTAGTTTATCTGCTGGACCCACCTGGATATGTTAGAAGTCCTCAATTGAGTAAAATATTAGACGAATTTAAAAAAGTGAAGAGTAGAATAGAGAAGGGCAATGTCTATTTTTTACCCAAACCTTTTTCAGATTCATTTATTTTAACCAAATCTATAGAATTCCTAAAAATTATCCAAACGTTAACTCTCCGTCAACTTTTTTGTTAGTAATGCTGACTAAGTATATGACCATAATGAGTTGACTTCCTACATGACGGTCAGAATACCATCATTTACTCTTTTTAATAAAAAGATTATAAAAAAAAACTAAACAAAATCCCACCCCTCACGTGGACGAAATAAGTAACGGTAACAGAATGAATGCCCAGACTTTGATAAATTATACGTTTGGATAATAAATAGAATTTCTATAGGTTTGGTTAAAATAAAAGAATCTAAAAAAGATTTGGGTAAAAATAGACATTGCCCAATAGAGAATAAAGGAGAAGAATACTAGATGAGTATGAATGTTTTTGGGTTCAAATGTATAATTCTCAAAGGATACTAACTATTTGTACCATTTGATTATATTAAATTTTGGGCCATTAGCTACAACTACAATGTTGTAACGAAACCATCATGGAATTTGGCGTGGGGATAGGCTGACTTGCCCTTTTTACATTTGGCAGCAAGTGTTGAATTTTGTTGGCTCTTGGTTGTTTTAACTTTGAGGGCTGAATTTTCTATGAAAAATTATAAGAAGGAAAATGGCCCATTAAAGTCCATTAGATTAATTCATGTTTTTATAACTTTGGCCCGTTCATTCTTTTTGTGGCCCATGTAAACATGAATTAAAAGAGTTTTGTTTCATAGCATACCTATAATTTAGCCCAACAATAACTAATGTTTAAGGAATTTGAATTTTATGGAGGCCCCAAAAATCATGAGGCCCTGTGCTGGCGGGCTGACCAGCACAGGCCCATGGCCGGCCCTGACGGTGGCGACATGAGAGCAGAAAACGCGCGAACAGGTTGCGGTTGCGGCCGAGTAGTACCGATCCGCCGTAGTACATTGAGTAGCGATAGCGACGGCTCATTGAGAGCTCTAGTTGCCAGTGACCGTGCCATCGCCGGCATCGCTTCGCCGTTCAGTCTTCTTCCCCCCGCCTCTTCTTTCAATTACACTTGCAATCTCTAGTCTCTTCCGTCTTCCGTCGTCGTCGCTATCAAGTGTTACTGTTTTGACTTTTGAGCGACTCGTTTGCGCTCCTTGTAGTTGACTGGCTTGCCATTTCATCCACGTGTCCATTAGACGGGCCTCTGCAAGTCAGCTCACGGCCCATGACGAACAATCTATGTACACACTTCTTGGATCGCCGGCCCGCCATAATAGGATATTAGGATTTTAGGTGTGGTTTGAGTCTTTCGGATATTGGAGTGCTTCTTTTAGATCGAACCTGTCCTAACCAGGTGCCTAGTCACCATTTTATCTAAGTTGAACTCATTTAGGAAAAAAAAATTATAAATTAATTTTTTGTTAATTTTTTTAATCAATCATAATATAATCTTATTTTTTGAAATTTTTGGTACATCAAATAAAGTCTAAATTATCAAGTATATCAATCTTTGTGTACCAAACAATTATTCATGAATTAATTAATCGTTCAAATTTGAATGGTGTTCTTTGTAAAGAAATGTTTAGTATCAACAATTCGAAGTGTTGGGAGGGATTTAATAATGAATCTTATACCAAACAATTATTCATAATTCAGTTAGTCTTCCGTTTTAATACCTTTCAATCAACTGTTCTCAATTAGACGCGTCCTGAAATTTTCAGTATTGGTCATCTGTTATGCCTAATTTAATCATTTTTTCTCTCGAACCAGAATGGTGCTCGGAACCGACCCTCTTACACTCTCCCTCCGTCCGTCCCTATTTCCAACAACTCGATTATTGAGAACAACGGATTACTGTGTTCCTTACCATCATTTTGGCGAATTTGTAAAGTAGATGATGAGATCTACCCGGTAAGCTGGCTGTAAGATTTAACTTCTTCTCCATTGTGGAAGTTTAGTTATCATGGCTTCCTCCCCGTTATATTGGATGCTCGTTAAAAGAGTCGCTTTTTTTTCTCTCTCGCTCGGAGAAATTAGAGGTATTGCTGGTGCCGGCCCTGTTCCTATCGGACCGTTGTCTCTTTGTTTTTGGGTTGGTGCTATCGGAATAACTAGAAACGTCCTCGGTTAGCTGTCGTGTGTTTGCGTCTTCCAGTAGCGCCGTCCCCTAAACTCCAAAAGCCCCTATTATTATTGTTCTTTGATTTTTCCGCATTAGAAAAGTTACAATTCTCGCTCTCTCTCTCTCTTTCTGTCTGTGTTCCGCTCCAGTACTAGATTTTGGCTCAATAAATTCTCCTAATTGGGGTTTGATTAGTTCACCAGCGAGCTGCAGATTCAAGCCACCAACTCGGGCTTCCCTTCTCTTCTGGTCGTCGGAGTCGATATGAAGCGGCGGCGGCGGCGGCAGGGGAATCTTCCGTAGGCCGAACTCTGCCGCCGGCCGGCCCGCTCATCTGGGTACGTTAGTTAATTAGTGGGCGGAAAGATATTACGATTTTCGTGTTGTTTATTATCTGCAATGTTTCCTTCTTCGTCCTCCGTCGTTCTTGAGTTGATCGGACAACGATGTAGAATAAAATAACGTTATGTTACACTCATTTAGCACTCAAATCTGTGGCAGTTCATGTGTTTTTTTGGGTCGGAAAGAGGATAGTACTATATGTATCAAATATGCACATTTTATATATAAAAAAAAATTTATGCCATCATAAAATAAGATATTTACCACATTTATTTATCCCAACAGAAGAGGAAAACAAATAAGTTAATTAACAGAACCGTAGTCTTAAATTGTTTTTACATACTGATGAATAGTCTACATGCTTAGTTGCTTACGTGTTTCAGGTAGTTCATTGACTTTTCTTAGCAGAAAAAAAAAATCGTCTTGAAAATGATTTATTTTTGGAATATTTGTCAAAATTTTAAAATTTATATATGTTTTTTTTTATGAATTGTAATTAATCAACCATATTTAAATCACAATTCACAAGTAATGAAGGGATCCAGACAGTGATTAATTATTACAAACAGCTGGAGATCAAATTATTATTGTCTCTCTCGATTACCAAATTCCACTTCATAATTACAAAAAAAATTGACATCTCTTGCAGCTTATGCTTCGGATTTCATTTCTCCTCGTCCTCCTTCTTCTCTGCCCTGCCCTGCAGATCGACAGCTACTGCAATTTTATCCTCATTTCCAGGTACTTTCCGATCTCGCCATTGTCGTTTTCTTGAATCTTGATCCCATTATTTGTCCTTTCCCCCTAGGTTTTCAGTCCTTTTTTACGCATGTTTCATTGTTCAACCCATAAATTTGTGATATTTTCTTGAACTTCCCTGATTTGGTGTCAATCTGTGGAAATGGAGCTTTCCCTTTGTAAGTGGCATCACTGTTAATGATAAAGTGTAACATGTTCATTATGCAACTAATTAATAGTTGCATCCTTAATTTTATTTGTGCGTGAATTTGTACTTTTTTCACGTCTTCCTTCCTTCGTTACTTACAATTTCTATGATAAAATATAGCGTTCTCATTCAGCAGAACACTCAAAAAATTGAATCGAAACTAGATTGTCTATCACCTATACAACAAATTGGCACCTCGAAAAAAGAAAAAACTGGATTTTTCCACTTTTCATTGTTGATCTATGAATACCTGGCCCTTGGCTACGGGTATTCAAAACGAGTAGCGGAAAAACAATTCCAATCTCAAATTTAAATATTTGGATTAACATCATCCCTAAAAAGTTATGAGAACTACCATGTCATAACTCATAAGTTCACATTTCACAGTCAACCATCGCTAGCAAAATGAAGTTTGTGATTTAACCAGACTTTTTCCCCCAAAGTATGTATCCATAATATTATTATTACGTTGGTCGTCGTCGATAATTATGTATGTGTAATGATTCTTCTTAGCTAGTGGTCATTCGAGTTATTGGCGCCAACGAACTCCTCAGAAACTGAAGTGTCAGAGGTGTACAATCAAAACCCAGAAGATGTCTTAAGTGACCGATCATCCAACATCTCAACCATCCATTGCACTTCATTTATAACGAATAAAATGAAGACAAGTCGTTCATGGTGGACGGGGACGAGGGATTACCTAATAATGCCGCCGGCCACCTCCAGGCAAAGAGCACACGGGAAGCGGACACCAAAGTGGATCCTGCTCTTCGTCTCCCTCGCCGCCGTCTTCCTCATTAGCGCCTACTACCTCTACCAGCCGAGAAGCACGGTCTCCGCCGCTCCTTGCTCTGTTTTCGCTCCGGGCGGGTGCACCACCACGTACGACGGAGACAGAGTCGTTCCGGCCAAAGTGTTCACCGACGAGGAGACGTCGTCTCACGTCGTGATCCGCGAGATCCTCAGCACGCCGCCGCCGCTCTCCAAGTCGCCCAAGATTGCCTTCATGTTCCTGACTCCTTCCTCCCTCCCGTTTGAGATGCTATGGGAGAGATTCTTTCAGGTATCTGAGTAGTAAGTGATATATATGTTGCCTCTGTTTCAACAATTCGAGTTATTGGGACTGGTCGATTTATGGTATAGTATGAGAATTGGTTTACAACAGGTTGTACATTTTGAATTTACTGGTGGTGGCAGGGTCATGAAGACAAATTCACCGTTTACATACATTCTTCCAGAGATAAGCCAATTCATAGCAGCCGTTACTTCGTCGGCCGAGAGATTCGCAGTGAAAAGGTATGTAAATCGAAAACTAGTTGGTCTCCCAACAGCTCTGCTTATTAGGAGCAGTTCAATTATGATTTTAAACACATCCCCTCCGATGAAAATTAACCCGAAAGAGCTTGAAGCTTAACAGACATGAGAATACTATGTGCTTAACAAATGGGATTATCGAGATTCGAACAGAAGGCTCTGCTACCATTTCAAAAAACCAATTGTTCCCAATAATTCAGAATTGTTAAAAAGTGTTAAATTATGGATCATATATTACTTATTAACACACTCACGCAGATTTTTAAGAGCCACTTATGAGTTATGACTTAACCACCTATTTTATCATCAAACCACCTAGACATGAAGTTCGAACTATCAGTTTATGCAGGGGCGGATACATGGGCCTCTAGGAGTGTCCCGGGACACCCCTAAAATTTGGGGAAACGATTATCCAACCTCCGATAATAGTTTCGTATGGATATACAAAATATAATTGGTAATCCAGGACACCCTAACATTTGAAAAAATGATTATCCTACCCTCGATAATAGTTTGCTTATGATTAACAAAATATAAGTGGTAGTTCGTGTTATTCCAACCTAGGACACTACTATTATCAAACATATTCTAATTATGTTGCTACTCATTTGTTATTCTATTTTAAACATCATGCAATAGTAAAACGCTATTTCTTTATCCCCAACTATTTTCAATACCTAATAATTAAACTACGTACACGCTACCCTTAATTTTGAATTGATTTTATGGTTACATGGCAAGTGTTGAAAGAGTCTTTTCTACTTCGAGCTACATTAAGAACAAGGTTAGAAATTGAATATGTGATAAGTTCGTGAAGTATTGTCTAGTAGGATATGTAGATTTTTTTTAACAGTGCAGACACGGAGTTTATTTATATTATTTTTTCAAAATATGAAAACGCATCATGAATTTTAATAAAAAATTTATACAAGTATGATATTTTTAATATGCGAATTATTTAATTTATTATTTAATTAAATTTAATTTTTAAGAGGACACCCCTATGAAAATTTTCTGAATCCGCCACTGAGTTTATGTATCATGTTTCTATCTGGTTTTTTAACAGGTAGAGTGGGGGAAGATCTCCATGGTTGATGCAGAGAGGAGACTACTAGCCAATGCACTTTTGGATCCAGATAACCATCAGTTTGTCTTGCTCTCTGATAGGTTAAACTTTTTTTTTTACCGTCTGTGTTGACTAATGTTACCATCTTAAGTTTACACCAATGTAATGACATTTGTCTATCTTGCTGCTAATCTCCTTTTGCAGCTGCGTACCACTCCGTACCTTCAACTATGTGTATCACTACCTGATGTTCACTAACGTCAGCTACATCGACAGGTAACTCCGCGATATTATGCCGCGAGAAACCAGAAGTTATAGTAGATTGAGTTGTTGGCAGAGGTTCAACAACCGATCGATTTGTTTCGTTTTTTCTCTTCAGTTATGTGGATCCGGGTCCGCATGGCAACGGCAGATACTCGGACCGCATGATGCCGGAAGTTCGATACTCTGATTTCCGAAAGGGTGCCCAGGTAAATAAATTAAACCACAGTTCATCATTTTTACTGTTTCTTTTCTTTTACTGTTACCAAACTGTAAAAAAAAAAAAACTCGGATTGCAGTGGTTCTCGATGAAGCGACAGCATGCTATCATAGTCATGGCAGATAGCCTGTACTACAGAAAGTTCAGGCTCTACTGCAGAGTACGTTACACCCTCTAACATGAACCAAACGATCAAAATCTGGAAGATTATCTTGAGAAAGGGGATTTTGATTAACTTGTTCTGATTCTTGTACCCTTTTTGCAGCCGAATATGGATGGGAAGAATTGCTACTCTGATGAACATTACCTGCAAACATTTTTCACTGTGAGCATACTGAATGCTGTCATTATCATAGTTCATCTTGCTCCAATCTACTGTGAGTAACCATGGATTCTTGGTCTTTTGTGCAGATGATTGATCCTGATGGGATCGCAAAGCGATCGGTTACACATGTTGACTGGTCCGAGGGGAAGTGGCATCCAAGATCTTACAGAGCTTCTGATATCACTTATGAGCTCCTCAAGAACCTTACTGTAATGTCCACAACCTTAATACTCAGTTATTAGTGTAACTATTTCGATTGGGTTAGCATGTTGATGATCATTGAGGCGATCAGTACGTTTTCACAGTCATTTGAATCGTTACATGGTAGTGTGTTTCAATGTCTGAAATATACAAGAGGGCGATCCAATGATGTGATCAGCACGCACTGATCGCTCATATGATAGGAAGATTTTCTATCTTATCTAGTTGCGAAGTTACTTTATTTACTTATTTTGTTGTTGCTTATCAGACTATCGACGAGGCCATACATGTCACAAGTGAAGGAAAGGTACGTGCATTTCGTGTTTTTTTTTCCTACTTTTGAGTTTTGGTCATTGGTGTTGATGATTGACGTTTTGGCAACTATGAACAGAAAGTGACGACATGGAGACCTTGCTTCTGGAATGGAGTGAAGCGGCCTTGTTATTTGTTTGCCAGAAAGTTTTACCCGAACACTCTCGACAAATTGTTGTACCATTTTTCGAATTATACAACAAATTAGACTCACACATGTCTTTCCATCACTCTTAATTGGCTTGAAAGTAGTATGTTATTATTCTTTTATAGTGATCCCCAACCCTTTTTCAAGAGTTTGAATAGCTTCTCCATAATGTACAAGCAATTAGAGTTTACCGAAAAGTTTAAGGTGACGTGATACAAATGCACACCAGAAGCGAAACGAATAATGGAGTTAGGCCCGGGAGAAATAGATTTAGTTAGTTGATTAATTAGCAAAGTAAATATACAATTTCAAGTCATATTGGCTTTTTGGACAATGGTGTGATTAAGAAACACTAGTTTGATCATGTATTACCCAAGTAGAATAAATTTCTCAAATAGATGTGTTGCTATATACAATACAAATTATATGAACTGAGATAAAGTAGTTTCAAAGTGACAAAGTCCAATGGGAGAAGCGATAGCTTTTCCGTGAGGGATTGAAATGATGATTAAACACGATATAAGACTTGCTCTACTTGAGACATACTGTTGACTCTCACACATTCATTAAACATGGAAGAATTGAGTGATCTAGAACAGAGAGATTGTTGCTTAAGAACTAGAGAAAAGGTTGAGGTAGAGGAACACATCCGGTGGAGATTTTGGGGACGAGAGAGCAATAAGAAAACCACAATGTGGCTCGTATTAAGTGTGAATTTGATGAAACAGAAATGTGGTATAGTATACCCGTATTTTTCTTTTTTCCAATTACAAAATGACCCCGTTGATCAAAAACTATATACATCACCCCTAGTAACCTCTATATTATATTTATGGTAGTCTAATTTATTGGAACTCTAATGAGGTTGATTTATGGATTGTTCAAATTTTCTTAATGATCTAATCACACCTAATAACTAAAATATTTGATGATATTATGTTAAAATGTTTTTTGCTAGTAACCAAAAACATTTGGAATTGGAACTAATTTATTACATTGTACACACATTACTCGTCCAAAATGATTGTTTCCTATCAATTTTATTGTAATAAACTAATAATCTCACTAGGTAAATCGAAAGAGACACATTTCTCCCTCAGAAAATAAAATAAAAATATTTTTCATCGTTCACTCTTTTTCCCCAACTATTTTGGTGGAGAGGAGGCCCTATGGTATGGATCCTAAACCTCTCGCCTTTACACGTGGTGGAGTCCTAGCCATCAGATCAAAACCTCCCAGATTGTATATGATACCCGCCGTTCGTTCAAAATCAACCATAACAAAAGCGCGGGAAAACGAAGAGACTGTAAGAATCTGTCACGCAAAACGTCACCCAGCCCGAAAAGCTGTAAATTTCTCCTTTTTTTTCGCTAGCTAGGAGCTGCTACTGCAGAAGCAGCAGCACTGCAAGCAATAAACACCATATAAACACCAAATTAGAAAGCGATTCTGGAAAGAGAAAATTAGAGTACAACAGAAGCTAGGCTGAGAACGAAAAGAGAGAGAGAGAGAGCAAGCCAAGAAACAAAGAAAGAGAGCGTTCCTCTGCTAGGCTTTGTCCTTTCTGCCGCTGTCAATGGGTCCGAAGAAGAGTCCGGGTCCGAAGAAGAGTCCGGCGGCCGTCGGAGATAAGCGGGTGACACGCAGCGCCTCGGTGACTCCGGCAAGGGCGACCCGTAGCAAGAATGTGAAGCTAACCCCTGCCCTCGGCAACGAGGCTTCGCCTAAGAAGAAGAAGGCGAGAACTCCGACTCCGAAGAAGGAGCAGGAAGTGAAGCCTGAGGAGGAAGTGCCAGAACCGCCTGCAGTCCCGGAGCAAGCGGAGGAGAAGCCGGCGGATGACGGTGGCGCTGGGGGATCTCAGCAGCAAGCGGGAGGTTCTGAAGAAGTTGCTAAGCCGGAGGACGACGCCGAGAAGAGAAAGAATGACAAGGGGAAGGCGGTTGCGGAGGACAACAGCGACGGAGGAGAAGCTGAGGATGACGGTGGCGAGGCCGAGAAAGATGGAGCGGGAGAGGAAGCGCCTGAGCAGGACGACGATGGCGGTGCCGCAGGGAAGACTCTGATCATCGAACACTGGTGATTTCTCTCTCTCTCTCTCTCTCTCTCATTTTCTTTTTCTTTCATCTTCTGCGTCTCGTTTGTGGTCTGTTTGGCTTCTGAGAAAGCTGAGTACAGGATTTTCGAGATTTATCTGTTATAGGTCGTAGCTCTTGAATGCGTATTTAGGTCTTGATTCGTTGCTAATTAACAGCTAATTTCCTGTTTGGAGGATTTCGTTCCTGCTAGCTCTCGCTATCTTGTTCCCGAAAACTTTCCTGCATCTCGTTTGAGGACTGTTTGGCTTCTGAGAAAGTTAGGGTACAAATACTTCAAGATTTCTCTGTTTTAGTTCTTGTTGATGAGCGCTGTCTAGCTTCGCTTCGTTAGTAGCAACGAATTCTGGACTGGAAGATTTAGTACATTCGTTTGGCTTCCATTGATGTTGATAGCGACCTAAAGAAGCGGAAAGTGAAACGTCAAATCTAGGAATAACAATTACAGATTCGCTTCAGGGGCGGCATTGATTTCCATCGTTGCCTGCAGATTAGGGTTTCGTGTGTGGTCATACGGTTATGATGTAGCTCTGAAGAAGATTCCATCGATGAAGGGTGCACAGGTTTTGTGTTGGCCCTGACCATAGAATTGTCGTAAGATTTGAGCCTAAGTTTGCCTACTCACTAAATTATGTTTGGTCCTGATCAAAGTAATGGTGTTAAAGAAATGGAAGTTTTGAGAATTCTATCTTTATTCTTGACCAGGGGTGGAAAATAAGTGAAGCTCACGAGTCAAGAGAAAGTTTATCCCCTTGTGGTGGTAGTGTTAGGGCATCTCGAACTCATTCTTCCATTGCTGAATCATATCTTCTTTTCATCTTACTATCTGGAAAGTAATGGAAGATGATGGTTACAGGCCTCTTTGCATGATGATGTGCTACTTGCCCTGCAAACTGCATCTGCTAATGTCTTTTTGCGTCATAGTTTAGGTAGTAGAAGGTTCATTATTTTGAGGAGCTGTGGAAAATTTGATGGAAAATGACATTCATGGAAGTGGATGATGTTGTATAAGGCATGAACATTGCAATTAGTGCATTCTTCAACTTCAACTAAACAGCTGGAGACATACGGAAGAAAGCGAAAACCCAATTGTCAGTCTGTTGAGGAAATTGGGAGGAAACATTGATTAAATTGTTGTTGTCTGATTCAACAACTTACTGTTGTTTTCATTCGGTTCTTGCAATATTTCTTTGGTACGCATGGTGACTGTTCCTTGATTCATGCAGCAAACAGTGCAAATCATTCAAGGAGAGTGCTGATCAGGTGAAAGCTGGCTTGGAGGCAGCTGTACCTGGGATTACTGTGCTGCTCAATCCTTACAAGGCGGTATGTCGACAGACTTCTAGTTTTTCTCTTTTTATTTTTCCTGATTTGTGAACTTCGAAGCTTTCGCCCCTGAATGCCTTCTTGTGTGCAAATAGAAACTGCATCCACTGCATCATTCAAACTGCAAATGCAAATGTATACAATGTTTGGAATGTATTTTACTGTAACAATGGAAAGTGATTGTATACAGTGTTCGGAATGTCTTTCTTTCCAGTCAGTGCTTGCACTGGTGTTAGTCTAAATGTTGGTGTAGAACTCAACAATGGGTTGAATCACTACATAACATGTCTTGCATTGCCTTTATGCAAGTTACAGATAGTTTTCGGATTGACAGTTGTCTTTCAGTTGATGCTAATTCTTGATCAATTTCTCATCACCAGGGTAGGAAGGGTTGCTTTGAGGTGCGCGAGGAAGGAGGGGAAGTCTTCATCAGTCTTCTGGTAATTACAATGACCATACGTCTGTTTATTTACGCTCATCATCACGTTGCAGTGGCTCTACCTTTCCCTGTTAACTTTTTTGGTCACCTTCTCTATTATTTCAGGGTATGAAGCGCCCATTCACTCAAATGAAAGAGCTTAACCTGGATCAAGTCGTGGCAGACATCGTTAGCAAGCTCAATTGACAGCAAAATACAGTGGAGTAGGTTGGTTTGCTGCTCGGGCGGGTATCAATTTTGGGGAGAGCAGTGGAATGGGTTTTTAACATAGTTTGGTCCTTGAGAGAGACATTTTTTCAGTACCTAGTACTACATATGACTACATTGCTTTAGATTGGTTGCTCTGAAACTTCATCTTGCGGCTGGGTTTTAGAAGTTCAGGGCCGGAGCCTTAACCACAGGCACAGCTCATTTCGGACGAATTCGTCGTCAGAGGGGTCATTCTGTCGTTGTTCTATATTCTGATTGCTGGTTGGGCAGAGATCAAACGTTTATGTAGTTGCAACTCTGCTACATAGTTCCTCTCTGCCCTAACCTTGACCTGCTGTCAACTTTAATGAAAACTTGAATTCCTTCATTGTCCCCATAATCTTCTTTCTGCATTTGCATTAAAACGTTTGTTAGTGTTGAATTGGCTTTTCCATTTACGCAGTTCTTGATGCAAGTTTTTTTTGTTTCTTTCTTTTCAAATGTTTATTTCTCTAATGCTGCTGCTTACATAAATGGATGGATATAAAAATGCATAAAAAGCTGTGGTGTATGCTAATGAAGGGAAAGTGAAAGCCGATCACTCTAGTAAGATCAAATTGTTGCAGTTTGCTTAACGGCCCAGCCTTGTTTTTTCAACCAACCCTTTTCACTATGTTCTTCGTCGTCACTGCAAGCTTCAGAAGCCGAGTTTAAAGGCCAGCAATCCAACGAGCACGGCGGCGAAGGCAGCAGCTGGGGCCGCGGAAGGAGAAGACGCAGCAGATTTGGGGCCTCCAGGTGCGGGTGCGGGAGCCGGGGAATCGGAGGATTCATCATCGGCATCAGGCTCGGGAGGTGAGTAATCTTCCGCCGACTCCGCCGACTCAGGAGCCTCCTTCCTGTGCCTCCTCGACGGCGCCGGCGCGTCGGAAGGGCCAGGGGACGGAGCCTTCTTCGGCGGGGAAGCCTTGAGGTTGAAAACCCAGTCGGGCTCGATCAAGCCGCTGACCTCAATGACGGAAACCCAGCCCCCCGGCGCCATCACCGTCGACACCACCTTCTGCAACGAGACGGTGAGGTTGGCGTTCCGCCTCCCGTTGCCGAACATGATTTGGTCGTTACTGTCGCCGACGTTTTTGGTCATGTTGGTCATGCCTTGGTACGCGTTGGCATCCCCGGTGGTCTGGTACATGTTCGTGTACGTCGCCGACCGCTGCTTTAGATTCCTGATCTTCTGCATGTTGAGGAAGTCGAGGATGACGTGCAACTTCAAGACTGCCTTGATCGTCTCGTTGGACTGGCCGGAGAGGGAGCCGGCGGCCCCGTTGTTGACGACGAGGACGGTGACGGTGCCCTGCCCGTTGATTCTGTTGGCGACGCGGGTTCTGGAGAGGAGGTCGTTGAATTGGCTGTAGTCGGAGTAATTGTCGAGTATCTCGGTGATGTTAAAGTCGCCGGCGGACGCCCTTTGGGAGGAGAAGGTTAAGAGGGAAACCACCGCGAGGAAGAGCCAATTCAGAGTCTCCATGTCTCTGTTTTCTCTCCTTCTATGCCTTGGGGATTTATTAGTCTCCTACACAAACAGAGGAGTTTGTCCCTGATGGCTCTGGCTTAGGGTTATTATTATTGTGAATTTTATTCCTGTGGGGATGGGAGTGGTGAAGATGGGAGAGGAGATCGATCAAGTAAGGCTCTTGACGATGAAGTTTTATACGAACAAATTTTACCCTGTTTTTAGAAAAAGGATACTCTGTTATTTTTGAAGTTTGATAGTCTTGGTGTTCACAGAATGTCGGAGCTGGTTTTGGTTAGTAAAAGCGAGAGAGTCGGAAGTTGGAGACTAGAACAAAAAAAAAGTTGGCCGGAGGAAAGGATGGACACGTCGGCGTCCGGCTAGTTGGTCGGTTGGAATCTTGTTGTTCATGGCACAATCCGTATTGGCATTGGGCCAAATTTGGGCTGTTGAACGCGGCTTTATTTCAATTTCGGGAGCTAGCCCGATATTGGAGTGGGCCGGCCTTCGTTCAACTGATGGGCCATTTTGTTCACCTAAGAAGCCCGGGATGGTGTAGTGTTTGTGGTCCGGAATGAAGATGATATCTCCGGAGTCGGGTTGGAAAACCGGTGATCAAACCAGTAACCCTGGTGCTAGGGCGCTGACATATAATCAAATCAACCCAATTCAGGTATAATTTAACGATTCGCAATCTCAATAATTTGCAACTCGATTAATTTTTAATTCACATTGAACCGGTCTGATCTAACATCTAAAGTATAGAATAACCCCATCCGAAAATGCACCCCGGATGAATCATCATTTCTACTATATCTATCCGCCTTCCAGTATTTTCATTTGTGTTTTTCTTTTCGTTTCAATCGGTTTTCCAAATTGTTTATTATACTAATAAGTAATATCTTATCACTTTATTTTAGAATGATTCCCTCTCCAAACAAAGTTATGGCCAATTTAAATCTTATTTAAACATATGCTTTACTCATATTCCAACGTAGCTGATATTTATGATTTGTTCTGTCTACAATTAAGGTATGATTAATTGTCCAAACTATAATGAACACGTAATCAAACGCAGAAACTTTAACTTTGAAAATGGGGAAATATATTCCCCATAAACAAGAAGGGCCAATTACCGTTAATCATTCCCTTGCATTTCATGGAATGGTTAGTTGATCCCTTTATTCGCCTCTAATTAAGAAACATCCATTAACTATAGTAAACCATTAATGCTGTATAATTGGGTATAGATCCCAGCAATGATGTTTAAGGTTTTTTTTATTAATGGAAGCCATTTCGCATGTATGATTCCCGCCACCGAGTATCGAGCCACTAATAAAGAAGTACTTACGCTTAAATATTTTGCACCAACATTTTGTTGAGATACTTTACTTGCCAACTAAGTAGAGGATGATTTGTCACTTAATCTAAATGTTGCATTCTTTAACTTAATTTTTGTACCAATACTTATTCATTAGTTAGTGATACGATGGACCCCGTTATCCACCAAAACTCGTCCTGCCACAACCCCATCACTGTCAGTCTGTCACTACTGTTAAAATCGATGTAGAAATGCACATAAATTTACTAAATTTAGAATGATCGTATAAGATTAATCATCACAATATCATATCTATCCCCCCCCCCTCTCTCTATCCACCTATAATTATAGCCGTAAGATTATGAATCTGATTGTTAACGACGTATGGATACGTACATAGGTTTCTCCTCATTCAACAAAATAGCCAACTTTCAATATCTCAATACTAAATAAATAATCTGAATGAACATAAATTGCGGATTTTGAAAACGACACGATGAACAAGAGAACCCGACTAATTGAAGGCTGAAATTTGAGTTATGTCACTTTTTTTAGAATTTTATTCTTCTTTCTTTTTTAAAAGGAGAATAATCATATGCATATGTGGTAGGGCAACATTGGAGACGATAGGCAGAGGCAAATATAATTAGGGTGTCTTTTTATTTTATTTTATTTTATTTTATTGTAGTGGGTATCCTCTTTGTCTTTGGTATCTCCAAAAGTTTTGTTTTTGTGTTATAAATTGTTACCCGATTTGGTAAGGACAGTATAGGAATTTCTCTTGCAGGAGAATGACTGCATGCACCATCCCCTTCAATCTATCCATAGTCGTATTGAAGGGGGGAGACCGGCCACCAACCAGTATGATACTACGATTTGGACCAAACTGTACAGTTCGATGTAAAACCACGGTTCCAATCATCCGTTCCGTCCTGGCTTCCCAAAGCCCTAATCTCAACAATTAATCATCATAAAAAACTTAACCTACTCTCTCTGTTCCTTCCAAGCCTCTCAAAATTAAACCGGTCAGAGTAATGGAGCCAACTTGCTTCCTTCTTTAGCAGCATTATCCAACTTGCGAGGGGGAAAATATCTATCCGTAGTTTTTTGAGGCTGCAGTTCATTGTGTGTGCATGGGACGTAGAAACGGAGGAATGGACCATCTAAATTCTAAGCCCATGTGATCTCATGTGGAAATATTGAGCAGTTGCAGCCGTTTATCCATACATATTTGAGCTCGCAGCAGGCAGGCAGCAAGGCCAAAAGAAAAAGGGATATTCAGCCCACATTATTATATACGATTGTGATTGTTCATAGAATGTGATCATAAAGTAAGAGAATATCGTTAATCATCATATCATCATAGGGTTAATCATATGAATTGGTAAATGCGACGCTCTTTGATAGATCGAGCTAGATTTGTAAAGAATCTTTTAAACATGTTGAAACTTGATCAAGAATATTCTATACATGTTTCGACTACTCCGATTACGATATGGACATGAATACCGGAATAAAGAGAAATAGTGATGGTTCATGTTCCCACCCATCCATCCATCCATCACCATGGTAGGCATGCAAGACTCTAAGTGGATGTTGCTATTCAACACAACGGATATCATCAAACTCTTTAGTAGATGGCGCGTCATCTCATTCTACATGAACATCGTTCAAACTCTAAGTGGGTGGAGTCAATCTGACATCATGGATATTATATACCATCTAATTATAAATGAGCGATGTCATCTCATCTCGTGGTCATCGCACCCAAATTACTAGATGCATGGTACCATCCATGTTGTTGTATAGTGACCATCCAATTGTCTGATTACCAGTTCCAAGATATGTTGTCTCGGTCAATGATTTGTTAGATGTGTGGTTACCATTCAATCATCCATCCATGGGTGTTGCGTGGAGTTAATTTTGTGGGAGAGGATAGAGATATCGGTTGGAGAGCTCTCCACGAAAAAACTTGAATCAAACTTCTAGAAGAACAGAAAAATCAAATTACCACAAAAAGTGTCATCAAGGTTTATCTTTTTCTCTCCTCTGAACTGTGATCGTATACCTGTAGCACCAGAGACCTTCTACAAGGCTCATATGTATTCATAATCGGTAGTTACTGAGCTCTCAAAGAATCTGTATAGGAGTATAGGTAACCGTAAGTAAAATTCCCTTGGTGCATTAATTACATCGAACACCCTCATTCAAGTAGTGTTTCAAGAGTTGTGAACCAAGCAAAATATGTTTTCTTGAAGTCGAGATGCATTATTGATTTAATGAAATTCCACTCGTATGTACCCTAACCGCAAATAAAGAATTACAAAGAACATAGAAAAAGACGTAAAAACCTGTAACCTGAACTACTCAGACGGTAATAATAATAAAAACCAAACCAAAATAAATTCTGATTGTACATGATCTGTACACCAACAACATTTTATTATACCTTTCGGCCGTCTTGTTATACAGGTAGACCGCTTTTAAGAAAAAAACGTCATCCCTACGTAACAAATTTGCTACTGAATGAATGTGGTGGTTAGTTTATTGACATGTGCTTAATCATATGATCAATCACACTTATGGAAGTCGTGGTTTGACTTGACTCGTCGAATGTTGCCAACAGGAGAAGAAAGAAAAAAGGGGAGAGAAATCACAAAGTTGTCTCTCATTGGCCGGCCCATCACATAGTTCACGTGGACTGCTCGTGAGACAATGTGGGCGGAAAACGACGTCGTCTGTCGTTGTTCGATTTTGACTCTTTTTTCGTCCCTGAAATTACAAAAATATTATCTGTTATATCGCATTTCATTCTTCCCCGGCCACTCCTTACGCCCCCCCCCCCCCTTACACAAGAATCTCCCCAACCAAAAAGCAATCCATATAAACCGGCGTTTCTGAAATCGTATTGTACCGACTGTTCGATCGAAATTTCTCTTTATTGGAGTCTAATTCAATAAACAATTTTTAATGGTATATAATAGTCGAACCACAATTTCAGCATAAAATATCACCCGCTAACTTATCGGCACAACTTCTAGTGTGATTTTACCATCGTTGCTACAGACTATAATAACCAAGGATTGAAGTCGTACCGGAAAAATCAGCATAGAGTATTTTACGTTGAAACCGTAATTTAACCGTGGTTCAGTCGTTTCATACCCCATATATATACTACGTGCCGATTTTGCTTCCACGATATGAATTTTTTTCTAGTCGAACCACCAATACGGTTTTCCAACCCCTTCGTACTAACCCACATAGAACAATGACATAAGGAGAGAGAGAGAGGGAGAATATTGGCATAAAACTTTAGGGCACAAAAGGTCCCACAATATCTAGATTCCATCCAAACCCAATTAAAGCCATCAATGATCAATCACTAGTCTCATCTACCTCTCCTCCTCCACTTATATATAAACCTCATATCACCCCCCCTCATCCCTCTTCACTATCAACATTTTTCCCCACTCCACTTCTCCAACAAACCCTTCTTCTCTGATACACACAACACAGCCTCACCAACCCAAAACGCACAAGAGATCTTCATATCATTCTTTGTCATCCCTCCATCGATCATGTCAGGGGTGTGGGTGTTCAAGAACAACGGAGTAATACGTCTGGTGGAGAACCCCGGCGAAACGGCGGAAGGCGGCGGCCAGCAGAGCAGCAGCAGGAGGAAGGTGCTGGTGCACCTGCCGAGCGGGCAGGCCGTCACCTCCTACGCGTCGCTGGAGCGCATCTTGTTCGGTTTGGGTTGGGAGAGGTACTACGGCGGCGACCCGGACCTCCTGCAGTTCCACAAGAGGTCTTCCATCGACCTCATCTCCCTGCCACGTGACTTCCACAGGTTCAACTCCGTCTACATGTACGACATCGTCGTCAAGAACCCTAACCTCTTCCACGTCCGCGACATCCACTAAATTAATATATGATTGTTACGGCCAGCATGCATGCATGGGATCCATGCAAAAAAATAATAGAGTGTCTTCTACTCGTATAACCTCCAATATATTTACAACGTACGTACGGTTGCTTTGTCTTTTGTGTGGCGCTTGCCGCTTGTTATCCCATCCTCTTAATTTGGTTGATTTGCTTGGAAGCTGGAGGACGTTCTGCTTCGTTATATATATATATATATACTAGCTAGTGATACACGAATTAATGGGTTTTTTTTTGGGTGTTTTTTGGTTTTGGAGAGTGGAGTTTTTATGTATAAGGTGTGCCAGCTTTGTTTTCAGAGATTTTGTGTTCTTGTACTATACTATTTATACCGAAGTACTATTTATACAGAAGTAATTGCAGTAATGAGTGAAATGAAGTGACTGTTTTTTTCTAGCTTCTATGTCTGCCCGCCCGCTCACCAGACTGTCGAGTACCCAATTGGTTTCAACCATTCGAGTCGTCGAGAGAGATTCGATTATTATGGATCATATACAACTTAAATTATTAACACACTCATTGAAACGAAAACTAACGCGCGCGCGCGAGAGGACTTGAAGTTTGGACAGGCAATAGAATACCATGTGCGTGCTTAACAAATGGAGTCACCAAGATTCAACAATACGACATCTCAATCATAAAAAAAAAAAGTTTTAGATGCTATATCAATGACCAGTTGGTCACGCGTTTTTAAGGAGATCGATGTTCAATAATGAATAATATAAATATATATCTATATATATATATACCACTTATATATTAACATTGATCTTTGTCTGGCTAGCTAGCTAGCTCATTCTATCGTTATTATGAGAGGGAAATCATTGTGGAAGATGCATGGCTGCGGATTGGAGGGAATGATATTAACGGATAAGGCTGTTTTGCAATCATTTGATAATCATCATCACAAATTCATCATATCATCTCTTTTCCAGTATCTATGGGATGGAATTGTTGTGGCCGTCCTGATCCTCTCGGATGATAATCATTTGATAAAAAAAGGTGAGATTGTCCAACGCTGTGAATGGTGTGGCTGTTCACGTGAAGAGCGGCCACATGTGTTCCCCCTCTCCCGGGCCCCACCATAAAGCCACGTGTCGACATCCCAGATTCCAGGCAAGACTCCGCCGGCCGGCGATACAGTAAACTCCGGGGATGGACGACGTTGCTATCAGCTGACAATTGCTCAAATCATTCGATAATCATCATCCATGAGCATCTGCAGATTGCGGCCATGTGGGCGCCGGACCCACCGCTTTCCCAGGAAAAAAAAAAGTACGGCCACTAAGCAACCAACCAAGCAGAGCCGCCGATCCTCCACCGTGTCCAGGTGAGAAGATAGCAGAGGAGGATGGAGGTGGTGGGCTGGTCACGTGAAGAGTGTCCACTCTGTTTCTTTCTGGGCCCCACAATGCCACGTGTCTCGACATCCGAGATTCCAGGTGGCCGGGGGGGGGGGGAGCGTATCCTTTACTTGGCTCTGCTTAGCTAGCTGCCAATTCGAGTGAGACGCTGGCGATTCCCGCAGCCACAATCATTTTTTTTTTTTTACTTTTGTTTGATTGTTAATTGATTAAATAAATCCACATTATCTTATAATAATTAATTATCATTTGGTTTATTTGGATGGTGGAATATGTGGAAAAAGTGCAGTGAAGTGACACCCTTGTCCAAAATGTTGCAGGAGAATCACTTCTGTTTGATCCATTGGGCTTGGATCCGATTGTAGGAAAATGGGCCGGTCTTCCAAAAATGGCCCAACGACTTCGTGAAACTAGGTAGTGGGTTCGAAGCCCGAAATGACTGATTCACTATGCAATATATTGAGATAGAAAGGGGTGAACCAACACCAACTGCAAGTCTGCAATCACTTCCCAAGCTGCAAGCTTACCTATGGCCAATGCCAAGCTCAGCAGTTGACGACAATGGGGAGACAGGCAGGTTGCCCTGCTCTAACAGATAATAAACTGACTTAGAGAAAACCTAGATTGTCACTTGCCGCGCAAGAAATATAGCTAACTACACATGCTACCAAATAAAAGACCAGGACAGAATCTGAGAAGAGTGAGAGGGTACTATATAATCAGCATAATAAGGCCACTTGTGAGTCCTGAAAGATCAGGTAGCTTTGTAGTGGAACTCGTCGATCGTTGAGTAAATCAGACCTTCATCTTCAAGAGATCGAACAGATTCCCTGCATAAACAGAAATTGTTTGAATGAATGGTTTAGGCGCACTAGATGTTCGTTGCTACATTCTGGCTAGAGAGAGCAGAAACAGGGTGGAGATGGTATTGGTAGGGGATGAGATGACTTACTTGATCTTCTCCAGTGGGAGTTTCAGATGTTTGCATACTTCGTCGACGTGCATCCCTTTCTCTTGTCCCCTGGGAAGTTGTCAAACCATTGGTTACTCGAGCTCATTACCAATCTCATTGTTCAGAAGAGGTTAAGAACTAGAGGTAAATGTACAGAATGGTGGGGGGAGTATTTGGAAACAAACTTACATGTCTGAGCTTTGTTTCAGACACTCGAGGACCAACTGATCACAGTCCTTCAATCCGTCGATACTGTACTGTTTCGACAACTGCAAGGAGAAGTGTCAGTTAGACATTTATGGCAAACGGTAAAGGGGACAAGAGAGTAGTGAGAAACAAAACAAACATGTTAGTGGATGGGATTTCATACATGGTCCATAGAAGACGTTTGGAAGCCATTTGGTTCAGTCTTCACAGGGGTACTGAAAGAGGATTCTCCCTTCTGAGGCAGCTTCAGTTATTGCACAATGATAGGTACCCAATTTAGTCATCATAAATTTGTAAATATAGGTTGAATAAATTCAACATGTGACTATGGAGTTACCTTTGTTTTGGTGTTCTGCAGATAAGAATATATGCAGTCGATATGGTGGAAGGTGACCTCATCAAAGTTAGTCACAGGCCTGCAAACATACCAATCCCTAGCTGGATTAGGTTCCATTACAGATATAGGTTTATGATTGATAACTATCACAATCACATTCATGATAGAAGGACGAACAAACTGAAGAGCCACAGCTTATGTTGCGAGCAAACATTTGTTGGAACTAAATATGGTTTAGTTTGCTTGAGCTTTCAGTCCTTAAAGAACTTGTTAGTGGGAAGGGGGAACTCGATTCATACCTTACAGAGAAAGCAACCAGATTAGTTGTTCCTTGATAGGAATTCAGGTGACCATTAACACGAACATACTTCCCATCCCTGCAGCAAAACCAAATCAAGATCAGCTCAACATATCTCTCTCAGCCATGAGCAAGATTGACATTATATGTGCTTAATACTAAGATCAACAAGAGGTTGGTTAGACTCACTGTATTGCTTCAGCTTCCATTTTGTCAAATCCGTCACTAACCCTAATAGCAAAACATTTACAGATATCAGAACAAAGAGGCAGAACCGCTGATTGCTGATAACATTCATCTGGGTTTGTGCTGAAACTCAATTTCAAAGAATCATATACTGATATGAATGATGGGCATATAGCAATACCAAGTTGTGGGAAAGCAACCATAACAATTAACCATTTGATTGATAAAAGAAGAGCAATGGAGGAATAAGTACCATCTCTTGCAACCAATGCGGCCAGTTCCATCATCTATTATGAATCCCATGTCAGTAACCTTTTCCACTATATCAGACACCATTCCAACCACAGTAACCTTGAAGGAAACAAAAACCAATCACACAACTTCAAAATCTTCATAAAGAAAAAAAAAATTGAACCAAACCACAACATGACAGAATTAAGATCGTTACATTGGTTACATCCACCCCGTTGATGGCGAATTTTGACTTCTCGTCGCCGGACTGAGAAGCTTGGCTGATCATCTTCACCGTAGCGGGGACCAAACCATGAGAATCACGAGTCTGCAACAAGACCAAAACTTTGCGTCATTAACTTCGATGGCAGTATCCAGTTTTGGGGCGGGCATCAAATGGTTTAAGAAAAATAGGAGAAGGGTGCTGTGAGATTGAGAGAGGGCTTACTTTGGCGGCAGATGGAGTGCCATCGCCCATCTGAGTCGACTGGGAGGCCATGAAACCGCCGTCGAATTGGCTGCTGGAGAACATTTTTCGAAAACCCTAAGAGAGCCCTGAATCGTCGAGGGAGGATTTGCCGATTTGGTGAGAGATTAAGGGAAAGCGGAATAGCAGAATATGGGTCAGATCGGATTCTTCTTTCAGCCTTTCTTGGGCGGGAGATGTCATTTTCCCGCGCGAGATCTAAGTGTGAATGTTTTTTTCCCGCCCTGAAAACTTTTCGGATTCTCAATGTACCGCCAATTTGGCGGTCTGGGCTTGTCCCCCAAAGGGCCCAAGTGGAAAATCTTTAGAAGTGGGCCGGACCTTAACGAAGATATTTGGATATGGGCTTGCCATCGGTTTTGTTGGGCCGCGTCGAGCCACGACTACGTAGCCCACTCCAAAACCATACATCTACAACATTTTATACCTCTCTATTATTGCTAGTTAACAAATGTGCCCTTCTATTATAATTTTGCACTTTCATACTCTTGTATTATCGCAATGTAACAAAACTGTATCCTTCCGTTGGCATTTTTGTTAGTGGGTTGTTAAAGGGTATCCAAGATGACCATATTGCCCCCTGTTTATAATTATTAAGAAACTTATTATAATTTCCCCAATCTTATCGACTACCCCGTCCTGTCGTCACCTTGCTAACCCTAATCAACAAATCCCACACCCCCATCGCATCACAGCCCCAGAATCCATCCACACCATCGTCGATTCCCTCGGTCTCTTTTCAAGTCCTCGATTGTCAACTCACCCCACGTCGCAATTCACGGAAACCTACACCTGTGTTCTCTCGTCCCCCTGGAATACCTTCACGCACGAATGAGAAAGTGGCATTGGGACTGAGTGGAGAGAGCGACGTCGACAATTGGCATCCCAAGGCAACATACCACCAACAGAAAGGGTGAGGTCATATTGCACTCACTGCAAATGCAGGGGAACCTAGAAAATGTGTGCTACCACAAGCATGGACGGCCTCCATGGATGAACCTTAGGGGATCCGGTCCTTCTGGACGAGTTGTGGAGTGTACCTATTGCAAGAAGCAAGGTCACACCGAAGAGAAATGCTTCCAAAAGCATTGTTTTCCTTCAAATCCTCTTGCAAGGGGCCTTGCAAGAAACATATCCTATGCCAATACAACTCCTGCCACAACTCTAGATGACTCTCAACAGGAGATTAAGCTAAGCAAGGCAGATTACAACAAGCTGATGAATCATGTTCCAATGTGTCATCTAATGGTTATATTGTTCAATATTTTGAGTTATGAAATGAAGGGTCATGTTCCAATGAGTCGGTCTGCCGCTTTTGGTGTTTGTTAGACCACACAAGAGTGAGAAACCATGTTTTGAGATTTACATGTCTATGGCTATGGGTGGGTGTTTGGTTTGGATAAATTTTGTTGACTCGTATAATGGTAACATATTATGAAGGCATTGTTGGGAGTAGGTACCAAACCTCTAGCCGGTTGGATAACGATGATGTGTTTTTACATATCCATTTGTTAATTATAATCGTTTTGGATTATTAACACGGTATAAGAATGCAATGAGTAGCGCCTAGGGATTATTGACTAAATTATCAATCTCATTCATACATATATTGGGAATTCTTTTGGAAAAAGGATTCCAAATAGGCTTGATAATATCTGTACTCGTAGCACGACTTGTAATCCTTATCAGAAGACAGTAAAAGCACTCTGGACTACATATTCCTAGTTAGAGAAGAAATCCTAGTATAACACAAAATTCTTATCTTGCTACGACCAATTGTGATTATAAATATCTCCATTGCTATCATAAAATTTTAGTTGCATACGAAATTATATGAATATCGAGAACATTTTGTTGTTGTATCGATCAACTCTTTAATAATATTTTTATGGCTATGTCTAGATTCTAGAATGAGTATTTTTGGGTTAATTGTATGGTTGGTCACTGAGATTACAAAAAACGTTCAAGTTTGGTCATTCGAAATATTTAAATCCATTGGTGGTACTTTAATTTGTTGAAACCGTTCACGTTTGGTCACTCTCCGTTAACTTTTGCTTATGTGGCGGTCAACTTTAAAAGTTGACCGTTAAATGCATGATGTGGCAATTTTAAAATAATAAAATTAAAAATTTTAAAATTACCGTCTCTCTCCTTCCCTCTGCCATGTCCATACAATAAGGAAGGAGGTCGAGTATCTCTTTTTTTTTTTTACATGAAGACACTGAATTCATTAAAAAGTGGATGGAAAACCGGTTACAACAGAGGAGCCAAAATCTCAAGAACTTGGATCCAATCTTGCGGGAGCTGGTTCTTAGCTCGGGATCTACAATAGAGGTCGAGTATCTCTATAGGACATTATATCGACATCTTCAGCTCATTCATCTATGTGTTGTACATTCCCCAATTAACAACACAAAGACAATGATTATATCGCCATTCTCTCCTCATCCCCTCGCCAATCCATAGCGGATGATCAGTTGCTTGGCGCCCATTCTCCCCTCTAATATTTATAACCCTCCCCAAATCACGGCTCGATCGACAGGGGAGAAATTAAATGACTAGAAGATTCAGCCGGCAGCTGGCTGCCGCTTTCGACGAAGCCGCTCTGGCCATTAAGCACAAGGCTCCGTGCGAGAGCAGCGGCAGCGAGCATTTCACGCCATCTGTCTCCAATCTCGTGAACTCGTTCTTCGATTGCAGGCCCAACGCCGAAAAGAGAGAAAAGTCCCACAATATGGATTTCGAGGAGTCGAAGGGGGATCACGAGGGCGGGTGCGCTGGGGAAACGGTGATTATTGAGTTGGAGAAACTGCTCAAAGGAGCTACAGACGATGAAGAGCGAGAGAGGATCCGCTCCTTGACGGAACGAGATCTGGCTAGCGAAATTGGGGAGAGATCTTCGGATGGATTCAAACCTCGTTTGATGACCCATCTACGCAATGCCGGCTTGGAAGCGATTCGATTCTAGTTGCTTTAATTTCCGATTCAATTGAGTTGTACTTGGGAATCATGCTGCTGAATTAAATTAAATGGTTTGGGGGGATTGTAATCAAGCAGGGCTCTGCAAATCACGGTGGGAGAAAACATGGGTGCTAGCTTTCCTGAACTTGATGATTGTTTTGTGACCAGCCTGTGCACCCTCCCTAGGACTGAGGAAATCAGAGGGGTGGTTATGGAGATGAATGGACTTAAAGCTCCTAGCAAAGATGGCTTTCAGGCCATCTTCTGCCAGAAATGTTGGAATGCTGTGGGCAATGATTTCTGTGCTTTCATCTCTTCTTGTTTTAGGAACCCAGATAGAATTCAATGCATTAATGAGACCCTCCTCACTTTGATTCCCAAAATTGATTACCCCACCTCGATGAGTCAGTTTAGGCCAATCAGCTTATGCAATGTTGGCTATAAAGTGATTGCCAAACTGATTGCTAACAAACTGAAACCCTTAATGTCTATGCTTGTGAATAAAAACCAATCCAGTTTCATTCCCAAGCGCCACATTATTGATAACATCATCATCTTGCAGGAAACCATTCATTCAATGGCAAGGAAAAGTGGAAAGAAGAAGGGCTTTATGGTCCTGAAAATCGACTTAGCTAAAGCCTATGACAGAATTGAGTGGGATTTCCTGGAGGAAACTCTCATTGCTGCTAGGATTCCTGCCAGCACTGTCAATCTGATTATGAAATGTGTGACTACTACTAGCTATCAGGTTATGTGGAATGGAGGTGAAACTGAAAGTTTTAAGGCCTCCAGAGGCTTAAGACAGGGATCCCCCCCCTCTCCCTATCTTTTTACCCTTTGCATTGAAAGATTAAGTCACTGTATTGATATTGAAGTTAAAAATGGGAAATGAAATCCTATTAGGTTGTCTCTAGGAGGGCCTGCCCTCTCCCACCTATTTTTTGCTGATGATCTTGTGTTGTTTGCTGAAGCTAACCCTAGACAGGCTGATGTTGTGCTCCAGTGCTTGGAATGCTTCTGCCAAGCATCAGGGGAAGCTGTCAGTAAAGAGAAATCCAGAGTTTTCTTCTCCAGGAATGTCAAGAACCAGAACAGGACTGAAACTGGTAAGAGGTTGGGAATCCAAGACACCAAGGATCTGGGAAGATACCTTGGAGTCCCAGTCCTACATGGTCGTATCAACAAAGCCACTTACAATTACATCATTGACAGAATCGACCAAAAGCTAACAAACTGGAAAGCCAGAACTTTGTCTTTGGCTGGCAGAGTTACCCTGGCCACCTCAATCCTCAATGCCCTTCCCACCTATGCTATGCAAACCACATTTCTCCCTGCCTCTATCTATGATCTCATTGACAGAAAAGTTAGGAGCTTTGTGTGGGGGTCTAGGGAAGGAAAACACACTTGGTTTCTTGGGAAACCATTTGCAAGCCCAAGGAATTTGGTGGTTTAGGACTGAAATCTGCTAGAAATATGAACATGGCCTTTATGATTAAACTCGGTTGGAATATGCTCAATAAGGAGTCTGACTTGTGGGTTCAAGTTTTACAGGGCAAATACTTCAAGCACAGCAATGGAGAGATCCTATCCATGAAGAAGAGCAACCACTCTAACCTGTGGGAGGCCATTGTCAAAGCAATGAACATCATGAAGCAGGCCACTTGTTGGAGTGTCAGAAATGGCCAGACCACCAACTTCTGGACTCAGCCATGGGTGGACAATGATATCATCCTGGAGGAGTTTGCACTTGGGGACATCTCTGAGGATGACAGGAACACTGTGGTGGCTGATTGGATTTCTCATAATGGTGAGTGGGATTGGGGCAGACTCAAACCTATGTTACCTAATGAAATGCTTGTGGCTATTGCAGGTATTGAGCCCCCAAACCCAAACCTTGGAGATGATGTTAACATTTGGGGAATGGAAAAGGATGGTCGCTTCAGATTGAGATCAGCATACAACCTTGTTGCTGGGGAAGAGGATGATGAACCTGGAAGCTGCTCGAAAGACCTCTGGCAATGGAAGGGCCCTAATAGAATCAAGCACTTCTTGTGGCTTGTTATGCACGACAGGATACTCACTAACAAGGAAGGAACCAGAAGAAAGATCTCCACCAACAGTCAATGCAACTTCTGCAAGGACCAAGATGAAACCATCGAGCACATTCTCAGAAGCTGTAGCAGAGCTAAGAGTATTTGGGATAAGTTTAATGGCGAATGTGTGGTTAACAGCATGAACCTTCCCCTGCATGATTGGCTGATGGACAATATTAGGCAGCAAGGGACAGGTACTGACTTTGGCATCATCATCTGGCACTTATGGAAGCAACGTAATGAGGAGGTGATGGAAGGCAGAAAATTCTCCAGGGACAGTTTAATTGCTAGAATTCAAGTGTGGTTCTGCATTGTTGAACAAGCTAAACGCCACGCGCAGAAGACCACTTGTTCTAACTCTGCTACTGTCCAGAGCAGAATGGTTTGCTGGGAACCCCCAGAGAAGATTGGATCCAAATTCAGTCTGATGGATCAGTTATCACTCAGACAGGGAAAGCAGTAGCAGGGGGTCTCTTCAGAGACTATTTGGGAAGATGTAAAGGGGCTTTATGTCTGCAACTTGGGTTCATGCTCTATCACGGCTGCAGAACTCAAAGGTGCCTTGGAATGCCTCAAGATTGCTTAGAAGGAAGGTTACCAAAAGATTGAGTTAAAGCTTGATTCTACTACTGCTGTTGACATCATCAAACAATGTGACAGAGATGATCATCGTCATGGAAGCATAGCCAAGCAGTTCGATTTGTTTTTTAATCTTGATTGGGAGGTTTGTGTTTCCCATGTGTTTAGGGAAACAAATTTTGCAGCCGGTTACTTGGCTAGCAAGGCTCACGATTTCGATTTTGGCACACATCGCTTCAATGTGTGCGATAGAGACCTTGTCCAATGGCTCAGCCATGATGTTTTGGGAACTTCCCATGATCGTAATTTTAATGTAAACTAGACGCAATGCGTTTATCTTTCTACCAAAAAAAAGAAGAAAACATGGGTGCGGTACGGCGGGCGGCACGATTACATCGACGTCAACCTCAGCGGCGGGAAGCGCTACATTGTGGAGGTGTTCCTGGCGACGGAGTTCGAGCTGGCGCGGCCAAAGGCGGAGTTCGCAGCCTTACTGCGGCTGATTTCCGGACATGTTCGTTGGGAGGCCAGAGGAGCTAAAGTAGATCGTGCGGATGTAATAATGAGATGGAAAATATAAATTTTTATTTTTTTATTTTTAATAATTTTTTAGTTACCACGTCACTAAGTTAACGGTCAACTTTTAGAGTTGACTGCCACATCAACAAAAGTTAACGGAGTTGGACGGAGAGTGACCAAACGTGAACCATTTCAGTAAATTGAAGTACCAATGGATTTAAATATTTCGAGTGATCAAACTTGAACGTTTTTTGTAATATGAGTGACCAACCATGCAATTAACCCGAGTATTTTTACAACAAAACATAGTCCATAGACTTATTTGTTCAAATTTTTTAGTACGAGGGCTGCGTTTGTTAAATCCATAATGTAGGGGACCGTAAGGATAATAAACAACTTAATCCAAAAGTGAAAAGACATTCGGAGAACCAAAAAAAAGATAATTTGAAGAGTAGAGAGGAGGTTGCCTCACTAATCGTTTGCTTTGCCTAATGCCACTGATCGCATAGGGCGCTCGCAGCATTCTGAAGTTCTGAGAGAGGACCTCCGGCGGCGTCTCCTCGTCGAAACCTTGCTGCCGCTCTTCATTGCCTTCTTCGCCGCCCGAGCTCTCAGTTTTCCCCATCTCAACTTCATCCCCCATCGCTCCAAGGTAAAAGTTTTCTGTGTTCCAATTGCCATCCGCGGCTTGGGGCTTGCGGCTTGAGTTCCTCTCCCGTTCTTCTGCTGCTTTTTCTTTGCCGTCTCGTCGCGATCTTCCGTTCGTTGTTCTTATGGCGGGACTCGGGAGCAGCTTCTCATTCTTGCATTCAATTATTTACCCAAATCCGTTTGCGCCTCCTTCAGCTTTGTTAGATTTGGGATTTCAGTTCCTTCCATTCTGAATTGAAGGTTTTGTAGTTTAATCCAATTTGATGCCCTCTTTGTTTTCATTTTTCTCGGTTCTCATCATTCCCGTGGTCATTCACGCAGTAATTGGGGGACAAGCACGCCAATTCGAGGGTCTCTGATAAGGTTTGTTCTGGTATAGAAGATTGGGCTAGCAGTGTGCTTGGAACAACATTCTTCCGGTCGGCCTTCTACCAACGTGGATTGAGTTAACAACTACTTAGGGGTTTATTTTTTACGCCGATTGGTTCTGGGTATGTCCAGCCGTTAAAGCTCTCTCCCCCGCGATTGAATAAAAACTTTGGGGTATGAGATTCGCTGATGTCCCTTCTTCTCATCTTGTCTTAGCGTGTTTCGGTTATGATGAATGAATGAAATTGTTATGCATTACCATTCTAATAAAGCTGTGCCTTTGGCTTTCATTTTTGTATTTCAGGGCCATGCCTCGTAAAGTTAACCGCGGAGTTGATATCGATGAAGACTATGATAGTTATGAAGATTATGACTATGAAGATGACTATGATTATAGTGTAGAAAGTCCTGGTGAGTTTTGCTGCTCCATTTGTATGTAGGAGCTTTGTACATTTCAACTTTGAAGGTGGAACTTGTGAGTTATTATCTGCAAGCTACTATGAATGGCACATTCTTGATGGAACTTCTTAAATGCAGCTAGTAGAGTAGTTGTACCCAAGTCATATTTTTTGCAACCCTTTTATTGAAACTCGGGTATTCCTCTTCCATTGGTGCCTGATATGCTCCTGGTGTACTCATTCTTCTCCTTGGCATTTTTAGTGACCATATCCATAGAAGTCTCCCTCTGGTAGGGATGGAAATAAATGGTATTGACTATAGGGATTAAGTGTGAAGACATCCAAGGGAGTATCTTTTGTGTCTGGTACAGTGATCAGATATAGAAAGACCTCGTGATTACCTTTTTGGAAGTGGGACTTACAATGTATGCATATATGCACTGCTATCAAAGGTTAACTATTGGTGATAATCGCTTCTCTTGCTCAACAAATTTATTTTCTTATGGTCCCAAAATCGTACTAGTATCACCTTTTAACGGGTTGCACCATTGGTGCTCTTTCCAAGCAATTTATATCTTATGGTATCAAAATTGTACTAGTATAACCTTTTAATAGGTTGCACGTCAGGGTTATTTGTAGGTTAGTTTTTATCCAATAGGGGTAGCATGGTAGGTATATGAAAGCCTTCAACATTTACAACCAGGAATCAATCTAAGCAGGGCTGCTGGAATAAAATTTCTCACTAAACCCTAGGAACTCTGCGTGTGTATTTTTCAAACCAATACACAAGAAGTTTTATTGTAAAAGCAAATCTTCTGAATGTTTGTTTCTTGTTCAAAATGGTACTTCGGTTGTCGGGCTGCGGCTGTACAAAGATTGTAATCTAATTGACTGACTTCGTATTTATGATAGCAAAAGCAGAAGAGCCTCATCAAAAAACTAAAAAGCTGTGGAGCTGCTCTATTTGTACATATGACAATGACGAGAGCATGTCTGCATGTGATATTTGTGGTGTTGTTCGCAACCCCGTGGCTGGTGATTTTAAGAACAGCAATAAGAAAACAGGTGCATCTTCCACCAATTTTCCCCTGCTTCGGTTTTCATTTTTTAAATTCTCATATCTATGTCTTTCTTGAATGTAGATAGCAAGCTGACTAATATTTTGGATTTTTGGGTTTGATATTGCTGCTATAATTATGGTTTCCTGTTATGGAACTGATCTTCCTTATTTAACTTGTTGTCATCATTATTGAACCAACTCTAGTTTCAAACAATCAGGGTATAAAGAGTGCAAACAGATGATTGCTTTTGAAAACTGAAGCCCATATATGATGATATTTTTGGCATTAAGCCATATGCCAAAAATTGGATTGCTAAGTTTGATATTTAGGAATCCTTTTGACTTGATCATACCATCATAGATTAGATGTATTTGTTGCAGCTGACAGTGAGGGAAAATTCTCTGGAGTATCATTATTGGCAAAGTCTCTTTTTGCATCATTGCCACATCAGACATCCCAGAAGGCCGGGGTTGGTCAACTGCAGAAGGATGACTTTGTGATGAAAAGCAGGAATGACTTTCACAAATGTGGAAATGCCCAAGGAAATTTCCTTGCTTTCAATAATGCTTGTAGTTGTCTGAACTGTTCTAGAGCAATGAGTGTTGCTTTTATTTTGCCTGAGAATCATTTAAGCTTAGCAGTTATTTGTATGAGATGGCTAGTGGTAGTTCCTGCCAACTTTTATATTTATCGACACCTGACCTCCTTGGCATTGTCCATGCAGCTGCTTTCAAGTTTGATGCTCCATCTCCTGATGATACGGTTTCAATTGGGTTACAGTCCTCAAAATTGCTTACTAAAGGTATGCTTTTATATTTGAAGCAATAAATGCTGTTATGTGGTCTGGATGTTAACCATTTAGTATCTGCATGGGTCATCTTATCTTGATTTAGGAAATTGTTGGTATTATTCAGACGTTTGCTTCAACTGGTACACATTTGTAAATGGGTGAAATGGGTATGCTTTACACAAGCATGCCCATATGTTTTGTTCCTTTTTTTCTGAAGTGCTTAGGTCTGTGCAGGTAATGTAAAGCCTTCAACTGTAGCTGAAGACTGTAATGGTGCAGAAAGTGCACATTCTACCACGCAGAGGTCTGAAAAGTCATCCAAATCAAACGGGAAACGAGGTAAACTGGATGCAAACAATTCAACTGAGACAGCAGTCAATGGAAAATTAGATTCCAAATATTCAGATCGTCCTCCTGCAGAAACATTTCATGGAAGTGATGGTGGTTTAGGGGGACACAATTCTTCGAAGAAGGGCGTCCTCAGTGGTCAACGTAGTGATGAAGCTTCTGGTAGCTCTACCCCATTGAAGATTAAAGAAAAACATAAAAATGCAGATGATGACTTCATTGGTCAAAAGCGAACGGCTCCCACCAGCAATTTCGGGAAGATATCCTTGTCTGACCAACCCGGGAATTCCAATGCTCTTGATTCCAGAAAAGCCAAGTCAATTGCAGAATACCATCCTGATAAATGGATGCTTCCCGACAAGGCTAACGATACATTAACTCAATTAAACCTTGCAATTGTAAGTTTTTTTCTCTCGTTTGGAACCTATCAATTGTAGGTTATGTGTATATAGTCTAAGGAACATTATGTGGGTTCAATTTCTATTGATTTTACTTTCTCTTTTGCTGAATTTTTTTTTATCAAGACAGTTTCTTAATGGTCATTCCAGGTTGGTCATGTTGATTCAGGAAAATCAACATTGTCAGGAAGACTGCTGCATCTTTTGGGAAGAATCACTAAAAAAGAAATGCACAAATATGAAAAAGAAGCCAAGATACAGGTAATAGCATCTAGAATCATATTTTTATTTGCATTTATACCTAAGCAAGCTCATTAATTTATGGGATTGACAAGGCCTCTATTTGAGCAGGGAAAGAGTTCCTTTGCTTATGCATGGGCTTTAGATGAGAGCCCTGAAGAGCGGGAAAGGGGAATTACCATGAACGTGGCAGTTGCCTATTTTGATTCCAAAATGTATCACGTTGTCATCCTGGATTCTCCTGGTCATAAAGATTTTGTTCCAAACATGATATCTGGTGCAACACAAGCGGATGCTGCTATTCTAGTGATCGATGCATCTAATGGTGCCTTTGAAGCTGGATTCGATGGTTCCAAAGGGCAAACACGGGAGCATGTCCTACTGATTAGAAGCTTTGGTGTGGAACAACTTATAGTTGCTGTCAACAAAATGGATGCTGTGGGATACTCAAAAGATCGATTTGATCTTATAGTAACACAACTTGGTGCATTTTTTCGTTCTTGTGGCTTCAAGGAATCATGTATTTTCTGGATTCCTTTGAGCGCTATAGAAAACCAAAATCTAGTGGCTGCTCCTTCTGATGCTCGTTTATTATCTTGGTGAGTTTCTCTCTTTTCCTTCTACAACCACTTCATTCCTCTCTTGTACTTTATTTTTTATATTATCATGTATGGATGTTCCACCTTGGCCTTGAGGATTATTGATTAGCCGTGTGAATTCCAGGTATAGAGGGCCTTATTTGTTAGATGCAATTGATTCTCTGCAACCTCCAGCCAGAGATTTTGCCAAACCGCTACTGATGCCCATATGTGATGTAACCAAATCATCTTCACAAGGTCAGGTGTCGGTCTGCGGAAAATTAGTTGCTGGAGCACTTCGCAGTGGATTGAAGGTGCACAACTCTATCTCTCACTACATTCATAATCCCTGCTTCCTTTCATTCTGTTTGTTTTTTTATTGTCCCTTACGAATTCATGAAGCTGTGGCCATTACATTTCATTGGTAAACTCTTAGTTTGATTGAGGGAGAATATGTATATCTGTGTGTCTGTATGACCATCATACCAGCATTCGATTTTTTTCATCTTCCATTTAGTGGGGGCGCCTATCTGTGTCTGTTAAGAAGATAAATGCATTTTTTAATGTACCTACATTTTTGCTTCCACTGGATTGTAGGTGGTGGTGATGCCTTCTGGAGAAGTGGGAACAATAAAGTCCCTAGAGCGTGATTCTCAAAGCTCTACTGTTGCCAGAGCAGGAGACAATGTAACTCTCAATCTCCAAGGACTCGATCTGAGTAACAATGTCGTGCCTGGAGGTGTTGTATGCCACCCTGACTATCCTGTTGCTGTTGCAAAGCATTTTGAGCTGAAAGTGCGTGCTTTAGAAGAACTAGCACTCCCTATTCTCAACGGCTCTCAGGTAAATAACTAGCTCATCCTTCCCTAGCTTTCCTGCTGTCCAATTGTCACGATCTCTGAGTTCTGATCCTTAGTGTTGAATGCGCAGGTTGAGTTTCACATACATCATGCACAAGAGGCAGGAAAGGTAGCGAAAATAGTATCGATACTCGATCCGAAGTCGGGGAAGGAGACAAAGAGATCACCCCGATGCCTTCTCTCCAAGCAAAGCGCAGTGCTCGAGGTGGGGAAACTCGAGATACATAGAAACTAAAACGAAAAAAAAATCTTAACAAACCCATGACTTGCCTCTCTCTTTCTTCGGCGAATGCTTGTCGTGGTGAACTGAACTGGACCTTATCTGCTGTATTTGCAGGTTGTTTTGAATAAGCCGGTCTGCGTGGAAGTATACTCCAACTGCAGAGCCCTCGGGAGGGCGTCCCTCAGAGCCATGGGGAGGACCATTGCCATCGGCATCGTCACCCGGATAATCCAGTAGGAGGACCTGCAATTTTGAGCTGTGTACACTTTTGAGGACAGTTGACGTAGGTAACTTGCAAAAGAGGGAATGAGGGTAGTTGTCTACGCATGTGGGTCGATGACCACGTTTTGTGTAGAGTCCTGTATTGTATCGTATGTATGATTTTCAAAGTGTTTATTGTTTCTTTCTTCTTTTACACTAAAGTGTTTGTTGTTTCTTTCTTCGTTTACTCGATTAGTGTTAGTGACTACTCTCCATTTTTCTGGGTGGTGGTGGAGAGTCTGGGCTGCGAGGAGCAAGTGACTTTCCACGAAGTTGAATGGAATCACGTTAGTCAAGTGCGCGTGGAATTGTGCTCAAGTTCGAGTGAGATGATGGATAAGTTGGTTCACTAAAATCAAGGTTTTACTGTACCAAAAGACGTGGAGGTTCAATGATTTCATACCACTAAAAACTATCTATTATTTTAGACACGATTTCACAAACACCAACACAAGTCAAATTAGGAAGATGTGATGTTCCTTTTATCAAGTGATGACAATGGAGTGGGACGAGTATCTCAATGTTCATATCCGTCCTGCACCAAGTGTGGATGAGGTCGGGTAATACTCGTGCATGCATGAGTTGAGGCAGGATCCATTCTTATATATTATTTGAAGAAAATATTTATCTTTTCGTGAAAAAATATAAAGAAATTAGTTCCTAAAAAAATAGCGATAAAAGGTAGACAAATTGAATCCAATTTGTTGAAAATAAAGTCTTACACATACTTAAAGTATTAATGCGTGAAAATATGAGTTAAGATAAGTGAAGTATTGAGACAGATTGAGGTAGCACTGATCAAAATGGGCGGTCGAGTAGAAAGTAGTACCCATGCCTCCTCCCAAGCTCAGATCGGATACTACTCGATAGGATGAGGTCAAATTATCATGTTTTGATTCAAAGTTAAGTAATTTCTTAAAATAGTGAATAGTGACACTTTTAGTAAAAAGTTGAAAGTATATATAAACGAAGAAACTGGAGTAGACTTTTCTAAAAGGCAAGAAAAGAGTTGGGAAACTTCATAATTGCCTGGGCATTAGTGGTTGTGAGGACAAAAGAAAATGGAGGTAGCTGATATAGGGGAAAGCGGTTGAGAATTTGGAGAAAGCAGAAATGAACGAAGAAAGCATTGAACTAGTCTCTAAGAACAAAATTTTGTACAATCTTATAAACAGAACCGTACGATCACAATTATTTTAAATCGAAATGAGAATATCATCCTCAAAATGATTGCGAGAGAAATATTTTTATTTGACAAAGATAAATATACGTAAATTATTAATTCGATTTTAATGTATTTGTAGAAACCAACTTCTGTATCACTCATTACGTCATTCGTTACACACTAATGTTATCATGGTAAACATATTATTAACTCTAACCAGTGCTCAGTTTCTTATGAGATTTTGTAGCTTCAACTTAGAAAATACCAGACAAAACTTTAATTTATTTGAAGTACATTAGGGTTAATTGTATGGTTGGTCACTGAGATTACAAAAAACGTTCATGTTTGGTCACTGGAAATATTTAAATCCAACCTTGGTCACTCAAATTAGTTAAATGGTTCAAATTTGGTCACTCTCCGTCCAACTCCGTTAAATTTGTCTGATGTGGCAGTCAACCCTCAAAATTGACCGTTAACTCGGTGACGTGACAATTAAAAAAAAAATAAATAAAATAAATTTGAGGGTTGACTGACCACCGTCATCCTCTACGACCTCGTCTGAGCTGGCAGCGTCAACCCCGACTACTTCGACTTCCACCGCTACACCACCCTCGACCCTTACGTCGACGACCTCCTCAACATCCTCCACGCCCACCGCGTCGACCGCTGTGCCTACGTCGGCCACTCCGTCTCCGCCATGATCGGCCTCCTCGCCTCCATCCGCCGCCCCGAGCTCTTCTCCAAGCTCATCCTCATCGGCGCCTCCCCCAGGTCCCCAATTTCAAAATCCCCCTTTAATTTTCAATGAAATCGAATCCAGATTTCGGAAATTTCTAATTGAGAGAGGTTTCGGTTTGTGGGGGATTTAGGTAACGTCTTCATCGCAGGAATACACATCAACCGTCGCCGCCGCAAAGGCTTTGGTGGAGTTGAATCTCCAGAATCCCGAGAAAGACCGAGAACAACTCTGTTGCTTCTTCATCTCGGATGGTGGATGATGGTAATGGTGATTCCCACAACAGCTTCCACAATGAGTCATGTTTCTCCTGGTGAGGTAACGAGCGGTGGCCATCATGGCTCCAGATTTCCTGGTGATGGCCCAAAACGCCATATTTGCCCAGAAACTGAATCGAAGGGATGTTCTGGAATCGAAAAAAGTTACCCAGAGACAGTTTAAATCTGGAGTGAAGTTCAAAAGGTTATGATGATATTAAGGAGGGGAGATTGTTGAGTGTACGTTTTCTCCAAGCTCATCCTCATCGGCGCCTCCCCCATGTCTCCAATTTCAAAATCCCCCTTTAATTTTCAATGAAATCGTATCCAGATTTCGGAAATTTCTAATTGAGAGAGGTTTCGGTTTGTGGGGGATTTAGGTTTCTGAACGACAAGGACTACCACGGGGGCTACGAACAGAGCGGGATCGAGGAGGTTTTCACGGCGATGGAGGCGAATTACGAGGCGTGGGTGCAGGGATTCGCGCCGCTGGCGGTGGGGGCGGACGTGCCGGCGGCGGTGAGGGAGTTCACCAGGACGCTGTTCAACATGAGGCCGGACATCACGCTGTTCGTGTCGAGACAAGTGGAGGCGAGGAGGCCGATCATGGCGGTCGACGCGGTGGGCGTGGAGGATGTTGAGGAGGTCGTCGACGTAAGGGTCGAGGGTGGTGTAGCGGTGGAAGTCGAAGTAGTCGGGGTTGACGCTACCGGCGCAGACGAGGTCGTAGAGGATGACGGTGGTCAGTCAACCCTCAAATTTATTTTATTTATTATTTTTTTAATTGCCACGTCACCGAGTTAACGGTCAACTTTGAGGGTTGACTGCCACATCAGACAAATTTAACGAAGTTGGACGGAGAGTGACCAAATTTGAACCATTTAACTAATTTGAGTGACCAAAGTTGGATTTAAATATTTCCAGTGACCAAACATGAACGTTTTTTGTAATCTCAGTGACCAACCATACAATTAACCCAAGTACATTATCTTTGACCTAGGAAGCTATTCAAACAAATTGACATTTGTATGTATTTCAGAAAAGGGTTAATACCTTATTTTGGCCCGAACTATGACCATATAATCAACTTTGGCCAGTGGTTTTAGAAATTAACATCCTGGCCTCAACTATGCAGCATATAGACTCAATTGGCCCGACACATAGTTTGACCGTCAATTTGGACGGTCAACTCCGTTGACCGTTAGTCAACACGCCATGTCATTGCCTAGTCAGCCTAAAAATCATTAAAAAATACAAATTTCAAATTATTTTTCTAATTTTTCTTATTTATTATTAAATTAACCAAAAATAAATTATAAAAAACATAAAATAAATTTGATTTTTCATTTTTTTGGATAATTTGAAAAATGATGAATTTTATAAATTAACCAAAAATTATCAAATTATTTTATATTTTTAAAACTTCGCACCAAAATATAATTTATATCATAAATTTTAAATTTATAAAATTTAATTTGATAATTTTTTGTTAATTTATAAATTTTATCATTTTCAAATATCACAAAAAAATTATTTTATATTTTTAGAATTTTATTTTTTGGTTAATTGTAAAATGATAAATAATAGAAATTAGGAAAATAATTTGAATTTAAATTTTTTTAATAATTTTTAGGCTGACTAGGCAATGACATGGCATGTTGACTAACGGTCAACGGAGTTGACCGTCCAAATTGACGGTCAAACTATGTGTCGGGCCAATTGAGTCTATATGCTGCATAGTTGAGGCCAGGATGTTAATTTCTGAAACCACGGGCCAAAGTTGATTATATGGTCATAGTTCGGGCCAAAACAAGGTATTAACCCTTCAGAAAACAAAGCACAGAAAAATAAGGGCATAAACTCTCAAAGTCATCAACCATTAACAAAAAAAGAAAAAGGAAAGGACATTGGAAACAGGAAAAACCGAAAAAGGGAAAAGTGGAGGAAGGAGGGCTACACTCTACCGAAAGAAAGGAGAAGGGAGTGAGGTAGTTATGTCTTGTGCTACTCGTCTTTGAATTACATTATCTTTGACCTTAATCGATCAAATTCGTTGAAAAATTATCGGTACGAAGCGATAGTAAAAATTTATAAAAATAATTAAAATTGAACAGTAATGTCAAAATTTGTGATATGATCGAAATTATCTATTTTTTTTATCTCTAAACAAAATGATGTTATTTTCGTATAATTGACAAAAGAAAAAGAATTTTTTGGATTCGAGTATATCGTTTGAATGTTCATGTTAAATGTTTAATTCAGATACGATGATTTGTCATTTTGTTTGTAATGTAATATTTTATTTAAATATAAATGTAAATTACCTAAAATAGAGATTATAAATGCACAAAATCATTCAATATTAATAGTTTTTCATTCTCCTAGCAAATTTTATTAAAACCGACCTATAAAATGGTACTCCAATCCAATCAGAACCGACATAACAATTTAAACCGGTTTAACCATTTACCTCATTGCCTCTCAAACTTTTAACTCACCTACTACTCCGATGTTAAAACTCATCATCACCTCACGCATCCCACGCGCGTATGCTCAAGAACAAGTCCTCCTTCCTTTTCCTTCTCATCTCTCGTCGTATACCGAATCCTTCTTCCCTTCTTCTCGCCTTCCGATTTCCCTCCTTCCCCCCGATTGCTTGCTTTCTCTAGCTACTGCAATCACAGAGGTACGAGTTCCCTTCTACTCTCCCTCTCTCTCTCTATATCCTTCCTCGATTGCTTTGATTTCTCGCGGCAGACTCAATTTCCAGTTCGTTCGTTCTCTTCAATTTTTTTTTGTTGCTGATAGTGCTTGCTCCGATTGGGTCTCTCGTCTCCTTCATTCTAATTGACTGTGATTGCTCTACTCGGATTGGTTATGGTGGAATCTTCGATCACCTTCCTTCGATTTTGCTTCTGATTTCGCTGGGAACTGGGGGACGGCGGTTGATTGTCAATTGGGTAGATACTTTTCAAACGGCTTACCTGGGTACACCCCTCTTTAAAAAAGGAAAAAGAAAAGTATAACGGCATATTCCTCTTTGTAGTCACAGTTTTATGCTTTGTTTTTTCCCCAGTACAGTTCCGTCTTAAAGCTAGGAACTTGATAAGAATATGGCAATTCACGTTTCCATTTCTATTCTCCTTCAATTGAATTTCAGTTTGTCATCAATTTCTGTACTGTAAGTGGGTGGCCAGGAAATGAACGATCTTGCAAAGAGATGACAAACTTCTGGCCTCGGATTGCGCTTGGGATAGATTGATTGCTGTTGACATCTTCGCTTGACTTGTTTTCGTAGCCTGTGGTTATGGCCAATGGCTGTTTATCTGTTGTAACTACAAGTGATCTCTTTTATTTGGTGCTTCCAGTTCTCCGCTGATGGGTGCCTGCTCCAAGTTCAGGGATATATATTTGGCTTCGTCCTGATCTAAAGGGCCAGATTAGTTGCACCCTTTTGGTGGGTTCTCATAGTTTTGAGTAGCAGGGTGACATCTGAAGTGAGAAGTGGAAGACGAGGGACTATACTGGCCATACCGTTTGTAGATCGTCACTATGGCAATTCAACACTATTTTCGCAAAGGGTTTACTGCTAAAAGTTTTCACATAGAAGAGATTGAGTTAGATACTGATTGGGAAGATGTAGTCTGTCCAATTTGCTTGGATTTCCCGCACAACTCTGTGCTCCTTCAATGTTCGTCGTACCACAAGGGCTGCAGGCCCTTTGTATGTGACACTGACCACTTGCATTCGAATTGTTTGGACCGTTTCAAGAGTGCATGTGGCATGTCACCTCCTTCGGCTGACTCCGACAAGCCATCATCGGAAGCAGACGAAGATGTCAAACTGGCTTGTCCCTTGTGTAGAGGGGAAGTTACTGGCTGGATTGTCGTCCAGGAAGCTCGGTTGCTTTTGGATGAGAAGAAGCGGTGTTGTGAAGAACACCGATGTGGGTTTACAGGTGCTTACTTGGAACTTCAGCAGCATGCCAAACTAGAGCATCCTCATGCTCGTCCTTCTAAAATCGACCCTGCACGCCAGCTTGACTGGGAGAATTTCCAGCAGTCGTCTGAGATAATAGATGTTCTGAGTACAATACATTCAGAAGTGCCACGTGGAGTGGTTTTGGGAGACTATGTGATCGAGTACGGGGATGATGACAATACTGGAGATGAGTTTGATGATTTTCATGTGGATGAAGGCAACTGGTGGACTTCCTGCATCTTCTATAAGGTGTTTGATAATTTTAGAAACTCGAGGAATAGAAGAAGGGCGAGACTAGCTGATACCAGAAGAGGGAGCCGACGATCGAGTTATGACACTTCGAACTCTGATGAGGGCTCTGTTGCATCCGTTGACTTTGCAGAGTATAGATTAGATGAGATGGATGATGAATTTCCAAGTGCAAGCAGGGGCCATTCTATTCACCGCAGGTCAGATAAACCCCTTTTTTTTTTTTTTCTGTAGTCAAAATGTTTATGCTTGCATTGTCTTTTTCAACTGCTAGAGAATTTTGATGTACCAAACTATGGCCAAATGGATATTGAAGGTGTTAAGCCAACTGCATTGGCAATAAGGGTCTGGTTGATTATCTCCTGGAGAAATGTAAAGAAAGAAAACGAGTGAACAGGCCGGCCCGTGTTGTTAGATGTCAGTTTTATATGCCCACTGCTTACAGTGCTATTGTTTATTTGTTGTGAAGCTATTAATCTTGGTTTTAGGTGGTTAAAGTTGCAGATTTGTAACTTGGAACCATATTTTCTTCGATTAGGTTAGGATCAAATCAGGCTCATAACACACTTATATTGTTAGAGTAAAATTCATATTGCGGAATGTGGATTAAGTGATTCTGATTAGCTGCATGACTTTCAAATTATGAACTTGGTAAGTCTTTGCACTTACCAATCTACTACTGGTGGCTCTTGTTTTACAGTTCTCGCAGGCGCCGTTCTCGGTTCTATGATAACTAGGTACGAATAATGGCAGGCTTGTAGGTTCGGCACTTATACTGGGTCCATACATCTTGTTTGGCACCTCAGTTCACCTCTCACTCTGATGCCTGACTCGGTGCACTGACGAAACTGAAACAAGTCAAGAAGGACGACAATGTTAAGTGCGGCTGGTGCTGTTAGTGTTCAGATAGCTTTTTTGGAAAAAGAATGCTGCTTACAGTGCTGCATCTTTGTTGCTTTAGATAGCTGGGTTGCTGTTTAAAGAAATGGTCCAGATATGGCGTTAGGACGATTCAGGCAGTTGTAATGTGGATATGTTGGTGGCTAGATTTATTTCCCGTTTCTTGCTGTTGTGGTTGTCAGTGGAACTTTTGGTTTTGGGAGGATGAATGGGGTTTTGCTTCATGTGATTAGATTTTTTTTCTTCTTTTGTTTCTTTTCCCCTTCATTTTCACCCATAGTCTGTTTTCCTGCTACAGTTTGAGTATATGCTTGAAAGTCACACACTGACTTGTATAAAATTGTAGTTTCTATTGTATTCAATGTTTCCACTCTGCCCAGTAGGCTTATAAGCTTGCAATCTGAACTCAAGTTCCTTCTTCAGGCCAAAAAGGGTCGTAATAGTAACGAGGATCTCGATGCTTGGTCGTCGTAGAAACATCGTTCGCCTCAATAACAAAGAAATGTCGTTCACCTCAATAACGAACAAGACATCCCTCGAGCAGCTCCGAATGAACTAAGGTTTATGTCTGAGCGAGGAATCAGCTCTGTCGTGCAGTATGGAGACTTCTGGCAGCACAAGACCAACCTGATTTCAGTTCAAACACAAACGCCATAGCATGGCCATGTAACGGAAATAGCAGCTAGGGAAATTAACCGTCGATTAAACAAAATCTAGCACACCGGCTCTTTACCAAGGGCAAATCCAATTCATGTTAAAAGAACATTGGTACAGAAACATTACTGATGTTTAGGGTTTTAGTAGGACACAATAAAACCAGTACATATAGATCAACCAGTAGTATTAGCTGTAGCTGAAGCTGTATTTCTTGTGCGGCAAGACTAATATGGGACATTCTTGGGCAGGTTCCTTATAACGTTGTTTTTCAGGCCAATCTTAGTGCGCATCACCTCGACATCTGATCGCTTCATTGCCTTCAACACTTTCATCCTCACAAACTGCTCCTTCGACTGGACCGTTGCCAATCCCATGCTCCTATACCTGGAAGAAATGGCCATAAGAGGGAATGAATGCCGTGGTTGAGGACTGACACAGAGTGCTTACCTAAGAAAATTCTAACCAGAGGAGGGAATGCAAACCTAGCAGCCAAGGTGGCAGTCATGGGAACATCGCTTGCTGGTGGTCGCGGCTTTTGCCGGTAGTAGCGCAGGAATTCTCGGGAACCAAGTGTTTTGGATAGTACTTTACCATCGGTCCTTGAAGTGATAATCAGCTCCGAACCACTACCCCCGAGATCCAGGGTGTTGTCCATATCCCCCGAAGCAACCAGCTGTTTTCCATCCTCGTCCATGTAACTACACGAATGATGTAGCAGAGAGTTAGCAGAGTTTCATTTCGATCATAGCCAAACCAACAAAAAGGTCACGAGGAAGAAAGAATGTCATAGAGCAAAACCTGCTACTATAATCATAAAACTCTTCCAGCTCGACTTCCTCTTCATCATCCCCATCACCATAATGGACTTTGCAGTGACTTTTTGCTTCCATGTGCTTCCTAACTGCTTCTATGCTGTTAAATGGCTGACGTTGATCGTTGCAGTATAAACAAATGAAATCCCTCGTCACCTGAAAACAAAAAAGGAAGAAACAGAATCGATTGAGCAAAACAAGATACGAGGAGAAAAATACATAAATAAATCAAACAGAACACAGTGCTACCTTGAGACCAAGATAAGTAAGGAAACCCTTAGGATCCTTCAAATACTCTAAATCGGGGATGAAGAACCCATGCTGCTTATGCATGTGCACCATGCAGCCTTCAATATTGTCATGCTCTTTATCACACATGAAGCAAACACAAGGATCATACAAATCATCTTCTTCGTCATCTTCATCCATATCATTACTGGCGCCTACTCCGTCCACATTCAAGCCAGTCAAAGACTTGGTGGCATCATCAACCAATACTTCATCTGGGTCAACCTCTTCCCACTCATCATCACTTTCTTCACTCTCCTCTTTCTGCGGAGGCCTGTTCACTACCCGTTGAGGGCGTGGCTTGATTATTGTTTCCTCTTTCTCCAGCATTGTCCCCTGAGCAGCCCTCAGGATGTGGCCTCTCGACTTAAGGTGTTGCTCGTGGGATTTCAAGCTTCGATAACCCTTGCCACAGAGGGTGCAAGTGTAGAGCATTGGAGTCTCCCGAGACTTATCTTTCTCTTGAGCAATTGCTGACTGTCTAGCGTCAAATAATGCTTCCGTGACACCTGGAACCCCAGCCACCTGATAGCTTCCAGGGGAACAACACGAAGAAGGCAACCCATGTCAGATTCCACATGAAATGAACGCTGAAAATTGCAAAACTATGCAGTCATTATCAACAGCTTCCATAGGCAATCCAAGTCCAAGGATTGCATCTTCACTACAAAACAAAAGGAAACACCTAATTCTCCCAGAAAGCAGTGATTCAAACTACTTACGATCAAAGTAAATCTTTTTCCGAAGCAGAAGGTACAAACAAGCATGAAACCACAGCAATCGAACGGGAAAGGAAACCCTGAACCCTACTTACACCTTTCCGAAAATAAACCATAGAATCAACAGCCAAAGAGCAGGAGAATGAACCCTAATTCGAGCGAAGCATAACCCGCCATCATACATGTATTGCCTCATTCTGGAGACGAAGGAGACGGAAAAAGGGGAGAAAGAGGAGAAACCTTGCGCTTGAGATTGTAGCGATGCCAATCAGACTTGTAATGGAGCTTCTGCTCAGCATCGTCTTTGAATTCTTTGTTGCAAGAGTTGCAGGTCAGGCCCGTCATTTTGGCACTCACCGGCGGGATCGAGATTGATAGAAGTGAGAGACGAAGAGATTATGTAGGAGGAGAAGGAGAAATCGGAAAAAGGAAGGCGCCGGCGGCAAAGTTTATAGGACTGGCGAGCGGCGGCTCTGGAAACGGTGGTGAAGGAATCGAAAGAAAATGATAAGCGGCTCGCTTCCTTTGGTGGCTTTGCGCGTAAATGCTTACCTAAGCCACTACGAAAGAGATCGTTGTTCCAATTGGGCTGGGCCCGTTCCAATGCCGGGCTTCACTGATAGTCCATTGTCATCCGTATGGGCCCTACAGTCAGTTGAGCCCAATAAACTCTGCCCTTACCTCTTAAACCCTCACTTGTAGATTTCAACCCGCAAACTTCACTGAAGCAACGCCATGGATCCCTACCCTTCTTCTTCCTCTCAAATCGCGCAGAAGACGTGGGAACTCGAGAACAACATCGTCTCCGTCGACACTCCGGCGACGTCGTCCAGCTCCGACGCAGCAGCTTCCGATGCCATCTTCTACTACGACGATGCGGCTCAGGCCAAGTTCCAGCAGGAGAAGCCCTGGGCTAACGATCCTCACTACTTCCGGCGCGTGAAGATCTCCGCTCTCGCCCTCCTCAAGATGGTCGTCCACGCTCGATCCGGTGGCACTATCGAGGTCATGGGGCTTATGCAAGGGAAGACTGACGGCGACGCCATTATCGTTATGGACGCCTTTGCTTTGCCTGTTGAAGGGACTGAGACTAGGGTTAATGCCCAGGCTGATGCCTACGAGTATATGGTTGATTATTCCCAGACCAACAAGCAGGTTAGGGCTTCTCTTTTTCGTTTTTGCTTGTCTTCGTTTGTTCAATTGGTTTCTGTTTGCTTATAGCTAACTGCTGCTAGGGTTTATGTCTCATAGTTAGAGTTGTATTCTCGAACTGATTTCTTGGACGGAACAAAAAGGGGATTTTAATCAGAAGCATTAGGTTGAATGAGTGAAGTGCATTGTTTAAAGTAGTTTGTTTCGATTGGATTGCTCGTATTTGTTCCTATATCAATGCATAGATAGTCTCTTCGTAACAAGGATGCCATTTTTCTTAGGCGGGACGGCTAGAGAATGTTGTGGGGTGGTATCATTCACATCCTGGTTATGGATGCTGGCTCTCTGGTATCGATGTGTCAACCCAGATGCTAAACCAGCAGTTTCAGGAGCCCTTTCTGGCCGTTGTCATTGATCCAACTAGGACGGTATCGGCTGGGAAGGTTGAAATCGGAGCCTTCAGGACATATCCCGAGGGATATAAGCCTCCAGATGATCCAGTTTCCGAATACCAGACCATTCCTCTGAACAAAATTGAGGACTTTGGTGTCCATTGCAAGCAGGTTGTTATCTTGGTTCAGACTGTTATATCTTTTGGCGATTCGTAGGATTGCAACTTAATTGCTATTGCTATTGCTATTGCTATTATGTTTCTGCAGTATTATTCTCTAGATATCACTTACTTCAAGTCATCCCTCGATTCCCACCTCTTGGATCTTCTGTGGAATAAATACTGGGTGAACACACTTTCTTCTTCACCTCTCTTGGGCAATGGGGACTACGTGGCTGGGCAGATTTCCGATTTAGGTAATGTGTTACTTTGTTAGTTGCATTTCACTGAGCTCTACTTCCAAGTCAAAGTCCGTAATGTATTAATACATTCTCTTGTTATGTATTAATACGTTCTGCAATATCCACGTAGCTGAAAAGCTGGAGCAAGCAGAGAATCAGCTGGCTCACTCTCGATTTGGACCCTTGATCGCACCTCCCCAAAGGAAGAAAGAAGTGAGTGTTCTCTTTCACTTGCTCTCATGGTCACAACCAACATCTGGTGAACGTGGTGGGCTGACTTGAATGCTATATATCTTTATCACGTACAAGTTTTCATGTCTGATTTATTGATTAAGTACCACGTGACAAGTGACTGCCCTCTCTCTTATTCCAAATCGTCAAACCTTCTGATTTTGAAACAATATTCCCATGGCTCTGGATATCTCCATGTTTGCTCATGTCCTTGCCTCCTTGGAGTTCACCTGGTTACTGAACAACCTCATTTTTTGAATTGCAGGAAGAATCACAGCTTGCTAAAATCACCAGAGACAGTGCTAAGATTACTGTGGAACAGGTCCATGGTCTAATGTCACAGGTGACATCCCTGCTTACTTTGACCACTTGATAATAGCCTTAAGCTTGAAATAATTCCCTTGAACCTCTTCTAGGTTATCAAGGACATCCTTTTCAATTCGGTGCGACAGTCGAGTAGGTCTCGTGCAGAGACATCGGAGCCGGAGCCAATGGTGGAGACCTGAGTGACTTTGGTGCAACATCTTTTGTTGCTTATCTTTCATGTTAGGTGAGAAGAATAGCAAACAGAAGTAGCTGAGTTTTCCTAACTTTACCAGGCTTATGTAAATTCTTTTTGTCAGCTCCATTTCTTTCATCAATTGCTTCGGTTGTGAACTGGCTTGATCATTGGAAATGCTTGTTAATGGTGAATCATGGGAGCCTGTCATGCCCCCTATTTCTTGTCTAATTAGTGTGATGCCATCTACTGGTTCTGCAAGTAAGCATTTGGAGGCCATTAGATCTACAAAAGAGTAGACTCCTTTACAAATGTTTGTAGGACATTAGATCAATGAAGGCAGGACATTGTCCCTATAAATATTACTGAAAAGGACAAATCGACCCTTGAACTTTCTTATTTTAGTCAGTAAAGGCCATGAACTCTCACTAGAGTCGAATCAAACTACCAACTTTCTTGCTTGGGTCAATTAGCCCCATAATAAACTTTCACCAGAAAATCTAACTCTTAAAATGGGAACAAGTATGTGTTGCATATGGATTATCGTATTTGGTTGCAATCTGTCTTCTTGATGAGTGTTCTATATTCTTTAGATTTGTTTTGGAAAACAAAAGTCTAGAACAAATCTCAGAAAATTTCCGTTGCCTATAAAACCTTTAAATTTTATAGATGAACATTATTTGAAGTATTTGCATCAACAATATGCAAGGAAAGAAAAAAGGGGTTTGGGTGTATGCTTGAAGAAAGGAATAGGGATGAACGGAAAGGGAGACCACCAATCAATCTATATTCTGTTGAAACCTAAGAAAACAAAAGAGAAAAGTATGTTGATAGTATATGAACTATGCAATGAATGACACCACATGTTTATTGATGACAAAGTTGTTAACGATATGAATTAAATAAATAGTACAAAGCTTTTCCAAATAATTGGTTTCACAAGAGAGTGGGAGGTTGCATTTGCAACTTCGCGATAGGGTCGGGTTTGGTTGTACAAACATGTCTGATGATGTCTCCGGATAATTCAAGTTATTGATAGAGATTCAAATGCTTATGTGATACTATTTTTTAAGTACAAATTTCGAACCTTTGAGTTTTGAAGTATAACTTGGGATTATTAATCATGGTATAAATCTTATATAAGGGTGATAAGAAATTATCTAGTATAATTGGTTTTGCAAGAGAGCCGGAGGGGGCATTTGTAGCATCGTGATAGGGCTGGGGGTGGGTATTACAAACCGTCAAAATCATTGGACAATCATTTAGATAAGTTTCGATACTTCAAATTGTTGGTAGAGAGAGAAAAAAAAATCCTCAAATCAGTGGGACCTACAGATTTATCTAAACATTGTTTGACAAAGCAAACAACGGATTGTGTGTAAATCCATGATGATTGGTTTTTTGATACCAAATCCATGTTGCAAATCGTTGAAACAAACAACCCCTCAAATAATGGTTTTATACGAATCATTCGTCAAGAATGACGATAATGTCTAGTAATTGGTCTTTTGTGCGTGTGATATTGCCATGAAGCACACAGAAGAAAGTGCTGGTGATGGCGAAAAGAGGAGGCAGGCCAAATTGGATGAATGGTATGCAACGAAAGCGATAGTTTGGTTCGAAAGACCATCTGATGAGGTAGAGGAAGGGAAGGGCAACAAGGAAAGAAACTTGCAATCAAGCAAAAAGTGGAGCGCTTCACATGGATTGAAAGAAAACAAGCAAGCAAAGCTGGCTAGGCAAGCATCTTGTGAGGTTCTTCTCCATGGTGATAATGCTATTATTTCCTATTTTTCCTTTTGCATCCTTTTCAAACCCTATTGATTGTGAAAACCGTATAGTAGAAATACCCATGCGAAGAAGAAAAGGAAAAAATCATTGGAAAAGGGTGTAAAACCATATCAATAACAATATGGTTGTTGATAGCTAACCGATTTGATATTTTATAATCAACAGATACATTACGACATCACGGATTCTAGTTACATCGAACCATTTTCGGTTTGAATTTTGGTATATCATAGCATCATTTTTTTTAGTTCGGCTTAATCTCAATTGTACCATCGTTTTTTGAGAGAAAATTGCAAAATGTCAAGATGAATTTGGTGCATTATGTTGTATGACATAAAAAATGTGCATGTATCACTTTCATGCCAATGGTAACGGCCCATCAATGGACAAACTTTTGGGTCTTAGTTTTCTACAACGGTTCTGCCACAAAATCATCTAAACATCATTTTTAGACAAGAGAACTGTCAGACGGCTGAATACAAACTTCATCAAAAACACATGTGAATCCAAATTGAGTTGTCAAAATTATTTTGACTTCTTCACAAAGTTTCCATCTTTATCTCATGCATCAAATGGCTCATGTTTGTGCATAAGCATGATGAGCCAATGGACACAATTAAACCGAGCAAGTAAAAAGAAGAAGAAAAATAAGATTTGAAGTAGTGATGTTTGATGAATGGTCTAATGCTTCATTATCAAGCTGCGGTACATAGTGGTGGCTGGTAGTAGGTTGTCTTCGTGTTGTACCAATACTTCTCCTCCTCGTTTACAGATAGACAGGAATAGGATCCATGGAGTCGTCTTCTTCTACGTACTCATCATCAGGATTCTTCTCTATCTCTCTTTTTGCCACTTTTTTTTTTTTTTTTTTTGCCTCTCTTTAGGTCTCCTTGTGTGTTCTATCAAATGAATGTGATTCTTGCAACGTCTGTAGGGCAATAAAGAAAAGGGAAAGGAGAAGAAGATGTGGGGCTGGCTGGCTGGCTGGCTATATTCACAAGGAGAACCAACTGTCTTTCTCTTGTAGAGAATGTGAAAGGAAAGCTTTGCTTGCCGATAGCGAGTGACGGACCCAAGAATCTGAATTGAGGTGGTTGATTTGATCCGTGAACTGGAAGAGGGGAGATAATTAAGGTCGGTCTTACCTCCGATTACTCTGTTTTTAAAATTTGTTACGAAATTTTATATGTAATGTTATCTCTGTTTCATATTTGAGGGGAGCTATAGCCCCTCTTAGCTTCAACCTACCTCCTCCTTTGCTTGCAACCGTGAATGCATATATAGTATATACACATACATTACGTACAACCAGAGGTGGTCGATCGGTTAATCGATCCAAATAACATTATAAACTGGATGCTACCTATGTATGTTACATTAGCTCTATCCATGGCTTCTTTTTTTGAAAAAGCGATTCCCTTTGGTAAACCAATTATGTGACTCCACGTAATGTTATTCGACATTTCTTATTGGGTTGAACCAGGGTAGGTGGCTATGGCCATGATCAAAGGAACTAGATCACGTTTAAGAATTAAGATAGAAAAAAAGTGAAATTTAATGATTTGTTACTCTCTGAAAGTTATGAGAGTCTTTGCTGTCATATTGTATAGGCTTGTTTATGTACATGATTTTTTCTGTTTTTCACTTGTTCTGTAACCTTTTTATTTAGAAAGTTTGACGTAAATTGGTCAAACCTCTTAAACGAGGACGAAGAAAGATGGTATGTTATATATGCGTGCAACTGGTTATGTTCATGATCTATGTTATGAAATCAAATCTAGTATGTATTCGTGCTTTTCTTCATCCCACGATGATGATCAAAAAAGAAGGTTAGAACTGAATGTTGACTTGGCTACAGTCAGATCTCTTTCTCCATATTGTACTAATATTCTTGACTTTTTTACCTATTTTCTTACATTGAATTATTGACCTGTAACTTTTCTCTTTGTAACAGTTTGACTAATGGCTATGACGAATCAAAATTGAGGTTAATAAAGTTACTTCATCTGGAGCTCAACCTCGTAAAGATTAATTGCATCGAAAACCATATACGTATTGTTTTCGTCGCATACTAACCACTTAATTTTTTTAAGAAATAAATCTTCAAATTCCTAAATAGCGAAATGAAATTATAGAATATATGCTCTGTTTTCTTGGAATCAATCCCATTTTGCACTTCCAAAAGTTGTGATTCTCTTCCCTTTCAAATCCCACAGTCCAAATTGGAAACTGAAAATAGAAAAAGAAAATTCATATCCCGCTGAAGTTTAATAAAAAGCTACCCTCCATAATCCGTAATCACTCATTAACCTAACTTAACTCGAATCTTCGTGGAAGTGGAGAACTGGACGATAGGGTTCGGGTTCGGGTTCGGGTTACCGAACCAAATGTGAAACGGAGCGGGGACACGTGTAGTCACCGGAAGCGATGACATCACATCACCCACCACCACCGTATCCTCCCGGCGGAACGGCAACGCTAACTCTCTCCTCCCTTCACTCGCTGGCGCGTGGCGCGGACTAAAAAATATGTCAAAATATATTAATAAAAAATTTAAAATATTGTAACAGCACAACAACAACAATACTGCTCTGGGCCGAGAAAAGCGCGGAAGGAAGGGAAGCCGATTTTCACGGGGTGGGACCTACCCATTTCAGTACCGGTACACCTTCGAATGGCGGACGTTCTTTCCCCCCACGCTTTCGGTATAAATTCGCACCCCCGCTAACAAACTCAAAATTCGCCCCTCTGCAATTCCTCTACCCACCGCCGTTCTCCCCGCATTCTCTTTCTTTTTCTGAGTTTCTTCTTCTGCTTCGTTCTTCGGCTCTATTATTATGATCTTACAGTAATCGCGCCGCCTGTCTGACTATCTCGCTAGCTAGGGTTTTCCCGGTGCTCGGACGAGCTCCGGCCGCGTAGAAATGGCGGCTAACAAAGGCATCAGTCTCGAAGAGATTAAGAACGAGGCCGTTGATCTGGTACCTATTTCTTCCTCCTCCTCCTCTTCCCCGCCGTCGTAATTTTCCTATATTGTTAAAAGTTGATACAGTATTACTATGACCTGTGAGAGTGTGATTGATTCGCGGTGTTGTTTCCTTTTCCTGCACGACTGTTTGCTTTTGCACTTTCCGTTTCGTTTCCTTGCGTGCGAGAGGTTCTTTCGTTTGCTTGAGCTTTTACTGTTTGGAGACGTCTGCTAGACGCTAGTACTGGTTTCGCGTTTGAATTGCCAGATCTGTTCTTCGTTATCGTTGTTACTCTGTTGCGTTATTTTGAATCGTCTTTCTTCTTTTTCGCTTTATGTTATGAGGAAAATCCGGTTGAACTAGTGCCAGAGAATGAGCAGCTAGCTAGCTCCTGCGGGAATCTGGATGAACATACAATTTTCTAAATACTGTTGCTGTCATCGTTATTCTTTTTTTTGTTTCAAACAGTTGTGGTGTATTAGACGAATTGGTAGGGACTCGATCTTGGAGAAATAATTGGGAAATAGAGGAGAGCAGCTAAAGCACGTTTCCCTACATCCCTAATTTGATATTAGGTCCTTAATTATCGTCTGAAATCCTGGACTGAGTTAACTGTTTCTTTGGTAATCACATTGATTCTTGGATGGCTCGGCATCCAAAGAGTCAGGTTGATGGTCAAATTTTGTTTTATTAGGATAATTAGTGTCAATGGTTGACTAATTACAAGATGATAATAATTAAGTAAAGGAATACGCAAAACAGAGTTTATCCCTGTTCGTAGACGGCAGCCAATCGGTGAGCCAGAGTGTTGGTGAATAAAAGAGCAACCAATCACGTGAAAAGAAGCGGCATTAGTCCGCACGCATCTCTGCGTGGCTGAATAGGAAAAAGGAGAGAGAAAACTGGATTTATACAGGATCCCTCGATTTGCTTCTCCATCCCACGCGCACCACCGGCGCGTCTCTTCCTTCTGTTCATTTTCTTTTTTTTTTGGTAGGAGTGTTCATTTTCTTTTCCTCGTCGTTTGCAAGCAAATAAAACATAACATAAAAATCAGGTTGATAGTTGTTTTGGGGGTTAATAACAGTGGAGATGAAACCTTAATTCGCAGGAAAGGATTCCTATCGAGGAAGTGTTTGAGCAGCTGAAATGTTCACGGGAAGGTCTCACCGGCGACGAAGGGGCCAACCGGCTTCAAGTTTTCGGACCCAACAAGTTGGAGGAGAAAAAGGTTTGTGAAACTGTGACTCTGCTCTGTTGCCCGTTTCATATTAGAAATTTGTTCATGGCGGGTAATTAATTCAGTATATCATTTTGGTTACAGGAGAGCAAATTTCTCAAGTTTCTGGGTTTTATGTGGAACCCGCTGTCATGGGTCATGGAAGCTGCAGCTATTATGGCCTTAGCCTTGGCCAATGGTGGAGGAAGGCCACCAGACTGGCAGGACTTCGTCGGTATTGTTACCCTGCTGTTCATCAACTCCACCATCAGTTTCGTCGAGGAAAATAATGCTGGAAATGCAGCTGCTGCACTTATGGCTGGCCTTGCCCCCAAGACCAAGGTGCGTAATTTTTTTTTATCTCTACTTTCAGCTGCTGCTTCATTTTGCATGTATCTGACTTCTGTAGCTAACCCACCCATGATAATAGGTTCTTCGAGATGGGCGCTGGACGGAGCAAGAAGCTGCAATCTTGGTTCCCGGAGACATTATCAGCATCAAGTTGGGAGATATTGTCCCTGCTGATGCACGTCTTCTGGAGGGTGATCCTCTGAAGATCGATCAATCTGCACTTACTGGGGAGTCACTTCCCGTCACTAAGAACCCTTACGATGAAGTCTTCTCTGGGTCGACCTGCAAGCAAGGTGAAATCGAAGCTGTTGTCATTGCCACCGGTGTGCACACCTTCTTTGGTAAAGCTGCTCATCTCGTGGACAGCACCAATCAAGTTGGTCATTTTCAGGCCGTCCTTACTGCTATTGGTAACTTCTGTATTTGCTCGATTGCTGCCGGGATACTTGTTGAGATTGTAGTGATGTACCCTATACAGCACCGCAAGTACAGAGATGGGATCGACAACTTGCTCGTTCTCTTGATTGGAGGAATACCTATTGCTATGCCTACCGTTTTGTCTGTCACCATGGCCATTGGTTCTCACAGGTTGTCCCAGCAGGGGGCTATTACCAAGAGAATGACTGCTATTGAGGAAATGGCCGGCATGGATGTTCTGTGTAGTGACAAGACAGGGACTCTTACGTTGAACAAGCTCACTGTTGATAAGAACTTGATTGAGGTGTTTGTTAAGGGTATGGACAAAGAGCATGTTATGCTACTTGCTGCCAGAGCTTCGAGGACAGAAAATCAGGATGCTATTGATGCCGCTATAGTAGGAATGCTTGCAGACCCTAAGGAGGTTGGTATTTTTCAACTTTGTTGTGTCTCCAAAAATATCCTCCTGATCCAAACCTGCTGCTTGCTTGTGAGTATAATAACACTTGTAACTTTTGCAGGCACGATTTGGCATTAGGGAGGTTCATTTTCTTCCATTCAATCCTGTCGACAAGAGGACTGCCTTGACCTATATTGATTCGGACAATAACTGGCACCGGGCAAGTAAAGGTGCTCCTGAACAGGTAATATTTATGTCTGCTTCAGGTTTTATCTCATGAATCAGTTGTCGACGATGGCAATGCTAATGTGTGCCTTCGTTTTTGCATGCAGATATTGAACTTGTGCAATTGCAAGGAGGATGTTAGAAGGAAGGTTCATGCAGTGATTGATAAGTTTGCTGAACGTGGGCTTCGATCTTTAGGAGTTGCACGGCAGGTCTGTATCAGTTTTAATTTTGAACCTTTTGCTTTTTGGTGTGTGGAACTAATCCTCCTATTTACCATCCCATGTGAATTATAGGAAGTACCAGAGAAGAACAAAGACAGTGCAGGCGGTCCATGGCAGCTTGTTGGTTTGTTGCCTCTATTTGATCCACCAAGGCATGACAGTGCTGAAACCATCAGAAGAGCTCTTCACCTTGGAGTCAATGTCAAGATGATTACTGGTAAAGACTCTGGTGTTCTTATCTTGTAACTGCCATAGTTGGTCTGTGTTTAAGCTCTTATTTATCTTTCTGTCACTTCTTGTATATTATTCAGGTGATCAGCTTGCAATTGCTAAGGAAACAGGAAGGCGGCTTGGGATGGGAACCAACATGTATCCTTCATCTTCATTGCTTGGTCAAAGCAAGGATGCTTCCATTGCATCCCTCCCTGTGGATGAGTTGATTGAAAAAGCTGATGGATTTGCCGGAGTTTTCCCAGGTATCACATCTGCCCAAATTGCCGCTTTACAAGGTCGGGAAAGTCTCTCTAATATAATATGCTTTGAAGTAACTTAAAACTTGTTGCCTTCGACAGAGCACAAGTATGAGATTGTGAAGAGGCTACAAGAGAAGAAACACATTTGTGGAATGACGGGAGATGGTGTGAACGATGCTCCTGCACTGAAGAAGGCTGATATTGGGATTGCTGTTGCTGATGCAACTGATGCAGCTAGAGGTGCTTCTGACATCGTCCTCACTGAGCCGGGGCTCAGTGTGATCATAAGTGCTGTTCTCACCAGCAGGGCTATTTTCCAGAGAATGAAAAATTACACGGTCTTTTCTTCTTCGACCATTTGTCCTTCTGTTAATAGTTGTTGTTCTCATAAATGATAAATAAGTGCCCCTTGCTGAGACTCTCCGATTCTGTCTTTCTTATCTTCTTTGCAGATATATGCCGTCTCCATCACCATCCGTATTGTTGTAAGTTCTCTATATATCTAAACATCAATTTGTCTTGTGGTATTTACAACAACTTAGTATTTGAGTCATGTTGGATTGCTGGTTTGGTATTTGGCAGCTTGGGTTCATGTTGATTGCGTTGATATGGAAGTTTGATTTTTCCCCATTCATGGTTTTGATCATTGCCGTACTCAATGACGGTGAGCCTAATTAATCAAAGTTTCTTCTGTTTCTCCTGTTAGCAAGTGAGGAAGAAGCTAAATTCGGCTAATTTGTGATACAGGAACGATCATGACGATATCAAAGGATCGAGTGAAGCCATCTCCGCAGCCAGACAGCTGGAAGCTGAAAGAGATCTTCAGTACTGGAGTTGTACTGGGGACTTACATGGCAATAATGACAGTTCTTTTCTTCTGGGCCATGCGAGAGACCAACTTCTTCTCGGTAAAAGAACAAATCCGCTATTATTACCTCGATGGAGATTTTGGATGAACAATAGAACTACTCGTGAGTTTTGTTGATTGTTTGCTTTCTGAATGATTTGTACGCAGGACAAGTTCCATGTAAGGCCGTTGCATGATAGACCAGAACAGATGATGTCAGCGCTGTACTTGCAAGTGAGCATAGTGAGCCAAGCACTGATATTCGTGACGAGATCACGCAGCTGGTCCTTTGTCGAAATCCCCGGGAAGCTCCTCCTCGTTGCTTTCATGGTTGCTCAACTGATCGCGACATTAATTGCAGTGTACGCCAACTGGTCCTTTGCGAGAATAAGGGGTTGCGGCTGGGGTTGGGCTGGCGTAATCTGGCTCTACAGCATCGTCACTTACATCCCACTCGACATCCTCAAGTTCGCCATTCGCTATGTTCTCAGCGGCAAGGCCTGGGACAATCTCTTGGAGAACAAGGTAAAAGGAAACAAGCAGTGGTTGAGTTGCTTCCCTTCCTCCCTGACCATGAAATGTGGTTGTTATGATGATGATGATGATGATGATATTATTAAACTTGGTAATTTTCTTTCACAGACGGCGTTTACTACAAAGACGAATTATGGGAAAGAGGAGAGGGAAGCGCAGTGGGCTACCGCGCAGAGAACACTCCACGGGCTTCAGCCTCCTGAGACCACCAACTTCTTTGCTGACAAGAACAGTTACAGAGAGCTTTCTGAGATTGCTGAGCAAGCTAAGCGACGTGCTGAGGTTGCTAGGTACGTAATTCAACAGATTTGCTTTCCATCAGAATTTCCAGGAGCTGTTTGTTTCGGATGATTAACTGTTTTCATATGGGATGGATGAACAGGCTGAGGGAACTGAATACACTGAAGGGGCACGTCGAGTCGGTGGTGAAGCTTAAAGGCCTTGACATCGACACCATTCAACAGCATTACACTGTCTAGAGAGCAAATTGACACTTTATGATGACGAAACACCAACACCGGCAGAGTATATATAGATTTCTGGCAATGTTTGCCTGCCATCGTAGTAGCATAAAACGTGAAAATTAAGCAGCAGGAGCTGAGTGTTCTTACCCCAGATAAAACCCAGAATCTGATCTTGTTTTGATGTCGTTTCATGTTTCTGTGATTCCCGTATTAGTGAGGTAGATCGTCCGCCCACCTACTTGTCTTCTTTAACCCTTTGATGTTGGCATATATAGCAGTTGTTCCCTACTGTTGTTCTGTGGTTTGATTTGATGCTGTTCAGACGGATTGATTCAGTTATGTAAACCTTTGCTGGTGAGGTACTGGAATAATGTATTTCTTGCATAGCACGCTACTCTACCAAAATAAACACCAAGTTGAAAACACAGGCCAGCTTTACCTGGATACCTTGCAGCACAGATATAACACAGAAGGACAGAGCAGGAAAATATTACTATTGGAATTGAGCTAAACATTTCTCAAATTTCATAGTGATGAGTGAAAAATGCCTGAATCGCTACATCCCGAATAACAGCTCTAAGCCTCTAACCCTACACAAGTACATAACCCAGTTAGACCCAGCACCAAATTCACAACATGTCTAATACGTTAAACACTGCTCTCTTTTGTACACTTTCTCCGATCCTTTCGTCATAAATGTCAACACGACTTAACAAGGGCTCCTATCCTGAACCATCTGCTGCAAAGCCTGTGGCAGGTTCAGCACCATCTCCGCATATGCTGCGCAACCAAAAATGATGAAATCAGACAACAGAACTATGCGTCTAAAGGCACACTCAGCAAGTATTGCAAATGAGCAACCCGTGTACCTTCTGGCAATGTCATATTTCGCATAGCGTCCTCGGCAAACGATAGGCGACTTGGATTAGAGTGGCTTCCCGTGGCTGCATTTTTCTTGAATTGGTTTATGGGCCATGCGAACACTCTCACCCGAGTTGGAAGTACAGCAACAAGATCAGAGTATCTAAGACTTACGGTTATTTTGCTGCAGCCAAAAACGACCACACCAAACCATCATCATGGGAAGTGAAAGTTACTCTAACCAGGAAATGCTGACCTTTCTTAGACTACAACACATGCAGGATCAGGAAAGCAGCATATAACTAATCTCTAACTAGACAAGATAAACTACGAACTAGTAAAATTGATTCGCAAATACACTAGAAGAAGAAAAGCCATGCATGGGATTACACAAAATGAGTTTAAGCACGTGGTTGGCAGAAACAAATCAAAATAATCCAGGCACGGTGCCTAAACGGGTACTTACCAATCAAAATCATCTAGAACAAATTCTATCATGTGGTAGGGCAGGCTGTGATACAATTCCCCAATTCGATCTCCATACAGCTCCTTAAGAAGCCTGACCTGTAAAAGAGAATAAGCAAATTCAAATGATAGTTCCAACACTTGACCCCATCAGAATATACATTAAGTACATCAAAGATGATAAAGAGACATCAACCAATCGTCAAGATGAGATGCTACAAGCATACAGTTACTGCATGAAAATGACAGCCAGTGTCTCAAGCATTAGGTGACATAGAGAAATTGAATTGTGATAGTCCAATGGCTTGGCCAGAGAATTAACGAGAGAAGAGTAGTGGCTTCCCGCTGAGGCTACTAATGCAAATAATTTATACAAGATTTTGGTAAGATGAAGGGCAACAATATTTTCCAATATTAATACAGGCCACAAGGTATACTAAAGAGAACATGATAATGAACAAACGTGGAGCCTCTATTGCTAATTTAATTTTCTTCTATGCAAACATCTTCTTGAGGGAACCATGAACATCCAAGGACAATGAGAAACAAATTTCCCTACCTGCTCTCGTCTCTCCACATATGACTGCAGGAGTTCTCCAACAAAGTCTATAAATCTCTGCAAGCAAATTAATCAATACCCATTTTAGATACTATCAAACAGTGCCACAGAGTTTAATCACAAGTGAAGATCCAAGAACTGGAAAAACTTGCCATAGCATTGGAAGAAAGAAGATCATTTTCTGCCTCTCGTATAGGCAGAAAAAACGGAACAGTATGTTCAGGGACCGTCATCTTTTCAAGAAATGACCGACTCTCAAGCACACAGTGATATACCTCACAAGGTTCTCCTGAAATGTATAAAGGAGCAAACTCCTGTCACTTCCACGAAGCAATGAGTTTTCCAGCATAAAAAATCAGGAAAAAAGTTGACAATTTTTTTATACAACAGCCTTAAGATCGTGAGAAATTAGGCTACGTCAATAGATACTGTCATGGAACAACAGGAAACAAATACCTGCAAAAGACGTTTCATATTGAATGCCAATCCTTGCCCCTTCCAAGCAACAAATGACCTGTTTGCATCACAAGGCTGAGTTCCATGATAGATGATAAGTGCAACAATATTCAGCAAATTTACAACGAAAATTGTTCAATGTTTCCTTTTTGGCATAACTGATGATTATTCCACTTAATGAGAGAAAGATGATACAAATGCAAGTAAATGCTGTGCGACTTACTACCAATACTCCCTTGGACTGGATGCTATAGTTGTTACCATTATTACCAGCATTCGGGTTTTACCAAACAAATGCAATTCCCAGAAAATCAACATACACCAGAAAATACTAAACCAACTTTCCAAGTCATGTGAAACAGTCTTAAAGTTTTAGGATACATAATCTCGGGAGAAACTAACTCAATCTGCACATTGTATATATTAATACTAAGACACTACCTTGTGAACAGCTCTAAATTTAATTCTCTCTACAAGAGATCTACACAAGCAGAGCATACGTAACCAACATTTCGACTCCTAGTGATTCTTAAAACTTGATGATATCTGTCTACAGAGTGTTAGTCAAAGTGTACAAGGGAGATGTTTTTTAGAGACTACCTTATTACCAGCCCTATATGTAATTTTCTCTTCAAAATGTTGAGTCGTCATATTATTAGATTCTGCTGCCATTGCCTTCCTGTCAGCCTCCATGTGAACCTGATAACGAAAAACAAATAGCCGCCCAACAGAACAATCCATCAATTTAAACTCTGGCAAAATGTTTATGATAGCAAGGAGTTGTGGCATGAAGGATAATCTTGAACCAGCTTAAGATGAACAAAATGCAAACACTCAGCAAAACATACCCTTTCTCTTATAGTTGCCAACAGCCCATCATTCCATTCTTCACCATCAAGATAAACTTCTGCAGACAATGGAAAAAAGAAACAGTTGATATCCTTTTTATATAACTAGAGACTGCAAACAAGAATTTGTAACTCCTAGCCAACAAAGAACAGAAGTACAGAAAAGATACCTAGGAACTAAGCTATTAATGGAATAAGTGACTGGTACCTTGTTTTTGAGATGCTCTTGCAGCTTCAAATTCTTTTTGTAGGCGTTCGAATATCATCTTGTCAGAATCCCTATCCAAAACAATGGAGAAATTATTTCAGCATCACAACCTTTGAGATGCTCAACCCACATCAGAGCATCTAATCAAATCCATTGCAATCTGAAAATAATGTTGCACCTAGAAAGACGTTCTGCCAATTCCCCATGTCTCTTGAGAAGATTTGTAACTGATAATTGTCAAGAAAAACCAACATTCAGTACAATAACAATACATCAAATACCACTACTAACGGTACAAATAAACAACACAGAAGGTTTTCAATACATCTAGCTCTTGTAGACTCCAAACGAGTATCTTCCTCTTGCGTGAAACCCTACAAAATAGAATTACCGGTCTGCCAAATCAGAACCAAATGCTTGCACTGCCAAATCAAAGATCAGGATGTAATTATAGGAAGAGATCATGTTAATTCTCTGTAATCAATAATCAGACCGATTATCCTACTCCCTATCAATGTAGATTACTTATCATTGATGCAAGTGCCTCAGATTGGTTCACATCATTGATGCACATCTCCATGTCTATAGTTAACTTCTTCTTACATGTACAGAACACCATCAACATGACAAATAACAACAGCAGTAAAATCTACCGCATAATTCAATGGGATAATTCTTTGAGGGAGGTTATGTGTTCTCAGCTAAATCAACAAAGAGAGGAGAAGAAAATTTGGGGGCACTGACCCGACGAGAAGAGTCCCCTGGAAAAGGAACCTTCTTTTGCCTTTTCTTAAGCGACTCCTCAACATCACTGTCCATCAGTACAAACCCGTAGCACCAGAGCTCGAGAGAAACGGTAGGGCGCAACTAGAAGCAGCTGTAAGGCTGCAATTCTAGCAGAGCTATCGAAGATGTCCACTAACTGAGAAGAAGAAAAGAAAAAAAGAGCAGTTGAAGGTTGCGAAAATTTTATGGAGCAATTGTTTAAAGTTAAAACTGCAAAAAAGTGAACCAATCAACAGCAATGACAGCCTCGCCATGCATAGACCTTTCAACACCCACAAGCGGTAGCACTGCAAAGTTCTATGAGAAACAATAACATTCAAGAAGAAGGCTCTCCTGGGGTTTACAAGCGGTAACATTCAACCATCAACAGAGGGGAGAAGAATACAAGAGTACAGGGAATCAGGGTACCTGAAGGAGATGAGCAGAATTGGGGCGCGGCAAGAGGAAAACGGAAACGCGACGGTGCCGTTGATAAAGGGACGCCGGGCGTCGTGGGGAGCGGGAGGCCGGAAGAGGGCGCCGTCAGTCAAGGGCTTGGGGGAAGATTTTGGGATCGGGTTTGAAGAAGAAAAGCCAAAGTGCAATAAATTGCTTCTTCCTGGCTTCGAAACGTGAACCAGCTAGGAGAGTTCTTAAAAAGTTTTTATTTTTTATTTATGAAAAAAAAATTACTTGTAAATTTTCAATTATATCACTAAACATATTTACTATTATGAAGTCAACAAAAATACAATCATTCTTGATTCGATTCATATCATATGGTCCTAAACATAAATTTATTCAATAAGATAGAGTACAATATGTTTCAAATCATTAGTTTCTAACTCTCTACATCTAGTAAGTAATAATCAACTGACATAATAATCTTGTTAACAAGAGGGAAAAGCGAAAGAATGAAGGGAGAATTGAAAGAAATGAATTAGGTTTTGATTTAGGAGGGTCACTCGATTGCAATTCTACTATTTGTTTTTTTTGAGTTACCTTAACTATCATCGTACAATTTGATCCGTGTATATTTTATATGTGGAGAAATGTTCTTGGTGAGGCGGGTATGGGTATGGGTGGAGGAGGCTAAAACCATACCCGCCTCTTACTCATCAAACTTTTTTCGGATTTTACCCATACCCACCCTATATCCCGTCAATATAAGGATTCGTGAAGTATTCGGTCGGAGGCGGTCAAATACCCACAGTTATGGGTTCGATTGTCATTCCTACTAACAACTAAAGAACGAGGGAGGAGTAGTCTTTTTATTATTGGCTTGACCATTATCTTATGAACTTTTAAACGACATGAGGGTTGAACTGAGAGCTAGGAAGGTTATTTTTCAAATAGATTTGTTGTCGGCTATGACTCTCATTGAGATAGCCACACATCACGTTCTCATTATGCTTGTATTGCCGAGATCAGACGATGGTTGGCTCGGCCTTGCACAGTAAGGATTGAGCATGTGTATCAAGAGGCCAAGTTTGTTGTTGACTATCTTGCCTCTTTGGGGCACTCGCTTCTTGTGGGACTCATTTCTTCGATACTCCTACAAGCACTATTGCTTATTGGTTGCATTTTGACATTATTGGCGTTCAAAACCCCAAGTTTCTTTAATACATAGAGGTTGGGGTGCGCTTTATGAGTTCCATCATTGTAAAAAAAAAGTCATTAAGGTTGTTTTTACCATGTCGTTATTCTTTGTTGTCATATCAATGTATTTTTTAATCTTATTCCTTAGTTCAATAAGGTGAAAAATTAAGTTTTAAGTTAATAATTTTTTTTGGTAAATGCGTGAATATTAGTACAATAAATAAATGTTAAAAGAAAACATACACATATTTGCTTGGTAAAAATTATATTATGATCAAGAACTTTGAAGGATACATTGTTGATCTAGAAACCTAAACTACTTCTACATTTAAAGGAGATTCAAAATGTTTCATTTGGCAATGCCTCGAAGTGGAGTTTCTACAATAGTTGCTCTCCAATCCCAAGGGGTTAATGACCTTAACCGATGTCTTGTTTGTTGGAGGTATCGAAAGAGTACTGAACATTTGTTCTTTTGTTGCTCACTGGCCATCCACTTATGGTCTTATGTGAGATAAATTGATGTTATTGTTTCGCCCGATTGTGAATTTTAGTTTTCAGTGGCATCATGTTATGCTTAAGGAGCAATCCCAAAACCTTATTATCAACTATGTTTGCTTATTGTGAGAGTTGAAAATCTCGTAATAAAGTGGTTTCTAAAAATATTCAACCACATGGTCATGCGCTTGATCGTCAATTCAGTGCATGTTCGTGAAATGCCCTTTACCTTTCTGCTTACCCTGTATGCTTTCTATTTTCCTTCTATTTCGACTCCATCACTTTGGGAGTGCCCGCCTTTAAAGACAATTTGAAGTGAAACTTTGATGTTGTCGATCAAATCTTCGATTGCTCGTCGGGTCTTTTTGTTCGTGGCTCGGACGTGCATGTTCCATTGGCACTTGGCGACCAACAATGGACTGTGTCTGATCCCTACCTTGTAGAATTGTTTACTGCTAGAGTGTCATTCCAACTGCGGTCTAAAGAAGCTTGTCTCGTATCATTGTGAAAGGGGATGCTAAAGTAGTCGTTCGTCAGCTTAGCCAAAATGTGGTGGTTGATTGACTAGGAGGGCCCTTACTTCCAGACTGTTGCCAGCTTATCGAGTCTTTTCTCTTTGTAGAGTATTTAGGGTGGTCCGAGGAATGCAAACTGGACTGCCCATAAAGTTGCATGCACAGCCTTGTTATGTCTTCTTTAGAGTTAGTTTCCTTTGATTTTGCTGGCGATTTCACTAAGTTGGTGTCGTGGGGGTTCTTGGGTAGAGAATTTTTTTCTAACCTCTCTTTCTTGGCATTACTTGGGATAAAAGGGAGATTCAAAATGATGTATATAGTGCCACTGGAGCTCAAACTCATGACCATTACCTCATAGATAAAATTATAATGTCACTTTGTTATTGTCAAGCACGGTAATATATCGACATTATTAGTTATTTATAAAGTATTGGATTCCATAAAACATGAAACACAAGATTACTATTGTTATTATGTTACAATGGAGACCCTACTAAAATGTTCATATGTGGAGGGAAAATTGGAATAATTAGAACTTAGAAGACAAATGGGAACAAAGTCAACGTATGCTTGGAACAAAAAAAGGTTGGAAAATCATTTTCCCTCACACGAGTGAAAATGCAAAGTACAAATAGAAAACATGAAGACACGAAGATAAAATCGTGCACAATAACAAAAATTGACCCAAAAAATTAAGACATTTTTGGAAAATCAAGCAAAAAACAAAGCTTTGTGAGGGAGAGAAGGAGGAGACTCGAAGAGAGAAGAGAAGAAAGAGTGTGTGAATTAGAAAGAAAAAATGAAAACAAAAAATTGAAACAAAACCCAAAAAGAAGAAGAAAAAAAAAAATTAAAGCGAAAGTAATAGCAGCGAAGAGTGCGAGCGATCGAGGGAGCTAAGTCGAAGGCAGAGAACGAGCTCAGGCACAGAGAGGGAGAAAAAAGGAAAAGGGAGAACCCCGAGCTTCTGGGCTTTCTTCTCCAAATCAAAAAAGCCGAAGGAAATAGAAAAGGAGGGTACTCTGAATGTCGCTCGAAATAGGAATTTTGAGGAAAGCAATAAGAGGCGCGACGAAGGAAGGAAGGAAGAATTGAAGCTGGCAAAGAGTGAGAAAGATTCGAGGAAGCATCAAACTCAGTGAGTTTCCTTCGGATTTCTTCTTCCCCGTGTCGTCCCCGAAAATTTCGTGAACTGGGTTCAGGTTAGATAGCTCAAATCAATCTCCAAGCTTCGAGCTTTTTTCCTTTTTTACTCTCTCTCTCTCTCTCTCAGTTTACTTCCCCAACTCCTTCATTGTGCTTTCTTCAATTCGATTTTTTTTATTGGGTTTCCCACTCCTTTTCATCTTTTCAATTCCTGCTCTGTTCCTAACTCAATCCTCGTAACTCACTGATCTCTGTTTCTGAACTTCAATTTTCCCCCCAATTCGAAGTTCGTTGCTTTTGAATTTCGTACATTAGTTTCCGAGTGTGTGGTTTCTAACGGGTGGGTTCTTATGATTTGGCGGTGCCTGCAGGTTTCACTTCAGCACGAGGTTGCCCCAAGTTACAAACTTAGGGTTTTGATTCATTATGCCTTTGGGATAATATTTGGGTTGGTTTGCGGGCCTCCGTAACTGTGCTTTAAGTGGGTTTTGATCTCTAGGGTTTTGGGGTCTTTGCAAAGATGAGATTTGATTTTGCATTGTGCTGCTTGCGGGTTGGTAAATTTGGAGGGATTTGGAAGCGGAGGTAACTGACATCCAATTTAGGAATCTTCATTTCTGGCAGTCCAGTATATGGTTTGTGAATCTTCTTATTCTGAGATACAAGAAGAGGTTGTTGCTTCATTTGCATTGAAATGATATGGTGATGGCTGCTGAATTCGAAGTTGCTTGGCTGCAACGACAACAGTAGCTTTGACAACGGTCATCTGGGGGAAGTTTTAGGGGTTTTCCTTCTGTTGGATGTTGTGTCAAACTGTCTCTTGAGAAATGCAGCCTCAACAGAGCTCCAGAATCGATTTGGTCGAACTGAAGACTCAGATTGTAAAGAAGATTGGGGCAGAGAGGTCAAAAAAGTATTTCTTTAACTTAAATAGGTTTCTTAGTCAGAGGCTAAGTAAGAGTGATTTCGACAAATCTTGTTTTCGGTTGCTTGGTAGGGAGAATCTCCCCCTACACAATCAGCTAATTCGGGGGATTCTGAAGAATGCTTGCCTGGCAAAGACCCCTCCACCACCAACTTATGATGTGGGCCCCACAAAATCTGCAGCAATTCAGACAGCAAAGAGTTCTCCTGGCAGAGAGGATTCTCATGAACAGAGTGGGAGCCTTCTCCCAAATCAGAGTCAAAACGTTTCCATTTGGTCAAATGGAGTTTTGCCTGTATCGCCTCGGAAAAGTAGGTCAGGTACTACACATAGGAAGTTTAGAGATAGGCCTAGCCCACTTGGGCCAAATGGAAAAGTTGAGTGTCTCCCACAACAATCACTCGGAGTAGAAGATGGCGGAAGTAACAAGATTGTTATGGAGAATGGGGATTTCAGTCCATGTGATTACCAGAGACCTCTGCACCACCTTCAAGTAGTGGCCGAGCAACCCGGGAATGAAAGGGAAGCCTTGATACAACGATCCACTGAGAAACCAATGACGCATAGCAAAGTCAGGAGGACCACATTAGTTGACGAGGGTGAAGAGGTCGAGCAAGCAAACTACTTGACCTTCTCTAGAAATCATGTCCATGCACCTCTTGGACTTCCATTTTGCCTGGCTAGTAGCGTTTCTGGCGGTGCTCGCAAAGCTCCAGTATTGACATGTTCTGATGATGAATTTGGTATATGTTACAACAGCGGTGTCTTGTCTGATACAGAGATGCTGAGAAAACGCATGGAGCAGATTGCAGTCTCACAGGGCCTTGGAGGGGTTTCAATGGAATGTGCAAATATGTTGAATAACATGTTAGATGTGTACTTGAAGAGGTTGATCAAGTCCTGTGTTGAATTTGTTGGAGCAAGGGCTCCTCAGGACCAGAGAAAGCAGCAGGCTGGCCTCAAGCAGCAGTTTCTTCCAGGGAAAGTTATCAATGGAGTATGGCCTAGTAGTAATCACTTGCACATGCAGAATGGCAGTGGATCCCTAGAAGTAATGCAAGAACAACAAAGGCCACGATGTTCGATATCTTTGCTTGATTTCAAAGTCGCCATGGAGTTAAATCCGCAGCAACTAGGTGAAGATTGGCCTTTGCTGCTGGAGAGAATCTGCATGCAGTCGTATGAGGATTGAAGAATTAATCTTAAGAAGGATCTCTTTACATCAGAGTTGTTTATTGATCTGCTTGCCCGGTTCAAAGCCTTGGCCACTGTTTTTGAACGCTATTGACATACACAGTTCTCTTCTTTTTGCCTGCTTGAACCCAACGGCTATCACACAGATGAGGCTCAGTCCTTCAAAAAATTGAGCTTCTGGCTTTGACCCAAATCTATGTACTCTCTCCGGCTGCAGATCTTGCACTGATCGGGATATCATTTCATGGTGACCAAGCTAGGGAAACTTCCAAAGTTGAATGCCCAATGGTTGGTTGCCTTTGTTGTATGATAAGCATGGGTGTTGGCTGTCTCTTGCCATTGCAGATCTCAAAGCTCTTTTGTATAATTTACAGCCAACCGTGAGAAATCTAAGACAGTTTTGCAGGATACTCTTGTGTAGCTTGGTGAAAAGGTAAAATCACTGGTGTAACAGCCCTTAGTGTTGCTCTTATGTATTTTTAAAGTCTCAGAATTGATTTGTTTTCGATATGAATAACACATCGATATCCATTGACCTCTTGACTTTTACTTGGAATTGAGCTTGATGATTCTTGAAGGTGGTTTATCTGCCAAAGTATAACTGACTTTTGATGTCCTGGATATCACTAACTAAACTGCTAATTACCTACTTGGTTCCTTCGCCCTTAGGCGACTACTTTAGCTTTTGCCCCATAATGACCCTCCTAAGAGAAGTAATTGGTTTCTCTTATTTACATGTGATATAGTGCCCATATCTAGTTCAAGTAGGAAACTTCCTTCACTTACGCTTGTTGATGATATGGTACTATATATAATAAGGAAACTCAGAGGGTGTAATAAATTGTAGGAATGTTAATTATCTGCTTAGAATTCAAATGGAAAAGAACACTCTTCATATATTTGAGCGTAAGCAAGTATTTCAAATTCTCTTTAGTTGTTGATTAGCTGACTCCATCAGAACTTCATACTCTATATACAAGATACATTCAAACTGGATATTACCTAACCGATTTCAGTGTCCGTACATATCTGAGGTCCAGGCAAACTCAAATACGAGTGAAGTCAATGCAATTTGATTTACATTGATGTCGTAATTCTAGAAATCATCACAGAAGATAATTAATTTGCCCCAAACAAGTGTGGCCTTTTGACCAATCTGTTATCTTAAGATGCAGTACCACATGCTTGCTATAAATTCAAGCATCAGTAGAAGGTGAAGACCCAGAATGAGGATGCTAAGTTCTTTATGCAGTCGAGATCAGAATAATGCTTGTCCGTTGGAAGATTTATACGGAGTTTGTGACTATCTGGTACTTGAAAAATGCTTCACAGGTACTCTATCTAGAAGTATCTTGGTGAAGTCTTTGTATCATAGTGGTAGAAGTAACTTGTTGGTAGGACCAGACTATTCTTTTTCTTCTTTGTTGTGCTTGTTCAAGTATGTCTTTTATATTTGTCGATGTTTGAAAATACCTCGTGTATACTTAGTGACCGAATGTTCAGAGTTGCAGTGATGTCAAAGATTTTTATGCAACTGCTTATCCTTGAATGAATCTGAAGAAAGTAAGAAAATGATTCAATAACTTGTTTGGACTTGCTCAAAACAATATTCTCTGCTGATATGCGGGTGTTGTTCATCAATCAATACTATTATTTGTTCAAAACTCACTTTATTTGGGTACACACTTGTGATATACTTTTCTTCCTTGGAGATGCTCAAAAGGTGGAACAGGCATACCACCTCTTGACTTGATGCCTCAGCATTCTCCCTTCCCTTGATGTTTGATAAGGTGCAAATTCTTGGGCATTGTTTACAGATAAACTGTTTTGGAACAACATTGGTTGCTCTTTCTTCCTATCATAAATAATGTCTTTTATGCTTTACTTGTTTTCTGATTTCTAGGAGTGTTTGGTTTATTGTATTGGCTGCATGGGTATCTCCTCTCCCTCTAACCTTCATCCTCTTAGCACTCTGTGCCTTACTTTTCTTCTTTTAACTACCATAGAAGCCTGTCAAATTTAGCTCAGTTATGCTCCAGAATTGATGTATTTTGGCATCCAGCACTTGCTCTCTCCAACTTTTAGAAGCTTAGATTGAATTGTGTTACCTTCCAGTAGCAACAGCATTAGAGATACAGAATTGCAGGAGCTGTGCATAAGGAATCTTTTCCTGGATTCAGTTGTGCTAATATTGGTCATGCGACCATTATGGTGCACGTCCCTAATATGGGAATGGGCTCGTAGTTCTTAGTGTTGTCGCTGGCAGCAGGATATTTGCCCTCCATTTTTCGCTCTCTCCTCTGTGAAGTCATTTTACCGGATATCTGCTGCATTATGTTCTATTTACTGGCACTAAAATGAATTACCATTGTTCGGTGGGCAGAAATTGCAACGTTATGTGCTTGTGTGTCGAACTGTTTCTTTCAGAGTGTTTTATTAATCTTTGAATCAAGATGGTATCAACATGAAGCAGCAATCACTGTACAAGAAAAGTTGCAGAAGTCTCATCTGCAAGAAACCCTCTTTAGTAGCAACAGTAGCAGGCAATCAAGCAAATAGTTAGCTTTGCCTCTGGAGGTTGTTTCAGGAATCTTACTATGTTGTTCTCCGAGGAAGCGTTTCTCCACGAATTCGGCCTAGTAATCTAACATCATTGCTGTGTAGCTTTCTGGGTACTACACTACTGAAAGTGTAGAGACTGGAGAAAACACCGATCTAATCTGGGTGGCTGTCACTGCTGTTGTATTCTAATTCTACTGATTCTGATGTTTATTCATGCTTCCCTTGATCGATTTACGCTGCTTCTCGGCAATGGTGATGTTGATGATGATGATTTTAATTGACATCGCTTGGTGGAGCAAACTAATGGGTATTCTGCTGTTTAGTTCAGCTTCTTGTTCATGGCAAGCTTTGCTTGAAGCCTTTAGCTAATCAGTTATTTGACGAATCTATGGTAGATACTTTCTTTTTGAATCTATAGGAGATCCTTTTTTTGTTTGTTTGTGAAAAGTAAGAATCTAGGACAGATCGAATGACGTTATTCGTGTTTTGGTATATCCCACGTGCTCTACATTCATGTGTAGATCATGTATCATGTGTGGGTTTATGTCTACTTCTCTACTCACTTCTGAAAACATTAGTCAAAATTATATCTTCTCTCTTACTCTTTTGTTTCGTTTCTTTTTTCTTCTGTACTTATATTGTAATCACATGTTTGCTTTTATCATCTTATCTCGAATTTATCAGATAATCCGATTACTCCGTTATCGCCTAGGTCATATGGCAATTGACATCAGCAAAATCTGATCGATTCCATTATAAGCTATATTTCTTGAATCTGTAGTTAGAAAGAACTAAAGACAAAAAATATGGGTAAATGACACATTTGGTCACTGAGATTATTAAATTGTGTCATGATTAGTCACTAGAAAAAATTAATATCAATTTTGGTCACTCGAATTATCGAAACTGGTCAAATTTAGTCACTCTCCCGTCAGTTTCCGTCCAACTCCATTAATGTAGTTGGACGGAAACTTTTGGGAGAGTGACTAAATGTGACATGTTTCAGCAATACAAGTGACTAAATGTGACATTTTTCAATAATTCGAGTGACCAGAGTTGGACAGAGGCTACAGAAGAGTGACCAAATGTGACCAGTTTCGGTAATTCGAGTGACCAAAATTGATATTAAATTTTTCTAGTGACCAAATATGACACGATTTAGTAATCTCAGTGACCAAATGTGTCATTTACCCGACAAAAAATAGAAGCATTTCCATTTTTCCCTTTTTCATTATATCAATTGTTGAGCAATGAATTGCCACAACTTATTAGTCTATCAAAATCACCACAATATCTCCCTATGTACACCAAAACCCAGAAACCAAAAACCAAGAAACTTGAAATCTTTTATCAGAGGGGAGAAGAAGGGTAGAAAAGCGACCCAAAAGACGAATTTTTTGTACAAAATGAAGAAAAGTCATTAAGAATCATCAAAGTAATGACGACGAGGGAGACGAAGGAGATGCAGGCTCGGTGGGCACAACTGCTGGTGCCTTGCAAACCGGGCACCAGTTCTTCAGCCTCAACCATTGATGTACGCAGTTCAAATGATACTCGTGTTCACATCGTAACCGTCCCAGTTCATCTCCATCTCCATACTCCTCCTGTAATCGCACAGTAATTAATATGAGGCTATAACTTGAGAAGAAAGAATCAACTAGATATATGAACGGAGAATTCCTTGAATTCATCGTCTTGACAACTAAGCATTTACATCCGAACCAATTCACTTGCTGCTTGAGTCAAATCCAGCAGATTAGCAACTAAGATAATTAATACCTCTATCTGGAAACAGACATATGTTCAACTAGTCAAAACCTAAATTTCCAGGGGCGCGACAAAATTTAAGAGAACGGGGTTAGAGGAGAACGGAAGTAATTGCAAAGTAACAGACCTGGCAAATGCTGCATTTAATATCTTCCATATCTGTACTAAGGTTCCTAGATTCACCATCCATGGATACCAACTGATAGATGCTTGTCTTAAGGCAATCTGACAGTTCGTCCTCCTTCACTGCTGTGCTCACAGTACCCATTCTCTCTTCCAAAGCTAACAATTCCTGACCGAGATTGACAGGAGAAAAAAAAAGCATCAGGAACTTCATATTTACAGCACAGGAACATAGTACCAGATGATAACGCAATTAACAGAAACAGACCTCGTAAGACATATTATCTATGTCCAGTCGCATATCACGGTGCTGGTCATGGAAGTTCAGCCCGCTAAGAAACAAATTGGTCTCCAGAACAAGCAATTGCTGCAGAAAAGGATATAAAAGGAAAGTAAGATGATGATGACCGGCAAACTGCATTCCAAGTTTCCAACTAGTAGCCTGCCTACCTCATATGTCAGCTCTTCATCCTGTTCAATCCTCTCAAGAGCCAACAGTACCTGCCAAAATGAATCAACTAGCAATATTACAACAAAGCTTTCCAAAATTACTTCCGTATAAGGAAAGCACACAAGCAGGTAAATTAAGACATTGTGGGCCAGCTACCTCAGCAATTCCATCCATGTTGTAGCGTCTGAAACTCTCCCTGTTCAGTAAGGATCTCATGTTGCTGATTTCTGCAATAGGACTAGATGGCCTAACACCCCTCGAACTTGCACTGCTACTACCAGGCCGACTATATGAAGGGCGGCCTAGGGAAGGTTCCATAAAGAACTGATGTGATGAAGTAGTAGGGCTACTGAGGTCAATACTCATGTCATGTTGCGGAACTTGTGGGACCAAAGTATGGGCCTCAGTGAGAGCTAAACTGTTTCTAGTCCCTTGGGGTCTATTGTAATTGAAACCAGTTACTGATCTTCTAGTCCTAACAGATGAAACAGGATTATCCCTAATAGGAGGCACAGTTCTGGCTCTTCTAGAATCGGAAATGGAAATACCAGAAGTAGGAAGAGAAGAACTCCGCCCTTCTGGAAGGGAGCTAGCCATCTTTTTACCCTTGACAGAGGAGTTACTACTCTCTCCATGACAGACTCTTTTCTTCACCGGGTCCTTTCTTTTGGTAAGGCTCATCTCTGAAGATGAAGATGAACCTGAAGAGACAACATCCGATACTGAATTGCACCTAAAATTTCTTAGACCATTCCTGCCCACATTCGAACGTTTTCCTTGGACTAGGTTCTTCAATGGTAGTGAGCTGGAAGAGCTTGCTAGAGTATGTGGATGGCCTAATATTGACCTCTGAGGAAAATCTCCATGGGACATTGTACTGGATGCTAAACTAGAGCTTCCCACTTGTGTAGAGGATGCAATCACACTAGTGTGAGCTTCAGCAGAAGAGGACTTGTTACCCTTATGAAGCTTTCTTGAGGGAGTTTCGAGTTCTGGAACATCAGGGTCGCCCTGAATGCCAGCGCTCTCAGAAGAAGAATCAGGTTCTACCCGAGAAGAGACTTTTTTCCGACATTCCGGCAGCGATTTCCTAGTGCTATTGTTAACGGCTGAATAATTCCTAGAGGAACTCCCAGCAATTTCCTTGCCACTTGAGGAAGGTCGAATCGATGACCTTGAAGATTGGGGTTTGCCAGTGTAGTTGATTTGAGTAGTACCTTTAGCAGCGTTTAATCTGCCACTGCACCCTATCCGATTGCAGAATTGACCGTTCTGGTCTTTGTTATTGCCAGTATCTCGTAGAACCAATGAAGATCCTTTCCTGGAGACCAAGAGGCCATCCGGCCCTCTCTTACCAGAGTACTCATCCATGAATCACGTATTTCCTACAAAAGTGATCAATCCAAAAAGAGTATTATTCACAGGAGAACAACATCTTAGAAAAAGTTTCCAAGTTTCCCAATTCGGAAAAGACCACCATAACCATCAACCAGACACTCTCCTAGATCATGTGCCGCAAGAGAAGATGATCATCGAGCAGGAAAATTATACGGAAAGAGAAGAGAAGAGAACCCGAAATGATCATACATCATTCCAGCAAACCAGAAAAAAGCCATGAAATGAAAACATTCACAACATCGGTATCAAAGGTCTCCTAGGAGAAGAAAAGCATATCCAAACAAAAACCCACTAAAATTCCAAAGACGGGTACACATTGACAACGCGAGGAAACAGAAGAAACCCCCACTAAAAGGGAAAGGATCATCATCATCATCATCAAAAGACAACCATATTCAATTCACAAAGTGGGACTGATTTTAAGGACCTGGGTTCTGAACAACAATCGCATCGCGGTTGATCATGCAAGGAGCGGGAAACGAAAGGAGAAGAATGAACATGCAGCGAATGAAACGAAGGGAAAACTTTGCCTTACACCCAAAAAAAAAAAACAAAGGACGCAAAGCGTTTCCTCTTTCGCAATTTAAGGGGGGGAAAGAAATCAATTCTACTTTGCGAATTTCGCATTCAATTGTTCTCCACACGCTAAAAATACCACCTGTTTCCTCCGCCATTTCAGGTCCAATTACAATCAATTGGGAGCGGCCACAAGAAAACAATAATTAAAAGCGAACGCAAAAAGAAAACGTCCAGGAGCTCTCCCCCGCCATATCTTCCAGAAACGCCCAAAATCCAATACCGATTCTCCCCTACCAGTCTCCGTGTTCACAATTTCCATGAAATCCCCGGAGAAACCTTACCTCCGGCGGAGAGCGGAAAACCAAAACGGAAAAGATCGCAGGAGTTAGTATATCAGCAATAGTACCTCACGGCGGCGGCGGGAAAGGCGCCTCCGTCGTCCAGTAAACGGATTGAACGAGAAAAAAGGAGATATCAGAAGAAAAAGGAAAAGAGAAGGAAGAATCAGTTCTCTCTCCCTCTCTTCTGGTTCTTCGTTGATTCAAAGACTGGCGGCCTGGCTTTTTACAGGGTCCTTCTTCTTCGCTTCTCTGACAAGACGAAGAAGCAGGATATAGAGAGAGAAAATGAAGGGGAGAGAGAAAGAGTGCCGTCCCAAATACTAGAAAATGAAAATGGGAGAGAAACAAACAAATAAAACTGGGTGGGAAAAGCCGAAGCTGGGATGAGCGAAGCGGTCTGTGGACCGTCGGATGAGTGGAGTCAAGGATGGACGGCCGGTGATCGATGGTTACGTCATTTTTTATAAACTCTTTTTCTGAAGAAAAAGGAAATAATTTTTTTCCATCTTTTTGTGGAGAGGGGAAAAAGCTGGAAAAAGGAAAAATGAACCGAACCAGCCTGCCTACAATGGAACCTTTCACCCGCCGATCACTTGGCTTGGACAAGCACTCCACGCAACCAAACAACTCCACCACCCAACCTCATGCAGCCTAGCTACGGTTCAGTTTAGTGGTTAGGTTAAGCCAACTAGGCTATGATGGTGATTTGGGCTCCTCCTTCAATCAGTGTTTGTGAAATCGTGTCTGTATCGATTGTTTGGCTGGAAAAAAAAAACATTTAGCGGAATCCAAACCGATAGACGTTTTTTTGTAGTGGTATACCACGATGGACCCACGAATTGAAAATTCACGTTTTGTCGGAGTTCGAATGTAGTCAGAGTTGTGCTTCAACTCTGTCTTCGTCACCAGCTAGTTCGTTGTTGTCGCGTTTTTAAGATGAACGTATGGTGGAGAGAACATTAACGAGTTTGCATCTAAATATAATATGAAGAATGACAGCAAGGCAATTAGTGATGGCAATTTGTTACCTAACCCCCGCGTGACCCGGCCTGCATCAACCTGTTTGGCCGTGTATTTCTCGGCACACAATAACATGAAGTGAGGTATGAGACTTGCTTCCGACCTTCCCAGCCCAGTTCTCGACCCATTCTATCATGATTTGCATCAATATCTATATGTATTTCTCTTCTTTTTTTTACCTTTTTAAAATCATGTTTTCATCCAAAAGATATTTTAAGGCTGCATTTTCCAACCATTCAGACTCAATTGTTCTTTCTACTATATTTTTCGTTCATATATGAAGTGTTTTGTCTAAAATAATTAAATATCGACATTCTTTTTCCCCCCAAATAATATATAAGAATAGGTTTACCCACCTACCTCGTATCCGCACGAGTATTACCTGATCTGACCCGCGCTTAATGCGTAACGAGTATGACTATTGAGATACCCACCCCGGTCCATTGCAATCACTAAGGGCAAGACAGTAAACTGCAGAAAAGCTAATGAAGGAAGCTAGCTATCATAACTAACGGCAAAAGCAACAGACTTTTATGATGAACTAATTAAAAATGTAATTAATTAATTGATGGGAAGGGACTCCTTAATGACTTTACACTTGGACAATGATAACAAAGCAGGCGAGTTGCTCGTGGGGGTTTACATACACTTATTATCAGAAAGGACACGACAAAAACCACTACTCTAATCAAAACCGGCAAATTAAAAGGCACCAACAAAGTAACAAATAGTGTTAAAACAAGAGGAAAAGAAAGTGCCGTTTTGCCAACAACACCACCACTTTGTGGTGTCGTTGATCCCACCATTTGGCCTCTTCTTATTTGTTCGATTATACAAATTCATAAATTAATTAGCTCGAAGCCAAATCATATATAACTAGAAAATTAGATAAGCACAATCGAGCTCGGCTTTTAATTAAATGCAACAATCCACCCTTCGATTGACTAATCCAAAAGCTAATACATTTAAGTATGTGGACACTATTAAATTGTTGTTTAAGGAACAAAACAAGGGACCATGATACAGGTTGTCCTAATCCCACTAGTTCTTGTGTTTGGGGGGATGCATTAATTTGTTTATATATCTAAAAAAAAAAGTTTCTTAATAAAGGGCCATAACATATAATTAAGGAGATGGCATGGGGGCCCTTGTCTGTACTTAGAATCCACAATTTAAGACCAAGGGATTCATTCAATTGGTTTAACCCAATTAGCCAGGAATAAACAATTTATTAGTTTTAGTTCAATAACATCATGATTCTTAAAAGAGAACAATTTAGTGATAATAAGGATTGCATACGCCAAATTTCTTTGTATTTTTTTTTAATGAAGTGATATCAATTTTAATTTTCATGGTTACATGCTCTACTTAAATGATTCAAATTTAACATCTCTAACTTGAAGATCGACGGTGGAACTCCTGGACAAAATTTCTTTTGTATTTGGATTGATAAAAGGAGTACGAGAGCAAATTGCATATACGCTTTGGTTGATCGACTGCTCCTTTAATTGTGTAATCACAGAATTTGATATTGGCTCATGAAAATATTGTACAATTTATAACAATTCATTATTATTTTATAAGACCTATCAGGCTATCACTCACGACAACTACTAGTTATTTTGTTGTGGTGGGTAGGTATCCTGCAAATAAATAAAAAATACAAATTTAGTTTGTTTGAAGAATGAAAACATTTTTATTAAAATGTTGGTTAAAAATTATTTATGATAATTTTAATTTTTAGTTTTTAATTATTTACCCTATCAATGCCAATAAAAAAGAAAGAAGGAGAAAAGTGATTGAAAATAAGTAAAAAACAGACAAAAGGATCCTATCCGTTTTAAGTGTTAGGACGTGTCGTATGGTCGAAGCCTCAAATAGTTAAGCCAGCCTAATCCAAATACCCGAATGAGACATAAGGCAAAGGTGGGCCGTGGGCCCAAATTAGAATTAGGAAGTGACAGCCTGACATTTCTTCTCCATTCTTTCCGATTAGCAAGAGGAATGGAGAATAGGATGGATGGCTACGTTTTAGGTCGTTTCAAATCAGACAGTGATTAAGGTTTTGATCGATACCCCCATGTTTTTAGTGCACTTAGGTTTCTCATCTTACTCTACAAATTATTGATTAGCACATAGAATTTATTTTGATGATATTAAATTTGTAGAAAAGAGAGAGATTGTTCAATCAAGCAAAATTAGATTAGAAAGCGATGACTTCAAATTTAGTAATAGGTCCTCGCACATTGTTCTAAAATTACCTGGTATCTCGCGTAGTCTAGACTCTAGATCATGGCACTGGCACAGAGGCATAGTCCTATTTAGCATGAAGCTAAACACAACGGTTTGATGGTCTTTCAGATACTTGTTTGGTACCTTGGCCTCGAGGCCTGCTAGTCAAAGCCTTAGCTCGAAAGCCTAGTATCATATTCATACTACCCATAATATTTGCATATGGAAGATACATGTTAATAATTAGGCTTGATATTATACATGAAACAAATAGGTAATCTATCCATCCAATTCTTGTATTGATTCGATAGCTTCTCTATCAAGCCAATAAATATAGAAATTGAAAGGTCGAAACTTGAAAGAAAAAAGTTCAGTTTATGACATTTTTTGTGTGTATGAAAATGTCTAACATTTTCCCTTTCCTAATCCGTCCCTTTGCTAAATTTCACCAAATTCTCATTCTTGGCGTACAAACCTACAAAACAAAATAACTAATTAACTATTCTTTTTTGTCTCTTGCCAATTGGCCTCCATTAACCTTCTTAGCAAATAGCAATGGTGCCAAATTCATTTTGTTTTTGGTGACAATGGTGCCAAATTCTGTCCTTTCCCTTGATTTATTTACCGTTGATTTGTTTTAACTTTTTAACCCCAAATCCTTTTTACTACTTACCAAAATTTACCCCCGCAACTCCCGCGCCCTCAATTTCCTATTCTCTCCTTCTTCTTCTTCTTCTTCTTCAATTTTTTCTCCTCTCAATTTCTCCATCAATTCTTCCGTTCCGATCCCATCTTCGCCAAAGGTACCACCTTTCTGCTTTCTCTTACATTTCTTCACATTGGGTTGCTCTTCAAATTCCTTCCACTGCTCAATCACCACAATGTCTCGTCAGAAGAAATCGCCATATACGAATGATCGAAACAAAATTAAGTTTAATTTACGCCTGACTGTAATCTGATCCGTTTTATCCTACCTGTTTCCTTTTTTTTCTGGTTGCAGGCTCCTTCCGTCTTCTCTCCTTCTCCTTCTCTTCATCATCACCCGCAAGAAAAAATTAATTTACACATATATATATCGGGTAATTGATGGCGACGAAGTCCAAGGAGAGCGCCGGGAAGAAGGATGGCGGGAACAAGAAGGTCACAACCACCACCGCCACAACGCGGACGACGGCCACCTCCCACCGGCAACCCGGCCGCAACTCCGCCTCCGCATCGCCGCCGACCTCCTCCGCGCGACCCGTCCCCAGCTACCTGAAGCCCACGGCGAGCTCCAGGCCCGACCCCCAATCCAAACTCACAGCAGGCCTGAAGCCCACGACGAGCTCCAGGCCCGACTCCCAATCCAAACTCACAGACCAGAAGGCCTCGGCAGCAGTACTCCGAAGGAGATCGTTCGACAGCAGGCCCATTCCTTCCTCCGCCGCCGCTTCCCGAACACAGAGATCCCTAATTTCTCCCGATCCCGCCGCCGCCCGCTCCGCCGCGCGCGCCCCGCTCCGGACATCCTCTTTCACCCCTAAAACCACCGCCGCCGCCGCCGCCTCCTCCTCGAGGCCCACCTTCGAGAGAAGCGCCACCTCTATCCGGCCCACGGCCGGGAGCAGATCGATCGCCGCTCTCGTGGCGGCGAACGCCAAGAAAAGAAGCGCCAGCCCTGCCAGGAGGAGAGCGGCGGCGGTTAGTACCGACACCACCGCCACCGCGAGTCGCGGTGGCGTCGGGAAAAGTACGAGAGGTGGTGGGAGTACTACTAGTAGGGGTAATGGTAGAACTATTGGCAGAGGTGGTAAGGCGGCGACGAGAGGGAAAATATCTGGTTCTTCTGGTAAGAACGATAGCAATCAGAACAACGAGGATGTGAACGAGAGTTTGGATAACGAGATCCAGCAGGTGAGCGATCACGAGTACCTGATCAGCGAAGACGATCAGAGCGTTAACCTCGACAATTTGGAGATCGAGTCTGCTGGGAGCCCCGATGTTTCCTTATCTCCCACACCCTTTGACAAAAACGTTACTAGTGTTAACGACGTTGTTGCTATTGTTGAAGATCGTGATGATAGTGGTGATCTTGATCAAGGTAGTATTGACAGTATTGACAATGTTGATAATGGTCCAAAGGGAGAAAGTGAAGAGGATGATCAGAAGGTCTTGTGTTCGAATGACAGTGTAGTTGCGGGAAAACAAGAAGATTTGGAAGATGAGGAGGAGGAGGATAAAGAGGTGCTTGAGAACAATGGTGGAGAGAGGGATGAAGATCATCATGTCAAACTCGAAGAAGGGAAAACAATGGTGGATGGGGTCCAAGAAGGAGATGGCGATTCAGACGATCAAGAAGTGCACGTAGATCGCGATCGCGAGGAGCAGGAGAAGGAGAAGCAGGACGAGGTACAAGAAGAAGAAGCAGTTGTTGTTGTGGAAGACGTGAGGAAGGAACAAGAGGCAGGAGATTCGAGCAAGGGGAAGAAAGAGTCGCCTCCGGCTTACAACGACGTAATCGAGGAGACGAAGAACAAGCTGATGGAGAAGAGGAGGAACAAGGTGAAGGCATTGGTGGGTGCTTTCCAGACTGTTATCGACTACGAATCTGCCGGCACTTCTTCTACCTCTCCTTCAAAGTCGACCTAATCATTTTTTAATCTCCTCTCCTCTTATGTATGTTTTTATCGATCGCTCTAATTGAATCGTTGTATATCAAATACAAAGATCGGATCTTATACCATTTTCGTAACATTAATAAACATGTCTCGTGTTACGCTACGAAGAGAAATTGGAGCGATTAAATTCAATCATCCGAAACTAATTGAGTTTGCAGTAACCCAACTCCAGAGAGACCTGCCTCTGCAGCAACAAGTCCCGCCGGAAATTCGCGATGAATCGCTCCGATCTCTTGTCGATATCGTCCTGATCCAAGCTGCAAGTTCGATCCAGGACTCCACCTCCGTTATTAACACTGGACCTGTGATGGTCGTGATCATGATCCTCCGTTAGCTCCGTGTAGCCTTGGAGCCCAACCAGCCTCTCGTTGAAGCTCAAAAACCTGCGCTGCTGCTGCTGCTGCCGCCGCCTCCTCCGTCGTTGATGAATTGAACTTATCAGCTCCCATCGCCTGATTATCCCGATGCTGAATAAGATGAAGTTGATCTTCTTCACCGCCTTCCTCAGCCGTCCAACCACCGACCACCCGCCGCCGCTGATTCTTCGTCTCGGCTCCATGATCAAATGAGATGATCATAATTGTGAATCCTCTGTTTTGGTATATAGAGGGAGGGAGAAACTTAGCTAGCAAGGTAAGTTATAAATTTATAATTAAGGCTCGGGATTAACGAGAGAGAAAGAGAGAGCTGATGGATGATTGGTTGGGGTTGGGGGGGATTAGTGTTTGGAGTTAAGCAACAACTGACCACCATTGTTGAATAATAATGCAATTAGGAAATGTTGATTAATAATTAACGGGGTTCTCACTGCTAACTAGACGCTTGGTCTCTCCGCCGTGCCTTCCTCCGTTCACGGCAGCTGGCGGCCGGCTGGTTGTATAACGGCAACCACTTACTTATTCCCTCGTTGACCCAGTGTTTCCAGGCGAGTCAACAGAAAACGACAGATGTGAAATTCCATTAATCTCGATACTAATGAAGAAACAGAGTGGAATAAATTAATGGACAATGATTGACTGATAGTTGCTTGCATGGTTGTCTGCTCGCGGACTGACCGGTTGGTCAACCCATTTTGGCCCGAATCCGAAGTTCTAAACAGGCGAAAAAATCCGGCCAACAATTGGCTCAAAATTGGTCAATTTCAAAGAAATTGGCCGGTTTGACCATATAAGGTTTCAGACGATCCTCAAAAACCCCCACCCAATAACCTAACCCACACAAATCACCTCCTCATCTAGGATCATGATTCTCCTCCACTCTTTTACTCTTTAACTCCGTTCTTACAATTCTCGCCTAACATTAATCATTTGTCATCAACGTGAATGATCGAACAGTCTCCACCTTGCATCCAACTATCTCTCTTTAGACTTTTCTTGCCTCCTACTATAGCTCTTTTCTCTCGTATCTTTGTCTCCTTTCTGTCATATTTCGAACTAGTTAGACCAATGTCCTAGATCTCTCTATTAGCAAATCATATTGAGTTTTATTGATTAGTTTTTTTTCAATTAAAAGGTAAAAATATCTTAAAGAGAGAGAAATAAGACACAAAGAGACGATGACTATCCAACAAAAGAAAGAGATTTTATGTTTCGGTTGTGCCATCAAATCCATACTAAAATTGTATGAAAATCGGTTCGATCAGATAGAATCGAAATGCTATTCAGTTCACAATCAATCAACAGTTCAACTCTTTCTGACTCGGTTTTTAATCCGGTTCGGTTCGATTTCGATGAAATGCCCACCCCTAAATTAAAAAGAGAATAAGCCTACAGGCGACAAAGTCAAAGTCAACCCGTTTCTTTTCGCATGGTAGCCAGTTACAGTCTTATAGATAAGACAACGGAAAGTTTATTGGCACGCCGGAGTCGCTACCGGACTCCGCCATTAACCCTCTGAAACTCCATGGCATTAGCAGCAACTCCTCCACACACTTCACTCTTCTTTCTACTCCATCTCTGCCTCTTGCTCCCCCCTGCAGCTGCAATCACTTTCCAGAAAAAAAATTTCGACCCAAACGACGCCTCCATTCTCTACTGCGGAGGAGCCAGAGCAAGCTCCGGCACCGTCAAATTGACCAGTGCCCACTACGGGATCGAAGACAGCCACGTCACCTACGCCGAAGACGTCCCCCTCTGGAGCTCCGCCACCGGGGAACTCTCCGATTTCAACACCCGCTTCTCATTCTCCATCGACGCCGAGAGCGCCTACCCATCGGGAATCGCCTTCTTCCTCGCACCCCTAGGGTTCCAGCCACCTGAAAATTCCGCCGGCGGGTACATGGGTCTCTACAACTACACCGACAGGGTTCATCCCCCGGCTGGGAAACAGCTGGTTCATGTAGAATTTGATTGCTTCCTGAATGGTTGGGATCCCCCGTTCCGTCACGTCGGAATCAACAACAATTCGCTTGCTTCCATGGTGGTCGCCCCTTGGAATTCCAGTTCGCCGCCTGGCGGTACGGTCATGGTTGATATCAACTATACTGCCAGTACCCACAATCTCACTGTGGTGTGGGAGTGTGAGAATGGTTCGAATTCGAGTCTTTGGTATGTAATTGATCTCAGGGAGGTTCTTCCGGAGTGGGTGAGGATAGGGTTTTCGGCGACCAACAATGATTATTCAGGTGAGCAGGAGCTTCTATCGTGGGATTTCTATTCCGATCTGCAGATGAAGAATACAGATCGGGAAAGAAATTCCGTGAACAGGAAATTGATAGGCATTGTTCTAGTTCTGGCAGGCATTGCCATAGCTGCCAAATTGGCTGCATTTGTCTTTCTGCAGGTGCGTAGAAAGAGGGGAAGAGCTCACAAGGGGATGAATTCATTGTCCATGACTGATGAATTCTCGAGATGTTCAGGTCCCAGGAAGTTCACTCACACTGATCTTGTATCAGCTACCAACAATTTTTCGCCGGATAGGAAACTGGGGGAAGGTGGGTCTGGAGCTGTTTATAGAGGGTGTCTTAGAGATTATTCAGATACGGCAGTTGCTGTCAAGAGGATATCCAGGGATTCCAAACAAGGGATCAAGGAGTACACGACTGAAGTCATGATCATTAGCCGTCTGAGGCATCGAAATATTGTTCCACTGATCGGTTGGTGCCACGAAAAGGGCGAGCTCTTGCTTGTTTATCAGTTCATGCCAAAGGGTAGCCTTGATTCTCACCTCTTTGGTGAGAATACTCCTCTCCTGTGGCCTCAAAGATACAGCATAGCTATGGGGCTGGCTTCCTCCTTGCTCTACCTTCATGAGGAATGGGAGCAATGTGTGGTCCATCGCGACATCAAAGCAGCTAATGTCATGCTGGATTCGGGATTCAACGTCAAGCTTGGGGATTTCGGGCTGGCTCGATTGATCGATCACGAGCTACGCCCTCGAACCACCAAGTTGGCTGGAACCATTGGGTACATGTCGCCTGAGTACATCAGCACCGGAAGGGCTAGCAAGGAATCGGATGTGTATAGCTTCGGGGTGGTTTGTCTGGAGATTGCTACTGGAAGGAGGGTTGTTGATTACATTGAGGATGGATTGGAAATGAGCTTGGTGGAATGGGTTTGGGAACTGTATGGGAATGGGAATCACAGTGTCGCCATTGACAAGAGGCTGGTGGATTTCGACGAGAGGGAAGTCGAATGCTTGATCGTTGTGGGGTTGTGGTGTGCTCATCCTGATTCCTGCCAGAGGGCGTCGATCCGGCAGGCGATTCAGGTTCTGAAATTTGAGCTGCCATTTCCATGTCTTCCTGAGAAGAGACCGTTCCCTGTGTTTCATGTGCATAGGCCAGCAGAGAGTGAAGGTTCTGACGAACCTTTGTTATCACATTCGAGTACTGAATGTGATAGCAGTTAAATATTGAAGGTATGTATGTTCAATTGTTCATCCATTCTGGTTTATCATATATTGCTTAGGTTCCACATTTTTTGTTTAGTTTTCTAAATCGATAACAGCCAGCACAGAAATTGCAGCCTGTCAAACTTTCTTGGTTCAAATTCATTTAATATCATGTAACAATGAATATAAACATAAGCTATGAACTCGTTGAGTCTCCAGTACTTTCTGACAAATTTCCCCGGTTGACAAGGAGTGTCAGTAGGTTGAATTTGGTCCAATCAGTTCTGGTTATGAAATTGGTGTGAATATTGTCGATATGATAGATTTTTCGGCTTATAAAAGTGAATTTGGTTAGTAAAAAATTAATTTGTGATTGATTTCTTGAATTTAAAAGTTAAATATTGATGTTATTTGTTGGATTCAAGTATAAAAGTTTGAGTGTAAACGCGTTAGATGTTGTATTTAAATATGAGCATTTGTTACTTTATTTGGAATGATGTATTTTATTTAAAGATGAATATTAATTGTAAGTAAATTATATTCAAATATGTTTTATATGTGTTTAAATTCATTTCATGTTAATGATTTTTCAGATCTTTACATATTTTATCAAACCGGCATGCGCCTACATAAACCAATTGTACCACAGGTCGAACTATACCACTTGCTGAACCGTGTAACCGTATAAACCCGTTTGACAACCTTGCAAATATTTCATGTAAAGAAAAAAATGAAGGGAAAAAAAAATCTGACATAATTTCAACTTTATTCTTTGGAATACCAATTGATTTGATGCAAGGATCAATTATTTTGGTAGTCTCATCACATCACAGTTCACACCACTCAAATGAGTTCATCGTGATGAAGTAGTAGAATTGGAAACTTTTGACCACAAAAAAAAAAAAAAATAGTAGAATTGGAAACCTTGGCCACTCCTTGGCGGTTGAGTCCAAGAAGGATTTAGAATCGTAGAAAAAATTGGGAAAAAAGGTAACGTAGGAAAAAAATTGAAGCTTTTGACGAATTGGGATTCCCAGATTCCAAAATTTCCACATTCAACAAACGTCACAATTACGACCAGACTCGTTTGAACAAGACGAGATTAGAGCAAGGCCGCCGGCCGGCCGGTCGGTCATTCAGTCGAGAATGTTCCCCTCCACGACGCGTCGCGGGGATGCAACGCAGAATTGTCATTCCTTCCTTTCTTTTCTTCTGGGCTAAGCTACTACACATTTCCAGAAGCTCCAAACGCGGCCGCCGCCTCCACTACTCTATATAAATCCAAGCAAACCATCCGTCAGCAGCCTGGCCGACAGAGCAGGAAAAGAGACGTTTCAAACCATCGTCTGATCTTCAAATAAGCCGATCCATCGCCGGGAAGCCAGAGAAACTATTCAAGCCGGCAATTTTCTCGTTGCAGCGAGGGGTTGTGCTGAAGCTTATCAGGTCCTAAATCCTTTTCGTTGGTGTGGTGGGAATCAGCTAGCTCGAGATGTGTTTGGTGTTCGTGTGCGACGAGGACGAGAGGGTGATATCGAGGCAGCCGGCGCCTGGGGCGTGCCCTTACTGCGGAGGGATGGTGCAGGCCGCCGACGTCCAGAGCCAGTGGCGTTTCTGTTTCCTGCCGCTCTACTTCAAGACCAAGCGCAAGTACTTCTGCTCTCTGTGCACCAGGCGCCTGGTCGTTCAATGACCACTCTAAAACACTGTTCCGTTCTCTATGTATATACACGACTTATTTCGTTTGCCATGTTTCTTTTAGTTTCTTGCTCCTCTCCTCTCGTATTCGTTTTCGTTCTACACTCTATGTAAGATCGAATTACGTTCGATTCTACGCTACCCAAACCGGGATCAACGAATCGTCGATGACCCGATCAGGCAAGCATCATGAATCATAGGGATTGAAAAACAGAGCCACGTCATAAAGTACTGGGTTTATTAGGTAAAAAAAACTGAAGCTCCTACGCGGTGTCAAACTGTGTACCCAACCTAGCTAAGTCCCTCTTTCCATATAGCACAGAGAAAGGAGAAGCAAATGCTCGAGGTTTAAGTAGGGAAAGACAGCGGACTATGTGCGCGAATCACATTCTTCTCTGTCAGACATCCTATGGATTCACACAGTCGAGAGATCAAGCAGCACCTTCTTTCTTTGAGACGGCGATCACGTTGAAGTTGAGCGACTCGGGATTCTTCTGGATCATTCCCTTGATGACTTTAGCGGAATCCTGTAACATTTGCAAAATGGATGGGCAGCGTTATTAGGAATCACGGTGATAAAAGTGCACCGTACTAGTGTATGCAGGCTGAATGTGCGTATTTCCATTCAATAATTATTCTCTAGGTGCTAATGATTCAAATCAACACCACGAGATTGAAAGGATGCAGCATACACCTGAGCAGAAAACAATCCAAGGCACTCACTGAACTGATCATTTCACAATCCAGTCTTTCAAGTTTCTCTATAATCCTTACTAATGAGTAATGACCAGCTCTCTACAGTTGATACCCGTTTAACCAAAAGACTCGATCACTCTTGTTCTGGTGGCAGCTACATGAAAAGGAAGATTTGGGAAAGATTAACACAATGACAAACCTGCAGTAAGCTCTCCGGTGAAGATGAGCCATGTAGTACAGGTCCTGCTTTTCTGCCGTCAAGCTCATAGAGTTCTCCTGTATAACACAACTGGCGATTTAAGTCTGCTGATATGAAAGTATGAAAGCATCAAAGCCGCATAGGCTTTGTCATCTGATGCTAGTGTCCACTATGGTTGTTCTGTGTTCCACATCTAAGAATTGAAAAAACAGGGCTAGTAGTGTTCATTACCATCCACACAGGCAAAGCAGATAAAATGAGTGTTCACATTGTCTGTTGCCTGCACAAAGCAAAGTAGGAAGGTAAGATGATAATCACTTCAAACGTGATGTTTGCTTCACATTCTTTTTCTCTTCAAATTTGACTTGGCTAAATTTATATTGTCAACAGCTGTCAGTGACATATCCTCTCTTCGGCCAAGGGATTCCCTCCATGGATGAATATAGCCGGAAATTAACATCACACCAATGCTACATCAACATAATGGAAACATCAAGTCCTACCTCAGTTTCACCACCTGTAGCAGCTACAGAATGAGCAGTTTCCATTTCCCGATCGTTCTCCAGGAACTTAGCACGCTACAGAGAATAAAACAAAGAAAGATAAATAAAAAATCTACAGTCAATGCAGAGAAGCCTTTGTACACATCTAACATTATAAACAACTTATATATTCTTGTTTCAGGAGAGAGAATGAACAATTCTGGAAACTGGTAAACAAAGCAAAGCGAGGAAAAGTGAAAACCTCTAATGGATCCATGCTGGCTGTTGATTTGAAGAATTTGTCTAAGAATGACCCCTCAGCTGAAAAGAAAGTTCAAATGCTGAAAGTCAGCAGAACTTGATTTATATAAGGATGAATGATTTTAGAAAGTGGCTGTGTTGAACAGTAAAACAACAAGGTGATCTTGTGAATGATGCCAAGTGGTTTTTAGCTCATGTTTATGCCATAATGGTATAGTTTTTATGCCTTCTTTTTTAGTTCAGAAGCATGTTATTTATGCTTTGATTGTAGGTAAACTGATGATGATTTTGCTTGTATAACCTAGATGACAATATCAAAGACTAATATCTACGTTGAGTTTGCTTGTATAACTCTCAAGGACTAGCATTCTTTAATGTCCTGTAATATGCAGCTTCAAGAACCCCATGGTAGAATGAATTCTTTCACCTGGTAAAAGGATCGTGGTAAGGATAAACTACTCATCTAGTAGAAACTGAACCAACTGCTAGTATTGCACTCACTACTACCACCTCAGAAAACAAGAACTTTTACCATTGCTTGGCCCTTCTCAAAGAAAGAACGCAGATCAGAATGCATAGAACTCCATGTTATGGTGTAGAATTGAGCACTTGAGCACAGATGCCATACTATTGTTGGAGTGAAGTAAATGTCAATTCATAGGAAAAGATAGACCAACTTACACAAATTGAGCTTTGACTTTATGTTCCCAACGGCATGAAGAAGCCCTATTGTTCCACAGGCATTGCCAACAGTTTGTTTCATGAAGTAAACGCTTTCCTTAGGTTCCTATCAAAAGATATGGAAAAAATTATTTAGAGCTTAGCTTGATATAAGAAACTTTCAACGGGTCAAGAGAATGATGTAACCCTTGCCAGTGCATACCATGAAAAGAATGACCTCAGGTTCATTCAATTGTTACTTTGGTAGTCACTGTAATTCATCATTCATGGTTGTCATTGGCTATTAAAAACAGATTCAAGAATATAAACACTGGTCTAGAGCTTAAAACTTATAAAAATTCATGTACTATAATAGTATAGGAATATGAAAATAAGATAGCATAAATGAGATGAATGTAAAAATATCCTTTGGATTAGGTGATGATGATTTTAGAAAGTCCGAGAGTAGAAGTCATTTTTTGTGGTAGATTACAACAACTTTTGGGTAAGGTTAGAGCCATTGACGTTGAAAATAGAGGAAGAAAACTATTGTACAATCAAAATGCCAAATATTAATTATTTGTTCAGCTTCATTTGGGTTTGATTATTCAAAGTACAGTGTCCAGTCCCCGCATGCATTTCAGATAATTTGGGTCTCAAGCAACCCAACAAATGGTGCACATAATAATAGTTTGACAAGTTATAACTAGCTCAAGAGTTGGCTACCGTATTCCTAGCTGTCAAGAACATTCAAATCTAGAACTTAATTTTGAGATAAATTCAGTCATTTAAGTATTTAACGGCATTCACCGCCAATACCAGACAGAACTTGGTGAATGGTATGCAGACAAGAAAATTGGAAGAAAATTGCAAGGTGTGCATTGTTCATTATGGCAGATAACTTTTACCTCTCAAGTACGAGATGTGTGGATTCAATCGCACTCACCCAAAAACTAATATTATCATATGCTTATAACATAAGATAGATCGATTTCACCAATTGTAGAACATAAATACAAATGGACACGGGCAACTAGCCTCTGTACAGAAGAAGCCATAAAAAGGATAATTTCTACATCACATGTGGATGGTAGTGTAATTATTCAAAGTTGTGACAAATAATGTCATACCATCACTTCAAACTGATGAAAACTAAGAATGCGGATTAACACACACACAATTGAAACAGTGAAGGTTTTATGGCCAAGTCTTCAATATTTTTTAGAAAACAGTATGAAGTGAAGTTACCTTCACAACACCTTCCTGCTGCAGTCGCTCTTGTTCACTCTGGAAAACAAAATAAAGAAACAAGGCTCTCCAACATCAGCATATAAGTACATTCTCATCACCATCAGCAGAACATGTGGTTCTACCCTCACACAACTCGCGTATCCAAATTTGGATACCAACATAAACTCATATATTGTAATAAAATTAGCAGGGAAGTCACTAAGAATTGGCCCCAGATCCGAGAAGGATGCTTGTCAGACACACCTGTGGAGTTAGCGGATAGAGGAAGATAACTGCAAGCACAGGCTGTGGAACCATAGCCAAGAGTTCCTCGTCCAAGCCATAAACATCGACACACTCCGCCTCGTTCTCCGGAAGGCCTAACCCCCAGAGGAACTGAAACAAACAGAACAACAAACAGTTTTAAGTTTCTTCAAGTCTTACATAAACACAGGCAACGCTATTCCTTCTAGGAAAAGCACACGCACAGTAACCACTTCTTGCATGCAATTAGACTACAGCACTTGCTTCTTGTAAGCAGAATTATGGTTTCAAGACCGACCGAAGAATTTACTAATACTCCATCATCGATTAGCCAGATTAACTCGATCAACACGATCCAATTCAAGGTTAAGTAAAAGCTAAGGCATGCTACTTCTCATCAAATCATTGCGTCGGGAAGCTCCAAAACTGAAAGCAGCATATAGTCAAGCAAGGCATCAGGAGATAACGCGAAGAGGTGGTGAACGGTACCTGGTTCATAACATCAGGATTAGCTTCTAGAGGAAGCCACCGTTTAGCAGAGGGACTCTCGTCTATGGTCGCCATTTTTCAGCAAAAGACGAGAGGCGAGGAAACCAGTAAACTACAGCAGAGAATTCAGGGCATTAGGTTCGCTATCGGTGAGTGTTGCACTAGATCAGAGATAGATACTTCGCTTGAGAAGAGAAGCGATGTTCGTTCAAATAGCTTGAGGAATATCAAACGCTCTCTGAAAAGGCGAAAAGGCAAACCTGCCGACGGACGAGCGAGACCGGCTGATGACGGGAAACGGCGGCTGCGAGCAGTGGCGAACGGGAATGAGTTCTTCTACAGTTCCCCTCTCTGGATTAACTGAAGGTAGAAAGTTCACTCAGGCTTTATATTTTGCCTTTAATTTATTTTTTAAGCTTTTTTTGTGTGCGGTCGAACCCGGCATTGAACCGAAAAAATATAACTGCAAATTAGACCGGGCTCAATTGGTTGGGTGGGCCGAGGGCGAAACTGACAGATTGGGTCCTTAGCCCAAAATCAAACCATCTGGTAGTGTAGTAGTCCGCTTCGCACATTTTCCCCTACTATTCAGCGCATTAGTATTTTTATTTTACAGTCGTCTTCTTCCCTCCTATTCCAATCCTCCGCTCGCCCATGAGATCTTGGATCTGAGAGAAACCTCATATTTTAGTGAACGCAGGCGGCGACTGCATTTCTTCAGTTCAGAAGCCACACTTAGTTTAAGGTTTTTGCTTCCTTCGCCTTCTTCTCCGATCTGATCTCTTCAAGGTTCGTTTCGTCTAATCCTCTTCCCCAATTGCCTGGATCTGTTTGTATTTTCTCTAGTTTCTTTGTTTGCATTTCTGTTTTTGCGCATTTTGCTTGGTTGCTTGATATACGAGGTGGTGGATTTAGATTTTGAATTGGATTTGTCCCGGGGACAATCTTTTTGCGAGGTGAAACGTTTAATCTTAATGGCAATTCTGTGGGCGAATGCTGTTGCTTGGGTGATTTCTGATGGCGATTCTTGTGGAGAAAGAGTAGTGATCTGAATCGTTTGAATTCACAGGCGTGATCTGTTTACAAGAAGCATGTTGCTTCAGAAGGCCGCATTCCTACTGCCGAGATTTGCAAAAAAAAATTAAGCAGTAGTGGATTTCTGCTTTCTGTTCAGCCCTTTGTTCTGCTTAATTCAAATGTTTAAGGATTTTAACTAGTTTAGCTAAACTGGAATAACTCGAGGTTGCTCGGTAATTGTAGTATATTGTTATTCAGTGAGGATAGTGAGTATTTGGTCTATCAGAACTCCTGTTATTAACTTGTTACACGACACTGTACTGTGTTTATCCACACCGTTTTCCCGATTTTAGAGAATGTTTCGTATGACGTTATCCTTTTGGATAGCTAACATGGGTTTTCTGTAATTAACCAGAGAGGAAGTGCAAGATGGAGAAATCGTGTTCTCTGCTTGTGCACTTTGACAAAGGGACTCCAGCAATTGCAAATGAGATTAAGGAAGCCTTGGAAGGCAATGATGTTACAGCTAAGGTGGATGCCATGAAGAAAGCAATCAGCCTTCTGTTGAATGGAGAAACCCTACCCCAGCTTTTTATAACGATCCTCAGATATGTTTTGCCTTCTGAGGATCACACGATCCAGAAGCTGCTCCTTTTATACTTGGAGATTATCGATAAAAAAGATGCTTCTGGGAAGCTTCTGCCCGAGATGATCCTGATATGCCAAAATTTGAGGAACAATCTTCAGCACCCAAATGAATATATCCGTGGGGTGACTTTGAGGTTTCTGTGCCGCCTCAATGAGACAGAAATTATAGAGCCGTTGATCCCTTCGGTGCTGCAGAATTTGGAGCATAGACATCCATTTATTAGAAGGAATGCAATCTTCACTGTTATGTCCATTTATAAGCTTCCCCAGGGCGATCAGCTTTTGGTTGATGCTCCTGAAATGATTGAAAAGGTTCTTTCATCAGAGCATGATCCATCAGCTAAACGTAATGCATTCCTCATGCTCTTCAGTTGTGCACAGGATCGAGCCGTTAAGTATCTTTTTGAACACATTGATAAGATCTCTGAATGGGCTGAGCAACTTCAGATGGTTGTTTTGGAGTTGATTCGTAAAGTTTGTAGAACAAATAGATTGGAGAAGGGCAAATACATAAAGATAATCATATCTTTGTTGAATGCCACATCCAGTGCAGTGGTCTATGAGTGTGCTGGAACACTTGTCTCTCTATCATCTGCACCTACGGCAATTAAAGCTGCTGCTAACACATATGGCCAGCTCCTTCTATCTCAGAGTGACAACAATGTCAAGCTTATTGTTCTTGATCGACTGAGTGAGCTCAAATCTTCTCACAGGGAAATTATGGTTGATATGGTCATGGACGTGCTTAGGGCGCTGTCTAGCCCCAATGTTGATATCCGCCGTAAGACCCTTGATATTATCCTTGATTTGATAACCCCCAGGAATGTTAATGAAGTTGTTCTCATGTTGAAGAAGGAAGTTGTCAAGACCCAGAGTGGAGAGCTTGAGAAGAATGGTGAATACAGGCAGATGCTTATCCAAGCCATCCATTCTTGTGCTATTAAGTTCCCAGAAGTTGCAAGCACGGTGGTGCATCTATTGATGGATTTCCTAGGAGATAGCAATGTTGCTTCAGCTATTGATGTGGTTGTTTTTGTCAGAGAGATAATTGAGACTAACCCAAAACTGAGGGTTTCAATAATAACACGGCTCTTGGATACTTTCTACCAGATCCGAGCTTCTAGGGTATGTGCTTGTGCTCTGTGGATCATAGGAGAGTATTGCCTTTCCCTTTCTGAAGTTGAGAGCGGTTTAGCGACCATCAAGCAGTGTCTCGGTGAATTGCCCTTCTTCTCTGTTTCTGAAGAAGGGGAAGTTACTGATGCTTCCAAGAAGCCTCCACAAGCTAATTCCATCACTGTTTCTTCAAGAAGGCCTGCTATCCTTGCTGATGGGACCTATGCTACACAGAATGCGGCCTCTGAAACTGCCTTTTCCCTGCCTACTATTGTTCTGGGTTCGTTGTCCACTGGAAATCTTAGATCGCTTCTTCTCACTGGCGATTTTTTCCTTGGAGCAGTTGTCGCATGCACTCTAACAAAACTAGTGCTGCGATTGGAAGAGGTACAGTCTTCTAAGTTGGAGGTGAATAAAGCATCTACGCAGGCTTTGTTGATTATGGTCTCCATGCTACAATTGGGGCAATCTTCTGTTCTTCCGCACCCAATTGATAGTGATTCGTACGATAGGATGCTTCTCTGCATAAGGTTGCTGTGCAATACTGGCGATGACATCCGGAAAATATGGTTGAAGTCTTGCCGTCAAAGTTTTATGAAAATGCTTTCAGAGAAGCAGTTGAGAGAGACTGAGGAATTGAAGGCGAAGGCTCAGGTTTCCCATGCGCAACCAGATGATCTCATTGACTTCTATCATTTGAAGAGCAGGAAGGTAAGAACTTCTTAGAAGTGTCATTTTAAGTTGTTCAAAAGTAATATTGGCTTAAATGTATTCGTGTTGGGTTCCATTGCTGCATTTGTCTTTGCATCATATACAAGGTCAGTATGATTCAGAGGGCGAGTTGGACAACTACTGCTCTTTTAAGGTTTCATTATTTGACAACAATAATTGAGTGATCTGTCGCTTGTTTTCCCATTTCGTCTTTGCATCTTATCTTGTTTTGTTATAGATTTTCTTCTACCTAGTTTCTGAAAGTCAGACAAACTGTTTGTTGGCTTCGACTTAAATTTCAGGGCATGAGTCAGCTGGAGTTGGAAGATGAAGTTCAAGATGATTTGAAACGTGCGACTGGAGAGTTTATCAAGGATGGCAATGATGCTAACAAGCTTAACCGCATCCTTCAACTCACTGGATTTAGTGACCCTGTGTATGCTGAAGCATATGTGACAGTTCATCACTATGATATTGTGCTTGATGTCACTGTCATCAACCGGACAAAGGAAACTCTCCAAAACTTATGCTTGGAGTTGGCCACCATGGGTGATCTTAAACTAGTCGAGCGCCCTCAGAATTATGCATTGGCTCCAGAATCAAGCAAACAAATTAAGGCAAACATCAAGGTCTCCTCAACTGAGACTGGAGTGATCTTCGGCAACATTGTTTACGAGACTTCAAATGTGCTCGAAAGAAATGTTGTCGTCCTCAATGATATCCACATCGATATCATGGATTACATTTCTCCAGCCTACTGTACCGATTCAGCATTTAGAACAATGTGGGCAGAGTTTGAATGGGAGAACAAGGTAACCCTCTAGAATCCTTCTTTGATTGAGGTTATTATGATTAGCAGTTCAAACACTTCATTCGCCCGCCTTCAGCATGTGCATGGTTTGACTCTGCTTCATTTTGTAAAGATGGGAAATCTGGTCCAGTTGTTAGACTCTGCTTCTTGCAACAACAATTCATCCGAAGTGTGATATGCTTGTTTAACAGTCTGTTCTCTGCTTTGTCAGGTTGCTGTTAACACAACTATTCAGAATGAGAAGGAATTCCTGGACCATATCATTAACTCGACAAACATGAAGTGCCTCACTGCACCGTAAGTTTCTTGTATTTGCTCTGGCTTGGCATGATTTTTCAACAATCATAAGCATACAACTAACACAAGTTTTCATTTCAGGTCTGCACTAGATGGCGAGTGTGGATTCCTAGCAGCTAACTTGTACGCCAAGAGTGTGTTTGGTGAGGACGCATTGGTAAATGTGAGTCTCGAGAAGCAGGGAGATGGGAAACTCAGCGGGTACATCAGGATACGTAGCAAGACCCAGGGAATCGCACTCAGCCTGGGCGATAAAATCACTCTAAAGCAGAAGGGAGGTAGTTGATGTGGATGTATCCCAACTCTTTTTGTATCAAAATTATACAGGTAAGGTACCTCTCTAGTTCCCCCATCAGTTACATCTTGCTCTATAGCGAGTGGTCTCTTTTTTCCGTGTCTCTTCGGAGCGATGAACATGAATTTGTAGGGTATTGTGTGTTTCAGGTAACCTGGATATTTCTTTCAAGCTGGAAGATCGTCTCTTTGCGATACTGTTTCTCGTTTGTATGTAGTTTGAGGGGTAGCGCTTTTCTTTGTATTGGGAATGTAGCGGCATTGAGCTTAGATTTGCGGCATTTTCCATATTGAAAGTTTGAAACTTGAAATGGAGTTACATTTTCCTTTACATCTGTTGATCTTTCTTGTTTTAAGCCCAGCTCTGTAGTTCGACGAGTGAGAATCTCTTATTACTGACCCTCTTTCATCTGGTCACCATTGTTGCTAATGTATATCATTTGCCTATGCTCTAGTAGGGAGTTCATGTCATGTTCGTCCGATTTATCATTAGTGCAGAATCGAACTGAATCGAAGAACGAGGCCAATCAGCAGACAATGTATTCCATTCAACCAGAAAACTACAAAACGAATCCAGAGCTCGATCCTAATTCGTATTAGAGCAGATCAGAAAGTACACTGCTAGCAGTCCGAATCGATCCACAGCCGAAAAAACTTATCTGCCAATGCATCAATATGGGCGGCGAGTGTAACAGAAGATTCCGTCCTCCCTTTCACTTGCAGAGCTTCAGCTTTTTGAAAAACGAAGCAACTTCTGATTTAGGGTAAGGCTTTGTAGCAATGCAGGTGGGAATGTTCTCAGGCTGTTCAATCCACAGCTTGTGAGCAATCCCTCCACCTTTCAGCTTCTCCGCCAGGTTCAACATCTGCGTTTCCCCTTTCACCTCCAACGTCACCTAATACAACAGCAATCAATCCCAATTACAGATCGAAAGCCCTAAGAAATCCCCAAGAATAAAACAGAACTCAGCAGCCATTGTTATAACTAGCGCGCACCTTGTGCATAGAATCGATTTTCTCCGGCGCACAGTATCGGACCGTGTGCGCGTCGTCCCTGTGAGACCAGATCGCCGCCACGGCGGCGTGGCATCCCTGAGTCACCACGCTTCCCATCGGCCACGCATCGATCAGGTCTCGCCGCAGCACTACGTACTGGACTATCACTTCTTCGTCGCCGCCGCCGCCGGCCGGCTTCTCGTTCTTCGCCGGATCTGAATCCACCATCTCCGAATTTGTGGCGGTGGTGCTCATTGACTTCGATCGGAGCGAGCGGCGGAGGGGAAGAGGAGGGAGATCGGCAGCGCTAACTTTTGATGCGGAGGAGGGGAGAAAGAGGAGAGTGAAGGAAGCTGCTGGTACACGACACGGCGAGAAGAACCTCAGGTGAGTCGCCATTGATTTTCATTTTTTCTTCCTTGGCGAGTTTTGGATTGGATTTCAGGAAGAATACCACCCGATGGGCCGGATGGGCTTACGGGGCCTTGTGTTTTTGGAGCCCAACAGAAACTGTTTGTGGGCCATGGGCCCATTCGGTGTGTCCAAGTGAACATCCACGTCATAATGACACAACGTTTTTTATTTTAATTTTTGTCTGTGTGTGAAAGATGACCATTTTCCGATTTTATATTTTCCTTTCCTCGATATAATAAACTGAAAGGATGAAGAGATAAGATCTAAGATGCGAGACGGGTTGGTCTTAAGTCTTAACATTTAATAATTGTCCTTTGGCTGGCTGGCACACAATTATCCTCTCCCTTTTTTCTAATTTCTTTTCCTTAATTATCACCGGAATGAGAGAAAAAAACTATATCCGCATCTTTGACCATTTCAAGGCGGAAAAAATAAAAATAAAACAAATTTTTTGCATAATGACAATAAATTATTATGGATAAAGATAAGCCTACTTGGCCTATCCTATTTCCCTTCTACCTCTCTAACCCCTACCAACCCCCAAAATAAAAATATCAATAGCACAAAAAAAAAAACACAAACACATAGATAATATTTATCCAGAAACATATTTTGCATTTATCTGTACAAAATTGGCGAAGTAAATTTGAGGAAAAAAGAAAAAACAAAGGAACGATTTTTTTTTTTTATTAATAACAATACCCAGCAGAGCTCATCATCATTTTCTGTTTTTCTTCACATTTTCAAAAGGATAGTTACTAATTACCAATTAATGAAAATGAAATTTCAGCAAAACAAAAAAAAAGGCCAATCTTCAACGCCGGGGAGGCAGATTGAGTTCTCGCTGCCGTTGCTGCTCCTGCAGATCTGTAAGGGAGAAGCAGCTATGGGACTTGAAGCTGTTGTTGAATTTCCTCTCCTGCAGGAGCTTCCTCTGCGCTCGCTTCCCGTCTTCTTCGTCCTCGTCCTCATCCTTATCCGACGAGGATGACGACCGGCTTTCACGGCGGTCCTCATCGTCTTCGTTCTGGCGGCGGCGATTGTGGTCCCCGCTTTCATCATCGTCTTCATTCAAGGTGAGCAGCGGCATGGATTTAGGGTTATGCCAGCTGTAGAACGACGATCTCCTCGACCACTTGTTCGCCATGAGAATTCTCCGCCGCTTGTTGAACGGGTGCTCCGGCTTCTCCAGATCTTTCGCTTTGCTCACCGCCAGACACGCATCTGACAAGCTCGCGAACGATTTCGATTTCCCGGTGAAGTAATTCGACAACCCCCTCCTGCAATTTGAAAGAACCATCCCAAAATTAAATAAAACGATTTCATGATATACAGATCCGAAAATCCAAATCCAAACAGAAAACCACTCACTTTGAGGGCAGAGAGTCCTCTAGAGCATCCATGGAGCCGAGCGAGCCGAGACCTTTCTTCATAGAAGAGGAGGCGCCGCTGCTGCTATTGCTCTCTCCATCTTCTTCCTCGTCGCTGTCGTCGGGAGCGCCGACGGAAGACGAGCCATCGGATGAATCGTCTAGGGATTTCCCAGATCCAGCCATCGAGAGACCCAATCGACTGCGGTTGGAGATCGAGATCGAAGGCACTAATCCATCCTCTTCTTCTTCCCCCTCCACAACCCTATGCTTCAGAAATAACCGCTGGGTCTCCGCCTGGGAGAGGGAGTAACCGGCTGCCGCTGCCGCCGACTGAGGAGGCGAAACGTCGATGGTGAAGGTAGGACCCACTAGGACATCCATGTGATAGTCAGGGAAGACAGCCTTATCCTTGGCTTCTCTTTCTTTTTTAGACGACCGAAAAATGAAGAAGATAATAGAGATAATAGAAGATCTCTGAACCAAAAGAAAAACTAAAGGGATCCGAGAGAGGCTGAAACGGATCGCCGATCAAGTAACTGCTCCTTTGGCTCGTCGGAGCTCTACCCTCCTGACCCTTCCGATGTTGGTATCGGTCTTCCAGTGAGGCTTCCTTGTCATCAATCGGAGGAGGAAGACGGAGAGAGACAGATTAAAGAGAGGAACAAAAGGGAACGGAAGAAGGAAGAAATTATTGACAGATTGGAGTCGGAAAGTATACAAAGGAGTTATCCGCTTATTCCATTGGAGAAAGAGAGAAGAAGAAGATAGAGAGCTTTTTTAAAGAGACGGAGAGAGAAACCATGGATGAGAAGGAGAGAGAGAGAGAGAGTGGAAAGGCAAGAGAAAAGAAGAAGACAACTCCCACAATACAAAAGGCGATGATTTTTTTTATATTTAATTCTATTTTTAATGGGAGAAGAAGAAAGGATTTGTATTTTTTTTTTGTATACGGTGGCGGTAGAGTATGATAATTGATAAATATACGTCGAGTATACTATATACGAATACGTATACTTGGAATTGAGATTAGGGAAGAGAGAGTGGGGTCAGAAGCAATTAATTAAATAATTACGGGAGATAAAGGAGGTGGGAAATGGCGGATATGATTAAGATTAGACGAGAGTCCGATTGGAGGAAGGAAGAGTGGAGGGGAGGAGAAAGGGAAGAGAAGAGAAGAGTCCGCCGGCGGCGCAATAGGGTTGACACGTTCGCCGTGACGTGGCATTTTCATTGACCAGGAAAAAAAAAAATCACAATTTTGATTATTTTGTCTACTCTCTTCTCCTCCTTTTCTTCTTCTTCAATCTTCAGCTACTTCTCTCCGACCTAGATATGCCATTGGATAGGTGTCGCCGTCCAGTAGTAGCGATTACTTGTTTGAAACGGATTAACCAAAGATTAGTGATGGAGACCCAAAAAAAAAAAAAAAGCCCACTAAAGTAATTTTCACCTTTAAGGTGGGCCTTAGACGTGTAGCTCTAGGTGGGTTCTCAAAGCCCAGCAACAAAATTGGGAAACAAAAGTGAAAGGAGATGGACGGTGATGGGCTAATGATATTCCGTGCCCAACAACAAAATTAACACAGCCAATTACCGTAGAGTCGTTTAAGAAAAGGAATAGATCCATAAAATTTGTAGAAAGTTAAGTTTTATTTTTGAGTAAATGACACATTTGGTCACTGAGATTATTAAATTGTGTCATGTTTAGTCACTAGAAAAAATTAATATCAATTTTCGTCACTCGAATTATCGAAACTGGTCAAATTTAGTCACTCTCCCGTCAGTTTCCGTCCAACTCCATTAATGTAGTTGGACGGAAACTTTTGGGAGAGTGACTAAATGTGACATGTTTCAGTAATACGAGTGACTAAATGTGACATTTTTCAATAATTCGAGTGACCGGAGTTGGACAGAGGCTACAGAAGAGTGATCAAATGTGATCTGTGTCAGTAATTCGAGTGACCAAAATTGATATTAAATTTTTCTAGTGACTAAATATGACACGATTTAGTAATCTCAGTGACCAAATGTGTCATTTACCCTTTTATTTTTATTGCTGATTTTAGTTTAGAGATTATAAATTTTTAAAATTTATGGATGTCAGATTTTTTCAAAGAATAAAAATCAGGTTTGGTATTTTTTGTATTCTCAATATCACCTTTAATCTAATTTCCACGGTTAAATCTACATAATAAATAAAAGCCAAATGAGAAAACTTGAAGCCTCATTTCAAATTTCCTGCATCCAGAGTGAAAAATAGGAAGGACATTTTGGTCTTCACAATTACTTTTTTTTATTCATTAAAAATGACACATACTAGGATTCGAACCATGACCACTTTAAAGAAAATCAAACATCATAACCAATCACACTAAGTACATTTGTTGTATGTTTTTTAAATTAAAAACATATAATAGCAGAGAGGAAAAAAACTCTTCCCCCATTTCAAATTCTCTGCTCCAGGAGCGTTTGTAGGAAGGGTAGAATAGGGAGTGTCAATTTTTTTCTTTTTCCTCTATGGAACGGGTCATCTTACCGTACACATGCAGATTTAAACGGGTCTAGGAGTGTCAATTTTTTTCTTTAAGTCCTTTTATTTCTCTGTGGTGGTAAAATATATATGAAAAGGGAAAAACAATACTCCTTTTTATTGCTAAAAAGAAAAAAAAAATTAACAATAAACTAATGCATGGATTCTAATAGACTAACCGCTAACCATAAAATAAAAAAGATGAATGGGCCTGACCTACACGAGATTTTCCCATCAAGTAAAACAAATGAACATCATGGGTTTGCCATTCTAAAACAAGTTATTTTCTCTAGCATAATATATATTATGCTATTATTTTATATCTTAGTGGCTAACAATGTAGTCAAAAGCGAGTTTCTACGTAGAAACGTTTTGGTGATCTAGAAGCGTAAAATCGTAAGTTTTTAAGTTCTAATCGGAGTTTTTAACTGATAAGTTATAAAAACTGAGATTTTGTGTAGAAGCGTTTTAGCGACCTAGAAACGTAAAATCGTAAGTTTCTAAGTTTTAAAGCGCGATTTTGACTACATTGGTGGCTAAAATATAATGTATTTTAAAGTTATTCAACGATTCAACCTCGACTAACCCAATTAGTCCAATTTTTATCATTTCAAATATATATTATGTAATTATTTGATATCATAATTATTAAATTATAGTGTATTTTATAGTGAATTGTTTGGTATTTGTTAGTAAAAAAATAAACAGAAAGATCTATTTGGTTATTTTTAACATTAAAACGATCCTAAAAAATTTCAGCTTTCTTTCGAAATTCTATAGTTTTATTCCCGAATAGTGATGTGCAAATGGCGAATTGCAGTCATCGCTTTTCTTTCATTATTTTTTATTTTCAAATAGAAAGTTTAAAAGTAAAGAATAAACAGAGTTTGGCATGGGTCGGTCAAACAGGCTGAATTTCAAGTTTTGACCCGTTTTGATCAAGTCTAATTTATAATCACATGATTCTCTGATACCCGATAAAAATCTCAATCCAAACCAGTTTGGCAGGCGAGTCCGTGTTTACCACCATTTTCTAGGGATACAGGAACGACCGTTCCTATCCCAAATCGTGTTGTTCATTCTTGATTCCTTTAGATTTTATCATGGCTTGGAAAAAATCAGAAAGCACAATGACGACAAGATGAAAGTTTTATAAAGCAAATTAATCGGCCAACGGGTCGAGTAAAAGCTAGCAACGATTATGAGATGCTCATTTCCCGAAACCGGCGGGATAGGCGATTTTTTATTCGATTTTCTGGAATTCAGTTTCTATAAAACTTACTCCACCTCATCATTTTACTAGAAACAATATTGTTTCACAAGGTAATAGGTACTTGATTTTGGTTAATAAGGCTGGTTTTTGATTCGTTGCATCATTTATGTTTCTTTTCTACTAAAATTTACTGTTTTTATCACGTGTTTTCCGGGAAAAAAAACTATACAATAATAAGATATACACCCCATTACATTATCAAATTTCATTCCTCACGGTTCTCTGACCAACTGGTCGGGGCCCACGCTAGTTAAAATTAGAGTGAAATAAAGATAATAAAGTCCGTAAATATTAGTAGCCACCTTGATTACTCAATCACCTAACCAACGCGTTCCGAAGTTAGCGCGGAGGAAGGGATTAGTTTTACTTTAGGTTATAAATATGTGTAATATCCGAAAATCCAACAATCTCCTTCAGTTCTTGTAATGGGAAGGAACCGAGTACCGGAAGGTGGCGCCGCCGGCGCCGGCGCGGGGAAGGGTAATTCAACCACCAACAAAGAGGCGGCAGCAGCAGCTACAGCTAGGAAGAAGGACAAACTGTCCGTATCCGCGCTTCTCAGCATGGATCAGAAACCCGACAAACCCAATATTAGCAAGCTCAAGCAAAAGCCAATAACTCAAAGTTACACCGACGGCATCGATCTCCCTCCATCCGACGATGACGCCGATGACTCCGACGAAGAGCGAAACCGACTTGCCGCCAACCAGCGCAGGACTGATCGCAACCCCCACATTGATCAGTCAAAAAAATTGGGGAAGAAGGAATTTCGCGCTACCCGTGCTATTGATCAACCCGCGGCAAAGAAGGGGGATCTCGAAGATGACCGAGATCCGTTCACCGTTGCGATTGGAAAAAGCCGTGCGTCGGATGATCAACAGGAAGGCGCTGCCAATTCGAAGGACATCTCAATTGAGGGTTTCACCGTTTCGGTCCGCGGGAAGGAACTTTTGAAGGATGCGGAATTGAAGATTTCCCACGGGAGGAGGTACGGTCTCGTTGGACCTAACGGGAAGGGGAAATCCACCCTTTTGAAGCTTCTCGCCTGGAGGAAGCTACCTCTCCCGAAGAACATGGATGTGCTGTTGGTCGAGCAGGAGGTGGCTAAGGATGATCGATCCGCGCTACAGGTAGTTGTTTCAGCTGATGCCGAGCTTGTTAAATTGAGGCGAGAAGTCGATGCTGCGTTGCAGGATGACGATGCAGGAGATAGGGTTGTTGAATTGTATGATAGATTGCAGCAGATGGGATCAGACGGTGCTGAAGCTCGGGCGTCGAAGATTCTGGCTGGATTAGGGTTTGGTGTCGAAATGCAGGCTCGGGCCACTCGGTCCTTGAGTGGAGGGGAGAGGATGAGGGTCTCTCTGGCTATGGCGCTTTTCGTGCAGCCGAGTCTTCTGTTGCTTGATGAGCCAACGAATCATCTAGATCTCAGGGCTGTCCTGTGGCTGGAGGAGTACTTGTGCAGGTGGAAGAAGACATTGGTGGTTGTTTCGCACGATCGCGATTTCCTCAACGCGGTTTGTAACGAGATCATCCATCTAGACTCGAAGAAGCTACACATGTATCGTGGCAACTTCGACAATTTCAAGAGGGAATATGAGCAGAGGCAGAAGGCGGAGAGTAAGAGGGATGAGACGTATGCGAAGCTGTTGAAAGCTGCCAAGAGGAGTGGTAGTAAGCTTCAGCAGGAGAAGGTGAAAGATCGAGCATCAAACTGCCGACGAGGTAAGGGGAAAGTTGTTGTTGATGATGGTGAATTGCCTAGTATAAAGGCCATAGGGAAAAGGAAGGAGTATAAGGTCGAATTTCACTTCCCTGTACCCACTGAGCTGAAGCGACCACTTCTGCAGCTTGTTGGAGTAAGCTACAGGCATCAAGATCGTGCTGATTTTACGCTGTCGAACCTCTGCGTGGATGTCGATATGGGAACCCGGGTCGCCATCGTGGGAGCCAATGGAGCTGGGAAATCCACTCTGCTGAAGCTGCTCGCTGGTGAATTCGTTCCGAAAGACAGTGCAGATGTAATGAGGAACCCGAATCTGCGAATCGGAATGTACTCGCAGCACTTTGTGGATCAGCTCACAATGGATGAAACACCTGTTCAGTATCTCATGAGACTGTATCCAGAGCGGTTTAGCAAGCAACAGGATGTACACGAGGCGCTCGGGAAATTCGGTCTGCAGTGCAACCATGACACCCTGATAGCCAAACTGTCCGGCGGACAGAAAGCTCGTGTTGCGTTCGCATCGATCTCGTGTTCGAGGCCTCACGTTTTGTTGCTGGATGAACCCACCAATCATTTGGATATGCAGAGCATTGATGCACTGGCCAATGCGCTGGACGAATTCGAAGGTGGCGTCATCCTGGTTAGCCATGACTCGAGGTTGATCTCCAGTGTTTGCAACAACAACGACGACGGTGAAAGGAAGGTGAGCCAGATCTGGGTTGTGAAAGATGGTACGGTGGAGATCTATGAGGGGACGTTCGAAGATTACAAGGAGGAACTGCTAAGAGTGATTAGAGATGAGGTTGATGATTGATTTGACATAGCTGTAAGATTTCCTTGTACGGTTTTTTTTTTTTTTAAGATTAACATTTGGTTCTTTAGCTGCACATTTATTCACCCATCGTAGTTAATTCTTTTGATAGTCTTTTGGCTATAGCTTAGCAAGAAAGCACTGTTGGAGTAAGTCTGAACTTTAGCTGTAATCCTTTTCCTAAGCGGATTAGGATTACTTGAAGGCTGTTGTCGTTTAGTTGGTGCGGCACCGTTTTAGTACAGAGTCTGTCAATAAAGACCAGGTCGAGTTCTGGCTAAGTGTCTGTTTAGTCCTTGTTGTTTTAAGTTTGGTCAGTTTAGTCAAGATAGGTTGTTTAGTTTGTTGAGAGGTTCCTGTGGACGTGTAGGTAATGCAAGTTGATTAGTAGGGCTTGATGTTAGTAGTTGGAAGCTTTGAGGTCGGACTTTGTGGCTCAAATGCTAAGTATTTAAGGTCTACATTATCATCATTAATAAAATGTCAGTTTGCAATACATTGTGTTCTTCAAGAACATACTAGGTTCGTAATCATCATCATAGATACGAGCTTCCCTCTCTAGGATTTTATTCAGCATGAAACTCATACAATGCTCTTTTGTTGGATTGTATTGCAAATGAAGGAGTTAGGAACGTTAAGGTTCCACAACGAGGTGTAGTTTTACGATTTAACTATCACGGTAAGTTATTAACTACTATCACAAAAATCGGCAATTAAGTAACCAAATGGTGTGTGGTTTAGTGTAGCTTTTGGTTAAACCTCTAGTCACTAATCTAAATTATGTCCTACCATTTCTGCAAAAATACTATAAAAGTCACTGCATGTTAGATTTTTTTTTATAATGGATGCAACGCACCCTAACTTTCATTCAAAACCAACCAGATTACAGAAGAGTGTTACTAATTAACGCCCTAAAATTCAAAAACTAACGCCCTAAAATGAAATGAAATTACAATTTAACCCCAATCCCTAACGTTCATATCGCCCTAAATTCCTGACCCTCGGTCTGCTGCTCTTCTTCGGCTCCAACCGTCGCCGCCACTTTGCTCAGTCGGTGTCGGATTCCACAAAGCTCTTCCTTAGCTCCGCCCGTCGCCGCCCTACCTCAGTCAGCTTTGGGGAAGGAGAACAGGGCGCCTCCGCCTTACTGACCCTCCCCCTGCCCGTCGTCGCCGCCCTCACTCAGTCGGTGTCGGATTCCTCACTGGCGCTGAGGAAGGAGAATAGGAAACCTCCGGCGAGAAGAGGAGCGGGGTTGGGAGCGCCTTCTCTCATGTTCTGCCCCGCCCATTGCAGCCGCCACCCACCTCTGCAGCTCCCGAAGAGGAGGAAGAGGGAATCCAATTGAAACAATCAACGACGGAGAAGGGCTACGGATGGGTTGCGGGTGCGGTATTGGAGGTGGCGCTGGGCCGGAGAAGAGCAAAATTAGGGCTAGCGTTCTGAGGATTGGGGGCGGAAGCTATTAGGGATTGAGGGTACAATTGTCCGTTTGGGTAAGTTTAGGACGAAAAATTTAAAAACTTAGGGCATTAGATAGGAATCCAGATTACAGAAACCCCCCTAACAGTCATACAATAACATATACTAGAGCATCGAATTGGAAATTGGAAACGAATGACAACCATAGACCAGGGCCCAGGGCGAAGAGAGATAAGGGGGTGAATCGTGATGCATGGATCCAGGTTCGGTCTTCGCCATGGCAATTGCTAAGGGCCTAGCGACGAAGCTGGTTGTTTGCCTGGCGCTCGAGAAACGGTATCAAAATCCGGTTGAAGATACCGATTGTCTCAACCTTTGGACGATATTAAGTATTAACGCTTAGATAGATTAAATAAAGTTTGAAACATGTTACAAGATTGAAAAATTCATTCCAGAAACACACATGTTTACCTTCGAAGTTCCAACTTAAACTACAAAAGAAAGAAGAAGAAGAAGAAGAAGAAGAAGAAAAAATATACAGAATTTATAACCCATAATGCGTTCAAGTTAGAACTTTTCTTCAAACCTCCATTGGATCAAAGTATGTTTACTATTGGTCTTTGAAGGAGTATCGAATCTTCCAATTCTTCAATCTGACAAAGCGAGAAACTTCCTCCCTGACTAGTGGCCTCAACTCGTTAAAACGAGAGTCTTCTCGATTCCGAAACTGCAAAATAAAGAACACAGTCAAAAACCATAAGAGACTACGGATTAGCAACTAATAATATCGAAGCACGTTTGAAAAGTGAGAGACTATCGAGATAGATTGAGCGTACCTTATCTTCAATCCATATATCCAGAGGTTTTGCATTATACATCCCGCGCACCAACCTCACGAACGAAACCACCATCGCAACCTCCTCCTTGGAACACCACCAAAACTCGAGCCTAACCCTGGCGCGAGCCAGAGAAGGGAGGTTCACCTCGCGGAGATTCACAAAATCATCGTTGTGACCCGACAAGCAGAACGACTCGAGCTTCGGAGCAGACACTTCGAATATCTGTGAATGTTCATGGTGACAGTGGCGAGTGATGGTGGCGGGTATCCCATTCAAATTTCCACCGCAGGTGACGGACAGCACCTTGAGATCGTGACCGTTCCCTAGGACGGCGGCGTGCGCCATGACCCGATCGAATTATGCCAAGTCCGCGCGTGTCTTGCCCTGAAGTCAAATTCGATGGCGGAAACAGGGGATTGGCGAGAGCGAACAGAGAGTAGCTCCTGCAAATCCCACTTGTTGGGGACGGAGTCGATGTGTTAGAAACCGATTTCTATAGGGTTTCTCTATTTATTAATATAATTATTATTAGGGTAATTATCAATAAGGTTAGTAGTCAATTAATAGAATTAGGTTTATTGATTAGGGTTTTCCAGTCTTTCGTTATAAATATGTACTTTGAGTCTACGTTATGATCAGTGAAGAAAGAATTATCAAATAATCTCCTAAACCCTAATCTCTCCCTATCCTCTCAATTCTCGATCCCTATCCCTCCAAGGCCTCGGCCGATTCTCTATTCTATTCTTCTTCTTCCCCAAATCCCCAATCTCAATCCCTAATTCTATTCGTATAAACCCTAATCCCCAAATATCAAATCCGTTAGAAACTTTGTTTCTAACATCTGGTATCAGAGCCCGGTTCGAGAATTGAGTTCACCACAACTCTCAATCGGGGACGATTTCTACAACTGGTTCGACGATGAGCTCTTCAAAGCTCTCGAACCTGTCGTGGGCAGAATTGCGGGACAGAGCCCGTCGCATTGGTCGCCGTTGGCTGCCCGAAGAGCCGGCGGTCGAGCTGTCTGGCGCCGGCCCAAATGCGACGCCCCGTCTCTATGCTTCACCAACGTCATCAACGATCCGATCGCCTGCCATAGGCCAGGAGATGACGATCACCGCTGACAAAGCTGCAATAAGCACCGCGCCTTCACTACCAACCGGAGAGGAGAAAGAAGACGGTCATGGGTCGACGGTCATTGCAGAGGGTATCGCGAAGGAGGAGTGCTCCGTTGCCGTCATTCGACGACAAGAATCAAAGCAGGATCGTTGGGTTTCTTTGCCGGCCATGCAAGGAGCTCCTCCGACGCTGCAATTGACGCTAGCCCCAGCCTGGGCGTTGGCTGCCGAGACGACGAACACCCGGGTTGACTCGTCGCCATCGAGGAGAGAAGAGCCACCGATGAATGAGGCGGCGGATCTACCTAGCTGCCAAGGAAGCCGCTCGACGCCGGAGGAAAAATCGGAGAAGAAGTCGGCGGACGAGTCGCCGGCGGAGAACGAGGCAGAGGAGCCGCCGACTTGGGATGTGATTCATGTGAATGGGGGAGGTATCTCTCCTTTCACAAACACTAGGGCCGTAGCAGTGGGACCACCACAGCAGCCGGTGTTCCCCTCTTTGGGCCGAGTTTTATTAGCCCAACCAAGTGGGCAAGAGTTAGTGGGCTTCATCTTCAAGGTTGGGCCACATTTGAAAGCGCCGGAGAACGGGTTGAAAGGGAGGTCGCCTGAGAAGGATTCCAAGAAGAAGGAGGGCGGCGGCCGCGTTCCTCTCCTCCTCGTGAACCCTAGACGGCATCTATTGGTGGAGTTGGGACAAGAGGGCTGGGGTCTTACTATTCAGGGACAGAATTTGGAGGGAGAGGAAAGTGGGCTTAAGTGTTTGGCGGGTGGGCTTCTAAAAAGACCAGCTCCAATTGAGTTTGGAGATGAGTGGTGTAAAGTGGAGCCTAATATTGGCTTGGGCTACGGTTCCTTCCCCCAACCAATTACAGGCAGAGTCCAAGGTAAAGGAAGAGAAGGGTGGTTTGTCTTCACCGCCACCAAGCACGAGACGAAATCGATTGAACAATTCATTGAATATTTTAAGGTGTTTAATGATGACACACACAAGGAAGAAGAAAATTCATCTGATTCTTATTTTGTGGACTTCAAAAGAAAGGAGGAAGAATTGTTTGACAATGGAGAACGTGACATGTGTCACGTGGTGGGAGAGAGAGGCATTGAAGTTGCTGGAGAAGAATTCAATCGTGGGATTAAGCGCAATTGGAAGCGAAGTAGGTGGAAGGTCAAGAGAACAGAAGTTCACCTCAACCTTGAGGGCAAGGTTGGTCTGAAGGGAGAGGAGATGTTAGAAACCGATTTCTGTAGGGTTTCTCTATTTATTAATATAATTATTATTAGGGTAATTATCAATAAGGTTAGTAGTCATTTAATAGAATTAGGTTTATTAATTAGGGTTTTCCAGTCTTTCGTTATAAATATGTACTTTGAGTCTACGTTATGATCAGTGAAGAAAGAATTATCAAATAATCTCCTAAACCCTAATCTCTCCCTATCCTCTCAATTCTCGATCCCTATCCCTCCAAGGCCTCGGCCGATTCTCTATTCTATTCTTCTTCTTCCCCAAATCCCCAATCTCAATCCCTAATTCTATTCGTATAAACCCTAATCCCCAAATATCAAATCCGTTAGAAACTTTGTTTCTAACACGATGTCGAGATTGAGGGCAGGGACTTCTTTCCATAAGTTGGTAAGTCTTTTAGACAGGACGGAGGTTCGAACAGAGGATCTGGTGTCGAGGAAGGAGAGAATGTGATGGAGAATGCAGTCGGGGAGATCGCTCAATCTGTCTTTCCCTAACAGGGCGTGTTTCAACTTTTCGAGCAACGGGACGGCGGCTAGACAAAATTTGGTGTGAATTTTGATGGCCCAAATTAGGGAATTGCAAATTCCGCCGGCAGCAACCTTGAAAACTAAGGAATCCATGTTCTCACTCAGTCACTCTGTTCTCTGTTTTTCCTTCCCTTCGTCTTTCTTGAAACGCTGTCGACGAGAAGGAAGGTGGAGGCAGGGGAAGGCTTTATGTAATTGCGCCATCAGCATTGGCAACCTTTGGAAATAAGGAATCCGAAACCAGTTAGGACAATGGATTAACGTGCAAAAAAAGATGGAGGATAATGTGTGCATAATTACTTAATTAGGTACCCATTCTATATGAGTAAGATTTGATGAGAGAGCTCAACTAGATGACTCGCCTCACGTGAGTAAAAGAGAAAACTACAAGTTCAATTTTACATTTCTGATGATCAAAGGTGGGGTCGTTTGGAAGTTGCGATTGTTAAATAGATGTATTGTTAAGAATGCATGTATTGTTGAATTTGATGCATTGTAGAATACAACGTTTGGTATGTGTGATTGTGTATGTCGCATTAGTTAAAAACTTAGACAAAACAATCTCAACTCAACTATCTCAACAATCACAACTAAAAGTTGAGATATAACAATCACTCAAAATGAGTGATAGTTTCTGTCACATCACAGAAACAATCCATGTATTGTTTCTGCTAAAAAAAACAAAAAAACGATGCATTGTAAACAATACATGCATAATGACAATCTCAACAAAACAATCGCAACTTCCAAACGACCCCTAATAACATTGCGTGCAAAATACTAGCGTAGTCAAATAACAGAAGAGCGAAAGAAATAAAATAAACCGTTACCGGAAACAATAAAATTGATCTTCGTTCACAAAACCCCAAAGTAAGAGCAGGCTTTTCCTTCTATCTACATAGAACGTGTTCTTGGTGAATTTGAGGTTTTGTGAAGAAAAAGTCTGCTCTTAATCGATTAAGGAGGACTAGACAAAGAAAGAATGGTAGTAAACCTGCCACAATGGTTTGGAAACATGATCGATGGATTCCTCCTCATAGTGACAAAGAAAACATATATTAGCGTATGAAAACTATGATTTTTTATTTTATCTGTGATGACGATGTTGCCATGTAAAGCCAATCACAACAACAACAACAACATAATCTTGATAAGAATCGTTAGACTTCCAAATATCTTCGAGTGGAAAATCATCCATCTTCCGTAAACTTCTACCCAGACAAAAGACGAAAGCAAAAGCTAACTGAGAACTTGTTTTCCTTCTCCTCAGGCACCTGAGACTGAGAGTAGCAAGACCTAAAGTAAAATTCAAATTCTTTTGCCAGACCAGAATATAGGTTAGGGCGGCATCAATCTCTAAGTGGAAGGAAAGCTTGACGTTTAAGTTAAAAATTACAATTTCGTGCTTATTGAAATATCATATCAGCTTGTTGAAAGAAATTGACGAATGAGTGCTAATGTTGATAAACATGATATGTGGAAACAGTAATCAAGGTGGGAACGACGAGCACAGTTGAGATTCCGATTTCATCAGCAAAATTTCCACATTTCTTTCTTCTGGGTGGCCACAGACAAAAGGTCCAAACGAAAAGACAATAATCCATGGAAAGTTACCCTGTTTACCAATTCATCTACTTTGCAAAGGTCCTCCGTCAATGTCACATTTCGGTCTCCCTCAGCTATTATAATATTCAAACCTCGTCGCTCTCACAGTCTCGCCCATCTGAATCGTCTCCATATGGCTCCAAATGCACCAACACAAAACTCCCCTGCCCCAAAAGTCCTCACCGCGTCATCAAAATTCCTCTGAACGACAACAAGTCCCCCAAGAAACTCATTTTAATGGCGTCAAACTGATGGTGCAAGTGCAAGTGCAAGTGCAAGTGCTTTCCCCTCAGAAAACCCAACTCGGCAGCCAATTTTTCTCCTCGTTCGTGAGCTCTGGCTTTCAAAGATGGAGTTTTTCAAAATCCCACCTCTGTTTCTGCTTCTTCTGAGCTCAATTGTGTCCCTGGCTGGAGGCCAAAGCAGTAGTGGTAACCAGATAACGAAGGATGAGCACCAAGCTTTGCTCGATTTCAAGTCCAAAATTACCTCAGACCCATTTGGATTCCTCAACTCCTGGACCAGCAACTACACCAACAGCTCTTCTTCTTCAATCCATTACTGCAAATGGGCAGGGGTTACCTGTGATGGAGGCAACCAGAGAGTCACTGAGCTCGACCTCAGCTCTCAGCTCCTCCGCGGCTCGATTTCCCCGTCGATCGCCAATCTCTCTTCTCTAAGGGAACTGTGGCTCTACAACAACAGCTTCTCCGGCGAAATCCCTCCCGGAATCGGCAGCTTGACAAGCCTCCAGATTCTCGCTCTGCAAAGCAATCTCCTCACCGGCGAAATCCCGGCGAACATCTCCGGCTGCTCCGACCTCGCCGGCCTTGTTCTCGGCGACAACAGGTTGGTCGGCAAGATTCCGGATTCATTCGGAGGCTTCAAGAAGCTCTGGATTTTGAATCTCGAGTTCAATAATCTTACCGGCGGCATCCCGCCGTCACTCGGCAATGTTTCCACTTTAGAGCAAATCGCCACGACGTCCAACAGCATCGGAGGAACGATCCCTGAGTCGTTCGGCCGCCTCAAGAAGCTCAATTATTTGTCCATGGGAGGAAACTTTTTGACTGGAACGATTCCCGCTTCCATCTACAACATTACTTCCATGGGCGTGCTCTGTTTTCCAGTGAATCAGCTTCAGGGGACGATTCCTCCGGACATCGGGAACCTTCTTCCAAACCTCACCGAGCTCAACGTCGGCGACAATCAGTTCACTGGAACAATTCCCGCTTCGCTGTCCAATGCTTCCAACTTGGAGAGGTTTACGATTGCTGTCAACCGAATCTCTGGAACTATGCCTTCTATGGCGAAGATGCACAAGCTCTGGTGGCTGAGTATTTCGACTAATTTGCTTGGAACTGGCGAAGCTGGTGATTTAGACTTCCTTTCAACCATCAGCAATCGGTCAAGTTTACAGTTGGTCTCTCTGAGTGCCAACAATTTTGGCGGATCCCTGCCGAAAACCGTCGTTAATTTCACCGAGCTCTCGATTCTGACTATGGATGTCAACAAGATATCAGGAAGCATACCAGAAGGAATGGCGAACCTAAAGAAATTGGAGTTGTTAGATATGGGAAACAACCAATTCACCGGCTCTGTTCCTGAAGAGCTTGGGAAGTTGGGGAATTTGAAGAAATTGCATCTCCAGAGAAACGAATTCTCTGATGGAAGAATTCCCTCTTCTTTTGGGAATTTAAGTCAATTGACGCATCTCCACATGCAGTATAGTTCTATTCAGGGGACCATTCCTCCAAGTTTGGGGAACTGCCGGAATTTACTGTCGCTGAATCTCGACGGAAACAATCTCGCCGGAGAAATCCCCGGAGATCTTCTGAGTATTTCATCTCTGACCATCTACTTGGGCCTGGCAGAGAACAGATTGACAGGCTCCTTTCCAAGACAAGTGGGAACTTTAAAAAACCTCGGGATACTTAACGTCTCTCATAACCTGTTATCCGGCGAAATTCCGGCGAGCTTGGGAAGCTGCGTTAGACTGGAGACGCTTCTGCTGCAGAACAATTCTTTCCAGGGATCCATCCCCTCGTCTCTCAGTTCGTTAAAGGGTATTCAAGTCTTGAACTTTGCGAACAACAATTTGACTGGGGAAATCCCGGAGTTCATCGGGAGCTTCCAGTCGCTGACGAGCTTGAATCTGTCGTTCAACGGATTCCATGGCAGAGTACCGAATGAAGGCGTGTTCAGAAACTCGACGGCGGCTTCCATTTCGGGGAATGGTGAGCTATGCGGCGGAATTTCTGAATTCCGACTGCCTGTTTGCAGCAAATTGAAGGAGAAGAGTAAAGCAAAGAGATTCTCCACCGCCGAGAAAGCCATGATAATTGGAGCTTCCAGCTTGGCCTTGCTTGCTCTGTTTTTATCTCCCCTGTTTCTACTCTGTATCAAAAGGAAGAAGAGAGTGGAACCAGATGAAGAAGCTTCACCGAATCGCCTCCCCCAAATGAGTTACCACAGCCTGCGGAAGGCGACTGAAGATTTCTCTCCTCAAAATTTGATCGGAACCGGAAGTTTCGGTTGCGTATACAAAGGGATAGACCCAAACGACGGTGACAAAATCATAGCCGTTAAAGTTTTAAATCTTCTTCACCCAGCAGCTGCGAAGAGCTTCAGAGCTGAATGCGAGGTTTTGAGGGAAGTCAGGCACAGAAATCTCGTCAAGCTACTGACTTCGTGCTCGAGCGTTGACGGTAAAGGTAACGAATTCATGGCCTTGGTATATGAATTCATGGCAAACGGAAGCCTGGATGAATGGCTGCATCAAGATCCTGAAATCGAAACTGACCCGGATCTCGAGTTCCCACCGAGGAGGAAGCAGCTGAATTTGTTACAGAGGTTGAATATTGCGACTGACGTCGCAAGTGCTTTGGAGTATCTTCACCATGGCCTGAAGACTCCGATAGCTCATTGTGATCTGAAGCCGAGCAATGTTCTTGTCAACCATGAAATGACAGGACTGGTGGGCGATTTCGGGTTGGCCCGACTTTTCCCAGAAGCAATAGCAGCCAATCTTAGTAGCAGCCTGTCTAGTAGCTTTGGTGTCAGGGGAACTATAGGTTACACAGCTCCAGGTGAGAGCCATTGCTTGTTGCAGCTTCCCTGATTCCAGCCCTATTAGTTATGGTGATTCAGAATTAACAGTATCTAACTTAGTTTATTGAATTTTGCAGAATATGGAATGGGGAATGAGGTTTCTACGAGCGGAGATGTGTACAGCTACGGGATGTTGCTGCTGGAGATGTTCACCGGGAAGAGACCCACGGACGAGATGTTCAAGGATGGCCTGAACCTTCACCGTCACGCAGAAGTGGGTTCCTGGACGGAAGCGAGAGAGATACTGGACGTAGTGCTGGTCGACGAGATTGAAGGAGCATCGATATCCTTCGCCACGACTACTATGGTTCAAGAATGTGTGGTTTCTATACTTGGGATCGGCATAGCTGCTTCTGTGGAGTCTCCCGGAGAGCGGATGAGGATCAGTGATATTGCAGTGGAGCTGGATGGAATCAGAGACAAGCTTGCAGAAGATTGGTGATTTTTCATGATACACAAACAAGCGCCTACTGGTTACCTTGTTAATAGCTCTTGCAATAGTAGTTGCACGACATACATGAGACTATAAGAGTAGTAAAGTATAGTATACCAACAGCAATTGTAACCAATAAAACTTTCTCAATTAATAGGGAGAGAACAGTTAATGAAGCCTAATTATTCGAGTGTCGAAGGCTCGCACATAGCCCTACATCAGAGCAAGAACTGGACAGGATGAGGCAGCAGGAAGATTGTAACTCCGCCCCACAAGCAGGAAATACGCGAACGGGATAGATCAAGGCGGGCAGGTCAGACCGAAGCTAATGATTTCCCAAAGAGACCAAGATGAAGTAGCAACAGTTCCTTAGAAAGACTCAAAGATCCACAACGGGCCACAGATGTTCTCAAAGCAGAGAGATGGAATGAACGCAAATAACGTTGTTTTTGCAGCAACAGATCCAATCATGAATACGAGAGAATATCGAGCAAATGGGAAGCTACTGCGATCCAAAAGAGAAATGGAAAGACATCTTATTGTGAAAAGTGCTTTCAGTAGTAAACTCATGGCTGAATCTTAAGGCCTCTAGCATCCATCCCATCATTAATAGGTAAAAACCCCCCTTTAAAGGGTACATTAGTGCAATGACTACTGCTCAAGTGACATGTTTAAGTTAATCCCTGCTAGACAATCTAAACGGTCGCAAGTACAGAGGCTTTAACGCAGCCATATTATGGCAAATATTGAATCAATGGGTAATAAAATGAGATAAAGCTATACCTCAAAAGTATTATCTACTGTTCCAGTAATAAGGAACATATTGCATATGCCCAGAGCTGCTCAGATCAACAAAGCTTGCCAGAATCCTTCCAGGCATTAGAGGCGAACACTTTCTCGGGTGATTATGGAAGTTCAGCTGATGGAGGAAAACTTGGGCAGCAGCACTCGGAGGAGCCACTTTGCTGGATAGGATTATATGACATGATTTAAGGCCCGTAAGGACCTCCATCCCTTATGTACAGAAAAGGGTTGATCGTCTAGAATTTGAGAGGACAACCAAACAAATCAACACACGTGACCAGATGACAATCACACAATTGCAGAGGCAGTACGATGAAGACTCGCTACCCCGTTATCGAATTTGTCGCTGGCCCTCCTAGAAACTTTAAAGCTTCCATACCTCCCAGGTTTAGGCAGAAACAATGAGCTAAGCATTTGCTCCAAAGCCTGCACCGAGTATTTCGCATACTTACTGGAGGAACTTCCTTCCTGCTCAACTAAAGGCCCATAGTTCTGCATGTAGCTTCTGTAAACAGGCACAACGGACTGCACAATCAGCTGGCTCGTCTTCTCTCGCAGATCTCGGTCTGGCACAACCCAGTTTGACTGCTTGTTATACATCTCATCAAAAGCTTCATTGAAAGTCTTCAGCCTTTTCTTGACAAGGTCTCGAGCAGTGGCACGCCCACCTGAGAATAGAATCAAACCCTCCCTGCTCAAATGACTAGGAAGCTTCCCCCAACTGTCTCTCAAGAAGATTGCAGCATAGTAGTCCTTGTATTGTTCATGTTCTCTCAACCAAGAATCTCCCAAGATTTCTCCAAGTTGTGTCCCCTTCAAATGCTTGTACAAATGATAATGGTTATTCATGGCAAAGAAGTTGGATAGGGTATTGTCTTCATAAGCCTTCATCCATGTTTCCAAATTGAGCTCGATAGCCTTAATTATGCTCAACATCTCCTTAATAAGAAGCTTATCTTGGAACTTCTGATGCTTCCAACTTCGGTGAATATGCAGGACATGGGTCAGTATAGGCTTGTAATCATTCCCAAGAAGCTTGTTACAGTACTCGGTTACAAAGCTCACTGGTCTGGGAACACCTCCGTCAGGTGGAGGTGGAATCTTCCTTTGTAATTCCACCTGAACCAGAAGCTCCCAGAAGATCTCGGCTGCTCCATCAACAACGCTCTTTATGAGATCCCTAGTAAGGTTTTGAATCTCTGCACAGGCTGCCCCACCAAAGAGCCTATTGAAATCCAGTCTCAATTTGTTGAGAGATGCAAAAATGTCCAGCAACTTGAGAAGCTTAATGGGATCATTTTTACTCTCTGAAACGGTTTTCCCAAATTGTAAGAATGCTAGAATGCCAGCCTGAGCAGCAATTTTAGCAAAGCACCCCATCCACACATCTAACCCTATTCTCTCAAAGACATCATTACAAAGCTTGTACTCTGCTTCAAACAAATGCTTGACGGCAAACTCTAAATGCTTGCCCCATTGAGCAATATAACCCTCAATGCTCTGCACATCATTGAACTCAGCTATGGAAATTTCAAGGTAGTCCAAATCGAGTGCCTGCAAGCTAGACCTAACATTTGAACTACGGACTTCAACATATATGGAAATGCATTTCTCAAGTCTGTTATTCGCAATAAGCCTACCAAGAATTGCCTGCAACTTCTGAATTACCGCTACAGGCAATTGCGAGGGTGCAATGGCCGCCGCCTGTTCACCAGCTGATGAGGATGACATTTCTAGTGGAACACTGTGGTCCACCAACAGCCGCCTGAACTCTCCTTCCAACTTATCCAATGCGGCATCCAGCAACCCGCCATCAAGACGCGACCTTTCATCATCGTTCTGCAAATCCCTAAGACTCTTCTTCAAATTGGAGAGGTACTTCTCATCAGCAACCGAATTATCCTCCAAATACTCCACTATATCCTCCAACCACTGTATTGCCAAACCACAATTCTCCCCAAGAAACTTCAATGCCTCTTCCAAACGCTTCAGCACAGACAAATAACCAGGCAGATCATTCCTAGGATCCGAAAGCAGCGATTTTTCCAGCCCGTGAACAGCATCAAACACCTTGAGCACCGCAGCAGCAGGACCCACAGCACGGTTAATGTGACCTCCAACTGCAACAAGTGCGTCTTTATCTGCACGAATTGGGCGCACTGAAGCTTCTAGAGAAGGCAGCCGCTGATTAATCTCGTCCAATCTAGGCCCAGCTTTACCTAGAGCAAGCCCCAGTGATTTAGACTTCTCCAAGCTCAGCTTCAGTGACTTCCTCGCAGCAATCAGATTCTGAATCTTATCCTTGTCACTGGAAGCGCCTTTCCCGGATTCCGCCATTCCGGTCCCCAAATCTACAAGAAAAGTCCCCAATCCAGGAAATTTCGAGCTGAATGGAAAGAAAGAAAGAAACCAACTTGGGAGCTTACTGTCTGAGGAAACTAATGGTGGATTAGGGAAGGGAGCTAGGAAATGAGATGGGCAGCTGGATTAACACGTTATCGGATCAACCAGGAGCTTTACTTGAGCAAATCTTCATGATTCTCCTTCTTTCCTTCTCCCTTTCTCCTACCCCAACAATTTCACCAAAATCACACCAGAAAAAACAGAGCAATCTCAAATCGGCAAGCCCACAGAGAGTCAGAGAGAGGAAACCCACAACCAAGGGAGAGCTAAAAGTTTGGTGGGAAAGTAGATGAGAAAAAAGTTGGGAATGATAAGGCAGAATAATTGGAATCGGATGTGGAAAAAAGGAACTCACTCTAGTTAAGGAAAAAAAGCAAGAGAGGCCAGGGGTGTTTGGGTTAATCAAGCGTGTTGACTGAGTCGGTGGGCGAGCTAGCTGGCTCAAAGTCAATTCCTTTTTAGAACCCAGATGGAGAACAGAGCACAGAGGGAAGAAGAGAAACGGCTATGGGGAAAGGGAGGAGAAGAGAGTGTGACTGTGTGAGTGAAACCCTAGACCAAAATCCCCGATTGAGACTGATTGATTTTGCAGAGAGGGGATGAGAGAGAGAGAGAGAGCTTCTATGGTGTCTAGAGAGGAATATTATTAAAAAAAAATTAGTAAAGTTTTCAGCTTTTTACAGTGTTGTTGCAAATTGCAATGCAAGAACGACAAGAGGAGTAACGTAATGCTCAAAATGCTGGACAGTTGGGCTCTCTTTCTCTCTTTCTCTCTGCGTCTCTGTTTCCGGCACTCCCAACTGAAGTCCCCACCTCACTGGCTAATTACCAAAAGTGTCTCACTTGAATGTGAACTTTATAGCAAAATGGCTTATTTAGCCGTTGAGTTTTGCCTAATTTATTGTGTTCCTTAAATCTGCTCGGATTTTAAGGGAGGAAATCAATTAGAGTTCGATCTTTTCCAAACAAAATTTTGATGCTTGATCTTGTGATGTCATATTCACTTCGTTTTATTCTTATGAAGAACTATTTTCTATAAGGGTCTACTACAAATGTTGTAGTCACTTTGAAAGAATTTTGCGTACATGTTTTTTGGTTTTACATTGTAGACTTATTTCCAGGCATTCATAAGTATTCATGTGAAATCATTACGTTGCACTATATCGGTATATTTTTACTTCCATCATTTTGGCAATGTGGAGCATATATGTGGAGTTGGATATCTCTCATGAGGGGTAACATAAATTTTAATATGCATGTCTTATATATAGGGGTGGGCAACGGGACGGGACGGGATACCCGTTCCGTTTTAAACGGGTACTCAGTCCCATTTGGAGACCAAAGTTCATCCCATATCCCAAACCCATATGGGAAACGGGTACCCATTACCCGTACGGGACGGATAACGGGTACCCATACTACCCATAAATACCCAAAGTTTAAACCACTAAAATTTTAACAAAAGTTTAAACTTAACTTGTATTTGCTTAACAATCACAAGACACAAAATACATCCCAATCACAAATACTTGGTTTGCAAATTACACATTCATGAACAATCACAACACATTGAAATAAATCATTCCAAGTATCAAATTATAAAAAAAAAAAGTTTCATCAAACATGTCAGTGAAAGAGTGAAAGGGTAAGGGCCCAAATGGAATTGAAATTGAAAGGGTAAGGGCCGAAATGGCCAATGGGTTTTGAATTGGGTTGGTGTGAATTAAATTTCTGCATTTGTATTGAATGGGTATAACGATTAACGGGTACCCATATTACCCAAACGGGTATTCGCGGGTAACCCGTGGGTACCCATATTAAGAATGTTCAATCCCAAGTCCCATCCGTTTATAATATTATGGATAATATGGGTACCCATAACCCTTAAAAAATGGGACGGATACGGGTATACCCAAATACTCGTTTCCCGTTGCCCACCCCTACTTATATACTCATGAATTGAAATCTCGTACACATTGTATAACTCATTTATGTCATCAACGCTGGGGCACCTTGTCTGTGTTGTACAACTCCATATTTGAATGTGTATGTGGTACCACATTGGCTTTGTTATACTGTACACCTTTGATGACATTGGCCATGTTGGACAATTTTACGTAATGGATTTGTAAAGACTCATTGGTCCATTAGGGTGACGACTTCTTATTGTACATGTTAATTATAACATTTGGCCACACAAAAAACGCAATGTGTTTAGATCAGTATGTGACGTACACCTTAAAACCATGCTATACACATTGGTCAGTTGTGTAATGTTCACAAATCTCGTTATCATTGTACACCTTAACTGGGTGGTGGTGATGTCGTGGGATTGACGAGCAGATACTTCATTGACACATGATTGCCACATCAATATGTTTGGATGAATCTGGTTAACAGATAGAGGGACTGTCAAATTTAACGGTAAACATTATATGTTTCGTCCATTTTGTCTCAAGAATTTGAAAATATGGTCATTTTGGCGTTTTTTAAAATTCAGGTCATATTTGGATAAAGAGTTAGTGTTCAGGCTATGTTCAGAATATTATCCCAAATTATTAAGCAGCGTCCGTCTAAGTATGGCGTTTTAATTGTGCACAATCACAACTCAATCAGTAAAGTTAACACAACACACAAAAATCAATAAGATTAGGGTTCTTGAAAAACTAATCAATCGCGAGCCATACCGATCCCCTCTTCGTCACCACGTCGTTCTCTTTCAGTCCGGCCAGTCTTCACCGCCGGTGGAGTTTCAGGGTTAAATATCACTGAACCGCGTCCGCATTATTGGGCAGTTAGCTATTCAGTTTTCACCACTTCAGCAACCGTTGAATTCCCCTGTTCCTTTTTTACTGGGTACTCTGCCTCCTCCCAAGATTGCTGATGGTTTGATTCGTAGGAACCTTCTCGCCTCAGTATTTATGACCCTTAGCAGATCGCTTAATCAAGCTGCCGACTTTATCTTTTCATCGCCATGTAATCGACGAGTGTGGAATGCCACTCGATCGTATGCTCTACCACAAACAAGGTGCGGTTTTTAGTTCCTAGCTTCGACCAATTTCAACCGTGAATGCTTCATATTGTTGATCCTGTTTAGGGTTGATGTTAAGAGTCGAACCAGAGGCCCTGAGTTTCGTATGTAAGGTTAAGATGACGAAAACGAACCACTGGATCGCTGGGAACTTGAGAGGGCTGTTGTTTCGACTGTGTGGATTTGATGTGCTGTTTTGTTAACCTCGATTCCCTGGTTGTAGGTTGTAATGTACTCTTCCATGTTGGTATAGCTTCTCATCTTGATGCCTGGAGATGGATAGAAAAGATAAAACAGTGGTAGAGGCTCTTCATCAGTCAAGGAAAAAGAGTTCAGGTATCTGTTATGGTGTCTGATCCGCGGAGTACACTGAATTTACGATATCATCTGAGTCTGTTGTTTCTGAAACTTACAAGAAACAAAGACAGTAAATACTAAATACATTAACTTGCAGGTTCTGTAGATCATTGTTCTTCTTCGGATAGTGATTCCAGCGATGGGAGTGCTTCTGAAAGTCATGTTAGGCAGAGCAAGCCAACACCAAGATTAGGTACCATTTACTTTTAAGAGATCATGAAATTGGCTCGAGTTCAATAGTATGTTAGAATTGTGGCTTCATTCAAGGTCTCTATTGGTTTAGGGATTGAACACTTTCAACAGATCCTAAAGGGTTTGAAAACGTATCTTTCAAAGATCGCAAGAGAAAAGCGACGGATGCATCTAGCTATGAGAAGGAGGCGGCAGTCCAGCCATTTCCTTATGCTTCGTAAGTTTGGCCATTTTTTTATACAACCTTATTCTATAGACTATATCAGTTGCAGTGCTGCCTCATATACTATATTGATATAGTTTGTTTCCCACAAATTACTATGTAGACTACCTGGTAGCGACCCGAAGGTTAAGCGCAAAGTCCAATCGGATACAACGAAAGATTAAGGTTTTGACAAATCGGAGGATATCTGAAGGTTTGAGTCATTTTCTCATGTGTAATGTAATGTCTGTCAGTTTCTCATTATTCAGGTCTGATAAACAATATAAGGGACTAAGGGTGACCCCGGTTTTCGGACTGCTATAGTGAAAGCTTCACAATTTCTATGCCTTTGCTTAAAGAGATGCTTCGGTTTGGTGCCCTTTCTAATGCGCTTTTCTTTTTATGCCATACTTCAATCGTTATTAGCGTTTGAGCTACTCCAAGTTTACTGTTTGATAATGAAGATGGTCTATGAGAAGAATGAAAATTTGATCAGTGTCCCCATTGGCTGCTATGATATCCCACCCATGAAGCAAGAGCATTACTCATCGAATTTGGAACACTAGCTACTGTTCTTTCTTATATTATTGCTGAAATTTGGAACAGATCAGGCCAATACCACGAATCAATAAAGTTTCTTTCTCAGCTTGAAGAGTCAGATTATGTATCTTGGAATATTGGCATTGCTCCCTGTCCTTGTGATGGTCATTACAGAGAAGGTAATTGAGCTTTATGGACACACGCTTATGGTTAAAACTTAAAAACCATCCACATAACTACACCTGTATTAGTCTTCTGAGCAAGTGCACCCAGACCCAGTTAGCGTTGCATGCTTTCCTTGGGAAAGTACTATCCATGTTCTCTATTAAGACAAAGTTTAGTGCTTTCTGTGTATCTAGTTTGTTAGCAATGATATGGTAGATATGCACGGAAAATGTGGGAGAGTTCAAAGCTCGCTCAAAGCACTCCATATTATGAAGGAACAGAATCCTATTACTAAGACAGTTCTGATTTTAGCTGCTGCAGTAATGGGATGGAATCTGATAAGCTGCCTTCACTGATGTGCTTTTACAACTTGCAGAGAAGGTGGTCTCGTGAGAGAGAAAAATGGAGTTGTTCAAGAATATGAATGCTCGTGCACTCATCTGCCACCGGCTGGGCTCATTTGCTTGCTTTCAGTAAATGACTTGATCGGCTAAAGTTGGGATTCTTGGACATTTGTCTCAGTAGCAACTTGCTAAAACATGTTGATACCCTCCTGAAGGGAAAATCGCAGGAGGTTTTGAACTTTACGGTAAGATTTCTCTCCTTGCCATTTGTATTCAATTCAATGTGCTTTGTTTCTCGATTCCCCCTTACTTGTCGTTATAATACGAGTGGTATTTGTTTATTGCATCAGCTCCTCCAACCAGCCACGACTTTAACAGGAGAAACTGAAGCCACTGCAATGGTTAAAAAAAAAAGCCCTTCATGCTTAGTCTTTATAGTGCTTCTGATATCAATCGACGATTCAGCTTTAGTGGTCTCTGAACTGGCACAGTCACTGGCGTTATAGAATTGCCATTCAAAGTTCTGTTGCTGTATTCCAGTAGAATAGATGCAGGCTTGCTGGAGGTGGGGTAAAAAAGGAAGGTATTTTAGAATACCTCAATTCTGCTCTCTCATATACCATCACCACCACCACCACCACCGAATCCGATGCCGTTTATGTTGGCTCTGGGATTCGAACCTCTGCTGCTGCGGAGATGCATGGAGTTGCACTCCGCACCATCGGTTCCCACTTCCCAGGCCGACTTGGCGACCTTTTAGTGAGCACACTTGAATAATATAAGTTCCATTCTCTTACAAATTTCCTTTTGAAATGTTTCCTTAGGAACCAAAATTTGAATAAACTGAGTAGTGTAAATTCTGAGTAACAGAGTTGCAACTTGCAAGATTTTTGCTCATTTGTAGAAGCCTGTACTTTTTTTGAAATTAGCATTCATATATATAATCGTATCATTGGTGTTACAAATATAACCCGTTTTATTTTATTTGTTTAAATTTTATATTTATTTTAATTTTAATTGCGGTTTATCACGAGATGGAAAAAAAGAATGTGTCCGTCTGTGATACTTCTATGCATTCCATGTGTAGTGTAGTCCGGGACTTGATTGATTTCTGCAAAATAGTTCGTCAATGCTACAAATGAATTGTTTGATGCATTAACCTTGCCCCAAATCTCTAATAAGGGTTTTCTCCGTACTTTTCGGAGCGAACCTCGTTGGCGGAGCTGCGTTCGCCCATGCCCTCGCCGGCGCCGGGGGCTCACCCCTCGGCCAGCCGTCCCCAGGACCATTCTGTGGGGGCTCGCCGGCCCCCGTCGGTGACCTCATCGCCGAACAACAAAGCGGAGAAAGAATCACAGCAGGTACGAAAGAGGGCCAAATCGTCGGTAGCTGGACAACTGTTCGGTACTGACGAAATCATGGTGGAGGATGTATCGGGGTCGCCTATCCGAACCCCGGAAGCTCTCTCGCCCAAGGCGGCGTGGACGGGACAGAAGACTTTCAGTGAGATGTTAACTAGCGATGCCTGGTATGTCGCGGAATCGGATTCGGAAGATATCGCAGAGAGGATGCGCGAGGACGACCAGGACGATGTGATCCCCGAAGAGGATAACCCTCGGTGCCCTACAATTCCCTTCACGACAATGGAAAAGCAGCGCTACCGACGTAAATGGCGCTCAGCCCTTATTGTGAAGGTCCTGGGACGTACGTTCCCATTCCTGGTCCTGTCGAAGCGTCTGGAGTCAATCTGGGGTAAACATGGTGGCCTCCAAATCTCAAGCCTCTCACATGGCTTCTACGTGGTTCGTTTTATGAGTCAGTTCGACTATGAACAAGCTGCTGCAGGAGGGCCATGGCTGATTGGGGGACACTACCTGACGGTGCGTAACTGGAGGAAAGGTTTTAACCCTAGCTCGGCGGAAGTTGCCTCAACCCTAGCCTGGGTTCGCCTACCGGGTCTACCCTTAGACTTCTTTGACAGCGAAGCGGTTGAGCGCATTGCACAGAGGATAGGGAGACCTGTTCGAGTGGACCGCGCTACGCTGACATGTGAGCGAACCCAGTTTGCTCGAGTATGCGTTGAAGTTGACCTAACAAAGCCGTTGCTATCACAGTATCGTATCGAAGGCGTGACGTACTACATCGAATACGAGAGTCTGTATAACATTTGCACTGAATGCAAACGATATGGCCATGCAAAAACTACGTGCCCATCACTCGCCCATGCACGAGCTGATCAAACAGCTGAACCGATTCCCACCACAGCCCAAAAGGGTCGGGAACAGGAACCAAGGTCCACGTATGGCGAGTGGATGGTGGCAAAACCACGAGGCAAGAAGAAACAGCACCCGGAAACAAAGCATGAGGCTGGTAAGGGCGGCGGTACTCCGTCCGGGTCTCGGTTTGCAGTTCTCGAGGAAGATTCTGGTGTTGAAATGATGGAAACACAAACAGAGTCCCCGGAACCCCCTGTCAAGGAGGCACAATCGGTTGGCCCCAAACCCAGGAGCTCTACCCAACCCCCTGCTGGGCAGAAACCACAGAGTACCCAAAAGGGCCCACAAGAGGTGACCGGCGTGGCTAAGAGCGCGGCAGTGCAACCTACCCGACAAAAGGCAATGGATGACGACCTCGTCGATGTGCCGATCACTATGGTAGCCTCGCAGACCAACCTGCTCACCCAACCCATGCGAACTAAAGAGACTACAAGCAAAAATCCGGGTCCTCTCTTGGCGACAGGATCCTTGAGACCAGGGGAGGTTATTACTCCCAGTACGGGTGGATCGTCCCAACCGCCACAACCGCCAGGCCAAGCACCGGCAGGAAACAAGGAGACAGAGCCCTTGGGACCTACAGGTCCAGAGTTGCCAACCTCGGGGGAACCTAACCCCCGGGATATGATCGTGTCTTAAGCACCGGGTTCTCGCCGGTTGTACAGGGGAGTCTTCTGATCCCAATCTTTTGTTTTCCGTTTTAATGATTGACATTCTTGCTTGGAACTGCCAAGGGGCAGGTAGTGACCATTTTGTTCCTTTTCTTCTCTCGTATTGCCAGGCGCGACGGCCAGATATTGTGTTTATCTTGGAACCCCGGATAAGTGGGGACAGGGCTCGAAGTGTTATCGCACGAACGGGCTTCGATGGGGTGTTAAAGGTTGACTCAGTGGGATTCGCAGGAGGCATTTGGGTTCTCTGGCATACGCAGGAGGTTCGGATTACGCCTGTCTGTCAGTGGGAACAAATGATACACTTCAAATGTGCCCGTCAAAGCTCGCCCAACTCGGAAGTTCTACTCTCAGCGGTGTATGGCAGCCCCAATACTGCCCTACGCCTGGACCTCTGGAATGAGCTGAGGCGGATTGCGGATTCATGCTCCTTGCCATGGCTCCTAGCCGGAGACTTCAACTCCATCTTAAGCCCGACGGATCGCATGGGGGGAGCGGGATTCCAGGAGGCACGAGTCAGACCATTCAGATAGTGCCTTGATGAGACCGGCCTGTTCACGGTGGACTTTTCGGGGCCGCGGTTCACTTGGAAGCGCGGAAATCTGTATCAACGGCTAGACAGAGCGCTATGCAACAGAGCCTGGATGCTAAAATTTCCGGAAAATGTAACCAGGCACTTGGAAAGAATAGGCTCCGATCACATACCCATCTTTGTCCAGGGAAGATCAGAAAACCGGCGTCAGCAGGAAAAACCCTTCAGGTTCCTTGCTGCATGGCTCGGACACGAGCAGTTTCAATCGGTGGTGGAGGAGGCGTGGAGGAAATCCTATGGCCTACCAGCACAGCTGCACCAACTGGGACTCGACTTACAGAAATGGAATTTGGAGGTGTTCGGGCACATCATTAAAAGAAAGAGGAAGCTCATTCAGCGGCTGAGGAAACTGGAACTACAGAATGAAGCAAGAGCGACGACGGCCTCGCTTGACGAGGAAAGGATAACGCGGGCGGAGCTGGAATCTACTCTATGGCAGGAGAATCTCCTATGGCTGCAGAGATCTCGGGCGCTTTGGATTGTTGAAGGGGATAGAAATACCAGATTCTACCATTTATCAACACTTAAGCGCCGCAAATTCAACAAAATTGCGAGCCTGAAGAACTCGTCGGGTGAATGGGTGGAGGATGACGAAGCGCTGAAGGAGCTAGCCCGGTCGTATTATATAGAATTATTCACGGCGGAGGCTGGGGTAGCACAATATGTTCCAGCCAATTTCGAGAGGATCGATGAGACGACACTCCAAGTTCTGAGCCGCCCCATCTTGCAGGAGGAGGTTTGGTGGGCGATCAAAGGGATGGGGGGCCTCAAGGCGCCTGGCACGGACGGCTTCCACCCGGTTTTCTTCCAAAAAAGTTGGAACATCATAGGCAGCTCCTTCTCTGATTTTGTGGCGAGTTGTCTCTATAACCCGAGCAGCATAGAAGCAGTGAATGAGACACTGATTGTTTTGATTCCCAAGAAGGAGAGTCCGGAGCTGATATCTCAATTCAGACCCATTGGCCTCTGCAATGTCTCGTACAAAGCATTCACCAAATGCCTGGCGAACCGCATTAAACCACTGATGAAGCAACTGGTACATCCGACTCAGACCAGCTTTGTCCCGGGGCGTCATATCACAGATAATATAATTATTTTGCAGGAAGTAGTCCACTCCATGGGGCAGAAGAAGGGGAGGAAGGGGCAGTTTGTGATAAAGATAGACTTGGCCAAAGCTTACGACAGACTCAGCTGGAGTTTCATTCGAGAGACTCTAGAGGCCGTTCACTTCTCGGCCCAATTGATAGAGGCATCATGAAATGTGTCTGCTCCCCTACCATGCAAGTACTTTGGAATGGCAGCAGGACTGAATCTTTCAAGCCCTCCAGAGGCTTGAGGCAGGGGTGCCCTCTTTCGCCATATCTATTTACACTCTGCATGGAGCGATTGAGCCATACTATTGACGAGGCAGTGAACGAGGGGAGGTGGAAACCGATCCGGACTTCCCCGGGAGGTGGAAACCGATCCAGACTTCCCCGGGAGGTCCCCCTCTCTCCCACATTTTTTTCGCTGACGATCTTATTATTTTTGCAGAGGCCACTGAGAACCAAGGACGCGTCATCCTTGAGTGCCTAGATAGATTCTGCCACGCCTCGGGCCAGCTGGTCAGTAAAGAGAAGTCAGTTCTTTTCTTCTCTGACAATACCCCGAGAAACGTAAGTGCGGAGATCATTCGTCTTATGGGCATTCCAGCAACCCAGGACCTGGGCCTCTATCTCGGGGTCCCGGTCATCCACAGAAGAGTCACGAAAGACACTTACAGGTATATCATAGATCGACTTGACAATAAATTGTCTGGCTGGAAAGCCGAGTCTCTCAGTTTTGCAGGACGGGTGACACTGGCGGCCTCAGTGCTGAACTCTTTGCCGACCTATGCCATGCAAACAACCCTGCTGCCGATATCGATCTGCGATCTCATCGATAAGCGAATACGAAGCTTCATTTGGGGGTCAACGGCGACCACTCGCAAGGTTCACCTCGTACACTGGGAACGGGTATGTCGACCGAAGACTGAAGGGGGACTCGGACTCCGAAAGGCCCATGAACTCAACCTGGCCTTTCTTGCCAAGCTAGCCTGGGCCTTCCTAAAATCCCCGGACGAGCTCTGGGTGAGGGTGCTCCAAGCGAAGTACTTCAAGACTGTCAACGACACGATGAGAGCCAAAACTTCCAAGCGGTGGTCAAATATATGGCGGGGAATCATGAAAGCCTGGCCGATAGCAGTTGAGGGTACGCAGATGAGCATAAAAAATGGACAGAGTACTTCCTTTTGGACGGATCAGTGGCTGGACTCAGGGGATCTTCTGCTTGATCTCGCGAAGGCGGACAGCCCCCCCATCGAGCCTACGGCTGCCGTGGCAGACTTCACCACACAGGAAGGTGAGTGGAATCGGCCCTTACTTTGCTCTTTCTTGACCGATGATGCAGTTTTGCAGGTAATGGGCGTGCAACCTCCATGTAAGGAGTTGGGGGAGGATACTCCGACATGGGGACCCGAGAAAGATGGAAGATTTAGAGTAAGAACGACGTACGCGATAGCAACCTCACCCACCGTGGAGCAGAATCACCGTGTCTGGAAGGCTATCTGGCGTTGGAGAGGACCATCTAGAGTACCACATGTTCTCTGGTTGGCGGCAAGAGAGAGACTACTCACGAACCAGGAGCGCACCCGGAGACATCTCACGACGAGCCCACATTGCAGCCTCTGCCAGGAACACCCAGAGACAGTCCTGCATGTGTTGCGGGACTGCCAGTTTGCCAGGTTAACTTGGATGCATCTCATCCCGCTTTCTGATCATCATGCTTTCTTTGACAGTCATCTACAGGATTGGATTATCTCGAACCTCTGCCGTGAAGATACTAGCCTTACTTTTGGCCTGACCTGTTGGTCTCTTTGGAAGACCAGGAACGACCGCATTTTTGCTGACAAGGTCGTTACAGCTGAAGCCTTCCTACAGCGAATCCTGGCATGGATTAATGTAGTGCAGAATGCCATGGAGAAAGACAGGCTCGTCCATATGCCTCGTCTGCCCATTAGAACGGAGGTTGAGATCTCTTGGCAGCCGCCACCTCCCGAGTGGGTTACCCTCAACACAGACGGCTCTGTCATTCAGGAATCAGGTCGTGCAGCGGCAGGCGGCCTGATTAGAGATCACTCAGGATGCTGCTTAGCAGCATTCGCGATGAACTTGGGTGTATGTTCTATTACCCGAGCAGAGTTGAGGGGCGCTATGGAAGGTCTTCAGCTGGCTTGGAACTTGGGACTGCTGCGAATTATAGTGGAGATTGATTCGCAGTGTGCTGTGCAGCTTCTGCGTAATCAAGATGCTCCTGACCACCCACATGCAGCTATCATTCATCGGTTCCAGGAACTGCTTCACCGTGACTGGGATGTCACCATTCATCATATATACCGAGAGGGCAACAAGGGAGCGGACTTCCTTGCAACAATGTATCTTGTTCTATCCCTGATTTCCATCATATTCTTTTGTATGACTGTCAAGGTCTTTTTGAGACTCGTTTGGTTGTGAATGAAAGTTAGATGCGCTGCATCCATTTATAAAAAAAAAAAATTGTTTGATGCATTTGCGAATCATTTGTCAAATTAAAATCTTTCACCTAACCAAGCCGAGGAGATTGGGAAAATGACGCACAACCAACACCCATCCCGACATAAGAGCACGCACCTCCTAAAATTAAAATCCGGACGGTTTCTGGTTTCCAATCAATTCACATTTCTGGACATATCTCTTTTGCCAGATTCATCTCTCTCACCACCACAAGAAACAAAAGGAGGAAGAAGAAGAAAAAAAATGTACATCCAACTCAACAAACCAGTCAACCACCCTCCCACCTCCTTCAAAATAATACACAAAACAACAACTCCGACGAGCCCTTCATCTTTTCCCCTTGCCATTTTGCTTTCCTTTCCGAACTAACTTTTCCTAACCTAACATTAAAATCTCAGCTCTGCAGTGCCCTATTACGTCGACTCAAACACCAGTCCTACTCCGCCGGAACCAGCCACCACCGCGGCGGGCTGCACGTGCCGGTGCTCGCCTTCGTAGGTTACGATCAGCATCGACGGATCGTCGGTCGCCCTCTCTACGTGCTTCCTCGCCGGACACCCCCTCATCGTGCTGCATTTGTAATAACCCCTGAAACACGAACCAAAAACAGTCTTTAACTTTCAGACCCGAAATTTGAACCTTCAGACCGGTTCATCGGTTAATGGGTGGACCAATCTGATCGAAGGCTTAGTTTTAGTAATTAGTTATTACCTTGGGTAAGGTGAGCCCTTGATCGGCTTCTGGCCGTACTTTCTCCAAGAATGCTCGTCCGGCGGGATATCAGCGATCTTCGAGCTAATCGCCGGGACCCGAATTGTTTTCTTCACCCGATTTTTTCTGCAATACGTCGGTCCAATAGCAAAAATTAGATTTTAAGTACTATTCAATTAAACAATATTATTATCACTGTTTTATATTGGGATATACGAATTAAGAAATCGTTTCCCATGTTTAAACGTAATGCCTAATTCAGTACAAAATAATCATGAATATAATATAATTTTATTCTTCCCCGGTCAAAGCTCTTGTTTTTGGAGGATTAAACAAAGATGTTTCCACTATGCAACCTAACCCACTCCGCGACAATTAATCGGTGTTTAAATTATGAATTAGTTTATTAATAACAAAGTTCAAATCATGTCTCCCTTCTTTTTCGCGTTCTCACCGCTTCCGCCAAATTAATCCCTTCTTTCACCTTCCGTTGACTTCACGGTAGTTCATTTTCATTGACTGTCAAAGTTCGGATTCTAGCTTAATTGCGGTAATTAATGATCTAATCACTTTCCTAATACGGCCGAGAATTGATTAATGGATTGAAAAACAGAGGGCGCGTGTAGCAGAGAAACAAAGCTTACCGTCTCTTGGAGCAATGGCACTTGCCGCCGCTGGTGGTGGTGGAGCCGGAGAATCTCCCGGACAGATCTTCGGAGTGATCGTGCTCGCGGCACCGCTTCTTGCTGTAAGGCGCCGACGAGAGAGGCGGCTTCCCGGCGGAAGCCGTCGGCGGGGACAGGAAGATCGACGACCCTAGCTTCCCGTTCGAGACGCTTCCGTCGCCGGTAATCGCGGAGGACATGAAGGACGAATTAGACGAGCAGCTGAAGCTGTCCTTGGCGAACTCCAGCTCCACGCTCTTGGAATTCGAGCCGAAAATGTTAGGTTTCGTGAAGTCAAGAGTCAAACTCTGCGATTGCGACTGCACGAAGCTCGAAGACACCACCGGTGGAGGAGGCGGAGGAGGAGTAGGCGTCAATTGGATGACCGCCGGCCTCGGCTGCACGGCCGCAACGCGATGCGCAGCGATCGATTGAGCTGGAGGTGTCGGGAAAGAAGGCGACGAAAGCGGCGGCGATCCGGCGGCAGCGGCGGAGGAGGAGGAGGAAGAGGAGGAATTAGGGTGGAGGGGAGCGCGGCGGAAGCGGGCGTGGCCGGTGCGGTTGAGGAGGGAGATGACCTTCTTGAACCTGGAGACGGTGACTTCCGTGAGATCCGTACAATCGGCGGCGGTGGTGTGGCTGTTGTTGGACTGCTGTTGGTGACGGGACATGACGCGGATGAGGTGCTCCATGCTCTGCAGGCCTTGAGCGGCTGCTTCCTGGATCGCAATCTGATCGTCGACCTTCCTGAAACTCATTAGGTCAACCGCCATTTGTTGCTTTCCTCCTTCGATTTTCTTCGGATTCAGAGAGATTGGGAAGAGAATTGAGTGGCCGGATAGAGAGGGAAAAGGGGAAAGGTGAGGCGGAAGTCAACAAGAAACCATTGGAGGGAAAGGAGTAAAGTGGAGAGGAGCTGGACTCTGGAGACGATGGGAACAAGGAGGTAGATATAAGAATTGGGAATGGGTTGGAGTGACCGGATGACCGGGTGGAGGGAGGGGGAAGAGAGAGAGAAAAAATTAAAAGGTTTTTTTGTTTTTGTTTTAGTCAACAGAGCGGTTGTGATCGGACGGCTGAGATGAGTTTGAAATTTTCTACGGGGAGAACCAAGGAGGAGGAGGATTAAAGAAATAAAGAAGGGAGACAAATAACAAAAATGGGGGACACAGCCGGACGGGGTGAATAAAATATTAGTAAACGTTAGTTCGTGGGGCCAAGTAAATATCACGGGCAGTCCTTTAAGTTTTAATTTTGGATGCATATAATCCACATAATTTTAATAGTTGCAAACAGATCACTTAAATTACAGGGAAAAGAAAAACAGATCACTTTAAGTTTTACTTTAAGTTCAATCATATTTTCTTGTCCTCCCTACAACCAAGAAGGAGATTATCCCATAAAATTTCCAAAGATATTTTAAACGCGGGTCATGGATTACATGGACTCGAGTATAATCTAGTATCATCGCTTGTGCATGAAATATGAGATTCATCGACAAGGTAGATGATTGTGGCCTATAAAATTTTTCTCTTGAAAGGTGAGCCTTAAGAATCGATTTGGAAAACCAACTCACATGTCTTACCACTTGGGCCAACAATGGTAATATTGAGTTCAATTTTCAATTTCATTGTCATCTCCTAACTTGTGTGTTTTTTTTTTGCGTAATATTTTTACCATCCTATTTAAGTCCACATAATAGTTTTGTACATCATTGATTTCACCATATTCCTAACCGAAACAAACATAATTACCTTTTAAATTCCTTTTTTTTTTGGTTCTTGCAACGAATCCCTCGTTTTAATCAGATGTCCCCCGAAGGACTGATAAATCCTTCCTTTTGTTGCCACTCATTTGGAGTATCAAAACAAAGTATTCAAAAAAAAAAAAGTTGCTAAAACCAAAGAAGTAATATAAACATAAGGGGGAAAAATAGATATTATAAAGTGGATTCCGCAATCCAAATAAAAATAGCAACAAAAAAAAAACAAAGAAAAAAAAGGAAACACTATTGGAGTAAACAAAGAACGAAGGTCTCCACTTGAGACAATTGGTAGTAATTAAGCTGTTTCGGAAAAAAAGCCAAAAAACAGTCGATTGGCGAATTAATTAAAAAAGTTGTATTGTATTTGTCAATAATCACATTTTTTAATCAATGGTTAAATAAAATGTGGAGGCAGGACAAGAACGAAGAAAGAAAGCAAAGCTGACTATGGGAGTGGGGTTCACGTGGAGGATTTTCTTCTTTAATTTTCTCAACAATTTAAGTTTTTTTTCTTTCTTTTTTCCTTGTTTTTTTTAATCTTTGTTGACCAGCTTTGCTTTCTTCATGGACCACCGCTTGTTGCCGGTGAACGCTTCCCACAACCGTCCGATCTCCCATGACTAATCGTTCGGCTACCAGTGCAGCACTGAGGGTTGACTACGACTTTCCCCTCTGGTCCAGAACCTCGAAGTGGAGCGACTGTTTTAAGGGGTCGTTTGCTTGTGGGATTTGGGTGTTGTATTTGGCACCCAAATATTAAACATTATGTATTTGATGTAAAAACATTGTTTGTTGAGGTATACAAATCCGTGGGGCCCACGGATTTGGATCTTATTTTTAGTTCCAAATCCGTGAACCCCACGTATTTGCAAATACCACATTTCATTTGGTATTTGCAAATACCACACTATGGAAGGCAAATTTTTGAGACCCAAATACCAAATGAACTAAATCCTTGATAAAAATTCAACTAAGCAAACAATGTTATCTTTCAAATACCAAATGCAATAAATCCATCATAAATCCAAAGGTTTTCAAAACTCAAAACCTTCATTTTCAAATCCAACAAGCAAACGAGCCCTAAGTGTTTATTTGCCCGACACGTGGCTCCAAGTTTCATATTGAGCCAAGGAGCTTGCTGTCTCGTCTTGCTCCATTCTTAACCTCTATCATCTCAATTCTATTGAATACCTATTTGTATTTCTCTTGTGACTTTTTTTAATAATATTTTAACACAGTGAGACTTTAAATAGGTGCAAAATTAGATATTTTAATTATTTAGACTCAATTATATATTCATTCTACAATCACTATTTATCATTCATGGAATGTGTTTCCTTTGTTTTATCGTAAAATATTTTTTTTTCCTTCAAGTAACATATATGAGAATAGGTCGCTTCGTCCTGCATTGACATGAGTACTATCCGACCTAATTCGCGCTCAACCCAAGACGGGTATGTAAATATCGAGATACCCGCCTCGTCTCACCCATTTATCATCCCTAGCAAGGATCTGTCTTGTACGTCATCCTTTATATAATAATAATCAATGTTTATTGTATCTGAAGACTACATAAATTAAATTCGACCTCACCATGTAAAATCCACGTCTTACTATAACCTCGAACGTTTATGGGGTCGTACCTCATAACTACGATCGGTTCATGTTGGAATTATGAACCTTCTTGTTCATGGTCAAATTCTTCTGCGAAAGGGAAACTCTTTTGGGTACGTAGTTAGTTCACCGAAAAACAGTCTATATTAATTAGCTTGCATGCTTTTTCAAATTAGCTGACTGAAAGTTGCCATCAACGTAGTAATTGCGTAACCTGGACGGTATGTAAGCTCGGAAGAGAGAAACAATAATGTTGCCCAGTCGCTTGGAGAAATTCGGTTCCACGCAGTTCATTTGTCAACGATGATATACGGCGGACCAGAGAAATTTCAGCAAAACGTGGGAGTTGAGTTGACCCGACCCGACTGTATGCGAAGGTGTTACTATCACCCCCACGTTTAATTTGGTTCAAGAAGAAAGACTTGGGAAAAACTTTTGTCTCGTAGCTTTCAATAAACCAAATGAAAGTTGGGCACGACTCTCAGCTTTGCTTAAGAAGATCTCTTCATATTGACTTTTAATAACTCGAGTTGGGTGGAAGAGGTTTAAAATCGAGTCTTGTAGTATTTTAAGCCAACACGTATGATGATTAATGGAGGATTCGAAGTTCAAACCATGTTCGAGCGACGCTTTTAGAACGCGTTGACCCGAAATTGTTTATGTCAACAGAGACCGAAGCGTACCGTTGTAAGAGTAATTAGTCACTTAGGGGTCGTTTGCTTCAAGGATTTGGACGTGGGATTTGGTTCTCAAATCCAACACATGAAGGATTTGTCCAAAAGCCATTGTTTGTTGAGCCAAAATGGAGGGTACCAAATCCGTGGGGTCCACTGATTTGGGGCTCCAAATACGTGGGCCCCACGAATTTGTAAATCCCACCTCATACCCTGGGATTTGGAGACAAGTTGAAAAACCATCAAATCCATGATAAAAATAGCTCAACAAACAAAAGATTTCCTCAAATCCATAATGCCCAAAATCCCTAATAAATCCCAAGGTTTTTAATTAGCAAATCCATGACAAAACCCTCATTATAAATTCCTTGAAGCAAACGACCCCTTAATTCTTGCCCTATGTGGGCAAGAGCCCCTTTGCAGTAGTTTCTCATCATGATGCCTTCTCTTAGAATTTCTTAATATAAGCTTGAGATTTACACATACATGTTATACCTTGTTTTCGAATTAACCGTTGAGAGGATTGTGAGAATTATATTCAATTACAACATTTTCCAGATCAAAGACTCTGATACAATGTCTAGAATCAGTTTTTCAGTAATTCGAGTTGTTTAACAAGGTTCAACTAAAGATGAAAATGTAATCATATCATAGTAATCCTACAAATCTCGTGTCATACCACTTTTGATATATACCATCACTAATATGATCATATCATAGTAAGAACAGCCAACTAAATTGTATAACAAAATTGATGAATGGAAGTTGAAACCACATTACGTATCCCTTAGGAAAAAAGAGATCTGCATTACGCGTGCCGATGATAAGTTTCTGTCGTTGCGGGGTCTTCTGGGAATAATAATTTAATTAATATGCAATTATTCTTAACTAGTTTGGCCAGGCATCATTAATTTTGTCTTCGAAATGGGATTTAATTTCAACCAAATGAATTAAATTTCTTAATCGTTTATAGGATGACTTGGATCGCTCTATGTAGGGCTGCCCTAAAGTATGATTAATAACTAAACAGATTTGACATTTGGGCTTAATGATGGACGAGGTAGGCACTAATCTCATAATAGCACTTGCTGGTGGTGGATATTATACGGAGATATGTTTTTTTTTTCTTGATTCGATTCTTCCGTTGAAGATTATGTATCTTGCCCAACCCATTCATTCATTAATTAATTAATTTTTGCAATTTGTGATAATAATAATTGTTTGAGCCTAACTGAGTGTAGGAGTTAGATTCGAGTAAGAGTTGGGGTCAAGAAGAAGTGCAAGTAACGGGATTGATCGGGAAGTCACAGACTAGAGAGTTGAGGGAGAACAAGAGGAGAGATTTTAGAGAGATAAGTTGTTGTTGTAGAGAGAGAGTGGTGAAAAATGCGATCCCCTCACCCACCGGAGTAAATGCCATATTTATAGGCTACATGGTGGTGGGTGAGTGGTTGGATTACATGATGGGACCTAGGCTCTGATGTGACCACTGACACGTTGGGGATTTCGGCCATCCCCCTACCTAGGACATGTCAGGGGTGTACCTACGACTGTGTCACTGATCCCTATGCGGCCGACCCTCGGGAAGTGTGAAGTGAGCTCCTTATGGCTTCGAGGCTTACGACGCGCCTGAGCCTCCGCGCCTTGATACTTCACTCTTGCGCAGCTCGTGAGGGGCTCTGGGTCCTCGCGCGTTGGTTCTCTCCACTCGCGCACGCATAGTGGCGCGCCCTTAGGCCTTCATGCGCGCCTTGGACCCTCGTGCGCGCCTTCTGTCGGCGCGTCTTGCCTTGCACAGCTAGGTCCGAGTCACATGCCCAACAATTGCCCCCCATCAGAGGGTGTTCTGAGAGCGCCCTCTGTTTAGGTTTTCGCTTGACTGACTCGGGCCTGGGCGCTGTTCCCGGGATTCTTCGCGTGCGCCTTGCCATTCCGTAGTCGTGCGAGATGCTCTGTCGTGGTTGCCTGATAGCGCGCGATCTCTGGGGGATCGTGCGCTCGGTCCTTGTGAGGTTCGAATCATCGACGGCGCGGTAATTGATCGAGCGTGATTATCGCAGTTGCGGTTGTTCCTCGCGTGTTCCGTGGTTTGCGCGAGAGGCTCTGTTGTAGTTGCCTGATAGAGCGCGGATCTTGGGGTCCGGGATTCTGAATAGTGTGCGCGATCTTTCCGAGATTTTTCCTCTTTCTTCGCGATCTTCGCGAGAGATTTTTTCTTTTCCCCGCGGGTGTGCCATGCCCCCCAGGCGTTGTGCGTAACTAGTTACGTCAGCGGCTAGTACCTACTTGGGATAGGTGTCCACGTGTCCTTACCTGGTTGGTTCGTTTGGGCGGGCGAATTTTGAAATTCGAAACGTCTGACGGTTGGGATTTTCGAGGTTACTTTAACCCTTCGCCTTCCCTCTAATAACTATAAGTATCGGCCCGTTTGGGGAGTGGGATTCATTCTGCCTCATTCTTCACATCTGAGCTCAGCTCCTTCTCTCTCGTGCTCTGGTTTATCGCCGAGATTCCTCTCCTTCTTTTACAGTTTTAAACCCCCAATTGTGTCTTGTTTATTGTTTTTTTTGCTGTCATGGACAACATCAACACCAACGTCGGCGGGGTCGAGATCGTACAAGACGAAGAAGGTAATATTTCCCCACTTTCCCGTATTTCTTCTGACCCGTCGCTGGAATTGGCGAATTCCGGCGGCGAGGATGGCGGTGGTTCCGGTGACGGCGGAGTTCCGTCGACGCCGTCAACCAGAGTCGACTCCGATCCCGATTTCGACCTCAGAGTGACGGAGGCCGATGAGGATGCAGTGGTGTCCGGGAGCGAGGGGCCTAGTACGCGGCCCCAAGGCGTTCTAATAATCAGGCGCGGTCACGGTGGGATGTCCGCAATCGCGGAGGGTGCTGGTACTGCTAGCGCGGCCGAGCGCGAGGGTTCTGATACGGAGTCGGCGCCGATAATCGCCGAGCCCGTCAACGTGGTGCGCGTAACCGAGGCGATGAGTCGCCTTGGTCCTCGTTGCATGGGCGCTGTCTACACCGTCCTTGATTGGGCGGAAATGTGGGGCGACCAGCCGGCTCCGCATGACAACTTGTTGCGGGGACCCGACCATTCTTCAATCTACTCGCGCGAGGACGTTGAAGAAATCGTGCGCGGGTTGGGTTTGCCTCCGCACTGGGAGCACGCGGTGCCGCCTGTTAGGAGCACAGTTGGTAACTGCCCCCCAGGGTGGTTCGGGGTATATAGCGAGTATTGGGTGATGGGTTTCAAATTTCCCATCGACCCGCTGCTGTGTGCCCTATACAGGCGGCTCAACTGCTCGGTCGGGCGTAGGGATGTGCAATGGTCCGGTCCGTACCGGACCACACCGGACCAAACCGTTGTTAAGACCGGACCGGACCAGACCGAGTAAAATGCGGTCCGGTCCTTGGTCCTCATGAATTTTATAATTACTGAAGAAATGGTGGACCGAGCTCATATTTGGACCGGACCGAACCGGACCAAATGCAAGAATGGTCCGGTCCTTGGTCCTAACATGTCTTTCACTAATGGACCGCGATTCTCATGAGTTTGGTCCGGTCCGGACCGAACCGAACCGTTGCACACCCCTAGTCGGGCGCCTCTCTCCGTCGATTATAATGCACGTCTCGTGCTTGCGCCTTGCTTGTAAGCGGCTTAACATCCAGCCCACGTACGGGCTGTTCCGCAAGTTTTACAAGATCAAGGAGCCCAGCAAGACGAGTGATTGCTTGTCCATCAAGCGGCGCGATAACAGGCCTGATGGATTCGTCTACGGCTCCCCCAAGCTAAAGAAGACGTGGTTTGAGCGCTTCTTCTATGTTAAGCCAGTGGCGGGGGAGTGGGCTAGTGAGTACGTGGATGAGCCCACTGTGTGGAAGAAGGGTAGTACCCAGAAGTTTGAGTCGCGCGTTGGCGCGTATGACGGGCTTGATCGCGAATATCAAGCGTGTTTGGATCAGAAGATGAACCTCTATACGCGCGGAGTGCGCGAGGCCATTTTGCAAGAGCTTTTCGCTGATGGTTAGTTGTTTTCCTTTCCCTTTGCATTCTGTCACATTTAACCGGTTTCTTACGATATTTTGGTGCAGGTGTCAATTTCGCCGACCTCGCGAGCATGATGTCGGTGGACAACGTTGCCAAGGCGCCCCGAGCCTCTCGTAAGGGGAAGAAGAAGCAGAAAGATGGGGCGCAGAGTAGTAACGCGCCAGCTGCCAGCGCCAAAAGGAAGGACCGGGGGCAGCCCAGCAGTGCTCCCGCGAGTGGCGGGAAGAGGAAGGAGTCGGCGTCGGAGAGGGAGCCGGCTGATGGGAACCCGAAGAAGGTTGCGCGGGTCGTGGAGCCAGAGGCGCGGGTTGTTACTGTGTCGGAGGCGCGCATGCAAGAGGCGCGCCAGCATCCTTTGGTCATCGTCGATCCCGAGGAGCGGGTGGGCAACTCCCCGCGTCCAGAAGGGGTGGTGGCTCCCAGCAGCTCTGGGGCCTCTGGGGCCGCTGGGCAGCGGAAGCTGACTGACATGTTGGGGGGCGTCCCAGGGGTTGACTATTACCGCGACGTGCGGCTGCACACCGGCGCGGCGTGTAATAGTCAGACCGCGCAGGCTGCTTTGCGGGCAGTTGGGCCTGTACTCAGCATCCCACCCCGATTCGAGAAGTCGGATCCTCTTGTGGACCTGGCTCAGATCCATTGGGCGGTAAGGCTATTCTGTTCCCGCTCACGATTCTTTTGTTTTCTTTTCCTCCTCTTTCTTTTCCTCCTCTTTTTTTTTTTAAAGTTGTAAAGTGCCGTTTGTGCAGGGTTTGCTGGCGACTTACCGCGCCCAGCAGGATCGCGCTTCCACGCGCGCGAGGCTGAAGACGGACAAGTCTCGGATCGTGCAGCTGGAAGGGAAGCTCGCCGGCGCGGAGAGCCGTGCGGAAAAGGCCACCCACGAGGCCAACAAGGCCCTGACTGAGCTGGGCGTATGGCAAAGCCGGCTTGAGGCTGCTGTGGAGGCTGCAAAGGAGCGCGTCCGGACTGAGGAGCGCGACACCATTAGGGCGCAGCTGCAAACTCAGTTCGCTGAGGAGAAGAAGAAGTTGGCAGAGGATTTTGAAGGAAAGCTGAAGGAGGCCCGCGAGGACTTCCAAAAGGAGAAGAATGACTTGGTCCAACTCCACAATGTGGCGAAGGCTGAGGCTGTGCGTGAGGCTCGGGTCGCGGCGATTGGCCAATATAAGTCGTCCCAGCCTTTCTGGAGGATTATGGCGGACGCCATGACGAAGGCTGTGATCGCGGTTGGGAAGAAGGTCCGACCTGAGAACCCCGGCATCAGTTGGGATACTCGCGCGATGGTCGAGCACGTCAAGGGGTGGATAAGACAGAACAAGTCCTTGTCCGAGTCGGAGTCGGAGGATGAGGAGGAGGAGGAGGGAGAGAGCGCGGATGAGGAGGACGCGGGCAAAGAGGGCTCCGGTGGCACCAGGGATGATGGGCAGGCCGTCATAGCGCGGTCCCATACTGATGAAGGAGGGCAAGAGTAGTGGGTTGGCGGGCTTGTCAATTGTTCCTTTTTGTTTATTTGCTTTTGATGGCGCTATGCGCGTAGATGTTGCTTTTCCTTGTTCCCCCTTGTCAAGTAATCCAAATGCATTTTCTCGTTTGTTTTTCGCCTTCGCTCCTTCACTGTCGTTATACATCCTTCGATTTTGGTGAACCTCCTGGGCGCTAGTGGCACAGACCATTACTAACACCGTGGCGCGAATAGTGCTGGAATATCTTAACGGAGTTGAGCGCGAATAGTGCTGGACTATTGCTACGCGAATAGTGCTGGACTATTGCTAATAAAAAAAAAATTCTCTCGGACTGAGTGGGCGCAGATAGTGCTGGACTATTGCTAAGTTTTGTTCCGTGGAACCGAGCGCAGATAGTGCTGGACTATTGCTAATTTTTTGTTCTTTCGAACTGAGTGGGCGCAGATAGTGCTGGACTATTGCTAAGTTTTGTTCCGTGGAACCGAGCGCAGATAGTGCTGGACTATTGCTAATTTTTTGTTCTTTCGAACTGAGTGGGCGCAGATAGTGCTGGACTATTGCTAAGTTTTGTTCTTTTGAACCATGTCCTTTTATTTATTGCGCTAATGCGCTATTGTGAACGTGGTACACGCTAATCTGCACGGTGGTATTTCCTTAGATTCTGCGCGTTCCATGTTCTTGGAATCTTGTTGCCCCCCAACTCGCTGAGTTTGAATGTGTTGGCGCCGACTACTTCGCGGATTAAGTAAGGACCTTCCCATGTCGAGGCGAGCTTCCCGTGCCTGGGGTCGGGGCGGAAGTTCCGCCGTAGTACTTGGTCGCCAAGGATTAACTTGTGTGGGACCAGCTTTGCGTTGTGGTACTTGGCTACCTGTTCCTTCATCGCGGCTAGCCTGATGGTTGCCAACTCGCGCCTTTCTTGTGACAACTCGAGTTCTAAGAGGCGCGCTTCGTCGTTCGTTTCTTCATTGTACCCAGTGATCCGATAGGTCGGTGTTGTCGTCTCGATGGGGATTACCGCGTCAGTGCCGTACGTGAGGGCGAACGGGGTTTCGCCCGTTGCCACTTTGTGTGTAGTGCGGTGTGCCCATAGCACCGTGTTGAGCTCGTCCGCCCAATTGCCCTTGGCCTCATTCACGCGAGTGTGGAGGCCGTGCAAGATCGCTTTATTGGAGGATTCTGCTTGGCCGTTTGCTTGAGGGTAAGCCACCGACGCGAATCTTGCAATGGTTCCTATCTCGTCGCAGAAGTCTATTACCTCCGCGCAATCGAATTGCTTTCCATGATAAAAAATGAGTGCATTTGGGACCCCGAAGCGCGACAAGATGTTGTTGCGCAGGAAGCGCGTTACCTGTTGCGCCGTTATGGACGCCAGCGCCTCGGCTTCGATCCACTTGGTGAAGTAGTCTACCGCCACAATTATGTACTTGCGCTTCCCTTTTGCCGTTGGGAAGGGGCCCAAGAGATCGACACCCCACTGCGCGAAGGGCCATGGGCTCAAGTTGCCCTGAAGCTCGGTGGCCGGCAGGTGATGTTGGCGCGCATTGACTTGGCATTTGTGGCACTGGTCTGCATAGCTCTTCGTATCCTTCTTGATTCGCGGCCAGTAGTATCCATGCAAGAGGATGGTGCGCTCCATGCTGCGTGGTCCAGCGTGCATTGCACACAGCCCCTCGTGTAGTTCCCGCACTAAGTCGCACGCCTCTTCTTGCCCGATGCATTTGAGGTAGACGCCCGAGTATGATCTCCGGTATAATTCTCCCTCGATAAGTGTGCAACGGGCCGCCTTTTGCCTTAGAGTCCAAGCCTGCTTGGGGTCTTCTGGTACTGTTCCCTCCTGGAGGTACTTCATGATTGGGTGTCTCCAGTCCTCGTTTGACATGAGCTGGGTTGTATTGACTGCTGCCTCGGAGAAGGTATCTTTTTCTTCTTTTTGGACGGACACAAGGCGCGTGGATTCGAAGTCTGTAGCCGTTGCCAACTTAGATAATGCGTCAGCGTGCGCATTCTCCTCTCTGGGTATCTGCGCATATGTTACTGCGTCGAATGTTGTGGCTCTCAGCTTGACGCGCTCCATGTAATGCGCCAATGTGTCTTCCTTGGCGTCGAACGCACCATTCAGCTGGTTGACCGCCAGGCCAGAATCGGACAGTATCCGTATCGTTCTTGCTCCCAGGTCGTGCGCGGCCGTCATCCCTGCCAAGATGGCCTCATACTCCGCGGCGTTGTTTGTCTTCAACGCCCTGAACCTTATTGCGATTTCGTGCACCGCACCGGCAGGTGTGCGCACCACCACCCCTGCCCCGGCGCCATGTTTGCTCGCCGCTCCATCGACGTAGACTTCCCAAACGCCCTCCGGCGTTGTTTCGAGGGTTACCCCTTCGGCGATGAAGTCCGCTAAGATTTGAGCTTTTATTGCTGGCCTTGGCGCGTATTGAATGTCGTATTCTGACAGCTCGACCGCCCACTTGACCATGCGGCCCGACACCTCCATCGAAGTCAGAATCTTTTTTAGTGGGAGGTTTGTCAGGACGGTGATTTGGTGCGCCTGGAAGTACGGGCGTAGCTTCTGTGAGGCGCTAACTAGCGCCAAGGCGGCCTTCTCAATCGAGGAATATCTTGTTTCCGCGCTGATGAGAGTGCGCGAGGTGTAATACACTGGTTGCTCGGTTTTGCCATCTCTTCGAGATATTAGCACTGCACTCACGGCCCTGGTTGACACAGCGAGATACAAGAAAAGTTTTTCATTAAGCTTGGGGGCCGTCAGTACAGGGGGGGATACAAGATACGCCTTTAGTTCTTGGAATGCTGCTTCGCACTCTGTCGACCATGTGAAGCGGGTCCCGTTCTTGAGTGTCTGAAAGAAGGGCGCACATTTGTCGGCGGACCTTGGTATGAATCTCCCCAGTGCCGCTATCTTGCCATTCAGAGATTGGATTTCTAACGCGTTCTGAGGCGCCCGTAGTTGTTGGACCGCGGTGATTTGCTTCGGGTCGACCTCTATGCCGCGCTTGGTTATCATGAACCCGAGAAATTTTCCCGCTTCCGCTCCAAAAACACACTTGAGTGGGTTGAGGCGGAGGCTGTGCTTGCGGAGGGCTTCGAAAGTCTCGCGCAGGTCCTCCAAGTGTGACTTCCCCGCCTTCGTTTTGACGATGAGGTCGTCCACATACGCCTCGATGTTTCGCCCGATCTGTCGCGAAAAACAGCGTCAATCATTCTCTGGTATGTCGCGTCCGCGTTCTTCAATCCGAACGGCATCCCTACGAAGCAAAAGTTCCCGAACGGTGTCATGAACGCCGTTTTTTCTTCGTCTTCCACGGACATCGGGATTTGGTGGTATCTTGAGAACATGTCTAGGAAAGACAATGTCTCATGGTCGGCAGTGGCGTCGATCAGCTGGTCGATGCGCGGCAAGGGATAAGGGTCTCCCGGGCATACTTTGTTGATCGTGGTGTAGTCGACGCACATTCGCCAAGCTCCTGACGATTTTTTGACCAGGACCACGTTTGCCAACCACTTTGGATACTTCACGGGGCGGATCAATCCGGCCGCTAGGAGGCGCGCCACCTCTTCTTCTATCGCCTTCAGCTTATCGCCGGTGAAGACCCTCCGCCCTTGTTGTCTTGGCTCCGCGTTGGCTGGGACTGCGAGGCTGTGCTGAGCTACCTCTCTGGGCACCCCTGGCATGTCCTCTGTGCACCACGCGAAAAGCTCCTTGTACTCTTTCAGCAACGTCACGAGTGGTTCGATCGCGTCGCCGGCGACGTGAGTGGAGATGCGTATCTTCCTAGTCGGCTCGGCGGAGTCCAGCGCGACCTCGAAATCGGAGTCCATGGACTCCGGTCGGGGTTCTTCGGCTCTTGTGTCGACTATGTTGGTTTGACGCGCCACAACGCGGTCTTCCCATGTCGTTCCTCGTGCTTCCCCCACCCCTCTCTGTGTTGGGAATTTGAGCTTCTGGTGGCACGTCGACGGGAGGGCCATGAACTTCGCAAGGAAAGGTCGGCCTAAGATGCCGTTGTGCGCCGATTCACAATTGACGATTGTGAATTCCACTTGCTTGGAGACGCGCGGTTCCTGGTCGCCGATTACCACTGGGAGGGTGACCACCCCAATCACCGGGACTCTGGTGCCGGAGAACCCGACCAGGTTGCCTTGCTCTGGTGGGGGGGGGGAGGGTTGCGCTTCGGGCCACTGTGCATCTGTAGCAGTTGATCCCGTGGGATTGGGGTTGGAGGCTGTCGGCGCGCCACTTCCTCTCGCGGCGTTTTTGCTAGCTCGAAGCGCCTGACGGATCCCGCCCCCAGGGTCTCTTCTAACGTGATTGCCTTTTCAATCTTCATTTCCAACTCTGTTGACAGCGTGACGGGCCTCTTTGCTAACGCCCGCTTGAGCTCCATGTTGTTGGTGGCCTCCATGAGGTGATGGGCGGCGGTTTCGGGGGTAAGGTCGCGGACGGCCATTGCTACCCTGGACCATCTGGCGTAGAAGGCTCTCAAGCTTTCTCCGTCTTTTTGCCTGATATCTATCAGGGCCTTGAGGTGGAGGGGGCGCCGCTTCTGGGACGCGAACTTTGTTGTGAACAGAAGTATGAACTCTTCGAACGAGCGGATGATTCCATTCGGGAGGCGGTTGTACCAGTCGAGGCATATTCCCGAAAAGGTTGACGGGAAGGTTCTGCACAGCGCCGCATTCGAGTTCGTTTGGAGTTGCATGCGCAAGCAGAAGGTGCTCACGTGGTCTTCTGGGTCAGTCGTGCCGTTGTACGTTGGGAGGATGGGTGGCGCTCCACTTAGGTGCTCCGCCATAATTTGTGCGCTCAACGGCTGGTGGAGAACCTTCTTGGGCGGGTTAGGTCGATATTGCGGAGACAGGTGTTGCTCCAAGAAGCTGAGGTCCGCCCGTCCTGGTAATTCAACTCCCTGCGTTTCTCCCGCGGGGAATTCCGCTGGCGCGTGTCGTGGTGGTTGGGCGGTTCCGGACGCTTCTCCCACAGCTTGTTGAGGCGCGACCGCCGTTGCCTCTGCTGTTGGCGCGGCTTCCCTGCTCATCATGAGCGCGATGACCTGGCTCATTTGCTTTTGCATGTCGGCTATGACGTTGTTTTGCTTTGTCACTAGCTCCCTCATTTCTTTAGCTGTCATTTCGGGCTCCTCTTCTTCAATAAGCACCGCGTTGAGGTTGCTGGCTTCTGCGAACGCCCTCGGGTCGGTCATCGCCTTGATGGGCGTTGCTTCGTCAGGTTGATCGTGGTTGCGTTCTGCCATTGGTGGGTTTTCTTCTGCGCTTCTTCTTGGCCCCACGGTGGGCGCCAATTGTTTGAGCCTAACTGAGTGTAGGAGTTAGATTCGAGTAAGAGTTGGGGTCAAGAAGAAGTGCAAGTAACGGGATTGATCGGGAAGTCACAGACTAGAGAGTTGAGGGAGAACAAGAGGAGAGATTTTAGAGAGATAAGTTGTTGTTGTAGAGAGAGAGTGGTGAAAAATGCGATCCCCTCACCCACCGGAGTAAATGCCATATTTATAGGCTACATGGTGGTGGGTGAGTGGTTGGATTACATGATGGGACCTAGGCTCTGATGTGACCACTGACACGTTGGGGATTTCGGCCATCCCCCTACCTAGGACATGTCAGGGGTGTACCTACGACTGTGTCACTGATCCCTATGCGGCCGACCCTCGGGAAGTGTGAAGTGAGCTCCTTATGGCTTCGAGGCTTACGACGCGCCTGAGCCTCCGCGCCTTGATACTTCACTCTTGCGCAGCTCGTGAGGGGCTCTGGGTCCTCGCGCGTTGGTTCTCTCCACTCGCGCACGCATAGTGGCGCGCCCTTAGGCCTTCATGCGCGCCTTGGACCCTCGTGCGCGCCTTCTGTCGGCGCGTCTTGCCTTGCACAGCTAGGTCCGAGTCACATGCCCAACAATAATAATAATTATTATTATTATGTAAGTGGTTGTCATTTGTCAACATATACAGAGCTCGAAGCTGGAGTTGACTGCAAGTGTCGAGCCATGCCTTCCATTAATTAGTTAGGTTTGTGATCAAAATCAAATGCATCTATTCTATTCTTTTATATATATATTTGTTTAATCCACCAGACGTGGTGCTTTGGTTTGTTAAATTAGGCAGTTGCTCTTCAAGCTTCTAGACCCAGCAATTTGTAGTTGACTTTTGATTAGTTTTCTTATGATTATTATTCTTGTCGAGAAATCAACGGTTGAGGATAATGAAAATAACTAAATAAGAGGGGTGGATCTATTTGGGAAGATTTGGGCTATGATTCTCGAAGGAGGGTGGCGAACTTGGAGAAAGTGGATTCCATGTTGGGTGTGCGTCTGTCTGTGCGAAGTTTGTTGGTCATATCGTTGAAGATCAAATAGTAAATAATGAATATAGTCGGATTAATCGAGATCTGTACTCGATCAAGCTAGTTGGGGGGATTTAGAAGAGGGAGGATGAGTTAGAAACTGATTACCTTGTTGTACTTGGATTGAGTGGATATTCATGGACGAGTTAAGGCTACAAGTACAAGAGCTTTTTCTGGATTTAGATCTCCGTTAATTTGAGTTTGGATGGTCCAGACAGAGCATAGAAGGCCAATGCCATGTGGTTTTGTTCACATCTCATAGAGTCTCGTACGTGCCTTCACATATTCGGCGACAAGAATATTACCTCCTAGACACTGTATCGATTTTAAAGGCATGAATATATGTATGCAGAAGGGAGTCTACACTGAAATTTCAAGAATTTGAATCATGGTAATCAGACCAGGAAGCTACAACCTTACCAAACAAGTTGCCTCGTCATAGTATAGTGCCTTGGTCACAAAAATCTAAATAACTCAATGGGTGCTAAGTGAAAACTCTAAATAGCCAATAAGAAAACTTTGTACTTTGTACGCAACTACAAAACTTTCATTTTGCACGATTTAGTAATACATATTTGGAAGCATAAGAAAATGATCGTTATGTCAATTCCCATCTAAAACTATGCTAAGTTTGTGCAAAATGTTAATAAAAAAGGTTACCTACCCATCAATGTTGTCAGAACCGAACCGAAGCATGACCCGATAATGCGAATGGCTTGCACTTTAGTGGTCCAACCGACATTAGACCGTTTAAAAACCGTTAAAGAACCGGTACCTAATAAACGTCATCAGTATAAAAAAGGGTACCTAATAAAACCGTTAGACCGTTTAAAAACCGTTAAAGAACCGATATTTCAATTTTCAATTTTCTGCAATTTTTTTAATTAAATTTAGTGGCTGAGTGACAAAAACCGGACGAGCGGCTCGATCAGCTCGAACGGTTAACTGCCTCGGCCGCTCGCCAACCGCTACATAAAACCGAAGCGACTTTTAGACTGTTCCGAGCCGATTTTGTGACTGGGTGGCGGTTTTACCGATCGGGCCGAGCGGCTCGGCTCGGCTCGGCTTTAATAACACTGCTACCCATCCATATAAACCAAACGGACCCAATCCATACCCCCCATTCTTCGGCCCGTCGGCCTCATTTGATTTAGATATAAACCCAGTTCTGGACTTCTGGGTTAACTGCTGGTACGCAGGCCGGAACTTCTTGAGGTGTCGGGCTGATACAACCCTTAACCGGATCGGATCCATCGAAGCCCGACCCGCCCGCCTGTCAGTCCTCGGCATGAGAAACGAGATGCGTGTCGCTCGCGCGGTCACTTTTGTAGCGAAAACGCAACCGTTTCTCGACCTAACAGATCGTCCCCACCAGTTCGTTTCGTTTTGTCTGTCTTCATCGCTTGCCCCGCACAGGAAGAGCGAGCGAGCGAGCACAGAGCCGAGGGCCAGAGCCGTAAAGAAGAAAACGAAGTTTGCGTTAGATCTAATACACACCGACCGCCAAAGCCCGTGGGAAAGTAGGGAAGGCAGATCGATCCTGCCACAGCACGCCATTGACGTTCTTTTTTTGCAAACGAAGCAATTTCGCGAACGGCCTCCTCCTGTACCCCCGGCGGCGTCTGCGAGAACGGCAGCGAGCTCTCGGATCGCGCTAATGTACGCTTTTTCCCTTTACGAAGCGTCTCGTTTCAATCTTCTTTTCTCCTCCGGGTTTCCTTCCTCCCCGATTTAATCTGGAATTTTCCTTATTGAAATTGGGGATTCCTGTTCAGTTCCGAGTGTTTCGGTTTTTGGGAAAGGAGTTTAGATTCGGCCACTTTTGTTCGTTAATTTGCTGTTTGATTGGCTGACGAAGAAATGTGGAAAGGATATAGAGATTAACGTATTTGTCAGGAAGTTGGAGATAGTCTTGGTGTTCACAGAATGTCGGAGCTCGTTGGGGGTGAGGAAACCAGGAATGTACATCAGAGTTTGCGTGCGTTTAGCTGTTTGGTCTCGATATATTAGCTATTCGACTGGAGTTATTGAGATTGTCTTATTGCTACTTTGCTCCCGAGTTCCTGCTGTGTGCTGATTTTGGTTTTGTTCGGGATGGCCCAGCAGTGAGAGGAGCTAATGGTGAGTGAGAGCTGCAAGAGGGATCGGTGATTGATTATCCTGGGGGGCCTGAAACCAGGTGGAGCGGATGGACAAAAACAAGAACCGTACCGATCTGCTAGCAGCTGGTCGTAAAAGGGTATTGATTCATTTTCTCAGTACCTTGTTTCCTTGCACTTCGTGAACTGTTTTCATTTCATGCTGGGACTGGTTATTCGAAACTCGAAAGCTATAGCAGTTAGGTATAAATTCGTCCAGAGCTTCAAAATCGTTCAGAAATTATTTTGTGTTGGGCCTATGCTGTCATACATCTGATCTAGTGGCTTGCTTTCCTTTACTAGTTTAAGAGGAATCCATACGTGGACCAATTCATCTCAATCTGTGATCTAGCTTCACATGGTTGTTCTTCCAATTCTTTGTTTGGCATTAAGCTTTACTTAAGTGTATGATATACCTGCTGAATTGAAGTGAAATGAAACATAGCAGATCTAGTCTGTACTTTTTTTTTTATGGTTAGTTTGTACTTTTCTCTCCTTGAAGGAAACTATGTTCTTATGACCTAGCTTAGGTTAAAAGTTTAAGAGAAATGGGATGTTTTTGATAGGATCAGAAGGCTAGTACTTGATGATCTTGTTGCTTTTGTTTCTTTTAGTTGGTTGATTCTTGCTAGCTAGTTAATAGTATCTAAGATTAGTTTGAAGCTGATCTTTCCCCTTTTCCCAATCAATAGCTTCAGCAATTTCGTCAGAAGAAGGATTTCAAAGGCAGCAGTAGTAATGCCAAATCTGAGAAAAAATCTGGCAAAGCTGAATCCCGGGAAGCTGATGCTGATACGACATCTAAGGAGCCGGAATCAGCAGGACTACGGCAGGTTCTTGAAGATGTAAATATGTCTCATCTGGATTCAAATTCAGGAAGTTTGGACACTTTGCAGAATTCAGTTGCTACTACTGATGATGTTGAGGATGTCAGTCAGTCAGCAATGTCTCCAGAACTTGAATCTGTTAAAGATGGGATGTTTCCTGCTCATACATCTGAGTTGTCTGCTCAGGATGTGAGATCTCTTGATAATGCTAATGATCATGCAGAGTCCAACAAGAGCACAATTGCGGTTATTGAGGCAAGTTCTACGTCTGTGGTGATTTCAGAAACTCAAGATCCTAACATTGAAAGTGACAGTACAGCTAGCACAGATGTTGCAAATGAAACAAATATGACGCACAGGGAAGAGAAAAATGATTTGGTGCAATCAGAAGAAGGTGCTTCCTCTGTTCCTTTGGTGCCTGAAGGTGAACTTCAGGCAACCGATATAGATGCTGTTACAAATGAAAAATTTATGACTCCCAGGGAAGATAATGAGGAATCAGCACAATCAGAGGACGGTGCTTCCACTGTGCCTTCGGTACTTGAAGGTGAACTTCAGGTAACCAATGCAGATGCTGATACAACTGAAAAATATATGACTTGTAGGGAAGAGAATAAGGAGTTAGTGCAATCAGAAGAAGGTGGTTCAACAGTGCCTTTGGTGCTTGAAGGGGAACCTCAGATAACCAATGCAGGTGTCTCCACAACTGAAGAATTTATGATGCACGGGGAAGAGAATAAGGAATCACTGGAACCAGCAGAAGGTTCTTCCACTGTGCCTTTGGTCCTTGATTGGGAACCTCAGGTAACCGATGTAGGTTGTGCTCTTGAACTCTTGAGCCTTTTCCTTAATATTATTATTATTCTGTCCATTTTATCAAACATTTTTTTTGGCAATTTTCTTTGCTTAGTTCCTTTTTGTTAAATGGGAATGCATGGTCTGATGTTAGTTAAATTCTCACTTTTTTCTGGGTAGGGGCAATGCAGGAAGCTCATGGGTTGGTCTCAAGGCAACTTGATACTAGTTATGTCTCAAATCCTAAAAGTGACGAGCAACATAGTTCATCTGAAAGCAGTGTACCTGATGGAACTGTAAAAGGGGAAGCTGGGATGGATGCTTGTGTAGAGCAAGCTACTATCCGGTCAGAAAAGATTGACGCTGATGCGTCCGCACTAACTTTCAGAATGGAAAAGTCAGATGGACTCATGCAGTCTGTTTTCCCTGCCTCTGAAGAAGATGGTACCTCCAGTGCTTCTAAGGAGCCAATAACTCAAGAGGTAGTCGCTGTAGAGGCTTCATCTGTCATCGACACGATAGAAATGCATTCTAAATCTGATAATCACAGCAAAGAGCATGATGTATCTGAAAGTGAAAAAGAGAAGTCCATGGGGTTTGTCAATGAAAGGAGTGACAAGCCTCCTCCTGATGGAACTATAAGGCCTTCTGAATCAGCCCCGATCCCGATCAATTTGGTGCAACTTATCGAGGTGACGAAGGGGCTTAGTAAAGATGATTTTGGGTTATTAATCAAGTCAAGAGGTTCAGTATCTGAAGTGGACTTAGATAATGATATTTTGAGAGCACCACAACCTGGCTATCATGCTTTGTTGGAGAAACTCTGCGAAGAGTTGTTTGTTGCCAGGTGCACTAGTGATATCTTTCACCTGCAACTTTCGGAGCAGCTTGATTTGCAAAATGAAAACGACTGCCGATCTGTGCAATTGGTTGAAGAAATTTCAAGGACGAGGGCCTCACTCAAGGAAGCTCATGCTAAGAGTGATGGCCTTGTTCAGGAGCTCTCAGCTTGTAGGTCTGACCTCAATGATGCTGTTGGCAGTAAGGAAGAGCTTCAAAGTCGATTAGAAGCATCCAAGGCAGAGGTTGATGAAGTTTCTGCAAGGGCCTATGAATTGCAGAATAGTCTGGAAAGCTCACAAGCAAATTTATCAAGTGTTTCCAAGGAGTTGGCTCATTTGAAGGACTTGGTGGAATCACTGAAAGGAGAAAGCAACGAGTTAAATGAATCTCTTGCTTCAGCTACTGATGAGAGGAGGAGTCTAAGGGACGAAAAAGAATTCTTTCTTCAGGAGAATGCTAAGCTGTTGAAGGAGTTAGACGTGTCCAAGAACGTGATTACTGCTTTGAATGTAGAAATTTCTGAATTGAGTGGTAATCTTGTTTCTGTGGCAGATGAGAAACAGAAGTTTGAAGAAGAGAAGGGGCGCTTGGTGGATGTCTTAAATGAGAACCTTGTGCTGTTAAAAGAGCAGCACAAGAAATTAGAAGATGAGAATGTGAATCTGGTTCACGAAAATGAGCAACTTCGCTCTGAGATTCTTGGGCTCCATCAGACGTTGTCAAATAATCAGGCGGAACACGTGCACTTGAAATCTGAAATGCAAGAAACGGCCTTGCGCCTTGAACAACTAGCGACAGAAAACATGAGTCTTCATAGTAGTTTGGATGTATATAAAGCAAAGGTAGAAGTTGGTGACATGCAAGTCCAAAAATCCCCCCTAGATGAGGTTGCTATTTTTGAAGGTGGATCTGTGATGGTTGAGCGCACTGATTTTAATGATGCTACTGAGGATGAACATCTGCACTCTTCTTATGGTAAGCAAGACGGAATGAAGCCGATTTCTGAACTACTTGAACTTGCAGCCCCTGATAATACTCGGGGGTTAGTTTCCTTCAATGCACACTTGGAAGAGGCAGAGAAAACGTTGCAACTTTTTGAAAATGAAATTGAACTGATTCACCACCATTTAACATCCTCGAGTAAGTTTGGTGGTAAAGAGGCAATTCCAGCAGTTTCGAAGCTGATCCAAGCTTTTGAGTCAAAGTCACAACATGAAGAACAAGAGTCGGAGGATAACATTATTACTCCGAGTCAGTCAGCAGTAGATCCCTTTGTATCAAGCAAAAAGTTTGCAGGAAGTTTGAAGGCGGTGTTGAAGCAATTGTCCCTGGATGCTGAACATGCTACCTCAGCTTACAAGCGAGAGCAAGATGATCTGACTGCTGCTAATGCCACGGTGAGGGACCTCAAGCTCCAAGTTGAAGCTATGGCAGATCAGTATGACAATTTGGAAATGACCAATATTGAGCATGAGGTTCTTCATGAAGCTTTTAAGCTACATATGAGTTCGATTGAAGAGAAGAATATTGAACTTGAAGTTGTGTGTGAAAAGTTGACGGTGGAGGATAGCAGTCTCAAAACACACAACTCTGAGCTTCACCAAAAACTTCATCTTTACCAGAAGAGAATTGAAGAACTTCAGATTCAGTTGCATGAGTTACAGAAGATCTCAAATGAAGTGGTCTCTGGGCTACCTTATCAATTGGAAAGCTTCCATAAGGATATAGCTGAGTGGGTTTTGAAACTCGAGCAAGAATGGAAATTCACCTTTTCTCAGATTGTTGAAGCAGTTGAGAGACTTGATAACTCTGTTGGAGTGGAGCAAACATCCAGAGTGTCAGCTGACAGGCATGGGTCCATGGATATAACTGGTTGGCTTGTTTCTTCTGTTGATGCTACTGTGAAAATGACCCGGCGATTGAAGGAAGAAACAGAGGCTGCCACTGCTGATAGGGAAGCCACCTTCAAAATGTTCTCTGAAGCAAACAAGAAGTATGATGAACTGTTTGGGAAAAGCAAATGGGCGAATGATATGCTGTGCAAGTTGTATTATGAACTAAAGAAACTTCTTTCAGATTCGGTGCTTGCTGTACCGGAAACGGAGGAAAATGTACATAATGTGGAATTGCTTGACCACATACATTATGATAGTTATCAAGCCCTTCTGGAGGAACTGCAGAACTGTATGGATCAGAGGCGGCGACTTCTTGCTGTCAACGAAGAACTTAGTTTGGAGTTGTTGAATAAAACAAAAGATATTGAGAACCTCAGCACGAAATGTGGTGACTTGAGTTCCATCGATAAACTTATTGGAGATCTTGAAGGTGTAGTGAGACAGAAAGATGCTAGCATTGACTCAGAAATTGGTGCTGTTTCTCGTCTGGAGTCACTGGTTCATGTCCTTGCTCATAAAAAAGACGCTGATGAGCTGGGTTCCTTATTTAGAGATCAACAGTTGATGGAGTTGGCAGAACTTCAGGATAAGATATCTCAGTTAAGTTCATTGAAACTTGAGCATGAAAACGAGATCCTTAGTCTGGAAGAGCAACTAAGCCAATCCAAGGAAGCTCTTAATGCTGCCCATTGCGACTTGCAGGAAAAAGCAAAGGAACTTGAACAGTCAGAGCAGAGGGTGTCCTCTGTTAGAGAGAAGCTTAGCATGGCTGTCGCCAAGGGTAAAGGATTGGTTGTCCAGCGAGATGGCCTCAAGCAGTCCCTGGCAGAGACATCTAGTGAGTTGGAGAGATGCTCGCAGGAGTTAGAGTTTAAAGATATTAAACTGCACGAGTTAGAAATGGAACTAAAGACTTATTCAGAGGCGGGTGAGCGTGCAGAAGCTCTAGAATCAGAGCTTTCATACATCCGTAACTCGGCCACTGCAATTAGAGAATCCTTCCTGCTCAAGGACTCTGTGCTGCAGAGGATAGAAGAGATACTGGAAGATCTGGATCTGCCTGAGCATTTTCACTCGAGGGATATAATTGACAAGGTTGAATGGTTAGCCCGATCTGTGAATGGAAATTCTGTTCCTCTACCAGATTGGGAGCAGAAGAGTTCTGTGGGTGCTTCCCATTCTGATACAGGTCGCTTTGTTCCAACAGAAGCCTGGAAGGAGGAGGTTCAGATGGGATCAAGCTCTGTGGATGACTTGAGAAGAAAATGTGAGGAGCTTCAAGGGAAGTTTTATGGGTTGGCTGAACAGAATGAGATGCTGGAGCAATCATTAATGGAAAGGAACCAGATGGTGCAGAGATGGGAGGAACTGTTGGACAGGATCAACTTGCCATCGTCCTTGAGATCATTTGAACCCGAGGATAAAATTGAGTGGATAGGGAATGCACTTTTGGAAGCTAACCAGGATAGGAATTCTTTGCGCCAGAAGGTCGATACCCTTGAGAGCAGTTGTGGTTCTCTAACTGCAGATTTGGAAGATTCAAACATGCGGATAACATACCTTGCTGCTGATTTAGAGGGGCTGCAGAAGAAAATCTCTGTTCTGGAAACAGATCTCCAAGCATCTATTCACGAGAGGGATAATCTCTCCAAAGAATTGGCAGCCTTGACTCATGATAGTGAGGACCTTTCGGTAAAGGCCGCCAAGTTTGAACTCGATAGTGAAAAATGGCAAGATGAAGTAACTGTTTTGCGGGAGAAATTGGTTGAGAAAGAAGGGTACGAGTATCAAGTTGGGCATATTAATGGCGAGATTATAAGACTTCAAGAAATTATCTGCAACACATTGCAGGATCCTGGTGCAAAAGATTTGGTTGGTGGAGGTAGTGGTACAGAGTGCTTGGAGGGGCTACTGATGAAACTTATTGAGAGTTTGCCCACTGGGGTTGCAACTGAAGAAGAACAGCGTACTGAAGGAGCTGTTGCAAGCTTTGTTGAAGCGAGAACTAGGGATGCAGATGCTACTGAGCAGTTGGATGTTGTCCGTCTAGAGCCAGGTACTGGGGATGATCCTGAGGACTCAAGCTGGAATGCTCTAAAGAAAGAGCTGGATGAAACTTCTAAAGAAATGGGTCAGGTGAAGGAAGAAAGAGATGAGTATAAACGTAAGCAAGAATCATTGATTTCTGAAGTTGAAGCTCTTGACAAAAAGAGGATGGAGTTGCAAGACCTACTGACGCAGGAAGAGCAGAAATGCGTATCTGCTAAAGAGAAGTTAAACATCGCAGTGAGAAAGGGGAAATCCTTGGTGCAACAGCGGGATTCTCTGAAACAAACCATAGAGGAGTTGAATATCGAGTTGGAGCACTTAAAAGCTGAGATTAAACAGAAGGAGAGCACTCTTGTGAACTATGAACAGAAGATAACAGACTTATCATCTACTTACTCTGAGCGGGTAGAGGCCCTTGAATCGGAGACTTTGTTCTTCCAGAATCGTTCGGCTGAAACTGAGCACCTTTTACATGAAAGGGAACAAAGCTTAGCGAGGGTTGTGGATAGTCTCAGCAGCATTGATCTTGGTGATGAAGTGGCTAACACTAGTAGTCCATTTGAGAAATTGGAGCACATAAGGAAACTGTATCAAGATATGCATGCTGCTCTTGCTTCCTCAGAGCAGGATTCTGCTAAATCTAGAAGAGCATCAGAGCTTCTGCTTGCAGAACTGAATGAGGTCCAAGAGAGGAATGATGTCCTTCAAGAAGAGCTATCAAAGGCTAACTTTGAGCTTTCAGAGCTGTCTACATCCAGAGATCTAGCTGAGACCGCCAAGTTTGAAGCTGTATCACATATCCAAGAGTTATCCACATTACAGTCTGAGAAGAAAAAGAAGCAAAATGCTGAGCTCATGGTTTTGATATCTTACACTGATCAACTCAGGAAGATCTTCTCAGATGTCAATAATCTAATTGTTGGTCATCTGACCAAGGATTTAGAGTTTATTCAAAATCTTGAGGCTGGTATGGAGTCATTACTACAAAATACAGAAGTCAATGATATGTCTCAGTTGCCATTCATCATTAATTCTGACAACAAGGTAATGCTATTTTTCCGTGCATTTGATATGTCATTTCCTATTCATTTGATTCTGTTGATTGTAAGTGATGTCTTTTGCTGTAGTTAAAGGAGCTCGTAAAGTATGCATTTATTCCAATGGTGCTTTGCTTATAGTTATTGATATAAATTGCTTATCCTTTCCAGGACAAGACTCTTGCTGTGGAGCCTTTTTCAGAAGCCATCATGCAAGACCATTTTGATGATGAGATTGCTATTCCTGGAGTTTGTAGTTCGGTACAAGAATGCATGAATGAAATGGTAGCTCTCAAAATTTTCATGAAGGACCACTCTCTTGCAGCACATGAGCAAGCCGACAAATTGTGCAAACGGATCCATGCTGTTCAAATTGAAATAAGTCATAATAGAGATTCTTCTCAAACTTTGAAGAGAGATGTTGAATACCTAGAGTCATTTGTAAAACAGAAGGAAAGTGAAGCTGGTGCATTGCACAGGAATCTTCTTATCCTTTATGAAACATGCCTCAGTTCACTGAAGGAAATAGGAAATAGGAAAGCTGAAATTGTTGACCGCACTTCGGCTCCTGGAAATTTGATGGGACAAGAACTTCTAGATGTTGGTGGGCTTCCTGTAAGTGGGAAGATTAATTCTTTGTCAGAGGAGCATATCAGGAATGTAGCAGAGAGAATGATGAGCGCCGTGAAGGACTTCATCAGTCTTTACAGTGGAACTTTTGAGGGTGATAGAAAGGAAATGAGGACGACCATAACAAGCTTGCAGAGAGAGCTTCAAGAGAAGGATATTCAGAGAGAGAGGATATGCATGGAACTTGCTGGCCAAATTAAGGAAGCAGAAGCTGTTGCAACCAGATACTCTCTTGATCTTCAATCCTCCAAAGCTCGTCTAATAGATCTGGAGAAACAGGTAGAGCTTGCAATGGAAGAGCGAAATTCGTTGGAACAGCAGCAAGCAAATGAAATTGAAGATGAACGGAAAATTTCAACCGAGTTGCATGAGAAGATCAGATTACTATCTGATACAGTTGCTGCGAAAGACCAAGGTTAGCTCTTTTTACTCGAAGGGCTGTGTTTGTTTCATCTGAATTGTTTTGAGCTCTTAAAATTTGAGTTGAACAATTGGCCCAAACATTTCATTTTTAAAACCTAAATCTAAAATAAATAAATAAATAAATACACTTTTCATTAACATTTGGTAAATGGTGCCTCACTCGTAATTGGAACTTTGTTTCTAACTGTCTTTTAAAATAAGAGTCTGCTCTATCGAATACGGTTTCAATAATTTCACAAAAGTTGCTCATTTTCTTATTCGTAGTATCGCTTCCTATCAACCATTTCATTAGTAAAGAAGTTCTATAAGTTCTTATTCATTCTACATTTTTTATAAATCTTTACCAGACACTCTGCTCCTTGTCCCACACAGCCTTTGTCTATCTTATTTATTGTTTTGTTGTCTTATATTCTGACTTTGCATAATCATATGGTGCCACGTACAGAAATAGAAGCACTAACCCAAGCTCTCGATGAAGAGGAGGCTCAGATGGAAGATTTAACACACAAGTGTGAGGAACAGGAAAAAGCTTTGCAGCAAAAGAATTTTGATATTGAGAATCTTGAATCCTCTCGTGGGAAGGTCTTGAAGAAGCTTTCAATAACTATGAGCAAGTTTGACGAGCTTCATCAATTCTCTGAAGGTCTACTTGCCGAGATAGAAAAGCTTCAGTCCCAGTTGCAGGATCGTGATGGTGAGATCTCATTTCTAAGGCAAGAGGTCACTAGATGTACCAACGACGTTCTTGTTGCATCTCAGATGAGTGACAAAAGGAATGTGGATGATGAGATTCATCAGTTGTTCTTTTGGCTGGACAATCTGGTTCCTCAGATTAGTAAGGAAGATGTGAATGTTGGTGACAATGTCGGGGTTCATGAGTACAAAGAAGTAATTCAGAAGAAGATTGCTTCTGTTGTGTCGGAACTGGAGAATCAACGGGTAGCTGCTCAGTCGAGGGATTCTTTACTGCAGTTAGAGCGGAATAAAGTTGAGGATTTACTGCAGAGGGAAGAAGTTCTGGAAAAATCATTACATGAGAAAGAATCCCAGTTAAATATGCTTGAAGGTGGTGGAGATGTTAGAGGGTCAAATGGTTCTGCCTCTGAGATTCTTGAAACTGAACCATTGGTGAGTTATTTAATTTCACTTATGTGCCAAAATGCTATTGCTATGTCCCAAGTACATTATGTCAGTCGCTGCATTTTAAAGGTGATTGATTATCAGTCTAAACCATTTTTCATTCAAGAACCAGGGGAATCAGTCTGTGCCCTGTTCAACTCACAGCCTCAGTAAAATGATCATTATCTGCTATTTCTCACTTAGTGAGATCTTTATCTTTTTTTTTTTGGCTAATTGAATAGCATGCTATCTCTGAGGGTCATCTTGTTTTCATATCTACTAGGCTGTTGTCTTGTGAGGCAAGGAAAAGTGTTATTGTTATGAAATGTCCTAATCTTTTTTTACCTTTGATTTATAGATAAACAAATGGACGGTGGCTGGGCCATCTACTACTTCTCAAGTTCGAAGCTTGCGGAAAGCAAACAACGATCAAGTCGCTATTGCTATAGATATGGATCAAGAAGGCAGTGGTCGATTAGAAGATGAAGATGACGATAAAGGTAATTCTTATAGTAGATTTAGCATGCTTTTTCCTCTGTTAAGTTGTCACACTAGGATCCCTCCTTTTCCTTTCCCGCTGCCTGTTCATCTTCTTGTTTTCTCTTTCACTGCAGTTCACGGCTTCAAGTCGCTTACAACATCTAGGATCGTTCCCAGATTCACGAGGCCCGTCTCTGACACGATTGATGGTCTATGGTACGCTAAATTGGTCTCCATTCTTCTATCTCCAGTTCCCGGGTTGCTAGGGCACCTGTAACAATAACGTTCCATGTTTGATTGATATGTCAGGGTTTCGTGTGATCGAGCTCTCATGCGGCAACCTGCCTTCCGGCTTGGGATCATGATGTACTGGGCTGTAATGCATGTTCTACTCGCAGCTTTCATTTTCTAATGACTGCCCCAGAGTCCGCGGTTAGTGTTTCCTCCAATCCTTTTTTCGTCAACTTGTTCAGTCACGTCGTCGAAAGAGCTGCCACCTTACATGTTGCTGAATGCACGCAGATTGAAGCTCTGTTTCGAAAATGGCTTTGGAATATTTAGGCGTGGTGGGGATGAGGTGTGAACAAGCCTTATACTTAGATCAGTAGAGAAAGTAAAACTAGAACACCAGTACTTCTCTTAGTGCCATTGATTCATTACAAGAAGATTTCTTTTTGTTATACAACTTTCATTTGTGGCTTGGTATAGACCCATACAAACACTCCCTGTGCGATTTGTATATTGTAAAAAATCTCATTCAGTTCATATTTTCTTCACCAGTTTTGAAAGCTTTCGATGGCCGATCGTACTCGAATTACCACTAGACCAATCCTTTGGTCGCGGTTTATTAAATCGGACGAAGAGTTCTTTCCTTCCAATGATTATTGAAACCTAAATTACTCCTTCTGTTACAGGAAATCCTTCGGGTTCCCAAGTGGATTCTCTACAAATCTCTGTATTCTGAAATACCGGAGAGTTTCTTCCTCCACAGCTCCTTTCACCTCCCCTTCAACGGCAAGATCGGCCAGCATCTTCCCGACGGCGGGGCCCATCTTGAACCCGTGACCCGAAAACCCGCCGCCGCCGACCACATCTTCACCAAACTCCCCGCCCAGAAAATCAATCACGTAATCCTTGTCCGGCGTCATGCAGCACATACACGACTGCTTCGACACCGGACCGCCGCCGGTCTCCACCAAACCGCCGAACGTCGCCTCAATCCACTCCTCCATCTCCTCGGTCGGCTTCCCGGGTCCCCACGGCCTCTTATCTGGGTCGCACGGGTACCCGCCGGTCAGCGTTACTTTGATCAGCCCCGGAAACTCCAGCTCCGGCGTCCCGTACACCCCTGGCCTCCCGTAGCTGGCGAACGTCGGAAAACCCCCGCCGATCGCCAATTTACCTTCCTGCCCTTCCTTCACCCTCCAGTAACACACCGTCGTCTCCACCGGCTGGACCGGAAGCTCAATCCCGCTCACCCTCTTCACCAATTTCTCCGTCCAAGCTCCAACGGTAACCACACACTTCCTCCCCCAAAATTTCCCTCCCTCGCCGACCACCAAAACTCCGCCGTTGACGTCATCCTTGACAATCTCATTCACCTCCGTGCGGTCCCTCAACACCGCGCCATTTCGAAACGCCAGAGTCTGGAACATCGAAACCGCCTTGGTGGGTTTGATCACCCCGCCGAGCTCCGTGCAGACCCCGATCCAGTCCTCCGGGATCCTAATTCGACCGTCGAATTCCTCGTCGACCTGACGGTGGTCGAGAACCCGACAGTCAATGGACCTCTCCCGACAGCTCGAGATGATGGCGCGGAGGCTCTTGTTCTCCGCGGGCCCCATGTCGAAATTCGGGCACTTGAAGTAGACCCTGTACCCGATCTCCGATTCGGCCTCTTCCCAGAGCCGGGAAGCTTCGACGGCCATGGGGCAGTAGTAGCCGTCTGGATACGTCGCCCGCATGGTCCGGGACTCGCCGTGCGACGAGCCGCGGTGGTGGAGGAAGTCGAATTGCTCCAGCAGGAGCACCCTCTGGCCTCTCTTTGCTAGTTCATAAGCCGCGGAGCTGCCCATAATACCGGCTCCGATAACTATCACGTCATACTGCTCGCCGGAAAGGCCCATCGTTTCCTGATTGCGGAAAGTATGGAACTAACTACCGGGTCTCTGTTTTTAAAGATAATAATGAAATGAGTGAACAGAGTGCTCTGTTTTTTAAAGTCTTTTCACTTTGCACCAGACTTGTAATCATTTTGTCTGCACTATCGACAAGTGCTCGTGATCATATCGACTGGATACTAAATTGTGGAATCTAACCACTTGAATTGACAGAACAGTTGGTCGTGTCTCTTTGTCTTGTCGTTTCTCAAACGTGACAAAGGTTTCATGGGGATCCTACCGACGGCTTGTAATGGCTGAACACCTGTTATTTTCCAGCTCTTGTTTCTTTGCTTGAAATTTCTGCGAAAATAGCAAAGGGTAGGGATGATGAAGCCGACCCTGCAGGTGTAATGTACCTAACGTGCGGGAGTCAGTTCGACGGGGACGTTACGCCGGCGTTTTCTGACCATGGGTAGGTAAACCAGGAGGGAAAGTTGAATACAGGGATAATAATAATGGAAAGGTTAATTGCTAGGGTAATCCACTTTGAACTCCAATCTAACAGCCAGTACTCAGGAGATGATTTTTTTATCATGCATATATCCTTGGCTGGATTCGAGCTAGAGCGCATTTATTAATGAGTCGAATTAGACTTGTTTACAAAAATCTTGATTCATATTTGATACATTTATTTTTGTTTTCCGGCGAGGAAAATCTGGTGTTTGATTTCAATCAATGCACCTTTGACTTCTTGGACAACGATAATTACACGGTCCACTCCTCTCCGAACAATGTTCGAACGAGGGTGTTTGATTGTTTGATGGTTTTTTGGGAACAAGCTACGTTACTCTACTCCTATGGAGGTTCAGTGAGAGCTCCGAAAACTAAAAGCTGATTTGCAGGGAAAAGATAAATTTTGACATTGTGTGTCAAATGATTGGTTGTGGAACCTTTGCTTCGTCTTCGTTTCTCCTATTTATAGTCATCCCTTGTAACTGTCGTGCAACCGCCTCTTGGTAACCGCTGCTCCACTGCTTGGTGTTTGATGTAGCTTGCTTGATGCATTGACTGTCTTGCGTGCTTGCCACTTGATAGCTAACCCCTTGTGTCATGGAGGTGTCTTGTTTGGTGAGTGAAGGCTTCACGCTTGGTGGTACTCGTGTAACCCCCTTGACATGACGTCATGCTCGACACCAGGGTGATTGGGGGGTTTGATGGATGCACACGGACCCCCTTGGGGTGGCATCATGCTTGCAGGGTCTTGACAAGGTGGTCTACCATGTGATGATATACATGGCTAACACCCTAGTGTTTGGTATCAGTGTTTGACCCCCTTGTAGTTGGATCTCCATACTTAGCCAAATTTTGGCCTTCTTCACCGCCATGGTTTAGGGACTCCCTTGCCAACATGCTTGATACCCGGTACGTGGCTAGACCCCCCTTGCGTCTCGCCATACTCGACTCACCTTGGATGTTATCACGCTTGACCCCCTTGGTGCAAGGTAGGTAGATGGCGTAGTGCTTGACCCCCTTGGACGAGACCCCCCTTGGACGATGTCATGCATGACCCCCCTGGTGCTTGACCCCCTTGGACGGTGTCATGCATGACCCCCCTGGACGGTTGGATCTCCATACTTAGCCAATTTTCACCTCAGCATCATGCTTGACACCCTAGTGCTTGACCCCCTTGGACGGTGTCATGCATGATCCCCCTGGTGCAAGGTAGGTAGATGGCATAGTGCTTGACCCCCCTTATGCTATGGGTCTCAACACTTAGCCAAATTTTGGCTCTCTTTGCCACCACAGTTAGCTCGCGTCTCGTCATACTCAACTCACATTGGATGGTATCACGCTTGACCCCCTTGGTGCAAGGTAGGTAGATGGCGTAGTGCTTGACCCCCTTGGACGAGACCCCCCCTTGGACGATGTCATGCATGACCCCCCTGGTGCTGTGGGTCTCAACACTTAGCCAATATTTTGGCTCTCTTTGCCACCACGTCTAGGGACTCGCTAGACTAGCGTTGCCCTTCTTCACTTGCCAACATCGACTCACGTTGGATGACATCATGCTTGACCCCCCTTGTGCTTGACCCCCTTGGACAGTGTCATGCATGACCCCCCTTGTGCTATGGGTCTCAACACTTAGCCAATTTTTGCCTTCTTTCCAATCACGGTCTAGCGCAATGACCCCTTTTCATGACATCATGCATGACCCCCTTGGACGGTGTCATGCATGACCCCCCCCTGGGATGATGTCATGCATGACCCCCTTGGATGGTGTCATGCATGACCCTCCTTGTGTTGTGGGTCTCAACACTTAGCCAAATTTTGGCTTTCTTCGCCCCATCATGTCTAGGGGTAATTACCCGCGAGGTAGGTAGGCGACTGGTGGAGCTCAATTTTGGCTAAGTATGATGGGGTGCCCACTTGGGTGGTTGATGTTGAAGGGTGTCAACGCTTGACACTTGACCCCTCTTGCGTGACGGGTGGGTGTTTGGTGGGTCAAGTAGTGTGTGTTGAGGTACCTGGTATGAAGCCCAAAATACCATCATTTAGGCCCAGCTTAAACCAATTTAATTAATATGGTTAAGTTGGCCTTATAAATCACTACCGCTCCTTGAAAATAATCAATGTGGTATTGAGTGATTTTTTAGTGGTAAACAATTTTGTATGCTATATTTGATACATGTGTGATAGATGTTATGTTGAAAAAACTAATAGTCAAACGCTCAACATTAACTAATCTCGTGTTCTACTCTGTTAGTATCAAACTATTTGGTTAATAAATATTAACTTGTCTAAATCTTGTTAGTATCGACTCAATCTATGATACATAAATCTTTTTCATAATTAAAAGACACATTTGCTCACATATTTAACATCTCAAACATCATATAGGGTGAAATATATAGTTTAGCAAACCAATGAATTGTCAAAATTCAAATCATAAGATGTAGACCGATTCTTTTATTTATTTATTTTCGAGTGATATCAAGAGAAGAGTTATGCAAACAAAACTACCGAGAACCCCTTACAAGTGATAGACTAATGAAGCCACCCCAAAAAATCAAAAGATTCTAGCTCTAAAAGAGACAAAAGCAGTGCTTTACGCGTCACTCTATGGGCAACACTGATGACACTCCTGGAGCACCTGACCACTAATGGAATCTTCTAAGACTCCTTGGCGGATCTGATTGACGACCACTTCGGAACCGCCCTCCACTATCACGTGAGACAAGGATTTGGAGGCTACGAGGGAGATTTCGTCTCTAACAGCTAAAAGCTCTGCTAGGTAGGGGTTGACTACTCCCTGATGACGCAACCCGAACGCCAGCACCACATGTCCGTCGGACCCACGGACCACAAGCCCTGACGACCACCCGGTGGCACTAACAGGTGCATCGAAATTGATCTTCAAATAATCTTCTGATGGAGGATCCCACGTGACGGGTGGGCGGTGAGGGAGGATAGATCTGCGGGGTGAAGGAGGGAGGAGAAGACTAGAGACTTCAAGGACCTGGTTGTAGAATTGTCTGGCTAGGGAACGGACATGAGGTTGGTAAAATTCAAGTCGCTTTATTTCTAGACTTCCAGATTCTCAAGAGTAATCAGACGCACTGGAGAATGTGGAATTGGGAGGTCTTTGAGACCATGACATGTCGCCACCATAGACTAAAGTTAACAATGTAACATCCCGAACATCGAATAAATTTTTTTTCCCCGAAGTAGCGGACGCATATAGTACGATTCGAGGCTGAAAAAAAATCGAGAAGTTATCCTATACGAGGTAGGATCAATGAAACCACTTAAAAACTCCCTAAACATCAAAAAGTGCAACAAAAATATATTGTTAGCTGTAGGAATCGGACCTCTGACCTGTTGGTCAGTAAGGAAGGGTTCAGCAACCTAACCAGTTAGACTATGCTGGTTTCAGTAAGCTAGCTTGTTTATGGAGCCGGCTTTGGAACTTGAGTTTCTTCATTTCAAAGCTACTGCTCCTTAGAAGGCCGCCCCAGGCCTTTACTCCATCTGCTGGAAAGTAAATGAAGAGGTAAGAGCATGAATCAAAGAGCTCTATTATACCGGTAAGCTAGCTCTCCATTTTTGCCTTCGTACAAACACCAAGAAGAGAAAAGAAAAGAAATAATATGAAACCAAAGCCTAGCATAGTCTCTGTATTCCCAGCAAAGGTTTAGAATCTATACAAACCTGTTTACAAGCCAAAATCGCCAAACCAACTCACCAAATATCCTTTACCGAAACATTTGCCGTAACCTTTTCGTCAGCCAAACCAGTGCCACTACAGGCCACATCAGCTTCGAAACTTGATACTGTTACAAAGAGCAAGTCACCACGAGCGTCACAGAGTTTACGGAATTGAATTTCGAGCTCAGACGAGGGAGAAACAAGGCCGGGAAGTTGGGACTAGAGGTAAGGGAATTTCCAGTTTTCTGCAGATTTTGGACAGCAGAAAATTAAGAATTAATCCCTAATTTCGTACTAACGATGATCAGCTCGCAGTTTCTTCATTTGACGTCCAAACGACGAACCGTTTTTGCCTACAAGATCGTAGAAACAAGGAGAATTTTTAGGAGCCAAACTCTGGAATTTTAGAATTTAATTCCCGACTTGGAATCAGCTAAATTAAGGTGTGTGGGGATTAAGAGGACCTTAATTATTGCATCGACTATTTATGCTTGATTTGCATATTTGGATGGATGGATTACTGTGGGTGATGACTTATTTGTTGATATGATGATTATTCTTGATTGTTATGGATTTTACGGTGTAAATATCGGTATAATGTCACGACCCGAAATGTCGTGACCGTGTTGGTCGTCTGAAGAACGCTGCCATCTGGTTGTCTTGCCATGAGAAGGGTAAAGGGGGCGACATTAGCGATAAGGCGTTGTCTGCCTGTGCATCGCATCTGGCCGAGTCAGGATGTGGCTATGAAAGGGATCGTTGCAAGAGAAGGCACAACTGGTCGGAGGCTATTGCCGTCTCCCTGATGAGCCCAAGGCAGGGCGAAACCAGTTGGCATGCGTATGCAGAGAGGCTGGTCTTGAGGAATGAGTGCACCTCAAGACGCCGCACGGACAAGTTTCCACGTAAAAATGAATAGTTGGGTTTATTGAGTCTAAAACTGATCTAAGAGATTTTTGAGCAGAAGATTTCACTTGAAAATGGTTTTCGGATTAAAAACTGTATAACGGTGAATTTTACGAAAAGCTCGGTAAAAATGTGTTTTATTTATCTTTAAGATTTGGATCACTTCAAAATGGTCAGTATGGATTGTTAAATGGGTTGTGGTCTGAAAAGGGTAAATTAGATAGTTGGTGGAGTTTTTATCTTTAAAACGGTAAAAATGAGCGTAATACGAGATTTGCGATAAATAACGAGTGTAATATTATTTTCATGGTTTGGAGCTATTGAAAAATATAAAAACTGGACAGACATGTTTTAGGATGATAAATGGAGGTTCTTGTATTTTGGGAGATTTTTGGATTTACCATTTTGTTGGAATGTAAGTTACCGTAAAATAATGGTTAATACGAGATTGTTGATATTTTATTGTCTAAATTGATTTTTTGTGACCAGAACTGGATTAAATGAATTTTTGTGTCAATAAATTCATTTACATGAATTTTGTGAGGATTTTACTGAAGGAAAGTGAATTTTGAGTTAAGGACATTTTTAACCGCAATCGGGTTATTTACAATTATTTGCATCGGGGCTATTTCGTGAAATTGTTGATGAATTTTGGATGAGGAACGGTGATATGGTACTGCTGAATAGCTTTACTGGAGAATGAGATGATTTATGTGATTTGGTATTGGATGATGAAATAGTTGATTTTTTAGAAACGTCGAGTTGATAATCGACGGGAAATATATATATGAACTGGTTAATCCGTAAGACTAGATTGATTCCGGATTGATTGTGATGGATGAGAAAAATGGAAATGGTTTGATTCGTGATCATACTAATTCACGTAGATATAGAAAGGGCCTGCACTTACCCTCAACCCTTGAGAGTGGGTAGATTTAGCTCGCTTATGCTATTTAGTGTTGTGGTTGCCTGAGCACCACGGATGAGTGTTGTGGTTAAAAACCACGGATGAGTGTTGTGGTTAAGAACCACAGATTGAGTGTTGTGGTTGCATGAGCACCACGGATGATGATTTGCTCGAACGAGGGTAAGTGTATGGTGACCTTGGCGCCATTAATAATTAACCGGAATTTTCATATCATGCATTGATTATGTGTTCGTGAAATTATGTGATTATCTTATTGGATAAATTGATTTGGTGATGATGAGTTGGTGGATTCGATAATTTGATCGGAAATTTATATATGATGATTTAAGCTGGCATCTAGAGTACTAAATCATGATTGATTATGATTGTTTGATTAGCTGATTGTGGTCCCAAAATTAGGTCGTGGGAAAGATCCACGCACACAGCTTAGTTGCTGACCCACGTCTGTTTTCAGGCTCGTAGGTGCAACTAGGATCGGACTACTGAGGCTGCCCTATCCTTCTGTACTACCATCATGAGGTAGTTTGGAACACTGTTCTGTCATGGTCACCTAGGATTTCTGCTTTGAGTGTTTTCAATAATAACCCACATCTTGTAAAATTCAATAAGTGGGTTGGGGATCGAATAATGAGTTTGTATGATAACGGTTTATGTTTGTGTTTAATAATCGGATATGATGTTTGAGATGATTGAGTTCAACCAGCAACACCGAGGATTTGGCTGCGCGGTTGAACCACGGGTTCAACCATAGAGATTCTGGGTGGGGTGTTACAAACAATATGGGCGGAGTCAATGAAGTTGCTCAATCCCACTAAAGTCCACAATCTGATGGCTAGGAGCATCTGAAGAATAAATGTTCAATGCTCTCTCGATGTCTCCAGCAAACATGGCATCGATTAAGACAGTTTACTCCACGAGTTTGAAGGGTCTCCTTGTCGGGATAATTACTTTTAGGCACTGCCATATGAAGAATTTAAGTTTAGGTGGGACTTGGATATTCCATATTTTTTCCCAAATGGGAGGATCGATGATGTGAACTATCGATGATGTAGACCGATTCGCTGATAATTTTGTAGTAGACGGGTTACCTCTCTAGTCACAATGTTAAGACATCTTATGAGCTCTAAACGAGCCAGCTCACAAGTTGAGCTCAACAAGCCACCGAGTCGAGCTAGCTCACGAGTTTCGCGAGCTGACAAGGTCAAGCTTGACTCGTTTGTAAACGGGTTGAGTTTCGAACGAGTTTTTCTCGAGTCGAGTTTCAAGCCGTTCACGAGTAGGTCGACTCATTTACAGCCCTATGCATAGTAGGGGTGGGAATCGGTAATACGGTAACCGGTTTACCGTTTTACCGAACCGGTAAAGGTCGGTAAACGGTAAACCGATTACCGTCGGTATCGGTATCCGGTGGCGACGGCGAAGATCCAATTTACCGGACACAGGGTCGGTATTTACCGTCGGTAAATCGGTAAATACCGAATTGGAAACGGCGGCGTTTTAGGGAATGAAACCGTAGCTGAAAGGCTGCGCGCCCCTGCCAAAACGCAAACGCCTCCTTCGCCCCTTCGCCCTCGCCGCTTCATCCCTTCGCCCTAGCCGCTTCGTGCCTTCGTGCCTTCGACCCTTCCCCTTCGCACGCAGAGTCGCCGACGGCGACGCAGACCAGAAGACGCCGCCGCCTCTCTTCTCCAGTCCGCCTCTCCCGCCGCCTCTCCACTCCGCTTCTCCTTCGCCCGACGCAGAGCAGAAGACGCCGCGCCGCCATTCCTCCTCCAGTTGCGGGCCGCCACCACCTGCCCTAATCCCCTGCATCCAAAGTTTCCAAACCCTCACATCACTCGAACAATCACTCACCAGTCCTAATCCCCTGCCTCTGCCGTCCTCCTCCCAGTCCCAACCCTCACATCACTCACCAAATCTCCATCTCTGCCCCCTCTCGATTTCCCCGGCAGAGACGGAAACGCATCCAATAATCGCCTCTGCCGTCCTCCTCCCAGTCCCAACAGCCAACGCCCACCAACAGCCATCCGCCATTCCTCCTCCAGCCAACAACCGCCCCGAAAAACCGCCTCAAGCCTTCCTTTGCGGTAATTCGGTAAACCGGTTTGTAACCGTTTACCGGTAATTCGGTAATCGGTAAACCGGTTACAAACCGGTATCGGTAAACGGTAAACAGTTTGCCCACCGTCGGTATACCGAAACCGGTAAATTCGGTAAACGGTTTACCGTTTACCGACCGATTCCCACCCCTAATGCATAGTACAACATGTTGGGTAATTCACTGAGATTCAAAACAACCTATAACATTACTTTGAATTAATTGTCTCTTCTTTAAATGTATAGTTTTTTTCCCCATCGCCCATGAGGATGGAGGTTGTCAATCACATTTCATGTCCTCATCGATATTCCCGTCTTGCATATATGATCAATTAATGTTCAATCTAAATTGAATATGGTTAATTGTCTAATAATGTTAGACAATTCTTCCTTCTATCTTGGTTTCGCATTACCTATGGTAGTTTAATTGTCTAATAATGACTTTCCGTGATTATCTCTCCCCAATCATCCACGTAATTATTATGGTAGTTATGATTGTAATGAAAGCAAAATATCATTTGTATTCCTAGTAGCCACGGTAATTACTAATACTAAGTAATCACCATAACCTCTCCCACCGATTAAATTAGTAAAGTGTAATTAAGCATATTACACTTGTATTTTTGTTTTAATTTTGGTGGACGATGAGGTAGGTAAAATTAGATGGCTTGTAATTATTTGTATGTAGTACAATAATTAAATGCGCAATATGTCGATTGGGTTCGTTCGGGTGGACTACACGTTCATTAACGGAAAATTCTTCCTTACAAGTTACAATGATCCGTAGTCGAATCCCACAACAATTCCGCACACAAATTAATGAGAAAATCACTCACCAGAATACTCCTTGGGATTCCCAAGCGGATTCTCCACAAATCTCTGTATTCTAAAATACCGCAGAATCCCTTCCTCCACAACTCCCTTCACCTCCCCGTGAACCGCGAGCTCCGCCAAAATCTTCCCAACCACCGGGCCCATCTTGAACCCATGACCCGAAAACCCGCCGCCGACGACCACATCTTCCCCAAACTCCCCGCCCAGAAAATCAATCACGTAATCCTCGTCGGGAGTCATGGAGTACATACACGACTGCTTCGCCACCGGCCCTCCCTCCGTCTCCACCGCGCCGCCGAACGTCGCCGCGATCCACCCCTTCAGCTCCTCCACCGCCTTCCCGGGCCCCCACTTCCTCCGGTCCGGGTCGCACGGAAACCCGCCGTGAACCGCCACCTTGATCAACCCGGGAAACTCCAGCGACGGCGTCCCGTAGATGTACGGCTGGCTGTAGCTGGCGAACGTCGGGAAATCGCCTCCGATCGCCAATTTACCTTCGTGCCCTTCCTTCACCCTCCAGTAGCACACCGTCGTCTCCACGGGCTGGATCGGAAGCTCAATCCCGCTCACAATTTTCACCAATTTCTCCGTCCAAGCTCCAGCTGTCACCACGCACTTTTCCCCCCAAATTTCTTCCCCTCCTCCGCCGTCGCCGATTAGAACCCTAATTCCGCCTCTCTCGTTATCCTTCACGATCCCTTTCACCTCCGTACGGTCCCTCAAGACGGCGCCGTTCTGAATCGCCAGAGTCTGGAACATCGCGACAGCCTTGGTGGGTTTAATTACCCCGCCCAGCTCCGTGCAAACCCCGATCCAGTCCTCCGGCAGCTTGAACCGGCCGGCGAATTCCTCCTCCGCCTCGCGGGGATCCAGAACCCGACACCCGACGGATCTCTTGCCGCAGCTGGCGATCAGGGCGCGGAGGCTCTGGCTGTTGGAAGGACCCAGATCGAAGTGAGGCGCCTTGAAGTAGACCTTGTACCCGATTTCCGATTCGGCTTCCTCCCAGAGACGGGCCGATTCGACGGCCATGGCGCAGTAGTAGTCGTCGGTGTAGGTTGACCGGATGGTGCGGGACTCGCCGTGGGAGGAGCCGCGGTGGTGGAGGAAATCGAATTGCTCGAGGAGGAGCACCTTCTGGCCTCTCTTGGCCAGGTGGTACGCGGTGGAGCTGCCCATGATTCCGGCTCCGACCACGATTACATCGAATTGCTCGCCGGAAAGGTCCATTACGATCGATCAATCAATCCACCGGCGAAAAGAGTTGATTACAGATTTGGGAATCTGGGGGGGGGGGGGGGGGGGGAATGGTGGAAGTGAAACTACAATCTGTTCAAGACGGGGGCCAGGTACTGAAATGAATTGACTCGTCTTTACAGGTTGTTCACTTGTTCTTTACTCGATTTGTCTGCATTTGCTGGCGGTACATCGACATTTTGTTGTCCGTTTCTTTGCCTGGAAATTTCTGCGAAAAGCTAAGGTGGTGATGAAGCGACCTCGCTAGTGGACAGTGGCGCAGAGATGTCTTTAGTGTGCATTCTCTGTCTAATTCTCTACTAATTAATACACAAATACGAATGCTTAATTAATCACCATGGCATGTTATGTTGAAATGACAACGCCATTATCGTCTCTAATTACATGTCCCGCTGAAGCAAAGACTTGAGCAGCAGCTATGGCAACCAGATTCTATATATTACCACCACTTTCCGGTTTATCTCAACTCATAAAATTACATCACTCAATTCTTACTATCAACAGAACCATCCTGGCTAGCTAGGTGGTTACCACTAATTACCAGTTGCAGGCATTACACAAGATGGGGAGGAAATCAAGCCCCATTAGCTTAGCCGCCATGGGTCAGGCTGATCCGAGTAGAATTTGAAGTAAGTTGCTTGTGACAAGCAAGCAATGGAGGAGTTGAAGCGTTATTGAAATTTGTGTGTTCACAATATGTTTGGTTTCTTAATTAGAAGGCGACGTGTGTCTACGAGAAATGAACAAGTAGTTCATAAAAAAAAGATCAAACTTACTAAATCTCTACTATCCTTTTCAGTCTTGAGTCAAGAGGAACTAAAGGGAAAATTTACCATACTAGCAGAACAATTACAAAATGATGCTCAAAGTCTTAAAAACTATTATAAGTACTAATGACCACAGAAAACATATCATTAAAAATCGAAAAACTTGGGAAACAGCTAAATGAATATCAAGGAGTTATAATAAGCACATTAGAAGAAAATAATAAAAATCTAAGAACAATATTAGAACATCAAGTAAATAAAAAACATAAAGAATTATACTCTGATTTAGAAACCGCCAAGAATATAATAGATAATATTATTAAACAAATACAGAATAAAGGAAAAGCTATTGAAAGCTCTCACGTTGAAGAAAATAAAATATTGCCAGAAGAAAATCTTAGAGAAATAATAATAAACCTTCAAGAAATAATAATTAAATTAGAAAACACTCGATACCTTACTATAGAAGATATGAAAAAATGTTTGGAAAATCATAATAATCCTAGCAAACTAACAATTGTTAAACCTTATCTAATATGACAACTATAGACGAAAATATAAATAAACTAAATGATTTATTAATGACTTTAAATATTGAATCAGATAATGAAGATCATATTGAAAACGATAAAGTAGTGCTAGATTACAGTAGTGACGAAAACCCATATGCAAATTACATGAAAACAGAAAATAACCCAGGCGACACATCTAACACGATTCCATTAAATCAAATAAAAGACGATTTAATGAATATAACGATGGTCAAATGCACTTTGATGAATATCTTTACAAAAATTATGACGTTCCTCGTAGGGGGGAGAATGGACGAAAATTCCTCACTCATACATTCCCAAACACTCTACAACAAGTTATAATAATTCAGATATTCTAGACTTAGACTGTAGCACTAATCCATTAAAAGAATTAGAAGACTGGAAAAATCGAACAGGATTATTAATTCAAACCAACGAAGATTTAGAAAAACTTAAACCTAGCGAAATATTTAATTTTCTAATATACAAAACCACTGGAGCGGTCTATCATTATTTGAGTACAATGGATATTCCTGCAAAAACAAGTCTATACGGAGATGATGCTATAAAAACTTTTGAAAAAGTATTAAATGCTTTAACTTATGAATTTCTAGGAAGATATCCAAGAGAAAAAGAAACTAATGCAACCCTAAGTAATCAGGCTATTTGGCACCTAACGAATTTAAGAATCTGCAATATGTGTTATTTAGAATCATTCATTTGCGAATTTAAAATACATTATTATCAGGTTATTCCGTCTGTAAGAAAGGACCTAGATAAATTATTCTTTTCTAAATTACCATTATTAGTAGCACAAAAAGTAGAAACTGCATTTAATGAAGCAGTTCAAAAAGAGGAAGTACCAGATACGTTAGGAGGACGAATTCTAGCTTTACAAGAATGACATAAACGAGCCTGTAATGAAGAAAAATTGAAAGAGCAAGCAAAAATTAACCTCTGTTGTGAGGTTTCCACAGACAAAGTAGGAAAATACGGATGTAGTAATGAACGTCCAAAAATAAAGAAAAAGCGGAGATATGAAAAATACAAAAAATGGCGAAAGATACCCTATAAGGAATATAGAAAAAATAGGTATAGAAACCCTAATAAATATTTTAGAAACAGGAAACAATTTAAACAGAAAACCACTCAGAAAGATTACTGCCCTAAAGGCAAAACTAACTGTCGATGCTGGCTCTGTAATGAAGAAGGACACTATGCTAATAAATGTCCAAAGAAAAACACTAATAATAAAAAGCAGGAAGTTCTAAGAATAGCATATGATTGTGGTTTTGAACCTATAGAAGAAATAGATTTTGAATCATCAGACATAGAAATTATCGAATACCTTACAGATTTAGAACAATCTTCAGATGAGTCAGAAGAAAGTTCTAGTTAGGAATAACCCTAACGCAACATTCATGAAAGTCACTATTGAAAATAAGAACCTTTTAGCATATATAGATACAGGAGCAACACTTTGCTTTGCTAAAAAATCAACCATTAAAGGATGGGATAAATTAAATAAACCATTAAAAATTATCGTTGCAGATAAATCTATCCATGAAATTTGGTATGTAAAACATTACGTGCCTATAATTATAGAACAATATATTTTTACTGCCAAGACAATATATCTTCATGATTCAGGATTGGACATAATAATAGGAAATAATTTTCTTAAATTATATCAGCCATTTACGCAAAGAATTAGGAGTATAAGTCTAAAAGCTCCAAAAATGAAAAATCAAGAGTCAAAAATCGTTACCACCAAGATAATAACAAAAAATGAAGTATTAAGGACTGTCCTACAAAGACTTAAGAATAAACTCGAATATATTCAAATAGCATGCGGAATAGTTGAAGAGAAACTAGAGGAAGTCTGTAGTGAACACCCTTTGGATAGTATAAAAAACACAAATTCAGAATTAATAGAAATTAAACTAAAAGATCCAAATATCGAAGTTAATGTTCCTAATAAAATACAATATACTCAAAGAGATGTAGAAGAATTTTTAGTAGAATGTGGAGATTTACTCAGTAAAAATATTATTCGAGAAAGTAAAAGTCCGCATAGTGCCCCGGCATTCTATGTAGAAAATAATAATGAAATTAAAAGGGGAAAAAGACGTATGGTAATAAATTATAAAAAACTCAATGAACACACTATAGGAGATAGTTATAAATTACCAAGAAAAGATTATATTCTGGAACGATTGAAAGGACAAACTTGGTTCAGTAGCCTAGACGCAAAATCAGGATATTGGCAATTAAGACTTCATGAAAATACAAAACCTTTAACAGCTTTTTCATGTCCACCACAAAAACATTATGAATGGAATGTATTACCATTTGGAATTAAGCAAGCCCCAGGAATTTATCAAAGATTTATGGATAAAAATCTAGAAGGGTTGGAAGATTTTTGTTTAGCATACATTGATGACATTATTATCTTTTCAAATAAAGATAGGATAGATCATGAAGAAAAACTAATAAAAGTTTTGGAAAGATTAAAAGAAAAAGGACTAGTAATATCAAAAAAGAAATCTAAATTGTTAGTTAATGAAATTGAGTATTTAGGAATGAAAATAAATAGTACAGGAGAAATAGAAATAACCACTAATGTTAAAGAAAAATTAGATAAATTTCCAGATAAAATGGAAAATAGAAAACAAATACAACGATTTCTAGGAAGTCTGAATTATATCAGTGAACAAGGATTTCTAAAAAATCTAGCAAAGGAAAGAAAATATCTTCAGCAAAAAATATTAGATAAAATACCTTGGAAATGGGATGATAAGGACACAGATGTGGTAAAATTTATGAAGGCTAGTTGTGATCATTTACCAAAATTATATAACCCATGCGATCGAGATTTTCTTATTGTTGAGACAGACGCATCAAGGGATACATGGACAGGTTGCATGCTTGCAATACCAGAAGGCAAAAAATTACTATCACTTGATCACTATGGCAATATAATCAGCAATGAATCGCATGATTCACCCTATATCAGTTATGAATCGAACGATTCACCACTATCTCGATGCAATAATGAATCGAATGATTCCAAACAATATGACTATACAATACCATTCAATACATGAAAAATATACAAAGAAGTTATGTAAATATATATCTGGAACATTCTCTTCCACTGAAAGAAACTACCCAATACATGAGCTAGAGACACTAGCCTGTCTCAGAACACTGAAAAAATGGAAGCTGGAATTACTCACCAGTCGATTCGAATTACGAACCGACTCTAAATATGTTACAGGTTTTTGGAGATACAAACTGGATGCAGACTTCAATAAAGGCAGACTCATTCGCTGGCAACAACAACTTCATTATTATCGCCCATATCTCAAGTATATCAAGTCAACAGCAAATCCACTAGCGGACACGCTTACACGCGAATGGAAGGAATAATCAAACAAATGCAGCACCAGCAACAGCAAAAGGAGGAACAAATTCGTGCTCTCGAAGTCCAACTTTCTCAGAGGCGGGGGGAATTGGAGCAAATAAAAACTACCATCACCATTCTGCAAGCACAAACCAAAAACACTAGTCAGCCTGAACTGCAACAACAAACTATTCAGTCATCAAGTACACAGCCAGAAAGAGATATACCATCGTCATCAACAAAATGGTCAGACATGGTAGAAGAAGATGAGAAGTATGAAGAAGACGAAAGAAAATCAAAGAAAGGAAAATGGTACGTCATTTATGATGGACCATTTCGAGGACTCTATAACAACTGGGCAATAGTATCTCATCATGTTACGGGACACAATATCAAACACCAATCATTCCCAACCAAAGAAGAAGCAGAGAAGTCGTTGAAGGAAACTGAACAGGTATTAAAAGAATCATACAGAGAAATGGCCATGAAACAAAAAGCTGAGCCGGTTACTTCACAAAAAAGATTAGTAATGAAGATTCCAAGCATCAGCATCAAGGACATTCCAACTACAAAGCAAAAAGAAGAAGCTAACAGACCCACACTTCAAAAATTTCAACAATGCTGGGAAGATCTTCTCAATTATAAAGAAATTCACACCACCATGGGATTCTAGCCAACCTTCAAGGGAGGACCAAGAGCAGTCATCATCACAGACAAAATCGCACCAACAACACTATTTGCTCTTCATCAATATGGATTAATTGATACCATATATACCCAGAAGACCCAGATCTTCGATGAATTTCCAACAAAATTCAAAACAGTGGTAAAAAGGTATGCAGACTCTTTCGCCAAAGATAGAGAAATCTATCTAAGGTATACATCCAGTTACCCAGTATTCAACAAAGAAGAACTAGTCGTTCCATCAAAAGCAATCATCAAGATGGGAGTATCTAATGGTAATTATCCAACCAGAGATGAACTGGAAGTAGCCAGGATACCAGAAGACTATCAAGTCAAATCACTATATGCAGTAAGTCAAGCCTTATATTATCTTAACCCAACAGACAATATTAAGGTCAATTATACCAGCACCAACAAGATCATCATCAGTAATTCTAAAAACCAGATTACAGCAGAAGAATGGGGATTCATTACAGATTTAGCCAAAGACTTCATCAATCTAGAAGGAACGTTAGCACCACTAACGGCGGACCAAAAACAGCAACTATGTGAATTATTGCAGTTACACGAGGACCACATATGTACACACTGTGCCGCAGACATGACTACCTCCACTAGCAGCAATAATGGAGCAAATGAGGTGTAATCCAGACAGAACTATGTGGACAATTCAGCAAGTCATCATCCATCAAGAAAAAGCTAAAGATTCCATTTTATCTGAACAATAATGTAGGAAAAAACGTGTGAAGGAGTGTCTGGTTTGCTCTTATTTCTTGTCTGTTTATCTTTTCTCAAGTGGAGAATGATGTAATAGCATATGTAAGCAGGCTAGGTCCTGCACTATAAATATGTAATCTAAAACCTCATAAGGGGGTAGAGTGGAATAAAATTTTGAGATTTCTCTAGATTTCTCTCTCAAAAATACTAAGTGAAGTCTTGGTGCTTCGGCACAGAACGTTTGAGGTAATACTCTGGAGACGTTCGTACCCACTATCACCCATTCATAAAAAGCCATACACAAACCATTAACACCACACAAAATTCTCCAACACCATTGCAACGATCATCAGCAATCAACCTCTCTCAAACTACATCACCATGAAGACATTCAACAGCAAGAAATTGCAACATTCAACCTAAGCCATAATCAGGTATGTCAGAAAACCCTAGTAGCAGTAACAGTGATTTTGATTATTTAAGTAAAAATGAAGAAGATAACTATTTTCTAGATGGAATAATAGATGTCAAGAAAATTAAGGAACAAACCAATTTTACCCTATCAGAAACGCAAAATTTTATTACTAAATCTTTTTTATCCAAACTATTTGATAGAAAAAACATAATCAAATATGGAAAAATGATAGGAGAAACGGCAGTACCAATAGAGCAAACTAAAGGGGATTTCCTAATTCAAATAATAAATAGGGAACAAATTAGGAAAAGATTATCCAAGTTACAACCGGAAGAAAGAAATAAAATAGCTTACATTCATATCAGCACGATACAAATCATTCTAAAATCTACTATGAAAACAGGGATAACTGCACCCATAGAACTAGAAATAAGAGATGATCTGCTCATTAACAAAGAAGAAAGTATTATTGCAAAAGGAAAGGGAAATCTAGGATTAGGAATAATAAAATTTGATATTAATCTACAACAAGGATTAAGTTTAACAGATGGGAATCTTGACTCTTCCATTATTATAAAGTATGAGTTAAAAAGAAAAAATTTCATGAAAGAAAACAGTAAACCCTTTTCAGTAACATACCAGATAAATTATGCACTAACTAATAGTCATCATAGTCTAGCATTTAAGGATAAAGAAGCCATCACCATAGAAGATTTATTCAAACCACTAATCCAACTAGAAACGCCTCTAAAAATAATAAAATCAAATTATGATTATCCAAGAATAAGTGTAGATGGAAGAAGCGCTTCCATGAGACTAACCAATAAGAAAAAGGAAAAAGAGAAAGAAGAAAATCAAGAAATAAAAAACATAACTATACTTCATCAAAATGATAATACTAGTGAAATAAAAAAGTTACAAGAGCTAATCCTAGAAATAAGTGAAAAATTGTAAAAATGCCTAACAATTATTATATAAATAAATTGATAGATGGAATAGATGCATTAGACCTCACATCAGTAAACGACATTAATACAGTTACATTAGAATTATCTCACTTCATATCAGATATAGTAGAAGAACAAATGTGTATAGGAAATTCAGAAACATTGGAAGAAGCCGTATCCAAAACTGAATTAATTACCGATATAATAACTAGTTTAACTAAGATAAAACAAAAATTAATGAATAGTTAAAGCTCAGTTAGGAAAAACTGAAAAATATCCTTATAAAATACAAAATTGTAATGGTTGTAATCATTCCACTTTTTCCTTCCATGAAGAATGAACAAAAACTAAAGAAAGCAAAGTTACGTGAAAAACCATGCATATATCAATTTGTTAGTATCAGATTCTTCGGTCAACATCTTTACGAGAATCATGTCAATCATGTCAACTTTGGTATCAAATTCTATGAGAATCATGTCAACTTTGGAATCAAATTCTATGAGAATTCATGTCAACTTTGGTATCAGAGCCAACCAAACCAACTTAACCAACCCAAGGATAAGAATAAAGAATCAAGAATTAAAATGAGAAAAGACCAAAAGGTGCAACCCGCTTCGACCCGACGGGTTTGATACCAAAGTTGACATGATTCTCATAGAATTTGATACCAAAGTTGACATGATTCTCGTAAAGATGTTGACCGAAGAATCTGATACTAACAAATTGATATATGCATGGTTTTTCACGTAACTTTGCTTTCTTTAGTTTTTGTTCATTCTTCATGGAAGGAAAAAGTGGCATGATTACAACCAATACAATTTTGTATTTTATAAGGATATTTTTCAGTTTTTCCTAACTGAGCTTTAACTATTCATTAATTTTTGTTTTATCTTAGTTAAACTAGTTATTATATCGGTAATTAATTCAGTTTTGGATACGGCTTCTTCCAATGTTTCTGAATTTCCTATACACATTTGTTCTTCTACTATATCTGATATGAAGTGAGATAATTCTAATGTAACTGTATTAATGTCGTTTACTGATGTGAGGTCTAATGCATCTATTCCATCTATCAATTTATTTATATAATAATTGTTAGGCATTTTTACAATTTTTTAATTATTTCTACGATTAGCTCTTGTAACTTTTTTATTTCACTAGTATTATCATTTTGATGAAGTATAGTTATGTTTTTTATTTCTTGATTTTCTTCTTTCTCTTTTTCCTTTTTCTTATCGGTTAGTCTCATGGAAGCGCTTCTTCCATCTACACTTATTCTTGGATAATCATAATTTGATTTTATTATTTTTAGAGGCGATTCTAGTTGGATTAGTGGTTTGAATAAATCTTCTATGGTGATAGCTTCTTTATCCTTAAATGCTAGACTATGATGACTATTAGTTAGTGCATAATTTATCTGGTATGTTACTGAAAAGGGTTTACTGTTTTCTTTCATGAATTTTTTTCTTTTTAGCTCATACTTTATAATAATTGAAGAGTCAAGATTCTCATTTGTTAAACTTAATCCTTGTTGTAGATTAATATCAAATTTGATTATTCCTAATCCTAGATTTCCCTTTCCTTTTGCAATAATACTTTCTTCTTTGTTAATGAGCCGATCATCTCTTATTTCTAGTTCTATGGGTGCAGTTATCCCTGTTTTCATAGTAGATTTTAGAATGATTTGTATCGTGCTGATATGAATGTAAGCTATTTTATTTCTTTCTTCCGGTTGTAACTTGGATAATCTTTTCCTAATTTGTTCCCTATTTATTATTTGAATTAGGAAATCCCCTTTGGTTTGCTCTATTGGTACTGCCGTTTCTCCTATCATTTTTCCATATTTGATTATGTTTTTTCTATCAAATAGTTTGGATAAAAAAGATTTAGTAATAAAATTTTGCGTTTCTGATAGGGTAAAATTAGTTTGTTCCTTAATTTTCTTGACATCTATTACTCCATCTAGAAAATAGTTGTCTTCTTCATTTTTACTTAAATAATCAAAATCACTCTTACTGCTACTAGGGTTTTCTGACATACCTGATTATGGCTTAGGTTGAATGTTGCAATTTCTTGCTGTTGAATGTCTTCATGGTGATGTAGTATGAGAGAGGTTGATTGCTGATGATCGTTGCAATGGTGTTGGAGAATTCTGTGTGGTGTTAATGGTTGGTGTATGGCTTTTTATGAATGGATGATAGTGGGTACGAACGTCTCCAGAGTATTACCTCAAACGTTCTGTGCCGAAGCACCAAGACTTCACTTAGTCTTTTTGAGAGAAAAATCTCAAACTTTTATTCCACTCTGCCCCCTTATGAGGTTTTAGGTTACATATTTATAGTGCAGGACCTAGCCTGCTTACATATGCTATTACATCATTCTCCACTTGAGAAAAGAAAACAGACAAGAAATAAAAGCAAACCAAACACTCCTTCACACGTTTTTTCCTACATTATTGTTCAGATAAAATGGAATCTTGAGCCTTTTCTTGATGGATGATGACTTGCTGAATTGTCCACGTAGTTCTGTCTGGATTACACCTCATTTGCTCCATTATTACTGCTAGTGGAGGTAGTCATGTCTGCGGCACAGTGTGTACATATGTGGTCCTCGTGTAACTGCAATAATTCACATAGTTGCTGTTTTTGGTCCGCCGTTAGTGGTGCTAACGTTCCTTCTAGATTGATAAAGTCTTTGGCTAAATCTGTAATGAATCCCCATTCTTCTGCTGTAATCTGGTTTTTAGAATTACTGATGATGATCTTGTTGGTGCTGGTATAATTGACCTTAATATTGTCTGTTGGGTTAAGATAATATAAGGCCTGACTTACTGCATATAGTGATTTGACTTGATAGTCTTCTGGTATCCTGGCTACTTCCAGTTCATCTCTGGTTGGATAACTACCATTAGATACTCCCATCTTGATGATTGCTTTTGATGGAACGACTAGTTCTTCTTTGTTGAATACTGGGTAACTGGATGTATACCTTAGATAGATTTCTCTACCTTTGGGGAAAGAGTCTGCATACCTTTTTACCACTGTTTTGAATTTTGTTGGAAATTCATCGAAGATCTGGGTCTTCTGGGTATATATGGTATCAATTAATCCATATTGATGAAGAGCAAATAGTGTTGTTGGTGCGATTTTGTCTGTGATGATGACTGCTCTTGGTCCTCCCTTGAAGGTTGGGTAGAATCCCATGGTGGTGTGAATTTCTTTATAATTGAGAAGATCTTCCCAGCATTGTTGAAATTTTTGAAGTGTGGGTCTGTTAGCTTCTTCTTTTTGCTATGTAGTTGGAATGTCCTTGATGCTGATGCTTGGAATCTTCATTACTAATCTTTTTTGTGAAGTAACCGGCTCAGCTATTTGTTTCATGGCCATTTCTCTGTATGATTCTTTTAATACCTGTTCAGTTTCCTTCAACGCCTTCTCTGCTTCTTCTTTGGTTGGGAATGATTGGTGTTTGATATTGTGTCCCGTAACATGATGAGATACTATTGCCCAGTTGTTATAGAGTCCTCGAAATGGTCCATCATAAATGACGTACCATTTTCCTTTCTTTGATTTTCTTTCGTCTTCTTCATACTTCTCATCTTCTTCTACCATGTCTGACCATTTTGTTGATGACGATGGTATATCTCTTTCTGGCTGTGTACTTGATGACTGAATAGTTTGTTGTTGCAGTCCAGGCTGACTAGTGTTTTTGGTTTGTGCTTGCACAATGGTGATGGTAGTTTTTATTTGCTCCAATTCCCCCCGCCTCTGAGAAAGTTGGACTTCGAGAGCACGAATTTGTTCCTCCTTTTGCTGTTGCTGGTGCTGCATTTGCTTGATTATTCCTTCCATTCGCGTGTAAGCGTGTCCGCTAGTGGATTTGATGTTGACTTGATATACTTGAGATATGGGCGATAATAATGAAGTTGTTGTTGCCAGCGAATGAGTCTGCCTTTATTGAAGTCTGCATCCAGTTTGTATCTCCAAAAACCTGTAACATACTTAGAGTCGGTTCGTAATTCGAATCGACTGTTGAGTAATTCCAGCTTCCATTTTTTCAGTGTTCTGAGACAGGCTAGTGTCTCCAGGGGCGGACCCACGGGTGTTTAGGGGTGTCCCCGGACACCCCTAAATTTTGGGAAAACGATTATCCAACCCTCGGTGGTAATTTACGTATTGGCAAAAAAATTATAATTGATAGTCGGGGACACCCTAAATCTAAAAAAGTGATTATCCTACTCTCATCTTTTAGTTTGAGTATTAGAATATAAGTGAATGTTTGGGTAATTCAAACCTAGGACACTTTTATTTTAATAAACATAATTTTCATTAGGCTACAACTCATATGTTATTCGATTTTAAACACTGTGTAATAGTATAATGTCATTCTCTATCTCTAATTATTTTCAAAATCTAACAATTAAACAAATTTTAAACTACCCTTAATTTGTATTGATTTATGGTTGTACGACAAGTGTTGAAAGAGTCTTTTCAGCTTTGGATTACATAAAAAACAAGTTTAGAAATCGAATATGTGATCAGTTCATGAATGATTGTCTAATATGATATACAGAGACAATTTTTTTTAACAGTGTAGACCCCAAGTGTGTTCTACAATCATTTTTTATTATGAAAACACATCGTGAATTTTTTCAAGCTGTATGACTGTATGAGTAAGGTATTTCTTATTTAAATATTATTTTTTAAAATTTTTTTAGAATTATTTCTATTTAATTTATTTTTTAAATGAGGACACCCCTATGTAAAATTTCTAGGTCCGCCACTGAGTGTCTCTAGCTCATGTATTGGGTAGTTTCTTTCAGTGGAAGAGAATGTTCCAGATATATATTTACATAACTTCTTTGTATATTTTTCTGTATTGAATGGTATGGTATAGTCATATTGTTTGGAATCATTCGATTCATTATTGCATCGAGATAGTGGTGAATCGTTCGATTCATAACTGATATAGGGTGAATCATTGGATTCATTGCTGATTATATTGCCATAGTGATCAAGTGATAGTAATTTTTTGCCTTCTGGTATTGCAAGCATGCAACCTGCCCATGTATCCCTTGATGCATCTGTCTCAACAATAAGAAAATCTCGATCGCATGGGTTATATAATTTTGGTAAATGATCACAACTAGCCTTCATAAATTTTACCACCTCTGTGTCCTTATCATCCCATTTCCAAGGTATTTTATCTGATATTTTTTGCTGAAGATATTTTCTTTCTTTTGCTAGATTTTTTAGAAATCCTTGTTCACTGATATAATTCAGACTTCCTAGAAATCGTTGTATTTGTTTTCTATTTTCCATTTTATCTGGAAATTTATCTAATTTTTCCTTAACATTAGTGGTTAGTTCTATTTCTCCTGTACTATTTATTTTCATTCCTAAATACTCAATTTCATTAACTAACAATTTAGATTTCTTTTTTGATATTACTAGTCCTTTTTCTTTTAATCTTTCCAAAACTTTTATTAGTTTTTCTTCATGATCTATCCTATCTTTATTTGAAAAGATAATAATGTCATCAATGTATGCTAAACAAAAATCTTCCAACCCTTCTAGATTTTTATCCATAAATCTTTGATAAATTCCTGGGGCTTGCTTAATTCCAAATGGTAATACCTTCCATTCATAATGTTTTTGTGGTGGACATGAAAAAGCTGTTAAAGGTTTTGTATTTTCATGAAGTCTTAATTGCCAATATCCTGATTTTGCGTCTAGGCTACTGAACCAAGTTTGTCCTTTCAATCGTTCCAGAATATAATCTTTTCTTGGTAATTTATAACTATCTCCTATAGTGTGTTCATTGAGTTTTTTATAATTTATAACCATACGTCTTTTCCCCCTTTCAATTTCATTATTATTTTCTACATAGAATGCCGGGGCACTATGCGGACTTTTACTTTCTCGAATAATATTTTTACTGAGTAAATCTCCACATTCTACTAAGAATTCTTCTACATCTCTTTGAGTATATTGTATTTTATTAGGAACATTAACTTCGATATTTGGATCTTTTAGTTTAATTTCTATTAATTCTGAATTTGTGTTTTTTATACTATCCAAAGGGTGTTCACTACAGACTTCCTCTAGTTTCTCTTCAACTATTCCGCATGCTATTTGAATATATTCGAGTTTATTCTTAAGTCTTTGTAGGACAGTCCTTAATACTTCATTTTTTGTTATTATCTTGGTGGTAACGATTTTTGACTCTTGATTTTTCATTTTTGGAGCTTTTAGACTTATACTCCTAATTCTTTGCGTAAATGGCTGATATAATTTAAGAAAATTATTTCCTATTATGTCCAATCCTGAATCATGAAGATATATTGTCTTGGCAGTAAAAATATATTGTTCTATAATGATAGGCACGTAATGTTTTACATACCAAATTTCATGGATAGATTTATCTGCAACGATAATTTTTAATGGTTTATTTAATTTATCCCATCCTTTAATGGTTGATTTTTTAGCAAAGCAAAGTGTTGCTCCTGTATCTATATATGCTAAAAGGTTCTTATTTTCAATGATGACTTTTATGAATGTTGCGTTAGGGTTATTCCTAACTAGAACTTTCTTCTGACTCATCTGAAGATTGTTCTAAATCTGTAAGGTATTCGATAATTTCTATGTCTGATGATTCAAAATCTATTTCTTCTATAGGTTCAAAACCACAATCATATGCTATTCTTAGAACTTCCTGCTTTTTATTATTAGTGTTTTTCTTTGGACATTTATTAGCATAGTGTCCTTCTTCATTACAGAGCCATCATCGACAGTTAGTTTTGCCTTTAGGGCAGTAATCTTTATGAGTGGTTTTCTGTTTAAATTGTTTCCTGTTTCTAAAATATTTATTAGGGTTTCTATACCTATTTTTTCTATATTCCTTATAGGGTATCTTTCGCCATTTTTTGTATTTTTCATATCTCCGCTTTTTCTTTATTTTTGGACGTTCATTACTACATCCGTATTTTCCTACTTTGTCTGTGGAAACCTCACAACAGAGGTTAATTTTTGCTTGCTCTTTCAATTTTTCTTCATTACAGGCTCGTTTATGCCATTCTTGTAAAGCTAGAATTCGTCCTCCTAACGTATCTGGTACTTCCTCTTTTTGAACTGCTTCATTAAATGCAGTTTCTACTTTTTGTGCTACTAATAATGGTAATTTAGAAAAGAATAATTTATCTAGGTCCTTTCTTACAGACGGAATAACCTGATAATAATGTATTTTAAATTCGCAAATGAATGATTCTAAATAACACATATTGCAGATTCTTAAATTCGTTAGGTGCCAAATAGCCTGATTACTTAGGGTTGCATTAGTTTCTTTTTCTCTTGGATATCTTCCTAGAAATTCATAAGTTAAAGCATTTAATACTTTTTCAAAAGTTTTTATAGCATCATCTCCGTATAGACTTGTTTTTGCAGGAATATCCATTGTACTCAAATAATGATAGACCGCTCCAGTGGTTTTGTATATTAGAAAATTAAATATTTCGCTAGGTTTAAGTTTTTCTAAATCTTCGTTGGTTTGAATTAATAATCCTGTTCGATTTTTCCAGTCTTCTAATTCTTTTAATGGATTAGTGCTACAGTCTAAGTCTAGAATATATGAATTATTATAACTTGTTGTAGAGTGTTTGGGAATGTATGAGTGAGGAATTTTCGTCCATTCTCCCCCCTACGAGGAACGTAATAATTTTTGTAAAGATATTCATCAAAGTGCATTTGACCATCGTTATATTCATTAAATCGTCTTTTATTTGATTTAGGTGGAATCGTGTTAGATGTTTCGCCTGGGTTATTTTCTGTTTTCATGTAATTTGCATATGGATTTTCGTCACTACTGTAATCTAGCACTACTTTATCGTTTTCAATTTGATCTTCATTATCTGATTCAATATTTAAAGCCATTAATAAATCATTTAGTTTATTTATATTTTCGTCTATAGTTGTCATATTAGATAAGGTTTAACAATTGTTAGTTTGCTAGGATTATTATGATTTTCCAAACATTTTTTCATATCTTCTATAGTAAGGTATCGAGTGTTTTCTAATTTAATTATTATTTCTTGAAGGTTTATTATTATTTCTCTAAGATTTTCTTCTGGCAATATTTTATTTTCTTCAACGTGAGAGCTTTCAATAGCTTTTCCTTTATTCTGTATTTGTTTAATAATATTATCTATTATATTCTTGGCGGTTTCTAAATCAGAGTATAATTCTTTATGTTTTTTATTTACTTGATGTTCTAATATTGTTCTTAGATTTTTATTATTTTCTTCTAATGTGCTTATTATAACTCCTTGATATTCATTTAGCTGTTTCCCAAGTTTTTCGATTTTTAATGATATATTTTCCGTGGTCATTAGTACTTATAATAGTTTTTAAGACTTTGAGCATCATTTTGTAATTGTTCTGCTAGTATGAAAATAAGAACCTTTTAGCATATATAGATACAGGAGCAACACTTTGCTTTGCTAAAAAATCAACCATTAAAGGATGGGATAAATTAAATAAACCATTAAAAATTATCGTTGCAGATAAATCTATCCATGAAATTTGGTATGTAAAACATTACGTGCCTATCATTATAGAACAATATATTTTTACTGCCAAGACAATATATCTTCATGATTCAGGATTGGACATAATAATAGGAAATAATTTTCTTAAATTATATCAGCCATTTACGCAAAGAATTAGGAGTATAAGTCTAAAAGCTCCAAAAATGAAAAATCAAGAGTCAAAAATCGTTACCACCAAGATAATAACAAAAAATGAAGTATTAAGGACTGTCCTACAAAGACTTAAGAATAAACTCGAATATATTCAAATAGCATGCGGAATAGTTGAAGAGAAACTAGAGGAAGTCTATAGTGAACACCCTTTGGATAGTATAAAAAACACAAATTCAGAATTAATAGAAATTAAACTAAAAGATCCAAATATCGAAGTTAATGTTCCTAATAAAATACAATATACTCAAAGAGATGTAGAAGAATTTTTAGTAGAATGTGGAGATTTACTCAGTAAAAATATTATTCGAGAAAGTAAAAGTCCGCATAGTGCCCCGGCATTCTATGTAGAAAATAATAATGAAATTAAAAGGGAAAAAAGACGTATGGTAATAAATTATAAAAAACTCAATGAACACACTATAGGAGATAGTTATAAATTACCAAGAAAAGATTATATTCTGGAACGATTGAAAGGACAAACTTGGTTCAGTAGCCTAGACGCAAAATCAGGATATTGGCAATTAAGACTTCATGAAAATACAAAACCTTTAACAGCTTTTTCATGTCCACCACAAAAACATTATGAATGGAATGTATTACCATTTGGAATTAAGCAAGCCCCAGGAATTTATCAAAGATTTATGGATAAAAATCTAGAAGGGTTGGAAGATTTTTGTTTAGCATACATTGATGACATTATTATCTTTTCAAATAAAGATAGGATAGATCATGAAGAAAAACTAATAAAAGTTTTGGAAAGATTAAAAGAAAAAGGACTAGTAATATCAAAAAAGAAATCTAAATTGTTAGTTAATGAAATTGAGTATTTAGGAATGAAAATAAATAGTACAGGAGAAATAGAACTAACCACTAATGTTAAAGAAAAATTAGATAAATTTCCAGATAAAATGGAAAATAGAAAACAAATACAACGATTTCTAGGAAGTCTGAATTATATCAGTGAACAAGGATTTCTAAAAAATCTAGCAAAGGAAAGAAAATATCTTCAGCAAAAAATATCAGATAAAATACCTTGGAAATGGGATGATAAGGACACAGAGGTGGTAAAATTTATGAAGGCTAGTTGTGATCATTTACCAAAATTATATAACCCATGCGATCGAGATTTTCTTATTGTTGAGACAGATGCATCAAGGGATACATGGGCAGGTTGCATGCTTGCAATACCAGAAGGCAAAAAATTACTATCACTTGATCACTATGGCAATATAATCAGCAATGAATCGCATGATTCACCCTATATCAGTTATGAATCGAACGATTCACCACTATCTCGATGCAATAATGAATCGAATGATTCCAAACAATATGACTATACAATACCATTCAATACAGAAAAATATACAAAGAAGTTATGTAAATATATATCTGGAACATTCTCTTCCACTGAAAGAAACTACCCAATACATGAGCTAGAGACACTAGCCTGTCTCAGAACACTGAAAAAATGGAAGCTGGAATTACTCACCAGTCGATTCGAATTACGAACCGACTCTAAATATGTTACAGGTTTTTGGAGATACAAACTGGATGCAGACTTCAATAAAGGCAGACTCATTCGCTGGCAACAACAACTTCATTATTATCGCCCATATCTCAAGTATATCAAGTCAACAGCAAATCCACTAGCGGACACGCTTACACGCGAATGGAAGGAATAATCAAACAAATGCAGCACCAGCAACAACAAAAGGAGGAACAAATTCGTGCTCTCGAAGTCCAACTTTCTCAGAGGCGGGGGGAATTGGAGCAAATAAAAACTACCATCACCATTCTGCAAGCACAAACCAAAAACACTAGTCAGCCTGAACTGCAACAACAAACTATTCAGTCATCAAGTACACAGCCAGAAAGAGATATACCATCGTCATCAACAAAATGGTCAGACATGGTAGAAGAAGATGAGAAGTATGAAGAAGACGAAAGAAAATCAAAGAAAGGAAAATGGTACGTCATTTATGATGGACCATTTCGAGGACTCTATAACAACTGGGCAATAGTATCTCATCATGTTACGGGACACAACATCAAACACCAATCATTCCCAACCAAAGAAGAAGCAGAGAAGTCGTTGAAGGAAACTGAACAGGTATTAAAAGAATCATACAGAGAAATGGCCATGAAACAAAAAGCTGAGCCGGTTACTTCACAAAAAAGATTAGTAATGAAGATTCCAAGCATCAGCATCAAGGACATTCCAACTACAAAGCAAAAAGAAGAAGCTAACAGACCCACACTTCAAAAATTTCAACAATGCTGGGAAGATCTTCTCAATTATAAAGAAATTCACACCACCATGGGATTCTACCCAACCTTCAAGGGAGGACCAAGAGCAGTCATCATCACAGACAAAATCGCACCAACAACACTATTTGCTCTTCATCAATATGGATTAATTGATACCATATATACCCAGAAGACCCAGATCTTTGATGAATTTCCAACAAAATTCAAAACAGTGGTAAAAAGGTATGCAGACTCTTTCGCCAAAGGTAGAGAAATCTATCTAAGGTATACATCCAGTTACCCAGTATTCAACAAAGAAGAACTAGTCGTTCCATCAAAAACAATCATCAAGATGGGAGTATCTAATGGTAATTATCCAACCAGAGATGAACTGGAAGTAGCCAGGATACCAGAAGACTATCAAGTCAAATCACTATATGCAGTAAGTCAAGCCTTATATTATCTTAACCCAACAGACAATATTAAGGTCAATTATACCAGCACCAACAAGATCATCATCAGTAATTCTAAAAACCAGATTACAGCAGAAGAATGGGGATTCATTACAGATTTAGCCAAAGACTTCATCAATCTAGAAGGAACGTTAGCACCACTAACGGCGGACCAAAAACAGCAACTATGTGAATTATTGCAGTTACACGAGGACCACATATGTACACACTGTGCCGCAGACATGACTACCTCCACTAGCAGCAATAATGGAGCAAATGAGGTGTAATCCAGACAGAACTATGTGGACAATTCAGCAAGTCATCATCCATCAAGAAAAAGCTAAGGATTCCATTTTATCTGAACAATAATGTAGGAAAAAACGTGTGAAGGAGTGTCTGGTTTGCTCTTATTTCTTGTCTGTTTTTCTTTTCTCAAGTGGAGAATGATGTAATAGCATATGTAAGCAGGCTAGGTCCTGCACTATAAATATGTAATCTAAAACCTCATAAGGGGGTAGAGTGGAATAAAAGTTTGAGATTTCTCTAGATTTCTCTCTCAAAAAGACTAAGTGAAGTCTTGGTGCTTCGGCACAGAACGTTTGAGGTAATACTCTGGAGACGTTCGTACCCACTATCACCCATTCATAAAAAGCCATACACCAACCATTAACACCACACAGAATTCTCCAACACCATTGCAACGATCATCAGCAATCAACCTCTCTCATACTACATCACCATGAAGACATTCAACAGCAAGAAATTGCAACATTCAACCTAAGCCATAATCAGGTATGTCAGAAAACCCTAGTAGCAGTAACAGTGATTTTGATTATTTAAGTAAAAATGAAGAAGATAACTATTTTCTAGATGGAATAATAGATGTCAAGAAAATTAAGGAACAAACCAATTTTACCCTATCAGAAACGCAAAATTTTATTACTAAATCTTTTTTATCCAAACTATTTGATAGAAAAAACATAATCAAATATGGAAAAATGATAGGAGAAACGGCAGTACCAATAGAGCAAACTAAAGGGGATTTCCTAATTCAAATAATAAATAGGGAACAAATTAGGAAAAGATTATCCAAGTTACAACCGGAAGAAAGAAATAAAATAGCTTACATTCATATCAGCACGATACAAATCATTCTAAAATCTACTATGAAAACAGGGATAACTGCACCCATAGAACTAGAAATAAGAGATGATCGGCTCATTAACAAAGAAGAAAGTATTATTGCAAAAGGAAAGGGAAATCTAGGATTAGGAATAATCAAATTTGATATTAATCTACAACAAGGATTAAGTTTAACAGATGGGAATCTTGACTCTTCCATTATTATAAAGTATGAGCTAAAAAGAAAAAATTTCATGAAAGAAAACAGTAAACCCTTTTCAGTAACATACCAGATAAATTATGCACTAACTAATAGTCATCATAGTCTAGCATTTAAGGATAAAGAAGCCATCACCATAGAAGATTTATTCAAACCACTAATCCAACTAGAATCGCCTCTAAAAATAATAAAATCAAATTATGATTATCCAAGAATAAGTGTAGATGGAAGAAGCGCTTCCATGAGACTAACCGATAAGAAAAAGGAAAAAGAGAAAGAAGAAAATCAAGAAATAAAAAACATAACTATACTTCATCAAAATGATAATACTAGTGAAATAAAAAAGTTACAAGAGCTAATCGTAGAAATAAGTGAAAAATTGTAAAAATGCCTAACAATTATTATATAAATAAATTGATAGATGGAATAGATGCATTAGACCTCACATCAGTAAACGACATTAATACAGTTACATTAGAATTATCTCACTTCATATCAGATATAGTAGAAGAACAAATGTGTATAGGAAATTCAGAAACATTGGAAGAAGCCGTATCCAAAACTGAATTAATTACCGATATAATAACTAGTTTAACTAAGATAAAACAAAAATTAATGAATAGTTAAAGCTCAGTTAGGAAAAACTGAAAAATATCCTTATAAAATACAAAATTGTAATGGTTGTAATCATTCCACCTTTTCCTTCCATGAAGAATGAACAAAAACTAAAGAAAGCAAAGTTACGTGAAAAACCATGCATATATCAATTTGTTAGTATCAGATTCTTCGGTCAACATCTTTACGAGAATCATGTCAATCATGTCAACTTTGGTATCAAATTCTATGAGAATCATGTCAACTTTGGAATCAAATTCTATGAGAATTCATGTCAACTTTGGTATCAGAGCCAACCAAACCAACTTAACCAACCCAAGGATAAGAATAAAGAATCAAGAATTAAAATGAGAAAAGACCAAAAGGTGCAACCCGCTTCGACCCGACAGGTTCATTTTGACACCTATACTTTTCACTCTTGTAATGTGCAAAATATATAAATGAGCATTGGAGTTGTAATTTTAAACTTTTGGATCCTCCTATAATTTATGTGGCTAGACCTGGCAAATGAGAACCCGACCCGTTGACCCGACCCAAACCCGCCCGAAAAATAGAGAATGGGTTGAGGTTTTTTTAACCCGAAACCGGAATGACCCGAAATCAATTAACCCGTAGTTTTTGGGTCGGGTTGGGTTGATTTTTGGATGAACCCGCTAGACCCGTTACATTGTATATGTCACTCTCAAAATGATAAAATCTCTCATACTTTGGTGAGATGTTAAAAAAAATTCATATGGATTTGAAAGACAAGTTGGAAGTGTAAGGATAATCAAACGTCATTTGTTTATTTTATTAATATTATTTTCATCATTGTTTTTTCACGATTTGTGAAATTTTTATTTCTTTTCATTTGCATGGAAGGAGTTGAGCTTTTGTTAATTAAGATGTGCTAGGCAAACTATTGTCACCCATATGTAAAAAATTGTGTTCTTTAAAAATTTATGAAGCATATTTGATATTGTTTATGAGAACGCTCATAACCCGAAATGACCCGAAACCCGATGGGTTGGGTCAATATTTGACCCGAAATCAGCAAAACCAACATGACCCGACCCGTGAAGATCCGTAACCCAAGATTTTCAACCCGAAATTACCCAACCCGACCCGATTGCAAGGTCTATATGTGGCAGTCTATGTACCCCTATCTTTTCGGATTTTCTAAAATCTCTGCACCTTTGTACACACATTCATTCTTGGTATTTAGATCTAATGATATCTATGGAGTAATTATACTTGATTGTTATGTTCTAGTATATTTCTCGATTCAGAGTACTCTATTCAAAACCAAATTCGATCGATATCCTTAGGATTGACAATCCAAAAACCTTCCAATTCAACCAAAACTTTTGCATAATTCATATACCCAAACAACCCACATGTTAGTTGTCTAGAGAGTACAATGTCAAACCTTGCTCAACATTGTACTCGAGCAGGAACGTTTGACTGACGACTTTTCTTCGAAGCTACATAGCAAGTGAGCCGTCGTCGAGGCAACCAACAGATCTTAACTCGACATGTAGTAATCACGCATGCAAACTTGAGACGGCGTATAATTGACGGTGACCGGCAATTCTTCTATATGACCGCCGATATCAAGATCGATGAATTTTCCTGTCATGGGGTCAACGGCAGTGAGGGAGAGAGACTCGGAAACATCACAACCACAACTCCATAACGACGTAAGCAACCACTTCAAATTCCTCGAAATTCCGACGAAGCTGCCAGTGATCGCTCCGGGGAGAGGGTTCAGAGTACTGAATTTGATCCAAGACTCCGCTATCCAGTACTTGCAGAGCACCCATATCTCCCCTGCCCTGGGGCTTGCGGTCAAGGGAAACAGAGCAACCATGGACTCCTCCTTCATCAACAGATAGTCTGGTATCTCCTGCACACGATGTTGAATCTCAGAATTAGGGATCGGCAAATCCACTTTTTGGAAAACTTGGCTGCTAATGTCAAACGAATCGAACGATAAACTCTTCGCATCCCTGCCCCAGCCCCACCAATACAACTTCCCCTTATTCCATTGTGCGATTTGCATACGGGATAAACAGGGGCAATAACCATTATCATCATCATCATCGCCTAATCTCGTCCACGAATCATTCCTTAAACTGTAAACCTCTGAGAAATAGCCGGATCCACGAGAACCCTTTTCGTCCTTCCACCGCCTGATGATTTTGTAGTCATTCGTTTCGGAATCGAAACCGAACCCGACAGCGCCGGAAGACCACCAGTACTGGGGGCGGGAAGGGGAAGGAGGGACGAGCTTGGTCTCGGCGGTGGCCGGATTCCAAAGAATTAGGCCGTCGCGGTCGCGGGATATGCAAATCAGGCCGTTACAGGATCCTGCAATTGTTACAATCCGGCCACCATGTTCGAGCGGGTTTTCTGCATTGAAGGGCAGCGAAACAGGGGAAGGAAGGAGGGGATCGAGCGTGTCGGCAGAGAGCAAACTGTAAACTGGCTCGTCGTTTTCGTTGTCGAAATTGATGAGGATTTGGAGATCAGAGTCCAATGGATCCTCTCGCAGGATGAAGGAGGGATTCGATAGGAGAGCGTGCCATGATTTGCAGACGCAGCGGAATCGGGCAACAGGTGATGGGTTGTTGATCGGAAGCCTCCACAAGATGTCAGTGATCAGCTCCTCTGGGATTTCTGGGTTCATCGCCGGCCGTCGCAAGTTTTTTTTTTTTTTTTTGACGCTCTGGGTTAGGTTTCTTTTTCTTCCTACGGCAGTTTAGTTTGTGTTTATATCTGAAGGCCAGAAGGTCAAGCTACTCAAGACTACGATTGAACTCTATGGCGCCGTTTCGGAGAGAAGCTCTGACTAATTACGAATTGCTAATTAGGGTTAGCTACACCAATCGCCATTCACTTTTGTTTTTATTCCCCCTCGCTAAGTACGGAGTTAGCTAATTAGTAAATGATATAACATTCATATTGGAGGAGTTACGGTGCTAATTGTACAAGAGTTAGCACCGTCCTAACCAAGAGTTAGTAGTGATTTAGCTTAGATGTTGTATTGATTTTATAATAATTCGTAGTGATTTCGTTGTTTTTAGTAGCGTTTTTTGCTAGTTATCACGGTGCTAACCCCTATAAGGGTTAGCACCTAATCCCATCCCAACATTCATGATATAACATTCATGATCCATTTGTAATTGAGAGCCTTCTGTGTAATGTCAATATGTAAAATAAAAATACATTTCAATATTCATTCACCCTCCAAATTTGAGATTCACTTCAAATGGCAAGATAATTGGTGGAGAGTTATCGGGCAGAAACAAGAATATGAAATAGGAAGAGAAAATGAATGAATTTTACAATGCTATAGAGTGTTAGTGCTATAGGGTTTTGCCTTTATGGTACAACTTGAAATTGTATCTTTAACGTTATGGTACAACTTTAGATTATACTTATACTTTTTGTACAAATTCTTTTGTGGTACAACTTGAACTTATACCTTTATGTGTGATGGTATAACTTCAAGTTACTGATCCAGGGCTGGCGTATTGTTACTAATCCATCTGCTTTTGGAGATGGTGGGTTGGGCTTTCGGAGATTCTCTTTGTTTAATGACGTATTGTTACTAATCCATCTGCTTTAGTGTCTCAGATTCTACGGGCTCGCTACTTTCCTCGTGGTAATTTTTGGGTAGCGTCGCTCAGATATCAACCTAGCTATGTCCGGCGCAGTATTCTTGCAGCTAGGGAGTTGCTGTTGGTGTTCAGTGGCAGGTTGGTACTGGGGTGGGCATTCGGTTATGGGATGATTCATGGGTGCTGGTGACTCACTCCTACTGTAACTCTAGAAAATGGCCAAGTGTAACCACTTCCTAAAGCGTAGTATAGCGGGTTTGAGTTTTATTGTCAACCCGGGTCCTAGATGTGATGACTACTCGGTGAATTCTCGTTATCTAGCAGTGAACTTTTAGTGCAAACTCAAGCAAACAAAAACACAAGGCAAGTAAACGGTTGTTGTCAAGTCAAGAGAGGTCACCCGGATATGGTTCCCCCTAGACTACAGTTAAGTCGGATTGCAATTTTCCAAGTTCAGTTTTTATGAAAGTTATACTGCGGAAGGTTCTTAATTAGCCTGAAGTCTCGACTAAAGGTCTCCAGACCCTCTCAATCTGAGTCTCTAGCGGGCGACTAACCTCCACCGGAGTAAACAGATTGAGGCCCTAACGAACCAAACCTCCACTACCGAATGGAATTCGGTACAGAATAGCGAATTGGCTCCTCGACTAAAGTCACCAATTCGCTACCTTCGATTAAGGATACTCTATCAACCTAGGCAGATATTCTCATTCTAGGTCAAAGCAGAAACAACAGGAATTTGATCAGGATTCAAGTCATTCAATCATTCAAACCTCAATCGAATATAATCAATTCACAAACTCTGTACTTGGGTTCATACAATCAGACCTAGCATACAATTCTAGGGTTCCCCATACCAGATGAATGGGGGAACTACTCCATAGAGAAAGAAGCAAAAGCAGATTCAGACGCGGAAATCATACTGTGAAGACGGATTTCTGCTCCTGGACGGTTAATCGGCACTTCTCCAAGCTCAAGCCGGGCTCCAATGGTGATGAAGATCAAGCTATTGCACTTGGGAACTCTGGTTCGTCGCTTTCTCTCTCTAGGAATCGATTTCTCTCTCAAAAACTCGGAACCCTTCAATGTTGGCCTTCTTCTTCCTTTTATCAGCTGCCTGGTCGCGATACCCGGTCGAAATACCCGGTCGGGTATTTTGGGTTTCGACCGGGTATTTACAAAACTCGCCGTTTCATTTAAGGGAAAATCCCCGGTCACTCTCCATAATCCCCGACCGGGGATTTTAGCCATTTTGCCCGGGCCCCCCTCTGTTTCTCACGGGGCGCCCAAAGGAAAAATACCTGGTCGGGTATTTCTGCCTTTGGCCGGGTATTTTGGTTCTTCAGCCTCCTTCTTCCCAACTTCGCTCCTTTCGACCCAGAACTCGTTTCTCCGCCTCGATTCCAACGCCGGGTCCTGAAATATGACATAAACACACAACCTAGCGTGAAATCGGCTTAAAACACGAGATTCCTCATCACAAACAACTTCAGAAAAGGGGTGAAAACATGTATAATTATCGGTCTATCAGCTGGGCTTTCTGAGGTACGAAGTCACTCGACTGAGTTGGAGAGAATATGAAGCCCTAAGATTGATGGACCAACATATGAGAAGCTATACGACTCAACTTTGTGAGAGGAACGAAGTAGCTCGACTGGTTGGAGAGGTTATGCAATACTCGAGATAGAGATGGAGATGAAAAGACCTGGAAAGGAGCTTGACTGTACGCCCGAGATAGAGATGGAATTCCAGAACCTCTCAGGTTTGCCTACCTCTCTAGTTACAGAGAGAGGAGTCGAACGATTTCCTGCAATCGAAATGATCGAAATTCGACTCTCCTTTTCCCAACTGAGAATTTCGAGGCATAACTTTTATAGCTGCTTTATCCGCCTGAAGTCGTGTAGTTCGTTTGTCGCTACTTAGATATCTTCGGCGGGTCATACCATTCCGGGTTGACATATTTTTTTGATGACCAGGGAATCTAGGATTCGTGGCCGGGTTATAAACTAGTATAAAAAACCCTAACAGAGGTCAAAACTCAAGTCAAGAGTACGATTGAACTCTACGACGCCGTTTCGCGAAGGAGCTACGACTAATTAGGGTTAAGTTGACCAATCTCCATTCAATTACTTTTGTTTTGTTTTTTATTTTTCACCGTTTATGAAACTTTTCGACCGCAAATATATACTATCACTAGGCGGTTTTTAGCAATATAAAACGGTTGAACTATGATTGTAATACAAAAATACTCTATTGCTAGTTTTTCTTGTACTTATTCGGATGGGTCATGGGTGGGTTGCGAGTCACCAGAGCATCCTATTCCCACTAGAAAAAGAGTTATTCTTGTCTATACTATCAAATAGTCATCATATTATCTAACCACGCTACACATTGACCATCAACTTCTAAAGGCGGAAAATAAATAATATTTTTGGACTACATACAACTACTGGACCCGGACATCTTCACAGGATTCGAAGAGGGATATATCTAAATTGATACCGTCTTTACTAGTTTGCTAGGCATTTTTGGTAAATATTAGTCACTTTTCCAAGATGCTAGTTGGAGAATTGCATTTGATTATTAACCCACAATCCAACCGCACCCCATTCGTCCCACCCATTCAACCCAATCCGAAGAAGAGTACGGGTGGATTGTAGATCGAAATTGTACCAACTCGTTAATTAGTAAGCAGGTGGGTCAGTTGGAGACCAAAACCCACCCATCGCCCGTACCCCTAGTAAACGATATAAAATTCTTAAATGAACACATTTCAACAACTCGAGTTATGGAGGCTAAACGCGATTCTTGACATCCAATAAAGTCTTCGATACCTAGAGGTTTTGTGTTTTGAATCCGAACGACGTCCCCCAATGTCAAATAGATAGGTATTCGGACCGGTGAAAACTTCAAACAACATATGAGTTGGCATACGTATCAATAAATGATATAATAAGATGGGTAAATACAATTTAATATCAAAACCTTTCATTTTAAACAATATAATAGCCAAACCTTTTCGAAAACAATCTAATATCCAAATTGTCAACTTTCCGTCCGTTTGACCGTTGGTTGACATTTCAAAAAAGCTTTGTTTAGGGGAAATTGTCACAATACAACTTTGTTTTCTTGTTTTGGCATTGGAGATGACTGAATATTTAGATATTCTATACCATCATGGTGGAGTCATGGACTTCTCGGGTTTGGAACCACGATATGTTGGTGGTTTTTCAGAGAATATATCGATGGATATTGATGAAGCGTCGTACTTCGAACTCTTTTGAAGTGTCAACTAACGGTCAAACGAACGGAAAGTTGACGATTTGGATATTATATTGTTTTCGAAAAGGTTTGGCTATTATATTGTTTAAAATGAAAGGTTTGGATATTAAATTGTATTACCCTAATAAGATCCATAACTGAACTTTCTGCCAACAACACGAATTATTTAAACTAAACCGTTTCTCGACACATCACATACCACTTGATCTCTTTCTCCTACCTCGATCCACATTGGTGACATCGCAACCCGGCAGGTAGAAAGATGCACCCAAAGTTCCATGACTTGGACACTTTCTCAAATACCAACAAAATTTCCCCACATCAAAACCAACAAGCTCGAACTAAGTATAGCGTACGCATCTATCACTCCTCACCAAAATGTAGTATATTATTCTTTCCGTTGGACACAAGAAACTGCGGCACAAGAAACACCATTTTGGCTACGTACGTAACTTAATTACCATCTAAACCTACCTTATAAAACCCTAATCCATCCCATTACCCACTAATCCAAACCCAAGCCGGAGAGAAGAAAAGACCACATAGCTTCCAAACCCAGAAAGCAGCTGCCAGTAAAACCCTCTATATATAAGTATATAGTTCATATACAATATTAGCGGGCAAAAATGGCAGCAGCTACTGTTTTCAACCGCAACTTCTCTTCTCTAGCCCTAGTTTTGGCCTTCAATCTGGCGTTTGCTCTGACCAGCTTCACTTCTCCGGCGGAAGCCAGAGGAAATGGAACCGCCGCGTCCTACACCGTCGATCCTTGTAAGCCTATTTCGATTTCATTTTCTCAAACCCTCTCATCATATATGCTACATCGCACCCATTCGTAATTCGTCGACAAATTTTGTTGCACGCTATAACATGTCGTCGGTGGTGATCAGCTAGCGTGTGCTGACACTGTTGGATCGCGCGTCCTCGTAGCGTTCTGAGCCGTTGGATCGACACATACAGATAATATTATTTATAAAAATTACGATGTGTCCGATCCAACTTGAAACGTAACGATCCAACAATTTCTGTAGCACGCTAACATGTCGTCTGTGAACAGCTAGCGTGTGCTGATACTGTTGGATCGCGCGTCCTCGTAGCGTTATGAGCTGTTGGATCGACACATACAGATAATATTATTTACAAAAATACGATGTGTCCGATCCAACTTGAAATGTATAACGATCCAACAATTTCTGTAGCACGCTAACATGTCGTCTATGAACAGCTAGCGTGTGCTGACACTGTTGGATCGCACGTCCTCATAGCGTTATGAGCTGTTGGATCGACACATACAGATAATATCATTTACAAAAATACGATGTGTTCGATCCGACTTGAAACGTAACGATCCAACAGTTTATGTAGCACGCTAACATGTCATCGGTGATCCGCTAGTTAGATCGCGTCCTCATAGTGTTATGAGCTATTGGATCGACACATACAGATAATATCATTTACAAAAAATTACGATGTGTCCGATCCAACTTGAAACGTATAACGATCCAACAAAGTCAGCACACACGTATTTTCATCGCCCATACCTAACATACTATTTTTGCGTAGCTTCTGCTTGCCCGAACGGTTCGGCGATCAACGGAGGGCGGTTCTTGGCGATGGTTCAAGCCAGAGCTTTCAACAATGGAGCAGCCTGTGGGCGGCAGTACAAGATCAGCTGCATCGGCGGGACGAACGACGTCAAAGAGCCGTGCATCAAAGGGCAGTGGGTGAACGTGACGGTTGCGAATCTCTGCAGCGGCGACAGCTGTGACACTTTTACCCTCTCCACCGACGCTTTCGACGTCATCGCCAAACACGACGCCGGCCGTGTTCAGATCACTTACAAACGGTAATTACTTTAATTAACCAAATTTAGGAAAGACACGTTACGAATAATTCACTAATTTTTTTTTTTCAAAATTTGTAAATCAATTTTTTTTTTTTTTATTATCGAATGTGTGCAGATTGCATTGAGATTGAAGGCGTGGTAGAGAGAGCCAGGCATCGATCGGTCGGCTGGCCGTCGGGACGACTATATCTATGATTCTATATATTGTACGCCCTTAGACTATGCTATTGTACCGGCTAGATTAAAATTTGGTTGATGGATTTTCAGACACGTTGTTTTTGACATTATTGTACTATGTTCTGTGATACAATTATATGAAAAGATGATTGAATTTTTGAAGTGGTTGTGCCCATAGTTAGTAAAATACGGTACGAGAAAGTTGCATATAAAATATGTATGGGTATTTTACGTCGTCTCTAAACTAATGTTACGTTTGATAGTACGTTCACAATCATAAATAAATAAAATTAATTATTTTAAAAACAAATAAATATATAAATAATAGTAAAGTTAACAATCTAATTCATTAAATACGGATATTAAATGTGTTTAGTACGTGAGACATTAAATGAACGGAAAAAATAAAAAAGCTTGACAATAATACGTATACGAAAGTTTAAAATAGATAAAATACGTACGGGTACAATTACGTGTATTAAACGGAGTATTTACTAACTATACTTGTGACTCGTGTTGGATGAGATTGAGTAATTATCGGTATCGTGTTTACCAGTGAATTGAATCGGGTAAATAAGGTTTCCATAATCAATTTAGTATAATTTTCTCTGGATTATGTTAATAAGCATCGATATTATACCGTTAATGATTAGCGATATAAATTTTTTGTCATTGGGGTCACAAAGTCGGGGTCGGATACTATGCTAACCCCTAAAGGGGTAGTGGTTTTTGACACCCTCCTCTTGATTGGTCACTTTTCCATTTAAGCTTTTTACTTTATTTATTGTAATCTTGTAAATTGGGAAAGCCTTAATTGTGATAATAATTATGAATGGGGAAGGAGAAAAACGTTGGTAATTATGAATGGGGAAGGATCTGGGGAAAAACGAAATCACCCCATTAATTACATAATTAATTTCTCTCACTGGTACATTAATTACACGTACCACTCCACTGGTACACGTACCACTCCACTGGTACATGTACCAGTGGAGTGGTACGTGTACCAGTGGAGTGGTACGTGTAACCATATGTCCTGTTTAGGCTTAAAAAATTGTGAAGACTTTATGTTTATTCACATTCGAAGGATAATTTATTGCTTTTGGCATTGTTGTTGGCATTTCCCTAATTTTGCAACCCATTTTGGAACACAGTTTTTGGCTACTAATGGAAAGTTCCTATTTTTTCCCTATTATTGTTTATCATTGTTATGAAAAATATCATTACACTGGTATTGTTCTCACTCTAACCTACCTTGTGGATTGCTCGCACCAGTGGAGTGGTAAGTGTACCATTGGAGTGGTACGTGTACCAGTGGAGTGGTACGTGTACCAGTGGAGTGGTACGTGTACCAGTGGAGTGGTACGTGTACCAGTGGAGTGGTACGTGTAATTAATGTACCAGTGAGAGAAATTAATTATGTAATTAATGGGGGTGATTTCGTTTTTCCCCAGATTCTTTCTCTTTTCCAATGTGGTGAGAGACCCCAAATTACAAGATTAAAAAAAATAAAAAATCAGTTTAATTAATACTTGCCAATGATTGGAAATAAAATTGGCCAATCATAAAGGGGGTGTCAAAAATCACTTTCCCTTTAGGGGTAGTCACGCTAACTGATCCCCACAAAGTCAGATTTTGGTGGCAATACTTTTACTGACCAACGTTTTTGGTTGCAGTTGTGCCACCGTTGCCTTATTGGAGAAAACTTTTGCTGACCAAGATTTGAGTTTGGTAGTGATAGGTGATTATTGGCGACCAAAAGTGAGAATAATGAATCTCGTAGCGACCAACCTAATTGGTCACTATAAATATGCTAAAATCGAAATAGGAGACAGAGCCCTCAACGAATCACTAATTTGCCTTGGATGGAACAAGAAAATCAAGTGATGTTTGTATTTCCATGATAGATTATCAAACAACTTTCACTGCAACATCGTTGATGCTCATCCATCCTCTCTCGGCGATTCTATGGAAGTAGCTACGTCGAGTCCATGTATATAAAGATCAGAAATTTCTGAATTGCAGTGCTCGTCGTGGCATATCGATATTTCCTTCGATATCATCGACCAAAACTACTAGCCTAAAATTTAATTGTACAAGTTTATCAAAAGCCCTCTCATCCTGTAGAGCTACCGTGTTTCTCATCGCATATATCAATCGGTTTCTCCGAATTTTCTCGACGAGAAGTACTCGCCCAATATTTTTTCCCCCCCATCCTTCTACGATCCCACTTTTGTGCAAGTTTTCCCCTAATTCCAGACATATTCACTGCAACGTCGGTGATACTCATCCGCTCTCTGGGCGACTCCACGGAAGCAGCTACACCGAGCCCAAGTATGGAAACCAAACATTGTTGAACCGCAGTGCTTGTGGCGAGGGATACCGATGCTTCTTCAATCTCCTCGACCAGAGTCGCGTCCAATATCTCTTTCGCTTCCTCCCACGAACCCACCTTCCCGTGACGGTGTAAGTTAAGTCCGTCCTTAAACATCTCATCCGTGGGTCTCTTTCCTGTGAACATCTCTAGTAACAAAATCCCGTAACTATACACATCTCCGCTAGTAGATATCTCATTCCCCATCCCATATTCTGCAAATTCAATCAGAACCCACAATGCATTAATTTCCTGTCATTTTTGGATCAGGTGGGGGAAAAACGGTTGAATTGAATTGGAAAGCTGCAACAAAGTAACAGCTCTTACCTGGAGCTGTGTAGCCAATGGTTCCCCTGACTCCAAAGCTGCTAGACAGGCTGCAACTAACAGCATTGGCTGCTGCTTCTGAGAAAACTCGAGCCAACCCGAAATCGCCCACCAGCCCAGTCATTTCATGATTGATAAGAACATTGCTTGGCTTCAAATCACAATGAACTACTGGAGTCTTGAGGCCATGGTGAAGATACTCCAATGCGTTCGCGACATTGATAGCCACATCCAATCTCTCTATCAAATTCAATTTCCTCGCCCTCCTCGGAGGGAACTCGAAATCTTGCTCTGCTTCGAATTCAGGATCGTGATGCGGATGCAGCCATTCATCCAGGCTTCCGTTAGCCACGAATTCATAAACTAAGGCCTTGAATTCGTTCCCTTCATTATCGACACTTGAGCATGATGTCAGCAGCTTGACGAGATTTCTGTGTCTGACTTCCTTCAAAACCTCGCATTCAGCTCTGAAGCTCTTGGCAGCTGCTGGGTGAAGAAGGTTCAAAACTTTCACTGCTATGATCTTCCCGTCTTTTGGGTCGATGCCTTTGTAGACGCATCCAAAACTTCCCGATCCGACCAGATTCCGAGGAGAGAACGCTCCAGTAGCTTTCCGCAGGCTGTGGAAACTCATTTGGGGAAAAGGACTTGATTCAGGTTCTGCATCCTGCTCCACTCTGTTTCTCTTGATACAGAGCAGAAACAGGACAGATAAAAACAGAGCAAGTGAAACAATGATGGCAGCAACAATGATTGCCGTGGAAAGTCTCTTTGGTTTCGCATTGCTGATGCAGGGAGGCAGTTCAAGTTCCGGAATGCCGCCGCACAATTGACTGTTTCCGTAAAAGGAAGCTGCGGTTACGTTTGCGAGCACGCCTTCGCTCGGCACTCTGCCATGGAAGCTGTTGAAAGACAGGTCCAGCGCTATGAGTGACTGGAAGCTCCCGATGAACTCTGGGATTTCTCCGGTCAAGTTGTTGTTAGCAAAGTTCAAAACTTGAATCCCCTGTAAAGAATTCAGCGACGAAGGGATGAATCCCTGAAAGGAATTGCTCTCCAACATAAGCGCCTCCAATCGAATGCAGCTTCCGAGGCTCGCCGGAATTTCGCCGGATAACAGGTTGTGCGAAACGTTCATTGCTCCTAGATTCTTCAAGTTCCCGACTTGTCGCCGCAGGGCGCCTGTGAATCTGTTATCGGCCAAGCCCAGGTAGATAGATAGCGATTCAATGCTCAGAATCTCTCCTGGGATCTCTCCGGTGAGATTGTTTCCATCGAGATTCAGCTTCAGCAAATTCCGGCAGTTCCCCAAGCTTGGAGGAATCTTCCCCTGTATATAACTCTTCTGCATGCTGAGATGTGTCAGCTTGCTTAGATTCCCAAAAGAGGAAGGAATTCTTCCCTCTGTGAATCTGTTTCGGAAGAGATACAGTTTCTTCAAATTCCCCAATTCGCCAAGCTCTTCAGGAACAGAGCCCGTAAGCCGATTGTTCCCCAAATGTAACCATTCCAATTTCTTCAAATTCCCAATCCCTTCCGGTATTCTTCCGGATAACTTGTTACCATCCACCGCCAGAATCGAAAGCTCTGTAAAATTAACGACCGATTGCGGCAGCGATCCGCCGAATCTGTTTTGACTCATGGAAATCAACTGTAAGCTCGACAGGTTGCTGAAAGTGGAAAGGAAATCGAGATCACCGGCTTCACCGGTTCCAAGCAAGTTATCCGCAATGCTCAGCCACCACAGCTTGTGCAGCTTCTCCATTGACGGCAGTGTTCCAGAGACTCTGTTTATAGCAATTGTAAACCTCTCCAAGTTTGAAGCGTTGGACAGCGAAGGAGGGATTTCGCCGGTGAATCGATTCTCGGCGATGTTGAACACGGTGAGATTTGGGAGAAGGTTGCCCAATTCTGTTGGGATCGTCCCCTCGAGCTGATTCTGCGTGAAATGCAGAACGCTCATGGAAGAAATGTTGTAGATGGAAATTGGGATTGTTCCGGTGAACGAGTTTCCTCCCATTGAGAGGAAATACAGGTTCTTGAGGCCACCCAGTGTTTCGGGGATCGTTCCTCTGAGGTTGTTGAAGTTTACGGTGATTACTTCTAGAGACGAAATATTACCCAGCGATGGAGGGACGCCGCCGGTGAGATTGTTGTACTCGAGAATCAAATGCCTGAGCTCCGAAGTACCGACGACCGGATCCGGGATGTTTCCGACGAGCCTGTTTTCGCCGAGATTGAGGGTGATGAGGTTTGAGCAGGCGGAGATGTTTCGCGGGATTTCTCCTGTGAGGGAATTGCTTTGCAGATTGAGAATCTGGAGGCCTGCCAAGTTTCCGATTCCGGCGGGGATTTCGCCGTAGAAGCTGTTGTTTTGGAGCAAGAGTCCCCGGAGGTAAGTGAGATTGGCGATGGACGGGGAAATCGAGCCCTGGAGGAGCTGAGAGCTGAGGTCGAGCTTGATAATGCTTTGATTGCTGACGTCGCAGGTGACCCCTGCCCATTGGCAGAAATGGAGCGGAGAAGAAGATGAAGAAGAAGAAGAAGACTGGTTGTTGTCGTCGTAGCTGTTCCATGAATCCAAGAACCCTAGTGGGTCTGAGGTAATTTTTGACTTGAAATCGAGCAGAGCTCGTAGGTCAGTACTACTCCGATCGCTGATTCCTCCAGCAGCTAGTGACGACCCAAACGAGCACAAAAGCAAAAACAGAGGCGGGAAGTTCAAGTATTCCATCTTGGAAAATCAGAGTTCAAGTATCCCCTGCCGATCGACTTGGATATGCAGAAGCTAATTGCTGATTCCTCCAGCTAGTGGCCGGCAAGGTTTTTGTTGTATATGGTGACCATATCGTCTGTTATTGCCGAGTCCGAGCAACGCCATGACCGGTTCGTTGCTCACTTGGATAGTTGGCTTCTTTCAATTTACTAATAAGCAGAGCGCCGTAAGTAGGTCTTGATTCCCCTCCCCTGCTTCTTTCTTTGCCAGATGTGGGTTTATCAGTTCATCTCAGTTTCTTTCACTATTGAATGCAGCAGTCTAGATTCTTTTCCAGACTAGTTAATTGCTAGCTCTTATCGCTACCCATATTTGTTTAATGTCAATTCCCAAGTAACTCCAACTAGTGAATTTGGTGAATCGATCAACGGAGGAATGCCGCCGGCTATAATATGAACTCACTCCATAGTATGAAAGATTCCCTTATAGACACTTCCACGCATGAAATTTTGGTCGTTGTGATCACTCAAATGTCGGTCTTAATCATCACACTTCTCTTTCAAAGGTAAGAAACTCCGAGCCCTCGAAAATTCCTCCTACACCGAAGTCCGGCAGGCGGCAGTCACAGAGTACTCGCCGGACGGCAACCCACTAAACATGTGGAGCTAGCGCATGTTAACTAGTGGCTTGTCGTCATCATCATCTTTCCAAAGCTTGTTGACTCAATACCGCCAATTCAACACATCACGGTGTGTGTCCTAAATCAACCGGTCTTAGTAATTCGAGTTACCTTAGGAAATCCCATTCACTTTTTTTATATACCTTCTCAAACGAAAGCATACCCATGAATTTGAAGTTTGCACAAATCTAACATACCATGTATTCTGAAACATTAATTAATATTAAGGGTCGTCGGAACTTGAACACGACAACACGTGACATCAAGGACAAATTAATTCGTATATACCATTATCAAAATTAATTCGTATATACCATTATCAAAAATCGATTGAATCCACTAACTTAAGGGGTCGTTTGGAAGTTAGGAGTCTAGATGAGTGATTCTATGAATGTGTGTATTCTTTACAATCCATCGTTCTTTTGAATAAACTTATCCAGAATGCATGCATTTAAATGAAACTTTAGAATCTCAAATTGTTAGAATCATCCATTTTAGAATCTCTACAAAAAGGTGAGATTCTCTTACTTTACTTTTTAATTGCTTTTTTTGCACACTTATCCTTATTTTTTTATATTTTTCATATTTGCCCCTCCCTTAATGATTATATAAAGAGAATTTCAAGGCTATACAAGTCTTTTTGGTCATTAAAGTGGGAATTCTTACATTCTTCAAAAGTAATAATCACAACTACCAAACAACATATTCTTACAATCATCTATTTCTTACCAGGGGCGGAGCTACAGCAGGGCTCGGGGGGGCCTCGCCCCCCCCCCCCCCCCCCCCCGAGAATCTTGAAAGTTACGTCTAAAATACTAGGGCAATTTACGTATAAATAAACAAAATGGTTAAAATGCTCTAGTATGCATTAATTTGACAAAACAGACTCCTAGCGTAGCGGAAGGTCGGTTGTTTTGCTTTCAATAGGTCCCTTTGTTCAATTCTCATGCAAAGCAAGTATTTTTTGCTAGCTATTCACTACCGATTTCTTTTAATACTTTTAGCAGCTTTAAGCATATGTATATACAACAACAATTTTTTTGTAAATACTCGTGTAAGACCTATCTCTTAATTATGAAAACATATGTGCAATACAATATCGAAATGTATTATTAATTATTATTTTTAATTTATATTGAACTCAATGCTTAAAAAGTTAGTTTCCAAAGTGATGTTAATCGTTTCAATGAATAATTTGTGATGTTATAATAATATAAAATTATTATTTTAATTTTTTTAAGTAATTTTGCGATAACATACAAAAATATTTTCGGCTCCCCGATCGTCGATTCCTGGCTCCGCCCCTGTTTCTTTCAATCACTACACTTAGAATACATACATTGCAAGAATACACATATTCGTAGACTCTCAACTTCCAAACGGAGCGCTAAATTATTTGAAGAGCTGTATTGATGTGATGTCCCCAAATATAATGACCAGCATATTCCCACTATAAAAAGCCTCAAGCTTCCTTGGAAATTACTCACAAACCTTCCTCTGCTGTCGAACATAGCATACATTAGAGACACAGGCAAAACCAGTTAACCAAGCAAAGCAAGAGATCACCACCGCATATTTCCATGGCGATGAAGTCCATCAATTCCCGTTCGCTCTCCGCAGCAGCGGCCGTTTCGTTGATTTGCGCCCTGCTTTTGGCCGACTTTGCTGCCGCCGATCCCGGGACCGCGGGCTTCTTCGTACCGCGTTCCGCCGGTGAGTACCCCCTGTTTTATAAATTTTCAAACTTTGGTGACGATACATTTTGCAACCAGAACTTTTTTGTCACCACAATGTTGTGGTTGCAGCTACTGCATGCCCCGGGAGGAAGGGCCTGGGCAAGCTCGTCGCGGCGGCGGATATTCTGGTGTTTCGGGGAGGGAAAGCTTGCGGGCAGAGGTTCGAGGTGACGTGCACCGGCGCCGGTTGCAAGAAAGGAAAGAAAGTGGTGGTGGAGATCGTAGACACTTGCAGCCCCACAACGAATCGCCCTTGCCAGACTCTGACTCTCTCCAGAGCTGCTTTCGCCGCCATTGCCAATCCTAATGCTGGTGTCGTTTCCGTTAATTTCAAACAGTAAGTTCCTCACTTCACGCAGCATAAGGAACGCACCTTTTTTGTGACCAAACGCTGTCGTTAAAGATTGGTCGCTAATTCTTAGCGACAAGAAAGTGGTTAAAAAAAAGTTTTTTTTTAAATGGAAAAAAATTGATTTAGTTGTGGTGTTTTATGGTGGTTTTTTTCTTCTTGTTTTCCGTTTTCATATGGATATATAAACTAATAGTCACCACGATTTTTATCCAGGTTGACAGGGAATAGAAACAACTGAAAACGGACTAGCGGAGTTAAGTTCCAGAAATTATGATACATGATTGTCACTATCTGAGTATTGGATTTTTTTTTATGTATTATTTGTTGTAGAACTGTTGTAACAACTCTATATTTATCAGTGCGACACAAGTTCGTACTAAAAAAGAAAGATGTCATAACAAAGTAATTTGAACGTGTATACGTACGTAAATTATGAAGGACCAAATTTCTGGATGTGTCGAAGTACACCGAAATGGGTTTTTTTTTATGTTATTTGGAGGGAGCTTTATGTAAGTTCTTCTATGATTAATGAAAATTTATATTCTAAAAAAAAACTTTATATATGTAGGTTTTTTATAACTACTTACACATCTTTTTTTAGCTCATCTTCATTATTTTTACATATCATCTTCTCTATGGGTAGATACAATTAAATGTAGAACATGGTAGTTTTTGCAACCGATGACACATAAAAGAAATGAGATTTGTCATCATATCATGATTATATGATAGTGAGAATTAGAGGTGGCAATTAGAATCCAAATCCATGAATCCAATCCATCCACCAAATTATCCATTTAATCAAATCCATTTAAATCCAATCCATTTGATCCAAATCCAATTGGATTGGTGGATTCATTGATCAATCCATGGATCCAAATCCATTTGGTACCTATATTTTTTATATTTTACATTTTGGTACCTAAAATTTATATTTTTATACGAAAAAAATCATTGGAAAATTACATTTTGGTACCTAAATTTTTTCATTATGACATTTTAGTACCTAAACTTTTCAAAATTTACATTTTGGTCCAAGTCTTGGATGTCATTTGGATTCATGGATCAATCCACCAATCCATTTGATCCAATCCATGAATCCACCAATCCATTGGATCCAATCCATTTGATCCATTAATCCACCAATCCAATCCACGAATCCACGAATCCGATCCAATTGCCACCTCTAGTGAGAATATTACAACCAACACTTATTTTGAAGAGTATTTTTATCAAAATATAACAAAATTGATATCATCGTGTACATCTAATTAATCAGTCGTTTATATGTAATTTTTTTAATTTTGTAGTTCAAACGAACGGAACGGTTTGTTCCTCCCTCTTGTTTTTGTATGAATTATATTGTGAGTCATTAGTTGGATTTATTGGATGGCTCCAGATTATAGTTTGTAAAATTTTTATATTATGTTTGTGTACCCTATCCCTCCCTCCTTTTATACCCTAAATCACTAATCTCAATTACCATTAGGCACAATATATTGGTGTATCGTTACAGCAGTATTACCGAGATACATTCACCGGTGTTTTTTCAACATTACAAATTTGCACAAGTGAACTGTGAACTATTTGTTTACTGTCAAGTTATTCAAAAATATTGGCCAGTCAATACAACAATGAAAAATAGTGAAAGTGTTTCACGATCAGTACCCTGATCATTATAAACACTCAATAAAAAAAGTGAAAAGGATTGGAAAAAAGGATTATCAATGATTTAAAACTATACGTGAATTAATTGTATGCCCTTTGAAGGAGCGGGAATGAACGCAATAACCATATGTTCAATAATCGGAAAGCAGAACTAGGGGAAATCGTAGGGAAAGCCCTAACCTATTGGGAGGAATTCAAGTCTTATCACTCCAAAGAATTCGAATTGAAGCAAAGGGAGAGAGTCACCTGGGAACCTCCACCGACGGGATGGATCAAACTGAATGTCGATGTTGCGGTTCTGAAGGATGAAGGAACGGGATATGAGGTTGTTGCTCGAGATGACAGAGGCCATTTCCTGATGGTAGCGGTTTGCCGAGAGCGCATTCAATGGACTCCAGAGCTGGCAGAGATCAAGGCCATTGCTTTTGGTGTCAAGCAAATTGAGAGGCATGGTTTCAGCTCAGTCATCATAAAAACTGATTGCCAGGGCGCATTTCTCGCGCTGGAGAATACGGAGGCTTCGAGAATGGAGGCTGGAACGTTGATCAGAGAGCTGAAAGCAGAAGTAGCCAGATTGGGCCAGGTCCAGTGGAGCTTTGTGAAAAGAGAAGAAAATGGAGCGGCCCATCTCATGGCCCACACAAAACGTAATTGGGACTCCCAGGAATGCTGGATATCCCGTCCACCTGTTTTTCTTTCACCAATTTTGAATTCTGAGTCCATGAGGCATTAATAAATTCCAGGTCTGATTATAAAAAAAAACTATACGTGAATTAATTGTATGTCCTTTGAAGGAGCGGGAGGAAATGTGGATTTTCTGAATACTCTGGGTGGACAGTTATTTCGAAACTCCACATTTGTGGTTTTGCCTAAAATTCTCGAGTCTCAATTCCGCATCTGTGAAAGTCCTTCCCAAATATGACATTTGGGCGAAAACCCATACCCCAAATTCTAAGGGGTCGTTTGGTTTTGGTGATTGTTTGGTTGAAATAGTTACAATACATGTATTGTTCACAATGCACTTTTTTTTTGAATTTTCTGCACAAACAATACCTGCATTGTTTGCTTGATTTGACACAAACTATCACTCAAATGAGTGATAGTTAAATCTCAAGTTTTCGGTGAGATTGTTGAGATTGTTTGGTTGAGATTGTTGTGTGTTTTTTTCTTCCAACTATGTCCCTACCTTTTTATGTGTCTTGCCTTTGTATATTACACCCAAAGGGTGAAAGTGACATTTCACCCAAAAAGTAATATAACTTATTCAAATAACACAATAACTATCACAAAAACCAAACGATGTAATCTACAATACACCAATTTTCATATATATATACATGTATATTATTATGCATGCATTGATGACAATCCATCTATTTAACTATCACCAAAACCAAACGACCCCTTAATGTAAATGATCCCTAATTAAGTTCATATTTCAAATTTGGTATTCCTTTTTCTACCCATACCCGAATTTGAAATATCTTTCGTCTCTTGAAACCTATATTGTATTAAGCTATCTTGACAATTTGATGTCAACTTTTTTTTTACTCGTGTTGTCAGTGGCGGACCCAGAAATTTCATCAAAGATATTCAACGATGCATCAAAATCTCTAAAGATTGTCAAATAATTTTAAATTCATATGCTACCATCACTGAAATCAAATTTTACACTAGTAATTTGTCCAAATTTTGCATTTAAGATTTGTCAATTGACAAACCACTCTTGTATGTGGGTCCGCCCATACGTGTTGCGCGGCGGTAATAAACTATTTTTTATAATAAAATTTAATTCACTCATTTAATGATCTAATTAAATAAAATTACTCAAAAAATAGTTCAAGTAAGACACTTTTCATAAGTTTTACTTAGTGTCTTAATTATTATGGAAGGTTTATGTAATACGTTTGTTTGATTGGTACATAAAAAAACAACTATTCCTTCAACTTTCATAATTTAGATAGTGTATTTTAATAATTGTTATAAAATGGTGTTACGTACTCTTCTATTACGTGTGATCTAATAATAAAATCATGCTACAGATCTCACATTTGATTAAACTATTATGTAAGATTAATTTATCTTACAAAGGTTTTAATTTGTGTAATACGCTTATGGTAAAATTGGGTGTAAAATATAAGAAAACTTCAGTAAACAACTCATTATGAGGAAAATAATTTGTAGTAAAACTGGGTTAGAGTATAAATATCCGGTGAACAGTATCCTCTAAGAAACAAATTTAACAATACTCATATTGTTTAGTAAGGAATAGGTGTTGGAGTGTAAGCAAGTTCCATGGCGGCCTCGGATTTAGAGATTTTGACCTCTTCAACATAGCGATGCTTCGGAAACAGGCTTGGAAGCTGCTGATGTGTCCGGACTCCCTCCTTGCACGGCTTTATAAGGCCCGGTATCACCCCCATTGCGACTTCCTTGCTGCATCAACTGGCTCCCGGCCTTCTTGGGCTTGGCAAGGTGTTCTCGAAGGGCGCAATCTTCTCAAGCAGGGGCTGCGGTGGCAAGTGGGTTGTGGTTCAGCAATCCGTATCCTCGAGGACATCTGGCTGCCTTCGACACCGCCTTCTTCTCCATCCCTGCTGCCCAATGTCTCTCTTCCTAGTCCCTATGTGGCTGCACTTATTCATCCTATTACTAGGACCTGGAATGGAGAGCTCATTCGTGCATCCTTTACCCCTGAGAGTGTTGCGTGGATACTCTCTATACCACTTCCCTCAGTACCCCAGCCCGACAAACTCATCTGGCACTACTCGGAATCCGGACAATATACTGTCAAAACGGGGTATCAATTGCAAGCTGCCAGCCGACAATTACAGTTTTATCAGCTCCCTCCACATCTCAATTCAAAATTCTGGAAGACCCTATGGAGCCTCCCAATCCCCCCCAAACTCAAGTTCTTTCTTTGGCGGGTTATAAGAGGCTTTCTCCCAGTGCAATCTATCCTGCAAAAGAAGCACCTCTATGACTCTGATGAGTGCTTGATTTGCTCAGAAAGTGCAGAATCTTTAACTCACTGTTTTCTTGAATGCAGGGTCGCGCGGGCAGTTTGGAGCATTGCTGGGAAAGAGCATATCCGACTAGCTATGTCTAATGTGGCCATTGATCTTGCATGGCATAACCTTTTCTTTTCGATGCAGCTCTCAAAGGCGGAAATCGCAGAAGTCGTGTTCCTCAATTGGCATATATGGAAGGCCAGGTGTTGGGCAGTTTATGACAAAGTCCAGTATCTCCCAGGTCCCCTGCTTCGGCAATTCAATAGCCAGCTTGAGGAATGGCGAGCGGCGACTGCTGCACCAAGGGAAGAACTTCCTCGAGGACGACAGAGAAGGGACGCAGCAGCAGGCCCAGCTTGTCCTCCAGGTGGGCTACTCGTCCGGTTCGACGGTGCGACGCGGCGGGGAGTGGGAGGAAGCATAGGCTTCGTTGGCTTTGATAATACACACTCCTTGATCTGCGCATTCGGTAAGTTCTATGATGGCATTTCCGACCCATTCTTGATGGAATTATTAGCCTTGCGAGACGCTATGTTATGGAGCCTTAATCATGGTTACTCTGCTGTCTGTTTTTGTGGTGATTCGCAATTGGTCATCCGCCGTGCTTTGGAGAATGAGGTCAACCATGATCACGGAGGAGCAGTCCTTGAGGAAGTGCGGAAGTTGAAGACTTCTTTTGCTTTTATTTCTTTTGTTTTTGCTCCTCGTAGAACTAACAGGGCTGCCCATCGCGTGGCACAAACGGCCCTTGCATCGGTAGCGACCCATATGGTTGACTACCGCATTTTCATTTCCACTGCATTGTAATATCCTATCTATTACGATCTATCTATGAAAAAAAATAGGTGTTGGAGTGGCAATTAGTCATGCAAATAGAAGAATGGGAGAGTGGCCGGCGGGGCCTGGTGCGGCAAGAGAGGAGTGGGGAAGGTTGAGATGTCAGGACAAATGGTGCGTTCCTTTGATGGTGCAGTTTGTACGGGTTTTCATGCTGCTGGCGGGATTGTGGTTCGAGATAGCGTGTGGGGGATGTGGTTTTGGCGAAAAGAATTGTACATGTATTTGAAGGTCTAGTTGATCCCATGCTTGCTGAGTTGATTACTCTTCGGTGAAGCAGTACGATGGTGTAGTCAATTGGATTTCCCCATTCGAGAACTAAAAGTGACGCTAAAGTTATGGTTGATAAGATCAAATGCGGGAGATTATTGGGAATGCAGAGGTGGCGTGATTCTCGAAGAAATTGGCTGACTATTGGGGTCACCTCCTCTTGGATCTTTACACGATTTATTGGCAAGCAAAACAATAGGGGGCAGCCCATTTGGTGTACTAAGAAGGCGCTTTCTTTGTTTCTTGTTGGTTGTACTGGTTTCGATTTTTGTGCTTGGCTCCGATCGGGACTATGTCGGTGTAACTCATGTGTTCCTTGATAATGCAAGCGATCTTTTCTTTAAAAAAAAAGGAAAATTGATTTTTAATAATAATTGCCAAGTAACTCCAACTAGTAATTAAATTGGGCGAATCGATCAACGGAGGAGAGGAAAGCCGCCGGCTATTTTATGAACCCACTCTATAGTATGAAAGATTCCCTTATAGACACTTTCAAATGCCACCCATAAAATTTTGGTAGTTGTGATCACTCCCCACCATTTCTATCTGTATTCTAAACTATCCATCACAGTCATAACACTTCCCTTTCAATTTCAAAGGTGACAAAACTCGGAGCCCTCGAAACTTCCTCCTACCACCAAAGACCGCCGGCAGTCATAATATCCGCCGGCCGGCAAGTCGGCAACCCACTAAACATGTGGACTCAATACCGCCAATTCAGAACATCACGGTCACAATTGATGTGATGTCCCCAAATATAATGACCACCAACCCCTCACTATAAAAAGCCTCAACCTTCCTTCCAAAAATTCCTCACAAATTCCACCAAGGCAAAACCACTTAACCAAGAAAGCAAATTAAAGAGAGCACCACAAATTTCCATGGCGATGAAGTCCATCAATTCCCCCGCGCTCTCCGCACTGGCGGCCGTGTCGCTGATTTGCGCCCTGCTTTTGGCCGACGTTGCTGCCGCCGAACCCGGGACCGCGGGCTTCTTCGTACCCCGTTCCGCCGGTGAGCGCCCTGTTTTCTTTATCACAATTTTTTTTTTCAAAATTCGAAATTCAAAATATCGATACATTTTGCGACCAGAACTTTTTGTAACCACAATGTTGTGGTTGCCAGCTACTGCATGCCCCGGGAAGAAGGGCCTGGGCAAGTTGGTCGCGGCGGCGGATATTCGAGTGTTTCGTGACGGGAAGACTTGCGGACAGAGGTTCGAGGTGACGTGCACCGGCGCCGGTTGCAAAAAGGGTAAGAAAGTGGTGGTGCAGATCGTAGACACTTGCAGCCCCTCAAAGAAGAACCCTTGCCAGACGCTGACTCTCTCCCGAGATGCTTTCGCCGCCATCGCCAATCCTAATGCTGGCGTCGTTTCCGTTAATTTCAAATCGTAAGTTTCTGGCTTTGCAGTTCACACGATAAGATGGCAATTTTGTTTTTGTCACCAGACCTTGTCATCAAAGCAACGAGCCCGTCGAAACCGTGACAAAAAAGCATCTTTCGCAACAGTCCTATGGTCTCTTTAGCGACTATATTACGGTTGCAAAAGATGCTTTTGTCGTGGTGTTTAATTTGATGGCTGGTTTTTCCTTGTTTTCCCGTTATCATAGGAATATGTGCTTTATAACTAATAGTTCACCACGGTTTTTTATTCAGGTTGAAATGAAACAGAAACAACTGAAAGCTGACCAGCGGAGTTACATGTTCCATAAATTGGGATACAAGATTATCACTACATGGGGTGCTATTATACACGATTGCAAAAAAAAAAAAAATTATGTATTTGTTGTAGTACAACTGTTGTAACGGCTCTATATATATTAGTGCGGTGCAAGTTCGTATTAAAATAAGAAGGATGTCATAGCAAATTAATTAAACATGTCTACTTACGTAAATTATTAAGGACCGAATTTCTGGATGTGCAGCAGTACTCCAAAACGGTATGGGAGCTTTTATGCAAGTTATCTTATGATTAATGAAGCTTTATATATTTAAATTTTTTTATCATTACGTATGCATCTATTTTAGTTTTAACCAATCTTCATAATGTTTACGTATCATCTTTTATGCAGATGAATGGATAAAATAAAATTTGTGACGTAATATTACCCATAACCCAAAGTCCTCTAACCCCGAATGACCCGACCTGACCCGATTGTCGACATCTCAACGAGTCGAACAGCAAACTGGACCTCCCTTGTTCTCTATTCCAACAAACAGATTAAACACCTACAAGTAACAAGTTCTTGATCAGAAACAGTTATGGCCACTAAACCAACTAATTAACTCTAGTAGAGCTATCAAGTACGTACTAAACAAAAATATTGATCATAGCAAATGTTTCTAGACTGGACTAGTTGTGTTTCTCGCAGTGATTGTGAAACTAAATTACTATTTGTAGCCCCTAAAATAATGTTCATTTGTAGCCCTAAGAGATTAAAATTTACATTAATACCTCTTAAAAAATGTGCTTCTTTTCTCTAACTCTCTCCCAACACATCAAGACGTCACCACCTCCGACCACACCACCGCAGTGGCGGATCCAGAAATTTTACATAAAAGTGTCATTTTCCAAAAATTAAATTTAATTAAAATTTAAAATATTTATTAAATATGAAAATATCCGACGAGTAAAAATTACAATAAAAGTTTAGACGTGTTTCGTCTTATGAAAAAATTGGTAAAATACATTTGGTGTCTACACTGCTCAACAAATCTCTCTCAGACATATCGTATTAGATCAAGGTAGCCCGTAACTGGGTTTATCGTTAGGTTTCGAAAAAATTGGTGGTAAGAATAGCCTTTTACTATTATAGTTGGATCTAAAACACAACAACAAATGTGTCATAGTCTAATTGAAGTCTAATTGAAAATATATTTAACAATAGTAGCAGTGTGACGAGTTCAAATCACACAGGCTATCACTTAAATATTATTTGTACCAATACGCAAACTACTACAAGAAGTTGGATAATCCTTTTCCCAACTGCTACCACTTAAATATTTTTTACCCATACTCAAACTACTATCGGAGGTTGGATAATCGTTATTCCAAAATTTAGGGGTGCCCTGGGGGCCGAGACACCCCTAAACATGCATGTATCCGCCACTGCACCACTGGCCACCGCCGCCACCCACCAACACCCCCATGCTACCGTTGGAACATTGGACTGTGGCCGACAACTCGCTTCCGGCACGTCACCGACTATGTCTGGCAAGAAGGCGACAGTTGTCAGAGACATTTTACGCGATGGTTGCTTGTGACGGTGGTCGGCGGGAACGATGTGTTTGGACTTTTGGAGTGAGGATTTAAAAAAGAAAAAAAAACTTTTTGTTATGGGTATTCCTGTACATTTGAAGATTTAGGGATATAAATAAGCATTACTTTAGGGCTAAAAATAGTACTATCTCTTGTAAAGGGTTTTTTATAAGGGTGATATAGGTACCATTTTGTTGTCATTAAGGTACTATTTAAGTGATTCGAACTTGGGACCTCCAAGTTCTAGTCTAGTGGTATTACCACTAGACCAAGCCCTTGTTCGTTACATCTCTTGTAAAGTTGTGTCTAGGTTGTACAAGATAAGTCGGTAATAGGTTATTTTATTGTTAAAATCCTTTTATACCGATAAAATCGTATACACACTTGAACTCCAATGATCAGTTTTCCCAGTTGAATCAACCGCTATGATACAGTTGAGAAAATAACTATTTCTCTTTCCAGGGGCGGAGCTACATGTAACGTAGGGTGGGCCCCGACCCCTAGGATTTTAAGGATATTTAGTACAAATTGTATAAGTAGATTTGTTCTGTAAATCTTGTTGTGCATTAGTCATGTGGTCTAATGGTACCTAAGCCTAACTTGTATTTTAAAGCATATGGGTTCGATCCACCTTAGCCACATACATTTTTTTTAATTATTTTCGGTCCCTCCGGTCTCAAAATAAGTACCGAGATAGATGCCTAAATGTAAAAGGTCATATGGTGAAACTGAGTGGAAGAAGTAAAAATCAATTCAACAAAAAATTACATAAAAATAATTTACTATGGGAAAAATAGCTTATGGTACTGTCAAATCGGGATTAGTACTATATTATCCGCTTTGTGCCAAGTCCGCATGGATTTATTTTTGGGTGTCCTCCCCAAAAGGGCTCGTACTAATTGGGCTAGGTGGACACTAATATACAAGGGTCTCTTTGCTTGTACTAAAACTTGGATTGTTCCATAACAATCCTCCCCTCAACACAATGACCACGAACTTCGTGTCCTCCCCTCAGCGATTATCTTTCTTTGATCTGCCAAACAGACGTGGATCTCAAATCCCGAGGCCCACCAAACTAGCGTCCACTGTCCCGAATCCGCTGACCCAGGCTCTAGCTGATACCACTTGTCGTAAGTGGGGAGCTCAATTAGTACGATATTGTTCGCTTTGGTCAAAGCTCGCACGGTTTTACTCTTGGGTATACTCCCCAAAAGGCCCGTACTAATTGAGCTAGGTGGACACTAATATACAAGAGTTCTTTCCCTTGTATCTCCGATGTGGTACTTGGATTGTCTCATAACAGGTACAATTGGGCGCGGTATAAAACATTCGGTGAACAATATCGGCTAAAGAAAGAAAGAAAAAAATTTAATACTACTTTTATTTTTATTTTTAGTAAGTGATTTTAATAATTTTTAAGTAACTCCAACTAGTAATTAAATTGGACGAATCGATCAACGGAGGAATGCCGCCAGCTATAATATGAACCTACTCCATAGTATTATGAAAGATTCCCTTATATACGGTTTCAAGTTCCACCCCTAAAATTTTGGTTGTTTTGATCACTCCTGCACCAAAGTCCGGCAGTCATGATATCCGCCGGCCGGCAAGCCGGCAACCCACTAAACATGTGGACGAAACTCAGTACATTGACTCAGTACCGCCAATTCAAACATCATGGCCACTATTGATGGGATGTGCCAAAATATAATATCCAGGTTGTTAATGTTGTGGTATATGAACCTCTCCCAATAACTCGAGTTATTGGGATCAACTGGTTCATGACATGGTATTAGAGTCTTCTATATGACCGAGAGGTCTTGTGTTCGATTCCCGGAGACCCTCATTTGTTAAGCAAATAGTATTCTTGTCTTCAGACCTGTGCAAACTTCAAGCCCTTATGAGTGGCTTTCGTTTGAGGGGGCGTATTAATGTTGTGGTATATGAACCTCTCCCAACAACTCGAGTTATTGGGATCAACTGATTCATGACACAGGCAACCTCCGCTATAAAAACCCTCAACCTTCATTCCAAAATTCCTCACAATTAAACCTTCCTCTGCTGTCGAACATAGTCATAGCATACATTAGACACAAAGGCAAAACCACTTAACCAAACAAAAGATCACAAATTCCATGGCGATGAAGTTCATCAATTCCCCTCTCTCCGTAGCAGCAGCACTGGCGACCATGTCGTTGATTTGCGCCCTCCTTTTGGCCGACATTGCTGCCGCCGAACCCGGGACCGCGGGCTTCTTCGCACCCCGTTCCGCCGGTGAGCACCCTGTTTTTTTTTTATATCACATTTTCAAAATTCGATACATTTTTTGCAACCAGGACTTTTTGTAACCAAAACCATGTGGTGGCGGAAGAGATAGCTTGTATAAGCAATTACCTATTCTGACAATTCATTAATTTTTGACTGCGGGTGCAATTGTTGCCAGCTACTGCATGCCCCGGGAAGAAGGGCCTGGGCAAGTTCGTCGCGGCGGCGGATATTCGAGTGTTCCGTGACGGGAAGGCTTGCGGACAGAGGTTCGAGGTGACGTGCACCGGCGCCGGTTGCAAAAAGGGTAAGAAAGTGGTGGTGCAGATCGTAGACACTTGCAGCCCTCAAAGAAGAACCCATGCCAGACGCTGACTCTCTCCCGGGCTGCTTTCGCCGCCATCGCTAATCCTAATGCTGGTGTCGTTTCCGTTAATTTCAACCAGTAAGTTACCTTACTTCACACACCATAATTAGGAAGAAAAAAATTTGTGACCAGATATTGTCGTCAAAGCAGAGAAACGGTCACTAATTCTATTAGCAACCGTAGCACGGTTACAAAAGATTCTTTTGTCGCGGTGTTTAATGGCTGGGTTTTTCTCGGTTTTCCCGTTATCATATGGATATTGTGATTAACTAATAGTTTACGACAATTTTTATCCAGGTTGAAATGAAACAGAAACAACTGAACGTTAACCAGCGGAGTTATGTTCCAGAATTATATATGAAGCAAGATTCTCACTTCGTGGGGTGCTATTATACTCTATATTTATCAGTGCGACGTAAGTTCGTACTAAATAAGAAGGATGTCATAGCAAATTAATTAAACATGTACGTACGTACCTAAATTATTAAGGGCCGAAGTTCTGGATGTGCCAAAGTACTCCGAAGAAACGGTTTTTTAAGGTTATTTGAAGGGAGTTTTATGTAAGTTCTCCTACATATGTGTTTTTTTTTTTTTTACAAAAGATAATCACATACTGATACTCAAAAATAGATCATTACATCGCCTGCCTTAACCAGGCTACAAAAGAACGGCTCGCTATCGGGTACAAAGAAATGGCCTTTCTAGCCACCAAATGGGCTACCCTTTTACTACGCCGACCAACGAACCGAACACTAAACCCTACATTCTCCGCCAAGTAGAGCAACACCTCACGGAAAATAGCACATGCGTACTATCACTCCCCTGAGCCAAAAGAAGTCTATCCACCACCACCTTCGCATCCCCCTCAAAGCGGACAACGAGACAGCCTCTGCTCCGACACCAGAAGATTGTTTCCCTAAGGGCCAACACCTCTACCAGCATTGGTTCATCAAACTCCGGAAAACACCCCCCCATCGCACCGACAACTGCCCCATCCGCGCCCAGCAGCACCATCCCTCCAGCCGAATGAGACCCTAACCTCACGGCTCCATCCCACCTACAAATGAGGTGATCCTGGCTACCAGGTGGCCCATCCGAGGTTACCCGCACAGGGGCATACCCCACAACCTCCCTTGGAAGCGAATCCCACTCCCTCACTTGCTGTTGATATTGTCGAAGAAGGGCTGGCATCCCAAACTGTTTGTCTTCAAAGACTATCCAATTTCGAGACTTCTAGATCCGCCAGAGCACCGCTACAATTGCCATGACCTGGGAAGGGTTCCTAATGATGGCCAGAAGGTTCTTGAGGAAGAGTGGAAAAGTAAGACGAGGCAAACCCTGGCCCACATGCTCTAACCCCGCTAAATCCCACAAAGCACGAGCCACACGGCAGTCGAAAAATAGATGTTCCATAGTTTCCGGCGCAGCCCAGCACACCAGGCAACGAAGATGAATATCCACCTTCCTGCCAATGAGAGCTTCCGTTGTGGGGAGGAACCTATGTAGAACTTGCCATAAGAGCACCTTCAACTTAGGCGGAATAGCCAAGTTCCACACCCTCTTCCAGCTTCCCTGGTCCATCCAACTCACCAACGGGCGCCAACCCCCAGATTGCTGGTCCAGGCGAACAGCCAGGTGATAAGCTGATTTCAATGTGAAAATCCCATCACCCGTCTCATGCCAGACCAGCCTGTCATCAATCGCCCTTTTGGCCAAAGGAATCCCACGGATAGCACGACAGACCTCAGGAGGGAACCACTCCCCAAGCTTATCCAGTAACCAACACCCCTCAGTCGGACAGATGAACTCAGCCACCTTCAACTCCACTCCCTCAACAAGAATCCGAGGATTAAACCTGGGGGGATCAGGGTGGAGAGAGGGAATTCAATTATCTGTCAAAGCCGCCACCCCTCGCACATCCCCAATCTGCCATCTAATACTCTGGACCAACAATTGCCTCCCATACAGGATACTCTGCCAACCCCAGGAAGGTCGAGAGCAGGGAGTCGCAGAAAGGAAGTCACCCCGAGGAAAATACTTCCCTTTGTACACGTGACCTAGGAGGGACTGGGGATCAGTCAGAATCCGCCAGCCAATCTTAGCAAGAAGCGCTTGATTGAAGAACTCAAATCTACGAAACCCCATTCCACCCTCATGCTTACTCTGCCACATCCTGCGCCAAGACATCCAACGAATGCGAGAGTGACCATCCTCCAAACCCCACCAAAACCGCGCAACCAGCCTATCCAAAGTACGACAAAGAGAGAGGGGCAGCTTAAAGCAGGACATCACATGCAGCGGTAGTGCAGAAGCCACAGACTTGATCAGAGTTTCTCTAACTGCTGCGGACAACGATCACTGAGCCCATCCCTGGAGCCGGGCTATCAACCGTTCCTCCACAAAGCGAAACGTGGCCATCTTAGAGCGGGAAATGAGTGATGGTAGACCCAGATATTTATCATGGACACCCACAGCCCCCACTCCCAAAACTTGGGCGAGAAATTCCTGATCAGCACCGGTGATATTCTTGCTGAAGCATACTGCTGATTTCCCCAAATTAACCCGCTGCCCACTGAGTTCCTCATACTCATTCAGAACCATAATCAGGTTCTCGCATTGCTGAAGCGATCCTCGTAGGAATAAATACGAGTCATCCGCAAAAAAACAAATGAGAGATACGAGGAGCTCGAGGAGCCACTTTTACACCCTCCAACTTCCCTTCCGTGACGGCCTTGCGAAGGAGAACTGTAAACCCTTTCGTGCAAAGCACAAATAAGAGCGAAGGAAGGGGGTCCCCTTGCCTCAAACCTCGGGATGCGCGGAAGAACCTCGCCGGAGAACCATTCATAAGAATGGAAAACGAAGCCGAGCTAAGACACTCTCTAATCCAGCTAATCCAGGTCTGGCTGAAACCTAGTTTGGCCAGAATCGTAAGAAGAAATGACCATTCGACTCTATCATAGGCCTTTTCCATGTCAACCTTTAGAGCCATGTATCATTTCTTCCCCCGATTTTTAATTTTTAGGTAATGCATTAGCTCGTGCCCTAGCAGTACAATCTCCACTATCTGACGCTCCCGGATAAACGCATTCTGGCCTTCCGACACAATCCGGGGAAGGAATGGGGCCAGTCTCTCTGTCATAATTTTGGTAATCACCTTATACACAAACTGGCACAGACTAATAGGCCGCAGTTGTCGAATGGTCTCCACATTATCAACCTTAGGGACCAGAGTGAGCCAAGTATGGTTGAAGCTGCGAAGGAATTTGCCGATTAGTGAAGCTTTATATATGTAAGTTCTCCTCTGACTACTTATACATCTATTTTAGCTAATCTTCATTATTTTTACATATCATCTTTTATGTAGACGAATGGATAAAGTCAAATCACTCGACACAATATTATCCCTACCTGACTCGATTGTCACCTATTTCTCCACGAATCTATCAGCAATCTTGACCTACCTATTCCTCTCTCCTACATATGATCGTAACAAACAATTGGTGACGAGATTTAGTGGCAACACAAGTGGTTGCAAGAAGTTGCTTTCTGAACCAGGACGAGTTCTTTTTTGTTTTTGTTTTGTCTGCATGTAAAAAACAGGCGTGCTCTACTCGGGCGGTGTCGACGAATAAGTGAATCGACATCATTCCATCATACACGTGCTCTTGAATGTGTAAATTTTCGAATTTCATTATATTGTCTCTGCAAATTAAATCTCATATGTGTTCATTTGTATACATTAGATACAATTAAGTTCTATAGACAGTATTTTCAAAATAAGAAACCATTGACGGAAAAGTCTCTTGGTTTTAATAATTATAACAATGATCACTTCAACTAGACGTCGTCGGATGAGTTAATTGGGTCCAAATAACTTACAATAAATAACTCGTGTGACAGCTGTTAGGCCAATCATTAAGATAGATGGGCCACCAAGCCCATAACCACTAAAACGGCCCAGCAAAACAATCGAGTCCGGCCCTAATAAGCCCAGAGCACACTAACGAGAGGCCCTAAGGCGGTCTCCTCGAAAGAACCGCCTGACACGTCCCCAACGGAACTCTCGGAAACCGCCCGACACTGGGGCCTAACGTCTCTCTGACATCTCAGTACGGAGGCTGACAAAGGTACGGTCCTGACAGCCTCCTGAGAACAGGTCCTTATGCGACCTCGGGCGCCCGACAAGGGTTTGATTGTCCTCTTCCCGATGTCCTCTAGTATAAATACCAACTCATGGGTCACATTTATGGTAACTCCTATCTACCCCAATCTCTCTCTATTTCACTCTACCTACTTCTCTCACTAACTTAGGCATCGGAGGAGGTCCCAGGGCTCCCCTGAGGACCTTTGTTGCAGGACTTCGAAGGTCGCTTCTCATCCCCCCAAGACCGCACGGAGTCAGTGAGCTTCACAAACCACCCGGTACTTTCCAGGCATAAACATTTTGGCGCCCACCTTGGGGCCCACTACTTCGTCACCAAGAAAGGATGGGAGACGACTTTGAAACCCCGCTCAAGGGTATGACCGAGAACAACACCCTCCGAGGTCTATCACCAAGAGTTGAAGATGAATTAGAGCTTGAGGAGGTAGTCAAAAGCCAAGGCGCACAAATTGCAAGCATGCAAGATAGCCTATCGCAAATCCTCCAGCTGCTGAAGACAAGAGAAGACCCGCCCGAGGGGTCGAAAGGAAGGACTCGAGAAGAAAAGCTAAAGGCCGCCCTGATCCTCGACAGCCCTGCTCGGACAGAAGGCGGGGGACAGGGGGCAGACGAAGCCGATCTGGGTTTCCTCGAGGAACACTTACGGTCGACTTACGGGAAACACAAAAGTCCCAACGTCCTCCAAAATCCGCTCTCTAAGGAGCTGTTCAAAACCCCAGTACCGCCCAATTTCTCCTCTCTTGGGCTACCCTCGTACAACGGGACCTCAGATCCCGCCGACCACCTTTGCGCTTTCATGTTGAAGATGCAACTCATCAACGCCACACACTCTGATTTGTGCCGCGCGTTTCCCGTCACCTTCAGCGGTCAATGCCGGACGTGGTATACTTCCCTCCCGGAAGGGGTGATAGAAAACTTCGAACAATTCGCGATGCTTTTCTCCACAAAGTTCGCGTCCCAACGGCGCCGCAAACTCACGGTCTCGGCGCTCATGAATTGCAGACAGAAGAAAGAGGAACCGCTTGCGGAGTTCTACGACCGATGGAATGCGATCGCTTGCGAAATTGACGGGATCTCTTCGGTCGTAGCCGCCGGAAACCTCAGGATATCAACGACCAGCATCGAGCTCAAGAGAACGTTGATAAAAAAGGAGGCCATGTTAACGTCATGGTCAGACTTAGATCAATTGGTAAGAAGAGCCATCTTACTTGAAGAAGCTCTCGCCACTGACGACAGAAGCCATCAAGGGCGATCCCGAAGCGACCCACAAGAGCGGTCGGACGCTCGACGAGGAAGGCGGTCTCCTGAACGGAAATCGTATCGAAACCGGTACGCAGACCGCGACGGTAAAAGAGAAGTCTACTCCACCGAACGAGAAAGAGGAAGAGAAAGACGAAGGAGCGGGAGAAAATCGGAAGCGTCCTCCGGGCAAGAACCACAAGAAGGAAAAAAGTGGTGCGACTGGCATCAAATGATGACTCATGACACGACGGAGTGCCGGGAGTTCAAAGCCAGCTTGAAGTACTTAGCTCCTGGGGATCTGCGTAACCGCCTCGAAACACGACGAAGTCATCGGGGCAACTCTCAAGAGGGAAGGGAAGATTCCCTCAGCCCGGAGGCAGACAAACCAAGAAGAGCTCGTAAAGAGAGGTCCCGATCGCCCACAAGGAACAAGAACGCCTCGCCGCAGAGGTAGTCTCCCGCATATCGACCCCCAAGGGGAGATGACGATGGCATGGAGATCATTACGATCGCAGGAGGTAGGAAGCGGCCAAGAACGGAGGCCGACCGCCTAAGCCACTGCTTGAGCGTCCAACGCCAGGTACCGTCGGACGTCACCTTCCTACCTTCAGAGCTAGCCAAAGAGGAGAACTCAGAAGACCCCTTAGTCATCTCGTTCCGAACCGACAAGTTCAAAGTCACAAGAGCCCTCGTCGACAACGGGAGCTCCGCCGATATCCTCTTCTACTCAGCGCTCCGGGGCATGAAGAAGAGTATCCAAGACCTCAACCCCTCCAACACCAGCTTAGTGGGGTTTTCGGGGACGAAGGTCCGTGTCCTTGGGTCAATCACACTCAAGGTCACCATAGGCGAAGGAGGGATCACCAAAACCAAGCAGGTGGAGTTCCATGTGGCGGATTGTCCTTCAGCTTACAATGCCATCCTGGGACGCGGTTTCCTGGCCTCATTCGAGGCGGTTGCTTCCACATGCCATCAAATGCTGAAATTTCCAAGTGGAGGGCAGACAGGACGCGTCCGGGGCAACGTGAAAGAGGCAAAGGAGTGCTATCAAGCGACCATTGAACGCCTAGAAGTCGACCTCGTCGACGCCAGAGACGACGTTCCCCGACCCGAAGCCGTGGAAGGAGATATAGCGGTTCCCCTAAATGAAGATCAACCAGACAAGACCGTCCGCATCTCCGCGCATTTGGCCACTAAGGAGGCCCGGAAGCTATTGACACTCCTCCGAGAGTACCAAGACCTCTTCGCCTGGGGACCGGAAGACATGCCCGGCGTCCCCCGAAAGGTCTCTGAGCATCATCTCTCCGTCAAAAGCAAAGCACGGTCTATACAACAACGGAGAAGACACCTATCCGTTGAGAAACAAATGGCTCTCGAAGAAGAAGTTCGGAGACTGCTCAAAGCGGGGTTCATCCGTGAGGTAAAGTATCCCACTTGGCTTTCAAACCCAGTCTTCGTACGCAAGGCAGGGGGCACCTGGAGAATGTGTATCGACTTCACCAGCCTCAATGCGGCTTGCCCTAAGGATGCATACCCCCTCCCACGCATTGATCAGCTGATCGATGGAACCGCCAACCACAAAGCGCTCAGCTTCCTTGACATGTTTTCGGGGTACCATCAAATCAAGATGGCGGAGGGCGACCAAGAAGCGACCGCCTTCATGACCCCGATGGGCAACTTCTGCTACGTGGTCATGCCCTTCGGACTCAAGAACGCAGGGGCAACCTATCAACGAATGGTGGATGCGGTCTTCAGAGATCAAATGGGAAGGAACGTGGAAGCTTATGTTGATGACGTGCTAGTCAAGAGCAAGAAAGCCAGCGACCACCTCTCCGACCTACGGGAAACCTTCGAGACCATGAGACAGAAGAATCTGAGGCTCAATCCACTCAAATGCGTCTTCGGGGCCGAAGCGGGAAAATTCCTTGGCTTCATGATCACAAAGCGAGGAATAGAAGCCAATCCAAAACAGATCGAGGCTATCCGCAACCTGAAGCCGCCGAAGACAATCAAGGAAATCCAGGCCTTCAACGGCAAGATGGCCGCATTGGGAAGATTCATTCCGCGGTCTGCAGACAAGTGCTCCCCCTTCTTTCAAATGCTGAAGAAGTCAGCCTCAAAACTTCAGTGGGGCGCTGAATGTGACAAAGCTTTCGCTCTACTGACAAACCAGCTCAGCTCACCTCCAATCTTAAGCGCCCCTGTAGGTGGCGAGCGGCTTTATCTCTACTTCGCGGTGTCGGAACAGGCCGTGAGCTACGCCTTAGTACGAAGAGCGCAAGATGGCTCTGACCAGCCCGTCTACTACGTGAGCAAAGCGCTTCTGCCCGCCGAGACAAGATACATGCCGGTCGAAAAGGCGGTCCTCGCCATCGCCTCAGCAGCTAGAAAGTTAAGACCGTACTTCCAAGGACACCCCATCACGGTGTTAACCAATCTGCCTCTCAAAAGCGTCATGCGGGGCATGGACGCATCGGGAAGACTAACAAAGTGGGCGGTCGAGCTCAGCGAGTATGACATTGAATATGCTCCAAGACCAGCCATCAAGGGCCAAGTCCTGGCCGATTTCATCGCCGAAGGCCTCTCTATCATCTCCCCTCCCTCCGAGGAGCGCAACCAGATCTGGCGCCTGCACGTTGACGGAGCAGCGGGAAAAACCGCCTCGGGGGCAGGGATAGTCATAGAGTCGCCCGACGGAGTCATCCATGAAATCTCTCTACGGTTTAAAGACATCAAGACCAACAACGCCGCAGAATACGAAGCCCTCATCAATGGACTGGCGGTGCTCACCAATATGAGCGCATCCGACGTGCATATCTACTCTGATTCCCTCCTGGTGGTCCAACAAGTGCATGAGGCGTTCGAGATCAAGGATGAGGCGCTAGCCGTCCTAGCCGGCAGGGTCAAGAGCGCCCTAGCACAGTTAAGCTCCTGGAAGCTCGAGCACGTTCGAAGGGACGACAACCAGCATGCCGATGCGCTCTCCAAGCTGGCAACCGCTATGGATTTCGAGGGCGACCGCCACGTCACGGTTACCAAAGAAGGAGATCTCCCAGGAGAAGTCATGGCAATAGGGGACGCATCCGACTGGAGAACTCCCATATTCCAATACTTGGAACATGATGTTACCCCACAGCACCCCGTTGAGCGGAAAGCACTCAAACGAAAGGCAGTAAGGTACACCATCATTGGCGGGCAACTTTGCAAGAGATCGTTCTCCGGCGCCTACCTGAAGTGCCTCGGCCCAGAAGAAGCGAAGTGGACGCTCCGGGCAATTCACGAGGGAACTTGCGCGACTCATGCGGGTCCCAGGTCGCTCGAGAGGACGGTCCTCTTGCAAGGGTACTATTGGCCCACGGTCAAAAAGGATGCTTCAGACATCGTTCGGAAATGCCATGCGTGTCAAATCCACACCGCCAAACATCACCTGCCTAGCTCCGAGCTACAAAGCGTCGAGGGACCCTGGCCGTTCGCTAGGTGGGGTCTCGACCTTCTAGGTCCGTTTCCCACGGCTCCGTTGGGCAAAAGGTATTTGGTGGTAGCAGTGGATTACTTCACCAAATGGATAGAGGCCGAACCGCTGGAAACGATCACGAGTGCCCGAGTGCAGAAATTCATGTTCAACAATATCATGATTCGCTTTGGCATCCCACAGTCAATCGTCACCGACCACGGTACGCAATTCGACTGTAGGCCGTTCGAAAATTTCTGTGCCAGAAACCGCATCACATGCACGATGGCCTCCGTGGCATATCCACAGACGAACGGCCAAGCTGAAGCGTCCAACAAGCTGATCCTACAAGGACTGAAGAGGCGTCTAAAGGACGCCAAAGGAGCATGGGTAACCGAACTCCCGCATATCCTGTGGGCGCACCGCACGACTCACAAAACCGCTACGGGTGAAACCCCTTTTGCTCTGACATATGGTTCTGAAGCGGTCGCCCCTGAGGAGCTGAATCTTCCCTCCCTTCGTGTTCAAGCATACGACCTGGAGTCTAACCACCAGAAGCTCTTGGAGCAATTGGACATGATTAAGTCACGCCGAGATGCGGCTCTGGAACGCATCCTCAGCGAAAAAGCAAAAGTGGCTACCTCCTTCAACAAGAAAGTGAAGCCACGCCCCCTTGAGGAAGGAGATATGGTGCTCAAAAGAGATTTCCAAAAGAAAGACGAGCACGGAAAGTTGGCCGCTACCTGGGAAGGCCCGTTCCTCATCGGAGAAAAAACAGGTCCCAACACCTTCAGACTCGCGACTATGGATGGAGCCCCAGTCTCCAAGACTTGGAACGGAATGCACCTAAGGAAATACTACTCAGATACAATCTAGGATATTCCCTTCTTATGATATTTTGGTGGCCCGGGACATCTCCCGCCACATGAAACCGTGCGTGGTTGCTGTTGAGCGACCAGCTTTTGCTCAAAGATATTTTAGTGGGTAAGGGTCTCTCCCTCCACTTGTAGTAGTGTGACGGTCTCCCCTAAGGAACCGCTTTTGCTCGAAAGTAATAGACTAAATGTTTCTCTCGGCCAACTAGGCTTCCTACTCACGCGACAAGCCCGCAAGAGCGCTTAACATCAAACACGTCTCCTTCATTGTCATGTTCCCATAACATCAATGTCAAACAACAGGAGAACAAAATGATATTCGCCAGAAAGATAGCAATGTCTTGCGGCAAATAAAGGACACGCAAATTCATCCCGAAATTCAAACATCGCACACGCGAGTAGTCAAAATACAAACAAGTACGAAAAGAAAAGGTGCCTGCTTACGAAAGCAGTACAACGCCAAGCGGTCACAATAAACCTAGGCCTCAAGCGGTTGGGGACCGCTCACCACCTTGATCTCCTACACCCATGTCACCGACCTCTTCCTCCCCTTCATCATCCGCCTCGGAATTCACGTCGGCCTCAGTCCAACCTCCAATGGCGTCCCAAACCCTGTCTGTATCCCAAACCGCATCAGGCTGCTCACGACGAAACAGGTGACGAATCGCGGCCACGACGTCACCCACGATTTTCTTGTACTTCTCCCCGTCAAGAGTTTGAAACTCCGCAGATTGCAAGTAAGCAGGGCCCGCTTCGACTCGAGCAATGGCCAAATCCCTCTCACGGTCTGCCTGGAGGGCGGCTTTCTCCAGCCTAAGATTGTCTATCTCCTTCTGTAGGGATTCTTGCTCCTCCAACAGTGTCTTGCCGATCTCCTCGGCTTGTTGCACTTTCCTTTGCACATTGTCCCGCTCAAGCTCGGCCGCCGCACGAGCCTTCCTCTCCGCGGCCAATTCCTCTTTTTGCTTAGACAGACGCTCTTCAAAACCGCGTTCTAATTCGGGGCGCAGCTCCTCAATCATGGCCGCCCTTCCTTCGGCCGCACTCTGCTTTAACTTTGCGATTTCAACAGTGTTCTCGTCCACAGTTTTGGATAGGCGGTCATTCAGCATAATGATCTGAGAAAAACCAATCTGAGCCTGCGAGGAAAACACAAGTGTCAATCTCGACTTCCAACACACTCGCATCATAAAAGTACGGAAACACTAACCGAGAAGAAGAACTGAGAAGCAATTCCAGCAAGACGACGATTACACCCCTGAGACGAAGAAGTATACTCCGATGGCATAACAAGCTGATCGCTCACAGTATGAAAAGCCAATTCGGCTGCCTCAGTATCAGTGGCCGCAAGAGCAGGCAAGCTCACGGAATCGGTCCGGTTGGTCCGACACGCTGCGGTCTTACCACGACCATCACCCGTCCCGCCTTGAGCGAGCCCCGCCTTGGAGCGCTTAGCGGCTCCAGGCAAACTACTTGGCTCCAACAGCCTCTTCCCCGCACCACGCGTCACCACCGCAGGGGCAACAGGTATCGCAGTAGGAACCGCCAAGGGCGTCTTCCCCGTAACCGCCGAAGAAGACCCCGCGACGGTCTTAGCAGCAGCGGTTCCCCGCTTCTTCCCTTTCTGCCGATTTGCATTGGCCAGCTCCTTCAAACCTGGAACAAAGAAGAATAAGTAAAGTACATGAGAAAGAGGAAAAAGAGCAACACTACATGCTGTTACTAACCATAGAAACCGCGAACGTGCTGATAAGCGCTCTCCGGACCGCTATGCGTTACTCGCAGCTGAAAACCCTCTACCAGGCGGTCCACGTGATCTTTCACCGACCGCGGGAACTGACTCGAGGCACACCACGTCTCTTTCGAACCCTCCGCATAACCCGTCGGCGGTTCCACATCATCCGAGTACCATTTCCAAGAAGGCCGAGCGAAGAAATACTCCTTGTACCAAGGAGAATCTAGCTTCGGCGCCCCGGTAACAAGGCCAATAGCACCATCACGCCTCCCAATCGACCAACAATTCGTAGAATCACGAATTTTATATATCAGACGAAAAGCGTCAAAGGAGGGCTCCTCTCCAAGGCGGTCACACGCCCAACGGTACATCGCCGAATGAAAGATAACCGTCGGAGAAAGCCGACCCAAAGTACACCCAATCCAGAGGAGAGTCTCAGTCAGGATAGGGTCTAAGGGAAACCGCAATCCCAACTTCACCTGTTCCACGTGAATGGGAATCCACCCAGTTGGACAAGACCCAGAACGACTTCCCCGCGAAGGAGTAGCATAGTCCCAATCTGAGGGAAGGTTAAGCGACTTCAGGCGATACAGGACTTGCTCGGGCCTAAAACCCGCCGTGTGAGCAGGACCCAGCTTAAGCACATCAGCGGGAACATCCTGACCGCCCCACATCCCTTCGAACCGCAGAACCGTATGCACAGGATCTGCAATAGCACGCAAGAGCGGTTCCCCTTCCTCGACATCCAATACCTCCAAAGAGGATGACGTGCTCGGATGCGCCTCAGACCGCACACCCTCGCTATCAACCGCCTCGTCTTCATCCAAAGATATACTACCTAAGTCTACCCGCCCCACACCACCCATGTTATCCCCAACCGCAGAAGAAGTAGCCATACCCCCAGCTGGTACAGGGCGGATGTTAGCAAAAGAATTATCTAAGTCTAAAGAGAGACTGACGAAACAGTCGTGTAATTCAGAACCACTCCCAACGTACAATTCTAGCTCAGATAAATCCCACACGCACTCAGAGGCGGTCCGAGTGGGAGAAGAGCGAGTCATACCTTGCATAACTGAAGCGGTCACGCCCGAGGGTCCCGCGACCTTCTTAAGGACAGCGAGAGACGAGGGCGGCACTACCGGAGCCGTCGGATTAGGCTCGAGCACGGCGGCGAGAGGACGGCCGGCGTTGGACGCCTCGGCCGTAATAACGACCTCCTCATCTCCCACAACGAGAGAGGGTGTCCTGTCCTCGCTCGACATCACCTAGCGAGCAGGAAATCGGCGCCGTCGTTTCCGCCGAAAGAATTCGCACAACAGTGTCGCGCCCCGCGACCAACCCAGAAGCAAAGAAAAACGAAGAAGGCGAGAGGTCAGTGATGAAGCCCGCACACAAAAAAGGAAACGAGGCGCTAAAAAATATACCTGGTGCGGCGTTGGAGTTATATAGGTACTCGGCGGAGAGGGGAGTCAGAGTTTCTCCAGATCGAAGCAAGGAAGAAGACGAACTATTCCCCAAAGAGGCAACTGAAAGGGCGGAAAAGTTCCCCCCCCCCCCCCCCCGAAGTCTACTTAAAGTAAGCCTCGGGTCCCAAGCCAACCAGAGTGACGTCCGCCTGGTCACGTCAGGGCGCAACGATCGAGGATCAACACGTGGCGACAATCGTCGCAAGGCACAGACCGCCAGAGCAATAAAACCGCCCCTAAGGCGTTCCCGCTTCGCACCCTCGCGGCCAGGGGCAGATAAGTGGTCATGGGCATGGCGTCCATGTAACCGCTTAATGATGGCAAGATAGTCGGTTAGCCGCGAAAGCCCAAAAGCCTCTCACGCCTAAGGGGCAAATGTTAGGCCAATCATTAAGATAGATGGGCCACCAAGCCCATAACCACTAAAACGGCCCAGCAAAACAATCGAGCCCGGCCCTAATAAGCCCAGAGCACACTAACGAGAGGTCCTAAGGCGGTCTCCTCGAAAGAACCGCCTGACACGTCCCCAACGGAACTCTCGGAAACCGCCCGACACTGGGGCCTAACGTCTCTCTGACATCTCAGTACGGAGGCTGACAAAGGTACGGTCCTGACAGCCTCCTGAGAACAGGTCCTTATGCGACCTCGGGCGCCCGACAAGGGTTTGATTGTCCTCTTCCCGATGTCCGCTAGTATAAATACCAACTCATGGGTCACATTTATGGTAACTCCTATCTACCCCATTCTCTCTCTATTTCACTCTACCTACTTCTCTCACTAACTTAGGCATCGGAGGAGGTCCCAGGGCTCCCCTGAGGACCTTTGTTGCAGGACTTCGAAGGTCGCTTCTCATCCCCCCAAGACCGCACGGAGTCAGTGAGCTTCACAAACCGCCCGGTACTTTCCAGGCATAAACAACAGCATTTTACTCAAATGAGTTATTTAGACTGTGAGTTATCTACAAATAACTTAAAAACGGTTATTTAAAATAACTCCTGCAACCTAGCTATTTCAAATAACTCATTTTGCCTTTGTGCTTTTTTCAAATACCACATGTCAAATACTACATGTGCATGGTTCAACCAAATGAGATACCTTAATCCAAATACCACTGAAAAAACATTGAAATACTACATGAATAATTAATGAGTTATTTGACTCTACAAATACCACATTTTTAATTAATGAAAACTGTTTTGCAATCAACATTCTGGATGTTTTAGGACATAGATTGGAGTGACAAGTGCGGTCCGATTCACATCTGACGGGCATTTTCATAAACCACTCAGCTGGCAGCTGGGTATTATAAACTAATAATTGGCACCTATTACAAGTACTTTAGATAAATTTGAGAAACAATGACCAATAAACCAACTTATCGGTTTTTAAATTTAATTTAGCAGAGCTATCAAGTATATATATTCAACCAAAAAGAGTGGGTTAATTAATTATATTCATTTTACAAAGTAATAGAATTAAGATAATTCAATCTTGAAGGACTCCTCTCTCGTAACAAATGTATTTGTTTAATAGTATTCTTCCATCGATCCCATCGCCAACTAGTATAGTGTATTAGAATCCCGTGACTGCTAGTATGTGCAGGCGGCAAGAGAATTAAATTCATTGATTTAACTAAGGGTGCGTTTGGATACAATGATTTGGATTTGGTATTTGTGATTTGGATTCCAAATACTAAATCATGTGTTTGGATATTAATTACATTTGGTATTTGGATTTGTGTCAAATTCATGGGGTGATTTCCAAATACATCTCTAGTGTATTTTTTGTCAACTTCAAATACATTTCAACAACTAGTGATTTGAAATACTATAACAAAAGAATGGACTTATTTGTAAAATATGAAAAGTTTAGGTACTATAGTGCGAGGCAAAACATATAAAGGTACCAAAATGTAATTTTACCATCAAAATTTCAGGACCTTTTTGTAAAATTTTAAAATTTTAGGTACTAAAGTGTTAAAAAAAATAAATTTGGGTACCAAACTGTAATTTACCAAAATTTGTAGTAAGTGACCAGAAATTTAAAAATTGAAATTCAAAATCATAAAATACAAAATACAAACAAATTACAAATGAGTATCCAAACAATGAATTTGAATTACATGTATTTCAAATGCTAATATTTCAAATACATCCATTTCAAATGCTAGTATTCCAAATAACTTACATTTAAAATACACTTATCCAAACGCACCCTAAATGAATTCATGGATTCTTGAATTCGCCGTTGAATTTTTAGATTCAAATGATATCTAAACTTTGAATTATTATTAAATGTTTAGAATTATAAGATATTAAATATAAAGGCACAAAAGCATGTAAGCTTCTATGAATTCATCCATCCATTAGATTTGAATTAATTAAATTAGATTTAAATGAACCTAATTAGTTGGCTTATTAATGGACGAATGAAAATAGTGAACTTTGAATCAAAATTATCATCCCTACCTGTATGTATCCAGACCATAAATCTTTATTAACATTTACGGTCAGTGGCTGATTCATGTGTGATGGGCTGCGAGGCTCTGTAGTCCATCTCAACTTTCAAAATCATGTAACATTTCGTATAAATTTTGTAATAAATTACCATCAGTTTCAAATTCTCTAAGCGTAAGTTTCTAGCCCTTTCATTTAGAATTCTGAAAAATGATCACACCCAGTTTTTGCATCACGCCGAAATTCTCGACGTCGATCCCAATGGATTCATATAGTTTACACTTTACACCGTTGCTTAGTGGTAAACGTTACGTTTGGATGATAAACTCTCAAGTCTCAACGTTGTGATCATCATCATCAGTCAATATTTTAACCTACTCCAGCTTTCCCCCTTACAAATAGCTCGGCAAATGATGAAGTGATTATCATATTCAGTATCCCACAGCACAAAATCTAACCTGCTAATCTTTCTGTCTCTTCTCAAATTAAGCTCCTTCCTTCAGTAACTGTTGCCGATCGCCATGGAAGCCCATAACTGCTCTTTCTTGCTCCTAAGCCTGCTTCTGCTGCTCTCCTCGACCACCGTTAGCTTGGCACAGACCGGCATTGCTAGCTTCACCAGTTCTCCTTATTCGAGTAAGTTCTTTACCATATACATCGCTCACACCCTACCCTTTATGACGAGTTAATTAATCAAGCATTATCACTACGAAAAAACTAGGATTTTTCGTGACCAGTGGTCTCCGTAATTAAGTTAAATATTGGTCAGATTTACAATTCGCAACCCCGCGAAACTTCGGGTTGCAGCTTGATCATTCACACTTCTCAGGTCTCACGTCAAATATTATTCCCCACTTCCCCTGTTACTTTTCTGGATTGGTAACGAAAATGAGGAATAACTTTTGGTGACGAGTCTATTTGGTTGCTAAAGCTCATTTACATCGGTCACCAAAAAGTACTAAGTGACCAGTTTTCTTGGTAACGCGATTCGTTACGAAAAAGTAACTTCAATTCGTTAGCGACCAAGATTTTGCTAGCCAGTATTCCTTAAGCCGTTCAATCCACTGCGCACTTAGAGTATGACTGCTTATATTGGAGTTGCCGGCCAGAATCCGCATACTAAGATTTCTCGATCATCATGAAAGACTAAGATACTAATTCTTCCCAATAAATCTGCTGCCCGTCGGTCCAGAACAATCGTGCACCGACAAAGTGCCGAAAATCAAGATGTTCACAGGGCTGAACGAGACCCTGTACGGCAACGGGGACATCTGCGGCACAAAATACAGCGTTACTTGCCTCGGCGCCGTGGACCCCGAACAGCCTTCGCCCTGCAGAAGGACCAAAACCGTCACGGTGACCGTTACCGACAGCTGCACGGTGGAAGCCGACGGCGAGCCTTGCTCCACGTTCGTGTTGTCGGCGGAAGCCTTCGCGCAGATCGCAAGACCTCGGGCTGGGCTTGTCAAGGTTGCCTACACACTGTAAGTACCGAACCCCTCATCCTTTTTTTTATTTTATTTTATGTTATTATGTTGAACAGAATTTGTTAACGAAACATTTTAATGTCTCTGCAGGGTCCCATGATAATCTATGCCCTTTTACAGATCGGAGATCGACTGGCTCCTTTAGCGGAAACAAGAATAGTAATTAGGGTTCCATAAAAGAAAAGAAGAGAAGCAAAAGCAAAAGCAAGCTAGGGTGAATTTGAAGATCGTGTAGACTTTGTGTACGTGTAATAAACAGTTGCCGGCCGGACTTAGCTTTATTGCTCGATCGATCGCAGCGCGTATGAATGTCGTTTTGTCCGATGTGCAAATTGGTTCTCTTCAGAGTCCAACATATTCGGAATAAAATCGAGTTATTTGAAGAAAGTCACTATATACTCTACTTACACATAACACACCAATTAGTGACCATAAACTCTCTTCTCTGCAAATTATTCACAGCCACAATAGCATCATGCGCATGATTAACACACAAAGTACGAAATCTTTGAAGGAATAAATGATCTGCATACTAGACGACGATTAAAGTATGGTATAATTAGGAATCTAGAGCTCGCATTCAAAGCTTTATATATAACATGAACTCACAGAGAAAGATCTATCTAAAGTAAACCTCCAAATAACCTTTTACATATACTGATAGAAACCCAAATATATTTTCCAAATAACCTTTCATTGCAGAGAAAGATCTATCTAAAGTAAACCTCCAAATAAACCTCCAAATAACCAACATGAATTGTGTTGTAAAAAAAATGAGTGGTAATGGGGGAACCACATATACTGATAGAAACCCAATTTCCGGGTTTATTCATAATTATCATAATTACTATAATTAGGATATTATTAGATATGGTAGTAGTCATTGAGTCATATTAGGATAGTCTATTAGGTTTTTCCATTCTTTCGTTATAAATATGTACTTTGCGTTTTATTCAGAATCAGACAAGCAGAATATTAAGAAAAGACTTTCTAAACCCTATTCTCCCAATCCTCTAAATTCTCGATCTCAATCCCTCTAAAGGCCTAGGCCGATTCCCTATCGTTCTCTTCTCAAATCCCTAATTCTGTTCTTAATCACTAAATCCCCAATTCTCGATAGAACCCTAATTCCAGGTTCTATCATTTGGTATCAGAGCCTCAATGAGCTCGATACGACTCTCTGATTTGGACTGGACCTGTGTGCAACAACGGATTGACGCCATAAGGGCTGACTGACCAAGCCCGCGTCGCGCGCGAACAAGGGCTCATCGATCCCTTGTTAGCGCGAACAAGAGCCAACATGAGTTCTTCGCAGCTCATCGATCCGGCATGGGCTCGCATAAGACAGAAGATCGAATTCACTTTGGCCGAGCTCAAGCAGGAGGCCTGAGATCGCGGGTGGACAGCAGCGGCCGCGGAGGAGGAGGACGGACCCACTGCGAAAGAAGGGCTGGTAGCATCAGCAGCGAAGCCCAACCCGGAAGCCCCTGCCTTTCACGACGCAGTCGTAGAAGCCCCTGCTGTCGTGGAGTTAGCTCCTGCCGGTGTTGTCGTGTCATTGGAGAAGACGCCATTGTCAATTGACAAGGCGGTGGTGCCTACTACAGCGATTGGAGTCGCATTCTTCTTTGAGGAAGATAAAACAAAAGGCAAGTATGGCCTGACTGAAGAGGAAGAAGGAGGCCATGGGACTTCCGCCACTGTTCCATTAAAAAAGGGGGGGAATCGCCTCTGAAGAAGAATTGCACGAGGGAGGTTCGGAGGAAAAATCAACGCCGAGTTGCGCTGCAAATTAGCGGTTTCGGAAGAAAGGTTCGAAGTCTGACGAAGGGGAACATGGGGCTGCTGTGTTGCCCGATCTCCCGTCGCCGGTCCTATCGCCGATCGCAGGTCACTGGTTGAAGCCGCCGGAGCCGCGAAGAGGGCAACCAGAGCCATTTGTGGCGAGGGCTGATGAAGAGATGAAATCGGGGCCTGGTGGAGTGGCTCCCGTGATAGAGACGACGAACTGGGCTTTGATCATGGCGGAGACGGGCAGGTCGGAAAAAGAAGAAGATAAGCCAAAAGCTAGCAGATCTCCTAGCCGCTGGCTGGAGGATTCGTCATCAGAGATCGAGGTGAAGAAGGAATCGGCGACGAGATGGGGATCGGACTCGCTGCGAGAGGAGAAGAAATCAGAGGGCGACTCGGTTTCCCTGCCGGAGACGAGAATCGCGGCGAGCTCAGGCCAATGAGCCGCGAGGGACTTCTTCGTGTCGACGAACCAGGGGGAGCCGGAGAAGAAGGCAAGCACGGAGGCGAGCTGGTCTCCGAGTTGTCAGCTAGGTGGTTTGTCGTCCAGTGGAAGGATGAAGATGGAAGGTGGTGGCGCATACTCTTTCCTCTGTGGACCGCCGCTTGATGAGGAAGCGAAGTCGAAGGTGGCAGCGGAATATGGTTGTAGGGGAACTTGACGGAGAAGAGGGATGCAGGCGGCGTCGGATTTCGCCGTGACTCGCAGCCGCCGGGTGGAACCCTCGGCGGCGGGCAGCGCGACGAGGAGGAAGAAGGCGAAGAACGAAGATGGCGGTTGGGTTCCTCTTGGCGAAAACCCTAGGGCGCCACTTTTGCCCCACTCAACCCAACAGTCATATGATCCATTGGGCCACTTTGTGGGCCAGAATCACCCAAGCTTGATTCCTAGAATGGCAAGAGAAGGAGTACCAGCTGAGCTCGTTTTGGGCCTTGGGAAGCTGAAAAGTTGGCTAGCGCTTGGGCCAAAGCAAATGAGATGTGGTAGGCTGAGATGTGGTAGGCAATTTGAGGTGGATTGGACCAAGCAGAGGTGGGGGCATTCGCTGAGCCGAGATCTTCCATGGGTTATTTTATATGGAGTGGGCTAGGTCGGCCTGGGTTGCGAGCCGACAAAGAAGAAGGTGGTTGCTGGGTTTGATTTGGGTCGAGAGAAGCAGCAGGGTGAGCCGATTTTCGGGCTGCTGCCAAGAAAGAAGTGGGCCGAGAGAGAGAGTGGTGGGCCGATTCCAAATGGTTGTCTTGTTAGATGTCTTCTTAATGGAGTTGGGCCGGACCCAACTGAGGAAATGAAGGCTGCTGGAGTCATCCTGGGCCCGACAGATCAGTTGAGCAAGCAGAGTTTAAGAGTTAAGTGGGCCGAGCAGATTCTTTAGTTTTCAAGGAACTTATGGGCTAGGGCCTAAAAGAGAACTTGAGCCCAAATTATGTTGTTTAGTTGAGTCTATCTTATATTGTGTGGACATGGAAGGGAAGAAAGATAGATTCATGGGCTTAGATGATGGGCTCCAAGAAGAAGAAATCTATGATCCTTATTTTGTAGAGTTTGAGGAGGATAAAGGGTCATTTGGCCATGGTTGCCATTTGAGCCACGTGGATTGAGAAGAGGCCATTGGAGTCGGAGTCACGGGAGTGGACTTCATTCGAGTAGTGGAGCATGATTGGAAGAAAAGGAAGCGCAAGAAGTGGAGGAGACAATGCGCGATCTACACGGGAAATAGGTTGAAGAAATGGGTCAAGTCGGTCAACCTTGAGGACAAGGTTGGTTTGAAGGGGGAGGGGATGATAGAAACCCAATTTCCGGGTTTATTCATAATTACTATAATTAGGATATTATTAGATATGGTAGTAGTCATTGAGTCATATTAGGATAGTCTATTAGGTTTTTCCAGTCTTTCGTTATAAATATGTACTTTGCGTTTTATTCAGAATAAGACAAGCAGATATTAAGAAAAGACTTTCTAAACCCTATTCTCCCAATCCTCTAAATTCTCGATCTCAATCCCTCTAAAGGCCTAGGCCGATTCCCTATCTTTCTCTTCTCAAATCCCTAATTCTGTTCTTAATCCCTAAATCTCCAATTCTCGATAGAACCCTAATTCCAGGTTCTATCATATATACAATTGGCTTAGAAATTTCATTAATGTGGATGTTCTAACATCTTTTTTAAAATAATAATCCGTATGTGATTATATATATATATATATTATATTTAAAATGTTCAGAGAGACAACTAGATATTTTAATTTTTTTTTATTTTGATGAAAAAATTTCAAATTCCATGTGGTGGTTATCAGAAGGACTGTTGTGGTTGTCTAAATTACGTTTGCGGGCTTCCCATTGGCATGGGTGAGTAGTGGGTGAGTTTATGCGAATTTGGGTGGATTTGGATCCACCCATTACATGGTGGATGAAGAAGAAGATGGCCCACACCCATCCAACATGTACTTGTGGGTGGGTTGGGTGATTGCGGATGGTGTGCGATTGGGTGCATTTGGTGGGTTTATAACATATATTCCAAAATTTAATCCACCCGCACCCACCCAAACCTTTGTGGGTCACCTATTTTAGAACCCGCACCCACCCATATGAACCACCCACAACATAATGGGTGGGTCATTTGTGGGTGATTTTGGGTGGATTGGTGGGTTCGACCACCCAATTGGATATTGGTAAGGGTAAAAATTTGGTCCTCGTAACGAATAGAAGTTCCAAATTCAAGGGTTATCCTAAGATATGCATTGATATCACAACTACGGGTGTGCAATAGGTTGGTTCGTGCCGAATCGTACTGAATCAGACCATACCGAATTGAATATAATATGGTCCGCTCCTTGATCTCTTGAATTTTATAAATACTAAAGAAAAATTGATCGAGTTAACATTTGGACCAGACCAAACCGGATCAAATGCATTATTGATCCAGCCCTTGGTCCTAAGATGTATTTCACCATTGGTCCTTGATCGCGATTCTCCTGAATTTGGTTCGGACCGAACCGAGACATTTGCACCCTAATCACAACTAGACCGATCTTAATTATCGTTTATTTATTATTTATTTCGATAACAAAACAAAAAATGGCCATAACACTTGTGGAAATTGCAACATTGTCGCTTGTATGAAAGAGAGAGAAAAAAAAAAGAGAAGAGGAAAAGGACAGCTACTAGTTATACTGTAGACTCATAGAAAGGCACGAAATATAAAATGTATGAAGTACATCATCGATCATAACCTCAGCCACTGATGACGTACGTCTTCCCGGCCGTTCCATGCATTTCCCAACCCATTTACGTTGCTAGCTTGATCTTTTTCAGGTAATTATTGACCATATTTAGTTTTAAATCCAGCCATGGCCGGATAATTATTCTTAGAATGTTCGAACTCAGGGTGTGATGGATGGTGACGAATTAAATCTAGATGCTGAAATGAACAAAGGAAGTACATATGTACATAGTTAGTGATTATGATAAGTGCAGCATATCTTGAAAAGTGACAAATAATTAATCAATATATGTGGCGTACTCTTCATAGGAGATGTTAATTTTGCCTTCGTCGGGATCGGCAATTTCGGCGAAAGCCGCCGCCGACAAGTCGATGGTGCCATTGCAGCCGGCAGGGCACAGGTCGACGATCTTCACCGTTACGCTCCGGCCTTCTTTGCACGGCACCGCAACGCCTAGATTCGTCCCGCTCAAGCATGTCACCCTGTACTGCTTCCCGCAAGCACCGCCGCCGTTCCAAAAAACCAGACTTGCTGCGGCCAGGAATTCGCTCTGCTCGACGTTACCGTAACACGCCGACGCTGCGGATATATGTCAAAGAGGCATTTGATTTTAATAACTCGAGTTGTTGAGAGCATATAGCAGTTAAAATCGAGATTTTAATTTGAAATCGAAAATGGAGATAAAATCAGAATCGTAAAATCAAATCGTAAAATCGTTGGATTTTAAGGTCCGTATAAAATGAAGAAGGAATAATATTAATAAGGAAAAGCATGAATAACACTTGCAATAATAATTTCTCAAAGTTAATGTTCTAATTTATCAAAGTTAATGTTGAGAAGTGGTGAATCGATGGTGATTAATACGTCGATGTGAATTAATGATGGTCGATGGTGGTTATTTACTGTTAGAGAACTAGATGATGTTGGTGGAGCAGGAGGAAAATAGGCGTAGGGGAAAACATGTGGAAGTGACCAAAAAAATTTGAATCGTAAAATCGTAAGATTTTAAGAATCAAAATCGTGAATAGTGTAGGATTTTTAAAGTCCATAGATTTTATAGTGAAATCAGAATCGAAACAACTAAGTAAAATAGTAAAAAACGTAGAACTTTAAGATATAAACGAGGATTTTGACTGATTTGGTTGGGAGATGTTCAATTATTAAACTTTCAGTCTGCACAAATGGAAGAAATGATCCCTCGTGTGCGCTAAACCATTGTTTTTATTGAGGTTCATATAAGGATTCCAAACCATGACCTCTCGCGGTCGAAAGTTTATGAAAGGGGGTCTTACGTATGTAAGGAGGAGTATAGAAGGTGGCAGTGCCCGTTTCTCCGGCGCAAGGATGGCCGGAGAATAGGCAGAACGCTGCGAGTGCGACGAGAACGGCGGCCATCCAGTGTCGTGCGGTTGTCATTCTTCCGATCAGCTGGGAGCGACCTGTAAATCGAAAAGCTTTATATATATATATATGTCAATGGTGGAAGGCAATGATGAGGAAACTGAAGTGAAGTGAGACCGTTTTTATACACAACGTCATGTGCTTAGTGATCAATTCCATCAATGATAGTTACCAGTACGTAACTGCTCTTACTTTGGCGCCGGCGCACTGGGACGACACATTGCTAGTCGACGAAAAAGACAGGCAATTGTTTAATGTAATCCGATATATCCATCGTGCCTGAATGTTGGGAGGGGTAAATGACACATTTGGTCACTGAGATTATTAAATTGTGTCATATTTAGTCACTAGAAAAAATTAATATCAATTTTGGTCACTCGAATTACCGAAACTGGTCAAATTTAGTCACTCTCCCATCAGTTTCCGTCCAACTCCATTAATGTAGTTGGACGGAAACTTTTGGGAGAGTGACTAAATATGACATGTTTCAGTAATACGAGTGACTAAATGTGACATTTTCAATAATTCGAGTGACCGGAGTTGGACAGAGGCTACAGAAGAGTGACCAAATGTGACCTGTGTCAGTAATTTGAGTGACCAAAATTGATATTAAATTTTTCTAGTGACTAAATATGACACGATTTAGTAATCTCAGTGACCAAATGTGTCATTTACCCATGTTGGGAGATATAATTATCACTCGGTTGTTGGGAACTTCTTCTAACTATTATAGAGTTTGACAGATCGTGCCTGTATGTTGTTATGTAATTTCGGTCGTTGGAGGGGGAAAACCTCTTCTAATTAGCATCGAGTTTACAACTTGGAATGGCATGGGGATCTCCTTGCTCTCACTACAAAAAAAACCAACTATAGTGACATGTTTTTAAAGACAGTTTAAAAAAATGTCAGTAAAACCATTCACTTTGAAGGTTTTTGTGACATTTATGGTAAGTGTCAATATAATATATTTATTGTGACATTTAATTTTGACATATTCGATTGTCGTAGTAATAAATATGTTTTTCTGTCATTTAGAAAAGTGTCACTAAAAGAGTGTCAAAATAGAGAAGTATTTGTGACATAAGTTGGTAACATAACTAAATGTCACAGTAGTTTAGTTGTTTGTCTGACATTTAGAGAAATGTCACGAGTGAAATGTTAGTATAACATATATATTGTGACATTTAACGTTGACATTTACCATTGTCACGGCAATTAACACGTTTTTCTGTCATTTAGAAAAGTGTCACTAAAAAAGTGTCAAAATATAGATGTATGTATGTATGTATGTATTTAGCCATAGTTTTCACTGTACCTAAATTCTCTCTTCTATGTGCGATGTTCTGAGTAATTAATACCCATTTCTTTGTGGTACTCAGGTAATTAAGTGGTTCGAATGGGCTGTGTGTGCATGGTTGCCAGTTAATGAAGGAAAGTTGGAGCTAAGAGGAGTTGCAAGTGGGAGATTTCATTTGCTGGGTATAAGTTATAACATTGAATAAATTGTTTAATTTGTTTAATTGAATGAATGTTGATTCGATGGTATTAGAATTGAATGAACTTAGATATGTAATTCAAAGTCAAATTTGATGGTATTAGAATTTAATGAATGTTGATTTGAATAAATATATTAAATATTTATATTCAGAAATATTCCAGCAGGTTTGAGGTGTGGCCATTGGAGCAGGCGATTAAAAAAAAAATGGAAAAGTGCATTTTCGCGACGGTCGGTTGCCTTTCTAACCGTCGCCAAGGCCATTAATTCATTTATGGGAATATTTATTTAACGACAGGTTCTTTGAAGATAACGACGGTTACGGCCGTCTCTAAAGTTTCTCGACGGTCGACCAAAAGCGTCACAAAATTATTTAAGGACGGCGGGGTCAACGACGGTTGGTTGGCCGTCGTGAAAATATTTAGCGGTATTGATCCTCACTAACTGCCCAGAAAACCGTCGCTAATGTACTGTTTTGTTGTAGTGTCATATCACATATGATGTTGTAAAAAATGTCACTATTTGTTTCAACCACGACACGTTTGACATGTCACAGTAAATGTCACTATTGGTATCAGCTATGACACTTTGGAATGTTATGAGAAATGTCACTATTTGTATTTACTATGTCACATTGAAATGTCTTGAGAAATGTCACCATTTGTATTTACGATGACACATTGACATGCCATTAGAAATGTCACTATTGGGATCAACTGTGACATATTGGAATCTCACAAAAAGTGTCACTAATTGTATTAACTTTGATGATTAGGAATGTCTCGAGAAATGTCACTATTTCCATCAATCGTGACATATTAACATGTCCTTAAAAATGTCACTATTGAGATGGGCTATAACATATGGAAATGTCGCGGTAAATGTTACCATTGGTGTCAACCATGACACTTTGGAATGTCCTGAGAAATGTCACAATATGTATTTACTATGACACTTTGATATGTCCTTAGAAATTGTCACTATTGGGATCTACTGTGACAATTATGAATGTCTCGAGAAATGTCACTATTTGTATCAATCGTGTCATATTAACATGTCCTTATAAATGTCACTATTGAGATGGGCTATGACATATTGAAATGTCACAAGACATGTCACTATTGGTATTAACTATAACAGTTTGATATGTCTCTAGAAATGTCACTATTTGCATCACTTACGACGCTTTAAAATGTCACAAAAGATGTTATTATGCTACGATTATAAGTGTCGCAATATGTAAAATAAACGTCACACAAGAGTGGTACTGACAATTGTAACAAATGTCACAAAAGAAGTTAGTGACACTAGATTATGTGACATTTATGTGACATTTATGTAAAACGTCAGTACAACACTATTGTGACATTTTTCTACCTTTTAATGACAATTTGACTGAATTTTAAATTGTCACTTCAGCTGTTTTTTTTTGTAGTGTCTGAAGACACGAGCTATATGACAAACATCCATTAGTATCATCTTCTACGGGATCTCGCGATTTGGTGCGGTGTTTGTCAAATTCTATCTAACGATGGTCCGAACGAGGGGGGGAAAAAAGTGTTTATCGAAATCTAACTCGGTAGGCAATTTTAACATGCAAAATACCTTCCATTTGTCTGGTTTGACCATGCACAAAGAAGGGTAGCACTTCCGAAGAAAAGAAAAGAAAAGACCGTCACCTCTAGAATGTACGAGTCGTTTGCTTCATGGATTTGAAAAATGAGGGTTTTGGTAAAACTTGGGTTTTGGAAAACCATGGATATATGATGGATTAAGTGGCATTATGGATTTGACCAAGTCTATTGTTTGTTTGTTGGATTTGATTATAGATTCTGTTTGAATAGATTTGTGGATATGAAATTCAAATTACCTCGTTACCCTTATCTTATCTAATTATATTTCTATATTATAATCCATAAATTTCATTAAAAAAATCCAACGCATACAATGAAATTTTAAACTCTTTACCACTATGTGGACTAATAATTCAACTACAAATATAGAAATGTATTATAGTTTGGCACTAATTAACAACTCATCTAATAATGTACGCAATATTATGTATCAATTGCAACCAATTGCTCGCTTTATTGCTACAACTCATCAACTTCTTGCTAACTCCCCGATTTTGGAATCCGACAATCAATCAAATAATAATGCACAAGACGAGCATAAGATGTTTATAGTTGAATCTAACAAATCACATATACATTCATATTTAAATAAACTATGATATTACAAAACGAAATGAAAAATTCTCATATATATAAAATACGACATTATAAAAGTTTATACTTGCATGGCCATTGAATTAAAGTAGGACAACTTTGTAATTAAAGTAATAAGTAAGGGTAGAAAGGTAATTTACCATCATGGATTTTAATCCATCACCCAAATCCCACCTCAAGAGGTGGAACTTTAACGATGGATTTTCGTTAAAGTCCATGATGGATAGATTTCCATGACCAAATCCATCACCAAAACCCTCAAGCAAACGACCCGGTAAAGTCTTTCTTAGGGTCCTAAGGCCCGCCCAAGATCATGCCACCGAAGCCCAGCCCACAAGGGAACGAAGACCGGCCCGATATCTGTCTGCTTTCCGACTTGCGAGTTCGCCCAATCACGCTGTGGGATTCACTAGGAAGAGGCGGGCCACATAATCAAACACACACTCTCTCTCTCTCTCTCAAACCTCTCATCTCAAAAGAGTCGCGGACCAAATAGAAACGAAGAGGAAGGAGAAGCGGAACTGAACAGCTAGGGTTTTCTCGTCCACTCTCGTGTCTGCGATTTCCTCTTCTCGCCAGGTAACTCTCACGAAAAACTTACTTCCGCTTTGCTGACAGCGCCATCTTTGATTCGGCGAAGATTTTGAATTTGTCATTTTCATGGTTTAGCGCGCTGCCGATAGTCTATATGTTTTTGCGTCGTCCTTTTTGGGGGTTTCTCGAAAGGTTCAAGTCTTTTGTGATAGATGTCAGAATCACGAAGCTCTTGAGCTTCGGCTGGCTACGGGGAAGAGTTAGCTGTTGTGGTTCTTGTTTGACCTTTCGTTGCTTCTTGTTTCGGCAGATTTCATTGACGCAATGTCTCGTGTCTACGTGGGTAATTTGGATCCTCGGGTTAGTGAGCGCGAGCTTGAGGATGAATTCCGGAAATTCGGTGTGATCAGAAGGTTCAACTCTTACTGATTATTTGTTCCCTTTCCTATCCACAGCTTTTTTACATCTGAGAATCGTGCTTCAATTGCAGTATGGATAGCACAGTAATGATGCTGTTGTATCAGAAGTTGGTGTTATCTCTGTGGTTGGCTCTTAGTTCATTTGGATTGTTTGTTGTTGTACTTGCAGTGTTTGGGTTGCCCGACGACCTCCAGGTTATGCATTTATCGACTTTGATGACAAAAGGGATGCTCAGGATGCTATTCATGAGTTAGATGGTATAAGTTTTTTCTTTCTGTTATCCGAGGTGGCTGTTTTCACCTTTTGCTTCTTGTGGTTATATATTGAAGTCTTGTAAATGATGTTGTCTACTATTTCGTTCTAAATTGGATGCCTTATCGCTTCTTGAGTGCACCTTTGTTTTTTGTTTACGGGTTTCTCTTTGTCAAACATGAAACTATACTCTTGGTTGAGAAATTGCACATCTATCTGCCTGGCTCTTTGCTACAAATTTATTTATATAGTATAATCATATGATGTTATCCAGGTAAAAATGGATGGAGAGTTGAGATGTCCCACAACTCAAGAGGTGGTGGTGGTGGTAGAGGTGGAGGTGAAGGTGGTAGAGGTGGAGGTCGGTTTGGAGGTTCAGATTTGAAGTGCTACGAGTGTGGGGAGCCAGGTCATTTTGCACGTGAATGCAACTCACGTGGTGGATCAGGAAGAAGACGAAGCCGCAGTCCTAGATACAGAAGGAGTCCCAGTTATGGCCGAAGGTGATGCGTGGAACAAACTTCTGTATCCTTCTCCTTTTTATCGACCTATGTGAGTTGTTGGTCTGAAATCGGCTGCTTTGTTGTAGGAGTTACAGTCCTCGAGGAGGAAGATCCCCTAGACGCCGTGCTGATTCACCCCGCCGGAGCCTCAGCAGGTCGCCACCACCATACCGCGGGCGCGAAGAGGCACCACCCTATACCAATGGGTGAAGTTTCTACAACTTTATCTCTTATCATTTCATGGCGACCATTAACAAAAGACCATGTTTCATTCCAAAAAAGAAAAAAAAATTGTATCAACTTTAGTTGTTATTGTCTTAGTTTCGCCATTGTAAAATGATTGTTTAAGCATTGTGAACTTGATTTTGATTTTGTCAGGAATACTTGTGCTTTTTTTTATTTTTTTTCCTAACATATCGCTGTCTCTGTTTCTTTGCAGCAATGGTCTGAGGGAAAGACGCCGGAGCAGGAGTTAGAGATTTTACTATCGTAGCTTCGTTGAGAGCTAAATGGATTAGACATGTTTATTGTATTGCGCTTCACTACGGCTATGTTGGCTTCTGCATCTTGGACTTGGATAAGTTTTCTTCTTACTGTGTGTATGTTGGTTTACAGTCACTCTGGGTTTTTGTTTGTTTTTCATATTTTGAAGTATCTGTAGGGAGTCGTACTAGTTATTTGAGCTGGATTGTTCCTTGTGGTGATGCTAAAGACTGTGCTTTTCTTTTGTGTTGAGGTTTCGTCTGCATCTGCTTCTGCTTCTGCTTCCAATCTCCCGTTGGTTGTGTGGTTCTGCACTTCCAGTTTCATTATCTGCTGCCCCTGCGTTTGGGATCTTCAATTTTGAATGGTTGGGGTCCCATCGTACTACTTCTGTAGATGCTTCTGTTTGATTGAACTCTCCCGGCTATGATGCGACGCCCTCAAATTCTTTTGGGACGCCACTTGTCTAGATGCTTCTGTTTGATTGAAATCTCCAGGCTATGAAGCGACACCCACAATTCTATTGGGATTGCGCTGCCCTCAAATTCAATTGGGTTCTGTTGAGTTTACTTAAAAGAGAGCTGCTTCAAACGCTTCTGGCAGGTACTTGCATCTGTTCCTGGAAGTCAAAAGTTTACAGATGTGGAGTTGATGGTTTTAACTTTTCAGATATCTTAAACCAAGCAATTGGATTCTTGGCTTATTCTGAAGCATTTTAAGTCGTGTCCTGTCAAAGCAAATCCCCTTTTGGTTTTGGTTTACTAGGGTTTGGTTCCATGGAGGTAGGGTTATTTATATGCCAGTTTTTCAGAAGCACTTTTAAGTCGAGTCCTGTCAAAGCATATCCCCTTTTGGTTTTCGTTTACTAGGGTTTGGTTCCATGGAGGTAGGGTCATTTATGTGCCATTATCTTAAAGCATGGTGAAGTTTTGAAAACGTCAACCAAATTGTATGGATGTGTGTCTTTGTTCTTCACCCTTTAATTCTTTTATTTGATTTCGTAATCTTAGATAGCTTTCTCCAAGGTTTATGTGTCTAATGCACAAATATATGCATCTGTGATTGATATTTGTGTCAAAGTGGTTCTTCATTCGTCACGTTCCGAGGACTTTGGACTGCCTTGTCGAATAGAATGAACCTTCACTGAGAATCTTCTGTGTCCTTGGTTGTTTGGAGAGCCTTTTTTCTCTTCCAAGTGGACCAGCCATCCTAACCTCAGTGAAGCCTCGGGCTTTGTTTGCCTGGCTTATAGCCACTGCTCCACTCGAAAAGGAGTCCGAATTCTACAACTGTTGCAGGTAAGTCTCTCGTTGAATTGGTCGCATGTTGGTTTTGATGTCTGAGCTTGAGGGACTGTGGTACTCAGTTTTATCTACCCAGCTCCACGTTTTTTGTCTGCTGAGAGTAGCTCTGTCTGGAAGACGATGCTGATGTTCGCTGTGGTCTGTACTTTGGACTAAAAGCTAATCAATGTGTAGTTTACTTCCTGCTAGTATGTATGTATGTAGTCTCCTTATAGGGCCTTGGAGGTGTGCAACCTTTTGATCCCCTGATACAGTTGTGGTGTATGATTTTGGGCTGTAAGATGATGTCGATTCCCTTTCCCGAGCTCTGTAGAACGGTACTTTCGCTTAAACAGAAGTGCAGATTTAGATGGTTTAATAGGGCTTTTAAATGTGTTTCTGTGTTTACATTACATGCACTTCAGTTTTGAGCATCGCCTTGATACATTTTTGGGGAATTTTCTGGGCAACAGATTCGCCGGCCGATTGAAATTTGAACGGAACAATTGGGCATGAAGAATATCAAATTGACACGTTTGTAGATAATTACAATTATTTTTAGTGGAGTAGGTGATTCGAATTTTAGTTTCATATCCGAATTAAAAAAGATTATATTCATAATAATTAATTATTATTACCTATATAATAATAATCTACTAACTATCGAATAAAATTGTAAAAGTCACACCACATTAGCCAAAAAATGAAAGTCTGGCACTTTAGCACTCTATCAAAACAAAAATTAGAGTGCCAAAGAACTAAGTCTATCCATTTGGCATACCCTTCGAAATGCTTTTAGTTTTCAATGTTTTTCTCCTACACTTTAGACTAACCAAAACAGGAAATAAGTGAATTGACGTAAACCTAAAAAAATGAAGGAAAAACAAAAATGACAACTCTCCAATATAGTCGCATGGACCATATGCTTGGTTGGAGGGAAGTAGCTCCATTAATAAAGCTTCTTGGACCACCACCAATCCATATCCACCTACTATAAAATTGACAATCAGTTCTGCATCTCCATCTTCATATCAACCTCAAGGAAAGCCGCGGCTTCCAGTTGCCGATCCCCTTTCCCCACTTTTACTTCACACACATATATACAACTACTTAATTGTGAACTGAGCTTTAGCAGAATGGCCAACACAATACTGCTGCTGTCTTTAGCAACGATACTTTTAGCGACGGCATCCGAAGCGTCACCACCAGAGCTGAAATCGGGCTCCTTCTACTCCCCGCCGTTCGAAATGACCCCAGGAAAAGTCGTCTTCGACTACTTCTACGGCGTCGACTTCCCCACCGGCCACCTCGCCGTCAAGACCTTCCGCGCCGACCTCGTCGACGACGACGACAACGTCATCCCGTTCCACGAGGTCTACCTCCACCACTCCTCCATGTCCCGCTACTACCAGGCCCAAAACTACTCCATCCCTTCCGTCCTCGAGACCGAAACCCTACCTTACTCCGAAACCGGCGGCTTCGTCTACCGCCGGAACGACGGCATCTGCCAGTCTGACATCCTCGGCCAGTACCTCGGACTCGGGACCGAGATGCAGAGCACGCCCTACGTCGTCCCCGACCCGTACGGGATGGAGGTCGGGGACCCGGCCCAAATTCCCGCCGGGTGGGTTCCACATTATTTCACTCCAATATTTTTACAGAATATTATCGTCAATTATTACTGTGGTTCTTATATTATTGCTCTGTCTTAATATCCTAAAAATGGAAGTTGACAAATCTCGTGTTTAAAATTACTAATGATCGTCCTGAAAACCAATAAAGTTACATTTTTAATCTTTTGGTATCTTTACGTTTTCTTTAGCAAACAAACATCACTTTAACCGAAAAAAAATGAACAACACTCAATCTCTCACACTCTCGAATTCATCGTTGACATTCTGGAGTCGTGGTCGTCGAGAATACGTTCGAATCATATGTAATGACTCCGACGAGGTAAAAATTCAAAATCCCTCAAGCGAATCCAATTTTTGGTTTTACCATGGTTCAACCAACGCCAATTTTCGGTTGTTTCATGGATCAACCGAAAATCAACTTCCGTTGTATCATGGACCAATTGAAAACTATCTTCGGTTGAGCCTTGGTGCAACCGAAGGTAATTTTCGGTTGGTCCATGGTACAAGCAGAAATTGGCTTCGGTTGAGGGGTTTTTGGATTTTTTTTTTTTTTTGGTTTTTTGGTTTATATCAATAATTTCCTATTCTTTTGCTACGATTTATGGTTCGGTTCATAAAATAATTTGTTGGATTTTGGTTTATATTTTTTTAGATTTGTGGAAGGGAGGGGTTGTTTGTTTTGTGTTTGATTTTGAAATTCAAAATGGACAATTTGATAAATTACGTATTAAGTTCGTACAATGGTTACTTACTTGCTTAGTAATTTTTAGTACGACTTTTAACCATTCAGCTAAAAATTTCATCATATTTCTGCGGTGCCCAACAGATTCGACGAGAAGTGGCTGCTGATGGTCCACGCGATCGACACGCGCGGAGCCGTGGACCGGTTCGGGTGCACGGAGTGCAGGAGGGATTTGTACAATGTTTCGGTGGACGGCCTTGGTCGGGAGCTGGACCAGTTCGGGGAGCCGCTGCCGGACGATTATTACGGAGGGTTGTCGTGCTGTTACGCGCACACGCGCTGTAAGGTTAAGGAGGGGTTCCACGCGCCGTCGAGGATGATTCGGTTGAGGTACTCGATGACGTGGACCGAGTGGGAACCGTCGATTGTTCCGGTTAGGGTTTACATCTTTGATATCACCGATGAGATGAAGTTGAAGGTGAGTCGTGATACCGGCGCGGTCACGGCGGAGCACGATTGCGGGGTAAGAATACTGATGATCGTGAATTTAATTTTTTTTGCCTGTCTTTGTCAGCTTCTCGTACACTGTTAGGTTTATTTTTTATTTTTTTTCATGAATTTGGTAAAAAAAAGTGGGTACCAAAAGGAAAGAAAGAAACCAACAGGCTATATAAGAGATGTCACCAAAATGACGATGGAAATAAAAACAATGCAGGATGAAGTTTTTATTTTTTTTAATGGTGACAATGCATTTGAAATGGAATAAAATAGAGTTCACAAAGAGAATTCACTAGACGAGAATAAGGGTGAAAATTGGTATCACGATATCAAATATGGAATAATTCACTCAAAACAAAATTTGTATCCTAATCTCAAAATATATGTAATTTATAATCAAATAGATAAGTAAATAAATAATGGTTCGAACACTCCAAATCTCGAACATTTTTATATAAGGGAGGCTTGTAGGTTTAATTTTATGATTGAAAAAATCTTGGTGATGGGAAGTTGAGGTGAAAACTCTGAAAAACACTAATCTATAATGGATTCATCACAAGTTCCCATTTGGGGTCTAAGAGACTCAACAAAGGGTCTTGAGTCTATCTGGAGCTAATGCATGAAGAAGGAGAAGAGAGCCGATGGTGATATCTCAAATTTTGCTTGAGAGACGACTAACAAGAGTGTCTATTTTCTGTTGGTGTTATGAAAGTGACAAGAGATTGGGTGAGTGACGAGAGTGATCCGAGAATCTAGACAACCAAGCTTGGGTTGGATGGGGATTGCAAGTCGTCAAAGAGGAAGGAAGGACCAGAGATTGTAGGCTCCAAGCTCATATTAATTAATTATAATTGAGATACTTTTTGATGATGTTTCCGTATATATCGGTCCATTTTTATAATCTCTAGTACCAATAACAATCCAAAATCAGTCTCAATCCTAACTAATTTTTTTTGTTTTGATATTCAATAATACCAATAATAGTAAATTTGGTACGATATTCAACCGATCCCTAAAATGTAATGATATTCCAAAAAAAAAATTATGATATTCAATAATATAATAGCCAAATTTTGTGCTAAGAAATATCTACATATATCCTCAACCCATGTCATACATCAAACAGCTAACGACATTAATCATTTAATTTCCAAGTAATATCTTCACCGCCACCTAAAAAATTTCTTCCTTTTTTTTTTTTCAAAAACCATCGATCAAGCTTATTATTATTATCAATTACAGCTTGAATACATGGTGGAGAGCTGCCACGTGAATGGACCAAAGAACAACATTATTGCAGCAGCAGAAGACGACGATGACGACAAGAGATGTGCCGACTTCCAAAAAACCATAGTGCCGATGCCCAACGGTGGCGACGTGATTTTTGGGCTCACTCACCTCCACGGCGGGGCCATAAACTCCACCATATATGGACAGGTTCGTCGTGGCTCTTCCTTCCTTTTAGGGTTACGTTACGTTACGTCGTGTTCTGAATTCTGTACTATGTAATGATTATTTGAACGGTGGAGTATTTTTGTTCTATCAGGACGGCCGGGTTCTGTGCAAGACGGAGCCGATCTACGGCGAAGGAGAGGAGGAAGGCTACATCGTCGGGATTTCCACGTGTCAGCCTGAACCGGGCTCCGTCTGGATAAACGACGGTGAGATGATCGTTCACGAGACCGTCTACACGGCCGCACGCCGACGTACCGGCGTCATGGGCCTTTTCTACCTCCTCGTCGCCGACCGCCGGGAAGATGCCCTTACTCCTCCGGCGACGAATAGCTTCTTGCGCCTTCCTTCTTTGGTACGTACGTAACTGATAGATGATTTTTGCGAATCTTTATCATATGATTATCGAGTGATCTAGCACGTGGTTATATATATGGGAATTGACGTGTGGTTTGGGAGTCGTGAATTGTGATTGTTTTCTGTGAGATTGTTACTGTTGTTTATAATGCATTATTTTATTGAATTTTTAGCAAGACACAATACATGGATTGTTTTTTGTGATGTGAGAGAATTTATCGGTCAAAATGAATGATTGTTACATTTCAGCTTTTAGTTGAGATTGTTTTATCGCAGCTTTTATATGACATGCCAATCACACATACCAAACTCTGTATGTTAACTTTACAATATAATGCATCAAATTCATCGTGTATGATATTATACATATATTCACAACGAGACATGTAATTAACAATCAGATCAGAACTTCCAAACAACCCGAAATCCAATACTTTTGGACCACTTGTTGGTTTTTCTGATGAATTATTGGTGTGTGATGGGGCATGCTCAGCTGGCCGAGAAGGTGACCGTTGGGCCGGGAGTGACGGCGACGTCGACGTCGGGAGCCGTGGTGGGAGTTGGATTGCTTCTTGTGGCTGCTGTGGTTCTTGTTGTTGTCGTCGGGAAGAGGACAAAAACTGGAGGTGGTTGCACATGGGTGTGATCAAGAATACTGGCCGCCGGCGGGGAAAATGAGATTATCTGGGTGTGACGTGGGTCCGGCGGCCGGAGACTATTGTTACTTATGATTATTGTACGTCTTGGGCTTGTGTTTGTGTGATGATTATGCATGTTTGTGTGGTTCTTGTCCGTTCGTTCGTTTGTTTTTATTTATTTAATAATTGTTTTCGTTTCGTCCATTTTTGGTCCCAGCCAGTGTGTCAGTCTGTGTCCGTGCATGGGACAAAATAATAAATAAAAAAAAATAAATAAGTGGACATTGGTTGCAGTGCGAGCGACTCCATCATTTTGGACTTGTTTAGTTTCGTTTGAAGGAGAGAAACATTTGCCTCTGGGGCTAGATCATAGGTTTTGCGATCTTGACTGAACTCTATGTTCTTTTTTTTTTGGTAAGAACTATTAAGAACGAACAAAGCGGGGTGTTACACCCCCCACACGATCAAAGAACAGCCAGTACAGGAGTTTAGTATCCGGTCTATCTAATATATGAACACCAATCGAACGGGAGTGGCCCAAAGAAGCCAAGTAATCCGCGGCAAAATTTGCTTCGCGGAACACATGCTCAATACGAACTTCCCAATCGCGATTCAGTCTCTGTCGGATCTCCGCGACCTGAGTAAAATGAGAGTGCCTCGGTGTCGCCTTGTCTATCAGGTTCTTTGCAGTGGACGAGTCAGTCTGTAGAATCACCTTCCTGGCTCCCTGTTCCCAGGCGAGATCAAACCCATACACAATACCAGCCAGCTCTGCACGAGTGATCGAACCCCCTCCAAGGTTCGCAGTGAATGCCTTAAGAAAGCGGCCATCACTCCCCCGTATGATGCCGCCGCAGCTCGTGCTCTCTGGAGAAATGGTGACTGAGCCATCTGTATTGACACAGACCCAGTCCTGCGCCGGTGGTTGCCAGCCAATTTGGCGCTGTTCCGGAGTCCCCCTCCTCCGAAAATCTCATTCTCCTTCTCGAGTGCTTGGATGGTTTGGTCTCGGAGCTGTTTTGCATGGAACTGGATTTGTGCATGAGTTTTCAGCTCCCCTCGGAACATGTAACCATTCCGGTTCTTCCGCAGTAGCCAACAAGTCCCTGCAAAAAGAGTGCTATCAATGCTATCGCTCTTATCAGAGATGTAGTACAAAGACCACCTGTGTATATCTTGCTCGAAGAAGCTTGAGTCAGGCTCCTCTCCCAGTAGATCCGCCCAGGTCGCCCGCGCGTATGGACAATCCCGGAGAACATGCAACGTCGTTTCCGGGCCATCTCCACAGATTTTACAGTCGGTGTTCGTCGTGAGGTGCCTCCTTCCTCTCTCCGCATTAGTCAGCAGTCGGTTGTGGTTCAAGAGCCAAAGGAATGCCCGGATTCTTTGCAGCGTCGGCGCCCGCCATACCGATTTCCAGATGGGTTGGCTCGGATTCTGGTCCGCCGTGGTATCCGTCAGGTCATAGGCCGTACGCAGGGTGAACTCGCCATTGGGAGTGAACCGCCAGGTCCTCACGTCGTCTTCCGTTCCCGCCGGGACAGGATGTAGCGAGACCTGCGAAGCAAGCGACTGGGGTAAGTAAAAATTAAGAAAATCCATATTCCACTTACCGTTTAGCACGAAATCAGCGACCGACATGTTGAGCAGCTCCGAAGGGAGGTTCTGCACATGATCTTTGAGGATAGTGGTATCATTCAACCACCGATCACTCCAGAACTTGGCTGTGAGTCCATTACGCAAGTTCCACGCCGTCGCTACCTCCGAGAGATGAGCCACCCTCAATACTCCTCTCCAAAGGTTCGAGAGGCGGCCATTTGTCACAAACCGCCTGCCCTCTGCCGTGTTCCTCGAATACTTCGCGAGAATGACCCTGGCCCAAAGTTCGTCCGGTTTTGTGATCAACCTCCAAGCGATTTTCAACATATAAGCTTCGTTAGTTCTTGTAGAGTCCCGCAGCCCCAGTCCCCCCTCGTCTTTCGGTCTGCAGAGGGTTTCCCAGTCGACAAGGTGGATTTTACGGCCCTGGTCGGTGCTTCCCCAGATAAAAGCTCTGATCTTCCTATCGATATACTCCCTGACACTAGCAGGCAGGAATGTCGTCTGCATTGTATAAGCCGGAAGGGAAGCCAAGACTGACTGAGCAAGGGTGATCCGTCCGGCAAGAGACAGCGAGGAAGCTTTCCATCCTGCTAGTCGGGAATCAATCCTGTCGATCAGCTGTTGGAATGTAGCCTTCGAAACCCGGTCGTGAATGACCGGTACGCCCAGATATCTTCCCAAATTCAAGGTGATCGGGATCTGAAGCTCATCACTCAACATGTTCCGGCATTCAGTAGTGGTATTATCCGAAAAAAACACCCGTGACTTTGGCCTGCTAACCTGCTGTCCCGATGAAGCTCCGAATAGCTCAAAACAGTCGTTGATCACCTGCGCCTGAGCTCTGGTCGCCTCCCCAAACAAGATCAGATCATCCGCGAAAAAAAGATGGGAGAGTGCTGGGCCGGCTTGCGATAGCTGAATCGGCTTACATCTGCCCCCTCGCACCGTTTCGTCAATAATGTGCCCCAGTCTTTCCATGCAGAGTGTGAACAAGTATGGGGAGAGAGGGCACCCCTGCCGGAGACCTCTTGAAGGCTGAAATTGCTCTGTTAAACCTCCATTCCACTGGATTTGCATCGAAGCTGATGATATACAAGCCATAGTCAAGTCAACAAAATTGCTAGGGGCCCCTGCGGCGATCAAGGTATCTCTAACAAAGCCCCACCGTATCCGGTCATAGGCCTTCGCTAAATCCACCTTCAGAACCATCCAACCCCTCCTACCCCTTCGAGCCCTCATCGAGTGTATGACCTCCTGCAGGATACATATGTTGTCGGTGATATGGCGGCCAGGGACAAAGCTAGTCTGGGTCTCATGGACTAGGGCTGGCATTAAATTCTTCAGTCGCTCTGCCAGGCACTTTGTAACTGCTTTGTAGGCCACATTACATAGGCTGATGGGTCGGAATTGATCGATGGTGATCGGTTGCTGCACCTTCGGGATAAGCACTAGGATAGTAGAGTTTACTTCTTTGATTTTCCCTGGGTTTTCCCAGCAGTCGAGGGCGAAGTTCGTGAGCGATTGGCCAACCGTTCCCCAGCACTTCTGGAAAAAGATCGGGTTGAGACCATCCTTCCCCGGTGCCTTAAGTGCGCCCATAGCCTGGACTGCGCCCCGAATTTCTTCCATGTTTGGCGTAGCAGCTAGTGGCTGCCATCGAGCAGTCTCAATTTCCGGAAAACTTCCCTGTAGGGCAGGTAAATCCCCCTCCCCTCGTCCGTGTACAGCTGGCTGAAGAAGGCACGAGCCATTTCCAAGAGCACAGCCTGCTCTTCGATCCACTCACCTCCGTCGTCCTTCAACATATTCACCCGATTCCTGGTTCTTCTTCTGAGGGTCCTGGAATGGAAGTAAGCCGTGTTCTTGTCACCCGAGCTAATCCACTCGAGCCGGGATTTCTGGCACCAGAGCAACTCTTCTTGAAAAAGTACCAGCTCGAGCTCCTCCTGGGCTTGGTACAGCTGAGCTGAGTTCCCTATCCCATTACCATTCTGCTCTAGCTCTTCAATACGTCGAAGTAGTTTGTCTTTTCTTCTTGTAACATGGCCAAAGACATTCCTGTTCCAAGCTCTTGCATCCCGGGCGAAGGCCTCGGCCGAGGATGTGAAAGAAGTACCCTTAGCCCAAGCTTCATCCATCATCTCCCAGAAAGCATCGTGAGTGAGCCAAGCTGCCAGAAACCGGAAAGGTTTGGGTCCGGCAGGGTCGTGAAGCTCCCTCAGCGAAACGAGAAGAGGCCTATGATCCGACTTGTTCATGCGCGGAAGGTGCCGGACCACTGTTTCTGGGAAGGCTTCGATCCAGACAACATTCCCCATGCCCCGGTCCAGCCGTTCACGGAGCCCCGTTTTGAACCATGTATACGCCGGGCCAACGAAACCCAAATCCACCAGCTCGGTATCCTGCACTGCATCTTGGAAATCGCGAATTCGGGAAGCATCGAAAGGAGCACCCCCTAGCTTCTCGGAAGGGCTAATGATGGAGTTGAAGTCACCCACCAAGAGCCAGGGCTGGGTCATCCCATCCGCAATAGACCTTAAGAGATCTCATAACCCTCGTCGTTGAACCGGGGCAGGACACCCATAGACTGCCGAGAGCTGCCAAGCGATATCCTGCTGCATACGCCCCTGCACCTGCATATGAAGACACTGTTGGTGAGTATGAATTCTGGTGATGGTGAGATCACTCGAATTCCAACTGACCCAAATTCCCCCTGAAAAACCAATAGCATCAACTACAAGCTCGTTGTCATAACCCATTTCACGAATGACTTTCAAAGCGCGGTCCCCACTAATCCTAGGTTCCAAAATAATCACAATATGGGGCTTGAATTTCCTACGGTACTCGCGAAAAGCACGTAAAAAACCCTTACCCCCAGCTCCCCTACAATTCCATGAAAAAATTTTATAATCCATAAAAAAGAGGGTTGGAAAGAGACTCCCTTGAGTTACGCATTGGGCGGGTCGCTCCCGCCAACCTGTTTCCCCGAAGCTCTTGTCTTCATGGTCACTTCCGGAGGCCCCGAGCTCGTGGAGTTGCTGCCGGAACCAGTGTCGGGGGGCCGGCCTTTCCTCCCGGTGTTAGGCGGTGACCGGTCCTGGGTTTCCGTTGACTCCCCGCCACCTTGCATGGGCTGCTCCTCCAAAACTACGTCCTCCCTGCGGACAAGGGTATCCTGCATTTCATGGTCAGTCTGAATGGGTTTGGCCAAGCAGGATTTATTTCCATTTCCCTCAGCTTGCGTAGGTGTCGGGTTTGGGTCGCCCACATCACTGGTTGGGACACTGCCATCCGGGCCACTTTTTTCTTGTTCATGCACCTTAGCATGCTTGTTCCGGCTTTGGATGCGCTGCTGCTTGGTCTTGCTTGGGGCATTATTCTCATTTACAACCTCAGGGGGCACCATGTTCACGTCAGGTTCCTCGTCCAACACCGCAAAACGCGAGCCCCCTCCCCTCTGATGCGCTTCTTCGACAGGCGATCCTCCCCGGTTCGAGGTTGATCCCCCTTCTTTCTTGGCGGGGCGGGGTTTACGTTTAGCGATCATCCACTCCCCATAGATATTTTCATGTTGCGATGGCGGGGAGTTGGGCTCAGGCTCCACATTTTCAGCTTCCATTGGTACCTGCGTCTGGCTACAGTAGCATGCACCGCGTTCAGTATACGTCCCGCACTTCAGGCATATTTTCTCTAGCCCTTCGTACTGGATGAAGTATCGTTTGCCCTTGATTGAGAATTTCGATAGCAAGGGCTTCGTGAGGTCTACCTGCACACAAACCCGGGCGTAGTCACTGCGTGCTGCTGTGCGTGTGGCTTCATCAATCCGAACCGGTTTCCCAATGCGACAACCAATTCTCATCACAGCATCCTCGTGGAAGTACTGGATGGGGATGTCGAGTAACCGGGCCCAAACCAATGTCGATGAGATTTCATGGTTGTACAGATCGAAATCCCGATCCCACATATGCACTGAGAGGTAGTTCTGACCAATCATCCATGGACCATTCGTGATCGCCCGGTCATAGTCTAGACCACTGGTGAACCGGACCAGGAAGTAGTTATTCTTCATGGATGTGACTTGTATCCCTCCTGCCTTAGCCCATATTGTGTTCAGTCGGAGGGAGATCGCTGTATATGATACTGATCGCCCCAACGCTTTAACGACGAGAGCTGACCGGAATTTGCGACAGTACGTACGTTCTTCCGCCGCCGTGAAGTATATCGTCGGACACAAGGGGTCTTCCTCACCCACGAAGCCCTCGTCCAGCCCGTCCTGACGCATCGCTGCTGCGGTATCCTCGCTGTCCGAGTCAGCTGTATACCACTCGTCCATACGTCCTTCGCCGCCGAAGAGCCTGCGGGCTGCCCCCGTCCCCTGCGACCAGACGTTCGCCCTGGGGCTGGGCGGTGGTGATCTCCGATTAGCTTCTTCCTCCCGGCTGTTCACTCCCTCTGGTATCACATGGGTAATCGGGGCTGTTGGTTTTGCCCTCTTCTTTGTGTGCTGCGACTCTCGATCCCCTTTAGGGTTCGGAGAAGAAGATGCCAGCGCTGGCCTGCGCTGGCCGGCCGGCCTGGAAATGAAAAGCCGGCTGGATAGTTCATAGTACAGTAAAGAATATACGACGATGATATTTGTCATTCTTCTTTATGAATTATTGATCTACCACGTGTTTCTTTCTATGTATGTAAAAACGAATTACTTTCCGGACCGGGCCAATGCCCCACTTTCGTTTGTTTTCTGCTCATCAATTATTGGTGTAATGGGTAGCTGGCTGAGAAGAAGAAGTAACTTGGCCATTGGGCGGTGATTTGAGTTGGATATTGCTTCTTTGTGGCTGCTGTGCTTCTCGTTGTTGTTTTCAGGAAGAGGACAAAAGCTGGTGGTTTGCACATGGGCATACTCATTAATCAAGAAATAATTTACTCGATTTATCAGCTGAACTCAATTTTTGCTCGTTAAACCCATTTGGTGAGCCGAGCCGAGCTCGAAGTTGCCTATTAAAGCTCGTATCGAACTCGAGGTGAACTCGAGTTTGAAATTATACGAGCCAAAACGATAACAAAACTCGATTCGACTCGGATCATTGACAATCCTACTTGTAGCTTGCCATACCTTCCCTTTGACGTGAGCACTCACGTATAGAAAGAACTCTTTATTGCCAAGTTGGTGTCCTAAAGCCCGTATGAGTGTGTTCCATTCGAGTTCGACTCCGCGAGCCCACAGAGAAATCAGAGACCGGGCCCAGTAAACCTCTTGGCCCAATTTTCACGCGGGGACTCATATGTTGCAATATAAAACTTAAGAGGCCCAAAACCTTTTGTCATCTCCACCTCTCGAGAGTCGGGACCAAGTAGAACGGAACGAAGGGTTTGCAACTTGGAACAAGCGGAACAGCTCCGCTAGGGTTTTCTTCTCTATTTGCATCTGCGATTTCCTCATCTCGCTCGGTAATTCTCCCGAAAACTTGCTTGCGCTTTGCTGGCTCGCGAAGTTTTTGCATCTTCCATTCCGTCGCGCTTCCAATTTTTCAGCGCAGTTGTATTCTTTGATCTGTTTTCCGCGTCGCCCTTCTGGGGGTTTGTCGAAAGGTGAAGTCTTTCGTGGGAAAGTTAGGATCTTGTAGCTTCCCGTGAGCTTCAGGTGGCTGCTGTCTTCTGGGCAGATGTGTGTTTGTGTTGTTGATTTGTAGATGTTTTGGGCTCTGGGATCTTCAGTTGCAGGTTTGTTTAACGGTTCGTTTTTTCTTGTGTTGCAGATTTCATTGACGCAATGTCTCGCGTTTACATTGGTAATTTGGACCCGCGGGTTAGTGAGCGTGAACTTGAGGACGAGTTCCGGAAATTTGGCGTGATCAGAAGGTTCAACTCTTGCTAATTATTTGTTCCCTATCCAGACTTGTTTGGGTTGAGATGTTTATCTGCCATTCCTTCTTTGTTTTAGTGTCTGAATAGTTAAGTAATTATCAGAAGTTCATGCTATTTCTTAATTGTCGTGTAACTAACTGAAGGTTGTTCTGTTTGTTGTAATTCTAGTGTTTGGGTTGCCCGGCGTCCTCCAGGTTATGCCTTTATTGAATTTGATGACAAAAGGGATGCTCAGGATGCTATTCATGAGCTTGATGGTAAACTTTTTCTGTAAACTGAAGTGGTTGTTTTCACCTTTTGCTTCTTGTGTTGTATTTGTTCTGTGCTGCAACTTTATGTAATAATAATATTATGTCAATTGTTACCCAGGTAAAAATGGATGGAGAGTTGAGATGTCTCACAACTCGAGAGGAGGTGGTGGTAGAGGTGGAGGTGAAGGTGGTAGAGGTGGAGGTGGTCGGTTTGGAGGTTCGGATTTGAAGTGTTATGAGTGTGGAGAGCCTGGTCATTTTGCACGCGAATGCCGCTCACGTGGTGGTTCAGGAAGAAGACGAAGCCCCAGTCCGAGATACAGAAGGAGTCCCGTTTATGGCCGAAGGTTATGTTTGGAACATATTTCTGCATCTTCTCCTAACTTTTGTCGACCTATATGAGTTGTTAGTCTGACTTGGGCTGCTCTCTGGCAGGAGTTACAGTCCTCGTGGTGGAAGATCTCCCAGACGCCGGAGTGTTTCGCCCCGCCAACGCAGCTTCAGCAGGTCACCACCACCATACCGTGGGCGTGAAGAGGCACCAGCCTATGCCAATGGGTGAAGTTTCTGCAACTTTATCTGTTATCATGTCCTGATAATCGTTATTGAATGACCATGGTTCTGCCATTATCATAATTATATTACTGTATCAAATTGATTTAGATTTGTTGATATTTGTTCTTAGTTTCCTTTTGCCACGTGAAACCAATTTTAAGCATTCTCAACTTGATTTAGATTTTATTTAAGGAATGTTAATGCTTTGTTTCTGTTCTAATACCACTGGTTCTGTTTGTTTGCAGCAATGGTCTGAGGGACAGGCGCCGGAGCAGGAGTTAGATATCTTAATATCAATATCACAGCTTCTTTGAAGCTTGTTGGGTTAGACGTGTTTATTGTGTTTGCGCTTCACTACTACTGTGTTGGGGCTCTGCTTCTGAGAATTGGATAAGTTTCCTTCCAACTTATGTGTATGTTAAACTCGTTTTATTTGTTGAGCTGGATTGTTCCTACTAGTTGTGCTAAAGACTTATGGTTTTCCTTTCTGTTGAGGTTTCATCTGCGCCTGCTTCAAATCTTCGGTTGGTTTTGTGCTTCTTCAATACCGGTTTCATTCTCTGCTGCCCATCTTCCGTTGGTTTTGTGCTTCTTCACTTCCAGTTTCATTCTCTGCTGCCCCTGCATTTGCGACCTTCAATTTTGATTCGGTGGGGTCCCTACTGCATATCTAGATGCTTCTGCTTGATTGAACTCTCCTGGCCATGGTCTAGTTCTGTTTGATTGAAATCTCCTGCTTACGATGCTCCGCCCTCAAATTCTATCGGCATTTCATGTGTTTAACGTAAAAGTGGGCCTCCTTCAAACTCTTCTGGCAGGTACTTATATTTGTTCCTCGAATTTGAAAGTTTAGAAGTATTAAGTTGATGGTTTTAAGATATCATAAATAAGAAAATCAATTTGAGTTTTATATTTTCGGACTGCTTTAAGTCCTTTTAAAACAATTGCTCTTCTGTGTCTTCGTTCACTAAGGTTTTAGCATGATGAAGTCGAATGAAGTCTTTGCTTCTTCTATCATACATCTGTTTTGGTCCCTTCCCTCCAAGGTTTTCTGCAATAAGAGGCTGTGTATGATAAACAAGTTTATGTATTTGCTATTTAAAATTATGTCCAAGTGCTGACAGTTCCAAGTTTGTCCTGCGTGTTGAAGTGGCTCTTCACTCATCATGTGCTGGGGACTTTGAACTGCATCATCTAAAGGAACGAATTCCTCTGGGAATCTACTGTATCCTTTGCTGAGTGGAGAGGCTATTTTCCTTAAAGTGGCTCAGCTATCCAAGCCTCACTGGAGCCTTGGTTTGTTCATATCTAAAGGAACAAAATTCAACTGAGAATCTACTGTGCCCTTGTCTGATTCGAGAGGCTATTTTTCTTCAAAGGGCTCAGCAATCCATGCCTCGTTGCAGCCTTGCTTGGTTCTTGGTTTTATAGCCTCTGTTTCATTCGAAAAAGGATACAGATACTCCACCCGTTGCAGGTAAATCGTTTGTGGGGTTGTGGTACTCGGTTTTATCTACGTAGTTAATGTCATCTCGTCTGCCGACAGTAGTGCTGTGCGGGGAAGATGATGATGCTATGCACCTTAGTCTTTAGGTGGAGTTCTCGTCTCTGAAAGCTGATGATTGAGCGGTGGTTAACTTTGTGCTATTTGGTGTATGTCTTGATCTGATTGTAGTGTATGAATTTCCGGATTGTAAGATGTCGCTTCCCTTTTGCCGAGGTTTCTGCAGATATGTAGATTAAGACGGTTTGATTAATGTGTCAGCAGTTGATGCACTTATTTGGTTTCACCTTGTGCACTTTCTTTACCTAAACTTTCTGCTTCACCTCATTCATATTGCACCCATTGTCTACGGGCATAACATTAGCAGGCTGCAGCGAATTGCAGTTTTGATCCTAACGTTCAATTTATCAGGATTATGCACTAAACCAACTTAGGTATATGCTCACATCCTTCGCTTAACGAAACCGATATTGAAGCTCTAGTACTCTAATACGTTTAACCTCTGAATCTCCTGTATTGCTGATTCAACATAGCCTGCTCGTTGGAAACTGCTCTAATCGAATGTTTATAACCATCATCCAGTTTAGCAAGATTGTGGAGGTCTCTAATGCAGCTAACAGCACCATAAAATGATGTGTTAAGAGGGAAAAAGAACCTAGTTTTCACTGTCTCGCGATACTGTCCGACTAAGCAGTGTGACCACAGCGCAGCTGTCAACCCAGAAAAAAGAAGAGGAGCTTGCCATCAATTATCGAGAGAATAAGAGGGGAGAAGATTTCATGTTTGGTTTTCAGTTATCAGATTGGACTTTGAATTCTCATTTTCAGCTTCTTCCATGAGCAGCAGGGAAGATGCGACGGCAGTGACCAAGTTCCACGAGAACAGTCCAAATCCATTAAAAGAGAGTTTTGACGACAGACGCTATGTGACTGCCCAAGAGAAATGTAAAACAAAAGTCGAGGACTTGCTCTGTGAATGCCACCCTCATTCATCCAAAACCTTGCCCTGCACTTGGATTCTTATGCTTGTCAAAGAAAGGCTCTGTTGCTACAGCTTTACTGGTTAAACCACGCACCGACGATCAAATCGGTAAAGTTCTACCCAATCATTAACAGGAAATTTAGTAATGTGATTAACCATCTGCTTGTCCCATATCGTTTATAAGAAACAAACCAAACAGTTGCATATGAAGTCATTAATGGCTGGCCAAACAGTTGGAGGCCTGCCTTCCCCATCTTCAGTTTCCATTTGGTCCACCACTACCACCAAATGCCCACATTCGGGTGAGAGATACGATGGCATCCATCCACACAAACACACACGATGGGAAGTCGGCCAAATAGTACTACTTAATTTCGTCGAAAAATTGTGTCCCCGTTCGCTTTCATAGTCGTTGATGCATCAATCCGAAGCCCAGTAATGTCCGGGTAGACGATGACGCTGTTCATGTTAATGTGAAATCTGACGGTATCAAGTGTGTTGAATTGTTCTGCATCCTCTCTTCATGACATCACATATATGATTTTTTTTGGTCGAACAAAGACATTTGTAGAATGTAGAAAGTGTTTCCTAGTCTCGTATTAAAAAAAATGGGTGACGGGTTGAATTAAGTAGTGATTTTTCTTAGATTTGCTCTTGATGATGGAGCTCCAAAACAAAAACAAAACAAAAAAATGTCGCCCTCATCATCCAACTGCAAAACCAGTTAGAGAGAGAGAGAGAGAGATTGGATTAATTCTCATTATGATATTCTAAATTCTCTACTCTGTTCTCATCGTATTTCGGTAGTTGTCACTCAACGAACTCCAAACGTTCATCCCTCTTTGTTCTCTGTTAAACAATCTTGTATATCAATATTTCCCCACCTTATAATAACTCAATTAAACAATAATATTTCCCCACATGATGCTCTTCACGTCCTTTCTCTCCCCTGTTTGTTTGCCATTCCCCTGCCTTCTTCACATCATGAACATCACTAACAATCTGGGTTCAAGCTTCCAGTTTTTTGGCGCCAGAAAGAATGGACGGCATCAGTGAACCTCTTTGGGTCCAAGTCTGAAACTTTTCCGCCTTCTCTCTCTCTCCCTCTCTTGAGATTCTTAGTTCCCAGCTGAAATGGAGCTGAAGAACAAGAAATTTGTGAAGTAAGTCTCTGCTTTTCAAAAGGCAACCTCTGTTTTTTTTTCAAGACTCTTCCTTTCTGTTTGGTAATCTGATTTCAGGGGTTCCTTTATGTATGAATGTACCAGCTTTGTAGACCACCAGCAGGTCTTGGAGAAGGCGCTGCATTTGCCAACATACAAACCATCTACACCGCCGCCATGGTTGAAATCAGAAGCTGGTTTTGACGAGAGGGATCCCATCATGAGCAAGAAATGGAAGCCGAAGTTTGGCAAGTTTGTTCGTCGCAGTGAAGCTTGGAGGCACGCGATTTTCGATCCGGGAAGTGACATCTGCCTGCAATGGAACAGGGTTTTCCTCTTCTCGTGTCTCGTCGCGCTGTTCGTGGATCCGTTGTTCTTCTACCTCCCGACCATAGTCCAATCGGGAGGTTCGACTTGTATGGCGGTCGACATGAAGCTGGGAATCACGGTGACAAGTTTCAGAAGCATCGCGGATGTGTTCTATCTGATGCACATAGTTTTCAAGTTCAGGACTGCCTATGTAGCTCCAAGTTCAAGGGTTTTCGGCAGAGGGGAACTGGTCATGGATCCATATTCGATTGCAATGCGATATCTGAAAACCGAATTCTTCGTCGATTTCATTGCAGCCTTGCCTCTTCCTCAGGTATGAACTGTACTGCGTGAATGTTTGTTTTATGTTCCAATGCAGGGGATTTTCGGACCAACAACAACTACTAAGCTGACACTATTTGAGTTCATGATATGGCAGATGATGATATGGCTTGTCATACCGGTGATCAAAACGGCGCAGTCTGATTACACCAACAACGCCTTTGTGCTAGTTGTTCTGCTGCAGTACATTCCCAGGTTGTATCTGATTTTCCCATTGAGTTCAGAGATAACCAAAGCCGCCGGAGTTTTGACCGAAACTGCTTGGGCTGGTGCTGCCTACAACCTCGTGCTGTTTATCTTGGCCAGTCATGTAAGCAGAGACTAAAACATCCATTTCAAGTTTAGCCCCTAAGAGCAATGTTGTTTCTGTTCTACAATTTGAATTTCGATCATGTGGCAGGTGATGGGTTCTGCTTGGTATTTGTGTTCGATCGAACGCTATGCGACATGCTGGCAGTCTCTCTGCAAACAGGAGTCTGAATGCCAGTCTACTTACTTGGTTTGTAATAATCTGGATAGAGTGGACCGGAGGGTATGGGCAAGTACTACGAAAGTGTTCAGCACGTGCGATCCCAACAATGCTTCATCAGATGCAACTGTCTTCGATTACGGAATGTTTAAAAAGGCTTTGTCGAAGCAGGTTTCGACTGCTACCTTCACTGAGAAGTACTTGTATTGCCTCTGGTGGGGGATGCAGAACCTGAGGTAACATATCCTGACGAATACTTAACTAGCTTACAGTAGCACGACGACATCCTGAATAGCTAACTTAGGTTGAATGTCTCTCCCCCATGTTCAGTTCCTATGGCCAGAGTTCGAACACAACCACATTCGTCGGTGAAACGGTGTTTGCTATAGCGTTGGCCATCATGGGTCTGGTTCTGTTTGCTCATTTGATTGGGAACATGCAGGTAATGATGCATCATAGTAACTTACTGTACTTCTGTTCTTGAAGGCCATAATGTTTTTTTAGCACGCCCTTTTCCTCAAATTCTTGCTATGGTACATTGCAGACATACTTGCAATCAATCACAGCAAGACTTGAAGAATGGAGACTCAAGAGAAGGGACACTGAAGAGTGGATGAACCATCGCCAACTGCCTCGAAACCTACAAGAGAGAGTGAGGCGATATGTTCAGTACAAGTGGCTAGCAACTCGTGGCGTCGATGAAGAAGCAATCCTGCAACAACTGCCATCTGATATCCGACGAGACATTCAACGCCACCTCTGTTTGGACCTTGTTCGTCGTGTAAGTCAATAACTTGCATTCCAAGCATATCATCCACTTTTACAGTTTCAAGGACCGTGTGATGAAACAAGTGTCTCTCATTTCTATGGCAGGTTCCTTTCTTTTCACAAATGGATGATCAACTCCTAGACGCCATCTGCGAGCGCTTGGTATCCTCGTTGATCACTCATGGGACCTACATTGTTCGTGAAGGCGATCCTGTGACCGAGATGTTGTTCATAATCAGGGGGAGGCTGGAAAGCTCCACAACGGATGGCGGGAGGTCAGGTTTCTTCAACACAATTTCTCTCAGACCGGGGGACTTCTGTGGCGAGGAGTTGCTCGCTTGGGCATTGAATCCGAACTCCAACGACAACTTGCCTTCTTCCACAAGGACAGTGAAGGCATTGGAAGAAGTAGAAGCATTTGCATTACGCTCCGAAGATCTCAGGTTCGTCGCAAACCAGTTCAGACGACTCCACAGCAAGAAGCTGCAGCACACATTCCGGTTCCACTCGCACCATTGGAGGACATGGGCTGCTTGCTTCATTCAAACGGCTTGGCGTCGGTTCAAGATCAGGAGGATGGCACACACCCTGAGCATGTCCGAGTCTTTAATGTCTTCCTTCGCTCTTGTAGACGAGGAGGAAACTGCAACTGCATCGCCCAAACAGAACTTAGTCGTCCAGAGGCTGGCCGAGCGGTTTGCTGCAAACACCAGAAGAGGGAATCGGAAAATAAAGGATGTTAAAATGCCGAAGTTGATGAAGCCCGACGAGCCAGATTTCTCTATAGAGGCAAGTGATGAGGAGAAATGATTCCTTTTCCATTGATTGATTCTTATTGTGAGTCACTCTGTAAGATATTGAGATACCATTTGTTAGAGAAGTTTAAGCTTCTCCATATTCATTGTTAGTTTAGTATTAGTAGATGTATAGAGTTGATACTGTAAGGAACATTCTCATATTTTTGTGCTAAAGCCATAGACCAAATGATTATTTGAAGTCTATATCGAAACCTACTCAATGGGTACTTGCAGATACACGAATACACGCACCTGAGGATACTGCCCTGTAGATATCTGCAGTGTTTGGTTGGTTTAGTAACAAAGAATACAAAATCAAACACCACACCGTTTAGCTCATAGACATAAATAATAGTATCGTTCATATCGAGATTATAATCCATAGCGGTAGTAAACTTGACAAATCGTTCCAAACATCGCTTTACTTACAGGGTAAAGGGCGAACATTTTGTGATCTGAATATCGGTCAGATCCTACATGTCATAACTGGAAGAATACTGATCAAATACTGCCTTACTCGAACCTTAATTGTTCAACACCGGTTGTTAACAAAGTTAACCAGAATGAATCGGTCCCCAGGTTTGAATTTCCCTTGTCATCCAATGACAGAACTAGTTAGACGAATTGACATTACTAAATTCCCAACTCTGTTCTCTTGTATATGCCATATCCCCTGATGCATATAGAAGCCGCCCACCATGACTAAACTAGTAGAATGAATGAATCCCTTCCTATGAAGATTGCTAAATTCCCACTCTGTTCTCATGTATACGTCCTGTGCGAAATATCAACGAGCTTATAATACTCAGTTCCCTAGTTCCCATTGTTTTCTGCTATGCTCTTTGCTGTTTTGTCCCTAAACAGTACAATGTTCTCTCTACTTCTCCCACCTTATACTATTCCCCCTTCTTTCCGTCCTTTCAGCCATTTGTATATTTGCATTTCCCCTGCCTTCTCAATTGAGGATTCAGTTTCTGGCCTATCTATAATGTTGGATTCTCAGGAAGTACTTCCATCATCTGGGGAAGATAGAGGAGTTCAGTTGAGCTCTTCGGGCTAAGTTTACGAGCTTTCAGCGTTCTGTTAGTGCCTCTGATTCAAAGGTAGCCTTTGATTTTCATTTCCCCTTCATGGGTTCGCTTGTGTTCCGCGATCTCTAATCTACATTATTGGGATTCCACCCTTTTTCTGGTTTGTACAGTTTTGTAGACCACAAGGCCATGGAGAAGGTGTTGCACTTGCAGACATATATACCATCCATGATGCAATGGTTGAAATCCGAAACTGGTCTTGACGACAGGGATTCCAAAAGGATTCCAAAGTTTGGCAAGTTCAGAGTTTTCCTGGAGAATAACCATGCCGGCGAGCTTTGGAAGAACAGGATTGTTGATCCAGGAAGTGACATCTCCCTGCAATGGAACAAGGTTTTCCTCATCTCATGCCTGGTCGCTCTCTTCGTCGATCCATTGTTTTTCTACCTTCCGACCATAGTCCAAGCTGAAGGTTCAACATGTATGGCGATCGACTTGAAGCTGGGAATCACAGTGACATGTTTCAGAACTATTGCAGATGTGTTCTATTTGATGCATATAGTTTTCAAGTTCAGGACGGCTTATGTGGCTCCAAGTTCGAGAGTTTTTGGCAGAGGGGAACTGGTAGTGGATCCTGAGTTGATTGCCAGGCGATATTTAAGAACCGATTTCTTTGTTGATTTTATTGCAGCATTGCCTCTCCCTCAGGTTGGGGTGTTTCTCCTCTGTGCGAACTTGCTTTCTTGCATTCTTCTCCAGTTGAAGTGCTGACATTAGTCACCTCATGATATGGCAGATTATGATATGGTTTATAATTCCATTGATCAAGACGGCGCAGTCTGATTACACCAACAATGCCCTTGTACTTGTTGTTCTGCTGCAGTACATTCCCAGATTTTATCTGATATTCCCGTTGAGTTCAGAGATAGCTAAAGCAAATGGAGTAGTGACGAAAACTGCCTGGGCTGGTGCTGCTTACAACCTCGTGTTATACATGCTGGCCAGTCATGTAACATTTCTCTCTTCCTCTCTTCTTCCTCCTCCAACAAGCCACATTGATCAAAGACTTGATATAGTTTGTGTTGTTTGGCTTTGATTTTTGATTACACTGCAGGTGACGGGTTCTGCTTGGTATCTGTGTTCGATCGAGCGCTATGCAACATGCTGGAAATATCTGTGCGAACAAGACATTGAAACTCAAACACGATGCCAGTCTTCTTACTTGGTTTGTAACAATCTAGAAAAGCCTGACAGAAAAGCATGGGCAGGGACTACCAGAGTGTTCAGCAAGTGTGATCCTAACAACGCTTCCGACCCAAACGTATTTGATTATGGAATGTTCTCAAACGCCTTATCAAAGCAGGTTGCTTCTGCTACCTTCACCGAGAAGTACTTGTATTGCCTCTGGTGGGGGCTGCAGAACTTGAGGTAAGCTATGAATAACATATGGTAAAGCCAGTCATGCTAGATGCTACATCCCCCTTACAACAAATGCCTAGCACATTGGACTAGTAAGTGTTGATGTTGCTCCTCTATTTCTGCCCCCCTCAGTTCCTATGCGCAGAGCACAAACACAACCACATTCGTCGGAGAAACTTTGTTTGCCATCGTGTTGGCCGTCATGGGTCTGGTTCTTTTTGCTCATTTGATTGGAAACATGCAGGTAATGAGCTTGCAGTCATTCATCTGTAAACTTCTTTTTATACTTCTTGTTCTAAAGCTCAGCTCAAACCTTCCGGAATTCGCTCTACCACGCAGACGTACTTGCAATCCCTCACTGCTAGACTTGAAGAATGGCGCCTCAAGAGAAGGGACACCGAAGAGTGGATGAGCCATCGCCAACTTCCTCAAAACCTGCGAGGGCGTGTGAGGAGATATGTTCAGTACAAATGGCTAGCAACTCATGGCGTTGATGAAGATGCAATCTTGCACCAACTACCAGCTGATCTTCGTCGAGACATTCAACGACACCTATGTTTGGACCTTGTTCGTCGTGTAAGTGACAACTACTCTTGTGTTTACATACCAAGCAAGAACACCCATTTTACACCTGCAGTTTAACTTCCTCTCCTCATCACAGGTTCCTTTCTTCTCACAAATGGATGATCAGCTCCTAGACGCAATCTGCGAACGCTTGGTCTCGTCATTGATCACTCAGGGCACCTACGTTGTCCGCGAAGGCGATCCAGTAACCGAGATGCTGTTCATAATCCGAGGCAGGCTAGAGAGCTCCACAACAGATGGTGGGAGGTCAGGTTTCTTCAACTCAATCGCTCTCAGACCGGGCGACTTCTGTGGCGAAGAAACCCTTGCTTGGGCATTAGTCCCCAACTCAAATGCCAATTTGCCATCTTCCACAAGAACAGTCACAGCACTGGAAGAAGTAGAAGCATTCGCATTACGCGCAGAAGACCTCAAATTCGTGGCAAACCAATTCAGACGACTCCACAGCAAGAAACTACAGCACACATTCCGGTTCTACTCGCACCAATGGCGCACATGGGCTGCATCGTTCATTCAATCCGCTTGGCACCGCTTCAAGAGGCGGAAGATGGCACACAACCTTAGCATATCAGAGTCATTGTCTAGCTTACCTCTTCTGGAGCACGATGAAACTGAAACAACAGCAGCAGCAGCAGCAGCAGAAGAAGAAGAGATTCCTTCAGAGCCAGAACAGAGCGTGGCTGTCAAGAGGCTGGCCCTGCGATTTGTGGCGAACACCAGAAGAGGGAATCTTAGGGTGAAGGATGTTGAAATGCCTAAGTTGGTTAAGCCTCAAGAGCCAGATTTCTCCAGAGAGGGAAGAGACGAGGGAGGGAGCTTATTTTGAGGAAACCCTTTTGTCGCAGTTCGAATCCATTGATAATGTACCAGAAGGAAAAGGAAAAAAGGAGCGATCTTTGACATGAATTCATGATATATTGATTCACAGAGGAGCTCTGGAAAAGAAAATCCCAAAAAAGAAACAGACTTTGGCATATCCCAACTATTATATAACCGATTGAATGATGCCCGAAGAAGAACTCAGGAAATCAGGGGTCAGACCAACAGGGACGCCGGAGATCGGTGATTCGGTGCTGGAGAAGAGAAAATGAAAAGAGGGATTGGGAAGGATTGAAGTTAGAGAGAGAGTTTCGGAGTTAGTTGGTTATATCGTGACAGCAATAACTCGCCACAATATCCCGATATAATGCGAGTTATGTTAATATGTTACCTTGTATCGTCTATATATGGGATCGGTTAGCATGCTAACCCTTCTAAGGGGTTGGAAAAATGACACCCCTATTAATTATAGTTATTTTTTGTATTAAATTCGTATTGCATTTAATAATATTTGGAAATTAAAAACTCATCTTAATTACATTCCTTTTTTTTAACTACTATTGTACTTATACAACTACCATTGCACCTGTATACTGAACTCGTATTAATTACGTCCCTTTTTTGGAACTACCATTGCACTGATACATCTACCATTGCACCTGTACACAACTACCAGTGCACTGATACAACTACCAGTGCACTGAAAAAAGGAAAGTAATTAATATGTGTTTTTAATTCATACAGATTATTAAATGCAACACAAATTAATTACCTTAAAAACCTATAATTAATAGGGGGTGTCATTTTTCCAACCCTTTTATGGGTAGGCATGCTATCTCATCCCTCTATATAGGGAATCGTAAAATTCAATTAGTTTGGTTTCTTTTCGGGTTTGGGGTTCTGAAACGTTTCTGCTTGTGGAAAAGAGACTTGTGGTTTGATGGGGTAAATTACAATGTTGTTCACTGAAATTACTAAAAACGTTTACGTTTAGTCACTAGAAATATTTAATTTCAATAATGGTCACTAAAATTAGAGAAGTATTTCAAATTTGGTCACTCTCCGTTAACTTCCGTTATTTTCCGTTAACGACGTCAATTTTTTGCTGACGTGGCTAACAGATATGCTCATTCACCCAATTCTAACCCGCCATGTCATAAAACCCGCCACGTCAGACCCTCTACATAACAAAACCAATTCAACCGCTGACTAAACCGAACCCGATCTGACCCACCACCATTTCACCTCCCCACCACCGTCGCCTCGCCTCACCACCGACGGAAACAACGCCAGCTCCCTCGATCCGTCTAAGGTCCTCCGTCATCGCTGTTGACTTGAATCGATGTCGGCTCTTGCCCTCAAATTCAGAGGCAAAGCCTTGGTCTAGTTGATCTGAAAGTTTCTGGTGGGAGCGGTGACCTGGTGCTCTTTCAGCGACGACGGTGGTTTCCAAAGGGCAATCGGGTGCTAGGGTTTGGGGTGGACTAGATTTGTGTTTTGGTCCCTCGTAAGGACCCTATTGAGTACCAATTTTGTGGGTGAGCCTTTAAGTTTAGCTTGTTTTTCAAACTTTGGTGCGTCGATGGTAACTTTTCCTCTCGGCTTGACCCATTTACTTCTTAATGAATCCCAAACTTAAAAAAAAAAAACAAAAAATCTCACTATCGAAAATGTGGGCCGAGCCTTTTGATGTGCCTTCTTTTATGCTGAGGAGACTATACCCACCTTAACTCGTGTTTACACGCTAACAATATAGACTTGGCGACGCGGTCACTGGGCATGAGAATGAGACCTCGTCGCCACAATGTGTTGCTCACTATACATTGCCACCTTACACAAGCAGCTACGCGCACCTTGACTCGTACCTATGCCCACCGTCGATGACTTAGCGACTCGACCTTAAAATTAAATTTCACAATGCACAAGTCAAGTCAAAATTCGATTGTAACAGTGGGGAGGGAGACCATGATCCATTTATGATTTCTCTTATTATAATAATGCAACCACCACCGTGCTCCACACCTGTTCTTCATATGCAGTTTGTCCAACTACAAAGCTAGTCCTTTGAATTGAATGAATTGAGTGCCATAACTACAACTTGTGGTACGTGCAATCAGGTCCATTGCAGTTACTACACAGTAAACTCACCATGTTCTTGTTCCCAAGTGGCCAAGTCCCAACTACATCAATATATATACAGGATCTGTTAATTAGCTTTGATTTCTTAGATTAATGGACGGCTAAACATTCGTCGGCGCATGCTGCCAAACACCATCATCTTTGAAATAAAGCCAGAAGAGATTAAGCCAGCTTCTGCAGACAAAGGGGATTTTTTTTTTTTAAGACTGAAACCTTCCAAAGTTCCATTCTTGTTCCTTCCTTCCTTCCTTCCTTTCCAACACTTGATCAAGTTTGACTAGTTGAGTAGGCGAAACAAAAAGCAGAGTAATAGCAACAAACAGAAGCACAAGCAGACACGTTGGAAAACCGGTAAGATGTCAAGTTCAGACAAAGAGTGATCGTTTCTGCTGTGGTGTTGTTTCTTAATTATGAGCCAGCCAGCCAGCGACCCACCAGCCCAATATAAAAGAACACAAGAATCATCATATGCCCACAAAAGATCGATTGTCTCCTTCCTTCCATAAACAATGGGAAAAAAGAAAGGTCCCCTTTTCTGCTTAATACAACTACCAGTAAACTTTCAGTCAAGTGCTCTTTGATTGCTACACCAACTCAAACCTCAGCCACCACAACACAATTTACCTCCTTTTGCCTTCCCCTGCCGACACTTCCCTTCCCTCTTGTCCTTTCCTTTACCTTAAAGCTGGTATTAAATTATAAGATAGCTGACTGATTTCTGTAACTTCCAAAGTGGGTTCATTTTTCATCCATGGAGTTCCCAACGTGTTACCCTTTTTCCTCACGAGGAATCCATGGGGTAATCTGGGAAAACCCCATGAAGTTTCTTTCTCTTCAGGGCTGGTCATATCATAGCAGGGCTGATTGCACTTTGTTGCAGAGAAATGAAGAGCATGCAGAGATACAGATATGACAAGCATGTTTATGTGCTGTTATATGAAATAGATCAATAAAAAGGGTGGAAGAATTTCGAATTTACATCACAAAAGTGTTATCTTACAGAGTCTGATACCATCTCCCTTACAAAACACTACAGGAGGAAGGAAAGCAATCTCATAACTTGGACCTCACTCTTTTAACTGTATTTTTTTTCTCCGGGTTTTTACAGCTGCCCCAGAACGTTTACTTGAATCTAAACTCCACTAGAATCACTGTCTATGACAGCCAACAACAACCAATGATGACTTGAATTCAAATAAAAAGCTAGAAGAAAACCCTCCTATAAGAAATAAAAACAAATCAAAGAGGTGATAATGATATGCTGTTGTGTTCATAAGAGGAAATGGGCGGAGGTGGGAAAAAGAATTATAAGAATCCTAAAAATGTCTTGAAACTAAATGTGGGAGAGACAGAAATTTGCATTTATTCAAGTTAAAACAAGGAACGAGAAAGTACTACTTCCTTTTTGTTGCAGCCAGCCAGATACCAACAAGATGAATCTGCAGAGAGTAGTAGTAGGGCAAAATGGGCTGCCTTCCTTGTATGCATGCATGCATGCATCTTCCAAAGCTTCTCTCAGCTCATTTGCTCTCCAATGAGGTCCAAACCCACCAAGAGGAAGGTCACACCTTGGAACAGAAGGAAGTAGAAATGGACTCCTTGAGCAGACAACAAGCTCCTGACTGAAGCTGTGAGCAATAGGAATGCTAGAGCCAACTCCTTCCTGTATATTTTGTTCACCTTCTTCTTCGGTTTCGACACTGATTCTGCCTTCTCCTGCAGTAAACTCAACTGCCCAATCTCACTTTCTGAAGCTCCTCTGTGTAACTGAGGCTGAATCATTGAGGGCTTCGATTCCCTCTCAGCAGCAGCCAGTAGGTCTGATTCTGATGACCTGCCAGCCTTTTTCGTAACGACCCATTCATAAGAGCTTCCCAACTGGAATAACCCGGAGACCATCGCGTTGAACTTGGTGACAGACATTGTGTTTTCGAAAAGAAGGTAAGGGACGATGAAAGGGAAAGATTTGGGAGCTGGAACGATGTTCATGAACGACATTACGATGGGGACATAACAGATGACCCACAGTGGGAGTTCGGCTTCTGGGACGAACATGGTCAGTGGGAGGATTATGCAGAATAGTGTGAAGGAATAGAATGGCAGGATTAGCTTTCTCAGTAGGAAGAAGAGGAATATCAAGTTTGCCTTCTTCCATAATGCTATCTGCAAAATATTGAACCAACCAGTAAAAGGCTCAAGTCAGGTACATTTCTTTTGGCTTAGAAAATAACATCGAGAAAGAGTGTTTTTTCCCCTTCTTTCGACATACCTTGGATGTTACTATTGCAGGAAGACACAAGCGGAAAAGCTGCATTGGGCCGGAATGCCAGCGATGCTGCTGTTTTCTATAAGCTTCATAGGACTCAGGAAGTTCACAGAGGACCTAAATATGTAACAAAGTTAGTTTATTTGGACTTGTTGTGGACATTTTTAGTCATAGAAGCATTCATTTCTCAGTTCAGTTGTTTCAGGTTTTCTGTAATAGAGTCAAGAGTATACCTTGACATCATTAAGGAAGATGAATTTCCAGCCATTGAGATGGGCACGAACAGCAATGTCCATGTCCTCGACGGTTGTTCTCTCGAGCCATCCACCGGATTCCTCGAGGGCCTTGATTCTCCAAACGCCAGCAGTTCCATTAAAGCCAAAGAAATTCATGAAGACACCATTAACTTGCTGTTCGACCTCGAAGTGGAAACACAGGTTGATGTTCTGTAAACGAGTCAGCAAATTTTCATCCTTGTTCACAAATGACCATCTCGCCTGAACCAGCCCCAGTTCAGGATTGTCCTGAAACAACAAGATAAATAAGGCAAGGCATACTTAAGAACACTGTAACGATATTTTATCACGAAATTTGCATAATGCCTGCCATTCATACTCCTATTCACCTTAAAATGTGGCACGGTCAACTTGAGATAGTCAGGGTTAGGCTGGAAGTCAGCATCAAAAATTGCAACGAACTCATAATCCTTGACATATTCACAGCCCATTGCTGAATTGAGGTTTCCAGCTTTGTAACCAGTTCTAAGCAGCCTATGCCTATAGATAATGTTGACCCCCTTTTGTCTCCATTTATCAACCTCTCCTTTAATTAACCACTGGATGTCCACATCATCCGAATCATCAAGAACTTGGATCAAGATCCTGTCTTTCGGCCAATCGAGCTGGCAAACCGCAGAGATTGACTGATCATACACCTGCCGACAATCCAATATCCATCAGCACAGTAATTTCCACAATGTCCATTGTAAGAACTAAACATTTCCCATCCAAAACATGAAGCCAATTGAGAACAATGCAAAATGCAGGACTCACAGAAAGCTAGCTAAAAACCCGTATAAGCAATTAGTTGAGTTGGAAACTACCTCTCTCTCATTACACATTGGAATTTGAACAAGAACCATGGGGCACTTATAATCCAAGGCCTCAATATCTGGAGACTTGAAGGGATCTCCTCCCCGAATCTCGGGCTTAATCCTCTTAAACTTAATCCACAAACAACCTAAACAGAGCACCAAACGGTCCACAGACTGCACAAGGAACAGAGCGACGCAGAAATTGGAGAGACCCATAATGGCTGGAGCGATGTAATCGGCTCGAAAATTCAGCCAAGCAACATAGACCATGTGAAGCAAATTGGGAGCAGCCATTGGAATCCGATGAAGATATTCAGCAGCAGCAGACGCCTCGAAATAATGCCAGCCTTTGAGATAAGCAGCAACTTCAAACCCCAAAATTACCAGAGAAGTGACTAAGAAAACCCTGATAACACGAAGGACCAACTTCCCTTTGCCGAGCTTCTCAGTGGCGACTGTGACCCCTTCCCTGAAAAAGAGGCGCTTTTTGATGGTACCAAGCAATGCCCAGAAGAGGCCGGCGAGCCAGGCCACGCAGCCGACGGCACGGTGAGCTTTGAGAAGTAAAACCCATCTGACTTGCTTCGCGTTTCTGCCTCTGCTCTTGTCCACCGGCCGGAATGCAGCATCGGGGCCGTCGATTTCAACCACCGAGTAGTTTGGGTTCTCCATTTTCACCACCACCGGAGTTCCTCCACCATTCTTGCTCTCCTTCCCCATCAGCACCGAAAAACCTAACCTTGGAGCCATTTCTGTGCTCTTTTTCCCCCCTTTCTCCCTCTTTTTTGCTTCTGTACTTACTCACTCTCTCACTCACTGTCCTTTTTTTTTTTTAACTAAATCAAGTAAAAATTAAAAAAAGGGACCAGCATCCAGAAAACCCAAGAAGGAAAACACGAAGATTTTCAGAACCCAGATCCCAAAACTAGGAAGAGAACGAAACCCATTTCCGGAAGTTGCAGAAATGAAGGAAGCAGTAGATCCATGAAAGCTCACTCCACCGACTGGGAAAGTGCAGGCAGTGGAGGATGAACAGCTATAACAGATAATACTTACAAGAAGCACATTGTGGGGGAGGCGGCAGCTAGAGGAGATGTTTTATTGTACTGTCAGAAGGGCTTCCTCTAGAAGAGAAGGGAAGCAGAGAAGAGGGAGCAAGAATTCTCCTACAAGTTCATTTCCTTCCTTTTGTTTTCCTTTCGGTGGTGAGCTTAGGGAGAGATGGAAGGTATATAGACAGCTGTAAGAATGGTAGCAACATGTGTTCGTGTACTCCCCTTTTTTTCATGGTCCATTAAACCGTATGGTACTGGTGGTTCAACCACAAAATACCAGTATTGGAGGCTAAATCGATAAGCGGTATCTAATGGTATTAATGGTTGAACTATAGTTCATTCACGGTTTTGCCATAAAATACCCTACTATTGACTTTTCCGATACGGTCTCCGGTACGGTTTCTTGAACCATGTTTTTTTCCCTTTTTGGTTTTTGTTTTCATTTTAGCTGGTAATTGTATCCAGGTTGTTGAATGAGGTAGACGGTAAGTACTCGATTATGTCACTCCAATTGTTAGAGTTAGGGATGGACATTAATGTTTGTGTACAAAATGTGAATACATAATTACCTCTTTCTTTTCCGATACGGTCTCTGGTACGGTTTCATGGACCACGCTTTTTTCCCTTTTTGGTTTTTGTTTTCATTTTAGCTGGTAATTATATCCAGGTTGTTGAATGAGGTAGACGGTAAGTACGTGATTATGTCACTCCAATTGTTAGAGTTAGGGATGGACATTAATGTTTGTGTACAAAATGTGAATACATAATTACCTCTTTCTTTTTTTAACATTTGATTCGATGAACTGAACAATATAATACGATGAGAAAGCACATAATCAGACGTTATAAACATGATATCGACACCTGCCCAGCCAACGGATAGACATATAAAAAAACAAGATTTTCGATGAACTAACTGTAAACTTAAACAAACAAAACAAATAACGAGTGTCACATGTTGAGAGTTTTACGATATCTGTTCAGTATCATAATCGGATAAACCAATAATCATTTATTATTACTATTCTTAGAAATTAGCTCCACCAACTTACTTCCCTGAGGAAGTTCCCATTCGGGGTGAAGAATGATTGGAACAAGTTCAATCATCATCATTTTCATAAGCAAAACAAGAAAGACATTTTAACAGTAATGACTAGACAAAGTTCAACAAAATGGGGAAGAATAATTTGTTGACAATAAGGTTGACTGGGAAGTAAAACTCATACTCTCATAGTCATGGACAAATCTACTTGACTGTTGTTTTTCTTTCCTTCCTTTTTCCCCACCTCATCCATGTTTAATAAAATGAATAATATAAATATTCTCATTAGAATTTAAAAAATATTATCAGGTTGCAGGTGAGGTGAGAGGAATTAAAAATAATTATTACTCAAGCTCAATTGATAATACTTTGTCCAAATATGGTGGCGGGGAGTTGAGGAATCCAAGGACTGCAGGGGAGAGAATTCTGGATCCATATTTCATGCTTTCACCCAATCCAAGCTAAATTATTGGTTAGAAAGAAAGAAAATGAAAGAATTCCGATGGGTATTACAGTTTTATAATCAAAATTTTCGGATCGTCCAGAGGATAGAAGAAACATCTTATCAAATCTTCAATAACTTTCAATCTCTAGCGAAGTTCTCTATAAAATTATTATCTGGATGAAGTCATGGTCATTTGTCAAATCTTCGGTAACTTTCGAAAGAATATCGTAAGATTCTCAATAACCTCTTTTGATTTCTTCAAGTAATAGATACTTACTTACCACCTTCTTCTCGCAAGAGCTAAAGCACATGTTTTTTTTTTTTTTGGAAATCGAGTTTAACAACCACGTAATCAGCTCGCTGGTTATTGAAGTACATGTTTTTATGCATTATATTGTTTCCCAATCTTCGTTTCGATAGGATTATCATGTATTTGTATCAAACATATTCCACAATTCGTACAATCATACGAGACTCAATACTACAAATTACAATACTTATAAACCAAACATTGCATTACATGAGTCCTTACAAACCCACTTATAAAAACCCAATGAATTCCAAAATTCCTCATTTCTTACACTACTTTTGGTAAGTACCTATTGAGTTGCTAGAATATTGTATTTGATGTAATGGAATTTAGCTGGTGAAACACCCATATATGTGTACTAAAAATAGGTGACGATATTCTTCCTAAAGATAGAGAAAATGCCTCGAGCCAATGTTCCCACGTTATTTATTTCCAAAAATTCAGTGCTATAAACAAAATTATGTAAACCGTACTAAGTTTGATGGAAACACCAAAAACTTTTACATCAAGTGGATAAAATGATGTGCCTGTAATAATAATCCATCCTATGAAGAAGAAGAAGAAGAGAGAGATGTCGGTTATGTGAAAAATGAGGAAAAAGGATATTCCCTTCCGTTTTGGCCATTTTGTACAGAACAGAAAAGCCAACAAAAAGGCCATTCATTATCACAATATCAAATGAGAAAAAGACTTTCAATTGTGCTTTGCTTTGGTCCCTCTCTTTGCAAACAAAACACCACCACCACCATTTGCCCACCTTTCTCTACTTTGGTAGTGACCTAGCCAAGACAAATCCACCGATCCATCTATGGATTGTATTGCCAACACTTTCCTTTCAGTTTGTATCTCACAAAAACAAAAAGAGGTGGTCATTTTTGTCTTGCCATTTATCTTTTTGGGATTTTGCTACCATACTTCTTGGAGGGTATAACACCGTTAAATCGAACGTAATGTGATTTCAATCGCTGAATGCATGTATTTTTTACGATTGAAATCATGGTACCATATGATCTAAGCGATGTGGATTCTCGATCATGTATGTTCCTCAATTTGTTGATCAAGCTGGTTGCTTTGTATTACTAACGTCCAACTCATAAACATTACTAACTGGACTAAACAGTCAATATATGCTAACGAAACGTATCCTTTCTGTGAAAGCTATCTTATAGGATGCCAAAGCAGTCGAAATTAATGCAATCTTAAACTAATTACGCAGAAACCAAAATATTTATAATACAGATACACCGTATTTTGAGAATTTCGTTTTATTATAACATTAAAAAAAATAAAGAGTGATTACTTAACAATTGAAATCACGAAACCATACGATCCTATGATGTTGACTCCTGCTCATGTCTACCCCCTCAATTTGCTTATCAAACTGATTATTCCGAAATACTAACGTCCAACTCTATCATCTTGCCAAAGGACTCAAAATTTAGTTATATGTAAATATTAAACTAATCATGCAGGCCCCCAAAACACATATATAATACAAATACACCATACTTGAGAAATTCTTTTTATCAGGACAAAAAAGAATGAAGAATGATTACTTTAATACCAAATTCTGGTTTAATTTAAAGTACGGTGTGCAACTTGAAACACTAATATAATGTTTCCTTCAAACCCCACTGACTTAAAATACTGAAAAGGCAAAGGAATTAACAAATGCTGAGAATCATCAGATGATTGAATTCTTCTGATGATGCAAGATTGGAATGTAATCCATAAGAGTATGTTATCACTCACCAGACCCACTGATCTTTGTTATCATGGCTCTCAAGGCTTGAAAACAACCAGGTCGACCTCTTCCCACCAACTGGCCTGATCTAACTACTTGTGTATATTACTCGGTACCGGCTTGATCGTTGGAGTGTAGATTAATCGAGGATCGTTTTCCCCTGAGTTTCAAACTTTGTTGTAATCCATTGAATGAACTCAAAAGAAAACAAAACTCTGACTTAAGTTCAGTTTCATGCGCTTATACTTGACAACAGTATGTGATTGTTTGCTTGTATGTGATGCAAGGGAATGGTCATTTTGCCCCTTTAGGTTTTTGTAGAATCGGCTACTCTACAGTGTCTTGCTTCGGCTCACAGAGCTGCAGCTTCAACATTCAAACGAAAGACATACCAGTCTACGAAGCATCAATCTGACTCCTTACAATGAGCTTGTCTTCTTCTTCTTCAAATACCGAGAACGCATCCTTCGTTCATTCGCTTAATTTGCAGTACCTCATGTCAAGCCACCTTTGCACCAGAGCTGCAAATTTAACCCGAGAATACGTTATGACTTATGCGATCATACACAAATATAGAAGCGTATACTGCGACAAATTTCCAGTCTTTCAAGCAACCCAATTTCTCAAAAGCAGAAGCAGCAAGTTGGAGGAAGTCTGAGCCATATGCCCATATCCATTTCCAGGTACCTTGTGCTCATCAGAAAATGGAGAACAGTAAAGGAAGGGTACTCTTATATGCCATTTCGCTCATACAATTTCTCATAGTTAAAAAGCAACTATACAATGTGCATCAAAGCAACTGGAAAACAGCAATTTGAATCATCTACTGTGGTAATAATGCAAGACAAAACTGGCAAACTCTACCTATTACTTTCGATGTGCCTCTATATCTGGCGTTAGCTTCTGTGGCCTGTTTTTCCTCTGCCGATATTTGGCGTACGAATACCACACTCCACCAGCTGTGTTGATGACCAGACCAGTCACGTTCAGACCATGCACTTTCACCCCGCCAAGTAAGAAGAAACCAAGAGTCTGAACCAGAATCATCAAAAGACACGTCAAGCTCAGACCTTTATGCAGAGTATCTGATCCAACATCTCATTAACAAACGAATACCCAAAACCCGATTCACCCCCACAACACAATTCTAATTAGTGAACAAGCTTAAGGTGAATTGGTCTTACCGTGGATCCAACACCTTTGAGAACGCCTACTATAGTTGTTGTCAGAGCTGAGTTGACTATCGTACATAGGAACATGGTGTAGTTGAGAATGATCCCCATCACCAATGAAAGAATGAGTATCACCAAAAATGACAAGGAATTACTCTGTCCACAGAAGCATGAAAAAGATTGTGTTGCTTCAATAAATCATCAGTAGTGGATACAAATTCATGGCAAGGACGGCACATTATAATGCTTAGGCAAGAGTCCTTCATGTAATATTGCCAGAGAACAGACACATTGTTAAGTACAGGCTATGCGGTGAAGGTGATCTAAGAATTTGAGGCTTCAATTATAACTTAGCGATGCATGGTGACAATTATCAAGTATTTTGGCTTTAGCACCGTCGAAAATTTCATTTCTTTCAACTTTCAAGAGGATAAAGAAAAAATCACGACTAAAGGCAAAAATGTTAAGATCTCTCTTACCTTTGCGATTAACAACACCAAAGAGTCGGGAAATTCTCGAGTAACGATGATGAGGAACATCAAGAATGGAAGAGACAAGAAGCTGTTGTAGAACATTATCTCAACTGAAGAAAGCCCATCTTCTGCACCAGACTTCTCCACTAAAACAAGGTACATTGTCTGCATAACACAGAAAGCACTAGTACCATCAGCAACAAAAAACGACTAACTCAAGATGTAGTTGAAGGCCTCAAACGCTGTTAAAATTGGTAATAGACTAACCTGGAAGAAAACAGAAACAAATGCCAGGCCGTAACCAAACACATCGAATGAAAAATCTCCAAGCGCTGCGATAACAACCCCTCCAGCAGTCAGCAGGACGGATAGAGTCACCTGAAAATATGACAAAGACGTGTTAATGTTTGAACAAATCGATACACAAAAGGAACTCAAGCCCACCACTCATATGAAGAAGCATTTCAAAAGAGCAAATGTGGACCTGCGTTGAAGGCCTTCCTTTCCCAGCGAAAAAGCCAGCAATCAGCACAGCAAGAGGAGTCAGCCTCTTGATGGCAATATACATGGGAATGTTAACCCCTTTCAAGCTGGCCAGAGCGAATGCCACATTGGCATTGTAGAAGAGAGAAACAGGGAGAAGTCTCTTAGCTGTTTGGAGATCGAGTCCCTTCGATCTCGTGTATCCCGTTTTCCGCCCAACATGTATAAGCAAAGCTGTAGCCACTTGCTAAGGAAACAACCACGCAACCAAGACGAAACCTTTAAGCAATGATTATGAGCCAAAATTTTGCATTTTATAGCCAGAGGAATGTGGAAGAAATGAGGTTTTACTTGGAGAGTGAGAAGTGTCATAGAGTGAGAATACTGCATAACAATGGCCTTGTTGATAAACACCATCGCCATTGAAGCAATCCCATATGAAATCGCCGCAAACAAACTGTGTGAACAAGGAAAGATCAGGGTCCTTTCTTAAAACAAGAAAATATCAGTGCATTTAACAATATCTAGACTTAAAAGTTCAGAAATAACTTGCTAAAGCTTCCAAATTTAACATGACAAGTCTGAAACCCGCACTTGAATTGCATGAAACATAGTGAAATGAGACTGAGTATAGTTCTGCATCAAGTGAATGGCCATGAATAGGCAGCAAATGGGAAAGATGAAACAAGTAAAGAACCTGAGAAAAGAACTTGGGTCAGCATCACTGCGATTCTCCATGGCTCCCGATCTACCAAAAGAAACTGGACAAATGTCTCTCACCCGGCTCTCTTGAACTATTATCACATAATCCAATTCCCAAACGCAATTGAAACTGCAAATCAGAAACCAACCCAAAGTCGCTTGCTTGAAAGAGAATTCAGATGAAAGGGGTCGAAACAGAAAGGAAGCAATGATATCGGATCCAGAATCGCAAAGAAGTACGGACCTGAAAGGAGTGCAGCGGCGGGATTCAATTGACAGTGCGAGAGAACCGCATTAAGAACTGGAGCCGGATTGTTGGGTTTTCCCGTGAATCTACGGGGAAGAAGTCATTAGTGGGTAACGTTCGAAGAAGAGAAGAGGCGTGGGTGCGCGGGGAGAGCGGCGTGGTGTTTGGCTGCTGTGGGAGTTTGGAAGTTAGTGAATTGCAGTACAAGATGTGTTGCTATTAAATTTTTTCATCTGGGTTTTTACTGTTATAGTGAAAAAGGAATCGCCATTAACAGGAAGCTGGATGGGAACTTGGGAAGGGAAGGAGATGGTGAGTTGAAGCTGTTGGGCCTTGTCGATCAACTAGTCAGAGTCCATCGCAGGCCCGAAGGCACTCGTGGCCCACTAAACCTACTCACTCTGTCGTCTCCCCACTCCAAGACCTATTCGCGTCTGCGCCTTTAATTCCTTCATCAAAATCATCGAAAGAACGACGAAGGAGAACGAAGGAAGAGTTCTCTGCACATCGATCTTCGCCCTCATCAAAGCAGCTCAACGGTACAATGCAATAAAGAAGATCGAGCAAGGGAACACTCACAGAGGCTATAAATGGAGCTTATCTCGAAGAAGAAGGCGACGGTTTCCTCGGCTCAGTAGAACTGGTTAGTTCCTTGGGAGCCTTAGGATTGGGTTCTGTTTATCTGTGTCTGGTTGAATTAGAGTTGGGGCTTCGAGCCAGGAACTCTAATTCTTCTGGGCATAGCGTGTGTTCGTGTCTCTTGTTCCTTTCTTTGTCTTTCAGCTCGAAGTTTGCTTTCGTACTGTTGATGAGATTGACTCTATATTTATATAAGGAACTCAATCATTCCCTCAATTCTCTTCTGTGGGTTTGCCTTTAATGGATTTCGAACTTGGTAATTGATTGTGTGAGATTGATACATAGACATAGTTGGATAACAATTGGTATCAGAGCCTCCTTTTCGTGGAACTCTCTGTTGCCGAGAAGGAGATCCTCTATCATCTATGTCTTCTCAATCCTTCCCCACCAGTTCTAATCCACCATGGTTCTCTGGTAGTAATTACTCTGTATGGAAGAAAAGAATGAGACTTTACCTCCGAGGAATCGATTGTGATCTATGGGAAATTGTCCGTAATGGACCAATTGACATGAAAGATGATGATGAGGAGGATTGGTCTGATGCACAAAAGAAAAGTGCACAATTAGATTCTAGGGCTATGCACATTCTTCTCTCTGCAATCTCAGATGATGAAGGAGAGAGAGTAAATAAATGTGAAACAGCCAAAGAAATATGGTCTATACTTGAAACTACACACGAAGGAACTTCAGAAGTAAAAGAAACTAGGATTGATTTGCTGTTAAAAGAATATGAAACATTTGACATGCTGTCTGGAGAATCAATATCTGAAATGGATAAAAGGTTTTCCACCCTGGTCAACAGACTAAAGGGACTGGGGAAAACATTTTCAAGTAAAGAACTGGTCAGAAAGGTTCTTAGGTCACTTCCTCTTGAATGGATGGCAAAAAGGACCGCCATTGAGGAAGCAAAAGACCTTAACGTTCTTTCTCTTGAAAACTTAATTGGCTCCCTTCTAAGCCATGAAGAAGTCCTTAAGCAAATGAATTCGATTCAGGATAAGAAAAATAAATCCATAGCATTTAATACTTCCTATTCCAATGAAGGAGAAAAGCTGGATGAGGAGTTCGAAAATGAACTAGCCCTTACCAGTAAAAAACTCCAAAGAATGATCAGGTTCAAGCATGATCAGAACAATAAGAGAGAAAACCAGAATAATAATTATAATAACAGATCATCTGGGCACCAGTTCAATAATTCCTCTAGAACATATGGACATCAATCTAGTGGAACCAATCCCTTTGGTTCTAACAGAGGTGATAGCGGTCCTAAAGACAACAAAAACTCAAATAACAGCAAGAATGACTCAACCATCTGCTTTAAATGTGGCAAAACAGGTCATGTTAGGGCTAACTGCCCTCTGAATAAAAGGAAAGAAAAGGCGATGGTGGCATCATGGAGCGACTACAGCTCAGAGGATGAGTCAGAAGCTATGGCCTTCATGGGTCTTAACTCCAAGGAAGAAGATGATCCTAGTGATCAGGTATGGTCTGAATCATCCTCTGAACTTCCTTCTGATAATCAAAATGAAGACTTCTTTCTCCATGCTCTTTCAAATCTGCAAGAAGAATGTAACAGGTTAAAAAGTAAATTTTGCCTCACCATGTCACAACTTCATGAAAAGGAATCTGAAATCGTGCGTCTTAAGGATCTAGTTAATGTTCAACAAATTGCTCAGCACACTCAAGATAATCAAATTGCATCTCTTTCCAATGAAAACAAAAGGCTTAAGAATGAAATCAACTACTGCCATCAAGTGATGAGAAAGAATTATCTTCTTCCTCAATACTTTAAGAATAACAACCGCTTCAGAAAAGCCTATAAACCTGTTGTTCACCTTCAACCATCATCTGCTCGTTATATTCCACTATCATGTTCATTTTGCAAAAAGTCAGGACACGATTTTTATCACTGTTATTCAAAGAAAAGTAAACCCAAACTCGTTTGGGTTGCTAAAAGTTCTAACTAATCTTCTTTTCTTTTTCAGAACAATAAAGATGCTAATATCTGGTACTTAGATTCCGGATGCTCGCATCATATGACTGGTAATAAAGAACTTTTTACTTTTCTAAATCCAAAAAGGGGAGGTAAAGTATTTTATGGTAACAATAACTGTGCTACTGTTGTTGGTAAAGGTACTATAAGTAGCAATCCATCTCTGATTATAGAAGATGTTCTGTATGTTGATGGGCTAAAACACAACCTACTATCTATCAGCCAAATATGTGGTTCCACCTATAGTGTAACCTTTGATCCTTTCTGCTGCACTATTGAAAGGATTTCTGATAAGACAGTAATCTTTAAAGGAAAGAAAATAAACAATGTTTATACTATAGACCTAGCTACTCTGGATCTTTCTGAAAACATTTGTTTAAGCTCCTTCTCTGAGAATGCTACAATCTGGCATAGAAACCTAGGTCACTTGAGCTTCTCTAGACTATCTAACCTATCTAAACTCAACCTTGTTAGAGGTTTGCCTGAAATTAAAGGGTCAGAGAAGTTTACTTGTGAGGCTTGCATACTTGGAAAGCATTGTAAAAAGTCATTTAAAAGTAAAAAGGATATCACAACTTCCTCCACCTTTGAACTAATTCATATGGACCTATTTGGCCCTACTAATGTGCAAAGTCTTGGAGGAAAGTCATATGTACTTGTAATCGTTGATGATTACTCCAGATACTCATGGATTTATCTCTTAGCATCTAAAGATGAAGCTTTCAACAAATTTAGATCCTTTGCTGCCCTAGTGAAAAATCAGTTTGGCTGTTTAATTAAAAGCATTAGAAGTGATAATGGTGGTGAGTTTATAAACTGTGATTTTGAAAACTTCTGTGATCATCATGGTATTCTTCACACTTTCTCGGCACCTAGAACTCCACAACAGAATGGTGTTGTGGAGAGAAAAAATCGTTCAATCATTGAGACAGCTAGAACTATGCTCTTAGAGTTTGATTGCCCTAAGTTTCTTTGGGGGGAGGCAGTGAACACTGCCTGTTATACATTAAATCGTACTACTATTCGCAAGCATGTTAATAAAACCCCTTATGAAATTTTGAAAGGGAAACAACCTAAGATATCATACTTTCATCCTTTCGGGTCAAAATGTTACATACTGAACACCAAAGACTCACTCGGCAAATTCGATGCAAAATCAGATATTGCCTCATTTCTAGGTTATTCAACTAAAGGGCAGGCATACAGGGTGTTCAACAATAGGACCAGGAAAGTTGAAGAATCAGTTCATGTTAGATTTGATAATTCTGAACCCAATTCCCCTTTACAATCTAATATCTGTGACTATGACTTTCTGCCTCTTAGCATTTGTAATGAGACAGGTAATTCATCCAGAACCGAGTCTCCTACTGATCCTCCCTCCACCACTGAATCATGTTCTGATGAATCTACATCCAATCAAGAAGCTCCACCTCACATCAGAAAAAGACACCCACCATCACAGATAATTGGTAATCTTTCTGATCCAATTCAAACCAGAGGTAAGAGCATTCCAGGTCAGTATGCCTTTGTCTCTTTACTTGAGCCAAAAAACTTCAAGGAAGCAATTCTTGATGATGAATGGTTGCTTGCTATGCAAGAAGAGTTGTCCCACTTTGTTAGATTATGTGTATGGGAACTTGTGCCTAGGCCCTTAGATTCTACCATAATTGGTACTAAGTGGATTTTTAGAAACAAGTCTGATGAATTAGGATTCATTATTAAAAACAAAGCTAGACTTGTAGCTCAAGGATATAATCAAGAGGAAGGAATTGATTATGATGAAACTTTCGCCCCTGTTGCTAGATTAGAATCAATCAGACTCCTGTGTGCTTATGCTAGCTTCATGAACTTTAAACTGTATCAAATGGACGTAAAATCTGCCTTTCTTAATGGAGAAATTAAAGAGAATGTGTATGTGGAACAACCTCCTGGTTTCATCGACCCTGAATTCCCTGATCATGTTTTTAAATTGAACAAGGCGCTATATGGACTCAAACAAGCCCCTAGGGCTTGGTATGAGAAACTAACTGCGTTTCTTATCTCTCAAGACTTCATTCAGGGAGGTGTAGATAAAACTCTATTCATAAAGAAGAAAAATGATCACACTCTGATAGTACAAATCTATGTTGATGACATAGTTTTTGGTAGTACTAATCCCAGTTTATGTGAAGAATTCTGTTTCATTATGAAGAATCAGTTTGAAATGAGCTTGATGGGAGAATTAACTTACTTTCTAGGCCTGCAAATTCTTCAAACAGATTCTGGAATTTTCATTCATCAAACCAAATACTTGCAATCTATGCTGTCTAAATTTGAATTATCAAACATTAGTTCTTGCAAAACTCCTCTTGCCACAAATACACATCTTGACTATGACGAAAATGGAAAATCTGTTTGTGAACATAAATACAGAGGCATGATAGGGTCCCTACTGTACCTAACTGCTAGTAGACCAGACATTCAATTTAGTGTCTGTCTCTGTGCAAGGTTTCAGCATAAGCCAAAGGAAAGTCACTTAACTGCAGTAAAGAGGATATTTAGATACTTAAAAGGATCTTATGATCTTGGTCTCTGGTATCCTAAATCTGATTGTCCCTCCCTAATTGGATACTCTGACTCAGACTTTGCTGGTAGTATTACTGATAGAAAAAGCACAAGTGGAAGTTGTCAGTATTTTGGTCGATCACTTGTATCCTGGTCTAGTAAGAAACAAGGGTCAGTAGCTCTGTCTACTGCTGAAGCAGAATATATAGCTGCTGGAAACTGTTGCACTCAAATTCTATGGCTAAGATCACAGTTATTAGATTATGGATTAGACTTTGATAAAATTCCCATTTTATGTGATAACACAAGTGCTATCTGCATGTCAAAAAATCCTGTTCACCATAGTAGAACTAAGCACATAGAAGTAAAACATCACTTCATTAGAGATGTCATTCAATCTGGGCTCATTGAACTAAACTTTATATCCACTGATCTCCAAGTTGCTGATATTTTCACAAAAGCCCTTTCATCTGATCGATTTATAAGGTTGTGTGATGACCTTGGATTGCAATCTCTTCACTCTATACAGAATGCTCGTTAATCCAGGTGCTGCCCTTCCCTTCTATTAATTCTCTCGTCACTTGTGTTTACTGCATTTATGTATGTTTTGCCTTTCAAAACTGTGTTCATATTCCTTGAATGTGATGTTTGGTTTTTCCATGCCTAGTTAAAGTCTGTGCTTTACCTCTATTTACGAGTCATTAAACAAAACAGTCCCACCATATTAGTTTATATATGAGGAAGTTTTCAGAGTCTTCCTTCACCCATCTCACTGTTTAAACATCAAAAACACCACTTTCTCTGGTCATCATGACTGACTTGTTCACCTCATCAGTCATTCCTGGTGCTGTAGTCACTTATGTGGGAAGAACATTCAATGAGCCAGTAGAATTCAATCTCCATAGGTTCAAAGAGTTTTATGCCCCTCGCAAATTAGCTGTCCCCATCCATCTTGATCTATTTGAGTTCAAAGCTGCTGGAATTGATATCATACCATACATTAGAAACCTGGGGTGGGAGTTTCTTCTTCACTACCCTCCTTTGGCGGCATGTCCCCTTCCTGTTCGCAACTTTTATGCAAACCTTGACTGCCGAGGAATCATTACCAGGAAACTCACTACCCTTGTTAATGGATATCTCATCTCCCTATCCTCTGAAGCCATCAGTGTTCTCCTGAACCTTCCTACTGAAGGTCCTCTTCCCTTGGCTCATGAGGATGAGTTTTTATTCTATGACTTCGACTATGTTGTTGAGTATTCTCGTATTACTCAGCGAAGTGTTGGAGCCAATGAAGTAATCACTGCTGCTGAATTGAATCCCTCTCTCCGTACTCTGCATTACTTCATTACCCACTTCTTTCTGCCTCGCTCGTCAGGGCTTCACATCGTCACAAAACTAGATCTCTGGATTCTCTCTAATGCTCTTACTGGGCGTAAAATAGACTATTCCCAGCTGCTCTTTGGATCGATTGTTCGAAATGCTGAGTGCCACCTCAGTGGGGATCTGCCCTATGGGGGTTTCATCACCCTTATTATCTCCAACCTTGGCATTTCACTCGATGGTTATTCATCAGTGGACTCCTCAGTTTCTGTCCCTGCTCTCTCTGTGTTTCAATCCATCGGTGTCAATCCTCAGCCTTTGAAAGGGGGAGATATCACTGATCCTGCAGCTGGTCATCTCAAAATCAGAACAAAAACAATTTCTAAAACACCCCTGCTATCTGGAGACTCATCCTCATCCATCCAAAAAAATCTGATCATCACCTTTGAAGAAGAAGATGCTGAAATGGAACCTGAATCGCTTTCTGAAGAAGACATCAGAATCTTTGCTGAAGACCTCGAGAAAGAAATAATGGAAGCAACGGCTGGAACTCAGGGGGAGCCTGTGAATGATGAGAAGCCTGCTGAAACTCAGGGGGAGCTTTCAAAAATAGACTAGCTGAAAGACGTGCTCTGAAACTAAAAGATTATTTAAATGCCTTGCTATGATGAACTTTGATGAACTGCATTCCTTTGGTGTTTTGATTTTCATTTAGTGCGCTCAGTATTTCCTGAGAAGGGTGGTTGCCTTGATGTCCTGTCGTCCTTTGAGTTTGACTGTTCTTAAGGGGATTATGAAAGACCATAATGGTCTAAATAAAATAAGTGGTTGTTTTTTGTGTCTGCTGCAGAATTCATACAATCATTATAGCTTCATCGTTATCAAATTTTTGTCTTGCTGCTCTGCTGTGATTTTTCTCATTTTGCTGTCAGAAATAAAGGCTTGATCGCAGGGGGAGATTGTTGGGCCTTGTCGATCAACTAGTCAGAGTCCATCGCAGGCCCGAAGGCACTCGTGGCCCACTAAACCTACTCACTCTGTCGTCTCCCCACTCCAAGACCTATTCGCGTCTGCGCCTTTAATTCCTTCATCAAAATCATCGAAAGAACGACGAAGGAGAACGAAGGAAGAGTTCTCTGCACATCGATCTTCGCCCTCATCAAAGCAGCTCAACGGTACAATGCAATAAAGAAGATCGAGCAAGGGAACACTCACAGAGGCTATAAATGGAGCTTATCTCGAAGAAGAAGGCGACGGTTTCCTCGGCTCAGTAGAACTGGTTAGTTCCTTGGGAGCCTTAGGATTGGGTTCTGTTTATCTGTGTCTGGTTGAATTAGAGTTGGGGCTTCGAGCCAGGAACTCTAATTCTTCTGGGCATAGCGTGTGTTCGTGTCTCTTGTTCCTTTCTTTGTCTTTCAGCTCGAAGTTTGCTTTCGTACTGTTGATGAGATTGACTCTATATTTATATAAGGAACTCAATCATTCCCTCAATTCTCTTCTGTGGGTTTGCCTTTAATGGATTTCGAACTTGGTAATTGATTGTGTGAGATTGATACATAGACATAGTTGGATAACAGAAGCGATACTAACTGATATCCAATGGTGTATGAACTAATATCCAAGTCTTTGCGAACTAAATAATTCGGGTAGTTGATCGGTTTGGGCTCTGATACCATGTTTTTGTTACTCTCTTATATTTTTATAAATGTCTTATTGGTTTAGTAATCTTTGTTTTATTTTATTTAGGCTAGTTATTATATCCGTAATTAATTCGGTTTTAGAGATAGCTTCTTCTAATGTTTCTGTGATTCTCTTATATTTTTATAAATGTCTTATTGGTTTAGTAATCTTTGTTTTATTTTATTTAGGCTAGTTATTATATCCGTAATTAATTCGGTTTTAGAGATAGCTTCTTCTAATGTTTCTGTGATTCCAATACTCATTTGTTCCTCTACGATTTCTGAAGCAAAGTAAGTTAGTTCTTGTGTGACCGTATTGATATAATTTATTGAAGTGAGATTTATAGCATCTATTCCTTCAATTAATTTATTTATATGATAATTAGTAGGCATGTTTTAGATTTTATTCTCTAGATTTGCGATTGAATGTTGCAATTTTTCCAACTTATTTATTACTTGATTATTGGTTATCTCTTCAATTAATTTATTTACTTGATTATTGGTTATCTCTTCTTGTTCTAGATTTTGTTCAATTACTGGGATATGCCTAATTCTTTCTGATTGTGTTTTAATTAATCGTCTTTGATCTTGGGTTATCGATGGTCGACTAGGTTCTATTCTAACAGTTTTTAATGGTGCTTCTAGTTGAATTAAAGGTTTAAATAAATCTTCTATAGTAATTACTTCCTTATTTTTAAAGGTTAAGCTGTGGTGACTATTTGTTAATGCATAATTTATTTGATAAGTTACTGAAAATGGTTTGCTATTCTCTTTCATAAAATTTTCTCTTTTTAATTCGTATTTTATAATGATAGAAGAGTCAAGATTACCATCTGCCAGGCTTAATCCTTGTTGCAGGTTAATGTCGAATTTAATTATTCCTACTCCTAAATTTCCCGTTCCTTTAGCAATAATACTTTCTTCTTCGTTTAGGAGCCTATCATCACGAATTTCTAATTCCATGGGTGCGTCAATTCCTATTTTCATGGTTGATTTTAATATAATTTGAATTGTACTAATATGAATATAAGCTATTTTATTTCGTTCTTCTGGTCTTAGTTTAGCTAATCTTTTTCTGATTTGTTCTTTATTTATTACTTGGATTAAGAAATCACCCTTAGTTTGATCAATAGGGACTGCTACTTCACCTATCATTTTACCATATTTAATAATGTTTTCTCTATCAAAGAGCTTTGATAAAAAAGACTTAGTGATAAAGTTCTGAGTTTCTGAAATAGTAAAATTAGTTTTTTCTCTAATTTTCTTAATGTCTATAACACCATCTAAGAAGTAGTTTTCATTATCATTTTTGTTTAAATAGTCAAAATAACTTGAGGTAGGATTATCAGACATACCTGACTTGCTCTTCTGATGAAATTCTGAGCCTTTTGATGATCGCTTGATGATTGTAGCTTCTTTCCGTGCGTTTGATTATATTGAAAATGATTGTGGCCTCCAGGATCAGTGGATCCAAGCCTTACAACTAGCTAGCTAGAGGGAGAGAGTAAACAGGCAATTTTTATGGCCAAACTCGTTCTGCCTTATTTCATTGCAAACTCTTGCTCTTATATAGAGCTGAGGGGAGATACAAAGACGTCATTGCTTACGTTTGTGCAACAGGGACGTAAAGCTAATACGTTAAAAGAAAACGCGTGAAACGATAAGAAAGCTGATAAAATACAATAATGCACGACTTTTTTAAAGGAGTCGGCCAACCTTCTTTTGTCGCTTTATTCCATGTTTGATTCCTTTTTCTTCACATGCTTCTGTCAGTCTTGGTCTGCTGGTCCACTGATGTCTTCGTCAGTTGCTGCACACCACTCACAGAGATGGTCTTCATAGATAGTAAGCTCATTGCATAACTGTTTCTTGATTTGAGTGGGAAGGGCTGACAGATTCCCATTAATTTCTGTGAATTCCTTAATTTTATCTGTTATGATTGCCCATTCTTCTTTGGTTATGTTTCCTCTTGTTTTGCTGGTGATGATGACATCGGGGCTGCTGTAATTAACTTTAATCTGGCTTTCCGGTTCAATTTTGGTTAATGCTCTGCATACTGCAAGAAGACCCTTTACTTGGTAGTCTGGGTTCTTCTCATAGTCTCGTAGGTCATCTCTGGTAGGGTAATCATGGTTTGATACTCCCATGAGGATAACTGCCTTTGATCCGATCAATAGCTTGTCTTGATCGAATACGGGGTAGCTGCTTGTATATTTGAGAAATATTTCTCTTTCCTTGGCGAATAGCTCGAGATATCTTCTGATTACGTTCCTCATTCTTTGTGGGAAGTATTCAAATACCTTCATGGTTGTAGTGTAGATAGTGTCGATTAATCCATATTGATGGAACTCAAAAGAGAGTTCTGGTGATGCTTCTTCTGTGATTACTGCTTTGGGTCCTCCTCGACTGACGGGGTAGAAACCCATGGTCGTGTGTTTTTCTTCATAGTTGATTATCATATCCCAGTTGGATATGAACTTCTGAAAGATTGGTTTTAATTGCTCTTCTTTTTCCTTGGTGGTTAGGATACTTTTGATACTGGGTATCTTCATGACAAGTTTCTGCGACTGTTGCTCTTGATTCTTGAGTGGTTCTTTCATTGCCATCACCTTGTATGATTGTCTGTATGCTTCGTCGGCTGCTTCTTTTGTTTTAAATGATTGATGTTGGACTGGTTTGCCGTTGATGTGCTGGCTAGCGATGGCCCAGTTATGATATACTCCTCGGTATGGTCCATTGAATATGACATACCATTTGCTGCTTTTTCTGTCGTCTTCTTCGTAGTGGGAATCTTTTGTTTCTTTTTCTTCTTGTTCAACGATGTCTGCCCATCGTGTTGTCTTTTGTATATTATTGCTGGTAGTGGTGGATGATTGTATTGCTGTCGACTTTTCAGCATGTTCTGTGGTCAGTGTTGATGGCTTTCCACTAGTGGAGCTAGTTGTTAATGTACTGACGTCGATGTAGTTGATTTTTAACTGTTGCTGAATGACGTCGATTGATTGAATTATTGCTTCTTCTTCCCCCCTGCAAAGGATAAGCTGTTGTTCCAGTGCTGCACTCTTTTCCTGCTTCTGCTTTAGTTGATTGATGAGGGTTTTTATGAATCCTTCCATTCTCGAGTCAGTGTGTCTGTGAATGGATTGTTGCTGGACTTGATATACTTCAGATAAGGATTGTAATAATGGAGTTGTTGCTGCCACCTGATTAATCTTCCTTTGTTGAAATCTGCCTGAAGCTTGTATCTCCAAAAACCTGTTACATATTTAGAGTCGGTTTGAAGTTCAAACCTTGTAGATAATAATTCAAGCTTCCATTTTTTCAATGTTCTGAGACAGGCTAGTGTCTCTAATTCGTGGATCGGATAGTTCTGTTCAGTGGCGGTAAACGTTCCAGAAATATATTTACATAATTTCTTAGAATATTTATCACTGTTGAAAGGAACTGATGATTGAGAACTTGAAAGTTCAATAATATTGTCCGAAGACTGATAATCTTTAGGCTCTTGGCCAGAGACAGTAGCCTCGTTATTGTCTATTTTGACATTACCAAAATTGTCCATTTGTAATAATTCCTTACCATTTTGTATTGCTAACATACACCCTGCCCAAGTGTCCTTAGAGGCATCCGTTTGAATTATTAGAAAATCGTTTTCACAAGGGTTATATAATTTTGGTAAATGCTGACATTTTTCTTTCATTAATAAAACTATTTTTGTGTCTTGATCATTCCATGATCAAGGGATTTTGTCAGAAATCTTTTTCTGTAAATGTTTTCTTTCTTTTGCTAAATCTTTTAAAAATCCTTGTTCGCTTATATAATTTAAGCATCCGAGAAAACGTTGAATTTGTTTTCTATTTTCAAGTTGGTTTGGGAATTTATCGATTTTTTCTTTAGTGTTTGGTGACAACTCAATTTCACCCAAATTATTAATCTTCATACCAAGATATTCAATTTCTTTTTGAAGAAGTTTTGATTTCTTCTTAGAGATAATTAGACCTTTTTCTTTTATTCTCTGTAAAACTATCAAGATTTTTTCACGATGGTCTTCTTCTGATTGATTTGTGAAAATAATAATATCATCAATGTATGCCAAACAGAACGATTGAAAACCTTCTAATACATGATCCATAAACCGTTGGTAAATAGCTGGTGCTTGTTTCATCCCAAATGGGAGAACATTCCATTCGTAATGTTTTTATGGTGGACATGAAAAGGCTGTTAAAGGTTTGGTATTCTCATGTAGACGAAGTTGCCAATATCCAGATTTAGCATCTAAACTACTAAACCAAGTTTGACCTTTTAATCTTTCTAATATATAGTCTTTCCTAGGTAGTTTATAGCTATCTCCTATTGTTTGTTCGTTTAGTTTTTTATAGTTTATTACCATTCTTCTTTTTCCTCTTTTGATTTCATTGTTATTTTCTACATAAAAGGCTGGTGCACTGTGAGGACTTTTACTTTCTCGTATTATTCCTTTTTCAGCTAACTCTGAACATTCCTTTTGGAATTCTTCTACATCTCGTTGAGTATATTGAATTTTGTTAGGGACATTAACTTCCATTTTAGGATCTTTTAGTTTAATTTCGATAAGTTCTTGATTGGTATTTTTATCTTTATCTAAAGGATGTTCACTACACACCTGGTCTAAAGTATCCTCTAGAATGCTATAAGTAATCTGTATATATTCTAGTCTATTTTTGAGGTTTTGAAGCACAATTTTTAGCACTTCATTTTTTGTGATTATTCTTGTTGTGATTATCTTAGATTCCTGGTCTATTGTTTTAGGACATCTAAGGCTGATTGTTCTAATTCTTTGGATAAATGGTTGATATAATTTTAGAAAGTTATTTCCTATTATTATATCTAGTCCTGAGTCATGTTGATATATTGTTTTAGCTGTGAAGATATGTTTTTCAATGATTATTGGTACATATTGTTTTACATACCAAATTTCATGGATAGATTTGTCTGCCACTATAATTTTTAAAGGTTTTTCAAGTTTATCCCATTTTTTTATGGTTGATTTTTTGGCAAAACATAAGGTTGCCCCTGTATCAATATATGCTAAGAAGCTTTTCTTCTCTATTTAAATGTTGCGTTAGGATTGCCCTTAGTTAAAACCTTCTTCTGACTCATCTGAAGAGGTTTCTGAGGTTGAAATATATTCAATAATTTCTATATCGGATAGTTCAAAATCTGTTTCTTCGATTGGTTCAAAACCACAATCGTAAGCTAATCTAAGGACTTCTTGTTTTCTAGTGTTAGTATTTTTCTTAGGACATCTATTTGCGTAATGTCCTTCTTCGTTACATAACCAACATCTACAATTTGTTTTTCCTTTAGGACAGTATTCTTGTTGTCTTGATTTTTGTTTATACTGTTTTCTATTTCTGAAATATTTATTTGGTTTTCTAAACCTATTTTTTCTATATTCTTTGTAAGGTATTTTTCTCCATTTTTTATAATTTCTATATTTTTTCCGAGTTTTAATGATCTTACGATCATCATTACACCCATACTTTCCAACTCTGTCCATTGTTTGTTCACAACAGAGTTTAATTTTAGCTTCTTTCTTTAGTTTTTCCTTATTGCAAGCTTGTTTATGCCATTCTTGTAAAACTAATATTCGTCCTCCTAATGTATTTGGTATCTCTTCTTTAGCCAAAGTTTCATTAAAGGTAGCTTCAACTTTTTCAGAGACATTAGGTGGTAATTTAGCATAGAGTAATTTATCCATCTCTTTTCTTATCGAAGGGGTGACTTGATAATAATGTGTTCTGAATTCACAAATAAATGGTTCTAAGAAGCACATGTTGCAAATTCTAAGATTAGTTAAATGCCAAATAGCTTGTTGACTTATGGTTGTGTTTGGTTTATCTTCTCGAGGATGTCGTCCTAAGAATTCATGAGTTATAGCATTTAAGACTTTTTCAAAGGTATTCGTCGCATCTGTTGTTCCATATAACGTTGTCTTAGTAGGAATATCCATGTTGTTAAGATAATGATAAACTGCCCCAGTTGTTTTATATATTAAGAAATTAAACATTTCATTAGGGTGTAATTTCTTTAGATCTTCATTCGTTTGTATTAGTAATCCTGTTCGATTTTTCCAGTCTTCTAATTCTTTTAATGGGTTGACGCAACAATCAAGATCTAATATATCAGGATTGTTAAAACTAGTGGTGGAATATTTTGGTATGTAAGATTGAGGTATTTTACTCCATCCTCCCTCTTTGCGAGGTGTATACGAATTTTTATATAAGTATTCATCAGAAAATAGTTGACCATCTTTATAGTCATTAAAATCACGCTTCCGTGATGTTTCAGCTTGATCCTCAGTTTCAGTTTTCGTGTAATTTGTATTTGTGTAATTTTTATAGGGGTTTTCGTCACTACTATAGTCAAGAACTATTTTATCGTTTTCTATATTTTCTTCTATTTCTGGTTCTGATTCAATAGTAATTGCGGCTAGTAAATCGTTTAATTTATTAATCTGTTCGTCAATACTAGTCATAGAAGTTTGTAGGGTGCCATGATAGTTAATGGGATAGATTTTCCTGATTTATGCTCATTCAAATATTCTTTTATATCTTCAATTGTAATGCTTCTTTTATTATCTAATTTAATTATTATTGCTTGAAGTTTAATAATGATTTCCTTAAGATCTTCTACCGGTAATACTATTTCCTTAGAATTTGGAGTTGTTTTTCCCATTGCTATTTCTCTTTGTTTTATATCCACTATTATATTGGTAATTGTATCCTTAGCGTGTTCTAAATCTGAATATATATCTTTTTGTTTTTCATTACCTTGATATTCTAATATTGATTTTAATTGCTTATTATTGTCTTCTAATATATTTATTAGATTTCCTTGATATTCATCTATTTTTCTTCCTAATTTTTCTAGTTTTATCGAAATATTTTCAGTAGCCATAATTTGTCTATAAGGTGGATATTAGTTCAGCCATTTTGGATACGAGTTAGTATCTGCTAACAAAAGGGCTTGTTAGCATTTTAACTTTTTCGGAGTTGAAGATGCGGGATTGAGGTGATGGCGATTAGCTTTTTACTTTAGAGCCCCTGAATACTGAACTGAACTGAACAGGTAATTACTTCCCCTTCGCTGGTCTGTAATCGCAATTAATGTCTTAACTAGCTTTGTACCCGGCCATTGGCCGGGTAGATATTTTTATTAATTATTTCATATAATATTTAAATTTATTACTATTTTGATTTTATTTATGATATAATTTTTTTTATTTTAAACATAAAAATATACTTTTAGTATAAGATTTATTGAATTTAAGTAACATTTATCTTAGATTGGTTTTATTGATAGAGTGAAAGTATTGCGCATAAGATATGATAATATGATAGCACCAAATCACCAATCATGTTGTGATCAATAAACTAAAATCATCAAATGAAGTTTGTCTCAATAGTTTAATATCTTAACAACCTATACCGTACGATTTGGAGTTAGTGGGTTCAAAACCCTACTAATGCTTTTTATATGTTTGGTTAATTTTATTGTAGAGAATCTTTAAATTAATAAAATGACACCATAATAAGGCTAACGTGAATGCATAAGAATTGAGCAAATTTGAAATTAGGAAGTCTATTTTGAGAAAATAAGTAGTTTATGATTTTTTTTTGCCTAAAATTCAAAATATATTATAATATTTTTGAATATCCACAAACATTCATAAACGAAATGACTGAGAACATTCATCGTAAACATCGATTCAAAATGGTCTTTTCCTCTCCACTATACTACCCTATACTTCGGTTCGATACCCTATTCCTTAGAAGCAAATAATATGAATTACAAAGTGAAAACATGCTAATTTAAATGTTATTAAGATTAAAATAAAGATAAAATTATCTATCCAAAATGCTCCCAGCCTCCCAAGTTTTACATTTTTTATTGGGTACTACTATAAAAGCCAAGAGAGGTACTAATTAACGCCCTAACTTTTTAAATTCCGTCGCCCTAATTTAACAATTTGACGGTTTTGTCCCAAAAAAAGCTCAATTTCTAACCAAAATCCCAAAAGTGCTCGCCCTAATCCCTAAATCTTCTCCGTTGCCGCACATTCCCCTGTCACCGTCAGCCCACCATCGCTCTAGAAATCATCGTCGTCGTTCACCTTGGAAGGGATATCTCGCGGCGGCTGCTCCGCTGCTCCTTCCACCCTATCGACGCCGCCAAGCCCTCTGCTGCGCCGCTCACCCTGGAGAAAAGACTCTCGCCGCCATGCCTGCTCGGTCGCCGATCGGGTTCATCCGTCTCTGCTCCCGCTTAGGAAGTCACCGCCCGTCGCTCTGGAAATCATTGTCGTTGTTCGTCCTGGAAGGGATTCCTCGCGGCGGCTGGTCCCCTGCTCCTTCCACCCCGTCGACGCCGCTCTACTACTCCTGGGATATGTTGGGTTTTTCGCGGTAGAGGAAGGAGGAGGAAGAAGACTGATCGACGCTTCCTTCTTCGGACTCACCATCGCTCGGCACTAGCAGAGCCCGACGACGGGCTACGGGCAATGACCTCCTTGGCGATATTTCTTTCATTCTCGAGCGGCGGCGGCTGACGGCGACGGGGAAGAATCATATGGCTTGCGGCAGCGACGGTGGAATGTGGCGGCGACGGGGAAGAATCATAGGGCTTGCGGGGGCGACGATTGACATTTTAGGAATTATGGCGAGCGGGGTAAAATCGTCTGTTTAGTTAATTTAGGGCGAAAATTTTAAAAAGTTAGGGCGTTAAATAGAAATTCAGAAAACGAAAGCCTTAAATGAAAGAGGAGAAAATGGAGGAAGCGGTTGCTTTAAAAAAAAAACGTTGCTACTGTAAAAAAAACCAAACGTTGCTACTGTTGAGGGATTTGAAAGAAAAAAAAGGAACTGTGTTTTTGTTTTTTAGCGTGCTGACGTGGGAGCATGGATTTCATTTAAGGCTGATGTGGCAGTGGTCAAAATCTTAAAGCCTTTTAATATTTTTATAGATAGATAGATAGACAATAGTCAAACACGTATACACCCCCAACCATCAACCATTTTCCATCAAAGTTAACAAAACAAAACAAAAAGTTTAAGCTTGTCATTCAACTATTATCATCTCAAATTCTCAAGAGTTGAAGTATAAGATACTAGATAAAATGCCTTCAAACGAGAGAATAAGGGTTTCGTCTAATGATAATTTATTGGTTTTGAAACTGGGGATTCCATATTTAAATCAATTACGTTATGTTTGTTTATGCGTGCAAGTGAAAAGGGTAAATATGTAAATGGGATAAATAAACTATTTTTTTGTTGAATAAATAAACTATTCTAGACTATCCCAACTTAAAGTGGAAAGAGAGAGAGAAAGAGGAAAGATCATATGAGAGGTAATTAATAAAAATTATGTTCATTTATGTACTTTTATTATGTTTAATAATAATTCCATGCATAAAACATACTAAGTAACAATTCCATTATAATGATTACAAAAATTACATAATAATAATCTATTTTTTATCGTTGTAGTTATTATTAATGTATATCTTGTCCAGAGATCATCGTTTGACTTGGATGAGAAAGTTTGTCAAGATCGTCTAATCAAATCGAGATCTTTTGGTTGACTCGAATTTGCATTGAAAATTAGAGAGAAGGATTATTTGTGGAAAAGGCAGAGAGGAACGATTTGGTTGACTCGATTTACCTTATTAAATATTTAAAACTTACAGAATTGAACGTGTTTGAGTGAGTTTGACCGGATTCACTTTAAAGTTAAACCCGACACGAGAATACAGTAGAATGGCCGGTTATGATTAAACCCGATTTGATATGTCAGTTTCACACCGGTTTAACCACCTTGTCAACAATCAACATCCGAGTGAGAAACATGTTTTCAGAATTTAACTGCAAGTACTGGTTTATAGTAGGACTGAATGTCAGTACTTGCAGATGAGCTAGATATATCTCTTGACCATGAGTTGAGCTTCGGGCCTACTCGCCCTCGAGATTGCTGGATCTAGTGATGGCAATGCGGCGGGGCGGGTAACTCAATTTCCATGCCCCGCCCCACGCTATTACGGGTCGGGGCAGGTAAAACCCGCGCGGGTACGAGGCGGGGTGGGTTGACCCACTCTTACATGTTGTTCAAAAAAAAATACAAGTAAATTTTACTTTTTACAATAAAACGTAGGGAAAAACACTTTAAGAATGAAAAATATTGATAATAGAATGGATAATTGAGCCTAACAAGTTGAAAGATCGACTCTAACTAGTTGAAAAAAAGTCAAAATAAGAGAAATATGTATAGATATTGTAAGAAATTGAGATAAAATGAGTCTAGAATGGGGCGAGGCGGGGCAGGGCGGGTCGGAAGTAGATACCCATGCCCCGCCCCCACGCTACTGCAGGTCGGGTAATACCCGCGGAGCGGGTTGAAATTGCCATCACTAGCTGGATCAATGATGATTTTTTATATGCCTAACAATATTATACATAAATAATTACCAAGAAAAGTGTATTATTATATTTATATAATTTAGGGATAGCAATTTCGACCTGACCCGTTTTACCCGACCTGTTTTGGGGCGGGTCCGACCCGCCCCGTAGGCGGGGCGGGGCGGGCATGGGTACTCTCATCGACCCGACTTCTCCTGACCCGCCCCATTCTCGACCCATTTTTGCCTAAATTACACGTAAGTTTAGTCAAATTACTTAGGATTTTCATATTATTACATCAAATTTTAGCTATAATAAAGTTTTAAATTAGTGAAAACCTTAATTTCTCCAATAATTTAACTATATTTATCATAATATTATTTGTTTCCATGGTCTTATAATAAAAATAACGAACATTTCTAATATTTTTCATATAAATTGATTACCCATTGGGTCGACCTGCCTCGCCTCATGAACCGTGATAAATTATCCGACCTGGACCCGACCTGTCACGGGGCGGGTCTGGGTACCATAAAACCCGCCCCGGACCTGCCCATTGCCATTCCTAATATAATTCATTAATCATTACCATTTGTTTGATGTTTGATTTGATTCGTAGGATTATTTCTTTCTTTAATTGACTGATTTGAATGACATAAATGGAATCCAAAACGTTGCAATTAAAGAAAGAAAGAAAAACGGACAAAGTACACTTGCTGGACTCTGATTGACACAGTGGAACTTCCAATGCATGCGAAGGGAAAACGAGAACAGAGAGCAACAGGGAAGGTGGGGAAAAAATGGCGACAATAATTAAAACCAAGGTAGCAGCTGGAGAACCCGTCACTCACTTCGTCATGGCGCAAGAACCGCAGGAAGATGCTGCAATGGCGGCCTGTACTAAACCCCATTTCTTTCGCCCACTCCTTCCCGGTTTTGAGCATCGGCTTGTACTAACAACCTCTCTCCCTCTCCCTTTTCTCTTCTCTCGATTTTACCCAACAGCCGTGACCCCGCAAAGCATTTAACTTTTCTTTCTTTTTGTACATCTTTGCAGTCAATTCCAGTGGCCTTCTCCGAAAGGTTCTTCGATGGCGGGGAAATGGCGGGCGAAACTGCTGCCGTGCTGAGAACCCCTGGCGGGAAATCGTACCAGGTGAAGATCAGTGGTGGCAGAGAGTTCAGTGATGCGGGTTGGAAGGCGTTCGCTGCGGACCACAGCTTGCATGTGGGCGATTTCGTGGTGTTCAGATATGATGCACGTATGGTGTTCGACGTAATGATCTTCGACCCAAGTGCTTGTGAAAGAGTGTACCCTTCTTCTTCTCCGTCGTCGTCTCTTCCGTTCCTCGTCCCTGTCAAGCCAGAGCGTGAAACAATTCCGGTCGATGATGATGAACAACCCGAAACTGAACTAGATAGCAGTAAACAAACTTCGGCTGTTTTAGTCCCCTTTTTTCTAAAGATCGGTCGATTGTTAGATACCCAGAAGAAAAGTTGCATGCTTTAACAAATCTTGTTGAAATGATTCAGGAACAACGGATGAGAGTGGTGATGATAAAGTGCAGGAAACTTCAACGGTGAAAGCTGCTGCTAGGTCCGTGCCGAAAGGCCCTTTCTTTGTGGTCAATATCGGGAGGAACACCCTGAAAAAGAACAGGCTGGTTAGTCACTCTCTTGTTCATGTTTGCGAATTGAAGGGATCAATGAGATGGGAGAATAATTGATTACTGTCTGCAGCCCATTCCCAAAGAATTTACGATGAAGAATAATCTGGAATCTCGTCGTCTTGCTATGGTTTTGAATGAAGAGGGAAATTCATGGCCTGCACATTTGATCATCACCAACAGGCTTGCCTACCCTAAATACAGACCCCAAGTAGTTCTTGGACGAGGCATCGGTCAATTCCTGGAAGACAACGGGCTGCAGCTGGGAGATACTTTCTACTTGGAACTTGTTCAAGGTGGAGAGAATCCTGTATTCAGAATGTCTGGTGAGTACTTTTCTTCCTCCTGGTTATAGAAAGAATTGAACTGTCTATACTATCAAGGTTATTAGTACTCTGATTAACTTAACTGCAAGATATCTGGTGTCTGTTATGACTGACTGATGTGAAGGGTTGCATTCCGATCCTGAGGCCATGAAAAGGGAGCTAGAAAAAGTGAGGAAGAAGATCAAACTAACGGAGGTAAAGGAGGAGCAAATTCCTTCGGGGTCATCCACAGCCATGCAAAACCATTTCCTCATCAAGTTAACCAACCGCTACTTCGACGGATATGCACTGGTTAGTAACGTAAGCTTGTTAATTAGTTCAAAACTATGCTTGATCAGCTTCTTATAAGTGGTTTATTTTGCGGTGCAGCATATCCCAAAGGAGTTTGCCCTAAATAATGGTTTGATTGGTTTAAAATGTGTAATGATCCTACGAAATGAAGAAGGAAGTCCCTATCCCGTGAAGTTAAGGAGTAGCAAGGCCGGTAGACCTTTCATCGGAACTGGCTGGTACGACCTAGTAAGAGCAAATCGCCTAAGAATGGGAGATGTCTTGAGGTTTGAACTCGTTGAAACTGGAATGAACCCTGTTATGACGTTTAAGGTAACTAGAATCACCCTTTGTCTGCCTAAACTAAACATTTCCCTTTTCTTCTTACCCTTTGTTCTCTCATATGCATATAACTTGTATAACCACGAGTTGCAGCCTCTTGATGATAGAAGATAGGAATATTTCCGAGTACAAATCACTAGCTGGTCTTCTGCATGGAGCTAATTTGTTTCAGAAATTTGCAGGTGGTGTCACAGGAGGAAACCTGCAATCGAGGGTGAATACACAGAACTGTATTGTACTTTCACTCAACATTGTCTCACTGTCAAAGAAAGTTGTTTCGAGGAGTAATGGAAATGCTTATGGTTTGTAAGCAGCAGCAGCAGCAGTAATGAAATATATTTCCTTCCAATTTGTCTTCATCAAAGTAGCAGTGTGGATAAGTTGAGAATGCTCCAAAAGAGGCTGCTGATAAGTTGGACTTGTATCACAAGCTACAAAAGGGTATAATTCCTCTGTTTTCAGAATAACTGTACTAGACATGCACAAGGGAAAATTAGGAGTTCTTTGCTCACTGATTGATCGTTTATAAAAGTTTGTGAACCATTTATGGAACTATTTATACTTGTAAGAAAGAAGAATATGATGAAATTATTGACAACCATGAACAATTAGAATCACATCTACCATCAAGGTTTCCATGAAACATCCAAATGTCTCACAGAAATCATAAATATTTTATCAAAAACATGGATCCAAATACATAAACTCGTAGTACTATAAGTCCATCATCAATTCCACCACATCTAAAACGAAACACGTACATTAAACTTGAAATTTGTTCATATTAATATTTCATTTAAATTAACGAAACAACTAACCTTAGATCATCCCGATTCCGACTATTCAATATTTATGGATCACGGTTAGCTGCGCTTTAAGTAAAATGAACTGAGCAATTTTTGAACATGAACGAACAGTTAGGTTTGGTCAGGTTATAATTGGACTAGTGAAGCTATTTCTTCGTTATTTTCTACTTCATTTTCTTGCCCAAACAAAAAACACCACTAGATACTGTAGTATTTTTCTCCCTTGTAGAAAGTACCAAACATTTTTTTAAAAAAAAGCCACTTTGTCAAGGCTACAGAGTACGGGAGATGGGTCATTGCTCATCAGTCATTTCTCGTTTGCTTTACATTAAAAGTATGCATGGAAAGAATAGAAAACAGATAGAGAACCAGAAAACGATAGTGGTGACTCTAGTGAGTAATAAATAAATAGTCAAGAAGACCACTGATGAATGATCCCCACTCCCCAGCAAAGTTTCCTTTTCACAAAACACTCCACAGCATAGTTAAACAGAAAACAGAGGAGGAAATAAAAAAAACAGGGCAGAATGATTCCCAGCAAGCCGCACTTCTTCCAGCCACTACTTCCAGGTTTCGAGCTTCAATTCGTAAGCTCCCCTCCTTCTCTATTGGTCACATTCCTGTTTATGGATTCTCCAGCTAAAGAGAACTAATCAAAACTTTCACCTTCTTCTTCTGTTATTTGTTATGGACTCAAGTCGATGCCAGAAGCCTTTTACAAAAACTACTTCAACGGAGGGAAGAAGAAACGTGGTGCTGACCAGGCCGTCGTTCTAAGAACCCGCCGCGGGAAGTTCCACGCGGTGAGAGTGAGTGGCAGAGCATTCAAAGATGGCTGGAAGGAATTCGTGGAGGAGCACGATTTGCACGTGGGAGATTTCCTGGTGTTTAGGCTCGACGGCGAGATGGAGTTTCATGTAATGGTGTTCGACCCAACTGTCTGTGAGAGGCGGTACCAGCAGGTCTCCTCTGTTTCAGCGAAACAGAACCAAATTCCTGCAGCAGCTGGAAACGTCTTTGTGGAAATAGAGGTTGAAGAAACTCAAATTCCTGCCGTTGAAGAGACCAAAGATGACGGTTTTCATTTTAGTAAGTAATAAAGTTTTCGCCTTTAGATCTAGTTTGAGAAAACCCTTCTCTTTTTGTGGCTTTTGCTGAACTGGGTATGTGAGATTTCGAGTGAATTTAACGGTTTCGTGTGGATGGAATGGTTTCTTCAGGAACACCCAGAGAGGAAAATATTGGAGATAAGGCAAGCATTGGAGCAGAGAAAGCTGGGTCTGGTTTCCCAAACAGTCCCTTCTTTGAGTTCACTGCAGGGACCAACACTTTAAGCAATCATAGAGTGGTTGGTATAATATGGCGCTTTGTGAATTTCATTCTGTTGTTGAATAGGGTAAATGACATATGAGTGGCATATTATTTGAGCAGTATATCCCGATCAAGTTTGCGAGGGAAAATGGTCTGGCGGGTAAGTCTTTTGAGACCATTGTTATGGATGAGGAAGGAAGGCCATGGCCAGCTAGGTATCTTAGCTACCCGAACGCCACTAATTTAGTTCATATGGGGGATCGTTGGAGGGAATTCCAGAAGAAAAATGGCTTAGAGATGGGTGATAGTCTCAAATTTGAGCTTGTTCAAGGCTCGATGAAGCCCGTCTTCAGAATGTCTGGTGGGTTTTCTCCATATGGTTATATGCTGTTACAAATCTGTCTTTAAGCGCAAGCCACCATTTGGTTCCTTGCTCTTGTTGGTTTTTCAAGCTTTTGATCTCTTCCCCATTGGCATCGTGGAAGGTTTTGGGATGAGGAGGATGGAGAAGGAGGTCAAGATGGAGCTAGTTCATGAAGGATCAATAGCAGCTGCTCCTGCAGTGTCTTCAAGAGATAATGTGAATACTGAAGTTGTTCAAGAAGTACTGAATCCTGCCTACATTGTGTCTGGTGGGTTATCATCATTAGACATCCAGTTTTATGATATCAATGTCACAAACCAATACAGCCCAATGACCTTGATTTGTTAGAAGATGTTGAAAATTGTATTTGCACAATTCTTCATAGATTTTATCATTTTAATTACTCTGATCTGTCTCTTTGAAGAACTACATCCAGATCCAAAGGATACTGATGAGATTCTGAAGGTGAAGCAAGAGCCGGTTCATGAAGAATCAGCATCTTCAAAAGATGGCAGTTCATATCCTACAATCAATTTACCAGGAGGTTGTTTGAAAGGAGGCTTTCTGGTTTATGCTATCACATCTCTTACTTGAAACAAACCATCAGTTGATAATTCCATGTTCTTGTTGATGTTTAAGCTTTTGACTTCTCCCCGTTGAATTTGCCAAAAGGTTTTGGTATGAGGAGGATGGAGAAGGACATAAATAAGGAGCCGGTTCTTGAAGAGTTACCAGCTGCTGCTGGAGTGTCTTCAAGCGATAGTGTGGATGTTGAAGTTGTTCAAGATGGACAGAAGCCTGCATTCAAATTACCTGGTGGGTTCTCATCAATAGTGTTTGAAGCTCTTACATGTCAAATCTTTGTTTACTCATTTTTGCTACTTAAAAATCTCATTTTATCCAGTTGATTCCAATACCTTGAATTTATTGAATAATGTTCAAGAATTGATCTTATACCTATAGTTTTTTTACATGTTTTTTCTTCAAATTAAAACCAACAGATTCGTTTGAAGTTTGCACAACTTCATTGTACTATGTGTTTAAATCAACTGTTTAGACATTTAAATCAACAGTTTAGACACAAAACATTTGGTTATTTAATGTCCCGATTCCATATCAAGAAACTAATACAACCCAATAACTTTGACTTGTTGGAAGATGTCGAAAAATGAATTTGCACTATTCTTGATAGCTTTAGCATTTCAATTTCTCTGATTTGTCTATGTGAAAAACTAGATCCAATTCATAAGATGTACACGAAGATTATGGAGAAGGAGGTAAAGGAGCCAGTTCATAAAGAATCAGCAGCAGCTGAATCTTCCAAAGATGGGAATTCATATTTTACAGTCAAATTAACAGAAGGTTACTTGAAAGGAGGCTTTCTGGTCAGTTAACATATTTTGTTAGTTCATCATCCCAGTTTGTAATGGCCAACAGCGGGTTGATTGTTAATCTCCTCCACATTATTGTCTGCAGAATTTACCTCAGGAGTTTGCCATAAAGAATGGCTTACATGGGATATCAGTTAGCATGCTCCTTGCCAACGCTGCGGGAGCTCCCTTTCTTGTATCGTTGAAGACAACCCAAGCTGGTAGACCTTACATTGGAAGTGGATGGAGGGACGTGGTGGCGAGCAACCAACTTAGAATGGGAGATGTCGTGAGGTTTGAACTCGTCGAATCAGGATCGAACCCTGTCATGAATTTCAAGGTGATCAGCTCAACTTAAACCTCTAACTAGAGCTGCTGTAACTGAAAATGGCTGCATGGTTTACATGTTCATGATGGGTTTCTACCAAGGAGGAAGCACTGTAATGTAAACTGAAATATAGCTGTGTTGTTGTAACATCTAACTTTGTACTTGTAAGGCCATGCAAGGCTGCGATGTGCATGTTCAATCCGATGAGGAATGCTGATTTAAACAGTCAGGGAGACACTAGCTGTCATTGTGTTGTTGTAGAGCCAGTGTGGGGGCTCATCATCCCCATGAAAATATAAGAATTTATCCATGTGATTTACGCATGATGAATCTATTTGAATGTTGTAATTAGCTTGCAATGAGTTTGTGCGTCTTTTTGTCGCCGATACTTAATAGTGTTTGCAAAATTGTTTTATACCGTCAATTCGATGGGAAAAATTGTATACCGAATCCTATATCTATGAACAATTTTAGTGATATCAAATGATTGAATCATTGTTAAACTACGGTTTCAAAACAAGTTACATAACCAGACTCCATCAAAACCAACAACAAAATGCACACACACTGCTCAGTCTTCACCATTTCCCTCTTGAGAGTTCCTTTTCATGCATGAAAAGAAGGGAAAAGAGGGAGGAGCAAAGTGAAGTGTGAACAGTAGGTAGAACAAGCAAACCATCAGCCAGAAAGCATGCAGCAAGGGCAAAAAGAAAACTCATTCATGGCAGAACAAGGCAGCAAAAGAATGTTCAACAGTCATCCCCATTTCTTCCAGCCACTCCTTCCAGGATTCCACGACCACTTTGTACGACAACCCTTTCCTTTTCCCTCTCTATCTTTGTCTGTTCATTGGATCATGATTGATAATGCATGAATATTAATTGCATGCTCTCAAGCAGTCGATTCCAGTTGGATTTGGCAAGTACTTAGAAGGAAGGGAAGTGGATGAAGAGAATGCTGTGCTGAGAAGCCCTGGTGGGAGAATCTACAGAGTGAAGATGGGAAAAGGAAGAGAGTTCAAAGATGGGTGGAAGGAATTTGTTCATGACCACAATTTGCATGTGGGTGATGTAATGGTATTTAGACTTGTTGATGCTCCCATGGTGTTTGATGTCCTGGTTTTTGACTCAAGTGCCTGTGAGAAACCTTACTTTCCCCCAAAAGTTGATGTGAAGACAGAGGAAGTGCAAGAAGAAGCAGAAGAAAAAAGACCACTGCCAGTTGCTGCTGATGTACCAGAACCTGCATCAGGACTTCATAATGGTAAGTATTGTTGTCCTATGACTTGAATGGGTGAAAATTGCGGTTTAGAATCAGAATTCCTGAAAGAGGGTGTATTTTTGTTGATGGATGATTATCTTCTATTTAGGTTTCTGATTTGCTTATCTTGGTGTTGCCTTTATTTTCTTGAAAATGGTTCAGGAACACCAATGGAGAAGATTGCAGTTGGGAAAGATGGTCCTTCTGAGCCTAAAAAACCCTACTTTGTGGTATCCATACAGCCTGACAATCTCAAGAGGGGCAGACTGGTTAGTACCTAAAACGCTTTTAGTTTAGACTTTTGGATTGTAAGACTACAGTTCTTTAGACATTCAAGGTTTGCATTTGTAAGCAGCATTTACCTGGGTACTTTGCCAAGATGAATGGGCTGAATGTTACGAACACTGAGGCAGTTGTTCTGAACGAAGAGGGTAGATCGTGGCCGGTAAGGATTAACTGCTACCGTAAACCCTATTTCACTGCTTACATCATGCGAGGCTGGAGGGTTTTCCAAATGGAAAATGAGCTGAAGCTGGGAGACACCTTCAGTCTTGAACTTGTTCAAGGTGGTCAGAAGCCAGTCCTACAAATGTCAGGTGGGTTCTCCCCTTGTCTCTTCATTGTTCATTCATGCTAACTAGATTGCTATTCCCACTTCTACATGATATCTGAAATTGAGCCTTGACCGATTCGTGAGTCGTGAAGGACTGCATCAAAATCGAATGCTCGAAAAGGTCTACAGAGAGAAGGTAGGAAAGGAGTCAAGGAAGATTGTGGAGGAGGTTAAGACGGAGCCAGATTATGATCAAGACTCACCAGCTGCAGGGTTTTCAAAGACGGCAGATGCCCATTTCATGCTTACTGTATCTAGCCGTTTTCTGGGAGGGATTTGCCTGGTAAGTAATAAGCATCATGTATGAACTCTAGCAATTTTAGATGAGCAAAAGTAACAACTGGGAACTTGGTACATAATGAATGTTCGCCTGCAGAGGATCCCGGAAGAGTTAGCCCGGTACAGTGGTCTATATGGCCGATCTCGGACGCTAGTCCTCAGGAATGAGAATGGAGGTGATTGGCAGGTGATGGTGAATACAAGCACCAATGGCATCACTTACATTGCAAGTGGATGGACCCAACTGGTGAAGGAGAATGGGCTCAGCATTGGAGATAGCCTGAGGGTGCAACTCCTTGAAAGAGGAATGAATCCTGTCACGACTTTCAAGGTAACAACTGACCACTGTCCTTTCATCTTGAACCTCACAGTGGCGTAATGGTAATGTGGATGACACAGTTCTAATCCACCCTGCACTCGGTTCAAGCATTGGAGTCGACATCACTTAAGAACCGAAAAAAGAAACTTGAACCTTAGTTCTGAAACAAGCTTACTTTGCAGGTGGTTTCGAGGAATACAACTGTGCCAAAAGAAGAGAAGCCTTGATTGAAGATGAAGAAGTAACTAAGTCATAGAGCGGCTGCTCTGAATCCTGATCCCTTGTTTTTGTGTATATAGAACTAAGTCTGGTGCACTAATCACGGTCTTTCATCTCGAACAAGCTCGGTTTCAGCCAGTAATGGAGATCCCAGTCTGTATCAGAAGTAAAGACCTTTATGTACTCTTAACTATGTAGTGTAATGAAATGTGAATGGAAACGAAGAACAAGTTCTTCCTGAAGGAAACTGTAATCAAAACATCTTTTTCTGCAGGAGACCCTTGGGCCTCTCTAAGGCTATAACATGAGGATTAGGAAAGTGATCACATAAATCATAATGCCAAGAACAAGAATCTGCCCTCGTACATAACAATCTTCGTAATTGAAAGAGAAATGTTACTTCAACAACAAACTCACGAAATGAGAGACAATAGGAGACTTAAAACAGAACAATTGCAATCACCAAACTCCATGAACCCAACAAGAACACATGCGCGCGCCGCCCTGTCTTCATCATGTCTCCCTTGGGAATTTCATTTCATGCATGAAAAGAAGGGCAAAGAGGGAGAAGCAAAGTGAATTCAGTACCGGAGGGTAACCAGTATATAGAACAAAGGAACCATCAACCAGAAAGCATGCATCAAAGAAAAAATCCATGGCGGAACAAGGCAGCAGCAGCAGAATGATCAGTAGTCTTCCCCATTTCTTCCAGCCCCTCCTTCCAGGCTTCCACAATCACTTTGTACGTACCCTTTTTTTTCTTTTCTCCCCCTCCTTTCTCTCTTTATTGGATCATGGTTTGTAATGCATTGATATTGCTTGCTCTCAAGCAGTCGATTCCAGTAGGGTTTGACAACAAGTACCTAAAGGTAAGGGAAGTGGGCGAGGAAGATGCTGTTCTGAGAAGCCCTGGTGGGGAAATTTACAGAGTGAAGATGGGGAAAGGAAGAGAATTCGAAGACGGGTGGAAGGAATTTGTTGACGACCATGATTTGCATGTGGGTGATGTGGTGGTTTTTAGACTTGTTGATGCTCCCATGGTGTTCGATGTGATGATCTTTGACCCGAATGCCTGTGAGAGGCCATACCGCCGCCAACAACTTGATGCCAAAACAGAGGAGGTGCAAGAAGAAGAAGAAGAAAAAAAGCCATTGCCTTGTGCTGCTGATGTACCAGAACCTGAAACAGGGCTCCATAGTAGTAAGTACTATTATCTCGTGTCTTGAAATGAGCTCATTGATGAACAGGAAGTGTGTTCTATTGATGGGTTCTTTACTATTTAGGCTTCTGATAAGCATGAAACTGCCATTTCTTATCTGTGTGTTTGCCTTTTCTTAAAGGGTCAGTGGATAATATTTCAGGAACATCAAGGGAGAAGATTGTGAAAGATGGCCCTTCTGAGGCTAAGAAACCCTACTTTGTGGTATCTATAAAGCTTGACAGTCTAAAAAGGGGCAGAGTGGTCAGTATCTAAAATGCTTTAGTGTTGAGTTCATCTGGTGATGGTTTATGACTATAGTTGTCTGGACATTCCAATCTGCAATTTTTTTATGGGCAAATCTGCAATTTTTGAGCAGATTGTACCTAAGTCATTTTCGAAGATGAATGGCCTGGATGCTGCGCACACTACTGATGCGGTTGTGTTGGACGAAGAGGGTAGATCGTGGCCAGTAGGGATTAATTACTACGGTAACTCCACTCGCACTACTTACATCGAACGAGGTTGGAGAGTTATCCAGAAGGAATATGAACTGAAGCTGGGTGACACCTTCAATCTTGAACTTGTTCAAGGCGGTCAGAAGCTCGCCCTTAGAATGTCCGGTGGGTTCTTACTTTCTTACCACTTTGTCCATGATAACTGAGATTGAGCCTTGGCTGATTCCTAATGTATGGTGTGAAGGGCTGCATGCTAATCCAATGCTGGAAAGGGAGTACAGAGACAAGGCACGAAAGGAGAAAAGGAAGAATGTGAAGGATGTTAAGACAGAGCCTTTCCGTGATCAAGACTCACCAGCTGCAGGGTTTTCGAAGATGTCGGATTCGCATTTCATGCTTACTATAACCAACCAGTTTCTACGAGGAATTTCCTTGGTAAGTATGTGCTATACCCAGTTGTAGATGCACTGAACTAACAGCTGGGAACTTGCTACATGATGAATGTTTGGCTGCAGAGAATCCCAGATGATTTAGCTCGGTACAGTGGTCTGTATGGCGGGTCTCGGACTCTGATCCTAACAAATGAGAAAGGAGGAGATTGGCTGGTGACGGTGGAAACAAGCTCGAACAACATTACTTACATTGCAAGCGGCTGGACCGAACTTGTGAAGGAGAATGGCCTACATGTCGGAGATACGCTCAGGGTAGATCTCGTCGAAAGAGGAATGAACCCTGCCATGACTTTCAAGGTAACATCTAAACATTGTCCCCTCAAAAGTGGTGTACAGGTCAAACATGGATGACAGAAGCTCCCAACAAAAACAACCTTACGAACCGTGAAACAAGCTTTTGCTGCTACAGGTGGTCTCGAGGAATACAATTGTGACAGAAAAAAAATAAAAGAGAACCCTTGAGTGATGAAGTGACTGACGTTATGCCAATGGAGAGTAGAGACCTTACTGAATAGTAGAATCGGTAATCAAACCCCTGTTCCATAGCATGGCTTAAAGAATGTGATCAGAGGGGAATTTTCAAGCTGTAAATGGGGTGCAGTTCAGCAGAAAGATTCTGGTGATACCTAAGGTCAAGAACAAGAATATGCCCCTCGAACTTGACAACTTTATATGCGTGGAAGGAGTAGAAACAAGAGCAAAGGAAGCATTCTCTGCACAAAAGAAGCTGGCGTCTAGCAAGACATGTTCAAACTTCCACCAACAGTAATACAATAATAACTTACTTTCAAAAGGCTATGTATTTCGTCTAGGGCACAAGGACCAGGATACCCAGAAGACATTGAAAAATAACACTGAAGAGCGGCAACAAAAAAAAAGGGGACATTAAAAAGAACCAAAAATCTCCCTACAAAATAACAAACTACCAGTAGCTCTACAAGTCTAGGACACACACGATTCACTTCTTGCTGCTGGTGTTACAAGTTCAACACAAACGACAGTTTATCATAATCTAGTACGATAATAATATAGCAATAATCCGTGCAAACTGCTTATAAAGGATTCAGAGAAGTAATGAACAACTCACCTGTAGAGGCTAATAACCTGCAAGGTAACGATCATGACAGTCAAGGAACCATGTGACATATATTCCTTTACTGTGACCAAAATCTTTCCATATGGTGTCTGGAAAATATTGAATAATAACGAAGGGTGCTGTTGCCTGACATCAAAAGTTAACAATAGGTCGAAAAATTGCTCTAACTCACATATAAGATTGGCTCTATGGATTGGGGGAATGAACGGTTCAACAAGTAATGCAGATGGATCCTGGACCCTCGATGATAGTAAGTCATGACTCCGCGATCATATTCATAACCCCGTCGTCGGAAACTTAGACTGCACTTTTCTTGCTTCGAAAGCTCTCCTTCAACAGAGCAAATTTCTTCTTGCACTGGTTCACAGTCTTTCCAGGTACTGCTGCTGCAACTCTTTCCCAGCGTTGATTGATCTCCTTGGGAAAAGTTTTAAGAGCTTGAACAAGAGCCCTCTCCTGTACAGCAGACCATACATCCTGATCTGAAGAAGAAGAAGAAGATGAAGCTGCTGCATTCCCATCATTACTTCCATCATCAGCTTTTGGGGTTTCCAAACTCCCCGCACTCAGAGAGTCTTCAGGTTTAGTATCCACCATCGTAGTTGTATTGACTTCAGATTCCTGAGGATTGATTACCAAACCCCCCGCTTCCTCCCTAGTTGTAAGCGGAGAAGCAATGGTTGGGCCAGGTTTCCTCTTCTCCAGAAAGGAATCGAAAGCTTTGGCAGAGTCGGGCTTTTGTAGGAGGACCGTTTTCGTCGCCTTGATAATTTCTTCCACAGATCTTCCTGTCCCAATATACTCTGAGATAACCTCCCAACGCCGGGATGTGCCCTTAGGATATTTTTGCATTCCCTTCCTCAGAAGCTCGATCTCTTCTCTACCCCAAGGCTTTTCTTTCCTGCTGCTTGAAGAACTGTTGCTGGTATGAGGACCCCCGTTAGATGTAGTAGAGCCATTTTGCTGTGGCATCCTCTTCTTTTCATCTTCCTTCTTGCGAATCTCCTCCACATCCTCATCACCTCCACCACAAGCATTTCTCAACAGTTTAGCTTTTTGCTCTACTGATGCTTTACCTTCCATATTTTCACATAAACTCCTCATTTGCTCAATATCGAATGACATGCAAATATTTTCTACATCATCTTCACGGAGACCAAGCAAACGATCCGACACAATTGATGCTGAAAGGGTACGGAGGCGAGTGCGTTCTTTCCTCAAAAGCTTCTTCTCCTTCTCTTTAATCTTCTTCTGTTGTGAAGCAGCTTCAGCAGCACGCTTCCCTTCCTCTTCCTTTCTCCGTTTCTCTTCTTCAGCAGCTCTTGCAGCTTCTTCATCCTGCAATTTTTTGGCTAAATACTTTGCCTCCTTTTTCCTCTGCTTCTCGGCTTTCTCCTCTTCCTTTCTCCTTGCTATTCTTGGGTCTCTCCGATAGGCATTGTCGACAAGGGCACGGACACGAACATATTCTTCCTTTCTAGCCTTTTCCGAGAGCTTTGCATTCTGCCTCTCCATCCATCTCTTATGGTCACGAGATTCAGCTTGCTCTACATCAAATTCATCATCATTAGGAAATTCCCTCCAGCTTTTGAAGCCATACCAAAAATCATAAAAGCTGTCCACTTCTTTTATAGGACTGTTATCATCGCCCAATGGTGGTACTGGCTGGGTAACAGACCAACGACCATTTCTCACAAATGCAGGGCCAAACACTTTAAAGAAGTCCTGAGGCGCACAATCGGTTGGTATTTCATCATCAAACTCATCAGTGGAGTCATAAATTCTCCTCTTCACAGGGTCCATTAGAGCTTCATAAGCTTCTTGAATGGCTTTGAAATGAGTTTCAATTTCATCTTTTTTAGCTTGTTTGCCAGCCTCAGTCTCTTCCGCGAGAAGAAGTGACGCTTGTTTGTCAGGATGATACTTCAGAGCAACCTCACGGTAACTTTTTCGAATTTGCTCTTCTGTGGCAAGGTACCTTAGATGACTCAACCCTAACAAGGCATAGTGATCCTGTTGCTTGTCTCCAGATCCTTTCTTTTTCCCTTTGCTACTACTGTAAGATTCAGATGATGGCATGTGGATCTGCTCCTTGTCATTGGAAACTGTATCATCTTTACTCTCCACAACCTCCTCCTCGTGTCCAAGGAGTTTAAGTGCAGCAGCATGGAAACAATGTCCTGCAGGTTCATACTTTTTCGCTTTAACTGGAAGTCCATTTGAAGAAGCAAACACAGGTTGTCCATCTACAAGTTCTTGAGAATAGGTTATAAGCAGGAAAGAGCTCTGGAGAGTCATGTTGATTCTTCGGGTTCAGTATAACAATGGAATGGCAATAATCAGAACCCAGTCTGACCGACTCGATGTGATACTCTTTTGTCCAAGCTGCACAAAACAAGTTGCACAGAGTAAACAAGTGGAACAAGAATAAAATGCAGCATTAACAAGTAATCTAGGTATACAACTTAGGATGATGGTACCAGTAACAAACAAATATCTCGAATAGGCATGCGAGTGAGAAATTTTGACCACAATTTCTTCAGTTACAAAGTTTGTAAGCAACAACATAACCACTTAGGATGCAATGGCATCTTTGGATCCACAAGTAACTAACATGTGCTTCAGTGCAGATAAGAGAGAGAGAGAGAGAGAGAGAGAGAGAGAGAGAGAGAGACATAACACGGATAAGGAGAATAGAAACCATGAAGACAGAGGCGAAAAATAACTCAACGTCTCATCCTATTATATATAGCACGCAGGGCATATCAATGCACTACATGCCATGGTGTAGAGAGAGAGATAGAGACATAACACGGGTAAGGAGAATAGAAACCATGAAGACAGAGGCGAAAAATAACTCAACGTCTCATCCTCTGATATATAGCACGCAGGGCATATCAATGCACTACATGCCATGCTACACAATTTCCATTATACTAAATCAAAAGTAATCAACAGGGCAAAACATCAGACGTTGTTCCAAGATCATGGAGATTGCCCTAATGCTGAAGTGAAACACAAGCCCCTTGACTTCAATTCTAAATTCAATTAATCTAAAGAGAAGATAGGACACTTTTTGTCTATCAACACTCAACAGCTGGTCATACGGCCAATCACACAAAAAATAGGCACGCTGCAACCTTTTTTTTTTTTTTTTGGTAGAAAGCTGCAACCTTTGATGCAGCCAACTTCACAAGACAGTAATAATTGGGGGAATTATCATCCCAGAAAAACACAAGCTACAGTGAGATGATTAAATTACAAAGGTAATAGCTTAATAAAAACCCCCCTAAATCGAAACAGATGATGTATCGTCCACCACATCCTATAGAAAGTTTATACACAACGTAAAAGAAGGGATAATGGCAAATTCCAAGACACGATTTCTCAAAAGCAGCAGACAAAATCAGCTAGCTGCACGACCAGATTTCCTAGAGCATGTTCATCGCATCTGATAGAATAAATATTCGCACCCCCAAGCTAAGAATTCACGGGTGGAAATCTCTCATCCATCTCACTCGGAGGAAAGGCAGCAGCAGTGAAGGGAAACAACTTAGGATTCAACAATCAATAGCAGAAGCAGAACATACATAAACGGAAAAAATGCTAGCTTACTCTTTGCGAGCAAAGAGAAGAACAGACGCGGAACAAGGCTACAACAAGGAAAGAAACCCAGTATAAATCGAAGAGATGAATGTCCTCTAACCAGAGCTACTCAAGAAACACCAACCCTTCTAGAGCTATGACATCGGAAGGAAACCCAAAAAGCTCCGGCCAAAGCTCAACGTCAATCTGTACCTTACGAGTCACAGGACATAGCAGGGGCGTAAAAAACACCCCACTTTCGCCGCCGCCTGCGCGGTACGCGAACTCCGTCCGAATCGAGCTGAACTGAAATCAACGAACAACAGACAAATTGAAGATCAGCAACAGCGATCACGATATACCTAAAAAAAATAGCTCGACAAAACAAGGACATCAATCCGATGAATGAGCCCAGATTAGCATTCCACGCACCTCAACTATGCCGTTCTACACGAAGCAAGGGGCGAGCAGGCGAGGGGGGAGAGAAAGAGAGAGAGGTTGTCTCTTCCTCGTGAAAGCTCTAATGGCGGGGTCGAAGGTATATGACTGGTTGGATTAGGGTTTCTGAGCGGAAGACGCAGCAGCGGGGTAAGGAAGGGAGGGGGCGCCAATTGCCAAACGACGCACCCTTTGCATAGCTGAGCGAGCAGTACGACTTTTCGGTTTTATATGGTCCGAGTACATCTGCGTTGAGCTATGCGGTGTCGTATCAGCATTTGTTGAGACTTTGAGGGGGAAAGGAAATCCGTATAAGTATATACCTTTTATTAGAACAACAAATATCTAACATACAAAATTTAACTTTAGGTGAAAGTTACGAGATGAATCGAAAAAATTAGTGGTCTATTAAATTTAAATAATTTGTTAATATATGATTTGCTAATTTATGTCTCAACTCTCAAGATGTGCGATTCATTCGTCTAAAGTGGTATTACAAAGTAGTAGTATGTATGTATGTATAATGTGCTCTTATATGGTTTATATTTTTAAACAAAACAAATGGGATGAAGATAATAAATGATAGTAAAACATTTCGTCGTGATATTACCCCGCATCATGATCAGCCATCAAACTGGTTGTGTATCGTCGTTTTCGAACCTTTTCAATCACATGTGAGAAATTTTAAGGAACTCGTGGACATTCGACGCTAGTGTACAATGTATTGATGCCACGTTGATAGGTGGCTGACTCACTTTTAATCTTTTTCACTCAAGCAATCCTATGGAAAACACGATGCTCAAGATGCAATCATGGATTTTAGGGGTGGGCAACGGAAAACATGTATTTGGGTATATCCGTACCCGTCGCGCTTTTTAAGGGTTACGGGTACTCATATTACTCGTAATATTATAAATCGATGGGACTTGAGATTGTACATTCCTAATATGGGTACCCGTGGGTTACCCGCAAATACCCGTTTGGGTAATATGGGTACCCGTTGTACCCATTCAAATTACAAAGACAAAAATTTAATTCAGCCCAGGCGCCCAGTCCAATTCAAAACTCATTGGCCATTTCATTTTCGGCCCTTACCCTTTTCAATTTCAATTCCATTTGGGCCCTTACCCTTTCACTCTTTCACTAAGACCGTGAGACGCAGTCACGCAGACACGCAACTTCTCTGGACTGAAGTCTCAAGTCTGTCTGGTCCCTGGACGAGTCGTCTTCGAGACGAGAGAGTAGAGACGAAACCTAGCTCGCCTCCTTCATTCACCGTCGTCGCCGCCGCCGCCTCTGAGCTCTCCCTCTCAGCCCCTCTCCTGGGACGGGATACGGTGACAACCCCCTTAGGGGGTTGTCACATTCACAACCCACTTCATAGCCCTTGGATACGCTCTCTCTCCTGTCTCTTTCTTCTTTTTTTAAATTAACGGTTAAGATTAAAGGAAGGATATTTTTGGAAGGGTAAAAATTTACCACACCCAATCATTCACCCTACCATATAAAAAGAAAAAAACCCCTAACTCCTCCATCCTCCCTCACTCTCATTCCTCTCTCCCGTAGCCATCACTATCTCTCCTCCCTCTCTCGCCGGCCAAGCTCCCTTTCTCCTCCTCCCCCGGCACCCCAACCACCACCAATCCCAACTCCCCGTTACCCCAACCACCACCAATCCCAACTTACCCTTCCCCGCCTCCACCGCCTTCTCCCTCCACATTCGCTTCCTTCCCCAATCCCCTTCCTCAAAGCCCTCCCCTTCCTCCTCCCACCGCCACCCCTGACCTCCGCCGTGCCTGTTGTCCCTGCCACCCTGCCGTGCCGCTGTCCCCGCCGCCGCCGCGAGGTCAAGACCTCTTCCCTGCCTCCCTCTTTCCTCATCCCTATTTTTTTCCAGATCTGATTTTTTGTTTTAGTCTCTACTACTAGCGCTATTGGTACGGTACCACTACTCACTGGTACCAATACTAGTGGCTCCCCTATCATCTGTTTTTGTTTTGTTTGTGTTATTCTCTACTGGTACCGCTAGTACCACTACCAGTGCTAGTAGCGTTGTGTTATTCTCTACTGGTACCGCTACCAATATGGTAGTGGTAACGTTGTACTGGTAGCGTACCACTAGTACTGATACATTTTTTACTGGTACCGCTAGTATTGGTACATTTTTTAATGTACTGGTAGCGTACCACTAGCACTGGTATATTAATTACCAGTAGACTAATAGATTGGTACACTTTTTAACGCACTGATACATTTTTTCAGGTTGCCGGAGGGAGTCTGCCGGAGAAAAAGTTTGTCGGTCGATGCGGAATGGCCGCTGGAGAAAGGAGGAGAGAGAGAGAGAGATAGATAGAGATATTAATGTATAGGATTTAAATTTAAAAAAAAAATTGTATTTAATATGGGTTTTTAATTCCCAATATAATTAATACAAAAGAGGTAATTAATATATTCTTTTTTGCATACCCAAAATACCCTTGGTTGTGAATCTGACAACCCCTAAGGGGTTGTCACCGTATCCCATCCCCCCTCTCCTCTGCGCAGCCGCCGCCTCCATTCCACTCCGCGACCGTCGAGGCGTAGACCAGCAGCGGAGCAGCCGCCAGCCATTCCACGGCCCACGAATCCATTCCACTGCCTCCATTCCACGCCTGCCTGCCACGCCCACCGTCATTTCTCTGCTAATACATGTGTTATGTAGTGGGTTTGGGATGTAATTGTCTTTAGCTAAAACGTCATCTGGTTTTAGGGACATGTTTTGAAATGAATGCTTGTGTATATAGAGATTGAATTTATGTTTTTGATCATATCGTGTTCTTATTATTCCCCGCAAGAGCATGTTATTATAAAGATATGTAATGTGATGTCATTTAAACTTTGGGTATTTATGGGTAGTATGGGTACCCGTTATCCGTCTCGTACGAGTAATGGGTACCCGTTTCCCATATGGATTGGGATATGAGATGGACTTTGGTCTCCAAATTGGACTGGGTACCCGTTGCCCACCCCTAGTGGATTCCTTCAACTTTAAACCATTCAAAAACGGATAAATCACTTGGTGCAAATCAAAGAACTTTCTACAATTGCTATATCCGCTGTACTATTCATTCCCATTGTAATTTTAAAAGCATTATCATTTTAATTAGATGTGAATGACTGAAATTATCCACAAATAGCTATAAACAATAATGTTGAGTATGCAAAAAACATGAGGATGACAAGTAAAATAAAGAACACAATCGAACAGTCTTACAATCATCCTCAGTTACACCACACCCTGTTGGGCGAAAAATTATTTAGATAAACAGTAGCATTCACAATTAATATGAATGACCAATAGCAACTGGATTCACCATTCGTAACAAGTACCAGAGCCACAAACAAATACCCATTCCACCCATTCCACTTAATTCAACAAGAAACAAGCCGGGAAGTCACTACTATGATCATTGCCCCACCACTCCATTCATATGGTTCCATTCACAAATTATCTTCTCAATAGTAGAGTTGGCAAATGCCACTCCATTCATATGGTTCCATTCACAAATTATCTTCTCAATAGTAGAGGTGACAAATGGAATGAATTGGTGGATTGATGAATTCATGGATCAAATGAATTGGTGGATTATCCATGAATCCAAATAACATCCTCACCCTTGGATCAATATGTAAAATGCAAAAAGTATAGGTAATAAAATGTCATGATAAAAAATTTTAGGTGCCAAAATGTAAAAAATAAAAAATTTAGGTACTAAAGGGTAATTTGCCAATGATCCATCAATCCAATCCATGAATCAACCAATCCAATCCATGAATCAACCAATCTAATTGGATCAAATGGATTGGATTGAAATAGATTGTATCAGTTGGATATTTTTAACGAATCGAAGGATTGGATTAGTGGATTGGATTCAGAATCGCAAACTCCGCTCCTCAGCACAACATAGTTGGCTCCGTTATCTCCCTTCGAGATCCTGGAAATTCTCCTCAGCATGCCCGCAAAGGCCTTCTTATCCTGGGACATACAGCATATATGAACATTCGAGACTGATCATGTACAGCTTCATTACAAATAACAGCAGGAGACTACTGTTAGTACTCTAAAGAGCTTGAAGGTTTTTTTTTCTACCTTGGAAGACTTCAAACGCGATTTGAACAAGGCAACAAGTTCCATCGATGTGATGGGAGCAGCCTCCATCAGAACAGCCTTTAACACCTCTTCAGTTACAGGCCCCGAACCTGATCTTGCTACTGACCTCCTCCTCCTCCTCCTCGTCGTCGTCGGCGAAGTTGCTCCTTCGACGGCAGTAGAGTTCCTGTACCCACACACCACCATAACAACGTTCCTACTTAGCTACAATGTCATAATGAAGATCCAGAAAGAAACAACACAATGTCATATGGGTTCATGAATCTCACCTCAGCACAACAGAGTTGGTTCCTGCTGCGCCTCCACTCCTCGAGAGCTTGGAGATTCTCTTGAGTGTTTTCGCAAAGGCCATCCTGCTCTGCATATCGTTGGCATGATCTGAGCGTGGCATCACATATATACATGGCAGTTGCATAGCACAAGCATACTTGCTAAAGCAAAATTATTTTATAAGAGTGATAGTCCGAATGCTGGGCGCGAAAAGTGAAAGGGTAGTTTGTTGTTTGGATATGCCACGGTGATTTGTTTAATGAAAAGAGGATTTGAAATTGTCCCGAACGTTACCACAAGACGGAATTAACAATGCCAAAAATGTTGTAGTGAAACGGTGGAGGGGGTACAGTTTAGGATTTCGTCCATAGCGTTTCAATATAGGATGTGAATGCGAGGATTAGATAGAGCATATATATATGGTAGGGATCTTCGATAGTGATTGTGGCAAACCGTAGTGTTTCGAGATGGACAGTAGGGCTAATTAGGATACAATGGATGAAAACTCGGGATAATAGCATCCGCCAAGAAACTAATGAACCGTAGCTGAAAACCTAGTGGACAATAATTGCGACGACGGAAATCCACAGAACAATACATGTAAACCCAACAGATAATACCTGATGAGCACAGATGTTTTGGAGTGAGATGCTGGGGTAAAACAACGTTTTATGTGACTTGTCAAAAGACAACCATCTCCAACTTTTGTCTACTTGAAATTTGAGGATCTCTAACAAATAGAAACTCCAATATTTGTCTTTTCTGTATTGATTGATTAATATGCAATCGTGGTATAAAAAGAGTTTGTAAATTAATACAAGCTGGCTGGGTTTAAGTTGCGTTACCTCAGCAGAACGGAGACGTGATTTGAACATACCGACGAGATTAATGGTGGTGATGGGGGGACACACCATCAGAACAGCCCTTAACTCCGCTTCAGTTACGGCGTTTTCCGACGACGGACCATCGCGCAACATCTTTCCCGGCCGGCCAAATGAATCGACGAAGAATTAATGGTTTTAGTCGGTCGGCGGTTGGAATTGGAGGGGGGTAAGGCAGCGAAGAATTGCGATCTGGGGAAAGGGCTGTATTTAAGGTCGGGAGTGAGAGCGGCGGGTTTCCAGTGGTCTATCGGGAAAAGGTAACAATAAGAAGCCTTTTTTTTTTATAACCGCCTCAAAAATGAAAATGTGGCTTTTTAACTTTGAAATTTATACAGACATTTTGTTTTTTTGTAAATACAGATATTTTTTTGGTTTTTTGAAAAAGGTAAGTATTTCTTTCATTAATATAATTGACTAGACTAAAATAAAAAAAAAAGTGAGTCGACTTACACAAATGGTGTAAGCCAAATACAACTACTGGAAAAAAGCGGTGAAACACATCGTTATACTAAAATTATAAATAGGAAGATGTGCTAGTCGTCATAATCGAGCTGTACCAACACCTAAACAACGTTACTTTTTTTTTTTTTTTGAGGGAAAGGAGGGACCGCACCTCCTGTAATTTTATTAATTAAGCCAAATGGCTAGAATCCAGATACAAATCGTTCAAAAGGAACGAAGGGGAAATGCCTATCCAGCTATTACAATGATTTAGATCTATCTTAACATGTGCCAAAGTATGAGCAACAGTATTAGCTTCCCTGTTCGTGTGCTTCCAAGCATAGCAGTCCTCAACACCTTCAGTCTGCAGAATGGCCTCACACACCACTCCAAGTTCTGTCATGTCCACCCTCTGCTGCCTTAAGGTGTTCACTAGTGTTAGGCAATCCGACTCGACTTCGAAGGGGCCGAACTGTTGTTCTTTCATCTTCTCCAAAGCGAATTACTTGATGAGACATTACTTTGGCATATTTAGAAATCCATATATCTTATTTCGATTGGACACTGAATTCGGACATCCTATAAAACTGGAACCACACTGAATTCAGATACAAGAAGAGACTAATTCATGGCATTGGCATAGCCTCCCTTCCATTCAAGACTGGAGTAACCTCGTCCAGGCTCCCAAGGAGCCACCCAACCTCCAGTTTCAGTGACTCGAGATCTCGAACACTTTTCGCCATGGAGTTAAGCTCGGCCAGAGTCAACCTGGTTTCCTTCAAAGCTTGAAGCTTCTGAAAGATTTCGCAGACAAGTTCCAAGAACAATGCGCGACACTCCGGAGACTGCAATGTGCAGTTAGCAACAATGTCGCCATGTTCCGAGAGAATGGACCCCAAAGTTGACGACAACTCTTCCTTGATCCGATACCCTCCAACTTCCAGCGGCTTGCAAACAGCTTTTTCATCCTTTCGTCCATCATTCTGTTCTGGTTTACAGTTCTCGCCATCACTGATTACATCTTCCGGTGAAGAGGGCTTCACTTCTGCTTTCTGAAAACAAGCAAGCCATGATCAGCTGGTAATGAAAGACCGAAACTGCAGGAAAATGTTGCATACCATTTCATTGCCATATATATACCTTGCTTTCCAGAAACCTGATGAGGCATTCCAAGCTGCTGCTGGGATCTCTGTCTTTCATGAGTTCTCCTGCCACCTCTGCTGGAGAAACCTCAACTTCCGATATCAACCTCTGGACTTGGCCGAATAGTTTGTGATCGCCAATGTCCAGATAGTTGAGAGCAAGTTGCTTAAAAGTGGAGAATGTGCAGTAAGTCAGGTGAATGTGCATATCCATTCGCCCGGCTCTGAGCAGAGCAGGATCGATCCTGTCCTTGTAGTTAGTAGTGAAGACCACAATCCTCTCATCCCCACAACAAGATAGCAGCCCGTCAATGGCGTTCAGAAGTCCAGATAGCGTCACCTAATTGTGTTGTGTATTGTAGTGGAGCAGAGAAGAGCAGAGCAGCAACAAACGCTTAACAATATATAGTCCACGGAACCTGACATTACTTGCTGGGGAAAACTAAATGTGATTGTTTTACCTGATTCGGGCGAATAGGGACCTGAATCTGAGCCGTGGGCAGAATCTGAGCCGTGGGCAGATTCTGATCCTGCACAGGACGCTGCTGGTGGTCCACGGCTTGACGATTCTGCAACATCAGGGAGCAATCGATGTCCTCGACGACGAGAATGGACCGATTTGACATGTGAAGCAGCAGATACTCGAGGGAGGAATCCGAATTGACCACCGAGAGGTTCAGGTTGTAGATGTCGAAGTTCAAGTAATTCGCGATGGCGGCGATCAAGCTGGATTTCCCCGTCCCTGGAGGGCCGTACAGCAAGTACCCACGCTTCCAGACTTTCCCAATCTTCTTGTAGTAATCCCTCCCTCCCATAAACGAATCAAGATCTTCAATTACCTCGTGCTTCAGATCCCCATCCATGGCGAGGGTTTCGAAGGTCATGGGATGCTCCAGATTCATCCCCTTGGTGCTCCACCCGTCCCGCCCGCTGCGCGTGGTGAAGAATTTGACCACTCTGCTCCGATCCCTAATCTTCTTCGCCGTCTCGAGGATGTGGGTGAAGTATCTGGCGGTCACGAGCTCGCCGTGCTTGCGGTGGACGCGGAGCTCGTACCACTTGAGCTCGAAGTGGATGGCGGTGTTGGTCTCGGTGAAGTAGGCCCACTTCATCGGAATGCCGTCGAAGCGGTCCACGATCTCGGAGTTGCGGTCGAGGCCGAAGGTGAGCACCTTCATGGTCTCGCTCTTGCCGACGGTGAGCCGCCGGGGAGGGGCGCCGGGGTCGGAGACGGCGGCGCTGCCGAGGTAGGTGGCGAGGGCTTTGTGGAGGTGGTTGGTCGAGCCTTCGTGGGACTCCGGGACGACGAGGACGATCTCCGACGAGAAGCGGCGGCTGAGTTCCAGGAGGTAGGTGCGGATTTCGGGCGGGACGAACTCCTTGACGGTGGAGCGGAGGACGGCGACGGAGGCGAGGACGGAGAGGGTTGTTCCCATGGTAAAAAAGAATTGGGTTGATCGTTGGGCGGTGGGATGATTTGGCCGGCGATGGGGAGATGGAGCAGAGGCATGGAGGAGTGGTTAAATAGGCGGGGGAGGCGGAAAGCAGGAATTTGCATCGCAACTGCGCTGAAATTTCTTGACTAAGAAATGGGAGGGACAGAAAAGAATGGATTTCTTCAGAAGGGATGATGCTAGAAGACAAAGAAGAGAGCGACGAAGATGGGGTGTCTTTTCTGGTTTGCACTTTATTTTCTGTGCTTTCTTCCCGGCAAAATTTGATAAAGTATTACTTTTTTACAGTGCTAGCATGTGGAAGATGACTCAAAGGATGCTGACGTCCTCCACTTTGATTTATATGCCGTCACATCGTCTCGCTGTTGGCTGAGTGAAATGAAATGAGAGAAAGAAGAATTCATGTGTGCCAAAAATATATTTGAATTATGTTAAGAGTTGTTGAGGAAAAAGCTAATGGCTTCAACATAATTAGAGTCATTTGAGATAATGGTTCTGGTTCGGTTCCATAAAGAGTTTCGATGGGAAATCTCAAAATTTTAAGGATGATAGTAGGCAACTAGGCATAGAAGGTGCTCTATGGTTGATTTTTTTGGTTTTAATATTTGGAGGTTGAGGGAACTGTCTGTCGAGGGCGTCAACCGAGATTCGAGAGGTTCAAAAATACTCTTTGGAACGTGTTTGTATCCGGTGATGTGATGTTGGATGCATTCTGTTTTGGTGGGTAGGTTGTTTTCGGTGTTTGTTGTACTCATACGAAGTCATGGGTGAATGTGCGGCATCGACGTCGTCGTGTTGAGATTCATTAGAGCAGTTAATCTTGGATTTGGGAGTTTGTCATTGGGCTTCAATTGGAAATTTAGAGGCCATTCGATTAGGGTGTTGGAGTGAGTTAAATAGCAACTACTACTCTATGAATGTTATTAGTATTTTTTATAGAGATATATTTGTAGGGAAAATTCGATAATGTTTCAATATTGATATTCAGATAAATAATCAATAGTTAACGTTAGGTTTCTATAAAAAAAAATCTATAGTTAAGTTTGTAAATCCATGAGTAATCATGCACCCCTAGTACTTATTGGATTGGATAGAGTTTGCACTTCTAAATTCAATGAGTATTTTACCGAGCTTTTCTTTTTACCAAAATTTTACCATATATTTTTTTTTAAATGAGCGAAGTTAAATTTGGGCTAAATAAATTTGACCCAACGCCAACTATTGTCGGGCCTCATTGGCCCAAATATCGAATTGAATGAACTGAAGGCTGAAGCAGTGAAGCTGCATGCAGTTTATAATAAAACCAAATCCGCACCAAGTGGTACCCGACCCGACCCAGCAATGGGCCCACAGTCTTGCGCCCCTTTTCCAAACTTCCAATCCAGCCTTCGACGCACGAACAAATTACACAAAGCTTGAAATTGAGAAACCCTAAATTCTCCAATTTGGATTCGGATTACATTCTCCAAGTCTGATACGATTATTGTGAATTATTATTTTAATCTCATGTAAATAGGGTTTAATGAGCGAGGAGTATGCATGTCGGTGGAATTCCGGTGGATCCTAATTGGTTCCTTCGATTTATATTTAGCATCTTCTTCATTGCTGCGGGATTGCTGTACGTGGTCAAGAACACGGCGTCGAAGTACTTCGAAGTCGACGCCAGTTTCGAAGGCGCCGGTGGTACTGGCGGTGCACACATTGCTGATCGGAATCGCACTGCGCCGGTGAGTTCAATGGGGTCGCCGGAGGAGCTTTCTTCCTGCAATAATTGTGGCAAGTCTGGCGCCAAGAAGTGCTCCGGTTGCAAATCAGTTCGATACTGGTACGCATACTTTGGACCATCCCGCTCTTTTCATTGTTTCTTTATCGAAAGTCTTCCTGCCTTGTGGTTCTCTGTCCAAGAATTACCGTTCCCGTGAGAGAATTGTCTTTGTCATGAAGAAAGGAGCAAGCATTCTTTTTTCTTTGTGATTAGTTCTTTGACACAATGTTTCCTGTAGCTAGGAATTACCAGTCAGTCAATTGTACAAAAAGGGGTGTCAATCTTTGTAAATGTCTTCACATCCCTCTTTTCTTTGTTTGGCAGTTCGACTGAGTGCCAAAGTTCACATTGGAATTCCGGTCACAAGTTGAAATGCAAATCACTTATAAGGAAACCCAGTACTGGCAAACGTTATTCTGGAATTGCATTGGTTATTAGTAGTGGGACTTGTAAGCGTTTTAAGAAGCCTGGGAAGGTATTTTTGTAACCTTTTTAGTTTCAGTCTTCATAGTTCCTTAAGATTTATCACTGACATGCTTATGATGAATTTTCAGGTACTTTTCCCATATGCGGAATTTGTTAAACTATACAATTGGAACAGACCGTTTCCACCCTCTGGACTCCTAAATTGTGGAAACAGGTTGGTTCTAGATTCTTACTGTGAAGAGATAGCAAAAATTGGTAGATTGGCGTTTTGCTTGCTTCCTATATGTTAGTTTTGATTCCTTTCCCTTTTGAATGCACAGTTGCTTTGCCAATGTGGTTCTACAATGTCTGACATACACAAGGCCATTGGTCGCTTACCTGTTGGAGAAAGGCCACCGCCGAGAGTGTAAGCTCTGGTTACTAAATGTTTTGGTCTTGTATTATCATCTTTAACGAATGTAGGATGATTCCTCATTATTGATGATCATATATTGGTTTCCAGGCAGGCGCGAAGGCTGGTGTTTTTTGTGCGTTTTTGAATCTCATGTTGAAAGAGCCAGCCAAAGTTCACATCCCTTTTCTCCAATTAACATACTTTCCCGCTTGCCTAAGATTGGTGGTAATCTTGGCTATGGGAGACAAGAAGATGCCCATGAGTTCATGAGGTTTGTATTTTTATGTATCGTTAGTCTTATCCATATGTGACACTCCACACCACACGGTTCCTCCCTTAATCACAAAAAACTTGATAGACGAATAAGAAGAATGTTTGATGTGCAGGTTAAGAGAATATGTATCTTTGTGTGGGCTTCATACAATTTACCAACAAATTTTGCTCTATTTTATAGGTTTGCCATTGACACAATGCAATCGGTGTGCCTTGATGAATTCGGTGGAGAAAAGGCAGTTGACCCGGCTTCTCAAGAAACGACTCTGGTTCAACATATATTTGGCGGTCACCTGCAGTCTCAGGTAACGTCCTGTGGAGTAAAGTCTGAACTTGATTTGGCTATGCATGCTTGGTCTACTTTTACCCATAAACGTTCTACAGCATAAACAGAATAGTGGTCCTATATTTACTGAGATATATGTTATATGCATGATAATTTCATTCGAAGTCTGAATCACTGAATGTTTATGCATGCACTGTGTATGCTTGTCAGTAGGGATGGTATGTAGATTTGTCGTCAGTGTCTATGCATACACTGAACACTTCATTGAACTTGGTACATGAGAGCATGGCCTTGAAGATTGGGACAGTGGCTATCAATTTTTATTATGCTATATTTGTGACAATGAAAATAAATTAAGAGATCGATGATTTGAATATTGTAGATCGGATGATTATTTAGTATATATGAAGGTCTGACAAACCCTGTGATAGCTTGCATTTCCTCGTCTTGTAAAACATTTTAGCAGTCATTTTGCCCTGTTGTTACTGTCCACAGTTCTGATTGTTGTTTAATTACTTTTCATAAATTAGGTTATGTGTACCAAGTGCTGTAATATTTCAAACCAGTTTGAAAACATGATGGATTTAACTGTTGAAATCCATGGAGATGCCACTTCTTTGGAGGAGTGCCTTGATCAATTCACGGCAAAGGAATGGCTTCAGGATGACAACATGTACAAATGTGACAGGTATGATTGTTTATGTGCTCTTTTCTTCAACAATAAGTAGTTGGATTATCAAGTACATGTTTGACTGTATTGAAGGTCAAAAGATCTCCCATTTTTTCGCTGGGAAGTTCTTGTTCATTAGGTAATTGACAGACAACACTAAATTAACTATGACCTCATTTAATGTCGACCACCACATTCACTCTCTGGTAGATTGGGCAAAAGCCTCTCGAATCTATGCAGTGAATCCCTTGGCAGGGTTTCCAGGCTGCATCATTTCCAATATACATAAATGAATTGCTTTGGCCTGCCGGATCTACCTGCACATTACAAGTAGCACCAGTTCATTAGATGGGAAACGATGGATATGTTCAATGAAACCCTGCTAACTTGTATGCTTGCTTTATTTGAATGTGAATTTTGTTTCTCTTGGCAGTTGCAATGACTATGTCAACGCATGGAAGCGCCTTACAATTCGACGAGCTCCAAATATTCTTACTATCGCTCTGAAAAGATTTCAGGTTTGAGATGAACAGATTCTGTATCTTGTTATTGTCAGACAACATGCAGTGCTTAATGTCTCCTATTTGCTTTGATGACATTTTTCAGAGTGGAAGATTCGGGAAACTTAATAAGAGGATAAAATTTCCCGCGACATTAGATCTTAGTCCCTACACGAGTGAAGGAGATGGCAGTGACGTGTACAAGCTTTATGCTGTTGTTGTGCACATAGATATGCTAAATGCATCGTTTTTTGGCCATTATATTTGCTATATCAAGGATTTCCAAGGAGACTGGTTCAGATTTGATGACTGCAAGGTAGGTATCTGTCTTTGGTTGTCTACATGTGTGCATATAACTGGCATAAATTGCCTCTTGCCTTCTGTGTGGATTTGAGCGGCTAATTTCCTTTTAGATCTTTTGAAGTATGGCATTTTACATAGTAGACATATATGTCCTTACTTGATTATGCTGTGGGGTGATGTGTATTGATCAGGTTACAAATGTCGACTTGGCCGAGGTACTATCACAAGGAGCATACATGCTTTTATATAGCAGGTATTTTTATCGCCTATTATGTATTTTACTTGCGATTGGTATATTTAACCATATAACTTCACTGCTGCTCGTGGAGTGCTTTTGTGTTATTATTCTCCACATGCCAGTTAGTATAGCTCTATGAAATCTCTATAAGTTGTGGGTGGATCAATATTAATTTGTTGATTATTCCTGTGTTATTAATGCTCTTTCTATTCATGGGTTGCTTTAAAAACTAAAAAGGGTTCTACTACTCTAGTTCGCCATAATTTTTTTTTGTGCACATCAATATTCTTATGAAAACTAATATGATTTACTTGAATGATTTTATGCAGATTTTCTGCTCGACCGTCGTGTCTTAGAACTAGCACACCTTCGAAGGATGATCGGGCGCAAGCTGTTGGGAAACAAATGGACTCTCGAGTGGTCGAAAATGGTGAGAGTTGTGCACCAGTAAAGCTGGTGGGGAATGAGCCTACCACTTCTGTATCCCCTCAATCCGAGAGAAGGGTCCAAGTTGTGAATGGAGTTAAGGAGGAAGACATTCCAATTTTCCATTCAAGCTCTCCACTTCCAGAAGCTAGGTTTTCCCACGAACCGAGATCATCTTCTGCAGATGATTTGGAAATGGCTGGCTCTATTGCCATTAAGGATGAACCATCATCTGCCTTCGATAATATCCCTGCAGCAGCTGAAGAAGATGCAATGGACTCTGATTCATCTGTTCCCGTGGAAGGTTATGGAAACCCTTCTACTACTGCCATGGAACAAGGACAAGATTCGAGTTGCGGAATGGTCGTCGATGTTGAGCCAACCACTTCTGTATCCCCTCAATCCGAGAGACGTGTCCAAGTTGTGAGTGGGGTTAAGGAGGAGGAAGATATTCCAATCTTCCATTCAAGCTCTCCACTTCCAGAATCTCACGAACCGAGATCATCTTCTGCAGATGACTTGGAAACGGCTGGCACTATTGCCATTAGAAATGAAACATCATCTGCCTTCGATAATACCCCTGCAGCAGCTGAAGAAGATGCAATGGACTCTGATTCATCTGTTTCTGTGGAAGGTTTTGGAAACCCTTCTACTACTACTGCCATGGAACAAGGATCACATGATTCTAGTTGCGGAACGGTGGTTGATGTTGAAGACGGCATCAAACTTAACGGCGACTTGCATCCACTCGCAGAAAGACATCCTTGTCGGCAGCAACATGAGTTCCATGATTTAGATGACGACGAAAGGACTGGAACGACAAGAACAGCAGCAGCAGCAGCAGGGGTAACAAAGTGTTGTTGACGATATTAAGGGCGCGCCGCCGCGCGCAACTCTCTTACAAATTTTGATTGCTGTCCATATGATTCTTATGATATCTGCCATCCTAACGAGAGAAAGTAGCAAATAGATGAGCACAGCTGGTAGAGATGGGAGGATTTTGATTGCTGGGATCTGGGATTTCACTATTTGCAGAGAATCTCAGATTCTACATTTAGCGTAGCGTAGTATGTTCGAGTTGGGGAGTTAGTTTTCCTGTTACCACACAAGAGCGCCCCGATGTGATTGCTCTCTCAGATTAGGCCGTTGAGTAACTAGATCATGATGATGGCTTTCGACTCGCCCTGTCTCGTTACGTTCTTACTCTACGCATTTCTCTTATTTGGACTTCTCTTCAATTAGGTAGAGTCGATCTTTCAATTTGTTAGACTTAATTACTCATTCTTAACATCACTATTTTTCATTTATAAAGCGTTTTTCTTTTCATTTATAAAGCGTTACTCACGTAACTTATAAAAACAGTCAATCCTGAGTCCTGACGCATTCTTAGTACAGAACAGGTTACGCTTTTGCCATCAGATCTTCCACCAGAGACTCCATTATTTTCACCGCCGTCGGCAAGCGGCTCGAGTTCCCCTGCAGGCAATGTGGACGGGGAGCCATCCGAGATGAGTCGTCGGCGGCGGTCATCACCAGGAAGAGAAATAGGAGCCATATTGTAACTAACCTGTTTACCGCCATGCCCATGTTTGTAATTTTTTTTTTTTGACAAAAGATAATCATATATTGATTCAAGATAATAGGCAGTTACACCCTGGAAGACAGCCAGGTCTGATAATTAAAGGAATGGCACAAGGCCGGGTACAAAGAAAGGGCTTTTCTAGCCACCAAATGGGCAACCCTATTATTACGCCGACCTACAAACCGAATGCTAAACCCAGGCTGGAGCTGTAGACATTTGGCAATTTCTTCAAGAACAGCACCCATCCTGTTGTCACCATGGTCCCCTCGATTGATCTTATCGATAACGACTTTGGCATCACCTTCAAACCGAACACCCGTCAGGCCCAAGCGTTGACACCAAAGCACAGCCTCCCGTAACACCAACAACTCCACCACCATTGGATCATCAATAACCTCAAACTGCACTCCCATGGCCATACTGATCGCCCCTGTAGGAAGTAGAAGAACCATTCCTCCCGCCGAATGGGATCCACATCTAGTGGCTCCATCCCACTTACAAACCATACGAGGATCACCCACATCCTCCAACTGGCCCTGACCAGAACGAGGAGGAGGGGCCAGAGATACGGATTGGGCAGGCAAACGAACCCACTCCTCATACTGCTGGACGAACTGACGCATCAAAACTGGGATCCCAAACTGTTTCCCTTCAAACACCACCCAGTTGCGCGAGCGCCAAATTCGCCAGAGGACGGCTACAACTGCCATGAACAAAGTAGGTTGATTGATTAAAGCCAAAAGCTTTTTGAGGAACAAAGGAAACGTTTGACGAGGCAAAGCCTCCCCAAGGTAGTTCAAGCCCGAGTAATCCCATAAAGCCCGAGCCACCGGACAATCAAGAAACAAATGCTCTAACGTTTCAGAATTAGCCCAACAAACCGGGCAGCGAGGATGGACCGGGACCCTACGCTCAATGAGAGCCTCGGTAGTTGGGAGGGCTCGAGAAAGGATCTGCCAAACGAACACCTTCAGCTTAGGGGGAATGTTTGCCTCCCACAGACGAATCCAGCTGGCCTTATCCATCCAGCTGACCGAGTCCTTCCACCCTCCGTTCCGCTTATCCAGGAAGACAGCAAGGTGATAAGCAGACTTGACCGAAAACACCCCATCAGTAGTATTATGCCAGATCAATCTATCCTCCACACTCTGACGCGGGAGGGGAATAGCTTTGATGGCCTTACAAGTACCCGGATCAAACCACTGCCTAAGCTTGTGATCACACCAACGCCCCTCCCCTTGACAAATAAGCTCAGCTACGACCGGGTCACCCCCATCAGGCAACACACAAGGATTGTAATGCGGAGTGTCCCATTGTAATTGCGGGATCCAATTGGAATTTAACAACGGTACCGACCGCCCATTCCCGATTTGCCATCTCAACCCTTTTTCCAATAACTGGCGCCCAAAAATAAGCCTCTGCCACCCCCACGAAGGACGGGAGCGGGCCGTAGCAGTGAGGAAGGATCCATTGGGGAAATATTTTCCTTTGTACACCTGGGCCAGGAGGGACTGGGGTTCAGTCAATATCCGCCAACCAATTTTGGCTAGGAGAGCTTGATTGAACTGTTCAAATCTGCGGAACCCCATCCCCCCGTCATGCTTACTCTTACACATATGTCGCCAGGAGACCCAACGAATTTTCAGGTGACCCTCAGCCTCCCCCCACCAGAATCTAGCCACATGCCTATCCAAAAGACGACATAACGAGACTGGTAATTTGAAGCATGACATTACATGAAGGGGCAAAGCCAGAGCAACAGACTTAATAAGGGTCTCCTTAGCCGCCCAGGAAAGTGTCTTTTGCTTCCATCCTTGAAGCTTAGCTAACAATTTCTCCTCCAAGTACCTGAACGTAGCCATTTTAGACCTAGCGAACAGGGTGGGCAACCCCAGGTACTTATCGTGGACCCCTACCGCCCCCACCCCCAGAACCGTAGCCAGAAATTCCTGATCTGCCAGAACGATATTCTTACTGAAGCAAACCGCTGATTTTTCCAGGTTCACACGCTGTCCGCTCAATTCCTCATACTCGTTCAAGACCTCGATTAGGTTCGCACATTCCTGAAGGTTCCCTCGCAGAAACAAGTATGAATCATCAGCAAAGAACAGGTGGGAAATTCTAGGGGCACGGGGGGCCACCTTAACACCCTGAAGCTTCTTTTCCTCAACTGCCTTGCACAGAAGAGCCGTAAATCCCTCAGTGCAAATCACAAACAACAACGGAGACAACGGATCTCCCTGCCTCAACCCCCTGGAAGGCGTAAAGTACCCCGAGGGGGAGCCATTCATAAGCACAGAAAAAGAGGAGGATCGGAGGCACTCACGAATCCATCCCTGCCAAACAGAGTTAAAACCCATTTTATTCATAACTGCAAGGAGAAAGGGCCATTCGACTCTATCATAGGCCTTTTCCATGTCAACCTTTAGAGCCATGTACCCTTTCTTGCCCCGAGCTTTGATTTTCAAATAGTGCATTAACTCATGTCCAAGAAGGATGTTGTCAATTATCTGGCGGTCGCGGATAAAAGCATTTTGACCCTCTGAGATAATTAGAGGAAGGATGCTTGCCAGTCTCCCAGCCATAATCTTCGTTATGATTTTGTAAACAAATTGGCACAGACTGATAGGGCGCAATTGCCGCATGGTCTCAACATTGTCCACCTTCGGAATCAAAGTAAGCCAAGTATGATTAAAGCTTTTAAGCATCCGACTCGTCTCAAAGAAGGAACAGACTGCCTCACTCACAGATTCCCCTACTATATCCCAGAAAGTTTTAAAGAATTTGCCCGTAAACCCATCAGAGCCCGGGGCTTGCTTTGAGCCCATAGCAAACACAGTCTGCCGAACTTCATTGGGAAGGACATCATTTGTCAAGGCAGCATTCATCTCAGGGGTAACACACCGAGGAATCGGGAGACTGGCAACCCTCTCAGCCATATTCGGGACATGCGTCTCCGACGTAAAGAGCGATTGGTAAAAGGATGTGGCAATCTCTGCCTTCCCTTGTTCCTCAGTGACCCACTCTCCATTTTCACTACGGAGGCCTGCAACGAAATTACGCTTACGCCTAGCACGAGTAACCGTGTGGAAGTAGGAGGAGTTTTGGTCCCCCTTCTTCAGCCACCGGACCCTGGATTTTTGTTGCCAGTACACCTCCTCTGCCTCCCATTGCCGACTAAGCTCGATCTCAAGAGTTCGAACTTCGTCCCAATCGATTGGATGAATCAATTTGACCCGCTCAATCTCTGCCTGAAGGGTTCTAATATTCCGAAGGGAATTAGTGGTACCTGCCCTACTCCAATCATAGAGCAAATGCCGAAGCCGTTTGAGGCGTTCCCAAAGGCGGAACATAGGGGTTCCTTGGATTTCCTCCTTCCAGACATAATTAACCATAGCCCTAACCTCCGGGTTATCAGCCCAACGGGCATCAAATCGGAAAAGGGGGCGGGTGGTGCGGGTGTAAGTCTTGTCCGAGAGAAGGAGGGCTCGATGATCAGAGCCTTGATCAGTGAAATGCTTCACCAGGGTGTCAGGGAAGCGATCAATCCAAGGATGGGAACAAAGAGCACGGTCCAGACGCTCACGGATGCAGGCGGCCCCCATTCGTCTGTTCGACCAGGTGAATTGATCTCCCTGGTAGCCCGGGTCATGGAGTCCCAGGTCCTGAACAAAATCCCGAAGGCTCAGAGATTGAGTAGCACTCCACGGCAGCCCGCCATCCTTCTCACCCTCATGCAGAGTAGAATTAAAGTCCCCAATGACAACATAAGGATGGCTAATGCTGCCACAAATTTCACGAAGTTGCTCCAGCTGAGTGGTACGGACAATAGTATTACAACTAATATAAACGAAGACCACCACATAGGAGAAATCAATTTCATTAACAAGCGTGCAAATACAAAAATTCGAATGGTAAAACACCGAAGCATCAACCTCGGAGGCCCAAGCTACAACTAAACCACCAGATGCCTCAACCGCATCAACAAAAAAGCAACAAGAAAGATCAAAACCTAACCCCATGCGCCGGGTTACTACTCGCCGGCTCGATCGAGTCTCCGAGAAGAACACGAGATCCGGTTTATTGGAATGAACCAAACCAACAGCTGTTTGGAACGTGAGGGATGACCCAATTCCTCTCACATTCCAGGCAAGAAGCCTCATTTATTCGACTGGGGCCATTCAAGGCTGGCTTCCTCCACCTTTTCCATATCATCAATTTCCTCTACAAACTGCTTCTTTGGCGTTGGGGGATCAGCATTCACCCCACCAATTGTAATAATTATAGTGCTCTTTGTTTTATTTATACGAACATGATGATAGCTTGTTGGCTGTAGGAATCCGTTTCTTTTGGGTTCCGGCGGCTCCCCGTCTGTGCCGAACGAACGATCCTGCCCGGCATTTTATTAAATCAAAAGGGGTTTAATTTCCCTGGTAATTCAGATTCGGCACGGATCGGAGAGTCCAACTTGTTCGTGATTTCATAATTATGCGTTTGAGCCTTTGAGGTCTCTTTCAATGAAAATTCCATTATGCGACAACTAATTGTATTGCCATGAATGATCACCTGAGTTACTTAAACCACAAAGGTAAGTTACTCGTTAATTAGTAATCGAAGTCAATTGGGATTGTTAATCGACTACAGTACCAAGAGGTCGTCTACAGGTTTGAAGTAGCTTTCAAAAACCAGACTCGAACAGGAAAAGTTATTGGTTGATGATTCATTGGTTAACTACTTAACTGTTATAAAGTCGTTGGTTATCAACTGTTGATAGATACAGTCATTTTCCTATAAGTTAAAAGGTATATATAACTAATTCAGGAATGAATTTGTCACTAACCATAAACAATTTCAAATTCATATCGTCTATCAACAAAAAAATTTAGCAAAGCATCGAAACTATCTCAAAAGGATGACATATTCGTTATAGTTCGGATTTCCTAGTGGTATATTCCATTTTTTTTTATTAAATTCAAGTTATTAACGAGAGTGCTAATCTGTAGTGATCACAAAAAAAGCCGACAAGGGGACTAAGAGAAATGAAGAAAAGGTAACACAATTTTTTATTTCCTTTAGACTTTTGTGGTTAGTGAACCATTAGACTAGTAAAATCATAGTGATTCATCTGGTTTCATGTCAAATCGCTAAAATCGTTCGATTCATTCCTAACCATATAATAAAATGAACCAAACAACTTGCTGGTCCAAATGTTGATCCAGTTCAGTTCTTATAAGAACGATCTGAAGAGAAAAAAGAAGAAAGGTTTGGGGTGAAAATTCCAAAATTTTAATTATGTTACCTGTTGGGCATATGACTCGGATCTCACCGCGCCAAGGAAACAACCCAACAGCGCTCCCATAAGAGTCAGGCGCGCCAGCACCGACAACATCAGAAACCGCGCCCGAAAGCTAAGCCCGAACACCGAACGACGACGCTTAGGTCAGATGTTGACCTTGACCAGGAAACCATGAAAGTGACGCTGCATCCCTCAAAGAGTGGTCACCATCATAGTCCTAGGTATAGTCATGGGTTAAATGTCTTTTCCTAGGTAGGGATGTTGCCAAGCCCCTGACATGTCAGTGGTCACATCACCATGTAACCCACCCACCACCATGTAGCCTATAAATATGGTATTTACTATGGTGGGTAAGGGGATCGCATTTTTGGGACTCTATCTCTACAACTATCGACTTCTCTCTCTAATATATTACTCTCTCAATCTCGTTCTCCTTTGCCCTTGTTCTTCGACCCCTACCAGATTCTCATTGCTTGCTCTCCTTGACCCCCCTTCTTCCCTGAACCTCACTCCTACACTCAGTTAGGCTCAAACATTACCGAATGGCAGGAGTAGGTGTCACGTCGTCACTAACTATATATATCATTTTGAGCGATTATTCATGGAGGAGGCTAGCCACAACCATTCACTAGTGATAAGATCATGATATGACAATGATACGATGTGCATTCAATCGTTTGATTTTTGTGATAGTTATTATGCGTGCTATTTAAATATAGTACACAACCTTTTGAATGAAATGTAACTTTTTTCTACATAATGTGGACGAAATATCACTTATATTCTTTTTTTTAAACAAATATAAAAAAAACACATACAAAAAGCTGGGGCTTATATATAGTTGGAACAAAAATGAATATAACAAGTGAAAATTTAATTATCCTTAATTTTGAATGATAGTTTCTATCACATCAAGCAAACAATAATTCATGTGAACCGTACAAAACGAATTCAAACCAAACTATCATCAAATTCAAAACCACCCCATAATTTCACACGATTATGCAGCCCGTTTAACGTCAGCTTGTTGCAGCTGCGCTGGCCTGGCGTGACCGACACCCTCGTCATCGCATCCTCGACCAGAGATTCCTTTATTGTCACCGCCGTTCCCACGTCGCCGCCGGGATACTTCCCGGCCAAGCAGTGTCGGCGGGGAGAGGAGGAGGAGTTTGCGGCGGCGATGTCGACGGTGGTCAATGATCCGGAGAAAGATGGTCCATACTACTATCCATACTCCACCCCACGCATTGGTGTAGCCAGAAAATTAGTATTGTGGGATCCAAGTATTTAGTAAAATACGATTTCATGTCTTAATGGCAAAGGCGTTTAGTTTGGAGCATGGGGTTCAAAGTTCAATTCTCCTCCCCCTCCCTTGAAAATTTTCATTTTTTGGACGTGGCCTTACCTTGCAAGTGGGGTCCATATTGATCCCACAATCAACAACATGGCTCCGCCAATGACCCCACGGTTCTGCGCGGGGTTCGATTAATACTCGCCCGTCAAACATGTATGGACAAATCAGTTCGCGCACGCGAGGAGTATACTCGGATCATAAATTGCGTGCCGTCACACGATGTTTTATTAGGAGAGATCCGATTCACAAAGTGTACGCAATAAACATGGGTTTTGCAACAGTAACACGTGACGACTCTCAATCAAGGAGCGACAAAACACCGAACTAAAACCATGAAAATCAACACGAGGAACACACTACAGAACGCGTGCCAAGCTGGTTAATTAGGTCAAGTGATCGTGGGGCACTGGTCAAACCGAACGCTGAGAAGACAGCCGTCCTGCGCGCCCCACACGTGGCCGAAGCCCGTGGTTTTGCAACTACCGACCAGAGACAGACCGATCAATCTCAAGCATTCCTGGCAATACACCGTCGACGGCCACCAGCACTTGGCGTACCCATACGACGTCGTTCCCTCAAACGGCCGTGGGATGCAGTAGCCCCCGCCGCCTCCACTGGACGGCACTATGCGCAACAGATCTCGGACCAGCGTCTTCATTATTATCACCGCCGTCGCCACGTCGCCGCCGCCGCCACGTCGCCGCCGCCGCCCCCGTTGATGCAAAGTGGATGGGGAATGTAGGTGTCGCCGTCGGCCGCGGCGGCGGTGGCGGTCATCGTCAGAAGAAAGAAGGTGCAAACTGCTGCCGTAATTACCGCCGTGGCCATGCTATATATGAAAAATATAGTAATCAACTTTTTTCTTGCCTTCCCGTTTTCTCTCTGGGGGTCTTGGTGATCTATTTATTAATGATGATAGCTAAGACGATTATTCAACTCCCGATATTAGCTTGCATATAGGTAAAAAAAAATAATATTTTAGTGGTAGCAGGATACTCTTAAAATTTGGAAAAACTATTATAATCCTAGAAACGGAACAACAACAAGATGAGGATACCGAATCTGGAGCTGAGTCGCGGACTAGGTCGCTTTCTTTAAGACGTTCGCGGCACTGCCCTCGATGCGCACGACAGACTATCAACCGGTCGTCTCCAGGATAAAACAGCTCCTCTAGGTACTCGCGGTTTTGTGCGAAAACCGGAGCTCTCTGAACACTCTCTCTATTGTGTTTATGCTCGTTCTGGTGTGTTTAGAGGGGCTGGGGAGGCGGCTATTTATAGGAGCCGAACCCCTAGGAATATACCCTCTAGCTTGGGGAATAAGTCGGATTAATTAAGGAAGATAATTACTTCCTTAACTAAAACCGTCGGTTAGGATAAATCCTGCTGGGATTATCCTTCGAATATTCCTTTTCAATCGATTATCCCTTAGAATATTCCTCAGAATAACCGATTAATAATTAATTATGAAATAATTAATTTCGTTCGGAATTTCTCCAAAAAATATGTATATAGTCTCAAGTGATCCAACCAACCAACCGACCGACCGACCGACCGACCGACCGGCCGGTCGGACGGACGGACGGCGCGCGCGTGTGTGGTGGTCCGTTAGGTCCTCCCTCTCCCACAAAAGTGGGTCACCCCAAGGGGCATGCCCTTAGGAGAGAGGCTCCTATCTTTATAATCACTTCACCAAGTAAAACTACCAATGTGGTAGTTTTTCCACTTGAGACTCTATAGCTTTCAAAGCTATTCATACACATTTCCAACAATCCCCCACTTGAATAGTTTTGAAACTATCTCTGAGCATCAACAGTTCCATAAGATCGGGCATAAGCTAAGGTATCGCGAAGATTTGAACCTTAGCGTAGTGGTTACACTTCCGATTTCATAAGGGTGACTCGTAGTCTTGAACCCTATCTCAGACAGTGTAGCACACCGGATCTTTTCATTGAGTTGTGTTCTCTTCTTAGCCCGTGCGTTTATGGCCTTGCACGTTACCCTGGTTTAGTGAACGCTCTAGCAACTTTGTGCCTCTCAAAGTTCCATAGGGAGCGGCCCCACTCCCACATTCACATAGGTGAGTCTATCAGGAGTACCCCCAAAGTAAAGTACTCCACCCCACATAGGGTATAGATCTCATTAAGAGTTATTAACTCAACCTCCATTGCTTTGGGATTCATGCTTCATTATGCATGAACTTTTCGCATACTACTCATGACTTGTTATTACCCATTGAACCCATTTCTTGGGATCTCCAGTCTATTGGGTCGGGTTACCATCACTTGTAGTCCGTGGTTCGGTAGGCATAAGTCCCATACCCTTGGCGGTATTCTGGACTTTCTCTCTAGGTAATCCTTTCGTCAAAGGATCAGCTAGATTCTGTTCGGATCTTATATGATCCACCCTCACTGCTCCTATCGTTAGGAGTTCTCTAACAGTACTGTGCTTACGACGAATCTGTCGTTTCTTTCCGTTATAGAACCGGTTCTCAACTTTAGCGATAGCTGCGGTACTATCACAATGTATCAATACCGGAGGGACCGGCCTTTCCCATAGGGGAATCTCTGACAACAATCCTCTCAACCAACTTGCTTCTTCACTAGCCGTTGCTAGTGCTATCATCTCTGATTCCATAGTTGATTGAGCTAGGATTGTTTGTTTCTTTGACTTCCAAGACACAGCTCCACCAGCGATGTTGAACACATATCCGCTGGTTGCCTTGGAGTCATCTGATAGGGTATTCCAATCCGCATCACTATACCCTTCTAGTACAGCGGGAAACCTTTGATAGTGTATACCAAGGTTTGCTGTTCTCTTGAGGTATCTCATGACCCTCTCTATAGCATTCCAATGCTCTCTACTAGGACAGCTGTTAAACCTGCCAAGCAACCCCACGACATATGCAATGTCTGGTCGAGTGTAATCCGCAGCATAACGGAGACTGCCAATGATGCTAGCATATTCTGTTTGTCTTACACTGTCTCCAGTGTTCTTGAATAGCTTTACACTAGCATCATACGGAGTACACGCAGGTTTACAGTCGAAATAGTTATACTTCTTCAAGATCTTCTCTATGTAACTAGATTGATCTAGAGAATAACCATTTGCTGTTCTAGTTATCTGGATTCCGAGCATAAACTTTGCTTCTCCCAGATCTTTCACCTCAAAGCTCTCTTTTAACATGGCTTTCGCTTCATTGACCACGTGAACATTTGTACCAAATATCAACATGTCATCTACATACAAACATATGAAAGTGCAAGTGTTATTCTCTGACTTGCAGTAAATACACTTGTCACTTTCATTCACCTTAAAGCCATGTGAGAGAACGAGAGTGTCAAACTTCTCATGCCACTGTTTTGGAGCCTGTTTCAAACCATATAATGATTTGTCCAACTTACAGACTTTCGAGGCATGTTCAGGGATAACAAACCCTTCTGGTTGTTCCATATAGATTTCTTCATCTAGATCACCGTTCAAAAAAGCAGTCTTAACATCCATTTGGTGTACCACGAGATTGTTCAAGGCAGCAAGAGCAATCATGACACGAATGGATGTTATTCTAGATACTGGTGAATAGGTGTCGAAGAAATCTATATTCTCTCTCTGCCTGTAGCCCTTGACTACTAGGCGAGCTCGGAACCTTTCGATTGCACCATCAGGTTTCCGTTTCGTTTTTAGAACCCATTTATTACCTTAGACTTTGCAGCCAGGAGGTAAGTCTGTTAGATGCCAAGTCTTATTAGCCTCTAACGATTCCATTTCATCTATAACGGCCTCATTCCAAAAGTCTGCATCTATGGAAGTTAGTGCTTCCTGCAAACTTTTTGGATCCTCTAGGGTGTATACTGTAGTAAAGTCATCACCAAAATCTTTAGAGATTCTAGCTCTTTTACTTCTTCTGAGTTCATCCTCAGATCCAACACCCCCACTAGTTCCGTTATCTATAATAGCGGGTAGTACATTACCCCCACTATTTCTCGTTTTAAATGGAAATCGTGTCTCAAAGAAATCAGCATCAATGGATTCTATTACAGTACGAGCATTCAAATCATAGAATCTATATGCCTTACTATTGGCCGCATAGCCAGCGAAGACACATTCATATGCTCGACTAGCCAACTTAACCCTCTTAGGATCAGGAATTCTTACGTAGGCCAAACAGCCCCACGTTCTTAAATAGGACAGATTAGGTGGCTTATTCTTCAAGATCTCATAGGGTGATTCTTTTCTATTTGTTTTTGGAAGACGATTTAGCACATAGCAAACCGTCAACAAAATATCACCCCACCAAGAAGAAGCAGCTCCAGAATTGAGCATAATAGCCACAACTAATTCTGTAAATGTCCTATTTTTCCGCTCAGCTTTACCATTCATTTCTGGTGAATATGGTGCCGTGGTTTCATGAATGATACCATGTGAGCTATAGAATTCCTTGAAGAGATTAGAGTCATACTCTGATCCTCTATCGCTCCTAAGTCTTTTTATCTTTCGATTGCACTGATTTTCGAATTCAACCACAAATACCTTGAACATGTCAAGGGCTTCACTTTTGTTTTTCATCAAATAAACAAAGCAATAATCAGAGCAATCATCTATGAAAGTGATAAAGTATCTCTTGCCAGACCTAGTTAACGTCCCATCTAGTTCACAAATATCAGAATGAATCAGATCTAAGGGTTCTGATTCTCTACTCACAGATTTATGGGGCGTTTTCGTTATTTTAGCTTGGCTACAGAAATCACATTTATCAAATTCATTCATTGAGAGTTTAGGGATATGCCCTAGCTTGCTTAAATTCTTCACAATTCGTGTGTTCACATGACAAAGACGAGCATGCCAAACATTCAAATCACACACCATGTAAACTGAAGAATTCATCTTATTAATTTCGACATTCAACTTGAACATCCCATTACATGCATATCCCTTTCCCACAAAACTCCCATTTTTAGTAAGGGTATACAAGTCTGCCCCAATAGATTGATTAAACCCAGCCTTATTAAGAAGATATCCCGAAACAAGATTCTTCCTTATCTCTGGAGTGTGCAACACATCCTTGAGCACCATCTTCTTCCCAGAGGTGAAGTTCAGCTCCACTTCACCAGAACCAGCAACCATAGTGGTGTGAGTAGTCCCCAACAACACTTTCTTGTCAGCAGGTGCTTCTTCGTATGTTTTAAACATAGCACGATTGTTGCATACATGCTTCGATGCACCTGTATCCAGCCACCATCCTTCTGAGTCACCGGTGAGGTTAACTTCAGCGATCATATCTGTGATCATGGCTACCAAATCCTCTTCTGTCAAGTTAACCCTGGCCGCAGCGGCGGGGTTATGCTTGTTCCTGCACTTTTTTGCCATATGACCCGGTTTTCCGCAGTTAAAGCAGATAAACGGTGGGTCATTCTTAGAGGTTTGGGCCATGACCCTTTGGTTACCTCGAGAGGCACCATTCTGGTGGGGGCGGACCTGCTGGTTCTTACCCTTAAACCCTTTCTGGTTAGGTTTAAGAGCTCTAGGGGTGGGTCGTTTAGCAGTGACGACCATCACCTCTTCTTTCATATCCTGCTTGCGGGACTCTTCCTCAATCCTTAGGCGAGTAATCAAACTTTCCAGTGAAAATTCTTTGGTTTTATGTCTAAGCATATTCTTAAAATCTTTCCACGAAGGGGGCAGCTTATCAATAATGCAAGCAACTTGAAATTGATCGTCCAGAGGCATACCTTCAGAGACGATCTCGTGAGCTATTTTCTGAAGTTCGTGGGACTGAACTTCGACAGACTTGTCATCCACCATCTGATAGCGCAGGTAGCGGCTGACAGCATACTTCTTAGCTCCAGCCTCCTCCGTGTCGTACTTCTTTTGGAGCGCATCCCAGACCATCATTGCGGTGTTCTTGCTATCCGCATAGTAGTCGTAGAGGTCGTCTGCCAGGCCGTTGAGGATGTAGCCCTTGCATAGGAAGTCATGCTCCCTTTCCTTAGCAGCAGCAGTCCTCTCCTCATCGGTCGCTTCTTCCGGCAGCTCGACGGGCATGCTGGTGAGGCAGTGTGCCAACTTCTTGGTCGTCATGTAGAACTCCATCTTTTGTCTCCAGCGACGGAAGTTGACTCCAACGAAGCGAAACGGTCGATTGATATCGACAGCACCAGATCCGGCCATGTTGTTCTGTTCAGTCGACATAGCAGCAGCCGAACGTCTTAAAATTGTTAGAAACGGAACAACAACAAGATGAGGATACCGAATCTGGAGCTGAGTCGCGGACTAGGTCGCTTTCTTTAAGACGTTCGCGGCACTGCCCTCGATGCGCACGGCAGACTATCAACCGGTCGTCTCCAGGATAAAACAGCTCCTCTAGGTACTCGCGGTTTTGTGCGAAAACCGGAGCTCTCTGAACACTCTCTCTATTGTGTTTATGCTCGTTCTGGTGTGTTTAGAGGGGCTGGGGAGGCGGCTATTTATAGGAGCCGAACCCCTAGGAATATACCCTCTAGGTTGGGGAATAAGTCGGATTAATTAAGGAAGATAATTACTTCCTTAATTAAAACCGTCGGTTAGGATAAATCCTGCTGGGATTATCCTTAGAATATTCCTCAGAATAACCGATTAACCGACCGACCGACCGACCGGTCGGACAGACGGCGCGCTCGTGTGTGGTGGTCCGTTAGGTCCTCCCTCTCCCACAAAAGTGGGTCACCCCAAGGGGCATGCCCTTAGGAGAGAGGCTCCTATCTTTATAATCACTTCACCAAGTAAAACTACCAATGTGGTAGTTTTTCCACTTGAGACTCTATAGCTTTCAAAGCTATTCATACACATTTCCAACAGTTTGTGTATGGGTAAATATAAACATTTAAGTGGTTGCCTATGTGATTTGAACTTGGGTCGATACTAATATTAGTAAACATATTTTTCATTAAACTGTAACTCATTTATTCTTGTATTTCAAATACAAATATAATAGTAAAAATCTATTTTGTATCCCAATTGTTTTCAAAAGCTAACGATTAAACCCAATTACGGGCTCCCCTAGTCTAGTAGGATATATCGAAAGAGATTTTATAGAGCATTGTTAGACACCGATTGTATTTTACAAATTTTCAAAAGTACGAAACACGTCATGTGCTTTGTTGTACTTTGGACAAATCAGATATTTTCTTATTTAATAATTAATTTAACTTAATTTTTAGGAGGTGACACCCCTATTTAAAATTTAATCCACCACTAACCAAGAGAGGTTATTTCTTCGGTCTGCGCCGAACGACAGACGATATCCTGGCAGGTAAGCACATTGTTAAGTCATAAGTGTATAAAAAAAAGTTTTGTTTGGAAATCGTAATTCGTGGTCGGCAGTCGGCAGTCGGCACAAATCAAAGTGTCCAACTTGTTCGTGATTTCATATTATAATATGGAATTATGTTGTTGAGTTTTTCTTTTGTAGTAGCTATTTTCAAACAATGATGATTCTTATTCTAATCATTATTTTTTTTTTAAACTATTGTAGTATTGTTTTGGGTAGCAGTAATGTTTTTCATTTGTAAATTGTAATAGCGATTTCTCATACCAGTTTTTCAGTTGACCTCGTACTTTAATAAATATTCGTTAACAAAGAAAACGAAGTTGCTGATAACATATTTTTAAAGACGCTTTACGCATAGGCGTCAAATCTTTCGTCACTCTATGATCACCAATTGTTTAGAGAAAATTGACGCTTTTTATGGCTTTGATACAATTAACACTTGGTAATTTGCATCCCAATGTTAAATGGAAAGTACATAACATAATAACCAAAGTAAGACTTCGGATTTTTTTTTTTTTTTTTGCCTTTAGAAGTTGATGGTTAGTGTTTATCATGGTTATAAGATATGATGAGTATTCGATAGGATAGATAAGTGTGAAATATTGTTAAGAGCGGTAACGAAAGAGACAGATGTTTACGTGGTATCCCCGTTGCACGAGACTAGTCCACGGGAGAGAAGAGTCTCTCCCACTGTAATTATTATTACTAGATTAATTGATCACGACCAATGGCCTTTCAATATATAACCCTACGACAATCATCTAGGGTTTCCAAGGAAAAGACACCACAGGTGGAGGACGAAGGTGTCCGCTGCTGGTGATTAAGTTGGGCCGTATCCGACTTGGATTGGGCCGACTTAGGCTGTGGATATGCCTCGTCTAATCCTCCCCCGTAAGATGGAGGGTGGAGGTCATGAATGCCCATCTTGGCTAGTAAGGCATGAAAATGATCAGCACCAAGCTCTTTAGTGAAGAGATCAACTAGCTGGTGATGGGAGCTAACTTTAAGCGGAGTCTCGGGATTGAACTCGTACACGAACAAAATAGCAATTCATCTCCACATGTTTAGTGCGCTCATGGAAGACTAGATTAGCTACAATATGGGGAGCAACTTGATTGTCATAGTAGAGTGGTGCGAGACCATCCTGTGGAGCACCAAGCTCGCGCAAAAGCCACCGCAACTAGAGCAATTCACTTACAGTGCTGGTCATGGCTCGATACTTTGCTTCAGCTGAAGAATGAGCAACAACTTGTTGCTTCTTAGTGCGCCAGGACACCGGGGCATCGCCGAGGGTGATGTAATAACCTGTAGTCGAACGACGAGTCGTCTGACAGCCACCCCAATATGCATCACAGTAGGCGGTAAGCTATAAATTGTTATTAGTGAGGAAGAAGACACCTTGCCCAGGAGACATCTTCAAGTAGCGGAGAATACGCTGAGCCGCATTCATGTGATCACGAGTAGGAGCATGGACAAACTGGCTAAGTAAATTGAATTTATATGTGATGTCTGGTCGAGTAACTGTCAAATACAAGACTCGACCGACTAAACAACGATAAACAGATGGATCCTCAGCAAGCGCAGAGTCATCGGGCCGAGTGAGGTGATGATTTTGCTCGATAGGAAACATGTTGGGCCGACAACCAGTAATACCAACATCAGAAAAAATGTCCAGCACATATTTGCGCTGGCTAAGAACCATGCCAGCAGAGGAGCGAGCAGCCTCAATGCCTAGAAAATAGCGAACGAGACCAAGATCCTTTATGCTAAACTGAGCATCAAGAAAGGACTTCACACGTGAGATAAAAGAAAGATGATTACCTGCGAGAAGAACATCATCAACATAGATGAGGGCGACTACGAAAGTACTCCCCCGCTGATAGATATATAGAGAGTGGTCATCATGTGAGGCACGAAACTGGAGTTCACGGAGGGCAGTGGTGAACTTCTGATACCATTTTCGAGAAGCCTGCTTAAGACCATAGAGGGAATTATTAAGCCGACAAGCACGAGTCTCGCCAGGTGCTGCAAAACCCTCGGGAATGAGCATATAAACCTCCTCATCAAGATCCCCATGAAGAAAGACATTGTTCACATCCAACTAATGAACGTACCATCCCTTGTTGATAGCCACAACAAGTAGACTACGAACTGTAACCAACTTGGCGACCGGTGTGAACGTATCATGGAAATCAACGCCCTCTATTTGTGTGTAACCTTTGGAGACAAGACGAGCCTTGTAACACTTGATAGAACCATCGGGATGGAACTTGATTTTGTAAACCCATTTGCAGTCAATGCAACGCTTCTCAGGTGGTAAATCCACGAGACTCCATGTGCCATTTTTCTCGAGGGCACTAATCTCGGTGCGCATGGCAAGGCGCCAATGCTCATCAAGAACTGCTTGACGAAAAGAACGGGGCTCCACCTGCAAAGTAATGGCTGCAACAAAAACACGATAGAATGGGGGTAACACGGTCATAAGAAACATGGGATGCCATGGGATATCAGACAGAATTCACATTGCTTCCAGTATAATAATCCGCTAGTCGCCGGGGTGGTACACGGACTCTGTCACCACGCTGAAGCTTAGGAGGAGCAATGGTTTGCTGAGGCGGGTGATTGGACAGCCCAGGGCCGCCACTTGGCCCAGCATCAAGGAAGGCCGATGGAGGAGACTTGGTCGGGCTAGATGGCACGGCCCGAGTCGGATTGGGTCGTCTTAATCACGGTTCATCCATGATTGGCATAAATTTTAACAAAAGGACACGTTCGATCATTTTTCCAGCGTACAAGGGCATGTTTGATGTAAAAAATAATAGATGAGCATGTTTGATAAAACGACATAATAAATGGGCATATTATACTTATAACCCTTAATAAAATAGTCCCTCTTTAACTAATCCACTTCCTAACCCCACTCCCTTAATTGACAACCCAAAAAAAAAATACCAATAACTAAAACACACGACTTGTAATAATTTCACCATCAGCAGTAGCAATAACTCCTCCTACACTGGAATTTGGATGTGAATCCATGTTGTTAATCTCTCCTACCCGAGGCTCTGTGCTTTCGTTCAACTCCGACGGTGAATCTAGCGGCGGAGTAATTGGTTTTTGGGATGATCCCGCAGGAAACTCCGTCGTCTCCACCGAAAACGTGGAAGGGCTCGTCATCACATTCAAATCGGCAAGGTTAATCTCGTTACCAACTCTGTCGTCCCTGAAAGTATGGAATTTGAGGTCTTTCTCATCGAAAGTCTTGAACAGATTCAGAACCCTTCTCCAGAATGAAGGGTTCGAATGTAAGTCATCTTTTGAGGGAAACAAAAGCTTCCTGTGCTCGTAAACGAACATAACAGAAAAAATGCAGAGCGCTGAAACTGCGGCCACTCCGGCAATCAGAAACAGGCTCCAGAAGCTGTTCAGCCCCAGTTGGTTCCCTATAGGAGGTGAGGTGCTGGACTCCGGGCACTTGTTGTTCTTGCCAATCCATGTTTCTTCGATTTTTGTCATGCTGTCTCCTTCAGTGACGTTGAGGATGGCTCGTGAAATGTCTGGAACTAATGGGGAGCCTTTAGGAAAGACCTGCATGCATGCAGTTGTCAAGAATCAATTGATCCCAATAAATATATTTATTAGTAAAGGTTCAATCGTGGATCATATATCGTTTACTAACACAGTCCCTCAAACGAAAAGTCACCATATATGGGGGTTGAAGTTTGCATAGGTGCGGACACCATGTGCTTAATATAAATAGATCGGGGGTCATTGCGGGATTCGAATAGAAGACCGCCTCTCGGTCACAGAAGGCTCTGATATCACGTCCAAAAACCAATTGATCCCAATAATTCGAGTTATTGTGAAAGGTTCAATTGTGTATCATATATTGTTTACTAACATCAGTCATATAATTCATATAAAAGAAAAAACAACCAACTACAAAAGAAAAAAAAAGATAGATTGAGGAGATCGAGGGGAAACTTACAAAGCCAAAGCCGTCGGCTTTATAAGTGGGATCGATCATCATGTACTCGGAGCAGCGTTTGGCCAAGATGAGCTTGATGTAGGGGACTTCATCAAACGCAGCCACGATTCTCCCTTGCCTGAAAAGCGAGTCAAAACCCTCGATGCTATTATAACTCACGAGCTTGTCACCGCTGAATCCCATACTGTTCAATAGCCCGACCACAAACGTGCCTTCCTGGTATCCCACAAACTCCCCCTTTCTCAACAGCTCGCTCATGTCCGTCACCGTGGGTCGCAGCCGTTGCACCGTCAGGAGGCTCGTGAAACTCGCGGTGTAACTCTGAATGATGATCAGCACCACGAAGCACCATATTATCACCACCGTCCTTGTCAGGTTGCTCACCAGGTTTTGTCCTGCATGCACGTGCGATATTAGGATCTGTTCTCCATATATAAAAAATAGACATTACAAAAAAAAAAAAAAAAATAACAACTAAGCATGATTTTATTCCAACGTGATCGACCAGTCGATTCCTACGTTGAGCGAAGGCCATGGTGGAGAAGGAGAACCAGAGGCTAGTCCCAGCTTGGTGTGAAGGCGGGCCTCTGAAGTCCTTACTAATCCTGTGCTCCAGAACCCACACCACGAACCCGATAAACAGAAAGAAGAGAAACGTCGTCACCCAAAGATCCCACGTCAATGGCTTCAAGAACGACCACGCATTCTTGCTCCCATCTGGCCTCACCGGAACCACCATGGACACTCCCGATTCCGTGTACGGCAGCGTGAAGTCAACGTAGTTTGACCGGTTGGCGATGATGGTGATATCTCCGACCACCGCGTCCAAGTTCTGCTCCCAGAGTCACATGCATATGAAACAAACATGCGCATATTTATGGTCGTCAGTCTCACCGTACATCACAAAAGATTATCGAGACCAATGGATGAGTTCGCTAACAACTTACTCCTAAAAAGACCTGATTAACCAGGTCGTTGTAACTCCCGTTGCTTTCACCGTTAGGTTTGGCGAAAGGCACGTACTCAAAGGGAAGCGCATACGGCAGCGTTTTGACGACGGCTTCGAAAACATCCATGCAGTAGCCGGTCACGGTCGTCTCGTTGGTCTCGGGATCGGTACTCACGGAGACGAACTCCCTGAAGCCGGGTTTCACGGGGACTCCGATCCTGAGCTTCTTCCCGCTCATCGGGATCTCGAACCCTTTAGGAACCGCACCCGGATCCCCCGGCCATATCACCGTCCCCAGCTGGCTCGCCACCTTCGACGAGCTCCTCGTCGTCAGCTCGCCAGCTGGTGGTGGTGTCCAGTACCCAACAACTCTATCTGCGTTCCCATTCACGTTCACAACCTCGTAAGCCGACGCTCTCAGCTGCCCGTCGGCCTCCAACGCAAACCCACCGAAGAGACCTCGGAAGCTCGTTCCCAAGAGCGCGCTAGCCAGATTCTGGCCGTTTCTCGACACCCCGACCATATACTTCTTCGTCTTATCGCTTTCGAAACTGAAATAGGTTGCGGCCCCAGCCTTCTCGACCGCCATTGCCAATGCCCACGTGGCATCGTACGCCCGCAAACCGTAGCTGTTGAGGTTGGCATCGAGGATCTCCGGATGGTCTCGCTGGAACTTCCTCCTCCAACGTGTCGTGAAGTTTAGAACCGCCTGTGTTTGTGGCACGTGCGGTTTGACTCCCAACACGCCTTGCATGGAGCGGAGAACTGAAGGGTGAAAGGAAGGCAGGAAGACGGTGAGCCCATCGGTTATGATCCACACGTAACCTGCTGACATCATCCCGACCTCTTTGGCCTTGACAAATAGCCTGCATGCATGCATGAATTAGAATTAGGGTGCGTATACCGATAGAGTAAAATTAATGTGATCAATGTTTTTGTCGGAATTATTAATTACCTGGGGCCGAGATCGGGAGACACGTGGACTATGAAGACGCGAGTCTGCATGGTCATGAGCTTGTAGAGCTCCTCTCCGATTTGGTCGTCGGTGGCGGACGGCGAAATGGCGCTGCGGTAAGGGACGCGGGCGTCGACGGCTTGGAGGGAGTCGACTAAGGAAGGGATGATGCCTTGGCCGAAGGCGTCGTCGACGTAGATTGGGACGGCCTGCCGCCAGCCGAAGGCCTTGAATATGGCGGCGACGGCGTGGACTTGGGTGGAGTCGTTTTGTACGGCGCGGAAGAAGTACGGGCTGCCGATGGAAGCGAGGGTTGGGCTTGTTGCGGAGAAGGAGACGATGGGGACGTGGGCTTTTTCTCCCAGCGGGATGAGGAAGTTGGCCTGCATCGATGTGTCTGGGCCGAGGATAGCTTGGACCTGCACGTTCTTTATCAAATCCAGGGCTGCCACGTGTGCGTTTGCAGGAGGACGTCAGTGGATGAGAGGGTAGTACACGAGAGGAAAATATACATATGGCCGGTTTAAGAAAAAAGTCAAAATACGAATAATAAGAAATAGTTAATATATATTATTCATCAAATAGATTCCAACTATCTATACAATTCAAGGTAGGTATTGATAAGAAAAGAAATCAATGTTGGTGGCAGTGTTGTTTTATTATTAATATTATTATTCTTCTAGATTTAATAGTGTTGTGCAGATCGAATCGAATTAGTTGGTCCGACTTGAAAATCTGACAATCATTCATCTATACGGTTTGACTTGGTCATAACGTGTGATTTGTTTTATGCTGCCAAATATAACTTACCTTTTTATTTAGAAACGATATACTTGGTTATACAAAAAAGTTTTGTATGCACTCAAGTTCCAACTCAAAACTACTATATGTCGTTGCACATAAAAAAAAATTATGAAAAGTTGTTATGTGCCTACCTAGTTGAGTTTTCAGTCCCGACCAATTTATTTATTACGGTGATAATGATGCTGCAGACTCACTAGTGAAAAAAATTATTGACCATTAGTTTTAACGATCAACATAGATTTCGGGCTAAATCTGTCAATTAATTTGAAAAGTCGGTCACAAATGTTTTATTGGAAATTTTGGATCAAAACTAACACTTACGCCAAACTTCGGGCCAAACTAGGGTATTAATCCTTTATTTTATGATGCCATATAACTTACCTTGTTATTTATAAACGATATACTTAGTCATACAAAGTTTTGTCTAGTAGATGATATAAACTTGTCATCCTTAAGCTATAGTAAAGTATATCGCATGCACCCGAATTCCAACTCGAAATTACTATATATCGTGGCCCCGAAATTCAAATAGCACATAAAAATATATCATGAAAAGTTATTTTGTACGTACCCAGTTAAGTTTTCGGTCCCGAACAATTTATTTATTGCGGTTTAGCATTTATAGACTAGTATACTATAGCTAGTAGAAATGCTATTTATTCATAGATAGGAAAGATACCTTAGGTTGGCATATGCATTGACTTCATCACTGCTTATTTGGCTTAAATTCAGCAGTAGTTTTTGGCATACATGAGACAAAGTCGTTGTTTGCTGCTAGCCAGTAGCCACTACTACTATGTACTTACGTACGAAGCTGTTGTTGTTTGTGGAATTTTCTTTTTTGTGTTATTATGGTACTCTACTCGTCCGTCGCTATTGTTATTAATGATATAATCACATGCTGTCGCTATTGTTCTTAGAATTCAAGCTCGGCAAGTGGGATAATATTTGTAAGTGGTTAAGTATCATACATGAACCTATATAAGATCTAACATAACCTTCTTCCAACAACTCGAGTTATTGAGAGCAACTGGTTCTTGACATGGTATCAGAGCTGGTTTGTTCGTGAGGTCACGTGTTCAAGTCCTCACGACCCCCAATATTAATCGTTGTCTTTCAAGCACATGGTAGGATTGGGCCTGTGCAAACTTCAAGCCCATAAGTCGGCTTTCAATCACATGTATGGTACTTAACCACTTCCTTACACGCCCCCTCAAACGAAAGCCGACTTATGGGCTTGAAGTTTGCACAGGCCCAATCCTACCATGTGCTTGAAAGACAACGATTAATATTGGGGGTCGTGAGGACTTGAACACGTGACCTCACGAACAAACCAGCTCTAATACCATGTCATGAACCAGTTGATCCCAACAACTCGAGTTATTGGGACCTTGTGAGTGGCTTTCGTTTGATGGAGCGTGTTAGTGTTGTGGTATATGATCCACGATTGAACCTCTCCCAACTCGAATTATTGGGATCAACTGGTTCATGACTATATTGTACTAGTCAAAATCAAAGTAAGAAGTCAAGCGGAACCTCTTGTTGTTGTGTAGCCTAGGTTCAGCCACGTAGCAGCCAAGGGGAAAACGAAATTTGGAATCATGGCAGAAATTTTAAAGTTACTAATTAATTACCCGAAGCAGCAGCTTGAACGACGTCGTCTCTGCGGGAATCCCTGGCGGTGATGACGACGCGGGTGGTGTAATTCGGGTGCGAACCGTAGAATTCCGACACCGCCATTTCCACGCAGCTCAGCCACACCTGCCCGGCGAAGTCGGCTCTGTCCATGTCCACAATCACCCCGACGTTCACCGCCACCGCCGCCGTCGTGTTGTTCGTGCCGCTACTGATCTGCCCCGCCACCGCCGCCGCAGCGAACAAGGTCGCGACGAAGAATCGGAACCACCCACGTCGGCGGCCAGTTTCCGGCGCCATCGTAGCGTAGGGGCTAGAGATTATTTGGGAAATGGGCGGCGCTTTTGGGCAGGGAGCTAGACAAGAGACTATAGAACTAACTGAGGCCTTTTTATTTATGTTTGATAATGATGATGACGAGTTGTTTATTTATTTATATAGAAAATTATTAACCATTTCATGTGACCACACACGTACGATATATGGAAGATTGATAAATTAATTAGTCACTGTTGTTCGTCAACACACAGCAAGAAATACGATCGAGAGTCTGCAGTTTCATGGAAGTTTCGCAATGCGTTTGAGCTTCATGAAGCTGCCTACTTAATCAACCTAACGCTGGCCATCGCCATCGGACTTAATGTATTAAGAGTTTAAAAGAGATTTTCTGCTACTAATTATTAAGCTGAAAATGTCAGTAATCTTGCGGGACATGGACACATTTGTGCAATCACATCTAAGGTGGAAATTGGTGTCGGTGTGGTTACCCGTCCCACATTTTGCGGGTACCCACACCCACAAATTTACAATTATGTTATCCACAACCCGCACCGCAGTGGTTAGTGGGTAACCACTACTCACTGTGGGTTTGTGCGGGTTGGGTGTGGTTACCCACAAAAATCCATCTTTGCAAGAATAGAGTTCTAGTCGCCACTAATGTAATTGTTGTTCGTAACTAGACTATAGTGATATACACTTGTGTTGTTCGTGGAGGTACAATTTTGTACATCGATCTTACTCAACGTGGAGATTTTTTCTTTTTGAGTTTGGAATTCAACTTTTGTGTCAGAGAGCTGTGATTTCATATTTCCCCGACTAGGGTGAAATATGACAATTAAATATGATCTTGTATTTTTTCACACAAAAACAAAAACATACTGATAAAAGTTACAAAAAGTGTTCACTTTTAATAAATTGATTACTCTCCACTCTATCGATTATAGTGTTTGATAAAATAAAAAATTCTTACATAAAACTTATTAGGTGTACGTGTCTTTTTTATTTAGTGACTACTTTAATTTTTATCCACACACTTTTCACATACTATTATATTATAAAGTTAATTCACTAAATAAATATAATAAGTGTGGTTATTGTGGATTTTGTGGGTAACCGTAGTGGGTAGTAGATAACCACTAACCACAAAAATCGTTATTTTACTACCCACACCCAACCCACTATCCACAACTTGTGGGTATGACTACCCACAATAGGTGCAGGTTAGTGCAGTTTGCGGATTATCCACAACCCGCAACCCAAACTTCCACCCCTAAATTCACATCCACATGTGACTACTACTATATTTATTAAAATTTCTTCAATTTTTTAGTTCTTCCTACGCGTCCTCGAGAACCAAATCATCCAAGTCTAGATAATAAATAAAAGCCGAATGATGAAAACTGTTGCTCCATTTCAAATTTCCTGCAACGAGAGTGATTATAGGAAGGACATTTTGGTTTTCACAATTGCTTATTTTCTTATTTATTTATTCATAAAAAATGCATGAACTGGGATTTGAACCTTGGTCTCTTTAAAGGCAAGCAAGGATCATAACCAATCACACTAAGTATATTTGTTGTATCTATTTAAATTCAAACATACACGAACCTAAATTATGAAAATCATATGACTTTTTTAACGATTAGTTGGCCACTGAATCTCCCGTAAATACTTATTTGGTGTTTTAATACTTTGATTATTTTAGTTGTAGTTTAATACTTAATTTAAATTTCTATCTATTTTATAAATATACAATAACCCTAAAATTGCAGCCCAAATATCACTGGTTCGAATATTGCATATCGAATTGCAATATTAAACATGTAGAAGCAATATCGACTTCTTAAATTAATATTATTTTTCAGAATTACTATGGAGAAATTATATCTTTGTGCAAACTATATGAGACTGGTTCTTTTAATGTTTTAGTCGGGATAACCGCTACATTTTAAACTTCTTCATAATCTGGCATGATTGGATCCAATGATCATTATACAAGATTGTGTTTAATAGGGTGGCTCATTTCACCACTTTTTGGCGTGTTAATGAATTTGTAGGACAATGACAGGTCTACATCTACACTCATCACAATCTACACATCATATAAATGTGAAATGAGAAAAGAGGGATTCCATTTCAAATTTGATGCGTATAGAGCAATTTTTTAGGGGTAAATTTAGAAGATGCCAGTGCGGTCGGTCTGTTGAGCACGAAAGTAAAAATATGTTTTCATTTAAACGGGCGCAAACTGTTATTTGGCCCACTAATCGTGCACCCATCGCCAATGCAGTCAAATTCGGGATTTTGATCATAAAATCGTAGGATTTTAGGATTTTACTTAGGGATTCCGATCTTGATTTTACTATAAAATCGGTGGACCTTAAAATTGTTTAAAATCGGGACTAAAATCATTAAAATCGTAAAATAGTATCGAAATCGGGATTTTGATCGTAAGAGAACAAAATAGGTGGTTTGAGCCAATTTAAAATAAGTATAACTTTTTCAGCGGAAAGAGCAATGGAATCTTCTCAGATATTTTTCTATTAGAAAAATATTCAAAAATAATAAAAATAACCAAATTAGGGTTCGGTTAATCTCTTTCCCTTCACCCCATTTAACTTATTGGTAAAACACATGTCCTAATATTGGAAGTATGTAAGAACTAACATCATTATTAACTAATTAATTTATTAATGAATATATTTGTACCAACCCACTAACATTACTTATTTTATTGGAGTTCAATTATTTTTAGTTTTAAATCATACTTAGTAGACGATGTCAAAATATTACTTTGAGTTAAACAACCTAGACATAACATGAAAATAAGAGCCAAACCCATGAACTATATCTCTTCATCATGAATTATTTTGAGTTACACATTAACTAGCAATTAAAATAGTGATTTTGGAACATTAATCTTGAGAATTATCTTATGGAAAAAAAATCTTCTGAATTATCATTTTAAATGCTATGTGTCTTTGTGATATTAATAATTTACCTTATTAATATTCTTATATGCTATTGTTGGGGGTGTGACTAAGGGACTGAGCGCACAGACTAAGCAGTAGGGCGCATAATCGGCGATGCCCAACGCTCGATACCCGCTACAGGTATATAAGGGCTTGAAGCCCTCCGAAGAAGGGGACTTCCTCCTTTTTCTCCTCACTTTCCACTTCCTACTATCTCTCTACACTTTATCTCTCTTTCTATTCTCTCAACTCTCTCCACAAACCGACACTAACTTGACCGTCGGAGCTTAATCCGGGGGGCAACCCCGGCTCTTTCACAGGTTCACTCCCTCCCGACGAGATCAGACGAACGGATGACGAGTCAACCCACACCAACAAATATCATTGTTCGATCCGGAGCTAGATGGGTCAAACAATTGGCGCCCACCGTGGGGCATGGCGAAAATTCGTTTGTTTGATTTCGGAAAGAGGGGGAACTCTGAATCTGAAGAACAGAGAAACTTCATCGAGAGGAAACAAAGAGAAAAGCTGGCCACACGTCAGAGAACAGAGGTTCATTCGTCGTTTTCTAAAGAAGGAGAAGAAAGATCCCCGCCGGCGGAGCTCCTTGTTGTTGCCGACGCAACCGACCGCCATCCCGAACCCTTGAAGAAAGACCAGATCTGCTTCTCTCCATAAACAAAAAAAAAGAAAGAAAAAAAAAACCAGAGTCCTAACGCCGGAAATGGTGGCCGAGCTCCGACGAAGATAAATGAACCTGCTGCCGTCAATGTCACCTTCTCTCCCATCCTCCAAAGTTCTTGTCCCTGCAATCAAGGAGGAAACAGTAGACGGGAAGCTTTCTCAGAACCACTTGCTTCCCCTGTTGAAAAAAAAAAAAAAAAAAAAAAGGGGCAGAGTTCCCGAGGCAGACAACGGGACTACCGAGGCAAGTTCAGCACAAGTTGGTTCCAGCCTGGAAATAGAGTGTGGATCGCGTAACAAAGGACGGGGGAGCTTCTTCCCGCCTCTCCTCTCATCGGTGGTGAAGTGATGCTTCTAACCTCCTCCGCGCGGCTTCAAATCGAGGAAAGCTTCAACTAATCGCCACCTGCCGCTACTCCATGGTGTCACGCTCGACCTGCCCCCGCACAAATTCAGGCTCATCCTCATCCGACCCGCGCCACCGCCCTTCAAAGCCATCTCGCGGAAGATTTTCCATCATGAAGTAGCGACGGAAAACCACGCGGCAGCCCCCACAACGGTCCGCTAGCACTGCCCGCGCCATTCCCTGCTTCAGTGCCTCGCGAATCCCCTCCTTCGCGCGTTTCGTCCGTCCCCGCCGTGCGTTCCTCGTCAAAAAGAAAAAAAAAAAAGAAGAAGAAGAAGATAGGGAAACGCGTCCAAAGAAAAATATAAGAAGAAGAATGCTACAGCCTACAGCCGCGCATGCAAGTTGCAACAAGACCAGCCCGCTCAATTGCTTGGGCCATACAAATCCGTCTCCAGCACAGGCCCGTACCATTTGGCATCAACTTTCGTCAGAAGCCCACCCAAGAGCCCCGGGCCAAACCCTAACGCGCGGCCCGATCCGCCTTACCAGGTCACTAGCGCGGCCCACATGCCTCAAGCCTACCTGCGGCCCACTTAACTCCAACCCCACCTTCCGCCTCAAGCCCACTCGCGGCCCGCTCCACCCTTCAGCTCGCGCCACCCGGCCCACTCGCGTCCCGCTCCACCCTTCAGCTCGCGCCACCCCGGCCCACTCGCGGCCCGCTCCACCCTTCAGCTCGCGCCACCCGGCCCACTCGCGGCCCGCTCCATCCTTCAGCTCGCGCCACCCCGGCCCACTCGCGGCCCGCTCAACCCTTCAGCTCGCGCCACCCGGCCCACGTCACCAGCACTCGACGCGCGCATGTTCACCTCCGCCTGACCTCCAGTCCGCCACGTCCGGCCCAAGTCACCAGCACTCGACGCACACAAGCCCAACCCGCGGCCCAACTCGCGGGCGTTCAACAGATCAGCACTCAAAAAATGTTGCGTCCGCCGTGATTTGAACCTGCGCCACTCCTCTAGAAGACAGACAAGGTCGCCAATAGGCTAGCACAAGTTTGTGTTTCAATGGCGCAGCGTCTGGTTAATACTACTCCTGCTGCAACTCCGCGCGGCCCAGGTCCTGGATTGCGATCCGCTCCTCACGCTCACGGGCCCACTCGCGACTCTCGGCCCGCTACCCGCGCCGCTCCTCACGCGCACGGACCCGCTCGCAGATCTCGGCCCGCCACAGCCACGCTTCCAAAGCCCACTTGCGGCTATAGCCCGCGCGCTATGAACTAGCGGGTCAGCCACCACCTCGGCGCAACAAAGCCCAGAGCCCCAACTCCAGGTTCACGGCCCGCCAAGTCCAAGCTCCGCTTCGACTCAAAAAAAAATTGTTGCCATCGCGAGGACTCGAACCCGCGCCACTCCTTCCACAAGACAAGCATCTTTACCAGCAGGCCACAAGTACCTTGTGTTTCAACGGTGTGGCGTCTGAATTTTAACATTCGCGCCCAATCAGTTCGAAAGAACAAAAAATTAGTATGAGTCCAGCACTCTGCGCTCAGTTCCACGGAACAAAACTTAGCAATAGTCCAGCACTATTCGCGCCCAATCAGTTCGAAAGAACAAAAAATTAGTATGAGTCCAGCACTCTGCGCTCAGTTCCACGGAACAAAACTTAGCAATAGTCCAGCACTATTCGCGCCCAATCAGTTCGAAAGAACAAAAAATTAGTGATCATGGCTACCAAATCCTCTTCTGTCAAGTTAACCCTGGCCGCAGCGGCGGGGTTATGCTTGTTCCTGCACTTTTTTGCCATATGACCCGGTTTTCCGCAGTTAAAGCAGATAAACGGTGGGTCATTCTTAGAGGTTTGGGCCATGACCCTTTGGTTAACTCGAGAGGCACCATTCTGGTGGGGGCGGACCTGCTGGTTCTTACCCTTAAACCCTTTCTGGTTAGGTTTAAGAGCTCTAGGGGTGGGTCGTTTAGCAGTGACGACCATCACCTCTTCTTTCATATCCTGCTTGCGGGACTCTTCCTCAATCCTTAGGCGAGTAATCAAACTTTCCAGTGAAAATTCTTTGGTTTTATGTCTAAGCATATTCTTAAAATCTTTCCACGAAGGGGGCAGCTTATCAATAATGCAAGCAACTTGAAATTGATCGTCCAGAGGCATACCTTCAGAGACGATCTCGTGAGCTATTTTCTGAAGTTCGTGGGACTGAACTTCGACAGACTTGTCATCCACCATCTGATAGCGCAGGTAGCGGCTGACAGCATACTTCTTAGCTCCAGCCTCCTCCGTGTCGTACTTCTTTTGGAGCGCATCCCAGACCATCATTGCGGTGTTCTTGCTATCCGCATAGTAGTCGTAGAGGTCGTCTGCCAGGCCGTTGAGGATGTAGCCCTTGCATAGGAAGTCATGCTCCCTTTCCTTAGCAGCAGCAGTCCTCTCCTCATCGGTCGCTTCTTCCGGCAGCTCGACGGGCATGCTGGTGAGGCAGTGTGCCAACTTCTTGGTCGTCATGTAGAACTCCATCTTTTGTCTCCAGCGACGGAAGTTGACTCCAACGAAGCGAAACGGTCGATTGATATCGACAGCACCAGATCCGGCCATGTTGTTCTGTTCAGTCGACATAGCAGCAGCCGAACGTCTTAAAATTGTTAGAAACGGAACAACAACAAGATGAGGATACCGAATCTGGAGCTGAGTCGCGGACTAGGTCGCTTTCTTTAAGACGTTCGCGGCACTGCCCTCGATGCGCACGGCAGACTATCAACCGGTCGTCTCCAGGATAAAACAGCTCCTCTAGGTACTCGCGGTTTTGTGCGAAAACCGGAGCTCTCTGAACACTCTCTCTATTGTGTTTATGCTCGTTCTGGTGTGTTTAGAGGGGCTGGGGAGGCGGCTATTTATAGGAGCCGAACCCCTAGGAATATACCCTCTAGGTTGGGGAATAAGTCGGATTAATTAAGGAAGATAATTACTTCCTTAATTAAAACCGTCGGTTAGGATAAATCCTGCTGGGATTATCCTTAGAATATTCCTCAGAATAACCGATTAACCGACCGACCGACCGACCGGTCGGACAGACGGCGCGCGCGTGTGTGGTGGTCCGTTAGGTCCTCCCTCTCCCACAAAAGTGGGTCACCCCAAGGGGCATGCCCTTAGGAGAGAGGCTCCTATCTTTATAATCACTTCACCAAGTAAAACTACCAATGTGGTAGTTTTTCCACTTGAGACTCTATAGCTTTCAAAGCTATTCATACACATTTCCAACAGTTTGTGTATGGGTAAATATAAACATTTAAGTGGTTGCCTATGTGATTTGAACTTGGGTCGATACTAATATTAGTAAACATATTTTTCATTAAACTGTAACTCATTTATTCTTGTATTTCAAATACAAATATAATAGTAAAAATCTATTTTGTATCCCAATTGTTTTCAAAAGCTAACGATTAAACCCAATTACGGGCTCCCCTAGTCTAGTAGGATATATCGAAAGAGATTTTATAGAGCATTGTTAGACACCGATTGTATTTTACAAATTTTCAAAAGTACGAAACACGTCATGTGCTTTGTTGTACTTTGGACAAATCAGATATTTTCTTATTTAATAATTAATTTAACTTAATTTTTAGGAGGTGACACCCCTATTTAAAATTTAATCCACCACTAACCAAGAGAGGTTATTTCTTCGGTCTGCGCCGAACGACAGACGATATCCTGGCAGGTAAGCACATTGTTAAGTCATAAGTGTATAAAAAAAAGTTTTGTTTGGAAATCGTAATTCGTGGTCGGCAGTCGGCAGTCGGCACAAATCAAAGTGTCCAACTTGTTCGTGATTTCATATTATAATATGGAATTATGTTGTTGAGTTTTTCTTTTGTAGTAGCTATTTTCAAACAATGATGATTCTTATTCTAATCATTATTTTTTTTTTAAACTATTGTAGTATTGTTTTGGGTAGCAGTAATGTTTTTCATTTGTAAATTGTAATAGCGATTTCTCATACCAGTTTTTCAGTTGACCTCGTACTTTAATAAATATTCGTTAACAAAGAAAACGAAGTTGCTGATAACATATTTTTAAAGACGCTTTACGCATAGGCGTCAAATCTTTCGTCACTCTATGATCACCAATTGTTTAGAGAAAATTGACGCTTTTTATGGCTTTGATACAATTAACACTTGGTAATTTGCATCCCAATGTTAAATGGAAAGTACATAACATAATAACCAAAGTAAGACTTCGGATTTTTTTTTTTTTTTTGCCTTTAGAAGTTGATGGTTAGTGTTTATCATGGTTATAAGATATGATGAGTATTCGATAGGATAGATAAGTGTGAAATATTGTTAAGAGCGGTAACGAAAGAGACAGATGTTTACGTGGTATCCCCGTTGCACGAGACTAGTCCACGGGAGAGAAGAGTCTCTCCCACTGTAATTATTATTACTAGATTAATTGATCACGACCAATGGCCTTTCAATATATAACCCTACGACAATCATCTAGGGTTTCCAAGGAAAAGACACCACAGGTGGAGGACGAAGGTGTCCGCTGCTGGTGATTAAGTTGGGCCGTATCCGACTTGGATTGGGCCGACTTAGGCTGTGGATATGCCTCGTCTAATCCTCCCCCGTAAGATGGAGGGTGGAGGTCATGAATGCCCATCTTGGCTAGTAAGGCATGAAAATGATCAGCACCAAGCTCTTTAGTGAAGAGATCAACTAGCTGGTGATGGGAGCTAACTTTAAGCGGAGTCTCGGGATTGAACTCGTACACGAACAAAATAGCAATTCATCTCCACATGTTTAGTGCGCTCATGGAAGACTAGATTAGCTACAATATGGGGAGCAACTTGATTGTCATAGTAGAGTGGTGCGAGACCATCCTGTGGAGCACCAAGCTCGCGCAAAAGCCACCGCAACTAGAGCAATTCACTTACAGTGCTGGTCATGGCTCGATACTTTGCTTCAGCTGAAGAATGAGCAACAACTTGTTGCTTCTTAGTGCGCCAGGACACCGGGGCATCGCCGAGGGTGATGTAATAACCTGTAGTCGAACGACGAGTCGTCTGACAGCCACCCCAATATGCATCACAGTAGGCGGTAAGCTATAAATTGTTATTAGTGAGGAAGAAGACACCTTGCCCAGGAGACATCTTCAAGTAGCGGAGAATACGCTGAGCCGCATTCATGTGATCACGAGTAGGAGCATGGACAAACTGGCTAAGTAAATTGAATTTATATGTGATGTCTGGTCGAGTAACTGTCAAATACAAGACTCGACCGACTAAACAACGATAAACAGATGGATCCTCAGCAAGCGCAGAGTCATCGGGCCGAGTGAGGTGATGATTTTGCTCGATAGGAAACATGTTGGGCCGACAACCAGTAATACCAACATCAGAAAAAATGTCCAGCACATATTTGCGCTGGCTAAGAACCATGCCAGCAGAGGAGCGAGCAGCCTCAATGCCTAGAAAATAGCGAACGAGACCAAGATCCTTTATGCTAAACTGAGCATCAAGAAAGGACTTCACACGTGAGATAAAAGAAAGATGATTACCTGCGAGAAGAACATCATCAACATAGATGAGGGCGACTACGAAAGTACTCCCCCGCTGATAGATATATAGAGAGTGGTCATCATGTGAGGCACGAAACTGGAGTTCACGGAGGGCAGTGGTGAACTTCTGATACCATTTTCGAGAAGCCTGCTTAAGACCATAGAGGGAATTATTAAGCCGACAAGCACGAGTCTCGCCAGGTGCTGCAAAACCCTCGGGAATGAGCATATAAACCTCCTCATCAAGATCCCCATGAAGAAAGACATTGTTCACATCCAACTAATGAACGTACCATCCCTTGTTGATAGCCACAACAAGTAGACTACGAACTGTAACCAACTTGGCGACCGGTGTGAACGTATCATGGAAATCAACGCCCTCTATTTGTGTGTAACCTTTGGAGACAAGACGAGCCTTGTAACACTTGATAGAACCATCGGGATGGAACTTGATTTTGTAAACCCATTTGCAGTCAATGCAACGCTTCTCAGGTGGTAAATCCACGAGACTCCATGTGCCATTTTTCTCGAGGGCACTAATCTCGGTGCGCATGGCAAGGCGCCAATGCTCATCAAGAACTGCTTGACGAAAAGAACGGGGCTCCACCTGCAAAGTAATGGCTGCAACAAAAACACGATAGAATGGGGGTAACACGGTCATAAGAAACATGGGATGCCATGGGATATCAGACAGAATTCACATTGCTTCCAGTATAATAATCCGCTAGTCGCCGGGGTGGTACACGGACTCTGTCACCACGCTGAAGCTTAGGAGGAGCAATGGTTTGCTGAGGCGGGTGATTGGACAGCCCAGGGCCGCCACTTGGCCCAGCATCAAGGAAGGCCGATGGAGGAGACTTGGTCGGGCTAGATGGCACGGCCCGAGTCGGATTGGGTCGTCTTAATCACGGTTCATCCATGATTGGCATAAATTTTAACAAAAGGACACGTTCGATCATTTTTCCAGCGTACAAGGGCATGTTTGATGTAAAAAATAATAGATGAGCATGTTTGATAAAACGACATAATAAATGGGCATATTATACTTATAACCCTTAATAAAATAGTCCCTCTTTAACTAATCCACTTCCTAACCCCACTCCCTTAATTGACAACCCAAAAAAAAAATACGAATAACTAAAACACACGACTTGTAATAATTTCACCATCAGCAGTAGCAATAACTCCTCCTACACTGGAATTTGGATGTGAATCCATGTTGTTAATCTCTCCTACCCGAGGCTCTGTGCTTTCGTTCAACTCCGACGGTGAATCTAGCGGCGGAGTAATTGGTTTTTGGGATGATCCCGCAGGAAACTCCGTCGTCTCCACCGAAAACGTGGAAGGGCTCGTCATCACATTCAAATCGGCAAGGTTAATCTCGTTACCAACTCTGTCGTCCCTGAAAGTATGGAATTTGAGGTCTTTCTCATCGAAAGTCTTGAACAGATTCAGAACCCTTCTCCAGAATGAAGGGTTCGAATGTAAGTCATCTTTTGAGGGAAACAAAAGCTTCCTGTGCTCGTAAACGAACATAACAGAAAAAATGCAGAGCGCTGAAACTGCGGCCACTCCGGCAATCAGAAACAGGCTCCAGAAGCTGTTCAGCCCCAGTTGGTTCCCTATAGGAGGTGAGGTGCTGGACTCCGGGCACTTGTTGTTCTTGCCAATCCATGTTTCTTCGATTTTTGTCATGCTGTCTCCTTCAGTGACGTTGAGGATGGCTCGTGAAATGTCTGGAACTAATGGGGAGCCTTTAGGAAAGACCTGCATGCATGCAGTTGTCAAGAATCAATTGATCCCAATAAATATATTTATTAGTAAAGGTTCAATCGTGGATCATATATCGTTTACTAACACAGTCCCTCAAACGAAAAGTCACCATATATGGGGGTTGAAGTTTGCATAGGTGCGGACACCATGTGCTTAATATAAATAGATCGGGGGTCATTGCGGGATTCGAATAGAAGACCGCCTCTCGGTCACAGAAGGCTCTGATATCACGTCCAAAAACCAATTGATCCCAATAATTCGAGTTATTGTGAAAGGTTCAATTGTGTATCATATATTGTTTACTAACATCAGTCATATAATTCATATAAAAGAAAAAACAACCAACTACAAAAGAAAAAAAAAGATAGATTGAGGAGATCGAGGGGAAACTTACAAAGCCAAAGCCGTCGGCTTTATAAGTGGGATCGATCATCATGTACTCGGAGCAGCGTTTGGCCAAGATGAGCTTGATGTAGGGGACTTCATCAAACGCAGCCACGATTCTCCCTTGCCTGAAAAGCGAGTCAAAACCCTCGATGCTATTATAACTCACGAGCTTGTCACCGCTGAATCCCATACTGTTCAATAGCCCGACCACAAACGTGCCTTCCTGGTATCCCACAAACTCCCCCTTTCTCAACAGCTCGCTCATGTCCGTCACCGTGGGTCGCAGCCGTTGCACCGTCAGGAGGCTCGTGAAACTCGCGGTGTAACTCTGAATGATGATCAGCACCACGAAGCACCATATTATCACCACCGTCCTTGTCAGGTTGCTCACCAGGTTTTGTCCTGCATGCACGTGCGATATTAGGATCTGTTCTCCATATATAAAAAATAGACATTACAAAAAAAAAAAAAAAAATAACAACTAAGCATGATTTTATTCCAACGTGATCGACCAGTCGATTCCTACGTTGAGCGAAGGCCATGGTGGAGAAGGAGAACCAGAGGCTAGTCCCAGCTTGGTGTGAAGGCGGGCCTCTGAAGTCCTTACTAATCCTGTGCTCCAGAACCCACACCACGAACCCGATAAACAGAAAGAAGAGAAACGTCGTCACCCAAAGATCCCACGTCAATGGCTTCAAGAACGACCACGCATTCTTGCTCCCATCTGGCCTCACCGGAACCACCATGGACACTCCCGATTCCGTGTACGGCAGCGTGAAGTCAACGTAGTTTGACCGGTTGGCGATGATGGTGATATCTCCGACCACCGCGTCCAAGTTCTGCTCCCAGAGTCACATGCATATGAAACAAACATGCGCATATTTATGGTCGTCAGTCTCACCGTACATCACAAAAGATTATCGAGACCAATGGATGAGTTCGCTAACAACTTACTCCTAAAAAGACCTGATTAACCAGGTCGTTGTAACTCCCGTTGCTTTCACCGTTAGGTTTGGCGAAAGGCACGTACTCAAAGGGAAGCGCATACGGCAGCGTTTTGACGACGGCTTCGAAAACATCCATGCAGTAGCCGGTCACGGTCGTCTCGTTGGTCTCGGGATCGGTACTCACGGAGACGAACTCCCTGAAGCCGGGTTTCACGGGGACTCCGATCCTGAGCTTCTTCCCGCTCATCGGGATCTCGAACCCTTTAGGAACCGCACCCGGATCCCCCGGCCATATCACCGTCCCCAGCTGGCTCGCCACCTTCGACGAGCTCCTCGTCGTCAGCTCGCCAGCTGGTGGTGGTGTCCAGTACCCAACAACTCTATCTGCGTTCCCATTCACGTTCACAACCTCGTAAGCCGACGCTCTCAGCTGCCCGTCGGCCTCCAACGCAAACCCACCGAAGAGACCTCGGAAGCTCGTTCCCAAGAGCGCGCTAGCCAGATTCTGGCCGTTTCTCGACACCCCGACCATATACTTCTTCGTCTTATCGCTTTCGAAACTGAAATAGGTTGCGGCCCCAGCCTTCTCGACCGCCATTGCCAATGCCCACGTGGCATCGTACGCCCGCAAACCGTAGCTGTTGAGGTTGGCATCGAGGATCTCCGGATGGTCTCGCTGGAACTTCCTCCTCCAACGTGTCGTGAAGTTTAGAACCGCCTGTGTTTGTGGCACGTGCGGTTTGACTCCCAACACGCCTTGCATGGAGCGGAGAACTGAAGGGTGAAAGGAAGGCAGGAAGACGGTGAGCCCATCGGTTATGATCCACACGTAACCTGCTGACATCATCCCGACCTCTTTGGCCTTGACAAATAGCCTGCATGCATGCATGAATTAGAATTAGGGTGCGTATACCGATAGAGTAAAATTAATGTGATCAATGTTTTTGTCGGAATTATTAATTACCTGGGGCCGAGATCGGGAGACACGTGGACTATGAAGACGCGAGTCTGCATGGTCATGAGCTTGTAGAGCTCCTCTCCGATTTGGTCGTCGGTGGCGGACGGCGAAATGGCGCTGCGGTAAGGGACGCGGGCGTCGACGGCTTGGAGGGAGTCGACTAAGGAAGGGATGATGCCTTGGCCGAAGGCGTCGTCGACGTAGATTGGGACGGCCTGCCGCCAGCCGAAGGCCTTGAATATGGCGGCGACGGCGTGGACTTGGGTGGAGTCGTTTTGTACGGCGCGGAAGAAGTACGGGCTGCCGATGGAAGCGAGGGTTGGGCTTGTTGCGGAGAAGGAGACGATGGGGACGTGGGCTTTTTCTCCCAGCGGGATGAGGAAGTTGGCCTGCATCGATGTGTCTGGGCCGAGGATAGCTTGGACCTGCACGTTCTTTATCAAATCCAGGGCTGCCACGTGTGCGTTTGCAGGAGGACGTCAGTGGATGAGAGGGTAGTACACGAGAGGAAAATATACATATGGCCGGTTTAAGAAAAAAGTCAAAATACGAATAATAAGAAATAGTTAATATATATTATTCATCAAATAGATTCCAACTATCTATACAATTCAAGGTAGGTATTGATAAGAAAAGAAATCAATGTTGGTGGCAGTGTTGTTTTATTATTAATATTATTATTCTTCTAGATTTAATAGTGTTGTGCAGATCGAATCGAATTAGTTGGTCCGACTTGAAAATCTGACAATCATTCATCTATACGGTTTGACTTGGTCATAACGTGTGATTTGTTTTATGCTGCCAAATATAACTTACCTTTTTATTTAGAAACGATATACTTGGTTATACAAAAAAGTTTTGTATGCACTCAAGTTCCAACTCAAAACTACTATATGTCGTTGCACATAAAAAAAAATTATGAAAAGTTGTTATGTGCCTACCTAGTTGAGTTTTCAGTCCCGACCAATTTATTTATTACGGTGATAATGATGCTGCAGACTCACTAGTGAAAAAAATTATTGACCATTAGTTTTAACGATCAACATAGATTTCGGGCTAAATCTGTCAATTAATTTGAAAAGTCGGTCACAAATGTTTTATTGGAAATTTTGGATCAAAACTAACACTTACGCCAAACTTCGGGCCAAACTAGGGTATTAATCCTTTATTTTATGATGCCATATAACTTACCTTGTTATTTATAAACGATATACTTAGTCATACAAAGTTTTGTCTAGTAGATGATATAAACTTGTCATCCTTAAGCTATAGTAAAGTATATCGCATGCACCCGAATTCCAACTCGAAATTACTATATATCGTGGCCCCGAAATTCAAATAGCACATAAAAATATATCATGAAAAGTTATTTTGTACGTACCCAGTTAAGTTTTCGGTCCCGAACAATTTATTTATTGCGGTTTAGCATTTATAGACTAGTATACTATAGCTAGTAGAAATGCTATTTATTCATAGATAGGAAAGATACCTTACCTTAAGCCTAGGTTGGCATATGCATTGACTTCATCACTGCTTATTTGGCTTAAATTCAGCAGTAGTTTTTGGCATACATGAGACAAAGTCGTTGTTTGCTGCTAGCCAGTAGCCACTACTACTATGTACTTACGTACGAAGCTGTTGTTGTTTGTGGAATTTTCTTTTTTGTGTTATTATGGTACTCTACTCGTCCGTCGCTATTATCTCTTTAAAAGAACAAGTTACAAGTTTACTGTTTCTTAGAGTCACATCAAAACACTGTCACTTGGTTTGCTTTTTTGCCTCTTGTTCTCCTTTCTGATTGGCCCTTCTTCTGAGTACTGACATCCATAGGTGGCTCTCTTTTGTAATTAACCATTAACCAAGGTTTTACTGAGGACGAAAAATGCACTGATGTTTCCTTTCTTTGCCAGATTTTAGCTGAGTCTTCGTTTGTAATCATTGCTTTCCTCTCTCTGGTCTCTATGCTTTTTGCCTGGGTTGCTTCGCCAGCGACTTCTCTTCTCTCTGCAACTCATCGGTTTTCGGAACTCCTCACCTTTCCCCTGGAAATGACAGGACTGCCGCTTCCTTATCTGTTCCTTTCCCCACAAAAGTCTTGTTTTGCTTTGCTACCTTTCATTTATGCTCCTCACAGACTTTCCCTCTTCTATCTTGCTTTCTTCTATTGCTCTTCCATGGTGACCCATAAATTGCTTCTTGACCTCAGCGACTCCGATGGCCCTCAGACTCTTCTGAAGCTGCGCCTCCTTAATGCGTGGGGGTCTTATGGTCTGAAGAATCCTAAATTAATCTTCAACTACTGCACTCTTTGGAACGATGAGGAGGTTAGCGCTGCTTTTCTGTTTTTTTTTTTTGCCATGCAATTTTGCGCCTCCCTTTTGTTTGCAGCCCTCTGATGTTCGTGTATTTCCTGCCCAGGGTACTTTGATTCAGGGCACAGCTCCGTCGGAACTCACGCGCCATTTTGCTCCGCTTCTGCAGTTGGGTAGCGTTTACTTCGTTAGCAATTTCCGCGTCAAGCCACCGTCCCCTTCGTATCGTTCTTGCTCTCATAAGTTGACCATCGTCCTCTCTGCCGCTACACAGTTCGAAGACGTGACCCGTTCGTCGCCTTCATTCTGGCCGGATGCGTTTGAATTTACCCCGTTCAGTTCGCTTCATTCCCGCATACGTTCATCGGTTTATCTAACAGGTCTTATTCTGTGTCCTTTACGTCTCTTGCTGTTCGTTTTATAGTGTACTGAATAACATCCTTTGCGTTCTTCTCTTGCTTGCGGCTCTGTCAGATGTCGTTGGCGCTGTTGTTAGCATCACAGGCGTTTCTAGCACCGTCACTTCATTCGGTACCACTGTGCGTAGTGATTTGGTGCTTCAGAATGAAAAGTATGTTACACATGCACACCACTTCTTTATCGACTATAATACACCTGTTACTAACTTTCGGTGTTTCGTTGCCCAGTCACATGTTTCTTGATATCAGCCTGTGGAGTGAGATAGCTCGGAATCTCAATGGTCAGGAACTGGCTGTCCTTGGTCGTTCTGGGCCAGTTATGCTAGCTGTTTCCTCACTTCGGGTCACTGGCGCTACGAAAGGTCTCCATATACCTTACCGCCGCAGGATTCTCCCTTTCATTTCCCTTCCTCTTTTCCTCATTAACTTTACCCCTTTTGTAGGAGGTTACTCTCTTACCAGTACTCCAGGCACACGTTGTGTTCTCAACCCTGTTTCTGAAATGGCTCACCTGGTCCAATCTGTGTATGCCTCTTCTTATCCTTATCATATTTTTTTTCCCTCAGCATCGTCAGTTGTCTTTTTGTTCCTGCTAATTTGTTGCGTTCCTTGCTTTTGCTTTCGCTAGGTTCTTTGCCAGCACTAATACATGTCAATATTACCCTCCGAGGTTTGCAACTCCTAATGAGGCAGCGGCTTTTGAAGCTGAATGTACGAAGACTGTAGCACAGCTCCTTGCCTTGTGTTTTCCACCTGCTGCCGATGTATGTTCCTTCCCCTTTTGCTCTCCTGCTTACCTGCTTCTGTTCCTTTCACTTCATTTGTTTGTCCGTCTAATCGTTTCTTCCGTTTCCTTTTGTGTAGTCTACGCGTTACCATTGCTCTGGTCGGATCGTCTCGGTTGATTCTTCTATGCAGTGGTATTACTTGGGTTGTGCGCTTTGTTCCAAAGCAGCCATAGATTATGATGGTGTTGACAAATGGTGTGATGACCACCGTCGATTGGTGCCTCAACAAACACAGAACTTGTAATTCCTTTCTTCATTCTTGCCCCCATACCTTTTGCCTTTTCTCGTGTCCTTACATGCTCCTGTACGTGTTTTGTGCAGTTACAAGCTCCGGGTAACAGTTGATGACAACACTGGATCAGCAGCTTTTGTTCTGCTGGGTAGGGCCGCTGACCTTCTTGTGGGCTTGACTGCTAACGATCTCTCTACCAGGTTTCCTTACCAGCGCAATGTTTTGCCACAAGAACTCCTGGCTCTTGAAGGGCGAGACTTTACTTTTGACGTCCAGCTTCCAAAACCGGAATATGGGTCTCGTGGCCCCCCAGAGTTCACGGTCCTTGCTGTCACTGAACAAGAACAACCAAATTCCTGCTCACCAGCTCTTGGTCGCCGGGCAAGAAATGCTATGTCCCATACACCACCTCCTAACAGGTATTTAAATGTCCTGACTTTTGTGGTACGTTTTCCTTTTGTTCATTACTAATCGCTGCTTTCCGTTGCAGTCCTCACAAGATGCCTCTTGCTTCTCCATATGTTGTTCCAACAATGCCGAACGCTTCGGTAGACCATGGTCCTTCTGTTGCTTCACCGAGGTTATGCTTCCATTTTACATGCCCTCTTTTCCCTGATTGTTCTTTGTCTTGAACTCGGGTTTCTTCTTAAATTTGCAGTGGGAGTTCTCAGCTTGCATTTTCTACTCCTCCACGTCGCCCCTATAGCAGGTTGTTTCTAAAATTCACTTTGCTTTACAAAATTGACAGCGCTCCTTTGGACGCTGTCGTACTCTTCCCAATGTGTTGACATTTCTTTCCCATGCGTTGTTTACCATCAATTTCCAGTAGCCGCATCGCTGCTGTATCTTCGCCCTCATCTGCTGCATTAGGAAGGTTGTCTGTTTGTTGTCTGCTTTGCTAGCTTAGTTCTGCTTATACACGTTCTTAAGTCGTTTCCTGACATGTTTCTTTTAAACATCAGTTCCGTACCTTCTTCTCCCGAACTTAGTCGTACTGAGATTGTTTCCTATGCGCGGTCAGTTTCTTGCCTTTTCCTGTATTACCTCAATCGTTCGACTTTACGCCTGCTGATATTTGTCACTGTCTCTTGCACACCCGATTTTACTGCTTCGTAGGCCTAGAAGTGAGGAAGTGCCCCCAGAAACTGCACCACAGCGAACCCCACAGTACTTTCCCTACTGTTAACTTACTTACTAGCTTTTATTGTCTCTTCTTTCCTTGCTGAGCAGCTCTGTATCAGGGAACTTGCTGCGGACACTACAGATGCTAATGTGCAGAACAAGAACATCAGTTCAAAGAAAGCGAAGCCGAAGAAACCATCTGCTAAGAAGAAGTCTCTCTGCCCTTTATTACTTGCTATGTTTCTTGTACCAAATTTACCATATCCTACATTAGGTCTTCAGTTCCTATTTACCTTGCTTCTGCTTGCGTACTGGCAATTTACTTGGTTGTTGTGCAATCTCTTAAAAAAATGTGCCCTGCTCCCTACCCATTTCCCAGTGTTCTTTCGTTTTACCACTTACTTGGTTGTTAACTGTGCATACGCCACTATTGCCTCTTGGAATCCTTGTGTTTATCATAGTATCCTGCAGTGTACTTCGATTTACTGGCCTTACCTTCTACAACTTTGTTTAACTTTTGCAGGAAAACTGGTGCTGCAGGTGCTGCGCGTCGTCCTACAGTTACTCTTGAAGAAACCGATGTTCCGATAGCGTCCCTTCAGATCCCTGTTGGACATCCTTTGCCAACCGAATCGGCGAATCCTGTCTCTGGAAATCTTAATGCCCTCGGTGTCAATTTGCAGACAACAACAATTCAGCCTTTGTCACAGTATGTGTCGTCCTAATTATCTTTCTGCCAGTGTTGTCTGCTCCCTAAGATTCCAGTTTGCATGATTTTTGTGCCCTTTTAAAACTGATCAAAGATGGTTTCCAGCCTGCACAAAATACTTATTTTTGACGGGAAAGAACTGTAAACAATGCTTTTACATTTACCTTGGTCTTGTGCTTTTATACATGGTTCTATGTCGTTAACATAAAGTACAATAGCCGATGGATGGCCTTTTGTACCCCTTTCTTCGACCTTCGCTAACTTACACGTGTTTACAGTTTGCAGACGCACAATGTTACCTCTCAGTGCCATACTAATTATCTACGAATGTGTTACCTTTTTTTAAATACAGAACAAAATAAACAAATAGTTGTAGCTTTTGCTTACTTGGTCAGCTTCAAATCAATTGTTTTCCCACAGATTGAAGTAATAATCGTCTTTACTTTATGGAGATCCCTTGTGCAGTTTGTTCTTTGTTGTTAGCCATTGTCTTATTCTTGATTTACAAGTTGCTGCCGCATTGCATAGGAATGTGCATGTTTTCCCATATAGATGTGTTGTTAAAGACCTACTTCCTCTGTTTCCTTTTCTAGGCAACCTATGTCTATAAATCCTGCACCTGTACGGCGCCGTCGCTTGGTTGTTTATTCTGATGAAGACGAACCTGTTGTCCCTTTGGAACTGCAAGACTTGGATGTTGAACTTCCACTGCAAGAACAGCCTGTTGGAAACTCTTCGACTTATCCTGTTCCCACTGTTGACGTTCCTTTGCCTTCTCCTCTTCTTGCTGTCCAAGAAGTTCCGCTACTTTCAGTGGGGAAAACTAATTCTGGGAGGGCAAAGCGAATCAGAACACCGTCTACAAAGGCCATTGAAGCATCTGTGGATGCTTCTAAGAGAAAGCCAAGAACTCCAAAATCGTCTGCTAAGGAACCTGCTAAGAAGCAACTGTTTGCTGATTAACCGTGATTCGCACCATGCGCGTGCTAATGTACCATGTTTGTCCAGTACTGTCCCTCCCTTCCTTTTGTAGAACTGTTTAAGGGGAACACTATTTAGCGAGTAGTGCATTCTGTACTCTTGCCTTTTTGTCTGAATGTTGCAACCTTTGGCACACCTGTGGTGTTCCATTACTGGCACCACTGTTATCAATCTGCTCTGCTATGACATTTGACTTGTATTGGTTACCTCTTGGTACAGATTACCCCTTGCGTACCTGCTTTCTAACCAGGTCTATGTCGTTAATATAAAACACCATTTGGGCATGGACTCCTTTAAGTGGCATAGTATTGCGCCACTCTGCAACTGATCTTTATTTTGTGCTAAGGATCTGTTGTACTTTGTATCTTCATTTGTTGCGCGAAAATTCGCCGTTTAGGCCGCATTCGCATCGCGCCTGTGTCCTCTTCGTTAGTCACTTGTTTTGCTCTGTATTCGCAGGTGGCCATTGCCTGTTGTAAATGGCCGCTTTGAGGACCAAATTGTGCACACATTTATTCGGTTGCAGGGTATTTAGGTGGTGTCCTACCAGCCACACAGTAACTAGATATTTTGATTGTCCACTAATACCATGCCTTTGTTTATTAGCTTCCATAGACCCACATTATAAACTTATTTCTCTTCTATTAATTGCCATCATGCATTTATTATTCTGACTAGGCTGTTCACTAATGATGGCTTTATTACTTCTCACTTCTCTAGACTAGCCTGCTATGGTGCATGTTGTATTATTATACATTTTCTTAAGAAGGATATTTTTCCCTGGAAACATCGTTTACCTGTAGACTGTCTTCTTCCATAACTGCTTCCCCATTACTGCTCCTTTTTGCTCATTTTGTCTTTGCTGTTGGTCATTGAATGCAATTCTCTGCTGCATCTGCTATACCATTACCTGGTATCTGCCTTCCTCTGCAATTCTGCCAGTTTTGTTATTCCACTGTACCCGTTTAGAAGGCGTGGCATGGTTAGTTTGGTCAATTTATTACTTTTATCTTGCTACGTTTACCATTGTTTCCTGTACCATGCTACGCTTGTGCCATAGTTTGCAGGTCTTTGTTTTTTTTGTAACGTCAGTGTGTGATCTCAGGCCACTCCCAGACAGGCTGCACTCCTGTTCCCCGGTCGTTCTGCGAATAGGAAGCGTCGTCATATTGGTCTTTCCACTGAATTTGTGCCTACCACGCCTCCTTCGAGAAGTTCTGTGAGGCGTCGTGCGTGCAACTTTGATAGACGGGGACGCTTGCACCCACTGCTTGATTCAGAAGGTGAACTTGACTCATCCGAACTGGACTTAAGAACTCCTGAAGACTTAACAGCCAGTTCGCAGACTCAGCCTCCTGTTGCGTTGGATGGTGATTGTTCGTTGCCTGATGTGACTCTACCACCTTCACAACAATCAGACTTCAGTCGAATTATCGATCATGGTTTCCCTGACTGTGAATGCCAATACTGTGGTGCACGGTTCTGGTATGAAGAGCGGCTTAACAGGCATGCATCTCTTGCTCCTGTTTTCACGCTTTGTTGTCAAAAGGGACGAGTACGCCTCCCATTCCTACAGGAAACTCCTCAGTACCTTGAAGACCTCTTGGGTGTTAATGCCGGTCCTATGGCAGCGCACTTCAGGGAACATATACGCTCCTATAATGCTGCTTTTTCTTTCACATCTTTTGGAGCACGCCTTGATCCGAGAGTTACACGTTCACGAGGACCTTATTCATTTGTGATATGCGGAGAAAATTATCATCGAATGGGATCTTTGCTTCCTGCTGCAGGCCAGAGACCTAAATATTCTCAGCTATACGTCTTTGACCCGCAGACCGAACTAGCAGATCGACTCTCCAATTTCTCTTCTGCTGAAAGGTCCCTGCGTCCTGATATTGTTTCTGGTTTAATGAAGCTGTTTGACGTGACAAATGAATTAGTTAAGTCTTTTAGACGCATTCAATCTGAATTGAATGATCCAGCATCAATCAATTTAAGACTGCGTATTGTTGGTGCACGGGACACAACATCTCGACAATATGAACTTCCAACTGGTTCAGAATTGGCTGGACTCATTCCTGGTGATTTCTTGCCTGATAAGGAAGAACGAGACATCATTATTGATCATCGGTCAGAGGGCCTGAAGAGGATCACAAGTGTACACCCGAAGTTTGATGCTTTGCATTTTCCAGTCCTTTTCCCATACGGAGAAGATGGATTCCATGTAACCATACCGTATGATCCTGTTCATACTCCCAAAACATTGAAAAGGAAACATGTGACTCAGAGAGAGTACTATGCTTACCGGCTTCAGCACAGAGACGACGAAGGTCAGACATTGATGCGAGGTGGGAAGGCACTTCAACATTACGTGGTTGATGCATATTCCACAATTGAACAAAACCGACTCTATTATTTGCGATCGCATCAAGAAAACCTCCGTTCTGAACTATACTATGGCCTTACAGATGCTTTCAACAGAGGTGATGTTACAGGAGATGCTGTTGGCCATGTTGTTCTGCCATCATCGCATACTGGAAGTCCTAGGTATATGAAGCAACTATACTTAGATGCAATGGCTGTTGTCCACCATCATGGCAGCCCCGACCTATTCATAACCTTTACGTGCAACTCCCAGTGGCCAGAAATAACAGAATCTTTCCGCACTGTCTGTGGTGCACGCAGCGAACTAAAACCAGAGATTGTTGCTAGGGTCTTTCGCATGAAACTGAATGCACTGGAAGATGAATTAACACGAGGCCATTTTTTTGGTCAAACAGTGGCAGGTTTGTTCGGTTGCCTTCTGTCTTACTTCCTTTTACAATTGCCTGTTATCAATTCTCCTTTTCCTGTTACTCTAAACTTCCTCACTTACCTCATGTTTTGTGCTCTAGCATAAATGACACATTTCGTTGCCTTATAATTCCAGGTATCAAAACCGTCGAGTTTCAGAAACGGGGTTTGCCCCATGTTCATATACTTTTATGGTTGGATGCAAAGAATAAGCTACGACAAGCTTCTGATATTGATGCAACTGTTAGTGCTGAACTGCCAGATCCATTACTAGATCCAATTGGGTATGATGCTGTGACAAAGTTTATGCTGCATGGTCCGTGTGGTCAAGATAATCCGACCAATGTTTGCATGAAAGAAGGATCGTGTTCAAAGTATTTTCCAAAACCGTTTAATTCAGAAACTACAACGGACCAGTTTGGCTATACAGTCTATCGCCGTCGCGATACAGGTATAACAGCAGTGAAAGGTACAGCTATACTAGACAACCGGTTTATCGTTCCATATAATCGGAATTTACTTGTGCTGTTTCAAGCTCATATCAATGTCGAGGTCTGTCATCAAGGCCGCTTGATTAAATATTTGTTTAAGTACATTACAAAAGGGCCTGATAGATCCATGGTTCTTGCTGAAACTGCTGGCTTGTCTGTGTCTGATTCTGCTACCCCAAACCATATCCCTCCATTGGACGAAATTAAACAGTTTCTTGATTGTAGAAGTCTGTCTTCATATGAGGCAGCGTGGCGGATCTTTGAATTCCCTGTTCATGAACGAACACCGCCGGTTCAGCGGTTGTGCGTTCATCTTGAAGGGAGACATTATGTTCCTTATAGGAAGAAACAACGGCTGTCTCGAATACTTGCCCGCGATTCTGTTTCAGAGACAACATTGACACAATGGTTTTACCTTAACCAACGAGATCCAACTGCAAGGGATCTACTTTATGCCGAGACTCCGAATCGTTATATATGGAATGTGAAAACAAAAAAATGGGCTCCGCGGAAAAGAGGGTTCTCAATTGGAAGAATTGTCTATATCCATCCAGGTTGTGGTGATACATTTTATCTCAGACAACTTCTTACCAAAGTTCGTGGGTCAGTTAGTTATGCAGATCTTCGGACAGTCCATGGATTCCCATGTAGAACATATCAAGATGCGTGCCAGCGCCTTGGTCTTTTGTCTAACGATGATGAATGGTTACTTGTGATTAAAGAAGTCAGCCAATGGGGCATGTGCCGCTTGTTACGATACCTCTTTGTGTCCATGCTGATGTTCTGTGAACTATCAAACCCACTGCAGCTTTTCAATCAGACATGGGAATTGCTTTGCGAAGACATCACATATAGGTGCCAACGAGACGTTTGCTTCAACAACAACCTCATACCAACTGAATTGCCCAAAAATAAATTGTTGTGGGAATTGCAGCACATGTTACATGCTTATTCAGCCACGTTATCTCATTTTAACCTTCCCTTGCCAACAGATGATCACCCACAAACTGATCCCTTGCTTCAGTTTGGAACTGATTCACATCCTGGTACTTTAGCTGCTGTGGATTCCCCACCTCCTGTAGTTGGTGATCTTAACAGAAAGCAACTTGAAGCTTTTCATTGTGTAATGGAATCTGTTATGTCTCCAACAGAAGACTCGCCTACATTCTACTTTCTGTATGGTCATGGAGGAACAGGCAAGACTTTTCTCTACAAAACTATTCTTGCGCAACTTAAAGAAGCTGGAAAAATAGTTTTGGTAGTTGCTTCTTCAGGAATTGCAGCAACATTACTTCCTGATGCAAGTACAGCTCACTCTCGGTTTAAAATACCACTGGAAATCGATCATGGTTCTTCATGTAATATCAAGAAAGGTACGCCATTGGCTCAATTGATCATTAATGCATCGCTTATAATATGGGATGAAGCCCCAATGGTTCACAGATTGTCTTTTGAGGCAGTAAACAGAGCTTTTTGTGATATTATGGATGTTCCGTTTGGTGGTGCACACTATAAACCGTTTGGTGGCAAAGTTGTTCTTCTTGGAGGCGATTTTCGTCAAACGCTTCCAATAGTAGCTGATGCTGGCAGAGAAGAGAGTATTGATTCATCTCTGACCTGTTCCTTTTTGTGGCAACATTGCACTGTGTTGCACTTAACTGAAAATATGCGCGTGGTTGCTTCCCGGGAGAGTCAAAGGTCAACTTTTGGTGGCATGCCCTTTACCGAATGGACTCTTGCTGTGGGAAATGGGAATGTGCCAGGAAAATCATTTCCTTCTAACCAATCTACTGATTGGATAGAGATTCCGGAATCATTACTGCTTCCTTCTTCAGGAAATCCCATCCATACGATTACGTCTACAGTCTATCCTGACTTTGCTCAACGGTTCCATAATGTATCGTACCTCACTGAAAGATCCATTATCACACCGACCAATGCAAATGTCACAGAGATCAATTCTCATATGTTAGCTCTGATTCCGGGAATGCCACGCACATATTTTAGTGGTGACAGTCTTCATACAGATGCAAGCGATCCAGACCGACTCGAAGCTGAATATCCCACTGAATTCCTTAATTCCTTGTCCTTCAATGGCTGCCCTGAACATCAGATTGATCTCAAGGTATTTGCTCCAATTATGCTGTTGAGGAATCTAAACCCATCCATTGGTCTTTGTAATGGTACACGCTTAATGGTGCTCTATTTGGGCCATTATGTGATAAAAGGAATGATAATGGGGGGTACATTCAATGGTAAGACTGTGGCAATTCCAAGAATTGTCCTTAGTGTCAATGATTATCGTTGGCCATTTGTTCTTAAGCGCCGGCAGTTTCCAGTACGATTGTGCTACGCCATGACAATCAACAAAAGCCAGGGCCAGACATTGCAAAATGTTGGTGTGTATCTGCCGAAGCCAGTGTTCAGCCATGGCCAACTTTATGTCGCTGTTTCTAGAGTTAGAACACCAGATGGACTTAGGTTCCTTATTATGAATGAAGATGGCGTGCCTTCCAACTGTACCCGAAATATTGTTTACCAGGAAGCATTCGTTGACCTTCAGACCCCATCTTCCTAACTAGAGGTATTCCTTTCAATCTGGTACATTGAATCTTTTGTAGATTGCTTGCTCAGCATCCTCCTGGAACTGAAATGTATCTTCTAACGTTCATATTCGTTGCTGCCTTTATCTTTCACAGGTCTGGTGCGGATCTCTCGAACCAAAGAATCCCATGTTGCTGTTCGTTTTTGGGTTGTGGCCTCTATCTTATAAAGGCAAAACAAGTGTTTCGTTTCCAGGGATTCAAATTACCAGTTCGCAGAGGGTTTGTCGGATGGGTACTTTAGGCAATCCACGTTTAAATAAACCTGTTGCGTTTCACCTCCAACACATTCTGCCGGTGGACCGGGACAGTTTTTAATATAGTCGGGCCGGCCTGTTGCCCCCTGAAGTATCCAGCCCAAACTTTTTCCCCTTGACGTATCCGGCCCAAACTCTTCTCCCTTGACGTAGTTGGCCCAAGGACTGCTGGTTAAATGTTTCCATCGGAATCTGACGGAAACCATATTCAGCTGCCGCGATGCTATCTTTTAGCTGGAAAGATGCCCTTATTTCCTATGTGGCTCATGCAGTAATCGGGCCAGAGTTGTTTGCAAAACCCATGGCAAATGACTACACACAGCCGGGCTAATACATTTCAAATGCATCTAACTAAATTGGCCCTGTGGGGGGTTTTCCCTTTTGTTTGGGCGGCTACCTAAATGGTCTGCCAGCGCGTTCCAACTCTAAACTCTAGAATACACTAATTTACAAGGAATTTACTAAAGAGCAAGGAATGTGACAGTTAACAAAGAACACAATTATATGATCCTCAAAATATGGTCACATGAAGGACCACCGCAAAAGGATAATACCCTTTCAAAAAAATGTGCCCCACATATTCACTACGCGGTTAGATAATTCGAAACTAAAGTGAGGTCGACCATTACTAACATTAATCCGATTAGCCTAATACTACCCTACGCTACTTAGTCTAAAATCGGGAACAACTTAACCAAAAAGACATTAAGACGATTCTCCACGTTGTTCCAAGGTCCGAATGTCAGCAAAGCACTATATGGGCCCTCACCAATCCTGTTGAGTAGTGGAATGTACTCCATATCTTCCATCTCATCAGGACCAACAGCAGCAGACATGACTCGCCGTAAGTAAGTTGATGGACATACGAGCTCAATACCGGTGGTAAAATCTTCAATTGTCACGTGCAACATGTATATGCCGGAGTCGGCATTCCAAGATCTCCTCACTTCTTTGACCCACCCATTCAAAATGTATGACTTGCCCTGGTACAATACAAAACAAAAGGAATTCAAAACAAGACCCCATTAGATGCAAATTCTTTAGAGGAAATATAGCTTCCGGCTAGATAAAATATATGTTATCTGATTCACCTGATTAGCAACATCCAATTGCATAGGGATAAGTTCATCCGTTTCTATATGGTCCCAAATTCGTACGGCAACTTCATATCGCAAATTTGAAACGAAGTCTCCCATGGAAAAGAACCTATAATTTAAATTAGTAGCAATATTAGCAACTCTATCAACAAATGTTAGAGCTATACAACTAATCAACTAAATATGTAAACCCGAATGTGCACAAACAATAGCAACACAATACATGAATGTGTCACTACAAGCATACAAAGTTTCCTTGGAGTATCGAACTAAAAAAAAACAAACTATTCTGAATGATAACATTGTATTAGCTCTGGAAAAACCTAATTTGAAGGCCGGCAAACGAATGTAGTTGATGAGCGGTCTGGAAAAAGTGGCATAAATTCTTGATGAGAGGAAAGGGAAGTTTTTGCCGAGGTAGGGTTTTAGAGATTACCTTGTAGAGATGCTGAGGTAGGACTAACGTCGATCAGGCAGAGAGAAGGCCTGGAAAATGATTGCATGCACTGGAATGGGTTCACAGTTGCTTTGGTGGCCGGAGAGTGAGCAGAGCAGAAAAAAGCGTCAGGGAAAAAGGGAGGTGAAACGTCCTAGGATGGGTTTTAATGCGGTCAGATTTGAACACTTACCTCCTGGAAATGTAGAGATGGTACTAATATCGGTCAGTCAGGCAGCCCTGGATCATGAGTGCATGCAATAGCTTGGATGGCCTGATTTCCTTCTCGGCGGCGAATAAACAGTACCGTCGTGCTTCGGTGGCGTTTTTGAAGTCCACGCGAGTGGTGACTGGACGCTAGGTTGTTCGCCGAGGGAGAATAAGCGAACCGTATGGAATATGTCGGGGTTTGCGGCGGGAGCGGGAATCAGGAGAAGCAGAAGATGGCGGGTTGGCGATGTGGATGGTCAGGTTTCTGTGGAGGGCCTGGAGGGTAGGTGAGAGCGATGGAGGAGGGAAAGGAAGAAGGGAGTTAAACCGTCTTCGGGTGGGTGGGAGGTTTTTATTGTTTAGCTTTATTTTAGTTTTTATATTTGCTTGATCGAAACGTGGACATGACTGTCCATTTCGTTTGAATTTTTTTGCCTTCAACCAAACACAACTCAATTGGAAAGCAAATTTTTCGTTTGGTTTTTTTTAAACCAATAAGCAACTTAATGCCTTTGCCTGGGTTAAAACTGAAAAAACAATAGAACCCATGAATAATACATTATTCATCCGCAAGGTTGTTCTTTTGAAAAAAACAAAAAAACCCCTTTTGCCACGCATACCAACCAATAATTTTTGCTGCCTATACAGATATGTGCTTGTCAAGTCATAATAAATAAATGAACACCTAACTCTTCTTTTTTATTCAATGATACGAGTGATTAATTGCCTAACAAATTCGCTACTTCAAAATGGTATTCATTTATTTAAAAAAGCAGCCAACCCTAGCGATGCATTGTTAATTGATTCATGTTTATGAGGAAATGACAACCTAATTTCAACTCCTCCTCACAACCAACAACCCGCTACTAAAAGGGATCGCCTTAAGCAACATAGTCTTGCGACTCATTTGGTAGTACATTAAATCAATTTGAAGGTCTTACAACATCATACTAATTTCATCTGTGTATTTCACTTGCATGAATACTCACCATTCAAGCACAAGTGCACATATTGATCGCTCGAGTTCCAAAAAACCTTTACTCTGAGAAAAACGTCATTGGGATGGATGTCTTGCACTATCCCGATTAAATCTTCCCGTGTGTTAAATGTACATTACCGAAATAGAATTCCCTGTTATTATAGTTTAATTGATCAATAAAAAACAAATGCTCAATGAAGTGGCAGAAATGTGCCACACCCCATTCCACTCTCCCAAACTTTTATTGCCGCCAGTGTAATGGGAACAGTTCAGTTTAGGATATGTGGTTTTTTCCTGTACACTTTTCTAAGGTAGATAGCTACATATATGGACCCATTCTACATAACCAAGTGAAACAACTATTTCGCAAGGGCCTGTTAGACATGACAGCCCATTTATAGCCCACAACAAGAACTCATACGTCACTGTCGTTTCCCCTAATCAACCGTGGAGGAGATTTCGGCCCACATGGTTTTTTTGTGGTCCTTGGACACTGACAGTCGTTTTTACTCAGCCTGAACAACCACCTACTTCCTTTCGTGTATAAGGAACTCTGGATTTCTAATTCAATAAGTGCTATGCAAACTTCAGTTCGCCTGAACTTTATTTCCATCCTGCGCTGCATCGTCAACTCGACGCAAACGGTTTGTACTTATCTCTCTTTTACTTGCAGTTTGGTATACCATGCATAGTGTTCCGCTTTTATTGTCTGAACTCATTATCCTTGTGCTTGGGGGAAACATCGCCGCATGTGAAATTAGGGTTTGCCTTGAAATCCCGGCATTCCTTGGCCTCTCAGTTCACCGCAGTTTATGCTCTCTGTCGCCTGGGCCAAAGTTTCACACAATTCAATGGACCTCAATTGTACCCTACGAAGTTCCCCAGAAGGTTGGACTCCTCACACTCTAATCATTTACATGTCGGCACTGTTATTTATACAGGGGGGAAACAATCGGCCAGTTCTTTTATTTTCCAGTGCATGGATACGGTCGTTGCTGTTGCTGTCAGTAGTTGAATGGCGTGTACTTCCTTTTTGAAATTTCAGACCTAATCAGTACGTCAACTACAGTTTGGGACCTCAAAGGAAAAATGGTAGCTGGTCACATTGTACTGCGCTTGATTCATATCTGGCTATCTGATGAATACATGGGAACGGAGAGCAACCAATTCATGTATACTTTATGGGTTGATGTGGAGGTTGGCATATTCGATTTTCAAGTTAATTCCATGTTACTTATTATGCCAAACTGATACTCATGATATGGTTCTATTCTTTCATAGGAATCTTTAATTGAGGGAGTCACCGACAGAATTGATATGGCTAATATCGAACCACTTCTCGAGGTGGGCCTGCTCTACGTACTGGATGAAGTACCACTAACCGTGGCAAGAAGTACTCAAAGAACTGCAACTGGTAATTTACGCCTTTGCCTTCGGACAGGACTATCATGCAGGAACCTCGATGAAAATCAAATAAAGAAGCGGTTCCCGGTTGATGGATTTAAGAACACAGAATTTGAAGAACTTTACGGGATGGCCTTGGACCCAACGAACTTGGCAGGTAAGGTTTGCCTGCGTGATCAATTTTTCCTCCAAATATTGTTCTGATACTAGGGTCCTTGAACGTTTCCAGATCTCACAGGTCGTGTTTTAGCGATATCAGAACCAGTATACAATAGTGATAGCACTACCTTCATGATGATCCAAATAGAAAACACCAGGTTAATGTTTATAGTCCTTCCTTTTACATTCGAACTTGTGAGAACTACACTAACACTCTCTGCATTCTATCAGGAAGCAAACTGTTGTGATCAATTACACTGCTCCCTACGATGATTTCTACTATTGGGCTGAAGCCGCTGAACTCAAATATCCGGTGGTCGCGACCTTCACGAGCATTTTTGTTGCTCAGCCTGAACCGAGATGTGCGCCTCTTAATCTCTCTATTCGTTGTTATGCCTTTTACACAAATCTGTGCTGAAATACAATTTACCTGTGTAGATCAATTGGTTTTAACCAGCACAAAGGCAACCCGTACAATTAATGGTTCGTATTCACATCGTCACAGGACATTGATGAACAGGTTAGCTGTGCCTTACCTGTTTATCTCAAATTGTGTTGTATCGATATAGACACAAAGGCGCACTAATTCTTTGCGCCGCAGCTTTTTACATGACCACAGGCCAATTACAGTCCTTCAGGAGGCAGCGGTTCCCAATTACAAACCTTTCAGGCACCCTCTGCCGACTGCAGTCACACTCACCAGAATGATTCGACTGCTTGCGGCTGATACACTCAATTTTGAGGTAGATGTAGTATAGCCACGCTTACGTGCTCTCAAATACATATTTACAACCTTTCTTGCTTTTGTGCAGGCGCGCTACTGGTGTTTGGCAAAAATTGTTGCTGTTACTTTGGACCAATGCTTTATTAAGAATGAACACGGTTCTCTAAGGTCAGACATATAAGTCTCTTCCAAATGTTCTTTCCTTTCAAATGTTTACAAGTTTTTCTCATGGTCAAACAGGTACGATGCATTTGTGTCGTGTAGTGATTTGGTCAGGACAGAAATCGTTAAATTCGATCACGATGCAATGGTTCAACTGCTCAGATTGCCGGTCGATGAGTTTAGTGTGCTACAATTTCCTGAGAAAGAAACTATTGTTAAAGATGTTGAAGGCAAGTACTTTACTCTAGAACTACGGATTGCTAGAGCGTTCCATGTCACCAACCATATCTCTGTTGCGACGATCTGGAACCCTCTTTGTATAAATGTGGTTTAGTGGCACCCAGGCAAATTCTGCCCTCTGTTCAGTATTGTTAGACGATCTGTTTTTTCCTAAGCCCGTCCCTTTCCACAATCAAACGTGTACACTACATCTGCGTGCAGTACCTTCACTTGCGCTCCTCAGCTATATGTTTAGCCTGGTCTATGTTATCCATTAAACATAATCTGCCCCCATCTTGCCGTTGATCTCTGCCTGGCTGGTTGTTTATGCTTTCAATATAGGGAACATTTTGCAACTATGCAATATGTATTGTTCGTCCTAATTCAAACCGTTTTAGATGTCCTGCCAGAGTGCAGCTTGATTATAATGGGGGTCCAAAAAAGTAAGCGAACGTGGTGACGCAGAGAGGCCTTTCCTTTTATGTGTTATTTTACATAGCAGTTCAGTCGAGCTGACCTAATCAAATATAGGGCCCGTCGACGCGGGGCTATGCAGGACATGCTGTGCATGTAATTACATCTGGCCCACTTTGTCATGGTTAGGCCCACTTGTTTAAAGGGGCCCGGTACGGTTTCTATTAGCTTCTCTAGGGTATTCTCTGTCCTTAATCTTCCTCTCGCAAAGAATCGGCCGCCGCAGCGAACAGAGTTTCCAGTCATGGGCGAAACAATACAGATCAATCAGCTTGACCTTGGATACACGGACGAACTGCTTCAGGTTCGACATCTGCATACATGGCAGGAGCCGCTGTCGGGGCATGATATAGATCATCATCTTCTACTTGATAAGCAGGTATTTCGTTTGCACTTCTATTTATATCTATCGGAATCTATTTGTCCTTACATTGGCTGATTTCTACATTATGACACACCCAGGGAATATTGATTGTTGCGACGTCGGATCCTGTCGCACCCCAATTAAGTCAGCCAGTTTTTAGCCCGGGCAAAATTTACATGATATCTTCCTTCTTCGTTACCCCTGCAAGAATGATGGGCCGTTGTTGTTCACATAATTCCGAACTTCGTTTTACAAACATCAGTAGCTTCCGGTCTGTTCCTGAACCCCCACCGTCCGATTACCACCCAACCGACATGGCAGAACCAGTCCCTTTCTTTGACTTATACATGCGTGCACTTGCCAAACAGGAGAGATCAGGTTATCCAGTCGCCATATACATACACCATTCATTTGTTTTGTCTCGTGTTATTCCTGTAACCCTTCAGCGATTCATTATTATTACCCAGACATAATGGGCCGCATAGTCGCCATCTCCAAACCCTACATGGATACACCAGGCGATGTAATGTCGATGCACCAGCTCATTATCCTGGAAGATAATTGGCATGTATTCAGTCTTCATAAGTTTTTTGCTCCCCGAATGATGTGTGTTGCTTAGATGTGCTTCTTTGCTTTTACATGCAGCAATAGACAGATTTTAACCCAAATCGTCGACCACTTGATCATGCATTCGCTTGAGGCATTGGTTGTTAGCCAAGAGCGAAACGGGCCTGTCATTGCAACTATGACTTCTATGGTCGGCCACTGTTCAGATGGTAAGATTTGTGCCAACACAACATGTCCGCCGCTTTGTCTGTCCCTCAGTTCTTCATTCTTTTGGAATCAGGGAAAAATATTTACAAGAATACATGCAGTACAAGAGTCATTGTTGACCAAACCTTACGAATGCATAGGCCCAGCTTTTACAGGTTTGCATCCTTTTACAAAAACCCAGTATTATTTTAAATCATATCTTGCATACATTGTTCGCCTTTCGTTTCGATGCAGACATTCGAGTTCGAATATGCCGATCTTCTACATTAGTCAATGGCGCGGCAATGACATTGTCAGACCGGTCCAACGACATGGTCCATGCCACTCGATAGCAGACTTACTTTTCCTGTTGGCTGAGGATGATGCGCTGCACACTGCGCCTCTCAACAGTGTATTTTGCCTTAACTTTTACCAGGATTCACATACTACTTATATTACACACCCCTAATCCTTCTTTGTTCTTTATCTGTAGGCAACATTTAGGTGTTTGGCGACAGTTCAGAAAATCAATCACCAATCTGGATTCTTTACTTGGTTGTGCCCTGAATGCTCACCACAAAAACATCAATTGTCCCCGAATGATGTCTGTTCTAATTGCTCTGCATCCATTGCTCATGATGACAGGATTAAAAGGTACGCACATAAAAGTAATAGTATACTTAGACCGATAGAATCATCAAATTGACTCAGATTTCTCATACAACCATAAATAGTTTCTATATCTCAGCCGACGTCTGTGACGAGACATTTAAGACTTCATTCTTGATTAGTCATGAAGCAGCTTCTGCATTACTGCAAACATTTCCTCTATGGGACCTTGAAGACGCAGATGTTCGCCGTCTCCTCCAGCCTGTCCTTTACCGCACTTATACATTTGAGATCAAAATGTTGCCTTGCTGTAAGGATAGGCATGAACGCTTTGAAGTTGTTGCAGTCTGGCATCGTCATGCTGCAGGTGTTCAGGATTGGTTTTAAGCGTCTTAGAAATAAGGATTCAGGGTTAGCATTTAGTTTTGTAAAATAGATTTCGTTTCAATGTCTTTGTGTTCCTTAGATTTGCTTTGCGAAAGCCCTTCGCTGTATTCTCGCCACCAAGACTCTAGGATGTTACCTCTTCCGATGTCATTGTAATGAACACAGATAGTCTCGCCATTTTGTACGGGGTCCTTCCTATCGGCAACTCTACCTCGGACCCAATGTGACTACATAATGTGCTTGCTCGCAGACAACAAAAAAACAGGTACATCACTTGACAGCCTATCGATACATAGAGAGTTTGACCACCAAACTAGCTCTATAGTCTCTGGACCCATTTGATCATTAAGAAAGTCCACTCTAAAACCAAATTATGCAACTGCACGGCTTCCAAACCTAAGGCTCTTTATTAATGCCTGCAAATATGTGACTGATTTGTACACGGATGAGAGGAGATTTAACATGGACAGAGAGTACTCAGTGTTGCCCCAGCAACCTTTAAAAACAAGAAGGAACAAGACCCTAATTACTTGCCCAGTTTGCGTAATAAATCCAGTTATGAATAGGTTGTCGAAAACACCCGCTAGCATTATAACTGGGCCAATTGAAACCATGATGGATATACTTTCTAGATACATTCTTCCGCCCCAGTTGGGTCGACAGAAATGCACAACTTACCAATTCGGCCCACCAATTATGCATGGTGCAGTTTTGTAAACATACCATAACCGATTGGCCCGGCCCAATAGCTTTCTCCATCAAACCCTTCCACTTTGTCTCCTAAAATAAACTGCCTATCTTTCTGTCGTTCAGATCACCCTTTGTTCGTAACAAAAAACCCTAAGTTATAAAATCGGCCAGAGAAACGCTGCCAGTACCCCAGCGTCAGCATCTGCCCACACTTTCGCGTTGACTGTGAGTTCGATATTGTTGTTAATGGTCTTTCATTCCCTGTGTTTCGGTTTTTGCTAACCGTTCTTCTGTACCCTTTGCCGGCAAAAGTTCTACTGACCTATTTTTGGATTTAACGGGGGACTCTAAAAGTGTGTCGGTGAGGTTTTGAATAATCGACTTGGAAAGTGACATATGCATGAAACGAATGTCCTTCTAAACTAGACTATTTGTTGTTCTGCCGCTAAATGTCGACAGGTCTCCAAATAGCGAGCAACACATGCTCTTTGTTGGTGCAATAACCTGTTCTTTTTTACTGTTATTTCTGATAGCTTTCACATTTATTCTGGTAATCATATTTCTTCCCGCAGCTATAGAAAGCAAGTTCGTCCTGCACCCAAGACATTCCTGCCCACTGAATTCTGTTTTTCGGCAAACACAGAGAGCGAAATGTTGCCACCGGACCCACATGGTATTTTCCCATTGCTGAACAATAGCCTTTTCTCCGTATGCTTTTATGTGTTGTCATGCAGTTTCGCTTTGTTTTAGATGTCATGCAGCAATCCACAATATTCCGTGAACTCCATCTGGGAACCAACAACATTTTCCTCATGGCACGCCTACTGAACATCTGGACAGAATGTGACCCCTGTGAAACTACATCTGCTACCTCTATACAAATGCTTTGGCTAGACAAAGAGGTACGTCTATAAAAAACAAAACTACTTCCTGCTTATACTTTAAACATAGAATGTTTAGTGAACACATGTTTCCAACATTGTAACTGCTATAGGGACAGCTTATGGAAGCTGTTGTGCGATGTGGGAACTCTCCTGACATGTGTTCAGACATGAACCTTGGTTGTCTCTACACCATGATAAACCCAACTGTGATACCGGCTAAATCTGAACGTCGAATTGCACCTTCCACTTTGAGATTGTCCTTCACAAATAGAGGTGCGTTTGAAGGAATCCATGAATATCGCAGCACCATGAATTTTCCAGATGACTGTGCCCATCAAGTCCTTTGTGATTACAGTGTTTCTCCTGCAAGTCTCCCACTCTGTTACTCAGGTATTTCTTCTTCGTGCTTAACCAACTGAACACAGCATCCTGCATCTTAAATTGATGGACAAAATATTTTTTTTCCCTAAATATAATATTTACAGACCACATGGAACCAAATAACTCAACCAGATTCATGCTTCAGAAATCACAGGATGCGTGACGCACATAACAGAACCACTTAGGGTCAATTCTGATACATTTATGTTCCAAATCTATCTGGAAGACATGAGGTATGCTTCGAAATCAGTTTATGTTTTATACGTTTGAATGGAAATTGGTCTGTATTAACACTCATTAGTTGTCTTCCAACTTCATAGTGGCAATAAAGGACTTGTGAGCTACATCGGAACGCGGATTAAACAATTCATTCATAGTGCTGATGGAACCGAGGTGCATTATCCTCTGATTATTACAGCAACAGGCCTCACCCGAAATGTCCACGAATTCACCCATATTCCGCCGTTTTGTTTCGTGACATCTCCTGGGACCCGTCTCATTGTGCAACCATACAATGAAACGACACATCTTTTAATGAACAGGTATGCTGTACTATTTGCATCTTTCTTTTCATTGTATGCATCTTCTTCTACCAGTTAGCTAATTGAGCACAACAAACCTACTAGGTTCTTTCATAACAGATTGCCAGTGGACATCATTGACTACAGCTCGAAGGAACGCCTTGGATACCTTCGGCGCAAGATTCCTCCCAGAATTTCGCTGCTGGAATTGAAAACCAAAGTTCCATTAGGAGAAATGGAAACTGAGGTGACTTTCCTTACCTTCTTTCTGCAACTGTAGATTGTTAATCAAGTATATATGCAAATTATCAAGCATCCTCAGGTGACCTTCCAACAAAATAAATGTTTTAGTTACTCACAAAAACTGGATTTGACAATTTTCCTAATTCAATCCGTGTGACAGATACTCTATCGATGCAAATTGAAGATACTTAAGTTCCATCTTGGTTCTGAGACCTGCAAAACGTTTCCTGACGACACTGAGTATTTCCAAACTACAACTACTTTTCTTTTCCTTATTGTTAAGTAACAATTCATTGCTACCACATCTCTAATCTACGTATACGTTCAGATTGTACTACGAATTGCAGGCTGAATGCGAATCAGGAAATCACACCGCAACAATAGTTCTGAATCATCAACCTTCTCTTGCTCTAATCCGTATGCCACCGCTCGAGTTCCAAATGATGCCATATGACGAGAGAGTTGAGTTGCTCAAAACATTCTGCAATGTTCAGCTAATGGCAGAACTGTACATCGTGGGATCAGAAGATTCAGATGAACCACACATCCGCATGTTTGCGATTTGGGATTCAAAAGCATTTCAGCCATTGCGAGAACTTAAATTGCGCATCTGACCGAACCCTTACGTTGCAGTCAAAGAAGGTACATTCCTTCCTACATTTGTTTTGCATTCAGTGGAACATTAGTGCTCGTGGGCACAACCATTTTTTGCGCACTAATAAATACCCAGATGTCTGTTCTTATTGCAGCTCTTAGGACTAAGGAACGAATTGGGTTGTTGGCTGAGGAAGGATCAAAGTAAGGCAGGCCCAGAAGACATGGATTGCAACATTATTAGTTCATTCGATATTTTGAGAATTGGAATAGTCCATCTTTATTTCCATTCTGAACATAAACTGTTCTGGTACGTTGTGTATGGTAGCTACCCTTTAAGCTCAACCATCCAAATAGTTCAGATCTAAACAATGTACTTGGCAATGCACGTTCGTATTTTATTCGTCTTAGTTATGCCCTTTCTGCAGTTCCTTTGTTGTACATGTGTTTGAGTGTTCTGTCTTCACTCTTGTGTCGTTACTGTTCTGATATATTAGATCTCAAGATCATTACAGATATCAATAACCACCCCTTATTCGCTATCTACAGTGTACTGTGTTCCTAATGTAACCTCCTGTAATTCGACTAAAATCGGTCATTCCCTTCTAGCCTCCAGTGTTAGTATGTTTCCCCCGTTTGCTGTACTGTTGCCTCAGTTGAAAAGTAATAGATTCCCTTCACACCACTTGTCTTTTAGGCCTTTCTTCTACGACCATTTTTATTGTATTTTGAATCATTTTGGGCCGCAGAAACACTGAACAGTTCGAGAGAAAGTTTATGTCTTTTGTTGTTTTATTCAACGTTTAGGAAGATCCCTGCTCTTATCTCACTTTTCATCCTCTCTCATCAACTTTACTCTTCTTCCGCTATTTCCTCACTAAAATCCTGAATCAGCACACTGTTCCTGTTCAACCTTCCTTCTGGTGTCATCCGGTTCGATCTCCGTCCCCAATTTCCTCACAAAAGAGACATGCTTCCGCAAAAGCTGCTTCGGGATTTGAATGGAACTGAAGGGCCAGAAGCTGCTCTCAAGATACGCCTCTTGCATGTTTGGGGTGATTGCAATTCAGAAAATCCATCCATTCTCTCACAGTTTTGCAGTCTTTGGACCGATTCCAAGGTAATATAGCATTTCCTTAAACGTTTTTTATTTCAGTTACCAGTGCAAATTGTGCTCTTCGGTCATTTCTCTTGCTTCGCCTCCTCCCTGTTTAACAGGGAACCTTAATCCAGGCCATCGCGACACCACATTTAGGTCACCGATTTGGCCCATACCTGCAACTAGGGTGTGTCTACTTAGTTACTGGATTCCAGCTGGCAAAACCACAGCCACTGTGCCGCCCTTGCTCCCATAGATTTAGTTTGGTCCTTTCTCAGGGAACCATATTTGAGGATGTAACCATGTTGTCACCGGGTTTCTGTGCTGATTCATTTGAGTTTTTACACTTCAGTTCCTTGCACGGCTTACCTCGCTCAACAAACCAGCTCATAGGTTCACCTGGCAATTACTGTAATCTCATCACATATACTTGACTTGGTTTTTTGCACTAATGAATTGACGCTCTTGTAACACCTCTCCAAATGTAGATGTTGTTGGCAGAGTTGTTTCTGTGAGCGGGTTATCCTGTTCGGCAACATCCACTGGTGCTATTATTAGGCGGAAACTGGTCATACAAAACGAAAGGTTTTCAATGCAATGCGATTGTGTACCTTTCCATTTGTATTTGATTAACCGTAATTCCAATCATCTCCGTCTAGCCTGCACTTGACTATTGCAGAAATAAACGTGTTAACATCACCATATGTGGCGATGTTGCTCGATCACTAGATGGAGAAGAACTAGCATACCTTAGCCGCATGGGATCTGTTATACTTGGTGTATGCAGTCTTCAAGTTACTGACGCCACACCAGGTTTACACTGCACCTTTATCCCTCACAGTTAATGCTATTGCTAATCCATTCTACGACGACTCACATCTCCTTTCCTACCTTTACCAAAGGCGGCATTTTTTTAACCAGCACCTCCGCTACACGGTTTGTTTTGGAGCCATCTTCTGCATTGGCAAATGTTTTGCGTGCTACGTAAGTCTCTTACAAGATGCCGCTTTTAGTAGTTGACTTTCCGTTTATCTCATATACTTTCGAAATTGTAGTGCTACTGGTGGTACAGATACGATCCGCTATTATCCTCCATGCTTTTCCACTTATTTTGAAGAGGAAATGTTTCGAGCTGACAGTACCAAGACAATTATGGACCTCATCCGCCTTTCCAGAAATCCAATGGTTGACGTGCGTTCTTTTGTCATAACTTTTACTGTCACAGCAATGTATCTTATTACTTCATGGCAGGTTAAAGCATAATCTGCACTATTAATGTAGCCAGCCATTATTTTCATGCTTCAAAATTTATTCTGCCTCACCACTAGATGGATCTGTTTTTCCAGTCCCTTTTGCCAGTAAACTAACAAATTTCTTGCCTGCTTAGCTACACTTTCTCACCAGTTTTGTTTACCTACAGGCTACCCAGTACTATTGTTTGGCGCAAGTCCTCTCCACTGAGGCTTCAAGATCATGGTTCTACTTAGGATGTGCCTTTTGCTTTAAGACAGCTAGGGAATTTCCTGCCACTGGTGATTTTTTTTGTGAAGAACATGGCCAACTAAAGGCTGAAGAAACCGAACATTGGTTAGTTTAAAATCCACCTTTTCCCCATCAGTCAAGTGGGCACGCCCAATTCACCCCTGAAATTTTAATACATTTTTACAGCTACAAAATTCATTTGGCTGTCGGAGACACTACTGGTTCGGCGTGCTTCGTCGCACTTGGAAAGACCGCTGAATCTTTGCTTGGAGTTACAGCAAACGAACTATTGTTGCAGCATCCCCACCGCCATGGCCATTTCCCTCCGCCAATTGTGGCCATGAATGGCTGTTGGTTTTCGTTTTGTGTGCAACTCCCTAAACCTGGAAATCTGGCTCAGACTCCTCTGGAGTTTACTATACTTTCTGCATTCGACCGCAGCCAGCTCTGACAATAAACTAATGAAAACGTCAACGCTTGCGCAGAAAGTCATTGTGCTCGACCGTTGTCTTACCTATATTATGCCAGTATTTAGCAATATTTGCACTTCAACATCAACAGACTTATGTATCCGCGATGTCCGTACAAACTATTCACATGCACAATGACTCCGCTCTTTCGCTTACAACTCTCCATTCCCACAATATAGTCTCCCCGCCGCAGAGCGCGGGCTTCTTTACTAGTTATTAAGTAATTAACCAAGTAATAAGGGGCGGCTATGCATAGCATAGTGTGGTGATCAACAAAATTTCTTTCAACTACTTGAATTGTTATCATCAATTGATTGCATGTTGCCAGAGTGTTTTTCAATCGAGGGTCTTCTGTTTGTTAAGCAGTCTATTATTGGTCATGTATTTGGCCCTTTGGCCTATGTAGTTTGTATAGCCCAAGTGCCCAACCCATGCGCATACTCACATCCACCCTCTCTTCCTCTTCTTCTTGTGGCCGACCCTAGCTAGGGGTTGTCACATATATATGTTCTGTAATTGTATTCCCAGACGGTTAAGTAATCGCAACAGTAGCTCGGAGAGTTTTAAGACTCTCCCGTAGATTAGTCCTGAACATTTAAGAATATCATGTAAATCTGTGTCTTTGTCAATCTTTAATTTCCGACCACTATGGCTAACAATGTTCGCATCCAACGATCCAATTTGTTATACACATGACATTCAGATGTATATAAATTTCGAACTCATATGAGTAGGGTTTCGTTTGAAAAGTCGTGTTAGTGAATAATATTGTAGCTATGGTAGTCTAGAAGCACTAATGGACACCTAAATTTCAAACTTTTGACTTTGGGAAGGGAAGATAGATATATTATTAACATGTAATTATGACTCTATGATTAGGTAATGGTCCAACCGTGTCGATTTCATTTGGGTTCCCATCTGATTTCCATTTTCCCAACTTTCATGATATGTTCATGCATGTATCCATCACATATTATTATTGTGCCGATCATAAATATTGATAGGTGCATCTCTTCATGCTTTGAATGGCATATCACTTTTGAATCTTTGATATGTGATCCAATCGAATAGGTTTTTTTTTTGTATTGGTCAACCAATTCAATAAAGGTGACCACACAAGACATAGTGTTAGAGGAAACGAGGAATAGATAATCTATAAGTCTACATTCTCGAGTTAATAAGTGTTATTCTTTATTTTTTTCCTATATAAGAGTTTATCCGGAGCAGTATTGTCGAAAGTTTTCTAATAACTTTCAATATTATTGGGGTTAATTTCAGAAAGTTGCGTCTTAACCGTGTTATGTACGTAACTCGGTTTCCGTAAAATAAATGAATACAACGGTCACTCGCGTACTTTATCGAATTGAAGATTATGAGGATTAAAAGATTTGAAACCACACAATTTGACTCCCAAAGTCAAGTCCATTGTGCTTGTATGTAGTGCACCGATCATGGAAGTTCCACTCCTTCCATTCCAACATTATTTTTTCTTGCTTTCTTTTCCGGTCAACATGCATATTTTTAATTATATGATTACTAATCTATTATTACAACTTAATGGAAAATTAATCTCCTTAAAACTACAAGTACGTATCATCTCATCACATGCCCACCTAACCAAATCACCGATCGACTTCATGAGAATACTTCAAAAGGCCAATTTGCTTTCCTTTATAAAAAATAATTATTATCTATAATTCCCGAATTCCTTCCGTATTTTAAAATTTTGAAGAAGAATGCATCCTATATAATATTGCAAGCTACTGACTTTCACTTCACATGCCGTGTTTCTTCCTCCTTTTCCCCGGGAAACTTCTAATTGGACCGGTTCTTCCATTCCAACAATAATATGTCCCAATTTGGCAATTTTCAAAGCAGAAATTAGTGTAATGCTTTTAGCATATTTCCCACCACCTTTTTGGCATACAAATTTTCTTTTATAAATAATGCAATTCTTGCGAATCGGTCTATCGTTTTATTACTAGTAGTTCATAGATTTAAATATATAGAATATCATTTAATTATAAATATAAAATTGATGTCATTTTTATATAAAAAAATAAAAAAATAATGTATATGAGAGTATTTTGTACGTTAATTAGAACTGCACGAATTCATAAAGAAACGATAACTATATTGTAAACAACATTATTAAGTGAGGATGCTCCTAAACACTTATTTTGTTGATTGGAATGATTGTGGTCGTCGATATTACACAAACCATAATGTACCTAATACCTATATGTCTCGATTGATTAATAACACAAGTTAAAACATCTTCTTTTATCCTATTCAACAAAATAAGAAAAGGGGTTAATTTGAGCGGGGTAACTCAAATTCCATTTTACAACTCAGATCGTGATTCTAAGAGTTCGTTTGAAAGTTGCGAATGTTAAATCGTTGCATTATAATAAATCACCATAATATAAATGCATGTATTAATACAATGGATGCATTTTAACAATACATTGTTTGTTTGTTGAGATTTTACTTTATGCATTGATTTACATAAATTTACTTTTATGGGGAAATGTCACATTTACCCTCAACTTTTAGAATAAACAAATACTATTGGGGATATAAATGGAAAGAAAAAGTTGATACAAATCTAAAACCAACAATCTCAACTTTTAATTGAGATTGTATAATGCATAATTTTTTGTGATTGTTGATGGGACCTACCTAAAACAATGCATGCATTGTTTAACACTTTGGCACTTTCAAACATTATATTGTGCACAATACATGTATTCAACAAATACAACTCTAACAATCATAACTTCTAAACGACCCCTAAATAATAATAAAAACAATTAATGCATATACCTCGGTCTCTTCATTGAAAAAGTCTCTTACTTGATGGTCTCTTACTTGCAGCATCAAGAACTCAAACTACACTTCAAAACATAAACATCAAGGATTAAGGGAGAAGTCCTATCGTGCAATTCACGATCTTTTTCTTAAACACGGGTAATCAAGACCATTAATCCCTAATTAATGAGGTCAAACACAAAACAAAAAATCACCATTGACCAATAAACCCACGAAGTCAGTCACACATGTTTGGTGAAAAAAACTCCCTCGACGCGGAATTACAAAGTGAACGGAAAGAAAGTCACTTTTCCCGGCAGCCGAACAAGAAGAATCAACTCCCCCGCCCGGCCAATCTCCTCAATCCATTCCCTTTCAGACCTCCCGCCACGCGTCGCCCATCCAACGGCTCACCTTCCACGCCACATCCCATTTCTTCGTACTATAAATTCCCCCCGGCGTGAACACATTTAGAACCTCAAACTCAACTCAACTCAACAAACCATCAAGAAAACAGAGGAAAAGGAAAACAGAGCATCCTAACAAAAACAGGGGCGACCACTTTTTCTCTCTCAGAGAACACAACAATGGCGGTGTCGAGATCAAAGACGTTAGCTTTCGCAGCAATCGTGATTGCCGCTCTTCTCCACATCTCCGCCGCTCAGACTCCTCACACCGTGGGAGGAAACGCCGGATGGACCATCCCTCAGGGCGGCGAATCGGTTTACTCCAACTGGGCTTCCGGCAATTCCTTCGCCGTTGGGGACATTCTCGGTAAGAAAGCCTTTTAATTAACATCTACAATCTTTTGTAACGATTGGGATCAAAATAAAGTTCTAATCTTGGTTTTTCCCCCCCTTTCAAAATCAGTGTTCAATTTCGCTGCTGGAGCTCATGATGTGACCCAAGTGAACAAGGCAGACTATGACTCCTGCTCGGCGGCGAACCCGATGATGACTTCCACGACAGGTCCGGCGAGAATTACCCTGAACTCAACCGGCGAGCATTACTTCATCTGTGGCGTCCCCGGCCACTGCAGCGCCGGTCAGAAGGTCACCGTCAACATTCTTGCTTCGACTACTGCGCCTTCTCCTGCTCCCCGCCGGGCTCTCACCCCTGCCGCTGCTCCCACCCCGTCCACTTCCCCTGTTGCCGGCGATGTCCCGTCGTCAGCACCTGCCCCGACTCCTTCCACTTCCCCTGTTTCCGGCGATGTCCCGTCGTCTGCACCGACTCCTTCTGCGAGGAGCCCGATGACTTACACCGTCGGCGATTCTTTCGGGTGGAACATTCCCACGAACGGTGCTGCTCTGTTCCAAAACTGGGCCGCCGGCAAAGACTTCATGGTCGGCGATATCCTTGGTAAGTACAACGTACTACTTAATTAAACTAACTGTTGTAGGAAAGTAGTTAATTAGAATGTTAATTAAAAAATTGACTTCCTAAAATATAAATTAATATGCTCTGAATTGAAATTTCTCTCTGCTGCAGTTTTCAACTACACCGCCGGAGCACACAACGTGGCGGAGGTGACCAGCGACGCCTACACGGCGTGCACAACGACCAACCCGATCTCCCTGGACAGCAACCCGCCGTCGAGAATCACGCTGACCACCGCCGGCGAGCACTTCTACCTTTGCGCCGTTCCCGGGCACTGCTCCGCCGGCCAACAGCTTTCGATTAATGTCACCGGCGCCGCCAGCACAACCCCTGGAACTCCATCGCCGTCAGGTTCGACCACTCCGTCGTCCCCTGCCGGTGATGTGGCTCCACCGTCGCCAAATTCCGCCACCTCCGTTGCCGGCGTGTCGGCCGCCGCGTTTTTGTCCGTCTTCGTAGCTCTGTTGTTATAGATGGAGTGATCAGTAGAGATACCTACGGCCGGGCATGTGATTTTTTTTTTGTTTTGTTTTGATCTGTATTAGTGTTGGTTATTGATTGTTATATAGATTGATTTCTCACATACCTTATATTAATAAAAGCAATTTTTGTAGCTCAAATCATCAAAGACTGAATTACTGACTTGCATTGCATCTACACTTCACCGGTGATCAAGACTAGTGTAGTGGAGTGGTTATGGCGTTGATTTTGAATCTAAAGATTCTGACTTTAAAACCAATAACAAGCAATTCCCTTTCTCTCTTCCTTCATCGAGGGAAAAATGGGAAAAAACACTCTCTACTCTCTAGTCCATGCTCATCGACTCTTATTCTCCATTGTACGTGGCACCGAGCCGTGCCGCCCACGGGCTAGCACGGTACGAGTACGAGCACGAAATAAATGGGTCAGCCCGACACGAGCACGAATAATTTATGAGTCGTGCTGGGCCTAAACTTTACGGGCACGGGCACGACACGGTATATAACTGAGCTGTGTCGGGCCTAATATTTTCCAGACTTTATTGAGTATAAGAACGGACATGGCACGAAATAATATTTATTTGATAGAAAATAAATATAAAAAGAATTATAGTTTCAAATATTACAAAACACAAGTAGAAAAATAATTATTTGTTGTTGTTAGAAGTGTCATAAAGATATATACGTAATTACTAACATAAGTAAAAATGGACAAAGAATTAAACAAAGCCAAATCACACTCGCTATACTTCCAATTTTCTTTTTCCCCTTATTTTATTTGTTACTTTTCCCAAACATTATTGGTTAATATTATCTTCCTCCGTCCAATTTTCACCTTCTTTTTCATTCTCTCTTTTGTCTTCGTCTGTTTCATTAAACACAAATACGAGCATGGCACGAGCACGAATAGGCACGACACGATTCGAACCGTGCCCGGGCCTGGTCCGGGCCTAGCAAAGTTAACAAATGGGCTTGCATGGCACGACACGAAAACTGGCGGGCCGTGCCAAGCACGGCACGAAATAAATGGGCCCGAAGCTTGCCCATGCCATGCCGGCCCAAGCACGGCCCAACGCCCATGTACATTCTCCATTCGACTAATACTCTCCGAAACTTTAAACTTTCGCTCTAAGTCTCTAGTTTGCTTCCACTTAGGAGTGATTGTTCGACCGCATGAATTGCACAATATAGAACTCATTAAGATATCGGGTGTAAATGGAGTAGAGATCCGCCTAAGTACCTCGGCTTTCCTCTTGGGACGAAACCGAATGAAACCTCGATATGGGATGATATTGTGGAAAGGTATCAACAAAGGCTAAGTGGATGAGGAAGCAGAAATCTGTCCACTAAGGCTAGGCTGGTTTTGATTAATTCTATTCTTTCTAGTACTCCGACGTACTTATTCTCCCTCTTCAAGGATCCTAGTTCGGTTGTGAATGAGTTGGAGAGATATCAAAGAAGATTCTTGTGGAGTGGGAAGACAGATGGTCATAAAATGGCTCTTGTGGATTGGAAGTTGTGTAAAACGCCTATTAAGGAGGGGGGACTTAGGATTCATGATCTAAAGATGTTTAATGATGCGTTGCTATCGAAATGGCCGTGGAAGTTCGCGGTGGAGAGGGGAAGTTGGTGGCGGGAATTGGTTAACTATAAGTACGAATGAAGTCTCTTGTTGGCAGACTAGAAGGACAAGAGGAGGTTTTTCCAGGTCGGTGTGGGCGAACATCAGTAAAGAGTATGATGATTTCTGGAAATTTGTTGTCATTGATCCGGGTAATGGTACTCAAGTCTCCTTCTGGCATGATTGCTGGATCCCTGGGACCGTACTGGTTGCCTCGTATCCTCGCGTCGCTGGTGCTGTCCTTGACCCAGAAGTTCTACTTTCCGACACTACGAGAATCAATGGTGAGTCGGTGAGTTGGAATTTTGGTTTCAAATACACTTTGAGGGGTGGGGCAGATAGGGAAATGAATAATTTACGAAATCTTTTAAATGCAATGAATTTGGTGTATACATCCTCTAGTCCGTGAAGGATCATGTGGAAACCAACGGCGGACTTGAATTTCTCCGTGAGATCCATGTACAGGGATTTGGCAGCTAATGATTTAAGGGGCAATGAGGAGTTTCCAGTTGATAAAGTTGGGAAATCATGGATTCCTAGCAAAATATGTTTCTTTCAATGGCTTGTCTATCACAGCAGATCAGTTCTTACTTTAGATCATCTAAAGAAGAGATGGATTTGTCTTGCCAATAGATGTTGTCTTTGTATGAAGAATGAAGAATCTACTTATCATATCCTTATGGAATGTGAGTTTGTCAAGAATACTTGTAGGATAGTTTATTGTAGAAGGAGTTTGACACCGATATGGGACGGAGAGATTAGACAAGTAATGTCTAATTGGCCTGCTGCAGATGGAGAAAGAATTGAGCAGTGGTTCGATGGTTGTATCCGTCATGCCATTTGGTGGGTTGTTTGGCTCGAGAGGAATCAACGTTTGTTCGAGGATAAAGGGATGCATGCATTGGTGGTAGGAAAAAAGGAAGCTAAAAATGCTATAGAATGGATTGTGGCTAAAGGTAAAGTGCAGGCAGTGAAGGGATCTAGATGGTTGTCTGAGTTGGGATTAGTGTAGTAACGCTGGTTTTCGAGTTTGATTGTGGGTTTGGGAGGGAGTATGGAGGAGGCTGCGAGAGGATGAAATTGGAGTTGTAAACTGTGCAATACAGGGGATCGAGTGGTTTATTGCTCGATCTTGGGGGTGTTGTTGTTCCTTGCTGTAGGAGACCCCTTGTTGGTGAGTCGATTGAGTCTGGGGTGTGGTTTAGATGGGTATAGCTTGCCTGGTGTTCCGCTGGGTTGGGATGTTCATTTCTGTGTGTTTGTTATGTGGTGCACACAGGGGTGGCTTCGTACACCTAGCGTGGGTTGTAGGTGAGGCTTTGTTGTGTGTCTTCTTTCTTTTTCTCTCCCTTCTTCTTCTTTTCTGGTTAGGATCATCTCTCTTGATCCATGTACTCTCAGTTCATTTCAGTTTGTTTAATAAATCATCGCCATTATAAAAAAAGAGTCACTCACCCCTCTCCTAGCCCTTTTATGTTTAGACAAAGTTACAGCTTCGGAAATTTACCCACTGGAAATGGAACAATTGTTGATCAATACGGCAAATCAGGAGGTTTTGTATTGATGTCAATGAAGAGAAAGAGAGCGGTATAAGATCCAGCATAACCTTTTTCCAACAATTCGAGTTATTGTGATCAACTGGTTCATGACTTGGTATCAGAGCCTTATGTGACCGAGAGGTCTTGTGTTCGAACCCTGGTGATCCCATTTGTGAAGTACATGTATTTTCGTGTTCAGGTTATGTGCAAACGAAAGCCCTTACGAGGTGATTGGCTTTCGTTTGAGGGGGTGTGTTAGTGAGTAATATATGATCCACGATTGAACCTCTCCCAACAACTCGAGTTATTGGGACCAAGCTTTCGTTTGAGGGGGTGTGTTAGTGAGTAATATATAATCCACGATTGAACCTCTCCCAACAACTCGAGTTATTGGGACCAACTGGTTTATGACATGGTATCAGAGCTGGTTTGGCCAAGTGGTCGTGTGTTTGAATCTCCACGACCCCCAATATTAATAGTTGCTTAAAGCACAAGGTATAGTGGGCATGTGCAAACTTAAAGCCCGTGAGTTGGCTTTCGTTTGAGGGGATCAACTGGTTCTTGACAAAGAGTACTTGGGGCTTTTGAGCCTTACCGCTTATGACCTCTATTTAGCCTTAATCGATGCTCTTAACTGAAAAAACTTGGATCAGGCATCTATACAGACCAATCTGACTATCGTCCTCACAATCCATTTGTCAGAAAGATCTCACAGGCGTTAGCCATCGTTGAATCGGACAATTGCGGATCCTTCTTAGACATACTTAGGAAACGTATCTATATCTATCTATAATATATATAAAGCATATTCATGGGTTGGATTTTCTCCATTTTGAGCAACTAGAGTGAAAGTAGGAAGGGTATTTTTGTCTTCACAATTAGTTATTTATTTTGTATAAAAATATATCAGCACCAATATTTGAACCATGGTCTTTTTAAACAAAGACAAGAAGTATAACCAATTACACTAAACAAATATGTTGTATACTTTTTATTACAAACCATACACGAAGTTAAAATCTGTAAAACATATGACTTTTGCATAATAATAAGCTAGCTCATTAAGTCTCTTGTAAGTATCTTTATGTTGCTTGATACTTTAATTTTTATATTTGATTATTTTAGTTCTAGAGTATCCTCCAATCTATAAAATATATGAAGGAGATTCATGGGTTAAATTTTCTTAATTTCAAATATCCTGCAACCATAGTGATTTTTGGAAGGAAAAAATGTCATTTACCACACTTTAATTGGAATGCTTCGTTTAAACATTTATGTTGGGCTTTAAATTTGTCGCACTGATTTTAGCGTTTCCACCAGACTTTGAATTCGTTGGGTACTATTTCACTTTCTAATTTATTTTTTATTTTATTTTTATGCTGCTAGAGGGACGCAAACTCTCCCAGCCTCTAAACCTGGATAAGAGGAAACAAAGAGGACGAAATCTCGCAACCATAACTCTGTCACCAACTCGGCCATTCTTGGGACCTCTCCATGGAGCCTTCAACACCTTTCCTATCAGACAAAGCTAATCAAGGAGCACCATAGAGGTCCAATAAGTCTCCCATGAGTCGTGTTTCACTTTGCAACCACCCCTACATTATGAGTTGGAGATCCCAAGAGATGCTACAGAAAAAATTATCAAACTTTGCTAGCAATACTCTTCGAGAAACAACATTCGAAAAACAAATTAGCATAGGCCTCACTATTGGCATGGCATAAAATACATCTATCTTCATTTAATTTACCCCACCGCATCAACTTTACCTTGGTTATTCATGGTCACAATCCACGCTATGATTCAAAGCGGCACGTAGAGTTTCCTTTAGAGAAGAGCAGACCAATATTGTTTCACAGGACGTATCTGATATGATCCAAATCCGAAGAGAACCCTCGAACTCGGATGATATGACCTAAGTACGCAACCTTCCTTTTTTTTAAGGAATTTTTGAATCTTTTCTCCAACTTGAACAACTTGAAATAAAAGATAGATGCGGAATCAATCGGACAATCCCAACTCGTGAAAAAGGGCAATTGGTATATTAAACCAATCGGACAGAATCAACTCGTGGAAAGGGGCAATTGATATAGGGTAGATGCTCGCCACAACTAGACACGTTCTCTAGTTGATAAGAGACGCGTACAATCTCCTGGAATCCTCGACTGAAATCTTGCACAAAAGAACTCGTTCGCAATGAACTTGAACTCAACTTTGATTGATAACTTGAATATTGGGTACAAAATTCGTAGGTCTTACGCCCTCTATTTATAGAGGTCTCAAAAACATAAATCTAACCTAAAAGGAATAGGAAAACAAATCCCAAACTAACTAGATAACTTAATACTACTTTAACAAATAAATGAACTACTACATAAACAAATAAACTCCAAATACGCCGCTAGCCGCGCGGTTTCCTTCTCCTGGGCGGAATGGGCAATTCCGGTGCCGCTGCGGAACTTGTCTTCACATGAGCTCGTCCAAGCTTTGCCTTGTGTTGACACCTAAAATTAATTTGGCCGAAATTAAATGCCGCATTAATTAGTCTCGGCATTTAATTCGATAACGGTGTCGTTTGGAGTTGAGCGGCGCCGTGGAAAATTAAAACGGTACCGCAAGGGAGCTCGGTACCGCGTTATGGGAAACGACACCGCTTAATGAAAAACAAAAGGGGCCGCGCGTGTAGTTGGGTTGGAGAAGGGAGTTTTATAATTAATTATTACTTATTCCTCGTCGGAAGAGGAAAATCGGCGCCGTGGAACATTAAAACGGTACCGCAAGGGAGCTCAGCGGTACCGCGGCATTGGAAACGGCACCGGACACCAAAAATAAAATAAAGGGCCGCGCGTTTAATGAAGGTTGGAGGAGGAGTTTTGATTATTTAATTATTATTTTTACTCCTTGTTGGAAGGGGAAAATCGGTACCGCATGGAGATAAGCGGTATCGCGGAGAGCTAAAGCGGTACCGATTAATTAAAAAAGCATATCGGGCAAGTGACCAAAATTCACCCGGCCCAGCGCCGACTGCGGCGGTTTCATGGATTAATATTTTTTGGCTATATCGGCGGTGTCGTTTAATTCAAAACGGTACCACGAGTAAGCTCAACGATACCGCGGATTAGCAAACGACAGTGTTTAAATTAAAAACAATGTCGCGAAGGGAAAGGCAAACGGAGCCGTTTTGGGCGCTAATGATGTCGTCGGTTTGACTAGTTATTGGCCGGATTAATTAACTAATATGGTTAATTATTTTTTAGGACGGTGTCGTTTAGTTGGAAACGATGCCGCAAGAGGAAAGAAGCGACATCGCGGATTATAAAACAAAACCGCGAGTAGGCCAAACGATGCCGCAACAGGTAAAACGACAGTGTTAAAATTGAAACAGCGTCGCGAAGCTCAAAAGTTCAACGACATCGCGGGACAAGGAAACGATGTCGTTTAATTAAGAACGACGCCGAGGGGTGAAAGTTCGACGGCGAGTTAACAATAAGGGCTGGTTTAATTAATCAGTATTTTATGAGTATTTTAGACGGTGTCGTTTAATGAAAAGCGATGCCGCGGAGAAGCAAAACGACATCGCGGTAGACTAACAATGTCGTTGGTTAAACCGGGTCGGAGCAGTTGAGTTGGATTATGAAACGACATCGGTTGGGGAAGGGCGATGCCGTGGTATTGGTGAAACGGCATCGTTACCTGGACAAGGATGTAGGTCGTTTTGCCAAGTTTCTGCAAGGCAAGAGCGGTTTCAAGGGCACGTGACTATCACGCAACAAGGAGGAAGTTACCTGCACGGTTGACAGGAGTGAAGACGTGGGAGACAAAGGCGCGAAGGCAGTTACTACGACGGGGAGAAGCGCGAAGTATAAAGATTGGGAAGAGAGAGAAGCTCAAGACGGCAAAAATCAAATCACAACTGCACCATTGCAGAATTATCTTTTTTCTCTCTAGTTTCGTAGAACCGCTCTGTCAAAGAACTCCTTTGCAGAGTCGTAGATCGTAGCTTGTAGTCGTAGTCGCGGAGCTCTCCAGAGGAACCTCCATAGGAGTAGAGGTAACGTAACTTAGAACACTCCTGGTTCGATTCTCTGTTTATTCGTCGAACACCCTCGTTCGAACGTAGTTTGGAGAGGTGTTGAACCGAATAACAGTTGTTTGATTAGAAGTCAAAGGTGTATCGATCAAATCAACGACGCCGACACCGGCGGCGGCCATTTGACGATCGTCTTGGTTTCTGCTTTAATCGATCAAATCAACGACGCCGACATTCGGCGGCGGATATTTGACGGTTGTGATTGACGTGTGTTTTGTGCTTTTTCTTGAAAACCGTGCGCAGTTAACACACGAGTTTCGCCAACGAAACAAATTGGCACACCTGGTGAGACACGTGTGTTCGAATGGCTCCGCGGAGGAAGAATCACGAGGGCGATCTTCCACCAACTTCAGTGGAGGAAGAGCCAATGGTCAATGTAGAGACTGACCAGAGTGGCGGTTCACACGGCGGTTCGAGCAACGACGCCGGAGGGGAAGTGCCAGCAGTGGCGCAGACTGCCAACCAGGGTGAGATAACACGCATGCTTCGCCAAGTCATGGCTGATAACCAACAGGTAAAACTTCACTTAGCCTCTTTGGATGGACGTCTTGATGGTCTTAGTTCTCGGATTGATAGACGTGTTAGCCAACTGGTTGAAGTCGTTGATAAAAACAGAATGGATTTTGAAAGTAATAGACGTGATTTTAATGATTTTAGAGAGTTTTTGAATAGGCCAGTGCCGCAAACAAGGGCTTTGCCGTTAAGCGGCGAGAATCCGTTACACAACGACACTGGCGCCTTTCCGGTCAATGGCGGCCGAGATACTCAGCCGAGACAGGGCGTTTCGCCGACACCGGTGGTGAACCCAACAAGTCCGTCGAGAGTAAATCTTGGCGAGACCAGCACTGCGGCTAACACTCGTGTTGAGCCGCCACCAGTGCACAATGTGGGTCCACAAAATATTCCGGAGGCCAGACCCTACGTGGCTCCGATGAGCGGTGCTGGTGGTGGAGGAACGATCAACAATGATCATGTTCCGCCACGCGGTTACCCACAAAACGTGCCCCCTCCTCCTCCAAATGGGCTTGGCATGGATCCTGGTGGATTCGTACCACAAGGGGGGCAACTCGGGGGGCAAGACGTTAACGCGATTCGAGATCAAGTAGCACAGATGCTGGCGGATCAGTTTGGTTTAGGGATTAGACCAGCGATGCCGCCGGTGTATCGAAAACCATATCCGGATTGGGTTGATAGATACTACCCCTTTCCACGTGGTTTTCGCGTGCCTGATTTCATCACTTTCAGCGGGACTGGGGATCAGTCCACCGTCGAGCATGTTGGACGATTCACGGTTCAGTGTGGTGATGTGAGTGATTTCTTGAAGTTGCGTTTGTTTGGCAACTCGTTGACCGGCCCTGCGTTCGCGTGGTACGTCAACTTGCCATCGAACTCGGTTCAAACTTGGCAGCAAATGGAACAAATGTTCCATGCTCAGTTCTACCGTTCCGAGCCAGAAGTAACAATGGCAGATTTGGCACGAATGCGCCAACAGCCAGGAGAAACAGTAGAACACTTTTTAACAAACTTTAAAAATGCAAGAAATCGCTGTTTTGTGAACTTGACAGAACGCGAGTTTGTTAAACTGGCCCAGGGTGGTTTGAATTTTGAACTTCGTAAAAAGTTTCAAGATAGGGAGTTTTCTGATTTGTTTCAATTGATGTCCTGCGCTGTTAGATATGAATCTCTTCTCCGTGAAGAAGAACATAAGAGAAGTGGCTCTCGCGGACAATATTTCCCTAATTTTGAAAACTATGGTGTGAATAACGTCGGCAACGATGTTGACGAAGTTGAAGTTGATTTGGCCGAGATTGTGCAGGGGAAGCCATATGTGTGTGCTTCTCTAGCCAAGGCCGATGGGGAACCACAAGGTGGAAAGCCCAATCGTGCCCCGATTCAAACTAGAAAATATTCCTTTGATATCTCAAAATCGGAACTGATTTTCGACCAGCTTTACAAAGATGGTCAAATTAAGTTGACTGGGGGGCATACTATCCCGCCAGCTGAAAAATTAAAAGGGAAACGATACTGTAAATGGCACAACAGTGCATCTCATTCAACTAACATGTGTGTTGTGTTTCGTAACGTTGTGCAGGATGCAATTGAGAAAGGTCGGTTCAAGTTCCCAGAGCCGAGGAAGGAGGCCATGATCGTTGACACAGACCCGTTCCCAAACGTTGTCGGCGTCAACATGGTCAATCCCGATTTCTCTAAGATCAACCTGCCACGTTTCAAGCTGGTGGTAGATACAACGCCACCGCCGAGTGGTAGTTCTGATGTGGCCCAGGGAGCTTCATCCTCCCAAGTACAGGAGGGGCCACGCTTGGACCCAACTGAGGAAGAGAAGCTGTGTGCCCAGTGTCGCGGGAAGCTAAACATTGGGGGAGCAGGACCGAGCCAGTCGGTCCAGCAGAGATTGGAACCGCGACAGTTCAGACCGAGGTACCCATCGTATGAACGCAGCGTTGAAGGAGTACGTGCACCTGCGTGGGGAAGAGGGCAACGCAGGCAGTGGATTGCTCAAAGCGCCCCACCTTTCAAAAGTCTCCCTTTTGGACTTGCCCAACCGGTGAGAGCTCCCCCACCTGTTAGGAGAACCTTCAGGATGCCAAATGTGCCACAGGGTGGTTGGCACACCTACGACGTCCGTCGTCAGCAGCCCATCGCGGTTGACGCGATGACAAGGACGCAGTATCGAAGGTACCTCCGCAAGAATGCTCAAGGAAGGAGGATTGCAAACTTGCAAGCAAATGTGAACGTAGACAACTCTGCCATGGGTCTGAGAGTGACTGTGGCCGGTGCTGGAAAGGTTGTCGAGGACAACCTGGACGAGAACGAGCAGGGAGTCCCGGGGGAGGCCGAGTACGATGCTGAGTTGGATGACTCCCTCATCGAAGAGGAGATGTTGGAATTGGAGGAGCCGAAGTCGAAATTCGATAGGAAGAACAAGGATGACGATGATGACAACCAAGGTGCGCCCATGACGATCCAGTTTGGAAGCCTACCACCGGTGGTGGTGAACAACTACATCTTGCCTTTGATTTTCCACATTGATTTGGAAAATCAGGGAGAGGATGGCGAGGTCGTGATGGAGGTTGAGGAGTTGGACGAGGCTGCTCAAGAGGTCAACGTTGCTGAGCTGGTGAGCGGTTTTGCTCAACTGACTTTAGAGGAGGAGAATGAGGAGCCAGCGGCGGCAGAGTTGGTTGGCGAATCTGCGGATCTGCCAATCGAGGCTGAGCCGTGGAGTGCAATGATGGCCCGCACGAATGGTCGAATTGACTTGGCAGTAGAGTCAGCCAGGCAAAACAAGAGTTCGCAGAGAATCCTGAAAGAGCTGTACGAAGCAGGTCACAAAGCTGTTGGGCTACTAGGCGAAGATGAGGGAAGATATCCTTTTTATGTGTTATACCAAGGCCCGAAAGAGTCAACAAGTGTGCCGGTGGAGAACATCACATGGGAATCGGACTTCGACAAGCTGGAGAAATCTATCCAGGCTGCAGAAGCGAAAGCGAAAGCCGTGGACGAAGGAACCACGTCTGAAGAATCAAGCAGGGTCGTTGTTTTTAACGAGCCTGAGCCGAAGATGATGCGTCATTTGAGGCCTCTCTACATCAGGGCCACACTTGATGACGTACCAATGTCGAGAGTCTTAGTTGACAATGGCGCTGCAGTAAATGTGATGCCAACAAGGATGCTGAAGAAGTTGGGCAAGAACACTAATGACTTGATCCCAACGGAAGTGTTTGTAACAAGTTTCAATGGCGGGTCCACTTCTGCTAGGGGAATCCTCCCAGTGGTCGTGGGAGTTGGATCACAGAAGCGGATGAGTGCTTTCTTCGTGGTGGATGGAATGATAAGCTACAACGCACTACTTGGCCGGGATTGGATCCACGCCAACAAGTGTGTTCCTTCATCGCTGCATCAGTGTTTGATGTTTTGGAATGAAGATGGTGTTGTTGAGGTGGTACAGGCTGACACAAAGCCGTTTGCCGTTGGGGCCAACGTTGCGGAAGCTTATTTGTACCATGGAGATTTTGGACCACTCGAAATCAGGAGCGGGGATGGAGGAACGACCAACGTCATAGTGTCAAGTGCACAGGTGTTGAGTAAGGCATGCTTGGATCCATTGTCCGAAATCGTGAGACCATCGATGATCACATTGGATGGTCCACTGAAGTCTGATGAACAAGTCGATGATGAGTGAACCACCTCGAGAGAAGGTGGTGGAGGCCGAAATCACGGCCTTGCGGGAGAAGTTGGCCGTCTATCAGTGTGAGCAGAGGCTGGCATGTATAGAGCCTGTCTTGATGGCCGACTGTGTTCCCGACGATGATGACTTGCCGACTAACGGTGAGGGTGTGAGTGACGAAGTGGAGAAGAAGAGCAACCTTGCTGCATGTGACATTTTAGAGGAGATCAACCTCGGCACGGAGGAGGATCCACGCCCAACCTTCATCAGTGCCGGTTTGCCAGAGTCTGACAGGTACGAATTAATTGAATTCCTTAAAGAGTTTAAAGATTGCTTTGCATGGGATTATCATGAAATGCCTGGTCTAGATAGGAAGTTAGTTGAACATAGACTTCCAATTAAAGAAGGTTATAAGCCACATAGACAACCACCTAGGCGTTTTTCGCATGATATCTTGCCTGAAGTGAAAAAGGAAATTGAACGTTTAATGAAGGCTAAGTTTATCAGGACTGCTAGATATGTGTTGTGGTTGTCGAATATTGTGCCTGTTAGAAAGAAAAATGGCAAAATACGTGTTTGTGTGGATTTCAGAAATTTGAACAATGCTACACCGAAAGATTTGTATCCCATGCCGGTGGCTGACATGTTAATCGATGCCGTAACCAGGCATGTCAGGTTTTCTTTTATGGATTGTTACTCGGGCTATAACCAAATATACATAGCCGAGGAAGATGTACACAAAACGGCGTTTCGGTGTCCAGGATCCATTGGCTGTTTCGAGTGGATCATGATGCCATTTGGATTGGCCAACGCCGGGGCAACTTACCAACGAGCCATGAATGCAATATTTCATGACCTGATTGGCGATCTTGTCGAAGTGTACCTGGACGACATCGTCGTCAAATCAAAGGTGACAAACCACCACCTTGCTCATTTACGCAAAGCATTTCTGCGTATGCGTGTTCATAAGTTGAAATTAAATCCGCTCAAATGTGCATTTGGTGTGAGTGCAGGAAATTTTCTTGGTTTTCTGGTAAACCAACACGGAATTGAGGTAGATGGCAACAAAACAAAAGCCATCATCAATGCCGCACCACCATCCAGTAAGAAAGAGTTGCAACGTTTCCTCGGCCAGGTAAATTACATTCGAAGATTTATCTCGAATTGTGCTGGCCGGACCCAAGTGTTTTCCTCACTGCTGAAGTTGAAGAAGGAAGACAAGTTTGTATGGAGGGAAGAACATCAACGAGCATTTGATGATATTAAGAGATACCTGGCGACTCCGCCGGTGATGAACTCGCCCAAAGCAGGGGTGCCGCTGAAGTTGTACTTGTCGGCCACGGACACTTCTGTGGCATGTTTGTTGGCGCAAGACAACGAAGCTGGCAATGAAGAAGCCATTTATTATCTAAGTAGGGTTCTGAACGAGGGCGAGAGAAAGTATTCCCCCATAGAGAAGTTATGTTTAGCGTTGTACTTTTCTTGTACAAAACTACGCTACTACCTGGTCCCTGTCCAGGTACAACTCATTTGCCAAACAGACTTGATTAAATACATGCTATCTCGGCCAATTATTCATGGCCGAATTGGCAAATGGACCTTGGCTCTGTCTGAATTTAATTTAGAGTATGTACCTCAACGAGCCATAAAAGGGCAAGCATTGGCGGACTTCTTGGCAGATCATCCCTGCATTGAGGTGCCAATCGATCCCGTAGAAGTCTGCGAGGTTGGTATAACGCCATGGATCCTGTATTTTGACGGATCCAAAACTCGTGGCGGTGCCGGGGCTGGTGTGATGTTGAAAGCACCATCAGGCCGGGCCATGCATTTTGCATTCTCGTTGGATTTTCCTTGCACCAACAACCAAGCTGAATATGAAGCTTTGGTAGTCGGGCTTGAAATGCTCGTAGAGCTTGGAGCCCGTTACGTGGATGTTAAGGGAGATTCACAGTTGGTGGTTCATCAGGTCCGCGGAGATTTTCGCTGTATCAATAGTGTTCTGGAAACGTATCTGGACCATGTATTGTCGTTGACGTCCCACTTCGATAGTATGGCGATCAACTTTGTTCCTCGAATGGACAATTGCGAAGCCAACTATCTTGCACAAATGGCTTCGGGGTTTAAAGAGTTTGCGAAAAGCAATGCAGTAGAGCAAATAGTGGTGCAAACACTCAAGCCCTTGCGGGAGCGATTGAGAGTTGAGCAAGTGTGCGTAATAGAGAAAGACGCCGATGACTGGCGTGCACCACTGTTGTCTTACTTGCAAGATCCGAACAAGGTTGTTGACCATGCCATCAAGTTTAGGGCAAGGAGCTACGTAGTTTTGGATGGGACCTTGTATAAACGCAGGCCTGATGGGTTATTGCTGAAGTGCTTGGGGGGCAAGGAGGCATTGCAAGCCATGGCAGAGGTGCATGAAGGAATATGCGGAGCTCACCAAGCCGGTCCTTCCATGCGATGGATTCTACATCGCTATGGATTCTACTGGCCTACCATCGGGCCAGATTGTGCCGCATATGCCAAGGGTTGCGAAGCTTGTCAACGTCACGGTCCTGTTCAAAGAGCGCCGGCGGTTGACCTGAAGTCCATAATCAAACCGAGGCCGTTTTATGGTTGGGCCATGGATTTGATTGGTATGATTTATCCCCCATCGTCAAAGAAACATGTTTTCATAATTTTGGCCACTGACTACTTCACTAAGTGGGTGGAGGCCAAACTGTTAAAGGTGGCGAACCAAGAGGAAGTGATTTCTTTCATACAAGAACACATTATCCATCGATTTGGTTTGCCAGCAACGATAACGGCGGACCAAGGAACTGTGTTCACTGGGGGGCAAGTTATGGAGTTCGCGGCGGAGCGGGGGATAAAAATTATCCATTCCACGCCGTATTACGCACAAGCTAACGGGCAAGCGGAAGCATCCAACAAGGTCGTCAAAAATATTTTGACGAAGATGATTGAGGATAATCCGCGGCGTTGGCACGAAATTTTGTCAGAAGCGTTGTGGGCATACAGGATGTCCCCGCGGAGCAGTACGAGAGTGAGTCCATTCTCGCTAACTTACGGTCATGAAGCATTCCTTCCCGTGGAGGTGACCGTCAACTCACTCCGGTATATGAAGCAGCACGAGTTAACACCTCAGGAGTATCATGAGTCGATGATGCTCGAGCTCTGCGATCTTGATGAACTACAACTCCGCGCCCTCGATAATGTTCAAGTACAGAAAGCAAGAGTGGCAAGAGCTTATAATAAGAAGGTTCGGCACAAATCATTCGAGGAGGGCGAATTGGTTTGGAAAGCTCACTTGCCGATTGGAGAAAAAGATCCAAAGTTTGGAAAATGGTCGCCGAATTGGCGTGGACCATTCGTGGTGCATTCTGTGCGTCCTAATGGAGCATACTTGCTGAAGGACTTAGATGGAGTGATGCATGAGCGTTTGATAAATGGCAAATATTTAAAGCCATATGTGCCGTCCCTATGGGACGCAGCTGGTCATTAATCTGAGCAATGACGAACAACCATGTGCTAAAAGGAAGTGGCCTAGTCGGCCACCAAGCTTGACAACATGGTTGAGTGGTACGTGATTGGCGATGTATGCAACAGTTACATCAATTCGCCAACTCTGTTAGTAATGAAAGGAAATTTTTAATGCCTTTAAGGCCAGCGGCAGGGTTCACCCAAGTCCAGCCGGTGTGGCATCGCTATTCGATGCCAAACGTTCCTTTCGTATCAAACGAAGCTGTTTTGCCACGAGAAGCAGGCATGGGTAACAGCGTTGTTGGGCATAGACGATTTGGTAAGAAAAATTAAGCAGGCTATCGTGACTAGAATTAGCCAGTCAGCCATGCTCAAACACAGCCGTCGAGATTAGAGCGGTGCAACGGATTAAAGAAAAGAGAGCAACCGTTTGCCAAAATTAGATAAACAATGATGAGCAAGCAAAGTTGTTCATGGGTCGAGTAAACATGGCAGAAATGAGTGTGCAATCCGAGAAACGAGGCCGAAACAAAAATCTAAGACAAATTCCGAAATGCAGAAAAGAAATTCTTTAGGAGTCTGACTGCTCGTAATCGAGCTTCTGGGCAATGCGGGACAGAGTAGTGCGGACCCGAGTGAAAAAACTTTGCGCTGCTTGCAGCTCAACCTGCGCTTCTATCTCCGCAGAAGTGGGGTTTGTGGTTGCTCTAGCCACCTGCCGAGCTGGTTTCACCGCTTTCCCGCGGTCCACTAGGTCTTTACCCACTTTGCGGAGGAACGCCATGTCAGCAGCACTGAGGGGTGGGATGGTAACGCTGAGAGTCTCAAGAATCTTGCAAGCGGAGCCGGGCCATACTGTGGTTTGGTCATTCATGGAAATCGCCAGAGGAATGCTAAGGAATTGATCCATCGTCTTCAATGCTTCTTTCACTCGGTGTCGAAGTCCAGCCATAGGCGAGGCCGACGCAGGAAGGGAGGTCCTAGTAGTTTCCGATGAGTCCATCGCAATACTGAAGCCGTTCCCAGTATCGAAATCGTCGGGTCCCTGCGGCGAAAGGAAGCAAGGTCGTGCGTAAGAGACGAGCCAAGAGATAGCAGGGTAGTATAAGGGGATATGAGCAAAGCTAACCTCGATGTTGGGAGTTGTGCGAAGAGATGGAGCGGGACGAGTAAGTGCATGATGGCTCTCAACAACTGCAACAATTAAGGTTTTAAGAGGGCGGTGGAACACATACATGGGTAATGCGGAAGTTGAAATAGGAATGTTACAGCAAGCATAAAGAGGAGTGCGAGGACGAAGATCACACCTGCTCGCCGTTTCAAGTTAGTATTGAATGCTGTTGTAGTTGAACCACCATCGTGGTCAGGATCAAGCCGGGCAAGAATATCAGATAACGGCTTGCCGAAAATGCGGGATGCTAGTGGACTCCATGCATCCTGGAACTGGGGCGAGACTTCATTCACCACGTTTTTATGAGGAGGAAAATATTGTGCAGATTCTTGGTGACCTCGTACCTCCAAAATTTGTCCAGCGGTAAGTTCTGACGGTCGTTGGTGGAAGTTTGGAAAATTCAAAGACGAGGGTGGTAACATAGGCCATGCTTGAACGAGGCTGAATTGTCGAGCTGCAAGTTGAGGGTTGTAAGTTTCAATGCTGAACACTTCTGAGCCGGTAGGAGCAAAGAGAAGGTCCCGAGCTGTTAGGTACCGTTTGTGCTCTTCGGTGAATTCATGATAAGCAGCGGCAATGGGATCACCTCGCGGTGGTGGCTTGTCGAAAACGAGTTTGAAAGGAGTGAAGCTAGGAATCTCTCGGACCTCATAAAAGAAGGTAAAGTAATTAGTAAAAGTCCCCTTTCGCGAAGCTGCTTTAGCTAAGCAATGGCCATATGTGAGCATGGTGGTATCTTGAACTGCCGTTTGTGGAGTTGGTAGAGGGCCGCGAGTCGCCGGGAAATAAGCATGCAGCCAAAGTTGTAGTAGCCATAGAGGACCAGCACTGAGGAGGCCACATGCGTCTGGAGCCTCCTTGGCACGGTTCACGATGGTGTACAGACCGCGATAGAGGTGGCAGAGCACAATTTCATCAAGATTGACGCACTCGCCGGTGAAGATTGCAGAGGTGGTATGCGCATCCGTGATGGGTCGTTGGGTGCAAAGTATGAATCGACCAAACCAGTAATGAAGGAAAGCAACCCGTTCGCTGTCAGATACGGGTTCACCTGGAATGACTGGCGCGTTGTTGTTGTAGAGCGACTCGTAGGTTTGGTCAAAAGCTATCGAGGTAGCTGGGTCCAAGGCTCTCCTTGATTGCACACGCGGCTTTGATATGCCAGTCAGGGCAGCTATGTCGAGCAGGGTGATCGTCATCGACCCTAATGGGAGCACAAAACAATTAGATTCCGTGGACCAGAAGCAGATGGCGGCTTTAAACAGCTCGGGATCAGGTTTTGGTGGCTCCAAACACAGAGAAAGAAATCGGTCGAGGCCTAATGCCCGCCATTGAGAGACAGTTGCTGCATCATTGGCCAACCGACCATGCCAACGTTTGAAGTCCAGATCCGAGGTGGCCAATGCAGGGAATACTCGGGTCTTCCGTTTAAAGAGTGGACTGATAGCGGGAAGACGAAACAGAAGCTGGGAATCGTGAATAGGAAAAACGTCCAGTAGCTCCATGATGGCAGTGGTTCGGTCATGAATGAGTGGACCAAGCCAGCCCTCCTCATCGTCACCTTTCGATATTATCTCAAGAGAGAAGTCAGCATTGGCCAGGTTTCCTACGAAATCCCGTCGTTCCCCCGGAGATAATGGGAGAAGAGCCGCGGCGATGCTGCATTCGCAAAGAGGTAGGTTGGGTTAGTGATGCAGCGGCGGCTATTCACCATAACAAGAATAACATTAATTGGGAGAGAACAAGGCTCCAATATTAAAGTGGAGCTAGGAAAGCAGAGCTTACTCGGCGATCGATGAGAATCCTTGCAATGACATGGCGGTGACTTCAGCTTCGCAGAAATCTGAGGTACGGTTTCTTTGCTCGTGAAGTTTTGGGTTGTTGTTCGTACTCGGATAAGTTTAGGGTTGGCTTGGGTGACCTATTTATTGGGATCGCCGCAGCGGGCTAGAAAGAAGTAGTGTCCCTTTTGGTTTGGGATTAGATGTTGACGAGGAGAAGAAAAAGAAATATATCCGCGTGGGCATTGCTGGAAGAGAACTGCCGCAGTGTTGCAATGAGAACGGGATAAATCGGTTATCGGTTGGGTTTTGGTGAGGCTTGCTGCAATGTTGTCGAGTTGCTACAGCATTGCGGAGTTGTTGTGCGGCCAACAAATAATTAGTTTCGTTTTGGCCTTATCGATGTGGCAGGCACAAAGTCATTGCCACGTATGCAATAAAGTGGTTACATTGCCACGTATGCAATAAAGTGGTTAGCGCAAAAGGAAAAATCATTTTATAAAAATATGTATTTGCTCTCGCCAAAGCGGCCTTGCGGGAGCAGTTGCCATGTTGATTTCTGTGGTTCAAGGCAGCGAGTCGCAGTGTTGGAATGCAAATAAAAGTTTGCGAAAGCAGGGTTGTTATGGCTAAAGCAAACCTGCGGCCAAAGCGATACCGTTTGGCCATTGCAAGGCTGCAAAGCGGTGAAGTGGTTGTTGCGAGGCCCCAATGCTGTTTTTTTTCTTCTGCCCGGGCTGGAGATAACATGTGAAATATAAAATTGTTAAATTCAAAGTACAGCTGCGGCCCTGAAGTAAAATAATAATAAAAAGATAAATTGCCAGCAATGTAGCATTGGCCGGCCGCAAGTATACTGCAAAGCTAATAATGATTTAGAAGCCAAATTGTATTTGGAGTCTTTTGATCAATTTTGGGCCGCAAGTGTGCATGGCCAGCAAAGGGGATTAAGTTATGATTGTGGGCATGGTAGACTCGTGGTTATGCCACACACCTGAGTGGTTTTAGCAACGTTGTAAAGAAGTTTAAGCCGCATTGGGAACTGGCCGCAGTGTTGCAGGCAATGGCTTGCGGAATAAAATAAAAATTATTACAGAGCTGCTACAAACAGTGTCGCAGGAGTACATTATTAGAATTATTAAACACCGAGTTTTCTACTGTTGCATACGAAAAAAACGGGATTACCTTTTTTAACTCAGAATTACTGTTCACGTCTCTTTTTAAAAAAAAAATTCCCTGCGCCCGTGCGTACTTTACCGAACCTTGGCGGTTGCCCACGCATTTCATTCAACGTAAGCTTTATACAGAGGATTGTACAAAACTGATCTCCGTGGGCTGGTCAAGTAAGCGATATCTCGTATATATATAATAAAGGAAGTTCGGGGGGCAGACATGGACGGTTTGGGCAATGGCGAATGAAGGACTAGATTTAGTGGTCAATAACAAGCAGCTTTCGGCCAAACTGCGGCTTTATGGCGGCGTTGTACTTGCATTTCTACTTTCGAGCAAGACTGGCCGAATAAATAAAAGCCAGAAAATGTTGTACGCTCCCACAAGGTTGCAAGTATTCACGTAAGGGGCCATGCAGGGATGTAGCCTCGTGGTATTGATAGGCGAAGGAAAAAGTGATGGATTGTCGCAGGATTGTTCTTGCTCAATGTCACCACGGCCGAGCGAGTTGCTCAATGCTGCGACGCCACGTTACGACGAAGTGTGGATGACGCAATGCTACGGCCACGTTTGATTATATGGACGGGAGAGCAAGAATGCTGGTGAGTTGCTCCTCGATGTTGCGGAGCAAAAGGAAAACAGAATGTGTCAAAACGCCACTGGTTAGAGCGCCAGAGCAGCGCTGCGATGTTGCGGTACGGTTTAAGTTCGGCCATGACGGCAGTGGGTTGCTAAAATATCAGGGCTGGTAGAGAAAATTTCTCGGCATCGATGATGAACTAGAATGGAAAAAGTCCGATTGTTCAAAAGAGCAAACCGAGTGCAAAAGAAACATTAGCGGCCACACGAGCATGCCGAAACAAAATAAATTCAGTTCGAAATAAAAAGAGGCTGAAAGTAAATGTACGAGATACTAAAGCTTCTAGTCGGTGAGATGCTTGGCTATATAAGCCAGTTCCGCCCGCAATGTGTCAAAGCCAGTCCTTGCTGCCTGTCGAAGTTGAATGACTTGCGCCTTCCTAATCTCAAGCTTGTCGTCAGCCAGTGTTGTTTCTTGCGCCGCTAGTGTTTGAGTTTCAGCTGCGAGAGCAGTAATGGACGCCTGAATCGTTGTGCGGTGGGAGATATCTTCAGCCAACTCATTTTTCTTGACCTGCACATCTTTCTCGAGTTGTTGCAGTTCGGCCTTCATTGCAGCAATGTTAGATTCATCTGAACGAATTTCTTGTTCGTGAGTCGCGCACCGCCGAGATCGGGCTTCATATTGAGAAGACAGATCATTAAAGCGTGTGGTGTTAGTGACGAGATGCGCCCTGATTGATTGGAGGGTGGTTCCCCTTTCGGCACTGTGTTTCTCTAGCTCGAGGGCGTCATGAGCACACTTCATGTATTTCTGGGCGAGTTGTTGAGCTCTCTTTGCAGCAGCCGTTTCTTCCAACCCAAGTCCAGGCAAGATTTCGGAAGGACCCAATCCGCTCAATACTGTAAAAGCCGTTTCAAGCTCATTTCGGTGTGGAGGGTCAACCGCTTCTTCCAAAGAAAGAGAGAGAAATTGAACGATCTGGCCAATGGCATTTTTTATGGCTTGGGTCCGTGGAGCAAGGCGGATCTCGATAGAGGGTGGGGTCCGAGTTTTTGCCAATGAAGTGAAGAACCGCACCGCCGTATCAAGATCAGGTACGCTCTGCAAATCACAAGAACGAACTAGTGAGTCACAAAATAGAAAGTCGAAAGTTGCCTAGTGAAGAATACATAACTAGCTTTACCGTGGGGGCCGGGGTCGGTGAGGCCACATCCATGGTGGACGGAACGGATCTAGTAAGGCCGGAAAAAGGGGATGATCGAGCTGCGAGGGGTGCGAAAGATGGAAGAGCTGAGCTAGCAAGAGAGGTGGGGGTTGGCAGCGTTACCCCGAAACTGGCGGGTTTGAGTGGAGGGATGGTTGGAACCAGGATGGTGGCGTTTTCTCCAGCAGACGATGTAAGTGCGGGCCTAGCGGAAGCCGCCAATAGGGAACTGATTGGAGCAGATGGAATAATGGCGCTTTCGTGCCCAGTGGTCGAGAGTGGAGCAGAGCCGGTGTTTGACATTGAATCAGCCACCGGTTGGCTGGTTTGTTTCGCAAGAGTCGAGCCATTCAAAATAGCTGCGTCATCGTCAAGGTCGATTTCAGACTCAATATTCAGGGAGCCTGAGATGGATCGAGCATCTTCTCCCGACTCATCGGTTCCCGGATCCTGCAGATAATTGAAAGTTGAATTAGGAAGCAAAGACAAATTTGAGCAAAAACAAATTTGCTAGCGTTATGCAGGTTTGTTTACATGGCTGCATGGCGGTGTTTGTGCAGGGCCATTATGGTTGTTGGAGGTGGGCATATCTCACGTGGTCAATTTATCAAGAATGCCAGGGAAGTAAAGAAAATAAAAGGGAGCATGAAAAATGAGGCCACAAGGGATAATACACCTACACTAAAGCAAATGCCTCCCCAAAAGCGGTCGTAATGGTGGGGTTACAAGGTAGTTGTACTTACTTCAACATTTAGGCTCGGACGACTCTGTTTGGTGGGTCGAGTGCCGCCCGGTGATCTCCCGGAAGCTGCGTAGGGTGAAGGGCCGTGTAAATGGGATAAGAGGAAGCACCACGAAATAAGAATAAATAAGAAGATGAGGTGTTCTTACAGGCTCGGCGCTTTGTGGAGTCTTGCGAAACAGGTACGATGAACTCCTCGTCGTCCTCATTATTGTCAGCTGCACCACGCTCGCACTGGGTTATGTGGTTGATGACGTTGGCCGCCAAATCATTAAAGTATCGAACCTCTTTGGCATTCCAGGCCAATTGGAACAGCGGCGTTACTACGCCTTCTGTTGCGGTGAAGTGCTTAAAAGCATTGGGAAGCAAGAAATCACAACACGCTTTCACATCCGCAATATCCTTCTCCGAGAGTGCTGCGAGCCGCGAGTATAGCCGCGGGTAGTTTTTTGAAAAAGCAAGAGGGATGGGCCATTGTTGTGCTAGGCCGAACTGACGTGAGGCAAAGTGGGGATTGTAGACCTCGATGCTGAAATCGGTCGAGGCTTCAGGGGCAAAGAGCAGGTCTCTCGCCACTATCCATCGAGCCCATTCTTCCACATACCAGTTATAGTCACCGAGAGAAGTGTCACCTTCTAGCGGTTTTTGGTTGAAGGCAAGCCTGAACGATGGAGGTCCAAACATTCGAGCTTCAAATGGAGTAAAGCTCTCGATGTCTCCGGCTTCGTAAAAAACCGGGAAGTATGTAGCAAAATCCTTCTTCAGTGGGGAGGCTTTGGAGTAGTAATGGCCGTATGACAAGATCGCGGTATCGTGAGCCATGTCGGCGGGAGCAGGCAATGAGCCACGTACGGCGGGAAAATAAGCATATAACCACAACTGCAGTAGCCACAGGGGACCCGCGCCGGTGACTTGTTTGGCCTCAGTGGCTTTCTTGATCTGTTGAACGGTCAGGTACATACCCCGATAAAGGTGACATAACACCACTTCAGCAAGGTTATCGCATTCCCCAGCAGCAATTTGGTAGGTTGAATTGATCGCTTGCACTGGTTGACCGCCGCCAGGACAGAGAATGAATTTATTCAGCCAGTAATGGATAAAGTAGGCGCGCTACCCATCGGTGACAGGTGCCGCAGGGTCAGTTGGGGAATTGGCGTTGTAGAGCGAGCGGTAAGAGCGATCGAAGGGAATAGGGTTATCACGGTTGAAAGGGGTTCTGGCGATGGTAGGAGAGCGATGACGGGAGAGGCCAGTTAACGCGACAATATCGAGCAGAGTGACTGTCATGGTTCCTAATGGGAAGACGAAGCTATTGGATTCTGTGGACCAAAAACATATGGCAGCCTTGAATAAATCATCATCTGGTAGGGGAGGATGGGCGCAAAGGGATAAGAAGCGATCTATGCCGGCGTCTCTCCAATGAGAGGTGGTGGTTTTATCAGTAAGTAGACGACAATACCATCTCACAAAATCTTGTCCAGAGAGAGCCCAGGAAGAGAGAGTTCGTTTCGGTTTCTGCTGGGCAAGGAATGGAGTCGGTGCGTGACGGAGGAGTAGCCTGGCTTGGGCAACAGGATAAACGTCTAGTTTGTTTATGGTCTCATCGTCACGATCGGTGATGGCAGGACCGTGCAAACCCTCGCCCTTGTCCGTTAATGAGAGAGTGTCGAGTTCTATTGAGGGAGAGTTATCCAGGTTCCTCCATCTTTCCTGTGGGTCGTCAGTACTGCATACATGGGCCGCAAGGTCGGGCGGTGGCGGCCTGTCAAGAAAGGAATCAGATATGTTAGTCATTCTCACAATCATAGGAAGCGGCGGCATAGGAAGCGAAAGGGAGATAAGGCAACTTGTCATGAGCAGGTACGTTATCTTCTATTCACAAGCATAGAGTTGCATAAATGATATACGTGCTGGAAGTGAAACCGAACAATGAAGCAAGAACGTAGATATGCATGGCATTGTTCTCCCGCAAGATTGCATGGGACACATGTACGAGCACCAACTACATCTACTGTTGCTGTTTACACGGCGAGTAAGGAGGAGGAAATAAGAAATTCCATACAGTTTTTGCGGGGGTGTGCGGCCGCCGGGAGCCATGCCGGTGCTGTAATGGATGATTGTCGGGCGTAGCTTGTGTGCTCGGAGAAGAAGTTGGAGGTGGTTTGGCGAATTTCGCCGCGGGTCGATAAGGATGGAGGTGAGTTCGGAGTTGTCGGATCCATTTATTTATAGGGTCATCGTACCTTGGTTATGAGTATTAAGCTTGAGAGGAAAAGGATAGCCTGGTAACCTTTTCATTGTGGGAGAAGGCATGACCGCATAGTTGCAGGGCTGGCATTCTCAAGGGGCACGAGAGTTGTTTGATGAAAGGGTTCCAAATGGGCCAAACATGATTATTCCCCTAGCCATTGTCGTGGAAGAGTGGGGGTGGTGATTTGCTAATTAAGTGCAAGGAAGTTCTCATGTTTAAAGCACTAGCGTTTGGCTTCACAGTACCACAAATTGGGTTTGGAATTTATGCAGCCCAAAGGATATACGTGTTTGCCATGCTTTTCTCTTCGCTGTAGGATTGCTTAGGTGAAGAGAAACAGAGGCAACAAAGGCGTTTAGGGAGTTTCCCCTTGCACTGTACGTAATGGACACTAGTGTTGTGAGGTGTGCGTGATGGTGATGAATGTTGTCTCTTCCTCGTTGGAAGAAAAGGTATTATTTGTTGGGTAGCTAGCAAGACTGGCTGAACAAATAAAATAATCAGGACAACAACGTTGTTTGGTGAGGTAAATTGGGCCGCGTGTGTCCGAGGGGTGAGCGGCCATACCTGGCTTGTACGTACATAGCCATGCTTTGCCAAATTGGTTTGGAATAGGGTAACGCCACTTCCGCCAAATACCGTTCGTATATGTTTCCGCAGCTTTGTTTTGTATGGAAACAGTATTGTCTAGCGAGAAGAAATTCGTTTGCGAGCCGAAAGAAAATGTTTGATAAAACGAAGCTGTTTTGGGCGAACAACAGTGTGGGTTTGAGTGATGGCAACACAATTTATTGTTCAAAACGCGGGGGATTGAGAACGAATTTAGCTGAGGCAGGATTGAGAGAAAGTAATCTCGTGGGAGAAGCCATGTAGGCTACTGGAATTAAATGGGGAATAAATAAATAAGTCTTTTCTTGTTCCTTGTTGGGGTGAAACGCTTCTGTTTAAACAAGGAAGCAGTGCTGCGAGGCCGCGCTACCGGCCGTAAGAAAAATCAGCACTGGTCGGTGATGAAAACAGCGTTGCGCGCCAGATATATATGGGAGTATTTGCGGTACTGGAGAGACTGGGGCAAGCAGGGTTCCAATAATGATGATTTGGCGACTACGGAGGGCTCGAGGCAGCATGGCATGTCGTGCCAAGGATGGTGGTAAGTTAAAATTCTGCAATTCTAGTTTCAGTATGGACACTAGTTTTCAGGGCCAATTGGTTGAATTTTAGTTGAGATTGTTTTAGGTGTTTTATTTTATGTCAACAATTTGGTTCATAATTCTTATAAATCAAATTGTGGGGGGCATTTGTTGACACCTAAAATTAATTTGGCCGAAATTAAATGCCGCATTAATTAGTCTCGGCATTTAATTCGATAACGGTGTCGTTTGGAGTTGAGCGGCGCCGTGGAAAATTAAAACGGTACCGCAAGGGAGCTCGGTACCGCGTTATGGGAAACGACACCGCTTAATGAAAAACAAAAGGGGCCGTGCGTGTAGTTGGGTTGGAGAAGGGAGTTTTATAATTAATTATTACTTATTCCTCGTCGGAAGAGGAAAATCGGCGCCGTGGAACATTAAAACGGTACCGCAAGGGAGCTCAGCGGTACCGCGGCATTGGAAACGGCACCGGACACCGAAAATAAAATAAAGGGCCGCGCGTTTAATGAAGGTTGGAGGAGGAGTTTTGATTATTTAATTATTATTTTTACTCCTTGTTGGAAGGGGAAAATCGGTACCGCATGGAGATAAGCGGTATCTCGGAGAGCTAAAGCGGTACCGATTAATTAAAAAAGCATATCGGGCAAGTGACCAAAATTCACCCGGCCCAGCGCCGACTGCGGCAGTTTCATGGATTAATATTTTTTGGCTATATCGGCGGTGTCGTTTAATTCAAAACGGTACCGCGAGTAAGCTCAACGATACCGCGGATTAGCAAACGACAGTGTTTAAATTAAAAACAATGTCGCGAAGGGAAAGGCAAACGGAGCCGTTTTGGGCGCTAATGATGTCGTCGGTTTGACTAGTTATTGGCCGGATTAATTAACTAATATGGTTAATTATTTTTTAGGACGGTGTCGTTTAGTTGGAAACGATGCCGCAAGAGGAAAGAAGCGACATCGCGGATTATAAAACAAAACCGCGAGTAGGCCAAACGATGCCGCAACAGGTAAAACGACAGTGTTAAAATTGAAACAACGTCGCGAAGCTCAAAAGTTCAACGACATCGCGGGACAAGGAAACGATGTCGTTTAATTAAGAACGACGCCGAGGGGTGAAAGTTCGACGGCGAGTTAACAATAAGGGCTGGTTTAATTAATCAGTATTTTATGAGTATTTTAGACGGTGTCGTTTAATGAAAAGCGATGCCGCGGAGAAGCAAAACGACATCGCGGTAGACTAACAATGTCGTTGGTTAAACCGGGTCGGAGCAGTTGAGTTGGATTATGAAACGACATCGGTTGGGGAAGGGCGATGCCGTGGTATTGGTGAAACGGCATCGTTACCTGGACAAGGATGTAGGTCGTTTTGCCAAGTTTCTGCAAGGCAAGAGCGGTTTCAAGGGCACGTGACTATCACGCAACAAGGAGGAAGTTACCTGCACGGTTGACAGGAGTGAAGACGTGGGAGACAAAGGCGCGAAGGCAGTTACTACGACGGGGAGAAGCGCGAAGTATAAAGATTGGGAAGAGAGAGAAGCTCAAGACGGCAAAAATCAAATCACAACTGCACCATTGCAGAATTATCTTTTTTCTCTCTAGTTTCGTAGAACCGCTCTGTCAAAGAACTCCTTTGCAGAGTCGTAGATCGTAGCTTGTAGTCGTAGTCGCGGAGCTCTCCAGAGGAACCTCCATAGGAGTAGAGGTAACGTAACTTAGAACACTCCTGGTTCGATTCTTTGTTTATTCGTCGAACACCCTCGTTCGAACGTAGTTTGGAGAGGTGTTGAACCGAATAACAGTTGTTTGATTAGAAGTCAAAGGTGTATCGATCAAATCAACGACGCCGACACCGGCGGCGGCCATTTGACGATCGTCTTGGTTTCTGCTTTAATCGATCAAATCAACGACGCCGACATTCGGCGCCGGATATTTGACGGTTGTGATTGACGTGTGTTTTGTGCTTTTTCTTGAAAACCGTGCGCAGTTAACACACGAGTTTCGCCAACGAAACACCTTGTCTTTTTCTTGGCAGGAGAAATAATAATTATCAACCAACCAGACCTAGCAATTATACTTGCCATCCCATATGCATACACGTTCAGTTCCTTTTGGCTTCAAGGGAGCTCTTTGCTTGATTTCAGCATCTTGCTTAACTAATTACTCCATCCAAAGTACAATCAAGCCATGCACAAATGCACCATTTATCCATTAAGCACGCTCCCAATTGATTCTTAAATCTTCGAATTCGAATCTTCATTTTTGGACCACGAGAATTACATATCGTATTAGTCGGTATCACATCGGTATCGTATCCTAGACTGCGTTCACTGAGTAGCTGGGCACAGGGGCGGAGACACAGTGTAAGTAGGGTGTTCCATGGCACACCCTTGGGTCGGGACTAGAACATAAAAAAATAGGGGTATTAGTTTATGTTATAGCTAGGATTTGAACATGGAACCCTCTTACTATTAGCTTTGACACATTTCACTAAACCATAATTACTTACATGATACACTAATACGTTTTATTGCATATATATAATTTACTGTTTACAAATAATAAGTAAATTAAATTAAAAACCTCATAATTACATGAATGATTTATCGTTTACAAATAACTACGTGAAGAACACTCTTCGGAGTCGAATGAGTGGGTGATATCATGAATGATTTTTTGGTAGGATACATTGAGAGTGACATTCTTGATAGTCTGGATGATGAATGTATTTTACAGACTTTTCAAAATATGAGAACTCGCCGTGGGTCACTATAAAAAATTGACAGTTATTTTAATTTTTTTAAATTGGCACCTCCTTACCCAAGATCCTGGCTACGCCACTGGCTGGGCATCAATTTCACGTTCCAAAATTCTTCATCACCCTGTTTCCTTATAAACGACTGCACAGTTGGCCGAAACTTCAGAATTCGTCTCCACGCTCAATCTTCTCTATTTTCACCGTCAAACAACAAAAGGATGGTGTGTTTTCCATAAATTCAATTATCAAACCAAACTACACATGAATGAAAAGGTAAGTTATCATTATTCTAAGGCAAAATATACTTGTATAGCCAAAACTTTCACGTTTGTGCCAATAATAGCCAAATTTGGCGAAATATCACTTATATCCATCTGTTAAAGTTTTGTAGAACAAATATAGCCATTTCCGTTAGAATTTTTAAAGTGTTAATAACACTGTCAACTTATTTGACAGTTTGCTGACTAGACGCCAACTCAATGGACACGTGTCAACTTATTTGACAGTTTGCTGACTAGACGCCAACTCAATGGACACGTCAGCGCCAAATAAGCAAATAATGACACATCAGATATTTAAATTATTTATTATTTACACATCATAATTATAAAAAAAAAATTATCCTAATATTCCCCATCTGCTTCGACGAGTCACACCGAATCCCCAACTTTTCCCCCATTTTAAAATTAGGGTTCTTTAGGAAATTACAGCACCCCAGCCTTCATCAAACGCACCGACCCCGCGCCGCCGACTCTGTACCAGTCACGTCTGGGAACCGATTTAACGACAAGAAAATTTCTAAGATGCTTCATAGCCCCTTCCTAGATCCGTCAACCCCACCCTCCTCACCCAGATTTGACGACAAGAAACTTTCTCCAGATTCATCAACCCCAGCTTCAAAGATACCCCATAGCCCCTCCAGATTCGTCTATGGTTGGCTCCATCTGGAATAGGAAGAAGTGTAGGGAGCCATACGTGGTCTAGCATCTCGTTGGGTCACCACCACAGCGGCAAAAACTCCTCTCACAACTCCGAAGACCCTGCACTGTCAATCGATCTCCATTCCCACGGGGTTCTCGTCGGAGAGGAGGGGAAGGGTATTGTGGCTAGGCAACCCCGGAGAGAAGAGGGAAGTGGCATCGGAGTCGCAGCGGCGGAATCGGCGGCGACGGTGGTTTGGATAATTAGAGATGCGAAGAGAGGAGAGAAGGGGAAAGTGAAGGGAGGGACGGTGGAGACCTTTCAGTTCCTTTTTATTTTAATTTTTTTTAATTTTTAAAATTAATCCAGCGTGGAAATGTCACGGGAGAAACTCGCCAACTTAGCATTTTCATTTTTCCCGTCAGTTTATTAGCTAACACCGTTAAAGAATAGGACGGAACTGGCTATAAGTGGTATTTCTCCAAAATTGGCTATTATTGGAAAACACACAAAAGTTTTGGCTATACAAGTGTATTTTGCCTTATTCTAATAAAATCTCCAATCTTGAAGATTCTACTATCATTTTCGCTTCCATAATATATATGGTACTAATCGTTGTTTACAATTAATTTCAATATAATTTTGGCCTTTAGATTAATCTAACAGTTTTATTAGGTCGTATTAAAATAACAATTTAATATGATTTGGATTTCGATACAAAATCCAGACATAAAAATCTACAAAATCCCAACCATAGAACCATTTATCGAACGAACATGTATTTTTAACAACAATAGAGTTATTTTTAACAATTATGATATTAGTTTATATTATACGACTTAGTACCTATTCCATTTTGTGTGATGTTAACAATTATAATAATCAACATAAATGTTCATTTATAAAATAATTTAGGGCTAATACCACTACAACACCACAAAGCTCGACGAATCCAGGTCGTAGGAGGGTTGATTTTTTTTTTTGTTTCTATGTTGTTCTACGGAGATTCGCTAGTAAATCAAGGTGTTGTTGGACGGAGGTGCCGGCGGATCTGGGTTCGCAAGAAGCGAGGTTGCCGATATGGGGGGTTCCTTGCTAGTGCGAGGGATTTGGGTTCCTTACTGCTCCGCTTTTGGGATGTTCTTGGTCGATCGACGATACTTATAAGCCAGAATCGAAAGCAAGCAACGAAACCCAAATCGTAGAAACTGGCTTCCCGACACCTGCTGCTACTCCGAATCGGACCTCGAAAGCAAGCAACGAAACCCAAATCGGAGAAATTGGCTTCCCGACACAGCAACACCAACAGTGACAAGGAGACCAAGGTATTGGGACGGCGACGATGGTGGTAACCCAATCGATCGAATTTTGAATCAGACCTCCATTGACCGATCTTAGCAGGCTCGTTGCTGATTTGGATCTTTCAACCCTAAATTCATGTTGAAGAGGCAGATGATCATGAACTGGATCTCTTTGGCGAGGATGGAGGAAGAAGAGTTGGAGGCGGTGCGGGAGCTCGAGGGACAAGATTTGGTGGAGGTTGACCCATCGAAGTACTCGCCAGCAAGGAGGCGGTGACGGTTGGAGAGTAAAATGTAATTTTCGGTGCCGGAGAAGACGAAGAGGTGGAGGACCGCTCGTCGGCCGCCACATCCCTACTCGATTCGAGTTCGGCATCGATGGTCAAAGGTGCAGCGCACGGCGCCGCCCGTCATCCTCTCCAGATGCGGTTAACTCGGTTGGTGATGCCAGTAACCGCAGTGCACCGTTAACCGCAATGTGTGGTTAGCAGTTAACCACTAACCGTAGCAAGTGCGGTCGCGGTTGGCTAATATGAGGACTTTGCGGTTGCAGTTAACTGCAAATTGCGGTTCAGTTAACCGTAACCGCACCGTTTCCCACTCCTAGCTGAAGTGGTTCAAGTTTGGTGAACTCGAACTACTCCTTTGGAATTTTTAACCTTAACTTTGTGCTCGATTAGCCGGTCGTAGCAAAGTTTTTTTTCATTTCGCATAACTTTTCGAGGACTACAACTTTTATCATAGAAATATTTTCAGAATATATGTGGGAATTTGACAATTAAAGGTAAATTTATTCCCAAAAACCCTTATATTATAAAAATATTCCTATTTTGAAAATTTTATCCTAGTAAATGTTGTAGTACTCAAAAGATTATGCAAAGTGAAAAAAACTTTGCAACGTTCAGCTTGCGGAGCACAAAGTTATGATCCTCCAAAGTTTGACAAAATCCAAAATTTGCTCTTTATGGGTAGCAAATGACGTTTTCTCGGAAGATGGTCATCCAAAAAATTGCTCGTTTGGCGAAAAGATCCTATAAATAATTAAAAATTCACGTGCCTTCGCCCCGAGAAAAAATCATTTGCTTCCCCTAAATGAGCAATTTTTTTATTTTGCCAAACTTTGGAGGATCATAACTTTGTGCTCCGCAATCCGAATGTCGCAAAGTTTTTTTTTTTTTTTGTATTGCTTAGTTTTTTAGTACTACAACATTTACTAGGAAGAAATTTTCAAAATAGCAATACTTTTTTGGGCTAATACCACTACAACACCCGAACTATCGCAAAAATGCCACTTGTGTCCTATTGTATTCAATATTCCATGTGTGTCCTGAACTATGATTCCGTTAATGTTGACTTTTGTTGACCGTTTGTTTTTAACAGAAAGTCCAGTCAGTGCTGATGTGGCATCTTACGTGGAATTTTTAATATTAATTTTATTTATTTATTCTATCTAATATTAATAAAATAAGAAAAAGTAAATAATTAAAATATAAAATAAAATAAAATTTTAACCCACTAATCCCCTTGTCCCACCAACCTCTTCCCCAAGATCCAGATCTGCAATTCACCACCACACCACAAAGCCCAACCTCTTCCCCAAGACGAACAGGCACCCTCTTCCGCCTTTCTTCCAGGTGCAATCGTGCAGGCAAAGATATGGGGAAGCAACAACAACCAACAAGAATTGCCTTCTAGAAACAACCCCTCAAGCTCAGCGATTGGGGATATGGATCATCTGGTCGTATTCAGAGGTTGGAGATCCGGTTCTTCTTGTTTCAATGCGGTGGCGGCTGTGGCTAGATGGAGAGATGCTGATCGGAAATATGAGAGGATTGACGGCGGCAGGCTCGGGATACAGGAGGGAGATGCTTGTTTTGGGATGGAGAAGGTCGACGGCGGCGGCCGATACTGGTGGATTAACGACGACGACAGCTTCGGGATGAACAACCCCAATACCCCCGCCGTCATTTGCCTCTCTTAGCGGAGACCAAGAATGAGAAGGGTCAAGGGTGTCGCGTCGTTCTTCTTCTCCCTTGCGAGCCGAGATTGATTTGAGCGTAGATGGGGCAATTAAATCCCTAATTTGTTTGCTTGTGACAGAACCGAACAAAAAAATTGGGGAAGGGGACAGATCTGTGTCAAGTCGGCGGGCTCGGGCAATTTGGAGGTTCGGCAGGCTTGGGCAGTTTAGAGGGGAAGAAGGCGTCGTCGTCGGCGTTTGTTATGGATTGGAGAAAGAGGAGAATTCCCGCCGTCGTCGTCAAAGTTTGGGGGTTTTCCAGGTTAGGGAATTTTTTAGAGAAAGAGAGAGGAATCAATAGAGAAAAACAGAGATCGATGGAGATGATTAAGTTGCGACGGGGATGATTCAAAGTTCAATTGAGAAACACAGAGGATGGACGGCGACTACGCCTGGACTTTGGAGGGAAGACGATGGGACGGAGGAAGGAGGAAGGTTACGGTGGAAGAGGATGATGGGAGGAGGAGTTTCTTATTTTATGTTTTCTATTTTTATGAGAGTTGGAAAATTTTATATTAATAATTAGTTTTTTATTATTAAGTTTTTTAAATTTTTTGATTTTTCTTATTATAATTTAATTTAAACTAAACTAAATAATGACATGGTAATGACGTGGCATCACATGGATGTCACTTTTTTGCCACATCTACGAAAGTCAACAATAATTTGACTTCCGTTCGGTCAACAGTTATCTTTAACGGTCAACTTAAATTGTCATGTCACAAATGTCACAAACTCATATAGTTCAAGACACAGATGGAATATTGAATACAATAGGACACAAGTGGCATTTTTCGAATAGTTCGGGTGTTGTAGTGGTATTAGCCCTACTTTTTTTAATATAAGGGGTATTGGGAATAACTTTACCTTTAATTTTCACATTTACACATATATTCTGAAAATATTTATATGATAAAAGTTGTAGTCCTCAAAAATTTATGCAAAATGAAAAAAATTTGCTACAATCGGATAACCGAGTACAAAGTTAAGATTGTTGGAAATTTCAAAGGAGTAGTTCGAGTTCACCAAACTCGAACACTTAAACCCCACATGGTTCGAGGCGTACATTGTCGATCTACGTTTAGATCGAGTCCCTTAGACTCGAACAGTCACTAGTTCGAGTTCCTTAAATTCGAACCACTCCAAACTTAAGTATTTTGGGGGGATTATAAGTGCGGTAGTTTAAGATTTTTTTTTAATTTTATATATATTTAGGGAATTTTTCCCAAAAATTGCAGGGTGTTTGGGAAGAAGAGAATTGTTCTTTAAGAGAAAAAGTGGAGAGTTGAAAAGTGTGGAAAAATGAATATGAGATGTTTTATTTATAGTGGCAATGTGCATGAAATTGGTGTTACCACCATGTACTATTGGATATGATATTGGATATTTTCTTCCAAGGAATATTTGATAGGATATTTTAATTAGCCGTACCACTGAGTAAAGTTAGAATCTCCAATTAATCGCACTCATTGTCATTTCTTATACTAACTTATGGATCATCTCATACCTAATAATTAATATACCTCTTGTATACTTATAAACCATATATACTAATTTTTCCTGATTTTTAGAAGTGTTTTTATGCTATGATGACACTCTATCATAATAATATTTTAAGAATTCATGGCTGCGAATTCAAACTTCTGGAAATATGAACATAAAGAAATAGTCTTGTTAGTGCGTAATAAAGTCACCGTCTTCTTGGTAAACATGTGTATAATTGATGACTTTATTAAAAGACCAATTAATAATTACCAAGGGGACGAGAGACGACCCATAGCCCATAACCCCAAGCTCTCACGCGGAAACACAAAAACGAAGCAGTCAGTCGCATTCCTCCGGCCGCCGAACAAGAAGAATCAACGCTCCATCGCCACTTCTTTGTATAAATTCCCACGAATTGAACCCCATCAGAACATCAACTCAGCAAACCATTTCTCTCCATCAAGAAAACAGAGAGAAAACAGAGTAAACAAGAAACAGAGCATCCTAACAGAAACAGGGGAGGCCAATCTTTCTCGGAGAACACAACAATGGCGGTGTCGAGATTAGCTCTCGCAGCAATCGTGATTGCCGCTCTTCTCCATAGCTCCGCCGCTCAGACTACCCACACAGTCGGAGGAACCACCGGATGGACCATCCCTCGGGGCGGCGAATCGGTTTACTCCAACTGGGCTGCCGGCAATTCCTTCGCCGTCGGAGACATTCTCGGTAAGAAAGCCTTTTAGTACAAAAATATTTTAACGATCGGAATCAAATAAAGTTCTAATCTTTTTTGTTCTTTTTCCTTCAAAATTAGTGTTCAATTTCGCTGCTGGAGCTCACGATGTGACGCAAGTTAACAAGGCCGACTACGACTCCTGCTCGGCGGCCAATCCGATGATGACCTCGACAACCGGTCCGGCGAGAATCACCCTGAGCTCATCCGGCGAGCATTACTTCATCTGTGGCGTCCCCGGCCACTGCAGCGCCGGCCAGAAGGTCACCGTCAATGTTCTTGCTTCCACTACTGCGTCTTCCCCTGCTCCGGCTCCCGTGACGCCTTCTTCCCCTGCTCCCCGCCGCGCTCTCACCCCTACCTCTGCCCCGACTCCTGTTTCCGGCGATTTCCCGTCGTCAGCACCTGCCCGGACTCCTTCGACTTCCCCTGTTTCCGGCGATGTCCCCACGTCAGCACCGGCTCCTTCTACGAGAAGCCCGATGACTTACACCGTCGGCGATTCTTTCGGGTGGAACATTCCCACTAACGGAGCTACTCTGTTCCAAAACTGGGCCGCCGGCAAAGACTTCATGGTCGGCGATATCCTTGGTAAGTACAAAGTAGTACTTAATTAACCTAATAATTGCATTAAAGTAATTAATTAGGGCTTTGATTGGGGTACAAAACTCCGACGTGCAAAACTCCTGATTGGAGGAGGGTTTTTACGGCGTCCGCTCCCGTTAATTAGACTAATAATTATCAAAATGATTTCTTCAATCATAATTTAATTTGTTCCGATTTTTTTTTTTTTCTTTTCTTTCTGCAGTCTTCAACTACACCGCCGGAGCACACAACGTGGCGGAGGTGACCAGCGACGCCTACACGGCGTGCACAACGACCAACCCGATCTCCCTGGACAGCAACCCGCCGTCGAGAATCACGCTGACCACCGCCGGCGAGCACTTCTACCTTTGCGCCGTTCCCGGGCATTGCTCCGCCGGCCAACAGCTTTCCATCAATGTCACCGGCGCAGCCAGCTCCACCCCTGGTACCCCATCACCGTCAGGGTCGACCACTCCCTCGTCCCCTGCCGGTGACGTGGCTCCACCGTCGCCAAACTCCGCCACCTCCGTCGCCGGAGTGTCGGCCGCCGCGTTTTTGTCCGTTTTCGTGGCTCTGTTGTTATAGATGGAGTGATCACTAGACACATTTCAGCCCGGAATGTGATTTTTTTTATATATATTGTATTCTTGTGTTGGTTATTGGTTGTTATATAGATTGTATTTCTCACATACATTATATTAATAAAGGAAATTTTTGGAGCTCAAATCATCAAAAACCCATTTTCTTTCTTGCATCTACAATTTACGCGTGATCAACCCAAGTGTGGTCGAGAGGCTATGGCGTCGAAAAGGACTGAAATATCATACCGTACTGGCGGTTCAACAAAAAAAATCTTTTATATATGGAGGTTAAATTAGTAGGCGGTATGAAGCGGTTGAACCATAGTTACACCACGATTTTAGCATAAATATCTTACCACTGACTTTTCCGGTACAAACCTCCGATACGATATTTCAATTCTTGCGTTACAATTTTAAACTTAAAGATCCTTATTTTGAAATCCATAGCTCAGCAACTCTTCTTCTCCAATCTACTCGCGGTCTCTGGAAATTTTTTGACTTTGGTTTTGAGTTGCTAGTCTACTTTCACTTAGGATTGATTGTTAGGCTTAGGGCTGTCAGTTCGGTTGCCGGTTAGCGGCTAACCGGCTGGTTTAACCGGTAACCGCCGGTTAGCGGCTAACCGGAAACCGAAAAAAATGGGTGGCGGTCGGTTGTCGGATGAGTTCAGTGGTTAGGCGGTTAGCCGAAAAACCAAGGCCGGCTAACCGATGCTAACCGACCGACGCTAAACGACCCCGTTTTGGCCTAAATAAAACCACCCACCTCTCCCTAAACCCTAGCAGTTGTGAGCAGCCCCCATCCTCTGATCCTCCCCCATCCTCCCTCCTTCTCCCCCATCCTCCCTCCTCTGAACTCTCGTTCCTCCATCTTCCCTCCTCCTCCCCTATCCTCCCTCCGACGACGACTCCGACCGCCCTCCCCTGCCTCCTCCGCTACCCCTCCTTCCACCGCCACCACAACTTGCCGCCCTGCCTCCATCGCCGCCCTCCCCTGCCTCCGTCGCCTCGCCGCCTCGTCGCGCGCCGCCCGCCTCGCCGCCCGTCGCTCCCTGCAGATCTGTTTGCATGGGACATGGAGAAAGAAGGTGAGAGAAGAAGAAGGAAGGAGAGAGTAGAAGTCTATTGGAGGAAGGAAGGAGATGAGTAGATAAGAAAGGAGTGGTGGAGTTTTTTTCGTTTTTTTTTTTTTTTTGTGGATAATGTATGTTTTTCGGTTGGCCGGCTAACCGAGCCTAAAACCGGAACCGGCCGGTCGGTTGGCCGGCTAACTGTGACCTCTCTTCGGTAGGTGGTCGGCAGCTATAGGGGGTGTCTCGGTTTAACCGATAACCGGGTTTTCGGTTTTTGGTTAAACCGAAACCGACCGACTGCCACCCCTAGTTAGGCTTCATTGCTCAACAGATAACTCGTTGAGTCACTAAGGGCGGGTTGTCCTTCCTTTTTGAGTTCCTTGAGTAATCGAAACATCCTATCTTTGAGGGGTTCTTTAAAGACATTCGAGTTGTTGGAGGCAAAGTACTCTTATCTCCATATTCTTTTGTTATTTTCTAAAATCAAAATAAAGTGCTAAATGAACCTACTATATCAACATAACTTTTTTCAATAAAGAGCATCCCTCACACTTGGAAAGAAGCTTTTAGTTTCATAAACTAATGGTATGATTGACTACTTAGCCACATATAATGTCAAATCGCATCTTTCCGGTGTACATTTACCAATACAATCAACCAAATATCTACTATTTAATGAACTTTTAAATGTCAGAATCTCGCTAAGAATTATTTAAAAGAGTAATTGTGGGTTGCTTTACCTCCATCCACTTTCAAGAAAAAGTGAGATAAGATGAAGTTGGTACTAGGAAGAGCCCTTTCTTTTTTGTTTTTCACTATGATGACCCTAACTTCTTTTGAAAAGTTTGCAAGCTTTCAAGAGAAAGAGAAACACAAATGGGAAAAGGATTGAAGCAAGAATGGTCAAAGGCCTGAGTTCAAGTTCTTAAACCCACTTTTTTAAGGAAGATCTTAAAAAGTTGTGATTGGCTAGGGTGGTTTTAGGTAGTTAGTGAAAAATTATTAGTTAATTAGTTGTTAAGGGTATTTAGGGAATTATAAATAATATGAAACTTAACCTAATTAAAACTATTAATATAATAAATCCTGTCACGTTCTCCTTTAACCCAATTCAACCGAGCCTTCTCTCTCCTTCAACCGGTCGGCGCCTCAACTTCCCCCGCTAAAGGTCGTCGTTCCGGTCGTCAACTCATCCGCTACAGGTCGTCGATCCACACTCCGTTCCGCTATAGGTCGTCGGTTGGTAGTCCCCCGCGTCGGTTCGTTGGTCCGGTCGTCGTCTCGCTGCATGTCGTTGGTTGGTCGTCCCCCGCGTCGGTTCGTCGGACGGGTCTCCATCCTGCTGCAGGTCATCGGTTGGTTGTCTCCCCGCGTCGGCTCGTCGGTCGGGTCTTCGTCCCCTCTGCTGGCTGGACTTCTTTGTCGACCGGTGTATCACCTGTCATCCACCTCCCCTCTGCTACTGGTTGCTTTGTTGGCCAAGGTAAATTTCTAAGCCTATTTTGTGTTTGTAATTATTAACTAAATAGTCTTTAGTTTTAATTTTATTGGTGACGTTACTAACTTTGAAAATGCCTTCATCAATTTGTTTATTTCATTATCAATGTTTTTATTGCATTATTAAATTTTACTTGTGTAACGCTGTTTGCAATTTTTTTTGCTTACGTTTGTAATTTTTCAAATGACATTATCAATTTTTCGTCTTATGTTTTTTAGCTATTCTTTGTTATATTTTTTTTATTAACTAAATAGTCTTACTTTTAATTTAATTGGTGACGTTAGTAACATTGCGAAATGCCATTATCAAAATTTATTATGTCATTATCAATTTGTTTATTGCATTATTAGTTTTTACTTGTGTAAAATTATTTGTAATTTTTTTTGCAAACATTTGTAACTTTTTCAAATGCCATTATCAATTTTTCGTTGTATGCTTCTTAGGTTTTCGTTTGTTATATTTTTTATTATTAACTGACCAATATTTACTTTAATTTAATCGTTAGTTTACATTACCAAATGCCATTGTCAAATATTATTATGTCATTATCAATATTTTTGTTACCAATGCTCAATCAGTAATATTTTATTATAGATTATTTTTTTGGATTAGTTATTAACCTTTTAGTATAAACATTTTCACAATCAACACCATTAATATCAATTATCTGTTAACATTTATGTCATCAATTCGTAACTTTCAATTGTGATCTTACCAATGTTTTTAATAACTATTATTAACATTTTTCTCAATCATTTCATTGCAGTGGGTTTTTTTCCTCAAGACCACTTTGTTGCCTATTGTGTTGATCTCAAGAATAAGCAATTCCAATTCATGAATAGCTTGTCTCAAACGTGGGTTGGAACAACGTACAAAGAGTATGAAGAGGAATTGATTAAGTACATCGTTGCTTTTTGTGGCTCGATAATGAATTGTACGTTTGGAAGTTGTGATTTCAAATGGTGTATTTGTGAGATTAAGTCATTTTTTTGGATTATATTGAACTAGAATACATGCATTCACTTTTTGGAGGCCCCACCACAATCACTTAAAATTGAAGGATTGTGAATCTCTACTTTTTGTTGAGATTGTTCACAATCACTCAAAATTAACTTTTATGCCTTTACAACAAAAACACAATCTAAACCTCCAAACAAAGTATTTGTCTAATACATCAATTGATTCAATACATCAAATGATAATACACTAATTAATCCGATACATCAATTTGAAGAATCACAACTTCCAAACAACCCCGTAGCTATAATTTTGAGGAGTTCACATGGGTGGAAGACCTAGAGTTGAGCCTTTCCTTTGGATTAAGAATTGACGTCTATTTCCCTTTGGTTTTTATCGGATTAAGGATTGCCTTGTAATTTCATTTTTAAGGTTTGGCTAAATACAGTCAGCGACACTATTTTGGTTGACATTGTTAATTTGAAGGGAAATTATCATTTATTTATGCTTCCATAATCAATGTGGATGAAAATGCTTAGTTATTTAACGTGTTACTCTTTTTTTTATAAGATTTAACGTGTTACTCTAGTAGCACTTGTGTTCGTTATGTTTTTCATTTTCCTATATCTATTTGGCTTTAATAATGGTTATAAAAACAATGATAAACTGAAAATAAAGATTAATAATTGATGACATAAATGTTAATACTTAAATGATATGATTGGTGTTGACAGTGACAACGTTTATACTAAAAGGTTAATAACTTATCAAAAAACTAATAACCTATAGTAAAACGTAACTGATTGTGCATTGGCAACAAAAACATCAGTTATGCGAATCATTGAGCAAAAAAGTTAATAATACTAACAAAGACATTAATAAGGTCAAATTAAAAATTACAAATCGATTACAGATAAATTATTAATAATGGTTGTACAATTGTTGATAGGTTACATATAAAAAGTTAACAATGGAAAATGACGTTAATAATAAAAACATATTGTGCAAATGGCGGGTCTCTGATCCTTCCTTGTCAGAGCCGCCTAACAGAAGATGATTCTTCTCTGACTTCATCCAACGAGTACCTATCAACAATCTTATATTACGCTATTAATAATATCATCAACGTTTTCAATAATATAAGCAACGTTATCAAAAAGATCAATTTGTAAACATGCCTTATTAAAATCATGATCAACCAAACTAATGTCACTATCAAGTTCAACACATTGTCAACCCATTATTAACTGTTCCCAATATTATCAACATTTTTTACACAAACAATACTATTAACCTCGTTAACATTTTAACATGTTCGAATAAATATTATTATTAAAATCTTCTCAACCATTATCAACTTTATTTCATCCCTTATCAACATTTTAACATTAAGACATCAATATCATTAACAAAAAAAATGATACTCTATCCATAAAACCTTTCTACGAAAAACAAATCCAACACAATAAGATTCGGAAATGATATACACTACCCAAAAAATCATTCGAAATTCCATACCAACTCTAAAGCCGTAGCACGTTCCATGTCAACGACGGCCGCTCAACCACACAAGTCGGTCGCGTTCGGAGAATCGTCGTCGCGCGTGTGGAGGCTACGGAGGAAAGTGCAAAGGTTGTGGCGGAGTCGGGGCTCAGCTTTGCTCGACGGAGAACCGGACGGATGTTGCAGAGCTGCGGCAAAGCTTCGGTGATCGAGGAACTGGACGACGGGGTGTTGCGGAGTCGCCGATTGATGTTCGAATCAGGTTTCGGGCGGAATGGATGTCGACGGCTAGGGTTATAGAGGACAACAGTCTTTTCAAAAATGGTTTAGCCTTCTGTTAATTAATCGTGAGTTTAATTTCTGTTTTCTATTTTCATTATGAATCTCATTAATATTTATTATATTCCTTTCTTGCCCTTCTAGGTAGTTATTCAATGATTAGTAATGTTTTTCTCCCTCTTCTTCCTATTGGTTGAAATTGGTTTAAGATCTTCCTTAAGGAATGAGGCTTAAGGACCTGATCTGACCCGATGGTCAAATTGTACCGAGGTTCTGCATGTTACAATGAATTTTTTGTTCGTGGTTATGTTTGTGATATTTACTATCTTTGTACATCTTCTAATGCCAATTCATATTGTTGTAATCAAATAAATTTTGTGACATGATATGATAGAGCTCCGGATTAATCTCTATCGAGAGATTGGGGATTAGGGACCAACTAGGGATTGATCCGGGATTTGGGGAATTGGGGAATGGTGATTTGGGAGAAGTTGAAGCAAGAAGAGGGGAGGGAGAAGAGGTGCTTCCGGTCGGCAGCTTGGGGAGGGGAAGGGGAGGGCTCGGCGGCCAGAAGGAAAAGAGAGAGAGAGTAGTTTAGGTTTAATCTTTGCTTTTTTTTGCTCTTCCTACGTAAACAATAGTCTAAATACTCAAAACACAATTACCTACTAACTACCCCAACTTATTAATCCCCCTAAAATATTCCCAATAACCAAAATAAGCCCGAACTGAATAATTCAAACCGACATAAACCCAAATAATTAAAACGTCTATCATTCCCTTCCTCTTCAAAACAACCTTGTCCTCAAGGTTGATAGCCTTCCACTGCTTCTTCCCCTTCTCTTGCTTCATCCTCTGCCTCATCCTCCCACCTTCCGACCAGCATCATCAAGTCCGGACTTGCACACTTATGACCGATCGTGAACCTCTCGTCGCAATTAAAGCACTTCCCTTCCTGCCTCTTCTGCTCGATCTCCGCAGGGGATAGTCGCACGAACCCCTTGGGTGGCGGTCGCGCCCCACCCTTCGCTGCGGCTACTGGCGCCTGCGCCGCCGTTGACCCCTCAGCTCCCGCAGTGGCTCCAGCCATTCCTCCTCCTCCACCGCTGACTCCGCTACTGCTCCCGGCGCCACTGGCCCGCGGATAGCGGCCTATGGTGCTCCTCCAACTCGCCAGCTCCTCTTTCCTTGTACCCTGCAAGACGAAAAGCATATTTCACGGAATCCGGCTCAAAGATCCGGACAGCAGCAGCAATCTCCGGCTTCAGGCCTGCCATACACAGCCCCACCAATGTCTCCTCTGGAACCCCATGGCATTGATTGCCCAGCTTGAAGAACTCCGCACGGTAATCCGCAACTGAGCCGGTCTGCTTCAGCTTGGCCAGCTGCTCCGGGGCCCACCCCTCCGATTTACCGAACTGGTAGCGCAACTCCTCCTGGAATATCGGCCAGGTGATCAAGGTTCCCACCGCCCCGTAGGATCTCTCCATCCACTCCCACCACTGGAGAGCTGCTCCTTCTAAGTAGAAGGACGCCAGATGAGCCTTCCTCTCCTCGTGTATGGGGTGATTTCTGAACCACCTCTCCGCTGCATACAACCATAACCCGGCATCCTCCTGACCATTGAATTTTGGAAATTCAATGGTTGGGGGCTTGGCTCTAAAGACCATCTCATCAGTTCCATCATATGCAGGGTGATATGAGCCATACCTGTCATAACCCGAATCACCAACCGGCTGATTCTAGTAGAGCGGTGCTCCTCTTCCTCGCCCAAAACTGCCCGCGGTTCCTCGCCCAAACGGACCCGACACATTCCCTGCTCCATACGATCCTTGCCACATGTTTGGGTCCATACTGGCCGATCTAACCAGCCCCAACTCGAACCGGTTTGGTCCACTTCTTGTTCGGCCCGGTACTATGCGACCCAGTCCGGTTCAACCTGGTTCAGCCCGACCCGACCCAGCCAGGATCGGTCAGCCCATGATCGGCCCTACTGGCCGACCCTCCACTTCGCCCCAGGCAGACTCCACCCGGCCCAAACCGCTCCTCCTGTCCCGGCCCAATCCACGCGGCACGGCCCCCTGTCGGGTCCGGGCCCAAGTAATCTTCAGCACTAGCCGGATCGGCCCACGGTGCGTTCTGGCCCACCAGGCTGAGTTCCTCCTCGACCCGCTCTGGATCCATGTTCAGCCACCCCAGCCCCCTGGGCTCGTGATATGGGCCCACTGTATCAGTCCGACCCATTGACCTAGGTGGCCCTTGCCCCGTCGACTGGGCCCCGTTGTCGTAACCTGGCATCTTGGCCTTGCCCTTGCAGGCCGCCAATTCCTAGACCGTTGGTGTCGGTAGAAGCCCAGGCCCACCGCCGCGCCTAGCTGACCGTGGCCCGCTTGCTCGCTCGCGCCGGCCAGGTTGCCCCCGCCGCCCGCGGCCACCACCTCCGCTGCCTCCATCACCAAGGCCGTCGCTGCCGGCGGCGAGTCCGCCACCACCACCGCGCCTCTTGGCGCACCTCCCGCCTCGATCGCGGGGTTCGACGCCTCGCCCCCGCCCGCCAGCGGCTCGCCCGCCGCGCTACCTCTGCTGCCCCCTGCACCGTCGCCGCCACTGCTCTTCTGCGCGGTTATTTGCTCTGCGTGCAGTGCCTCCAAGGCCACCTGCACCTCATCAAACCTCTTCCAAACCCTCCGCGACTCCTCCTCCTGCTCGTGCCTGACAGCCAGCCTCTCTCCGCGCTCCGTTTCGAACGCCGTCACCAGGCGATCCAAGGTGGCTCGGATCGCCTCCAGCTTCTCCGTCTCATCTTCCAGCTCTCCGTCCCGTGGATTTGGGACCCCATGGCCGCCCTCACCAGCCGACGGCAACCCCGTCGTGGCCGCAATCGCGGCTTGTTCCTGCGCCTCCGCCTTGGCGGCCTTCTCAGCTGCTTGCATTGATTTCGTTGAAACCATCGCGCTCGTCGTTCTTCGTTTGTTCAGGAACCCAAGAACGGGGTTCTGATACCAAATAATAGAGCTCCGGATTAAGCTCTATCGAGAGATTGGGGATTAGGGATCAACTAGGGATTGATCCGCGATTTGGGGAAGGGTTATTTGGGAGAAGTTGAAGCAAGAAGAGGGGAGGGAGAAGAGGTGCTGCCGATCGGCAGCTTGGAGAGGGGAAGGGGAGGGCTCGGCGGCCATAGGGAAGAGAGAGAGAGAGTAGTTTAGGTTTAATCTTTGCTTTTTTTCCTCTTTCTACGTAAACAATAGTCTAAATACTCAAAACACAATTACCTACTAACTACCCCAACTTATTAATCCCCCCAAAATATTCCCAATAACCAAAATAAACCCGAACTGAATAATTCAAACCGACATAAACCCAAATAATTAAAACTCTATCATGATATTATATCAACGGCCTACCGTGCCAAGCCATTGAATTTAAACTTTGAGTTACTAGATTTGGGTCCGCCCGTTGGCTGGATGAATTTCGTTAATTGTATAGATAACAGAGTAAATTGTCCAAATAAAGGCATATCTGATTTCATATCTAGGGATGGCAAAAATATCCGTAACCGTGGATACCCACCCGAATCCAGCCTAATCGGGTAGGGTAAAACCCTAACCCGAAGGACATTTAGGGGGTACGGGTAAAACACGGACCCGAATATTGCGGGTAATGGGTGGGCATGGGTTTCTAACTATCCAACCCGAACCCGTCCAATTATACGCATGCATGTGTATTTTCTCTAGAAATAATTATTATTTTTCTCTAACATATTTTATATTTAGCATATAAATATAATATTTTCATGAAATTGTGTTGTTTTAGTTAATTTTCTTCATTCTAGTGAACTATTGTCGTACTTTCCCTCTTACGTAATGTGAGAATACTTGTGAATGTTAACATATTGATTGGAGTTATGAAGAGAAATTATTATCCATGGATAACCGTGAATACCCGAAACCCGAACGGGTATAGGCATAGTTTTAATTTTCTACCCGTTTCACATGTGGGTATGGGTATCGGTAAAATCTGAATTACTTTGGGTATGGTAACGGATATGCACTATCCGTCCCCGACCCGACCCATTGCCATCCCTATTCATATCATAACAAATGTCAAATAATTAAATTTTGAAAATATTGTAATGGTATAAATTTTAACATGACAATCCGCTTATTGACTAAAGTAATTACTGAAAGTAAAAAGAAAAGCATGCAAAGAAATCGACTCCTATAAATTTAATCAACCCACATATTTGCTTATTGCTATCAAGAATTATTTCAAATTTTATTTTGGATTGCTTGTGATCGCTCTATCTCTACCCTCTAAAGCACCATCATCTCCATCAATTATAATGTCTTTGTCTTCCTTAACGAAATTTGTATCTTCGCAATAGGTTCTTTCTACTCTTTTTTCATCAGAAGTCAATTCTTAACTGTAAAACGCTTAAAATACTAAACATTACATGCAGTAGAATTTACATCTCATGACATTTTATGAGATTTCTTCTTTCACCAATGCAAACAACCCAGCGACCAACAGGAAAATTTGTTAATTTATGGATTGAAAATTTAATGATTAATTTGTAGGCGTTGTCTATTCTCCAATAAATACATTTCTTTTTCTTATATATCTGCATATTTTATTTACCAATTTGTAAACATGGCTTAGGAAAGTTTAGTGGTCGACAATAAAATAATTAAACCTGCCATGAATGCCATTTTCTATCTGTGGTGGTTTTATTTATGATTTGTAAATCATGAATTAGGTGGGGAGTGTCGTGATAATTCTAAGTTGACTTTAGGAAGATTGGAAGCTTAATCAAAGTCCAATAAGCAAGGTGAGACTCACTTTCATAACAATATTACAAAAAATTGATGTTGGGGAATATGATGTCGCATAGATCAAGTACCATTATAGAAGAATTAATAGTCCATGAATGCTATTACATATGATGTTATAAGATGCTAGACTAACATACTTTTTTATCCTCCCACCCATTGACCAGATGAAATAATTTAATGATATAAATAATAACAGTAATTGGTGGAACCAAGTTACATTTTTGTCACCATAAAAAATTCAAATGATTCAATTATTAGGAATATCATAAAACAACATACATCATAAATTTTATGACATTTTGATCATTCATGAACAAAATACTTTATCAAAAGTAAAAAGCACAATTCATGTAAGAAAATCGACTCCAACAAAATTAGTATTAAAATAAACTTCAATTTACTCTTTGTTGGTAGAAATAATTGGAAATTTTCATTTGAATTTTTTTTGTATTGCTCCGCCATAAAAAAAACATCAACACGACTTTGTCTTCATTATTGACATCTTTATATTTACCATCAATAGTCTCTTACTTCTTGACTCCTACATTTCATTGGAAACTAAATTTCGAAACTAAAATGTTTGAAAATATGAAACATCATTTTCGCGTTAATAGAAGTTACTTCATCCAAGTTATCAATATTATTAACCATTTGCTATTCCTCCTATCATTGAAGTTTTCATAACCACCATCAACAATCTCTTCCTTTATCTCAATAATGTCATTACCTCCATGACCAAATTCACTACCTCCACCATTATCATAATCTTCCTTGAGTACGAAAATGAAATCTAGACCTCAAATTGACAGGAGTTTGGGACATGATACTATACCCTAACTCTTGATGTGTGAACCTAGGTCTTAATTATCTAAACCATAAACCCTAAACACCAAAATAGTGCATATTGTTGCATGTATTTTGATGAATCATGACCGTCGATTGCCGCTTCTAATTAAATTGATCTAATTGTATGAGATTTATAGAATTAAGTCCCAGATTTAATCTTTGTCATATATACATATGAACAGTTCTATCGTACATTGAATACAATCAAAAGTATAGTATACATTGAGTAAGAAAATTATATATACAACTTGAATTAACCGGAGTTTGAGACATGGTACTATATTGTACCTTAATCCTTAAAGATTAAAATTTGAGTCTTAATTCTACAAATATCATACACTAAGATCAATTTCATTAGAAACAAAAATCGACGGTCATGATTTGTCGAAATATATGCAAAAATTACCTTCACCATTTTGGGATTTAAGGCCTGTGATTTAGATAACTAAGACACATGGTTCACTTATTAAGAGTTAGGATATTAGTATCATGGAACAAAATTCAGTCAATGCAAGATCTAGAAATCATTTTTTTACTAAAAGTATACTATACCTTTGATTTTACTCAAAATATGATAAAAAACCATATATAATATAGTATATATCCTCCCATTACATTAAAAAGAAAGGGGGTTTATTAAGTTTGGTGAGAATGAAATTTGGACTTACAGCACAATCCCGCAGGCTTAGAGCATCCCATCGGCTGTCATGGAGCTCTTTCATTGTGACATGACATCTCTTTTTTCCTATTTCATGGATGTAGCCCTTATTTCGCAAAGTGAAAGATTCCACTAAATGAAATAGCAAATGACATAGTGAGTGGGTGGGGAGTGGGCCTCCTTCCCTTGTTTTGCTCCTTTGTTTTTTTTTTTTTTTTTTCATTTCTACTTTGATTATCTGAATTGCAAATATTGTGGTTTTGTTTTTAACTTCAATTTATTTTGTTAATTATAATTTAAGACAAAAAATTATTATATTAGGTAAATTGATTAATTTTTTATTGATTAATTTTTTAAATTATGAAATTGCCATAAAAAATTAAGTACACATACATATATATAGATATAGCAATTTCACAACTACATCCAAATACAAATTAGATAGCAAATCAATAATAGTTAATAAAAATTCATTAAACACACATAAACAGATACATATATAGAAGTCTTAAACAGTAAACCAAAACAAATAAGCGTACAATCATACACACCTGCATAAATTATTCAAAGCATAGTTGGAGTCGCTGATTGTTTTATGTACAACAAGACACACTTACGTGTGTTTATTCGAAATAGTAATTGTTTGATGTATGATGTGTTTACTCGAAATTGTGATGGTGTAATGTAATTTGTCATTTGCAATTATAATTGTATTAAAAAGTTTGTTGTCACCCACCATATGAGATAGGTAGTGGATTTCATTGATGTAGAGGAAATGAAAGTGGTATGTAATGGAATGAAAAAAGCTGTTGATGTGACCCTGGGCCACATATGAATTAGAAATGATATTTCATGGATGTAGATGGTCTTAGACCCACATTTTACAATTATTTATGGTAAATACAAATTAGATGAATTTGTCCATAACACCCCTCCGCCCTCTACGCAGGAGGCAGGTAAAGTTGAACTAATGGGGTTCGAAAAAAGAACCTCTGTAATGTAAATGTAATGGGAGGATTGCTTATTTGGACCATTCAATGCAAGTGAGCCCACAAAACATTTCCGACCCAGGCCCAGCATTTTCAGTTCATCGCTGGGATTAGGTATGGACATCAAACCATATTGCAAGACTTTTCAATCCCTACTGCTGGAAATTGAGCTTACTAGACACAATCTCAGTCGTTCATTGTTTCATTTCATATGATTATTATTCATGGTAAATAATAGTTGTTGTTATCCATGGTAGATGTCCTAGTGTACAAATAAATAGGGATAACTAGTAACGAGTTGTAACTACTTTCAACAATCTCCTGACATGTGACCCAAAACAATCTTGATTGAGATAGTGAATTCGTATTCGGGTGACTCGCGTAGCAGCAGCAGTCATAGTGATCATCGGTTAAACACATGGTGTAAGATTTAACTTCCCATTCGATTAATGCTCGCTACGGGTTCCACGAGTGGGATTGAACATTTACAACACCCCAACTGTTCTTGCATATAGATTCATACCATCCAAAAAAGAAAAAAAAGCAGCAGTAAGAGAGAGTGGGTACAACAGCAGTGCAGTAAATTGGTACAGCAAAAGCTTTTACATTAGACCCCCTAATGAAGAAAGAGGAGTTCAGTTCAGTAGAGCCTGAGAAACAAAAACAGTACCCCTAACCCTAAAGCAGCAGAATTTGGGAGGGTTTCAATCTGGACCAAACCTCATTCAATGGAGAGACTGAAGCAAACAAAGACCATCAACAAACCCACTTGGTTGGGACCTGAAACTAGACTGCAAATGAGCCGAGCCGAGTCGAGTTTTACTTCAGTTTGAGCTTGGTTCGTTAATAAATGAGTCGAGCCGAGCCGAGTCTAGTTCGAGCTAGCTTGTTTACTAAAATCTTGACTTTTATTTGGCACTTTATTGAGTATATCATGATACATATGATTTATTTTGTTAGCTAATCTCATATTATACTTTGTTGGTATCATATATCATTTAGTTAATAAATTTTAACTACTATGAAATCATGTTATTTCATAGTATATCGAAGCAATCTATGATACATAATTTCTTTTTAAAATAGAAAATAAGATAAATTTGCTCGCCTACTCAACGTGTTAAACATTATATATGGTAATCGAGTAACCGAGTTGGCTCTCTAGCCACATGTTGAGACATATCATGAGCTCTAAACGAGTCAGCTCACGAGGTTAACTCAACAAGCCATCGAGTCGAGCTAGCTCGCGAGCTTCACGAGCTAAACAACGCTTAGCTCATGTTCGGCTCGTTTATTAACAAACCGAATTTCAGACGAGTTTTTCTCAAATCAAACACCGAACCACTCACAAACAGCTCGACTCATTTACGGCCATACCTTAAATCAGTTCAAGCTCTTCCTTCCTTTTCTTCTACTACTAATAAAGTAGAAAGTTCTCTTCAAAGTTTCCAGCCTAAGAAGTAAGAAGAAAGGCTGAATGGGGCCCTACTACCCTCTATCACCATCCCTTACCTCTCTGGTCGACACGTGGCGTTGCAAAACTAAAAAAAAGATTCTTTATTGGGGACTCACTTAACTTTTATCGTCAACGATATTGCCTCTAAAATATGGAATAACTAAAGAAAATGGCCACTGCAATCCATCACCATCAAGTTTTTGTACAAATGGACGTGTCATCTGAAACCCTAACGGATGATGGAAAAGTTGCAAATAACACTCTTAGACATCGTGGAGGGAATTGGAAGCGATTCCAAGTGACCCGACCGATTAATCGATTTGGATTGGAACAAGAATCAGGCTTATTAGTCTACGATTGAGGCCCCTTTTTTTGTTATTAGTCCGTATGATGGCGTGCTAAATCGGACAACTTGAACTGAAATCCCAATGAAAAATAGCGAGAGAGAGGAATATGATGACCGATACGTTACTTATTCCAAATGTTAACGATGTCTCTATTCATACTCATAACTGAACTATCGATCTGTCAACCATACTCTAACATGCAATTGACACCTTTGTTCATACTCATGTCAACTATACTCGAACATGCAATTGACACCTCTATTCATACTCAAAACTGAACTAACGATTTGTCAACGGTCTCGGAAGTTCTATGATCATTTATGTAATTGACCCCATTACAGGATTAGCACACCAAACACCGGGTCCCCCCATAGAATAAGAGATCACATAAACAATTTACACAAGAGACACATCCACCACCAACATTCAAATATATGTACATATATGGAGTGGAGGGGGGAAGGTGGTGGTGGGGAAATGGGAATGCCCTTTGCTTTGGCTGTGTCTGGTTGTGGGGAGAAGAGAAAAGTAGAGATAGAGAGTGAGAGTGAGAAGGAAGAAAGAAAGAAGAAAAGGAAAGGAAAGGGAAATTTGTTTGTTGGGGCCAATGCCAAATAATGTAGTTAGGCAATAACTGAGAGAATTGGCCCCCAGATTGTGAAATGACATAAATGAAAAAAGGCAAAATTGAGGGTGCTGCAGCTGCTGTCTCCCATCTTCTCCTCTCTTCTTTTATCAGTGCTGAGACTGAGAGAGATCCCTCACATAACATTGGTATTGAAACCCCTATTCATTGAATTGGAAGCAGCTACACCAACCCCAGAGAAAGAAGGAAAAGAGAGAGATACAATACCAGACAGGAAACAGCAGAAGAAGAAAGAAACTATTCCTTTTCTGTTTGAATTCAAAAGGAAGCATTTTGTCAGAATCATTCAGCAATTTAATATGATTCTTCCATTTCTGCTAAATGGGTTATTTGTTGATGGTGTAACTGAGCTGTCAGATTGAGTGTGAAAGTTCAAAAACACAGTAGTCAATCAAGGCAAAAAAAGCAATACAACTCCAGTTTAACACGTTGTTCTGTGTTTCACTCATGAATTCTGTGCAATCACAAATCACAATCCACACAGGACGATCAATGCGAAGTGAAATCTGTGAGTTCTGTGAACAAAGCTAGCACCTTTAACAAGGTTTCAATTACCCTCTCCAATCTGATATTGGAGCAGCAAAGCTTCAAACATTTACTGTTGAGGAGTCAACTACCCCTCAGCCAAAATGAAACCTACCCTCCTCTAATGTTAAATCAATGAGATAGGATGGGTAGCCTTAGGAGTAGGTGGATGGACAATCACATTGTAGAATGAGCCACCAAACTAGGACCTTGCTACACCAAAACTACCTCCACAAAAGTGGAACTTGAAATGGCAATGCTCTGCAACACTCAACAAAGCCTCTACAGCACATCATTAGCACCAAGAAACCTTCACATAAACTTAAACAGGAAAAATCAAGCGTGCATACACAAAATGAGGGCTTTCTGGCACTATTAGATGAAAAGAGATCATTTTTTTCAGTATAATTGAGTCTTAACTGATTCTAGTTATATCTGCTTATAGGTCACAACTCACAGGACAACTATAAGTCCTGCATTGTCTATGCCTCAAAAGACCAGCTAATACCAACTTGGAATAAACATTGAAAATTGATTCTCATTTACAATTTTACCTCATCACAGCCTGCCTGCCAATCTCAACATTATCCCTTGCATCTGAACTCTAACATAGCAAAATGACAGCAGCAAAAAGGATTGGCTGAGCATATAGTTCAGAAGCAGAACACAAACTCCCGCACGGATATACATTTCGTCTACACACAACAAAAACATTTGCCTACAAACCTGACCCCTCTATGGTTCAACCGACGAACCTGTTTGTGGGAAACCCTGGTGGCCAGCAGGAGTACTGTCCATCCTCCCCCACATTGTCACTGAAGTGTGCTCTGGGCTCTCTAATGGTAGAAGCATCTGTACTAGGGTCACCTTTCATTGCAGGGAACTCAAATGGACCATGACTACTACTAGCAGGGAAAAAACTGAACTCCTGGTTGTTTGCTGGAGATGGATCATTGAACCTTCCATTGTTGCCTCCATGACCCGAACTTCTTTCCATGGTCATACAAGGATCTGAGGAGAAACCCAACTTCAATGACAAATCACAATGTGCTCCTGCCCTCTGCTCATAGACAGGAAGAGTAGTCCTTGGTGAAGCAATCTCAAGACCTGGGGAGAAGAAATTCTGCAATGCACCCATTTCAGCAGCAGGATCTACAGCTGCTGCCGTACCGATGGGTTTGCCCACGTATATTGGGTTTGATGCTGCTCTCTCTGGGACTTGGGACACAAACTGAGGCTCCTTGTATTGATAGTGATCTCCATAATATAACGGATAGACATTCCCCAAAGGCACACCATCAAATGGCAAAGAGCAGGCATGGCTGGGAGCACCAGCCCTTTGACTGTTACGCTCGAAAGCAGGAAGAGGTGATGAATCCAAAGTTGCTGGTGCTCTTGTATATTGATTGCCGGAGTGAAAAGGCGGTAACTGAGGGCATCTTTCTGCATGTGCATCATTCAAGGTTCTTGCAGGCACTGGAGAAGAAGGTGGTGGAGGTTCTTGGACTCTTGGGGTGAGGTAACTTCTCTGATTAGTATGCCTTTGACTTCTTGAAGCTCTCACAGGAATGCAGCCCAGATTCAAGGCGGCTGAAACAAACATGAACCATTCATCTCTAAATTAAGGAAGTTGAAGTCCCTACATGCTATGAACTTCACATATAAAAAAAAGGTTGAAACTTTAACACTATATAGGCAATGAGCCACGAAACTTATCTAAAACCAGATGCATAATTTACCAGTTACATGCAAATCAAACATGAAATTTCTGTTGTAGAACCCAGTGGTGTTAGTGTACCTTCAACGCAAGGCGGCAAAAGCTTCCCACTTTCACTGCTCTCATCCCTGCGAATGATGGTGTTGATTGCATCATTTACACGATCCCAAAGGGTTTCATGGCTCATGTACTCAGCCTTCAATCAAACCAGAAAGGCCCAAATAGAAATGAGCACCGAGAAACACACAACAAACGCCCAAACAAAGATCGACATCTAAGCAAAGCAAAGAACGGGGAAAAGGGGGGGAAATAGAAAAACTTACAAACTCACCTCAGAGTTAGCTTTCGAGTACATGATTTCCTCGGCCTTCAACACCACAATAGGCAGCTTCTCCTGCCATTCCTTGTTCTTCCTAGTTGCAGCACTGTGAGTCTCACTCACAACCCTATATAAATCAGAACACAGAAATTCAAAGACAAAATGAAAAACCCCACGAAACCAACAGAAAAACAGAAGGACCAAGCAGTAATAGCAACCTGAAAATCTGTTGAATGATTGAACCTCTCATCGATTGGTGCCTATCGCTGTGCCAAGCTCTCCTAACACACTCATAAGGTCTTGGCCCAGGCCTTGGCATCTTTCTCTCCTTTTCTTATCACCCAACTCAAACACTCAATCCAACCATAATCAGCGACCAGAAGAGAAGGGAAATGAAGAAACCAGGAGTGGGTAAGCAGGGGATAGCAATATGAAGAAGATGAACATGCTTAAAGAAGCTGTAGTACACTGAACTACTGCTGCTCCAGCTTCGTAGAGATAAATATATTACTTTCTCTCTACCATCCAAAATAGAGAAAAGGGGAAGGAAGAAGCAAAGCGAAAAACAAAAGGAAAGGGAAATGGATGGGTCACTTCCAATTTCTTTCTTCTTCTTTTCACTCTAATGTTTGTTTTCTTGCCTTCACTTCTTTCAAATCATTACTATCTCTCTCTCCACGGGGCCTCCAACTGATGTTTTGTTTCTTTGGCTGGGGAGCAATAGAGTGGAGAGAAATAATGAGAGATTGGGGGGAAGAAGGGGGAGGGAGAGATATTGGAGGGTTGCTTTCCCATAACTTTGGCCTTTCCTTCACATCCAATTTCTTTACTCCTTTCTTTCTCTCCTTCAATAATTCAAGCTTTTTCTACAACCTTACCATATTTTTGTTTATATTTCATTTTCACATAAACATTCCATTTTCTTTGTGATAGGTCTAATTTATTGTTGGGGCACATACATATTTGTCAGAATTATTTGATAGACCTAGGACCAACCCCCTTGCCTATCTTTCCCCCAATCCTATTTACTTTGTAACTAGTAGGGCTACCTACAAATGAGCGGAGTTGTTCATCGTTTGCAGAAACGAGCCGAGTTTGAGCTAACCTTTGCTCAACTTGAGCAGCTCGTGAGCTAGCTTGACTTGGTGGTTTGTTGAGTTCAACTCGTAAATTGGCTCATTTAGAGTTCATAAGATGTATTTGTCAAGAACCAGTTGATCCCAATAACTCGAGTTCTTGGAAGAGGTTCAATCGTGGATCATATATTGTTTACTAAACACACCTCCTCAAACTCAAGCGACTTAGATAGGCTTGGAGTTTGCACAGGCACAGGTCCGGACACTATGTGCTTAACAGAAACAAATGGGGGTCATTTGGGATTCGAACAGAAGACCTCTTGGTAACAGAAGGCTCTGATACCATGTCAAGAACCAATTGAACCCAATAACTCAAGTTGTTGGAAGATGTTCAATCGTGGATCATATACTGTTTACTAACAGTCTTAACATTGTGGCTAGAGAAGATACTTGTCTGCCATCTTATTAGTGAATCGGTTTGCATCTTATGATTTGAATTTTTATAATTCATAAGTTTGTTAAACTATATATTTCATCCTATATGATGTTTAAAATGTTAAGTATGTGAGCAAAATGTGTCTTTTAATTATGAAAAGAAATTATTTATCATAGTTTGATTCGATACTATTAAATAACAAGATTTGGATAAGTAAATATTAATTAACTAAATAGTTTGATACTAACATAGTAGAATTTTTGTAAACAAGGCCAGCTCGACCTCGACTCGTTAATAAATGAGCTTGAACTCGACTCGATTATTAATGAGTGAAGCTCAAGATGGGGTAAAGCTCGCTCATTTGCAGCCTCAATAACTAGTTAAAACACGTGTCGCATGAAAAAAGTTGTTACTTCATCATTTTCGGATAAAAGATGCTTCCTTTATAACCTCTAACATGAACATTCGAATAAATGTTACGCAATCTGGTAATGTATTGAAATATGTTGAAAATTCTATCTCCAATTAGTTGTACAAAAAATCAAAATGTTAAATGCGACTACTTCGTTAGTAGAAATTCTAACAACAAATGAACAATCAAGATCAGTTACATAAATAGTTTAAATATTTCCAGGCCAAAAACATATATTTCGTAAAATGAGCAAGACGTTAAGCATTAGAATGATTATCATCTTAAAAAATCCATATCTCAAGAAATTCATAACTTTTTTTTTTAAAAGAAATCTGAATATTTATTAATTAAAGAGGCAAAGTGTTGTTACAGTACTTTTGAAGAATGTTGAGAATGAAAATTGGGGGTCTCCCCAGCCAAATTTCGGTCTCCTCCCACCTGCATTTTGCTCTCGCCATTTCATGCGCTGCAGCATTACCTCCTCTTCCCCAAAATCGCCAGCCAACATCTCCTCTTTCCAGACATTGCTCTTTAATCTCCTTTACTATAACCCCCAGCTCCGTCTCAATAGCTCCTTGCCCATACAGCTTTTGAATTAAGGATTTGCAATCTGACTCAATTAGGGTTTTCCTACATGCGTGGGTTTGCAGCAGATCAAGTGCCCATCGCATTGCCTGAGCTTCCGCCATTTCTGGTTCCCAGTCCACTCGCGTTCTTCGCACCGCTGCAAGGATCAGTCTCCCTTCATCGTCGCGAACGACCAGCCCCGTTCCCCCTTCTCTCAATTTGGCCGCATCAACATTTGCCTTCAGGACATCCCTCCCTGGTTTCTCCCACTTCGCCACTTGACGGGGAGCTCTCGTCGGACCTGCATGTTGCACTCCCGACCTGAATTCTTCCAGGTAAGCTTCCGCCCTTGCCATTACTTCACTCTCATCTAGTTTAGGATTGAACAATTGGTTATTGCGTTCCTTCCACAAGAACCAAAGGGCCATAACCATCGAGCATAACACATCATCCGAGACTTTATCGATTAGGTCGCATAACCATTCTTCACTTGATTTCTCCTCTCCTTCCGAAAAGAGGGTTCCCAGAGAACTAGGTCTCCAGATTCGCCCTGCCCAGTCGCAGTCTCTGAGGATGTGTTCCTGGGTCTCACGCAGGCCACAGAAAGGACACTCGTCGCAAGCCTCCCTGACCCTTTTCGATAAGTTAGCTCCCGTGGGCAAAATGTTGCTCCCCCATTTCCAAAGAAACACTCTTACTTTAGGTGGCAACTGGAGATGCCACATCCTCTTCCAATCCATTGGAATGTACCTTTCCCCATTCCCTTCTGTCTTCTTCTTCCGCCAGACATGATACCCTGACTTCACAGAGTATCTCCCAAGCTTGTCCCACCCCAGACTCTCACGTCCGGGCCCTGTGTTCTTGGAATAGGAATTTGAATATTTCTTTCCTGATCCTGCAGGAGAAAATTTGCCTGCAGAGCATTGATCTTCCAGCACCTCTCATTGCTGTCAATTAGTTCAGCCACTTTTGCTTGTAATCCAAGGCTGGACACAGGAGATTCAACTTTAAAATTAGGACTGTTAGGCACCCATCTGTCCCACCACACCCTCACTTTCTCGCCACTACCAATTCGCCATCTCACTCCCTCTTGCATTAGGGGCTTCGCAGCCATTAGACTGCGCCAAATGTAACTCGGGTTGCTCCCCAACTCGGTCTCCATAATATCACAGTTAGGAAAGTATCGAGCCTTAAGAACTCTCGCCACCAAAGATTGAGGGTTTTTTATTATGTTCCATATCTACCTCCCAAGGAGGGCCAGGTTGAAACCGTGAAGGTCTCTAAAGCCCATACCCCCCTCACCCTTAGGTTGGCATAGCCTATCCCAACTCATCCAATGGATGCGTCTTTCCTCCTTTTTCTGCCCCCACCAAAAGCCTGCAATCATCCTCTGCATCTCCTGAATTACCCCCTGCGGGATCAAAAAAATCGACATTGCATAGGTGCTTTGTGCATGAGCAATAGCTTTAATCAAAACCTCTTTAGCAGCATTGGAGAGTAATTTACTCTTCCACATCTTGATCTTCTTACGGACTCGGTCTATGAGTTGTGTAAATACAGCCTTCTTAGATCTTCCAATTATCGTGGGGAGACCTAAGTATTTATCATGTTGTTGTATTTGCTTCATCCCCAAGATACTAACCATCTCCTCCCTTTCCGCCTCCTTCACATTTCCACTGAACGAGAGTTCAGACTTAGGGAGACTAACCTGCTGCCCTGACTCTTCTTCATACAACCGCAGAATCCTCTTCATCTCCTCTCCTTGGTCCTTCTTATTTTCAAAGAAAAATATGTTGTCGTCCGCGAAGAAAAGATGTGATATTGTTGGTCCATTTGAACTGACCTTTATTCCTCTCAACTTCCCTTCTTCCACTGCTCTGTTAGTGAGAGCTGAAAAGACCTTCAGCACAAAGTAAGAACGGGTAGGGGGAGATTGGATCCCCCTGTCTTAGATCACGAGTAGGATAGATCACTTCAGACCTGTGTCCATTGACAAGAACGGAATACGAGACTGTTGTAACACATTGCATAATGAGATTGACCCAGCGTGGGTCAAATCCCAACTTCAGCATCACTTTTTCCAGGAAAAACCACTCTACCCTGTCATACGCTTTGGCTATGTCAAGTTTTGCAGCCACAAACCCTTTCTTACCCTTCTTTCTTCTTTTCATGGCATTAAAGCACTCAAATGCCACCATGACATTATCAGAAATGAACCTGCCAGGGACAAAAGCGCTCTGGTTCTCCGCTATCACTTCTCCCAGGATGTTTTTTAGCCTGTTAGCTAAAACTTTCGAAAGGATCTTGTAAAGAACCTTGCATAGGCTGATCGGCCTGTACTCCATTGGAGTCTTAGGGTCCTTGTTCTTTGGTATAAGAGTCAAAAGGGTCTGGTTAAGACTCTCTGGCACCAAGCCATTCTCGAAATATGATTGTAACTCAGCTGTGATTTGAGGTCCCACTGTAACCTAGTTTTTTTGGAAAAAAAGTGCAGGCATACCATCTGGACCGGGAGCTTTCAGCGGGGCCATAGACTTGAGGGCAAACCATACTTCATCAGACTCAAAAGGCTTCATCAGCTCCGCATTCATTTCAGGTGAGACCTTTCTTTGCACTGCTTCTACCACACTCTGTCCATTAGGAGCAGGTCCTGCTCGAAAGAGAGATTTGAAATATTCCACCATAACCTTAGTGACTCCCTCTTGGCCCTCATGAGTTCTTCCTTCCATGTCTCGGATCTTTAAGATCATGTTTCTCTTTTGACGGTCTGAGGCTTTTAGATGAAAGAACTTGGTGTTCTTATCCCCTTTCCTAAGCCAATCTGACCTAGACCTCTGTTTCCACATAAGTTCCTCCTGGTAATAAAGCTCACTAATTTCCCTCTTAATAGCTCTACGTTGAATAATCAGAGCCCTGTTCTTCTGGCGCTTTGATATGGCATGTAAGGCCTTTTCTACCTTCCTGATCCGTCGTTTAATATTTCCAAACGTCCGTTTACTCCATTTAAGAAGTGCAGTCTCGCACGCCTTTATTCTTTCTTCCATGCCTCGATCTTGTAGTTTGTTCCACTCTTCGGTAATTACCTGGGAACAGTCTTAGTGATTTTGCCAAAACGCTTCGAATCTGAATTGCCATCCCCACTGGGGGTTTTCCCCTTGGGGATAGAGCTCTATAGAAATGGGAAGGTGATCCGAAGTCCACCTCTCTAAGTGATAGACCTGAGCGAATTTAAACCTGCTCCCTCCATTTTGAATTTGCCACAGCTCTATCCAGTCTTTCCTCCAAAAAACCTTCGTCCTCTCTACCATTGTCCCACGTAAAGATGTTCCCCAGGTATCCTAGATCCTCCAAATTGCAGGCATCCAAAACTTCTCTGAATTCTTCCATGTTTTGAACATCAGGAGGTCTGATGCCGTTTTTCTCTTCATATCCTAGGACCTGGTTGAAGTCACCACAAACCATCCATGGTAGATCTACCTGTCTGTACAAATAACGCATCATATCCCATGTTTTCCTCTTTTTTCCTTGCTCAGGCCAACCATAGACGCCTGTTAGCCTCCAGTTCTTCGCGGATTTGCCTCCTCTAAGAGGACATCAATGTAATGTCGTGAGCAGTCTTTAACTGTTACTTTCAATTCTTCTTTCCAAATGAGCAGCAGCCCTCCTGCTCTTCGTTTCGAACCTACACCCTTTCCTTGGGTCCAGCCCAAATCTGTCATTACCTTCTTCCATTCATGTTCCTGTTTTTTTGTTTTCATTAGGAAAACAAAGTTGGGATCCTTACGTTGGAGTAGCTCAGCTACTCTCCTAACTGTCATGGGGTTCCCCAGCCCACGACAGTTGAAACTTAGAACACTCATTGGGCTGGGCGACCCTGTTTCATCACAGGGACCGCCTCTCCGCCATCCTTTTCTGTTTTATTATTCTGGATATCCGACACTAGCCCTTCCGGGAAGACCAGGGTGCGAGCCTTTTTGGAATGCAAGGGTTCCTCCCTGTCTTGGTCTCCTCTCCCCCTTTCCTTTCCTGCATTCCTTTTCTGAGGAGTCACTTGAGAAGTTCCCCCCTCTCTTGGTCTTACTTGTTCCTGCCTTTTCCACACTTTCCCTCTAGGTGGCCATTTTGCCCCAACAGTCTGGTTTTCCATCAGTAAACGTTGCACAACACCCTTTTGTTTGTCGTTGATTATTATTTCAGGTGCTGCCGCTTTCTGCATTTCAGTGGCTTGTCCTGGGCTGCCTTTAGCTCCCTGATCCAGAGAGTCATCCGACTGGCCCGATGCCCCACTTCCCTGACTCTCCTTCATCAAGGTAACAAACAGGCTCCTTGCTATGCCCTTCTACTCCCTTCTGCACATCTTTCTCCAACTCTTGGAACTTTGGTTTAGTCTCCATTCTATCCACCTCTCCTGATTTTTCTGCCCCCAGATTTGAACCTATGCTTTCGATTTCAAACTTCTGTCTCAGCTGTCTCCACACTTCAGTATCCGCTCTTCTTGCCCCTGGTGATAACCATTTCCTCGGAGGAGGGGGGGCTGTTCTGAGTTCAAAACCAAATGGATCATACCCCAGATTGGAAGGTTGGGGGCACTTAACTTTGACGTGACCAATCCTTCCACAGGAATGGCAAAACAAGGGTAGTTTTTCATACTTTATTGGAAACTCCATCAGTTTTCCCCCTATATTAAGTTTCACCTTCTTCCTAAGGGGATTATTGATGGATGTATGGATTCTAATTCGCAGGTGGTCTTCCCACATCTTCACTGTACTGTCATCAAAGTGGACCAGCTCACCAAATCTCTTTGCTATTTTCTCAGCCATGGAGGTGGTCCTAAGCTCCGCAGGAAAGTTTTGGATCTGTATCCATATATCGAATTCGTGCAGGTCAGTTGGAACTGGCTTCCGAATCATCCAACTTGCTTTAAAGACTATGAGGCTGTTCTCATAGTGCCAGGGCCCTCCATAACAAACTTTGTTCCTGTCATCAAAGTCTAGAAACTGAAAAGCAAACATGTTATCTTGCAGATCTGTAATCTGAAAAGACTTCTTGAGGTTCCACGCTTTTGAAAGCGCTAGCTTCATTGACTTCAGATTCGGTTTTTTCTCTGATACTAGACGGCCATGAAGCCCCAGATGTCTCACCGCTTCCATTCGCACTACATCCACATCTCCATCTTCAACCTCAAGAGGATCCTCGTCATCCTCCTCCAAAGTTATCTTGTTCGGCTGATTCTCAATCTCCCCTATCTGGTTTAGATTATCTTTTGTTGAATCCTCCTCCACAGGTATCTCGTCGCTGTCTAGGGTTGCACCCATCCTCAAAACTCTGACCTGAGGTCTTTGGACCAAGACTTGGGAAGCACGTCTTCCTCGAGCGGCTCCTCGTCCAGGCTTTAAAAGAGATCACAGAAACTGTCGAAATAATAGAAGCTTTGGGAACGTTGAGAGAACTCTGAATCATGTGTTGTCCTTCGCAATCAGCTCTCGTTGAAATAGAGAACTCAGGAACGCTCAGAAACCTATCGGAAAACCTAAGGGTTTCCGCCGCCTTTCAAACCCTCGCTAAACGAGAGAAAAATAGACGCCAATCATTCATTTGCATGCAAAGGGAATTCAAAGGTGTGTTAACTTTATTAGATAACCATCGACCAAACTCAATCGATTATGTTTCCTCTCATATAAGCAGCGAATATGAACCTCCCTCAACCGTGCTAGAGAACTCATCCAACATAAGCGAATAGACACCATCACTCATATTAACACCTACCCATAGTAATGTATTGACCGGATTCCATAACATTTTCGATCACATACAAATCGGTAAATTATGATTTGACCATATCCATGGCTAGAGGCTCTTCTTCATCCGAATTGGAGAATCAATAATTACCCATAATGACAAACAAAAAAATGAGTGAACTTTTGATTCCCCTCCTCCCTTCCACAAAGGCAAAAGAAAGGTTAATAAAGGTGGGGAGCAAGTGAAAGGGTAAAGTGGGGGTCTCCCAAAGACTTTTGTGACCTTTTTTGGGAACACACAGACTTCCACTTCCCCAGAAGCCAGAAGCCAAACCACACCAAAATCCCTTTTCCCTTCCATTTCCATTACAGCCTCCGGTTTCTGGAAAACCAACCTCTCCATAATATAAAATGTCATCATCACTTGCTTACAACTTCTGCCCTTAGGCCACATTATTGTCACGCCTTCCTTTGCCGTTTTCGTGTCTCGTTTCTCCTTTCTTCCTTGTTTGCGGGTAAAAGACCAAGCCTCGTGGTTGTCATACTGAGGTTGTATGATGGGGGGTTGTTCGTTTTGGGTGGAATCTATTGAGATTTTCAATTCCATTGACACCAAAACCATCCATTTTGAGTAGTGGTCAAAACTCTGAACCGGTACATGTGTAATAACACTCGAGATTCTTGTAAATCTTTTTTTTTTATTGTGAAAGATTTGTTTTTTTCCCCTTAAATCGTCTGGGCATCATTTTATTGTAGCATATATGATATAGTTCATGGGTCGTGTAGCGTGTGGTGCGGCGCCATAGAAGAGATGTGCGCGACCATGTTTGTTGCATGACACAATAATAGGGCACGACCTTGATGATGTATATACGCAGACACTAGACAACCATTGATATGAGTCACGTGAGCGCGAGGAGAGTGAAAAATGTAAGTGACAATATCAAGGGGTGGTTTGTTAATAAGGTATTCGACTCGATGATTTCCAAATGATATTATATCTTGAATACATTGTTTTCATGTTCTTGGGGAAAACATCATGATTTTTTTGGTTCATCGTGTAATTTCAGAACTCCTGTGACCATAATATCTCAAATTCATTGGGTTGACCAAAGTATTTGAGATTTTATGTCGAATTATGTGGGTTTACCTTGAATTCGTGCATGTCAAACAATACATTTTGACTTTGCATGAGTTGTCACAACTCAACATACAACATACGTGAGTTCTCCAAATACATAAATTTTAAGTTACATACTTACCAAACAACCTCTTTGGTACCAAATGAATCGAGAATTCATTTCATTGTAAAATGAATTGCCGTGCAGAATTCATTCTCAAATGAAATTTTGTGTTTGGTATGTCATGTTCAAATCTTTAAAAATAAAATAAATTGTCATTAGAATTCATTGTCAAATGAATTCATGTGTTTGGTATGTCATATATATAAGTAATTTAGTTAATAAAAGGGTTATAGGTATAATATGCCCCTCTACTATGATGTTTTATCAAACATGCCCCTCTACTATTTTTTATAACAAACATGCCCCTGTACTTTGAAAAAAATATCAAACATGCCCTTATGTTAAGATTTCCATTGATAAAATCGTCAATCATGGTTGAACAGAGATTTAGACGACCCGACATCAGCAAATGGGAGCGAAAATGTCAGTTTTGTCTCCCTTTTTATTTCTCTGGGTCTCTTCAAAGTGAAATTATTTGAATTATTTGGCTATACAAAAGAACAAAAAAAATTCTAAAGTGAAATTATTAGGGATATTTTAGACATTTGGGCCGCACAAACCAAAGTTTGACCTTGGTTAACGGTTTTTGGATGGAAATTTAAACAAAATGGCATGTTTGATAATTTTTTCAAAGTACAGGGGCATGTTAGATGTAAAAAATAGTATAAGGGCATGTTTGATAAAACGTCATAATAGAGGGGCATATTATACCTATAACCCTTAATAAAAGAGGATAATTATATTCTATTAAAAATAGTAAATACTTGTGGAATTCATTTGGAAATTTCATCTCAATTCCTCGGAATTACTATAACTAGATCCAATTCTGTAGAATTCAAAATTTAGAATTGAAAATTAATTCTTTAAAAAAATCATTTAAAAATGAATTTCTCAAAACTTAAAATTTTAAAACAAAGTTATGAATAGAACGGTCAAACCAAGAAAGAGATGGGCCTCTCGCGCCCAAACCATGCAGTGGGTGTATAATCTTGGCTATTGTCAATTAGACGGCGTGAAAACATATACTATATTTTCGTCATACCAAATGGACAATTCTGAACCAGTCTAGAGTAAGTTGATCATCAAATGTTTATTTTACCAAAAACTTGCATATAATGTTAAGAATTCACCTTATCTTTGAATTGGAGTACAGAGATAAGGATAATCATGCTGACACACAATTAGTAATTATAACAATTTGATTTGGTTGTGTGAACTGTGAACCTGATAAATATAAGTGCATGTTTACAATTTTTTAGTCGTCCAGCCAATAACCACTATGCAGAGCGCAATGCATGAATACTTCACAACTTATTCTTTATGCATCACAATCATTTAACCACAAATTAAGCGACGACAAAAATAATATAAGCACGATCTAGTTTAGTAGAAGCCGATACAAAAACTTAAACAATATTCCACGCTCATCAATGTCTACATTCGAAATTTTCAACAACCGTCAAAATTCAACACACACGTTCGACACACACAGTGATTGAGAAAACCCTATATCGTATCGGCCAGTCGAACCGAAAATACCGAATACCGGACCCAAATCGATATCTGCAATTTCAGCACAGTTTGAAACTTTCTGAGTCACTGTTTCAATACGAAACACTCTACTGCGCCGACTCTTTTTTTTTCCGCGTATAACCTCCTCCACTACAGTTTCGCAATCCTTGCCGCGACACACGTACCCCCCACTAATCCGTTACCGGAACAACCGTACTCATCTGCAGCGCACTCACACCACCATCAACACCACCCTCCTCGCCGCCTTCGCCGACGGCGGCGAGGCGGTCGCCGGTCATCTGGTCGAGGACCAGGACCAGCCCCATGGCGAAGGCGCCATCGAAGCCGGGCCTGAGGCAGAGCCAGAACACGTCGCGGCCGAGCGTGACGCCGGTGGTGGGGTCCACCTTGCGCTTGATCTCCGCCGCGGGCTCCTTGGCCGTCGAGCCGGCGGCGGAGGAGTAGTAGACGGTGCAGGATCTGTGGACGTAGGAGCCTTCGATTTGGTACTCTTCCCCTGAATCGTTGTAGAGCTCTACCATCAGCGAGGATTGTCCGATTATGCTGGATTTGAACACCGTGAAGATGGGGCCGATCGCCGTTGACTCGCCGTCGGCAGCGGAGGAGGCGCCGTGGTTGGACCCGCCCTCGCCGAGGAAGCCTTCCCATCTGTTATGGAGACTTGGCTTCTGTGATAAGACACATGTACAATCCGAAGAGTCAAATTTTGTGTTATTACTTATAAAAGAAAAACATGAACATGTAATGACAAATTGTAATTTTTTTGGATTAGGCCAAAGTGAGATTAAGAAAAAAAATTGGCGTTCGAAGTCTAGTATGGCTAATATTAGTTACCAAATTGGATTTTTTTTGGAAACTTCTGGTCTAACATCTCAAAGATATACAACCATGTTAATTCAAGTGACGTGTCCATATCGCATCTTGAATTTCATATGCATATAGTAGGATTTACAAATCATCCGTTAATACTTACAAAATTTTATGTATCATTTACAAATGACCAACGTGCACATGTCAAACATATAATCGAACGTGTACTTTTAGACGTAGCGTAAGTCAAATATCTCATAACTCATTTGAAAACATTACATGCATACACCATAACATTTGTTTATGAACGATGCTTCACTAAATCAACGAGCTCGTTATACTTTTTGGTATGCTCTCATTCGTTGTAACATGTACACAAATGATAACATCCACCGCAACATCGATTCAAATCTTGGATTATGAAGTTAATCATAAATTAATTAATTACCAAAAACACATTCAACTATCTTTTTTTGTTTTTGTTTTGTTTTCATGGTTATTATTCAACTACCTCTCAACCAACTTAATAGTCAAGGAAAAACAGGGGAGAAAAGTGGGTGAAATTTCTAAGGCCAAAAAACAGAGAGCCCGAGGCAAAGAGACAAACATTAAACCACACTCTGTTTGCGGGTTTACAAATCACCAATGTGTAGGGATGACAATTTTGCCTATACTCATGGATTTTTTTACTATCCAACCCAATTGGGTTGAATATGAAATCCAAATAGATGGATATGGGTAAAATTTAATGGGTTTGTACCCATACCCATTTACTTTGGGTTGGGTTTATAATAAATGGATTTGGGTTTGTACCCATGCCAAATACAAATTACAGTTTGGTACCTAAACTTAATATATATGCATATTTAGTACCTAAATTTAATTTTTTTAATATAAGTCCTCAAAATATCGATGGAAAATTACGTTTTGGTACCTAAATTTTTTTGGTCTTACATTTTGGTGCCTAAAATTATCAAGTTTTACAAATAGGTCCAATTTTTGCATGTGTAGTTAAAACACCCTCAAGTAAATGGATATCCATATCCAACCCATACCCATTTAGATTATGGAAACAATATTCATACATTACCCAGACCCATATGCACTTCACCCATACCCAACCCATTGTCAATGGGTATACTTGGATTTGGGTATAATTACCCATGGGTGGGTAATTGCCATCCCTACCAACGTGCACATGTTAAACATATAATCGAGCGTGTACTTTAGACATATCGTAAGTCAAATATCTCATAACTCATTTGAAAACATTACATGCATACACAATAACATTTGTTTATGAATGATGCTTCACTAAATCAACGAGCTCGTTATACTTTTTGGTATGCTCTCATTCGTTGTAACATGTACACATATGATAACATCCACCGCAACATCGATTCAAATCTTGGATTATGAAGTTAATGATAAATTAATTAATTACCAAAAACACATTCAACTATCTTTTTGTTTTGTTTTCATGGTCATCATTCAACTACCTCTCAACCAACTTAATAGTCAAGGAAAAACAGGGGAGAAAATTGGGTGAAATTTCTAAGGCCAAAAAACAGAGAGCCCGAGGCAAAGAGACAAACATTAAACCACACTCTGTTTTCGTCTTATTACTAACCTTGCGCCGGAGGGTGAGGAGGCACTTGCCGGAAGCGTCCATGAGAACCAGCTCGTCTTTGGTCTCCGGCCCATAAGAATCGAACCGTAACAGAACCTCCCCGTTCGGGTCGTAAACCAGGAACCCATCCCCTGGGAAGAAAACCGACGTCTTCCTCACCGTCAGGCTCGTCTCCTCGCCGTAACAGAACTTCTCATCCACAATCGCCGCCGCCATTCAATGTTTTGCCCGCTACCCGTATTCAGATGGAGATAGAACGCCTGGGATTTGGGAGGAATCGGAGAAAAGTGGGGCGCTGCTCGTTTGGTTTTTGGCGTGGTGGAGAGATTTTGATTTGAGTGGTGTGGTTCCTCTGTTTTCTTCGTTTTGCGGGTTTGCTTTTGTTTGTTGTTTATTGTTTTGGGTGGTTTAGTGGTAATGAGCTAATTTAATTATAAATTTATAAGGGTGTCTGGTTAGATGGGTTCGGTTTGTAGAAATCCGAAGGTTCGGTTTGTAGAAATCCGAATTAGTCAATTGCTCAAAATCGAAATGAAACAGTTAAACGTTTAAAGGCTTTTGATTTACAGATAAAAGACATTTTTTTATCATAATAAACTGAAAATGAACATTTCAATGCACTGAGTTTATTGGCTTATTGACGATTTATTATTTTGACCAAAATCAAAATAGTTAGGATGATTGTCGATCTTTACCCGTCACGAGAAACCGATAAGTATATGGAACCGATTCGATTTTGGTTAAAACTGAAAATCGAACCGCCACCCTAGTTAATTAGGTGGGTTACTTAGAATTTGTGTGATAATTGTGTAATTATGATATGATGGGTTAGTGGGCCTGCTAGTGGGTCGATTGCTACTTTGGATTGGTATGGGTTTTTTTTGTATATAATAATAATAATAATAATAATAATAATAATAATAATAATAATAATTTGACGCATTAAAACGTGGCAGAGGTTGGTTCAGCACTTCAGCTGTTGCACCGCCGCTTGCTTTAGAGACCGATTATAGTGAAGATCCAATTAAGGAATTACAACAATGGAAATGCAGTGCAGGTAAGAGTACACTACTCTACGTGGGTTAGCAAACAAAACAACTGTTTTATTTTAATGTGTAACGGGTGCCTTATCTCTCACATTTTTATATATTGTATATAGTGATTCTTGGCAGGTCTGATCGTACTTACGTTTCGTTCGTTCGATATTTTTGTGATTGTGAGAAATCGTTGAAAGGTGATAGTAAATTTTAATGATTTTACATTTGGATGATCAAGTATACAGTTAGGAACACCCTCAATAACGTACTGTGTCTATTGTCATGGTATATCTAACGTAACATGAGTCAATGAGCGAGAGTCTATTTTATCTGGACGACGAGTCACAAAAGCCAGTAAAAATAAAAACAACACCAGGGATATGCACAGTGGGCTAGCGAAATGTTGCTCGGAAACAGAGCAACCCAACTTTATTTCATTTTATAACAACCCTGATCTTGTGGACGATATCACACCACGCGAAGCAACATCGAAACGAGATGTGACAATCAAAACCAACACAAACAATGACTTTTTTCCTTTATTTCCTTTGGCAACAAATGAATGGTTGATTAGATGGAAGGATTGCATAAGAGCCAATAGTACTAACTACCACAATAGCACTAGAGGCTTCAATAGTTTCACAACGACAACTTAATTTTCTGTGGGCTATTGATCTTATCTTCTGGACGATATGAATGCCCGAGGCTTTATGGAAACTGAAATGGACAAAGGTGGACCAAAAGCACACAAGGGGAGACAAATTTTTGTTTCGGTGATGTTTGATGTAAATCGCAGGCGGCGACGGACGGCCGATGGAGGCAAAGGAAGAATACATGGAATAATTAAAAAGCGGGACCCTCCAAATTTGGTGTACTAGTATTACCTACATTACATACCTCCGTGTTGATTTTGTTGATGATTTTAAAGGTCATTGATTTCTATGTGTACTAGTATTATCTACATTACATAACATCAATGGTTTCTTATGTGCAAACGCGTTGGTTCGGATCAGATCAAACCGATATTTGAAACGGATCGAATATATATTAAAGATAAATGAGTCGAATTGATATTTGATCCGGAACAAATCCAATAATTGTTCAATCCTTGGTCCCAAGATTTTTTTACTATTGTCAATACTCTAACTAAATCTACACATCTTATCTTATCTTATCTTACTATATATTATGGTTGTTCAAAAACAACTTCTTGCCACATAAGCACTTGGAGAATTCACAAGTTGCCAAGGTGGACAATTTTTGTACAAACAAAAAAATTAGTTAATGAGCTATTTATGGAGTTATCTCTCTCTTCTTTTAATGATGTTTTCTTTTATTCAATAATTCTTTTTAGTTTTCATATTATATCTATGTTTGTAGAAAAAGACTAATGTTTGTAGAGTGATATATCACATTTAGTTAAACAAAAAATATATTATTAAACTTGATCAAATAAATTTTCTACTATTTTTTACTGAAAGTAAATAATAAGTTATATGTTATTGACAATTTTAAACAAACACACACATAAATAATAATATTTTTATCGATTAAACAAAATATAACGATGGAAATAGAGAAAATAACTGTTAGAAAATCAATCTACATAAAAAAATGAACTATGTTATTTTATATTTTTGGCTATTAAACACTCTCTTATTTAGAGATGACAACCAAACCCATGGTCGCAGGTACCCAACCGTCTCCGACCCAGTCAATACGAGAAATCTCCGCATTGATTGGGTATGGGGAAAACCCGCAAATTTTTTGATGGAGATGGGCGGATATGCTTTTGAAATCCCCATCCCCATACCCAAACCCGCCCCACCGAGGATATTATGTTATATGCAGAAAATATAACATCCACTTATGTAATTGGTGACAACCAAACCGTAATTTCATCCACTTATGTATCAGTTCCATAATTTTGGGCAGGTAGCACCCATATTTTTTACATACTTTTTATGGTGAGTAGCTGATGGGGCGGGTATTACCCATGGCCATGGGTATCTGAAAACCTCGGGTATGGAGATGAGTTTGTAAAACCTTCCACCGTATGGGTTAAGGGCGAGTATGAGTTTAGGTATTTGAAAATGGGGATGGTGATGGTTTAGGCAAATCCACCCCATTGTTATCCCTTCTCTTATTTCTAATTAATATATGTATAAAATAAAATAAGTATTATATAGTAAAAGGTCTGGATAGAAACTTGATATGTACACGTATTATATGGCACGTGAGTGTTGGAGAAATCTTTGTTGACGATGTACGAGCTGGGGATGGGATTAGGTGCTAACCCTTATAGGGGGGTTAGAACCGTGATAACTAGCAAAAAACGCTACTAAAAACAACGAAATCACTACGGATTATTATAAAATCAATACAACATCTAAGTAAATCACTACTAACTCTTGGTTAGGACGGTGCTAACTCTTGTACAATTAGCACCATAACCAGTCCCACGATGTACGATAAACATTATGTTTCATCAACCACTAACTTAGCATTAATCAAACACGGTTGACAATTTTTGTTTAGTAGTTGAATGTCTTCTACATTAAAGGCCTTTATAGTTAGAAGACTCTAAACCGAGCTATTAGGTTAAAAATGAAGAATCTTTATAAGCATGAGATCAACAAGGCAATTCTAATAAGTCATTTGGTTGCATGGTTGTGAGTATCCATACCAAATTTTGGCAATAAAAAAAGATTTTACCATATCAAAATGTCAAAAACAAAAATGTTAGTTTGTAACCGTAAGCAATATGTATATAGATCGAGTTATCATATCCACAAAATTTTGTTGCGTATTCCATTGAACGAGGTGTGTTCAAAGGTCTTAATTAGAGTTACAAAACAAAGTAAACTCTTTATATACGTTTAGATATTAACAATAGATGTGTCTATAATACATCCAAGAATTCATCCGTGTGAAATGTCACAATGTTTGTATGAGTTTTTTTTTGGGTAAATACAATATATTATCCATAACTATTAAGTAGCAGGGAATTATAGCCACAATTATCGAAATACAAATTATTAGCCATAACTATTGTTGTGGGTCAAGATTTGGCTAACAGCCCGTTACTGGTTTCAAATTTTTAACGTAGAAGGCCATGTCAGTATCGTAAAAAATATGATATGATGACTGCCACGTGGGAGCCAGCTCACCATCGTAAAAGTTTAGTCATCATTACTAACAGAAGTGTTAACGAAAATTTAACGATTGGCTAATAATTTGTATTTCGATAGTTGTGGCTATGATTCCCCGCTGCTTGATAGTTATGGATAATATATTGTATTTGCCCTTTTTTTTTAAATCAACTTTGTCAAAAAAATAATAATTTAATTTTTAAATGATACGACGTTTTTAATGCACCTATATCTATGTGCATTGTATTTGTTGACATGATTTATCTATTACTAAGATATATAATGCATATTTTTGTTCTAGAAGTAACACAAAAAATAAGGAAAATTTTGCAAATGCACATTAAAAAAGTTGGAACGTTATACACTAAAGGATCATGTTAAGACGAGAACCCTTGAAAGTGTGTGAGAGTGTCTTGGTTTGAGATTCTTACAAGCCAACATGTAGACAACAACCATGGGTTGAAGGTTACTACAAATTTCAAGAATTAGCAATTGGCACAAATTTAGTAAATAAAATTTAATAGCTATACTTTCAGAATTTTCAATATTTTAACCAAATCTTTTGTGTCACATCAAAATATTAATCATTTTTCTTTTATTTTTAATAATTTTTTAAATATTTTCTTAATTAAAATACAAATTTTTTTGAAAGGTATAACTATTAAAATTTGCTAACAAAAATACTAACGAGGAGTTAACGTTTGGCTAATACTTTGTGTTTTGAAAGTTATGGCTGATAATTTTAAAGTTTGAAAGATTTGGTTAATAAATTGTATTTACACTGAGTGTCTTGATAGACAAATTTTGACATAAGACCCTCAACAGATATTTAACACATAAAAATGAGTCAAAATTAGATAATTTGATCATCGTAAGGAGTATGGCGTGTGTCAAGTTTCACTTGGAATAAACACATTTTATCCAATAATCAAGTATTTCTATCCAATAATTTGGACTCTTAATAATTGTTTGAGAGTTTGTCATAACTCGAGAATCATGAATTGTTATATGTTTTATAATATTAGAAATTTGAGTGTCTTGGTTGACAAACTTTTGTATATATTCTAAATGTAACGTGATAAACCTTTAAAATATAATTTATCATTGGAGAATCGAAACCTATAAACATCATAGGTGGCTGTGCTAAATATTGAGAATTTTTAATATGAACATATAGCATACTCACTTATGAAGTGTGAGCATAAAAAAGTTAGATGATTAAATTTTTTTTAAACATATAAATAAATTAATTTCTATAAATGATGAAATGAAATTGTTCGGCCAACGGGCCGGGTAAAAAACTAGTATTATAATATACCGAAGGGAAAAATGGGAGCCCCATTTCAAATTTCCTGTAACGAGAGTGAAAGTAGGAAGGACATTTTGGTCTTCACAATTACTTTTTTTTATTCATTAAAAAGATATGTATTGAGATTCGAACCATGACCATTTTAAAGAAAGATAAGGATCATAACCAATCGCACTAAGTACATTTGTTGTATCATTTTAAATTAAAAACATATAATAGCAGGGTGGAAAAAACTCTTCCCCCATTTCAAATTTCCTGCTCCAGGAGCGTTGTAGGAAGGGTAGAATAGGGAGTGTCAATTTTTTTCTCTTTCCTCTGTGGAACGGGCCAACTTACCGTACACATGCGGATTTAAACGGGACTCAGGGATGGCAATGGGGCGGGTTTGGGGCGGGTTTGCCTAAACCATCCCCATCCCCGCTTTCAAATATCCAAACCCATACCCGCCCCATACCCATGCGGGGGAAGATTTTGCAAACCCATCCCCATACCCGTGGGTTTCGGGTACCCATGGGTAATACCCGCCCCGTACATCCAACATTATAATAAAATTTGGTTCAAAGCATTTTATCCTAAAATTTCCCTTAATCCATAAAATAGAGTACTACAATGTAATCCAAATCATTATTTATCTGACTCTAATACATATACTAAGCAATAATGAACTAATATAATCTTGCTAACACGAGGGAAAAGTGAAAGAGTGAATAGAGAGTTGAGGAAAATGAATTAGGTTTTGATTTGGGTGACCACTCAATTGCATTTCTACTAATTATTTTTTTATTTACCCTCACTATCATTGATAGATTACTATTTCATCCATGTATTTTTTATATGTGAACAAATATTCTTGGTGGGGCGGGTATGGGTATGGGTATGGGTATGGGGCGGGGGAGGCTAAAACCATACCCGCCCCGTACCCATCAAACATTTTGCGGGTTTTACCCATACCCGCCCCATACCCAGTCAAAGCGGGGATTCCCCGCGTTGACTGGGTCGGGGGCAGTCGGATACCCGTGGGCATGGGTTTGATTGCCATCCCTATGTCCAGGAGTGTCACTTTTTTTCTTTATACCCTTTTATTTCTCCGTGGTGATAAAATATATATGAAAAGGCAAAAATAATACTCCTTTTTATTGTTAAAAATAAAAAATTTAACAAGAAACTAATGCATGGTATCTAATGGGCTAACCGCTAACCATAAAATAAAAGAGTTGAATAGCCTGACCTACATGGGATTTGGCCCTCAAGTAAAACAAATGAGCATCATTAGTTTGTCATTTTAAAACAAGCTATTTTCTCTGGCATAATATATATTATGCTATTATTTTATATCTTAGTGGCTAAAATATAATGTATTTTAAAGTTATTCAATGGTTCAACCTCGACCAACCCAATTAGTCCAATTTTTATCATTTCAAATATATATTTTATAATTATTTGACATCATAATGATCAAATTATAGTGTATTTTATAGGAAATCGTTTGGTATTTGTTAGTAAAAAACTAAACATAAAGATCTATTTGGTTATTTTAAACATTAAAACGATCCTAAACATTTTCAGTTCCTTTTGAATTTCTATGGTTTTATTCCCGAATAAGTGATTTGCAAATGACGAATTGTAGTCGTCTCTTTTCTTTCACTATTTTTTATTTTCAAATAGAAAGTTTAAAAGTAAAGAATAATTAGAATTTGGCATGGGTCGATCAAACAGGCTGAATTTCAAGTTTTGGCCCGTTTGTTTTATGCATTGAAAATTTATTAGCATGTTGATAGAAATGGTTTGGAAAAAAGACATATAAGTTGTACCTTTGCAGAAATGTCCTCAAATGTTTGAATGCTTTGTGAATCAGGTTCCGTGAGTTTTGTGATGGTGTATGTGCTTGACGATTGCTCGATGTTGTAACTACTTAATTTGAGAGTAAATCTTTTGGTTTTCCCTATGAGTTGTGATACCAGTTCTGGTGGTTGCAGCATGTTGTCGTTGTTGGCCTGTAAAAGTTGTTCCGCCGTGATGCTAAATACCTTTCTTTCTTTTTTAACAAATTGTGTAGTAGTGCTATGAAACAGACCACCCATGAACGCTACGCTTATTATGGTCTGTTCTTACTTCCGGTGGTGAGAAATTGTGAATTGAGAATCATATTCGCCTACTGACTCACTCCTACTGTCACCCTAGAAAATGGCCAAGTATAACCACTTCCTAAAGCGTAGTATAGCGGGTCGGGTTTTAATGTCAACCCGGGTCCTAGATATGATGACTACTCGGTGAATTCTTGTTATTTAGCGGTGAACTTTTAGTGAAACTCAAGCAAACAAAACACAAAACAAGTAAACGGTTTGTTGTCAAGTCAAGAGAGGTCACCGGGATATGGTTTCCCCCTAGACAGCAGTTAAGTCGGATTGCAATTTGCCAAGTTCAGTTTTCAAGAAAGTTATACTGCGGAAGGTTCTCAATTAGCCTGAAGTCTCGACTAAAGGTCTCCAGACCCTCTCAATCTGAGTCTCTAGCGGGCGACTAACCTCCACCGGAGTAAACAGATTGAGGCCCTAATGAACCAAACCTCCACTACCGAATCGACTTCGGTACAGAATAGCGAATTGGCTCCTCGACTAAAGTCACCAATTCGCTACCTTCGATTAAGGGTACTCTATCAACCTAGGCAGATATTCTCATTCCAGGTTAAAGCAGAAACAACAGGAATTTGATCAGGATTCAAGTCATTCAATCAATCAAACCTCAATCGAATATAATCAATTCACAAACACTGTACTTGGGTTCATACAATCAGACCTAGCATACAAATCTAGGGTTCTCCATACCCAGATGAATGGGGAAACTACTCCATAGAGAAAGAAGCAAAAGCAGATTCAGACACGGAAATCATACTGTGAAGTTGGATTCCTGCTTCTGGACGTTTAATCGCACTTCTCCAAGCTTAAGACGGGCTCCAATGGTGTTGAAGATCGATCTATGGCGCTTGAGAACTCTGGTTCGACGCTTTCTCTCTCTAGGTATCGGTTTCTCTCTCAAAAACTCGGAACCCTTTGAAAATTGGCCTTCTTCCTCTTTTATCAGCTGCCTGTCGCGATACCCGGTCAAAATACCCGGTCGGGTATTTTATGGTTCGACCGGGTATTTTATGAAACGCACCGTCTGACTAAGGGAAAAATCCCCGGTCTACCACCAAAATCCCCGACCGGGGATTTAAGGCCTTCGCCCGGGCCCCCTTCTGTTTCTCACGGGGTGCCAAAACGATAAATACCCGGTCGGGTATTTTGCCATCCGACCGGGTATTTTCCTCCTGTAGCCCCCTTAGTCCCAACTCGGCTCCTTTCGACCTAGAACTCGTTTCTCCGCCTCGATTCCAACGCCTGGACCTGAAATATGACACAAACACACAACCTGGCGTAAAATCGGCTTAAAACACGAGATTCCTCATCACAAACGGCTCCAGAATAGGGGTGAAAATATGTATAATTATCGGTCTATCAAACTCCCCCACACTTAACCGTTTGCTTGTCCCCAAGCAAACCAAGTCAGACACTAGGTAAGCTTACATATTCAATCAACCAACATTGGGGACAAGTCATAAAGGCACAAAACACGTGAATCGCACTGGTTTTTGAACATCAACACATGCACAACCTCAGTAACAACCTGGACAACCACCACAAAGGACATTCGAGTGCAGCAAATCGAGTAAAGGAAGAGTCTCCCGTCTGTTCACTAGCCAACCTAGACTTGATTCAACCACCTACGCAAAACAGTCGACTCATGCATCCAACTCAAAACATCAGAATAGAGATCGAGCAATCTAGGTCCTCACCGGGGTACAAGAGCATATAGAAAATGAAAATGAATCACTCACTCTCGACCAGTGGGGTCAGGACAATTTTTGATGCGAAAGATGCGCATGCTATTTCTCTCAATCCCTATCATCTCTTCACCATGATGGCAGCCTCTAAATGCTAGAGTTCACATATGGGGTGTCACCACTAACTAATCAGGAGGTCTTAGACACAGGTTCAAATGACTGGCTAGGGTCTTGGACATGGGGAATAGGCCTTTTAGGTGGTGGAAGTATTCACAGCAAAAAGGTTCCACATTTTCCAAACACACAATCACAGTCAAACAACCCGGTATTTTCTTTCTGCTATTCTGCATTACTAAATATCTAAAGAGCACAAGAGCGAAGGAGGCATAATCATCAGCATTTCCAAGCCAGACTGCTAAGAAACACTGCTTACTGGGCATTATTCAGATTTTTGGTAGTGGCTCTCTTTTACTTTCAATTTTTCTTTGTTTTTCTTTCATTTTTCTTTTCATTTCTTAAGAGAACCACCACTTCTGCATAAATTTCAAACACCTGCCCAATTTTTAAGCACTACCTCCAACACTCACATAGACTTTAGCAGAAACAGCAGAGAATCTATAAAACCACTCTGTGGAACCTTCTAAAAGATGCAACAAGGGTGATTTTTTTCATTATAGACCAAAAGAAAGGACAACACACGGCTCAAAGGGGCTGACTAGGGGATATGACACATCAGGACAGTCAGTTTTGGGCGTGGGCTAATCCTATGCCCCCGTCATTTTAGCTAGTGACAACGTGAATGCTACACATCATGGAAGAGGGATCTATCGCACAAGAAAGAAACGAGCAGGCTCAAATCTCACATGGCTACCTATATGCTCTATCTCACATTCTGATACCCTGAACTAGATGCATAAACGACTGTCAAGGATAAGTAATCAGATCAAGTCAGATCAAGTCACAGTTGGCAAGCAAACAGTTGAAAAACTGAACCCCTACACCGTTCTACTGCACATCTCAGTCCTCATCATAGGTGGTCCTAGTCGCAAACAAGTTGTCATGCATTAATCCGAAAACCAATCAATTCATCCATCAAAACACAGTGCCAATATGATCAAACAGCAGCACTTGGAGCCCTCAAATCGTAAGATTTGGACAGTGGACTAGGCTCCAAGCACACAAACAGATCTAATGCAGTCAAAAGATAAACATCCCCCCCACACTTAAGATCGACATTGCCCTCAATGGAGAAGAGGGAAGGAAAGGGGAACGATGTTACCGGTGTGCACAGACTGCAGAAGACTGGAAATGGACCAGTCGGCATGGGACGGACTGGAGAGAGGACCAGTCGGGAACACAGGCAAAGCTAGAAGAGACCAAAAAGCTCAAACACATACGTTAGGTCCAACGGTCAGCCCAATAGTACATAATCCATAATGAAAAGAAACAAAAACCGACACAAAACAGACAGTTTGCATGCTGACACAGATAAAAACTCTCAAAACAAGCCCCTAGGGCCCTCCGAGACCGGAGAAATCAATCTGATCCATAAGGTCGTCGACGCCATCATCCGGAGGCTGCCGTGGTGGTGAATGCTCCCATCTGGTGGTCCAGTGGTGCTCTGCTGGAGGGTGGCAAGCCTGGAGTAGATGCTCGGAATACTCCATCAGACGGCGACCTCGGTCTCTCTCCCGCTCGATGAGAGCAGTAGTGTGGCCCATGTGGGTCTCCAATCGGCCAAGGCGCTCATCCACGCCCGTCATCCGGGACCGGTACTCGGCCTGGTGGGCCGAATACTGCTGGTAAAACTGGACCTGATGGTCCATGAGCTGCTGGTTCTGAAGACCCAGCTGCTGGAACTGGAGGCCCATCTGCTGGAACTGCTCCGTGAAGAAGTCCATCGACGGACCAGAAGGGCCAGAGGAGGACTCGCCTCTCTCCGGTCTCCGTCGAGGCTGCAGATCCCCCGGAGGGGAGAGCGAGGGCTCCGGTGCATCGGCATCCATCACGCCGTCATCGTCATCGTCAGCATCCTCATCAACCTCCTCATCGTCCGAGTAGTCCGCATCCTCCTCGTCCGAGTCGAGATCAATCACCCCCGCTGGGGGCATAGAGAGCCCATCCACCCAGGTGCGGATGTCATCAGTGGCGAGGAGGCGCGCGTTGTTGAGCACGTCCCGGCTGAGGGGGGCAGAACCACCCAACACAGTCGCATTGTGAAGCCCCTGAAAGCTGATGTCGAAATGCCGCGCCAACCGTGTGATCAGGGGACCACAGAAGAGGTGGGTAGGATGCCCACGGATCCGGTGGAAAGTGAGGGCCATGAAGGAGCCCAGGTGAAGCATGTGAGCCGGATCCCCCATCGAGTACATGGCGTATAACACCCTCTTCGGGATCTTATGCGAACCGGTGGCGTTGGGGACGACGGACCGGGTGATCAGCAGGTTCAGGATGTGCCACTGCGGCTTCAGGGTGCTGACGGAGGTCTGGCCAGCATCGAAGTAGTCGTAGCCATAAGCGCGCCTGGCTATCCTGCGGTAGAAAGCAGTCTGGTTCCAGTCGGTCGGGTGGGCAACCTCGAGCTCATGGGCATCGAAGGGGTGGTACTCGATACCCAGAGCGTGGGCCAACCCGTCGATGGTCAGCTCCCTGTGATCGCCACCCAACCGGAACGTTACTGCATACTCGTCCCGGGCCATCGAGCGGTCGTAGCGATAGGTGGTGTAGAACTCCCACACCAACTCCGTGAAGGTGGGCTCGTCAATGGCAAGCAGGGTCCGCCAATCAGGGTGACTAATGGCGGTGCTAAGCTCCTGCAAGCAGTGGAGCTGCTCGAACACTGCCCACTCGAGGTGGTGGTGCTTCTCCAGCTTCCCTCGTATCACCTTGAGGAACTGGTCCGCATACTCCGCGTGCAGGTGCAGATCCTGCACGAAGGGATGGTCCTGCGACATGGCCCTGCAAAATCAAAACACCATAGGTGGAGCCAAGAAAATAGATGGTCAGGACTAACGGCATGGGGTCAGTACTTCCCCCACACTCGAGCTCACCTAGGCTAACAAATTAAGCACAGCCAGATGAATCGCAAGCAACTCAACCAGAATTCAAGGCAGGATCACAGAATAAACCACAATCATCACCCAGACAGTCCATCTATCACATACACAGCCATGCAAGCTCAAGTCATCCCTCACCCTAGTCTAAATTTGGCATGCCAACACAGTTCTCGGTCCTAGAATCTACAGTCCGATTTTCCATAAACTAGAAAGTAACAGGAACACACCTGGAAACACAAGGAGGACCGTAGCTAGGACTCGAAAAACGGGTGAGGGGCGCGAGGAGATCGAAAAAAAATCGCCCCGGAAACTCGCCGGAAAATGGGCCGGAAAGTCGCCGGAAAGTCGCCGGTGATCGGCGGCGGCGGCGGCGCGGCGGCCGGCGACGGCGGAGGGAGGTGGCGGCGGCGTCCGGCGGCGGCGGAAGGCGGGCGGCGGGCGGCGGCGGGCGGCGGGTGGCGGCTTGTGATGGCTGCCGGCGGCGGCCAAGGAGGAGAGAGGGGAGAGGAAATGGGGGAAGAGAGAGAAGTGATTTTGGAAAAAATGAGAGGTAGAGAGAGAAATGACCGGGGGTTTCCTTTATATAGGAAAAATACCCGGTCGGGTCCAGAAAATACCCGGTCGGGTATTATCGAGTCTTCGACCAGGGATTTCTGCCAGACGCCGCGTTTCGAAGGGGTGCAAATGCCCGGTCCCTCGCCAAAAATACCCGGTCGGGTATTTTTGGCGGTGGATCGGGGGTTCCAAAACGCAGCGTTTTAGCAGCCAAAATTACCCGATCTCAGGCCAAAAAATTACCCGGTCGGGGATTTTTGGCCTGAGGCCGGGTTTTTTCTTTTTTTTCACCCCGGAAGGCAGAAGGGGGCCCGGGCATGAGCCAAAAATACCCGGCCGGGTATTTTGGCTCATGACCGGGTATTTTACCCTTCCGGCCAAAAATCTCATTCGTCCCAAAATCGCGACTCTCCTGCACGAAAACACCAAACCGAGGCATCACGAACGACCGAACTTCATGACAAACATGCAACTGACTTGACTCGACACCAAAAACTCAGAAAAAGGGAAAAGGAAATGCAAACCGTGGTGGGGTTGCCTCCCCACAAGCGCTTCTTTACCGTCTTTTAGCTGGACGCCCATGGTGGATACTCAGCGAGGTGCAGGAACAGGTACCTCCAAGAGCGGATCCACATCGCTCTTGAGGTACAGCTTCAGGTGGTGACCGTGCACCCGACGGTTACAACCACCAGCATCGGTCAGCTCGACCTGGCCATCCGGCAAGATGCAGGCGAGTGAGTACTCGGATGGCCAGGGTGGTCGCGGTGCAGGGGGTGGGACCAGCTCATAGTGGTCTCCACCTTTCTTCCGTGCAGGCTTAGCAGCTTGCTGCTTCGGCCGCCACTCCTCCTTGATTTTTTTGTTCGGAGGCGAGGCTGGATGGAGTGGCGGCGAAGGAATGATAGGAGGGTCCTGCAAAATGAGAGGTGCAGAAGGATACACGACAGGCTCGTGTATCTGGTCAGAAATAGCATGCACAGGGGTGACAGCAATCATAGCACAGTGATCAAACTCAGTCACAGAAAAAGTAGCCTGTTCATTCCCAGCACGCAGAATCAGTTTACCATCATGCACATCAATCAATGCCTTGGCGGTGGCAAGAAATGGTCTACCCAGAATCAAAGGCACATCCACATCATCATTTATATCCAGAATAACAAAATCAACAGGATATGTGAATGCACCCACATTAACAAGCAAATCTTCTATGATACCCCTAGGATGCACCACAGAACGATCAGCTAGCTGAATGCTCATCCTAGTAGGGCTAAGTTCACCTAGGTCTAGCTTTTTGAACAATTTATATGGCATGACATTAATGCTAGCTCCTAGGTCCGCCAAGGACTTTCCTACATGCATGCTGCCAATAGTAAGAGGGATAGTAAAACTCCCTGGGTCCTTGCGCTTTTCGGGCAGCTTGTTCGGCAGGATGGCAGAACATTCCTCGCTCAGCAGCACTGTCGAGAGATCCCCAAGTTTCTTCTTGTTGGTGCAGAGATCTTTCATGAACTTAGCGTACTTGGGCATCTTCGACAGTGCCTCCACAAATGGTATGCTGATGTTGAGCTGCTTCAACATTGCCATAAAATTGGCAAACTCAGTCTCCAGCTTGTCCTTGTGAAGGCGAGTGGGGAAGGGAAGCTGGGGTACGTGCTCCTTCACCACTGGTTGTGGCTTGGGAGCAGGGGCTTCCTTCTCCACCCGCACTTCTGTATCACCGGCTGGAAGTGCTGAAGCAGGTAGTGGTTCCTCCTGCCTGGTCGGGGCAGGATCAGCTGATGTAGGCCTGCCGCTCAGGGTGAAAATGGCATGTGCGGTCTCGTGCGGGTCCCGTGGATTGGGGGTGGTGGTGGCAGGTAGAGTCCCCGGGGCCCGAGCAGTAAGCTGGCGCGCTAGGACACCGACTTGGTGCTGTAGATCTTGCAAAATAGCACCCTGGTTCCTCTGCCCTGCCTCCAAAGAAGCTATGCTCTGGTCCACCCTTGCGAAATTCGCCTGGCTGGTGGTCATGAATGTCGCCAAAATGTTCTTCAGATCAGCCATCTGATTATCGGGAGCTGCGGCTGCTGGAGGCTGAGCAAACTGGCCCTGGGGTTGCTGGAATGGCTGCCCTTGCCTAGGCTGGTAGGGCTGCTGCTGTGGTGGTGGCCCTTGCCTATCCTGGTAGGGCTGCCTCTGCTGAAAACCACCTGCTGGTGCTGGGAAACCAGGTGGTTTGTTGGTGTTGCTGCTCCAGGCAAAGTTGGGATGCTGGCGCCATCCCTCATTATATGTATTGCTGTATGGGTCGAAGCGCCGAGCATTGGCGATGAAGGCCACCTGCTCTTGGGGAGTAGAGGACTCCCGCATAGCCTGACAGTCCTCCACCAGATGGTTTGGACTCTCACACCACTGGCACTGAGCTACTGGAGGCGCAGCTACACCTCGGCCCGGAGGGCGACTGTTAGGCTGCTTCAGTGTCTGCACCAACTCAGCCACCTGCTGCTCTAACCCGGATCTGGCCTCCATAGCATGCACACCACGGTCCCGGGAGTGCCTGCCTCTGCTGCTCTGCCCCCAGGAATGATCGCGGGCAGCCAAAGTACTGATCATCTGGTTCAGCTCGGGTGGAGTCTTAGTAAGGATATCTCCTCCTGGGCATAGAGACTCGATCACCCTCTGGCTGTCTGGGGTGATGGCACTGTAGAAGTTCCCCACTGTGAAAGCATCGCTGAAACCGTGATGGGGACACTGCCAGAAGTATCCCATGTACCGCTCCCATGCATCACGAAGTGACTCATCTGGCTCTTGGCGGAAGTGAGTGATCTCCCGCTGGATCTCCGTGGTCTTCGATGCCGGATAATACCGGTGCACGAACTTGTCAGCCAGATCGTCCCAAGAGGTGATGGACAATGGGGGCTGGGTCTCCAACCACCTCTTAGCATTCCCCGCCAGAGAATGGGGGAAGAGGTGAAGGCGGATTGCATCATCTGGAACACCATTCAGCTTGAACCCGTTCGTCAACTGCAGAAAACGGGAAAGGTGTACCCGGGCTTCCTCATCCTTCAAGCCATGGAACTGGATAGAGGATGTGATGAGTTGGATCCAGCATGGCTTGATCTCGAAGTTGTTTGCAGGGATGGGTGGATAGAGGATGACCGGGCGGATGTCAGCAATCCGTGGAGTATAGTAGTACTCCAAGGTGGGACCCGGTGGTGGTGGATGATGATGGTGGCCAGCTCCCGGGGGGGTTTTGGTCGTTCCCCAGGATCTGGTTGTGAGGAGGCGGGTTCTGATCGCCTTCCATCTCGTGCTCGTCCTCGGAGTCGCTGGTCAATTGGCCGTCTCGGCGCTCCACCGTAGCCAGTCTAGCTCGCTGTTGTCTCCGAAGTTGTTTGCAGGTGCGCTCAATCTCAGGATTCAACGGCAGTAAACTTCCCGACTGGCTACGGGTCATGCACTATCTGCACACAATCAAGCAAAGCAAACCCCGTGAAGGCACAAGTGGGAAAGACAAAACTCAATGCAAAAATGAAAATGCCAAAGTAACAGAAATCACTTTTCTTCAACAACCTAGCCGTCCCCGGCAACGGCGCCAAAAACTTGACTCACTCCTACTGTCACCCTAGAAAATGGCCAAGTATAACCACTTCCTAAAGCGTAGTATAGCGGGTCGGGTTTTAATGTCAACCCGGGTCCTAGATATGATGACTACTCGGTGAATTCTTGTTATTTAGCGGTGAACTTTTAGTGAAACTCAAGCAAACAAAACACAAAACAAGTAAACGGTTTGTTGTCAAGTCAAGAGAGGTCACCCGGATATGGTTTCCCCCTAGACTGCAGTTAAGTCGGATTGCAATTTGCCAAGTTCAGTTTTCAAGAAAGTTATACTGCGGAAGGTTCTCAATTAGCCTGAAGTCTCGACTAAAGGTCTCCAGACCCTCTCAATCTGAGTCTCTAGCGGGCGACTAACCTCCACCGGAGTAAACAGATTGAGGCCCTAATGAACCAAACCTCCACTACCGAATCGACTTCGGTACAGAATAGCGAATTGGCTCCTCGACTAAAGTCACCAATTCGCTACCTTCGATTAAGGGTACTCTATCAACCTAGGCAGATATTCTCATTCCAGGTTAAAGCAGAAACAACAGGAATTTGATCAGGATTCAAGTCATTCAATCAATCAAACCTCAATCGAATATAATCAATTCACAAACACTGTACTTGGGTTCATACAATCAGACCTAGCATACAAATCTAGGGTTCTCCATACCCAGATGAATGGGGAAACTACTCCATAGAGAAAGAAGCAAAAGCAGATTCAGACACGGAAATCATACTGTGAAGTTGGATTCCTGCTTCTGGACGTTTAATCGCACTTCTCCAAGCTTAAGACGGGCTCCAATGGTGTTGAAGATCGATCTATGGCGCTTGAGAACTCTGGTTCGACGCTTTCTCTCTCTAGGTATCGGTTTCTCTCTCAAAAACTCGGAACCCTTTGAAAATTGGCCTTCTTCCTCTTTTATCAGCTGCCTGTCGCGATACCCGGTCAAAATACCCGGTCGGGTATTTTATGGTTCGACCGGGTATTTTATGAAACGCACCGTCTGACTAAGGGAAAAATCCCCGGTCTACCACCAAAATCCCCGACCGGGGATTTAAGGCCTTCGCCCGGGCCCCCTTCTGTTTCTCACGGGGTGCCAAAACGATAAATACCCGGTCGGGTATTTTGCCATCCGACCGGGTATTTTCCTCCTGTAGCCCCCTTAGTCCCAACTCGGCTCCTTTCGACCTAGAACTCGTTTCTCCGCCTCGATTCCAACGCCTGGACCTGAAATATGACACAAACACACAACCTGGCGTAAAATCGGCTTAAAACACGAGATTCCTCATCACAAACGGCTCCAGAATAGGGGTGAAAATATGTATAATTATCGGTCTATCACCTACCGCACTGTTTCTGGCTGGTGGCTGCTTACTGTGCTCTCTAGAGTTATGAAACAGACTACCCATGAACGTTACCTTTATGAGTCCATAACTTTGCGAAAAACCAAATTTAGGCAATCAAAGGTGGTGGATGTGTGATGATTTTTTATGGCTTAATTGTTTGTGAATTGGATATCTGATCTTTGTATGATTAGAGGGGATGTTTGCTTAATAGAATAATCCCTTTTAATTCATGTTTATTTTTAACATGAACTTTAGTAACTCAAAACCTTCGAGACACATATCACCTACTACATTGTATCATTTTGCCTGGGTGCTTGCTATGTTGTCAAACTTCTTTGCTGCTGCTGCATTTACACTAACAGGGGAGTTGAGAACCCATGAATGTTTCCGTTTGACACAAACAAGAGGACTTACTTCTAAATCATGCACTAAAGATGATTGGAGGAAACATCTCTGTTGCAGTTGATATACTGGAGACCATAACAAAAGCAACGTATAACATCAAAACCAACCATCTGAACTATTAGCATTGTTGCTTTACTCTTTTTCGTGGTTGAGTCTCCTTCAAAACATTTAGTTGATTTTAGAAAATTTTGCTTCTGCAGTCTTGTCTTGCCACCAACGCGTTCAGTAGATGGAGATGGCAGAGGCGAAGGCTATTTTTGTGTTGTTGTTGCTGGTTTAGGGATCGATTTGTGAAGAAGAGGGAGAAGAGAGGGGGAAAGGGAAATGCAGGATAGGGGGATAACTCTTTTCTCCGACAAAAATGGAGTGAAGAAAGGAATTATGATCAGTAAGGATATGGTTATCTTAGATAACGGTCTCTATTCTGTTTGAATTGAGCTTGGGAGGCAGTGATAAGGACGAGCTGCAACCAATTCATAGTGATAAGAGTGCTATGAACTGTGATCATGTCTTATTTCAAGTTAGAAGGTAGTTTCAGTATAAGGATTATTTAATTTGACAAGTTGTTTCGTCCATGATTCTTGGTAGTTCAATGCCATTCTAGCCATTGTTTAGTCTGTAATTTTTGAGAATTGATGTGCGAGTAATGACTTTCACTAATGTGTGTATTTATTGGCATGTGATAGAATTCTCTTTTCCTTTTCTTTGAATTCAGTTTCATACTCTAATTGTATCATTTGTACATAGGCAAATCATGCTCGAGATGACAACTCGCTGATATGGCTGGTGCAAGGAATGAAGCCATCATTAGAATTCAGACCGATAACGGGGAGGGATGCACAGGACTAATTCAATGATGATTGATGATGGTATAATAAAAAGTGCAGTATGCATCAACACCAATTTCTAGGCCTAAGTAAAGTTATTCAACCCAGAACTCTGCTTAGCGCTAAAAATTGTCCTCGCTCAACCTTGATCCTGTTTGACCCACTTCTGAAGAGTCAAGATATATGACTAATCCTCTCCATTCATATTTTCTTATTGACTCTTTCTGACCCTTTAGGTTGGGGCGGGTCGGGAAGAATCGGATTAGTGGGTCGGTCCTAATCAAGTGGAATCTCAATCCCTTCACTCTCACTTGCTTTCTCTCCCATTCCACAAGTGGGTAACATACAGTAATCCGGCCAACGGGCCGGGTAATAAGCTAGTTCAATCTTATGGGCTGAAATATGAGGTTTGGAAGGCCTGCAATTTGTGTTAGTAAATTCCATGGAGATCTTGGCTTCCTGGACTTTGATCTCTTCAATGTGACAATGCTTGACAAACAAGTTTGGAAGGTGCTCATGTATCCGGATTCCTTCCTTGGAAGATTGTACAAGGCTCGGTATCACTCTCAATGTGATTTCCTTACTGCCCCGACTGGCTCTCGCCCTTCTTGGGCTTGGTATGGAGTTCTTGAAGGATGTAACTTGCTAAAGAAAGGATTGCGATGGTAGGTTGGCTGTGGAACAACAATCCGCATCCTCGAGGATCCATGGCTTCCATCAACACCACCTTCTGCTCCGTCTCTACTCTCCGGTATCTCCCTTGGCAATCCTTATGTTGTTTCCCTTATTCATCCCCCTCACAAGAACTTGGAATGGCGAGTTAATACACACATCCTTTATGTTAGAGAGTGTGTCCTGGATCGTTTCCATACCTCTTCCCTCCGCACAGCAACCCGAGAAGCTCATTTGGCATTATTCGAATACTGGCCAGTATACCGTCATATCCGGTTACCAACTACAAGCAGCTAGCAGGCAGCTAGAATTTGACCAGCTCCCTCCACATCTGAACACACAGTTCTGGAAAACATTATGGAGCCTCCATGTTCCTCCAAAACTCAAGTTCTTCTTATGCGTGTTGTAAGAGGATTTCTCCCACTATAGTCGATACTTAAAGGGAAGTATTTATGTGATTCAAATGTCTGTCTGGTTTGCTCTGTTTCTGCTGAAACCATTTCTCACAGTTTCTTTGATTGTAGGGTTGCTAGAGGAGTTTGGATCTTTGTTGGGAAGGAACATATTCGGATAGCTATGGCAAATGTGGATAAGGATCTTGCTTGGCATAATATTTTCTTTTCTGTGTAGCTCTCAAAGTTGGAAAATGCAGATGTTGTCTTTCTAACATGGCGAATATGGAAAGGTCATTGTTGGTCGGTTTATGACAAATTTCAATGCTTACCTGGACCCCTCTTTCGTCAGTACACTAGGCAGGTTGATGAATGGCGAGAGGCGATTGCTACGCCAAGGAATCAACCACTACATGCGAGGCTGGTAGTGTGTGGTATATGATCTACGATTGAACCTCTCCCAACAACTCGAGTTATTGGGATCAACTGGTTCATGACATGGTATTAGAGCCTTATATGACCGAGAGGTCTTGTGTTCGAATCCTGGTAACCCCCATTTGTTAAGCACATGGTACGTGGACGTGTGCTAACTTCAAGCCCTTGTGAGCGGCTTTCGTTTGAGGAGGCGTGTTAGTGTGTGGTATATGATCTATGATTGAACCTCTTCCAACAACCCAAGTTATTGGGATCAACTGGTTCATGACAGCGACGAAGCGTGGATTGGGAGGAAGCATTGGATTTGTTGGCTTAGCAGGAGATCGATCCTTGGTTTTCGCATACGGTAAGTTTTACGATGGCCTTTCGGATCCGTTTTTACTAGAATTGTTGGCTTTAAGAGATGCAATGTTGTGAAGCCTTAATCATGTATACTTGTTTTCCCGACTAGAAAATCTAGATGGAACATAATTGAATGCACTTTTGACTTCCAAACAAACGATTAACAAACACAGTTCACACCTCTTTCAACAAAGTTCAAACAAGGGTGTTAAATGTTTTGATGAACTACGAGGCAAATCTATATTAAATTAGCCCTACTCCTATGGAGCTTCAGTGAGAGCTCCAAAACTACGACTATGGCTAAATTTTCAGAGGAAAAGAGAAAAAGATAAAACTTGACAAGTGGTGTCGAGTTGTGAATTTTGCGAACGCCTTCTCTGTCATCTTCACCTCCTATTTATAGCCACCAAAGGTAACTGTCTCGAGAAACTGCTCCGCTGACGTGGAATGACGGTTACCCTAACAACTGCTCTAAACGGTTACCCTAACTTTGCATGTGCCGCCCTCTTCAGTCTTGGCCCATTCCTCTTGATACCCCCTCCTTAGCTTTGCTTGTCAATTGAGAAAAATGAGGAAGGTATGAAGACCCCCTTTGTCACATGTAGGTGGGTACTCGAATCACACACATCTGGGGTCCTCCTCTCCTGAGTCCTTGGTTCCAGACTTAGTCAAATTTCATCCAAAAATATCAATCCTGATCATACCATTGGGGCATATTGATGACCATCCCTAGCCATACCATGGGGCCACCTTGTCTCACGGCCTCGTCACCCCCTTGGACTACTTCATGGGGGTGTATGTTGATCCCACCCCTAATCGTACTATGGGAGTGTGTGTTGATGGCCACCCCTAAACATCTCATGGGGGTTGCCTCGCGCTATACTCATCTTCTTCCATACTTAGCCAGATTTTACCCATTTTCGTCATACTAGGGGGTCACCCGTTGATCATCCCCGCCCCCCACCACTGGGGGTGACATGTTGACCACCCCCACCACGTCATGGGGGTGGCGTATGATGGCCACTAGAGGTGGCAAATGGATTGGATCCATGGATTGGTGGATTGGATTGGTGGATCCATGGATCAAATGGATTGGTGAATTCATGGATTGGATCAAGTGGATTGGTGGATTATCCATGAATCCAAATGACATCCTCAAACCTTGGACCAATATGTAAAATGTGAAAAGTTTAGGTACTAAAATGCAATAATGAAAAATTTTAGGTACCAAAACGTAGTTTTCCAATGATATTTCGTATAAAAAATTAAATTTTAGGTACCAAAATGTAAAATATAAAAGTTACAGGTACCAAAACCGTAATTTGCCATTTGGATCCATGGATTGATCCATGAATCCACCAATCCAATTGGATTTGGATCAAATGGATTGGATTAGGTGGATATTTTTAATGGATTGATGGATCGTATTGGTGGATTGGATTGAGAAATTGGCACCTCTAATGGCCACCCCCTCCACCACGTCCTGGGGGTGGCAGGCACCAAACAATCCTTGCCTTAGCCAAATTCGGCCATCACCCCTTCGGCACGTCATGGGGGTGGCTCTAACACTTAGCCAAATTTGGGTGGGAAAAGATGGCAAGAGTGGCGCGTATAGTGGCTTTGGCATGGGTGCCATGTGCCCAAAAATCGAATCCACGTGGCCCATCTTAATTGATTTATATTGTTATAATTAAGTTGGCCTTATAAAGCCATTTAACTCCTTGTTTATAACCGATGTGGTATAAGTTTAATTTTTACTAGTAAACAATACTATGCTGTATGTTTTTGTGGTGATTCCCAATTGGTCATACGACAAGCAATGGAGAATAATTCCAATCATGATCGAGGTGGAGCGGTGCTTGAGGAAAGTGCGTCTGTTGAAGACCATTTTTGCATATGTTTCTTTTGTTTTTTGCTCCTCGTAGTACTAACAGGGCTGCCCATCTCATGACACAAACAGCCCTTGCATCGGTAGCAATCCATTTAGTTGACTACCGTTCTTTCATTTTTCACTGCATTGTAATCTCCTATCAATTACGATCTATCTAGGACAAAAAAAAGAGGTTTGAAATCTTCTAATTTCAGCTACGAAACGAAAGGAGGATGTGGTGGACAAATGAAAAGAAAGGCAGGCTTCTCAGTTGGGCCTGAATTTTTTTTCGTTTGAAAGTTAAATCTTCTATCCTCATGATCAGTCCTTAACAAAAGTCAATCCATCTCTCCACCACATCCGCATACCCTTGTTATTTATTAGGCTGAGTACAATGCAGCCTGCATTTATGGGGTTCTCGCCATTAATAGCGATTTTGGAGTTCCAACCCAGAGAAAAAAATGGCGCAAATCGGCAATTATGGAGGCGATCGACAATTGGGTCGCTATATATGGGAAGGGTTTGCCGATTTCGGCATTTATGGAGGCGAGCCCGGGGCTGGGCGGTTGGCCGCACGCGCAAGGGAGTGCGGCGCACCGCCCAGCCCTTATTATAATTTTTTAATTCTTTATTAGTTAATTAAGTGAATTGATTTGGAAATGGAATGTAATTAATTAGGGTTAGGGGAATTAATGTTTGTATTTAGGCTTTTTAGTTTGTATTTAATTTGTGTTTAATATTTGTGTATTTAGGCTTTTTTTTCTAAGATAATTTAAATTGAATTCATTTGTGTATTTAATTTATGTTTAATATTTGTGTATTTAGGCTTTTTTGAAGATGATTTAAATTGAATTTATTTTATTTAAAAATTTATGTTTTATCATCTTTAAACTGTGTGTAACAAAAAATTAGACCGAACTAAGAATGTAAATTATATTATTGAAATGAAAATGCGTTCTTAAATTAGAAAACAAATTGTCACCAACTACAACTTTAATTGAATACAAAGCATCCCAGCATCGATACCAAGCAACAACAATTACTAATTATTTCCATGCAAGTTCCAAATATGTTTGACCAAGTCCCGACGAAGCCCATGATGTGTTGGTGCAGCACGAAGCCTATTATTCCTAGCTAAGTACTCACTTAGGGATGGAATATCTCTATCGACATTAGTTGGTTGTTGGTCGTGGACCTCATAATCAAGATATCTTCCATCTCATCGTCAGAATCAACCTGCTCATCCTCGATTATCATGTTGTGCAATATAATGCATGTCAACATTATATCATTAATTGTGGCAACATCCCAAGATCTTGCAGGGCCACGAACGATTGCCATCTAGCTTGAAGAATTCCAAAGATCCGCTCTACGGCTTTCGATGTGCTTCTTGACATCGAGCAAACAAGGCTTCTTTCTTTGAGCTTGTATTGCTGAATGTTTTCACTAAACTCCAGCCCTTCGTCGAAGAAACTCCACCATTCGTCATATCTCGCCCTGCTGGACGCGACAAATAGAAGGCAGCTAAAAAGAAAGGAATGGGGGTGCTGAGTCATCAGAGAGCTACACTGCTCAATTGCTGGAGTATGGAAGTGAGTTGAAGGAGAGGCATGCTTTGAGGACTGAGTATGAGCGAAGAAGGATGGAATTCCAAGAACAAAATCAAAGCGTGACCAAGAAAAGTGGGAGGGTTGAGAAAAAAAGAGAGGGAAGCAACAATATTTCGGAACAATCTTGATCTTATGAAAGGACTTGTCGAAGTTGACACCAAGAAAGAGGAGGTTTTACAAAAATCATCAAAACATGCTCCTAGGGTATGATCAAGATGATCCCAACTCTGTTCCCGACTATTCATCCAACGCAAGTCAAATCGGAGGTGGAGATGGAAATGGAGAAGGAGATAAAGGTGGAGGAGGATATTACTGTGTAAGCCCAATTCCCGTATGGGTCACTAGGGAATAATTGTGGCCCAAGTGTAATTATCACTTAATGGTTTAATATATAAGGTAAGTCATATATTGGTTAGGTTAATGAAAAAGGTAATTTCCTAATATACCCTGATGGTGGGTCTATATAAAGAAACCCTAGGATTGGCCCTCTCTCAACCCCATTACATAGAATTTCTTAGCCGTCATAGAAATCTCTAAACCTAAAAACCTAAAGGGGTCAAGAGGGAAACTCAATTCCTGATTACTACTCAAGCCGCCGTCGCCACTCTCGTCATGGATCGAGGTAGGTTTCCTTGATTAATTACTGATTCGTGAAATCATCTAATTCTAAGATCCATGCTATTATGATTTATGTTTACATGTGGTATCAGAGCCTTAGGGTTTATATGAATGGATGATTTTCGATTATGTTTGTTTCATATTTGTTTTCCGCTGCATCATCGTGTATCTCTACATTTGCGATTATGCTTACCGAATATAATTGATGTTTGTTTGACTGTATAATTCGTTGTCTGTTTTATAAGCATACGTCGCCTGAGTTAGTGGTTTGCCATATTATTTGTTAACAATGGCATTTGACGACCTCTGCTTTACAAGCAAGGGCTTTAATTTGTTGACCATTATAGGTTGTGATTCTAGGTTTTCTTTTTAGTCTGTTGAGTGATTGCTTTGGCATTAGGCTTACTTATGTTAAACTATTATCATGAATATATTAAGCAATTAAAGAGACAAGCTCTCTACGTATGTGAGATTGAGTAAAATTGTTTTGCCATAAGTCAATCCTCAATTTTGATATATATGTTATGATTAATTTGTTAGTCACTAAAGTGGCCAAATTAAAATGTTTATAGATATCTAGTTGAATCAAGTTCGACTACTAATGTTTATGTGATGCTTTAAAGTTGAAGTTTGTGATTATAAAATATTTTCGAATCGCCCAAAGGTTGATTGCTCGTTTTATAATTCATGAACATTATCGTGGTAAATTGATATGCTTGGTTAGATGTACGTAGTATATCCAAAGATTGCAAGTATATCTAATTTGAGTATGTCTATCACCAATTATATGATTATTTTGAGCATCAATTACGATTATTTATCACATATATATTGTTGTTTTGCCCAAAGGTAGCACCAATATATGTTTTATGTTTATGCTCCCGAATCTGTATTATAGTTTATGCTTATTACCCAAGGCATTAATGTGTGAGTACATGTTATATATATTTGCAGCATCTGTTCCTGTTTCTCTTCATTCGCAAGCCACGTCTGTTGTTAAGTTTAATGGCCTCAACTTCTCTGAATGGGCTGAACAGGTGTTCTGGATCTTGATTTGGCACTCTTAAGTGAGAAACCTGCTGCTCTTACTGATGCTAGCATTGCTGAGGAGAAGTCTTTCCATAAAGCTTGGGAAAGATCTAACAGACTAAGCCTAATGTTTATGCGAATGACTGTAGCAAACAACATTAAGTCAACTTTCAATGATACTGAAAGTGCTAAGGAATTTATGAATTCCGTGAAAGAAAGCTCTCAATCTGAGTCTGCTGATAAGTCGCTTGCTGGGACACTGATGGGTACGCTAACCACCATGAAGTTTGATGGTTCTCGTACCATGCATGAGCATATCGTCAAAATGATGAATATTGCAGCAAGACTAAACCCTTATCTTGGTGAGAAAGTATTTCATTACCTTTATCGATGATTTTTCACGTTATGGATATATCTATTTGCTGCATGAAAAATCTCAGTCGGTAAATACCCTTGAGGTGTTTATCAATGAAGTTGAGAGGCAATTAGAAAGAAAGGTGAAAATTGTCAGATCTGATAGAGGTGGAGAATATTATGGAAAATATGATGAAAGTGGACAGTGCCCTGGTCCATTGGTATTTGTGCTCAATACACTATGCCAGGAACACCGCAACAAAATGGTGTTGCAGAAAGGCGGAATCGTACTTTAATGTATATGGTTAGGAGTATGTTAAGCAATTCATCTTTACCCAAATCATTGTGGATGCACGCTTTAAGGACCGCTGTGTATTTGTTAAACAGGGTTCCTAGTAAAGTAGTTCCTAAGGCACCTTTTGAACTGTGGACGGGAAGGAAACCCAGTTTAAGGCACCTGCATGTTTGGGGTTACCCAGCGGAAGTGAGAATATATAATCCACATGAAAAAAACTGGACTCACGAACAATCAGTGGTTTCTTCATTGGTTATCCAGAAAAATCTAAGGGGTATCGATTTTCCCTAACCATAGTACGGAATTGTTGAAACTGGAAATGCTAGGTTCATTGAGAATGGTAAAGTTAGTGGGAGCTTAGAGCCACGCAATGTGGAAATTCAAGAAGTTAGAGTGCAAATCTCTTTGCCTCTTCCCTCTTCTCAAGTTGTTGCTCCTGCACATGTTGAGCATGATAACGATTTGCAAAACAACAAATGAACGGTCAAGCACCACCTAATATTGCTATTGAGAATGAACAAACATAGATGAACCACAAGAAATCGCATTAAGAAGGTCTACAAGAAATCGAAGAACTGCAATTTTGGATGATTATGAGGTTTATCTTCACGAGTTAGAATTGATTTAGGACTCTATCATGATCCAGTTTCATTTTCACAAGCCATGGAAAGTGAGCATTTTGATAAATGGTTAGCTGCCGCGAAAGAAGAGATGAAATCTATGTATAAAAATGAAGTTTGAGACCTTGTTGATTTACCTGAAGGTTGTAAAAGAGTTGGTAATAGATGGGTCTGGAAGACCAAACACGACTCTAATGGCAATATCGAAAACACAGGGCCAGACTTGTTGCCAAAGGTTTCACTCAGAAAAGTGGTGTTGACTATAAAGAGACATTTTCACCCGTCTCTAAGAAACTCCTTAAGGATTGTCATGGCAATGGGCTCATTATAATCTAGAGCTCCATCAGATGGATGTGAAAACCGCCTTTCTGAATGGGAATTTAGATGAAGCAGTCTATATGGATCAACCTGAAGGTTTTGTGGTTGAGGCAAAAGAACATATGGTGTGTAAATTAAAGAAGTCAATATACGGACTTAAACAAGCTTCCCGACAATGGTATATTAAGTTCAATGATACCATTACATCTTTTGGATTTAAGGAGAATCGTCGATCGATGTATATATCTGAAGATTAGTGGGAGCAAGTTTATAATTTTAGTTCTGTATGTTGACGATATCTTGCTTGCTACTAATGATCTTGGTTTATTACATTAAACCAAGGAGTTTCTCTCTATGAACTTTGAAATGAAGGATTTGGGTGAGGCATCCTATGTGATTGGAATAGAAATATTTCGTGATAGATCACAAGGACTGTTGGGATTGTCTCAGAAATCATACATTAACGGATCCTAGAGAGATACAACATGGCTGAATGCTCTGCAAATGTCGTTCCAATTCAGAAGGGAGATAAATTTAGTCTCAAACAATGTCCAAAGAATGAATTGGAACGCAAGCAATGGAACACATTCCTTATGAATCTATTGTTGGAAGTTTGAATTATGCACAAACTTGTACCATACCAGACATCAGCTTTGCTGTCGGAATGCTGGGCAGGTATCAAAGTAATCCAGGAGTAGATCATTGGAAAGTTGCAAAGAAGGTACTAAGGTATCTGCAAGGAACAAAAGACCACATGCACCTTTAGGAGATCTGATCACCTTGAGGTGATTGGATATTCAGATTCAGATTATGCTGGATGTGTAGACACCAGAAGTCTACTTTTGGCTATTTGTTCCTTCTAGCCGGAGGGGCAATTTCATGGAAGAGTGCGAAGCAGTCTGTTATTGCCACATCCACTATGGAAGCTGAATTCATAGCTTGTTATGAAGCTACGAATCATGGTTTATGGCTGCGGAATTTTATTTCTGGACTTGGAATTGTCGACACTATCGCCAAGCCGCTGAAAATTTACTGTGATAATTCCGCAGCGGTATTCTTCTCTAAGAATGACAAGTATTCGAAGGGTGCTAAGCATATGGAGGTGAAATACTTTGTCGTTAAGGAAGAAGTTCAGAAACAAAGGGTGTCGATCGAGCATATTAGCACATAACTTATGATTGCTGATCCATTAACAAAAGGATTGCCTCCTAAGACATTTACTGAACATGTCGAAAGGATGGGGATTATAGGACGTCATGACTAAAGTTATTTTATGTTTCATGGATTGACACTTTGAGCTCATTTATTTTGTTTCTGGAATAAAGTTATGAATCTTGTCTTGTTTATTACGATCATATATATACATTATGGATTATGTGACAAACAAGATTTTTGTCTTTAGGAAACATTATTGTTGGACCATTATGAATACCTTGTTATGTGTCAAATTGAGCATGAAACTGGTTTTGTGGTACATGGAAGGACTATGTCGATAAATTGATATAGAACCGCCATGATCCTAATCTAGCTTTCATACTTGATAATGACTTTATTGAACCAAATATTATGGATTTATCTTATGATGTGCACACTTATGTTTATTATTAGATCTTGTGATATAAATGACACATGGGCCAAGTGGGAGAATGTAAGCCCAATTCCTGTATGGGTCACTAGGAATAATTGTGGCCCAAGTGTAATTATCACTTAATATTTAATATATAAGGTAAGTCATATATTGGTTGGTTAATGAAAAAGGTAATTTCCTAATATACCCTGATGGTGGGTCTATATAAAAACCCTAGGATTGGTCCTCTCTCCACCCCATTACGTAGAATTTCTTAGCCGTCATTGAAATCTCTAAACCTAAAAACCTAAAGGGGTCAAGAGGGAGAAACTCAATTCCGGTGATTACTACTCAAGCCGCCGTCGCCGCTCTCGTCATGTATCGAGGTAGGTTTCCTTGATCTATTACCGATTCGTGAAATCATCTAATTCTAAGATCCATGCTATTATGATTTATGTTTACATACTGGGATTACTATTCTCTTATGGGTGATTATTGACATGTTATGTGTTTCCTTTTTATCATTTCAAGTGTTGTGTGTTATTTTTAAACTTTATCATTTTCAAGTGTTGTGTGTAATATTTAACCTTTATCATTAGCAAGTGTTGTGTGTAGGGCTGTCAATTTGGTTTGGTTTGGTTAACCAAACCATTAAGTATGAAAAACCAAAACCAAAACCAAATCCCAAAACCAAAACCAAAACCATTAAGGTCCTTATTGGTTTTTGGTTGCCAAAAACCATAAGGACCTTAATGGTTTTGGTTTTGGTTTTGGTTTGGATAACCAAAAAACCAACATGTACTCATACACTCATATTTATTCCTATTTCCCTCCTTTTTATTGAATAAACGTCATAATATGGTAAATGGCCATTACAAATTATTGATTGGCATGTGTGTCAAAAGAAAAAAAAATTGTTGATAAATAATTTTATTCTTATTGGTTTCTTAATGGTTTCTATTGGTTTTTCGTTTTAACCAAGCCAAAACCATTAAGTTGCTTATTGGTTTAAAACAAAAAAACTGAAACCATTAGCTTTCCAATTGGTTTGGTTTCGGTTAAAACCAAAAAACCAAAACCAAATGGACAGCCCTAGTTGTGTGTAACCTATGAATTGTACCATTTGAATTATTATGTAAACTCGTTTAGCTTTATCATTTTCAAGTGTTGTGTGTAAACCCAAATTAGGTCCATAATTTTTCGCCAAAAAAATCGGTCTCGGAATTTAATAAAATTCTATCGAAAATTTTGTATTTAAAAATGATGACAAACTATACAAAAATTAACATGAACAAATTATATTAAAGCTTCGATAAGTACATTTTTCAGTAAATGGCTAAACTGGAAATTTGAAGATCCACAAATATGGAGACTGAAGCATTTGAGCAAAAGAAGGGAAAATGAGTTCAATCCCCGAATTTGGGGTTTTGCATTGGACTTGGCCTTAGTCATTTTTATTTCTGTTTATAAACTTTTGTTTGACCATATTTCTAGTTATATGGTAAATTAGATCGACCTTGATTTGGACTTAGATAGACTACATAACAAGTTATTTTGTCCTCCTAATATCACTATTAATCGTTATTGTATAATTACGGTTGTGAATATGAACAAATAGATGAATTATCTTTGACTTGAAAGTAAAATTGAAATTATAAGCTACTATATTAACGTAAATGTGAGAGAAGTAACAACTAATACTTAGGGGTCGTTTGGATGAGTAGTTGTGTAACGAGTTAATATAAAAGTGGAATTTCTCACAAAATGAGAATGTGGTATTTGTGAGTTATTTCAAAATAACTAACCCTATGAGGTATTGACAATAACTCATTAATGAGTTATTTCAAATTAACTCAAGTACAAATAACTCATCACCAAATGAGTTATTTGGGTGCAACTTAACTCATACGAATAACTCATCCAAACGATCCTACTAATTTGAAAAAATAATATGTGCATCAATCTTGCCATTGAACTATATCAATATGTACATAGTACGCTAGTCTCTAACCATTACCCTCATTGAATAGCTACTAATGTTAATCGCGCCACGTCTCCCACCACCCGCAGCATAGCGCGGATACTTTTCTAGTTTGGTAGATAAATCAAAAACAAAAGGAAAAGAAAAAGAACAGGAGTCAGATCGTATCGATCAACCCCAACAAAAGAAAATCCACTACAGAAGGCTCACAATGTGAAATTAGAATCCCCTCGCTTCCACAATCATCACACAGCACAAGCAAGGCTTCAACTCGGCCAAAACCAGGATTGGATGTGACTTAAGACTCAAAGACTTATCGGAGGAAAACCTAACTCTAAGCGAAGCTTTCAGCAGCGATGAGCGCCACCGGCGGGATCCGCCGCCTGCGCCGAATCTCCCCAAGGAGGGATCTGCAACAGAGACTGCGGCTTTGCCTGTTCAATCGGCAAAACGTCCCAAAACCCGTGAAGAACGAGGATTCACAGGGGAAGGAGCAATGATCGTTGAAACCCATCAACTGGATGGTAATCAACTGGTGCAAGAGACAATGCCAAACCTCCTGGATAATATAGACCCGATTAGCGAGGGCAATCCCAACGCCACAGGAAAAATGTTGTCGTATAGGGATAAGGTCATTGGAGTGCTATTGGAAGAAGAGGCTATCAAGGTGGACGATAAAGAAGAGAGATGATGGACAGTGATGGTGAGGGAGAACCAGACTGCCCGAACGTGAGGATTCTGCAAGGTTTTCACAAAATGCGTAGTCAGCGATGGCGCCTTGCCCTCATCGTTCGCATCCTTGGGCACTCTTTCCCATTCCTATTCCTACAACGAAGGCTACAAAATATGTGGCATGCACGGGACCGGTAACAATAGCAGCTATGGGGCATGGTTTTTACTCGGCAAGATTCACAACTGAACATGATTATGATAGAGCCCTCAATGGGGGACCTTGGATGATAGAGGATCACTACGTTCTCACTAGGGTATGGCGCAGGGGCTTCGAACCCGAGGAGGAGGAGCTCTCCAAAATCATGGTATGGGCGAGGCTTCCCAGACTCCCATGGATTACTATGATGAGGAACTCTTAAGAAATATTGGAAACTCGATCGGGCTTTACGTGAAAATGGATGAAGCAATGAGACAGGCTATACGAGGCCACTTCGCAAGAATTTGTGTTGAGGTAAACCTAGCAAAGCCGCTGATTTAAGTACATAATGGAAAGGCGAACGAGGCGCATTGAATACGAGGGACTTCACAAAGTATGCTTCTCATGTGGACGCTATGGTCATGAGCAAGAATCATGCCCAAAGAAGACTGTTGATACCCCAACAGAAGAGGACTTCTGCATAACCCACATCCCTCAGCAAAAACTTACGATTGAGCAGGAGAGGCCGGAAATTTATGAGGAATATGGACCGTGGATGATAGCAACGAGTAACAGAAGGAAACGTGGCCCTAAAACGAGCAAGCCGCAATTAACAGTGGTCCAACCGAATCAGGTGAACGCCTCTAATAAAGGAGGATCGAGGTTCTTAGCGTTGGAGGATCTTAATGATGAACTCCGAGAGGATACAAGGGTCTTAGAAGCGGCCAGCAAGCGGATGGAGGTTGACCAGGTAGGATCGGTGGAGGTCAGCGGAGAGGATAAGGAGAGGAGAGATATAGGTAAGGCTGCTGTTGGTCAGGAGCAAAAGGAGGACCCGAAACAAAAATTAGTCCAAGAGAGTCACCTACGGGGGAAGTCCGGGTACAAAAATGATGAAGGGGCTTTCCAAGGGTCATAAGGTGGCGAATGTCAGCTCAAAAGCTGTTGGTGGATACTCAATTGGAGCTAAGCAGATTACCGTGACCAGCTCCCAAGGTCGGTCTGCAACAACCAAGTCCTCCGTTGATCGTCCAAGCATGCACCAGACACCACTAAGATATCCCCTAACCCTAAACT